>OY747132.1:10867477-12194977 GCA_963556465.1 Berberis vulgaris | reverse complement strand
TCATGTGGCCAAGTCTATGGTGCCACAGATTGGGATTTTCGCTTCCTGCTGCAACTACAATTGAACAGCGTGCCCCTGCTGTCATGTAAAGAGTACCACTCTTCTTGCCTCGAGCAACCGTCATTGCACCCTTTGAAATCTTCCAGTCATCACCATGGAAGATCGTGGTGTAGCCTTCACTAGCTAACTGCCCCACTGAGATTAAGTTCTTTCTCAGGTCGGGAATATATCTGACATCCTTCAGCTCCCAAACAGACCCGTGCAACGTAATCTTCACTACACCTTTGCCAATGATAGCACAAGGTTGATCATCACCAAGGTATACTTTACCAAGGTTTCCGGGGACATACTTCTCAAACAATTCTTTTTGGGAAGTAGCATGGAATGACGCTCCAGAGTCTATCACCCAAGACTCTTCCTTGCTCTCCAAAGAGCATATCAACACATCATTTCCTCCTGAGGTGGAAGTAACATTTGCCTCTGCCTTCGCCTCCTGATCCTTCGGTGCACTCTTGCACTGATTTCTGTAGTGCCCGGTCTTCCCACAGTTCCAACACTCGACAGTCTTCGAGTTTTGGAATTTATTAGGATTTCTGGATTTGGACCTCCTGTCCTTTGATCTACCTCGATGGTTTGATCTGCCGCGTCCATTCCATCGAGTTGAGTCTCTTCCTCTCGACTCTGTCTGCAAGACTGAAGAGGCTGACGATTCCCCCGACTCTCTCCGTCGGATCTCTTCACTAAGAGCTAGATCACGAATATCGTCAAATTTTAACTTATTGCTTCCCGAGGAGCTACTCACAGCCGTGACAGTAGCATTCCAGCTTTCTGGTAGAGAAGACAATAAGATCAGTGCCCGTACCTCTTCATCAAACTCAATCTCCACTGAACTCAACTGAGTTGTGACTGTGTTGAGTTCGTTTAGATGTTGCGCAACCGATGCGCCTTCCGTCATCCGCAAGTTGAACAAACGTTTCATCAGGTGAACTTTGTTCGAGGCTGATGGCTTCTCATACATGCTTGAGAGAGCCGCCATAAGACCCACCGTGGTCTTTTCCTTTGCTATGTTAAAAGCAACGTTGCGGGATAGAGTCAGTCGGATAACTCCAAGGGCCTGTCTATCAAGCAGGGCCCACTCCTCCTCCTTCATAGTTTCTGGCTTCTGCCCTATGAGAGGTAGGTACAGATTTTTCTGGTATAGATGATCCTCTATCTGCATCTTCCAGAATCCGAAATCTGTGCCATCGAACCTTTCGAGTTTCACCTTCCCTTCGTCTGTAGCCATTGCTCCCACTCGAATCTGGCTTTCTCTGGATTACACAACCAAAGCTTTGATACCAGTTGTTGGGGATAAATTACGCCGATTCACCCCTTAAGCCAGATTAGTGAGAAATGCAATAAATAAATGAACACAAGTATTTACGTGGTTCACCCAACTTTGGGCTACGTCCACGGGCTGCTGCGAAATTTTACTCAAAGGAAAGAAGGTGTTTACAAACACTCACAACTCACGACCCATAAC
The DNA here is from genome assembly GCA_963556465.1 of Berberis vulgaris. NCBI lineage: Eukaryota > Viridiplantae > Streptophyta > Magnoliopsida > Ranunculales > Berberidaceae > Berberis > Berberis vulgaris. The sequence goes on along the minus strand of OY747132.1, from coordinate 12,193,455 downwards.
CCAATTACACCCGAGAAAATCACTCTCAATTTTCTCTCTCTCACAAGCTTAATTTCCTAAGCTTTCACTCACTCTCTTCTTAGAGGAGGAGACAAGCTTCTCTTGACAAAGAGAAGAATGGTTTCTATGGAATGGGATAATAACATATGATGAAGGGAGGAGCCTTATATAGGCTCAACAAGGTGGGTAGCTCAACCACCATTGCCTCCATTCTTGACTAGAAGATGTGGTGGGTGGCCTAACTATGTCAACAATGGTTGCCACCCACCATTGCCTCCATTCTTGACTAGAAGATGTGGTGGGTGGCCTAACTATGTCAACAATGGTTGCCACCCACCATTGCCTAACATAGTTTTCTTGATATTACAATCAGAATCAAATCAAAATAAAACCTACTACTCTCCTCAACTCCTCAATATCACTTTCCTAGGCTATGTGACACCCCTTTATTACTAAACATAGAATAAGACCCCTAGTTCACCTTGCTAGGGCAATCGGACCCAGGGGTATCGTCTTTGGACCTGGGGGGTGCGCACAAAGCGCAGGACGAGCTCCAGCGCACGTATCACAACCGTAGGTTTTGATCCAACGGTCCAAATCGATGAATTTCAAAAAACATTTAATTAAAAGTTTTGGCAGAAAATGAATCTATCTCAATCGTCGGATCTGCGTGGTCGGCTGAGATTTATGAATGAATCACTCATTTCTCTCTCTTTCATTAAATCACATCTCACCTACCCCTCTCTCTCTCTCTCAAAGCACAGGACTTTGGTTTCATTAGAATGAATCACTCCTTTATCTCCTTGTACAACCTCACTACCCATTGAATCTTCTACATCACCTGTACTCAAGCAGGAATGCTCGTTCTTCTCCTCAGAAAATGACAATCCGGATTCAGCATTGATGCCAGAACGACTGCCAGCACCTGATCTACTGAAGCATCACTTGTGAGCTCTTGCTTCCCATCTAGCTGCCTCAAGAAGCACTCTTCGATTTCACTCTTCGGATTCGGATGGACGGTCTAAAAAATCGGAAGCGAAAAAAAACTCTTCGTCCCCAAAATCTCTTCAGCCCTATCAAAGATCGTATAGAGCTTGCTTGCCTCCCTCTCAAGTTTTTGCTCTCATCACAGATCGTTGATATAGACATGTTGGTGAACACTGGTGGTAAAGAGAGGTCTAAGGAAGATTGGGACAAGCTCATCAAAGCTGCAGGCTTTAAAGGATTCAATATCAGGCACATTGCAGCAGTACAGTCTGTGATTGAAGTCTTCCCATAGTGATTGAAAAACAATTTTTCTAATTCTCTTATTGGATGGTAATTAGTAATAAGACTGCCATTTTCATGTAAATGTATGTGGGTTTATGGGTTGTTATTTGGTTTTGATGAATTTCATTGTTGATGCACGAGTTTTGGAAAGAAAATTATTTTCTTAATGGCGAAAGTAAAAGAATATGATTTTGGATGTTTAGATGATTTCTGCAGTTAACAATGAGATAGTTTGCACGTCATGTGAATCATTAATCTATTAAAGTCTTCTATATGATTGTAATTTTATAGACAGAAAAAAAAAGTGAAGAGAGTGCACACATTTTTATTGTAAATCCAATGCTTCAATCTTTGCATCATCTCCAATTGAACTGGTACAAAATTTGTTTCATGAGCATTTAAAGTATTAGATAATCTGCAAACTTGGCGAATTTTGACAACTTCATCGTCACAATTAGTTATTACAAATCTAGACAGCGATAAACATGAAAATTTGCATTCAAAAAAATACTAACATTGATTCATAGTAACAACAACAATAGCAACAACTTGTTGAACAACTTGCACTAACAGTAGCAACAGTGGATAAATTACTGATTCACTAACAACTTGCACTAACAGCAGCAGTAGTACTGATTCATGATTCACAATAAAAATACAACAACAATGTCTACCCTATAACACTGATTCACTGCAAAATTATAGCAGCAATCTCATCACACAGCAACAATGTCTACCCAACAGCCTCATCACACAATTGTTCACAAACAATTATTCACACAACAACCTCATCTCCAATTGATCGTACAGAGCATCAATGCTGAATCCAACTATGTGCTCCAGTAGATCAGGTCAGCCCAAGCAGCCGTTCTAGCATCAATGCTGAATCTGGATTGTCATTTTCTGAGGAGAAGAACGAGCATTCCTGCTTGAGTACAGGTGATGTAGAAGGTTCGATGGGTAGTGAGGTTGTACAAGGAGATAAAAGAGTGATTCATTCTAATGAAACCAAAGTCCTGTGCTTTGAGAGAGAGAGAGGAAGGTGAGATGAAACCATGTGAGAGAAGATGGGCTTTGAGTCCTGTGAGATGAAACCAAAGTCCCGTGCTTTGAGAGAGAGAGAGAGAGGTAGGTGAGATGTCATTTAATGAAAGAGAAAGAAAGGAGTGATTCATTCATAAATCTCAGCCGTCCACCAGATCCTACGGTTGAGATAGATTCATTTTCTGCCAAAACTTTTAATTAAATATTTTTTGAAATCCATCGATTTGGACCGTTTGGATCAAAACCTACAGCTGTGATATGTGCGCTGGAGCTCGTCCTGTGCTTTGTGCGCAGGAGCCCCCTCGGGTCCATCGTCTTCCTAATCCTTCCGATACTCTTCAAATCCTTCTACTTGTTATTTTTTTAAGGTAAAATTTTACTGAGTAATACTCGTGGTATTTCAGTGCGACCATTGTAAAAGTATTAAGGTCTTGAAACTAGAGCACCCCAACAAACTATCAAATTCTCAAAGAAGATCCCTTGGAAGACGGAAGTTGGGAACACATCCCCAAAGACTGACAATTACCTTCATGATTACTTACCTAATATTTGACCTATATCTGAATGATTGTTCCATATACAATCACAATAAATAATGAAACAGAAACCCAAAAGAATCATAAATTTATAACCAGCCAATGGCAAATAAAGCTATTTACTAGAAGCGAAGCGTACACTTTAAGTGATCTGCTTTACTATTGGTCAAATCACTCCAATCAGTAAAATTCAGGCTTTGCCGTTTGTTATGAAGCACTATACCCATAGTTTGGAAATATCTATGCCAAGCGGTATCTTTCAGCAGGACTACATTTTTAAGTGGAGCCAATACCTCTGGTTCACCACTGCTCTCCTTTATCTAGTCGATTTGTTCACTTGACCCCAAAAGTCTTCATTGAGTAGCCACTTCAACCCAAAACACGTTGTTTCCATACAGGAGTCATCAATCTGTGTTTTTTCCTTCGTTTTGATGATTGTGATGCTGTTACAACTTAAAAGGTCAGCAGCTCATTAGAACTTGTGCAATCTCTTGCAAGAATAAATTGCTTTCGGTAGAATTTTATAAATTTGATGTTTGCAACTAGGGATGGCAGTGGGGCGGATTTTCACGGATATCCGCCCCACCCAATCCGTTTGGGGCGGTTTTGGATATGGTTAAATGGATTTTCGGGTGGTTTTGGGTATCCAAAAAATATCCGTTCATTATTTGGGGCGGATACGGATTTGGCCATATCCGCCCCGCGGATATCCGTTTATCCGTTTATTAGGTAACATTACAACAATACCCTTCCCCTATATAAAGGGATTAAACCCTCACACGCCCGCCTGATCCCTCCTCTCTGCCTCTCACACTCACACACAGGGATTAAACCCTTGATCCCTCCTCTCTGCCTCTCACACTCAGCCCTCCCTCTCCTTCATTCCCTCCCTCACACGCCCGCCACTCACACACAGGGATTCGACTCGAGAGAGAAGCGCCGAAGGCCTCTCCCTCTCTGCCTCACACACACACAGAGCACAGTCCACAGGCGGAGGACCACAGCGAAGGCGGAGCCGTCCGCCTCTTCTTCTCTCTCACAGCGAAGCAGCAAAGGCGGGGGCCGTCCGCCTCTTCTTCTCTCTCACAGCGAAGGCTCAAGGCGAAGCTCGTCCGCCTCTTCTTCTCTGATCTCTCACACAGGCTCACAGCGAAGGCGAAGCTCAAGCTCTGCCCGTCGGCCGCCTCTTCTCTCTCACAGCGAAGGCGTCGTCGCCCCTTCTCCTTCTCCTTCTCCTTCTCCTTCTCCTTCTCATTCTCTGATCTTTGATCTTAGATCCAGATCGTAGATCTGATCTTTGATACAGTTCTGATCTTTGATCTAGATCTGATCATTGATCTAGATATGATCTTTGATCGAGTTCTGATATGATCTTTGATCGAGATCTTTGATCTTAGATCCAGATCTGATCTTTGATCCAGATCTGATCTTTGATACAGTTCTGATCTTTGATCTAGATCTAGATCTGATCATTTATCTTTGATCTAGATCTGATCTTTGATCGAGATCTGATATGATCTTTGATCCTGATCTGATATGATCTTTAATCTAGATCTGTTCTGATCTTAGATCCAGATCTGATCTTTGATCTCATCCCACTGATCTCAGATCTCATCTCACTGATCATCATATCTGATCTCAAATCTCAGATCTCAACAGATCAGATCACAGATCCAGAGATGTTTTTAATTTTTTTGTACGAAGTTGTGTAAACTGTAATTCAGAATTTTTTATAATTCAGAATTTTTTGGAATTCAGAATATTTTGTATTTTTTTTTGTACAAATTCAGAGATTAATTTTTTAATTTTGTGCGGATTGGCGGAGCGGGGCGGATATCCGCCCATCCGCACGGGGCGGTTATGGATTTAGGATTAAAATTGTAAACGGATTGGCGGGGCGGATCGGGGATCGGTTATTACTGACGGATCGGGGATGGATTTGCTCAAATCCGCCCCAATCCGCCCCGTTGCCATCCCTATTTGCAACGGTGCGTGGCAGATTAAATTTAGCTTCCATTGACTTTTGCAAACATGTATACTTTTTGTATTGAACCTTGTACAACATGTCAAGCCATTGAAAACTAAACATTTGCGGTGTATATATAATAACAAGTCAAAGAGACTTGAAGGAGATTTCCTCTGAATGACAAAATCGAAGAAAAATAGTACATGTTGTGGACAATAATGGATGTCCTGGTTTATCATCTTAACAAATTATTTAAAAAAAAAAAAAAAAGGGAAATAGCTATGTTGGTCTCCCACTCTCCTCTTTCCATGACATATTTTGATTGGGGTGACAGAATTTCATTCTTTTTAACTGCTAAACAACCATGTAAATCCACAATCAATGTAATCACACATAAAAAATACAAATTGGCATCAATGTAAGAAACATAGGGATATGCCAGCTGCTAAGACAGAAGCCCCCATGAATTCTAGCTGAAACTCTGTTCAATGGTTAGAGTTGCTGTATGATTCTGGATATGACTTGGATCTTCCTTTTCAGTGCAAGGAAGCTCACTGCTGCTGATCATTGCTTCTTCCAATATAATTTTGTAATTCAAGCACTGTATGGAAGTAGCATAGCCGTTTCAGACCTACCCACCAATTGTGTGCTTAAATTCTGTGTTGCTTCCTGAGAACTGCTTATTCTAGTACAGAGAATTCTTCAGAAGCTTTTAGACAAAAAATGTGTAAGAATTGAGCTATATTGCCCATCTTACTCATAGATACATGCGGATTGATTATTTGTTGAGGCTTAATTGGAGGTCTAAACTCTTATTGCTTTGCTTGGGGACTGGAAAAGGAGAAGGCCTTATGGCAACAGGTCTGCTTTCATGAGACCCATGTGCTTGTATCAGACTAAATTTAGTCAAATCTTGTTGAACAGGGACAAGAGAGGGGGAGTACATGTTTGAGGCAAGGGATCTATTCAGGTATGCATTTTGATCATAGGTATTAAAACTAATCTGAGGTTCTTCACAGAAGGTGAACTCTGAAACGCAGGAAGAAGGTTCGTAAAACCAAGTTGGCGAGCCATAGTAACTGAAACCATTGGGACTCTGTAAAGGTTGGAGATAATGATGGGCACTTGCCTTCCTTGCTTGAAGCTGCAGTCTTTTCTTTTTCAGCCTCTCCTTTTTGTGGGCATTCTGATGTCCTCCTAATGCCTGTGAGTTTGCAAATTCCTTGAAACAAAACTGGCACTCGTACTTTTTGTCTTCCATCTCTGGCATTAAACTGCGCTCTTTTAGGTGCTTTTCCATGTGTGAGGAGACTGTATTGGAAGAATTCACACTTTCATTCTCTTCAGGCCCCTTTGAACTTGTGGCATCATTTTTATAAGGACTTACCTCGAAGCCAAACAGCCTCAGTTTCTTCTCTTCGACATGGATTTTATCATCGAAGACACAATCTCCGTCCCATCTGGAGGAGACGAGATCAGAGGTAACAACACCTTGCTCCATCTCAATCTCATGTTTTTCCATCTCTCAATTGGAAGATTAAGATGATCTAGTAGAGGTGATGCTTCAATTAGTTATGTGGGCAATACCTTATATAGCTAATTTATTCAGGTCTGACAATGCATTGCACCCCAACTAGAATATTTTTATATTCATGAACAGCATGTAGGCATATCAGATGAGTCAATAATAGGAGGACAATAGTCAGATCAAAGAGTCTTCATGTGATATTGGGTTAATTCTTTTTTATATTATAGTAGATACGCTTCTAGCTTTCTTTATCAAAGAGGATTCAGTCATTTTTCAAGAGCAAATGCATGAACTATTTAGTGCTCGATAATCTTTATGTTCACAAGCAACAATAGCATTAGTCGGGCTTTAAAAGCACATATTCCATGCGTAAATGAGGGAAACATGATATTTCCTAAACAATAATCATAAAAAGTCAAAAGAGGTAGGATGCAATCACCAGGGGGGAAGGTGCTGGACTTTGAGATAAATCTTCCAATGTACTTAATTGATTATTTAATGATGTTTTGCTTGACCAACTAATGAACTAGTAGATTTATGTGTTGTCTTTAGCTTAGCTTAACCTATAATCTAATGTAGAGAAAACTATGGGAATATTAATTATACCCGTTGGTGCTCGGTCTCATCAATAATAGGGCACTAAAGAATATCTAATTATGCAGTATAATGGTTATCTGGCACCAAATGAAATTTCTTAGTAATCTTCTCTTCATCCACAAGCATATAAATAAACCCCTGAAACTGTCTATTGTTGACTCTGTGTTGGATGCTCTTAGATTATAAAAGGAGGTAGTTGCTTGACAATGGAATATCACAAGTGGATTATGATGTCAGCTTATATACTAATAAGGGTCTTAAGTGAGATCTAAGCATATCTTCTTAGAACAAGCAAACTCTATATTTTATAACCAAAAGCATTGATTTAAAGCTAAATGAAGTCATCTTCTCCTATTATTGAATACTTAAGCAAGCATTTGTGTTAGACAGTTGTTCTAATTGGACCCCACTATCTATAGCTTTGAAACATGTTTTAGAAACAATAAGATTGTGTTTATTCCATTGTCTCATTAGATTTTTCCTTGGTGGACTAATTCCCACCAATAGTTCTCCCTCACCCCATCAACCCCCACTCCTATCTCTTCCTTGTAATCTATTCCCTTGCTTTGCTCTGCTTCGAGAGAAGAATTTCCAAGTAGGCATGCTAAGTCATCAAGCATTCATCATGTTTGGATAGCATACATGCATTATTAATGAGGTTATGCAGGAGAGAATTAGGTTATGGTGGATGGGTGGGTTGGTTGGTTGATTGATTGATTTAATCTCATTTCATTTCATCTATCCCTATGTTGATTAGCGCATCCAATGATGGCCCACCGATGATCACCTTCTCATCCTTTTCTAATCCATCTTTTCCTTCTCATACAGTCTGGAGGTTTCCTACAGGAAAATTAAAAGACTTGTGCTCGCCAATATTGACTTGCAAGGTTTAGAACTCTTATCTGTTTTCTTTCATACTAGTGCAGTAACTGTAACTTAATAGGAGGAAGGCTGGTCATGACATCATATTCATCACAGTTCTGGTAGACTTACTGAAGCAAGACACGTTGGATTCTAATTCCTATCCTGCCCATAGTCATTGAAACGAAGGGCTGTACTATGTGAAAATAATTGCTATGTATCATTATATTTGATGAAATACCCCGAAGTATTGCAGTATTTGTCTAAAATTGTGAGTCAATATATAGAAGCAATCTTTACCCAAAACCTCAAGTTGGGATTGTGCAATTAGTGCAACTTGTTCCTGTGATGATAGTATTGGATGTGAAGACAATGATCATAATCATAGATGTGGTGTGATATGATGGTTTACTATGATTGCATGTGGTGTTGGCGGTAGAGATGGTTGGTGGCAATGGCAGTGTTAATGATGGTGCTCATAGTAATTGTGGTTATGGTGGTGGTGGAAATGGGACCCGGGGGGGCTCCTGCGCACAAAGCGCAGGACCTCCTCATATGCATCAAGGGTAACTGTTAGATTAAAGTAGAAGTTTATGTGTATCAATCTGAGCCGTTAGATCTATTGGACGGCTCAGATTCACGGTTTTGAATTTTTTTTTTTTTTTTTTTTTGCTTTTCATCTTAAGTTACAGAGGTGGTGGGTTTGGGTGGGAGACGGAGAGTGGAGAGGGAGAGCGAGATGGACGTGGTGGTGGAGAGGAGTGAAGAGGGTGGTGAGGTGGTGGGTTTGCTCTCTCTCTCATTTTCACTCTGAGGCAATGCAGCAGTAGAGCTAGTGATGGTGGTGTTTTATATTGAAGATGATGGTGCAGCTGAGGTTAGTGATGCATTGGGCAAGAAGAAAGGGAAGTGAAAATCGTTGTCGAGGGCTATGATGGAAAAAGGGTTCTTTGTCCACTTCATTGTCTATTGGAATGACAAGTAAATGAGAAGAAGACACAACAACAAGAACCTCCTGGTTGATGCCAATGTCCCCAACTCACTTCAACGGCTACAATTCCATCAAGTCCCATCTTTGCATCTACACACACTATGGTTGAGTTGCCTACAGTGTTATTTCACTCTCTCTCTCCCTCTCTCAATTTCCATCTATTGTTGTTCATCTTTGCATCTACACACACTTTTTCTTTGCATCAAGTTCCATCAACTCCATGGTTGAGTTGCCTACAGTGTTACTTCCATCTCCATTCATTCACAGAAACATTTCCTCAAACACTCTCTACTCACTCTCTCTCTCTCTCTCAATTTCCACCGTCTCTCCCAAATGGATCATCAAATCCTAGAAAAACCAGACCAAAATCATCAAGATGAACAACAACAAGAACCCTCTTCACTCCTTTCCACCACCACGTCCATCTCACTCTCCCTCTCCACTCTCCGTCTCCCACCCAAACCCACCACCTCTGTAACTTCAGATGAAAAGCAAAGACAACAAAAAAAAAAAAAAATTCAAATCCGTGAATTTGAGCCGTCCAATAGATCTAACGGCTCAGATTGATACACATGAACTTCTACTTTAATCTAACGGTTACCCTTGATGCACATGAGGAGGTCCTATGCTTTGTGCGCAGGAGCCCCCCCCGGGTCCGTGGAAATGCCCCTTATGTGATATAACACATCCATCTACATCATCCTTACCTTCACCCTCACGGCCAAAACTAAGGATTAGATAGGGAGGTTGGTACTGCCTCATTTTTTTTCCCTTCTAAATCTGACTGTTGAACGAGGAATGAGTTGTTTTCTTTACATCTGGGTGATCTACCGACAAAATCCAAGACTCATATGCACAATTTTTGAATTTCAAAAGTCACTTGTACCATTGGAGAATGATTAGCAGATCTCAAAGTCTATTTTGAGAAATGCATTGAAGAGAACACGACTTTGATTCTCAAGTTGTCGTCTTTTTTTTTAGGTTGAGGAAGCCAATGGAGATTTGAAAATGTGCACTAGGTGCCTCAAGATTTTTTTTCCCACTGTCTAGCTTGCCAATGTTAGATTTCATCATAATGCGGAAGACTTACCCAGATCCATAATTTACAATTGTGTATAAGTAAATCCAAAGATACAGTTTCTCTTCTAGCCATTTTATTTCTGTGTTTTTTTGTGATGGAGAAGAACAACCAACCACAGGCAGAGAGAGGATTGCCTCTTTTGTATTCCTTCAATCAACTGCTTCCATCAAGCAGTTAGTGTAACCTCCATAAGGTGATTGGGCCACATGTCCGGAAGTTAACATTCTCCCACTTGGCCCAATAACGATAATGGAATTATTCATGTTTAATGAGTAATACTTTAGGTGCACACATAAGACTCTAAGATCAAATGGTTTCAACAATATCATAATAAAACATACTGCTAATATGAGTCATGGCGGTTTTATATTATTAATCAACATAATTCCTTCCATGTACTACAAATCAGTAATCAGCTTAACATAATAAGAGGGATTCATAAAAGTTCACATGATGTCTCTACAATCATTCAAGAGACTAATCTTGTCCACATTTTATTCACAACGATGTACTTAAATAGTTAAGACAAGATATATCATAAACACATAAATGATATCGAAAGGTGAAATAGAGCGTGAACATCAACATGCAGAAAGCATAATCCATCACATATTGTTATGTATAATCAATGATTACTCTCAAGACTTATTCTGTTGGTATGTTTCATAATCTTTGGAGATAATTTTTTGGTTAATGGATCCGCAACCATAAAATTAGTAACCAAAAAATTAGTACTAATTTGCTCTATAATCGCTCTTTATTTTCGAACTTCATTTTTAACGATAAAATATTTCAAATCCATATGCCTTGCTCCTTTAGAATACTTGTCACTTTTTGAAAAAATGACGGCCGCGGAGTTCTCACAATAAAATTTTAGCGGCCTATGAATGGTATCAACAATTTCTAGCCCTAAAATAAAAATTTGTAGCCATAAAGCTTGAATGGTGGCTTCATAACTTGCCACAATTTCAACTTCCATAGTTGATGCAGCTATAATGGATTCTTTTCCACATTTCCATGATATGACTCCTTTAGCTAGCAAAAATAAGTAGCCAAAAGTGGACTTCCGATCATCAACACATCCGAAAAAATCAAAATCTGAGTAGTCAATGACCTCAAGACACTCTGATATCCTATATGTGAGCATGTAATCCTTTGTACCTTGAAGGTATCTCATCACTTTCTTTGCAGTTTTCCAATGGTCAAAACCTGGGTTTTCCTAATATCTGCCTAGTACACCAATAGCAAAACTGATATTTGGCCTTGTGCAGGTTTGAGCATATAATAAGCTCCCAACTTCAGACGAATAAGAAACTTTTTTCATCATGTTCTGTTCCCATTTATTTTTTGAACATTACATAAGACTGAACTTATCCTCTTTCTGAATGGGAACTTGACTTGGTGAGCAATTGGCCATTCCAAATCTCTCTATAATTCTTTCTATATAAGTTTTTTTAGACAAACCTAACAATCCACGTGAACGATATCAGAATATTTTTATTTCAAGCACGTAATTTGCCTCACCCATATCCTTCATTTCAAAGTTTTGAAAGAGAAAGCCTTTGGTTTTATACAATAATCCAATGTCATTGCTTGCTAGTAATATATCATTAACATACAAAATAAAAAAATATGAACTTACTTTCACTAACCTTTAGATAAATACATCGGTCAATGATGTTTTCTTGAAATCCAAAGGAGGTAATGGTATCATTAAACTTTAGGTACCATTGTTGGGAAGCTTGCTTAAGTCCATAGATTGACTTCTTAAGCTTGTAAGCCAAATATTCTTTTCCTTTAATGGAGAATCCTTCAGGTTGAGCCATATATACTTCTTCATCTAAACTTCCATTTAAGAACGTCGTTTTCACATCCATTTAATGTCACTCTAAATCAAAATGAGCAACTAATGTCATGATAATTCTGAGTGAGTCCTTCGTGGATACTGGAGAGAATGTATCTTTATAATCAAAACCTTCAATTTGAGTGAACCCTTTGGCCACAAGTTTAGCTTTATATCGTTTTATTTTGCCATTTGAGTTGCGTTTGGTCTTAAAAATCCATTTGAAACCCACCTTTTTGTATCCTTTGGGCAATTCAATGAGTTCCCACACCTGATTTTGGTCCATTGAGTTCAACTCATCTTTCATAGCTTCAATCCATTTTTCAGAATTATCAATTTCTATGGATTGTGAAAACGAAACCGAATCTTTAGATGTCCCAATATCATGGTCAGATTCTTGGAGATAAACCACATAATCATTAGAAATAGCAGACTTTCTGATCCTTTCAGATCTTCTCAATGCTATTTGTGGTTTTGCTGCAATTTGATAATTTGCGACAATCTCATCATGGAGTGGAGAGTCATGTGCATGTAGCTCCAAGTCATTATGTTGATCAACAATTGTAGGAACAAGGAGTGGTGGCTCAAAAATTTGTTGTTGTGGGTTTACTGAGCATGCATCAACCATGGGAACAACAATCTTGTTTCAAGCTATGGGGACTGAGACTTGCACCCGAACTTCTTTAATTGTCACATTTTGAGTTTTATCACTCCCACTGACTTCACCATTCTCAAATAATTTAACATTACCGAGTTTTACATTTCTTGTACTGTGGTTATGACAGTAAAACCTATACCATTTGAATATTTTAGGCTAACCAATAAGTAGCCACCGATTGTCCTTGAATCCAATTTTTTTTCATGTGGATTGTATATTCTAACTTTTGCTGGACAACCCCAAATATGCAGGTGTCTCAAACTGGGTTACCTTCTTGTCCATAACTCAAAGGGAGTTTTAGGAGCTGACTTACTAGGAACCCTTTTTAATAAACAAACAACAATTCTTGATGCATACATCCATAAAGATAAGGGTAATGAGGAGTTACTTAACATGTGTCTAACCATGTCCATAAGAGTACAGTTCCTTCTTTCAGCTATCCCATTATGCTGAGGCGTGCCAGACATTGTGTATTGACCACAAATACTTTTTCTTTCAAGAAGTCTAGCAAATGGGCCGGGGTGTTGCCCTAATTCATTATATTTTACATAGTATTCACCACCTTTATCAAACCTTACGAGTTTCACTTTTCTATCTAATTGTCTTTGAACCTCAGAGACATACTTCAACAACATTCACTGCTTGAGATTTATCATTCAGCAAATAAATATAACCATAACGTGAAAAATTATCTATAAAGGTGATCAAATATTTTTCTCCACCAAATGATGGAGCATCAAAAGGTCTACAAATATTTGTATGAACAGTCTCAAGATGTTTTTTACTCCTTGTAGCACCTTTCTTCGTGCGTTTGATTTGTTTTCTTTTAATACAATCCACGCACACACCAAGATTAGTAAAATCTAGATTTTGAATAATCTCATCCTTTACTAATATTTGCATTCTATCTTGAGAGATGTGTCCCAAGCTTCTATGCCACAAGTTTGAGGAATTTTCATCAACAAGGCTACATTTAGCACCAACACAAGTATGTAGGGAAAGTAGTGAGGCAACAAAATAATCATAAAGTTTTAATTTATATAAGCCATCACATAAAGTACCTGAACCAGCACATGAATCTTTCTCAAATAAGCTAAAGCATTTATTTCCAAACTTGAAAGTGTAACCATCAATATCAAGTTTAGCTAATGAGACTAGATTTCTGGAAACTGAAGGTACAAACGGTAAGTGCCAATAGCTTCAATGGGAGATTTGTCCCGATTTTCCATGAACATAAATTTCTCTTATAGGTTTGTGGTTCGGGTTGTAAGGAATCCATGTAAAGTGTTAGAAACATGAGTTGTTGCTCCTGAATCTACCCACCAAGTATTAGAAGGAACTTCAGTAAGATGAGATTAAATACGTAAAGTAAATCAATACCTTTCCTTTTGAACCATTCATTCATCTTTAGACAATTTTTTTGAAAATGACCAAATTTCTTACAGAAGTTGCACTTAACGCCCATTTCTTTTTTATGACTGTGGCCTTTCTGGGTAGTATTATTTTTTCGTAGGAGACTTTCTTTTAGAGCTCTTGAACTTGCACGGTTTGTTTTTAACCTCTTGAGCAACCATGTGATTTGAATTTTGTCCCATAACCTTCAGCCTGGCTTCCTCATACTGCCCAATTCATTAACATTCAACTTATCCTTCATAGTGTTATAGTTAATTTGAAATGGGTCATACTGAGGAGGTAAGGAGTTTAAGATAAATTAAATGAGAAAAAACCCATCCACAGACATTCCCAATGTTTTAAGCTGAGCTGCCAAATTTTTCATTACAAGAACATGTTCATACATACCACGTGAACCATCATAATTCATCGTGGTAAGTCTAGCCATTAGAGTCCCAACAAGAGACTTGTCTGTAGACTTGAAACGTTCTTCAAGATTAGTGAGAAACTCATTTGCATTATCAGTTGATGAGAGTATGGTCTTGATGTTGGTTGCTATTGTCATACGCATAAACATGAGGCTTAACCTGTTGGATCTTTCCATGCATTATATATTGCCTTTTCATCGGTTCTGCCGGTGGCAGAAGGTGCAGCGGGTTTCTCAGTCCTAAGAGCAACATAAAGGTCCAAAAAACTAAGGGTGAAATGGATCTACTCTTTCCAGTTTGAAAAATTCAGGTAATTAATCATAGGGATGGAGGATGCATACGAATGCAGATGGACGAGAATTGATGCTGCAATAATAATAAAAAAATATGCTCACTACATAATGCTGTGAATTTCATAATTTTAAGCACATGTATATACATCAAGAATAGCATAACAACGATGTACCTTTGGGCATAATCTAATGTTATGTTATTTTTTTACTATTATGGTGTTCTCTGTCACCTTGTAGGACTAAATAGTCAAGTGCATACATTAAATATGTTTGTTTCCTTTGGGTAAGCACTCCAACCTTATGAATAACACTTACTATTTATCCTACTCTAATTCAATGATCAGTAGAAAGGTGGTGTACCTTTTGGCCAACCATAATTTTTTAATAATCAATAAATTGTTTGTCGCTAAAATTATTCTTATCACTAATCACAAGGGAATCAATGTTAGGATATATTTAATAAACTTATATTCTAAACACATTCCAGTTGGGCTACTTTGGTGGGTAGCGAATTGTATCTTAATATAGAAAATAAGTCATTAGAATAACTTTGTAAAAACATCATGAGTGAAAAATTACATTCACATTAACAATTAATTTCTAATTCATAAGCATTTACATTAAATATGCAATTACATGTAATAACATCAAGACCACACTCTCTTCAACTGATAATTCCAAGGAGTTTTTCACTAATGTTGAATAACGTTTCAAGTCTACAGACAAGTCTCTTGCTGGGACTCTAATGGCTGGACTTACCACGATGAAGTATGATGGTCATTACAAGATAAGTGGGGGGCATGACCAAGACATGAGAGTGGTGGATTCACCAATAGTTTTCAAACCCATTATGTAAGCTAAATTAGACAAGGCCCAAAACACCCCTTAAAAAACCCTTCATCCTCTTTTATTACTACTTCTCTGTTTCACGATAGAGAGAGAAGTAAACAGAAAAAACATGACGAGAAGAAGAGTGTTTAACAACGAGAAGGGAGGTCAAGGGGGTTATGGCCAGCGGCTAAATTTGATGTCGGCGACTTGCCGACCGGATCCCATCGTATAAGAACAACATGTGTGTTCAACTCCAAAATTATCAATTCAATATTTCGTCAAAAAAAATAGATCGCTTTGATACCATTGTTAGATTTCATCATAATGTGGAAGATAAACTACAATAATTGTATTGCGATCAAAGACTTATCAATCAAAAACTAACATATTAAACCCAAATTTGTTAGATCGCTCTGATACCATTGTTAGATTTCATCATAATGCGGAAGATAAACTACGATAAATGTATTGTGATCCAAGACTTACTCTGATCCATAATTTGCAATTGTGTATAGGCAAGTCCAAAGATACAATTTTTCTTTTAGCCCTTTTTGTGTTCTTTTGTGATGGAGAAGAACAACCAACCACAGGCAGAGAGAGGACTGCTTCTTTTGTATTTCTTCAATTAACTGCTTCCATCAAGCAGTTAGTGAAACCTCCATAAGGTGATTGGGCCACCTATCCGGAAGTTAACAGCCAAGGCAACAACATAAAAGGCTATAGTCAAAGGAAACATCCATGCAAGATAAGTGATGCCTAGGTGGGCAACTGCCTTCAACCACTGGCACGAGGAAATCATATAGGATTCATGTTGTTAGATATATATAGATATACAATCACTTAGGACACACACACACCCCCATCATAAAATTGTCACCCGATCATGGCTATACGCGTGGCACAAACCATCATAAATATTAAAGGGTCGTTACGAAGGAGATGGAGGGAATCACTCAATCTCAATGAAGAATGAGACCGTTATAATAAACGTCCTCCTTCGTTGTACCAACCGAGCTTAAGTCATGCACATAGTTAAATGCCTTCATCAATTCACTCATTATATAAATTAAAGGAAAATGTATGAGAACGAGATTCGATTATTCTACACTATGCAACTTTAACTGAGTTTTGTCCAGATTTACTTCCTTTTCCAACAGAGTTGCTGACTTAAGCATCGGGTGTCTTTGACAGCAAAAAAATGTGGTCATTGGCAGTCTAACATCTATTTTGCAGGTCTAGGGTAGAAAACTCAGTTAGGATAGGCTTTGTTTGGTTTAAATATTAGTTTGGAGGTTTTATTGAACCTAATGGTATGCATGTGGCGGATGGAATCACAGGTCTGGGGTTCGAACCCTGCCGACAACATTTGGAGTGGGAAGGTTAAGGGATTTTTTTTTATTTTAAGGATTATAGAAGCTTTGGTCTTTTTAATTGGCTATGTTGTTTCTGATACAAACAATGAAGTTGAGGCTGCACCACCACAACACTCATGATGATCAAGAACATGATGGGCTCAACTCTAGGGAGGATTAACATTTATGAACAATGTATAGACCTTATGTGTTTTTAGGCTTGTTATTGGGTTATTACAATCAATTCTTCAAGTTCTTAATTATTACAATGGATTTTGTTGTTGGATTTTCCTTAAAAAAACAAAAGAGAAAAAAATAAAGGCCATCCTTTTTTTCTTAAAACATGCAAGCAAAAAACATCTAATCTAAGTAGAGTGACGAAACATTTACTCTTAGTCGAATTAACTTATATAACTAAACCATTTCCAGTATGGAAGTCTAATGCCCAATTGGTTGGTTCTAAAATTTTGATATTCCTCGTGATAGGAACAACAACTGTGATGATCTCCAAGCATCTCCCAACAAGCTCCTACCGTGTAAAGGAGCTCGCAAACACGGGGGACTCGACTTCTCCGTGTTATAAGCCTTAGATGATCTAGTTAGACAATTGTCGAGGACTAACTCATAAAATATGAAGTTCAAAATAAGAGTTTAGAGTTCCTCTAGAGCCTCCTTAGAATCCAAACTGCCCTAAAAGTTGTCCCAAAGTCTATTTATCTTACCTTAGTCTTATAGATGTCATTATCTTGAGCATTTAATGCTTTGCCGGGATACTTGTGAAAAGTAGATACCTTTGTCAAGTTCTAACATTGCTGAAACCTACGATCCGGCTCAAGTCGCCATTTGTTGTCATTGTCAGGCGTGTCATCTAGTTCAAGTCATCATCTGATCCAGTTGATCGAGTTTTTCCATTATCGAGATCCACGTGCTGTTTTTGGATTGGTTGGCTTGTTAGCCATGCTAGCCACTCGACTATTCCCTCATTGGCTTGAGCTCTATAGTTTGATTTCCTCTATCAGGCTGTCAGCATAACCGGGAGCACTGATATCCAATTGTGAGATAAATTGACCTTATGATTTTCACTTTTCTATCTAATTGTCTTTCAACCTCAGAGACATATACTTCAACAACGTTCACTGCTTGAGATTTATCATTCAGCAATAAATATAATCATAACATGAAAAATCATCTATAAAGGTGATAAAATATTTTTCTCCACCAAATGATGGAGCATCAAAAGGCCCACAAATATTTGTATGAACAATCTCAAGATGTTCCTTATTCCTTGTGGCACATTTCTTCGTGTGTTTGATTTGTTTTCCTTTAATACAATCCACGCACACACATAGATTAGTAAAATCTAGATTATGAAGAATCTCATCCTTTTCTAATATTTGCATTATATCTTGAAAGATGTGTCCCAAGCTTCTATGCCACAAGTTTGAGGAATTTTCATCAACAAGGCTACATTTAATACCAACACAAGTATGTAGGGAAAGTAGTGAGGCAGTAAATCATAAAGTTTTAATTTATATAAGCCATCAAATAAAATATAAGAACCAACACATGAATCTTTCTCAAATAAGCTAAAGCATTTATTCACAAACTTGAAAGTGTAACCATCAATATCAAGTTTAGCTAATGAGACTAGATTTCTGGAAACTGAATGTACAAACAATAAGTGCCAATAGCTTCAATGGGAGCTTTGTCCCGATTTCCCATGAACAAAAATTTCTCTTATAGGTTTGTGGTTCGGGTTGTAAGGAATCCCTACAAAGTGTTGGAAACATGAGTTGCTCCTGAATTTACCCACCAAGTATTAGAAGGAACTTCAGTAAGATGAGATTAAATATGTAAAGTGAATCAATACTTTTCCTTTCGAACCATTCATTCCTCTTTAGACAATCTTTTTGAAATGACCAAATTTCTTAAAGAAGTTGCACTTAACGCCCATTTCCTTCTAATGATTGTGGCCTTTTTGGGTAGTATTATCTTTCTTAGGAGCCTTCCTTTTAGAGCTCTTGAACTTGCGCGGTTTATTTTTAACCTCTTGAGCAACCGTGTGAATTGAATTTTGTTTCATAGCCTTCAGCCTGGCTTCCTCTTGAACAAGCATACTGCCCACTTCATTAACATTCCACTTATCCTTCATAGTATTATAATTAATTTGAAATTGGTCATACTAAGGAGGTAAGGAGTTCATGATAAATTGAACGAAAAAAAACTCATCCAAAGACATTCCCAATGTCTTAAGCTGAGTTGCCAAATTTTTCATTACAAGAACATGTTCATACATACCACGTGAACCATCATACTTCATCGTGGTAAGTCTAACCATTACAGTCCCAACAAGAGACTTGTCTGTAGACTTGAAACGTTCTTCAACATTAGTGAGAAACTCCTTGGCATTATCAGTTGATGAGAGTGTGGTCTTGATGTTGGTTGCTATTGTCATACGCATAAACATGAAGCTTAACATGTTGGATCTTTCTCATGCTTTATATATTGCCCTTTCATTAGTGTTGCTGGTGGCAGAAGGTGCAACAGGTTTTTCAGTCCTAAGAACAACATCAAGGTCCAAAACACCAAGGGTGAAATGGACCTGTTCTTTTAAGTTTGAAAAATTCGGGCCATTAATCATAGGGATGGAGGATGCATACGAATGCAGAGGGATGGGAGTTGATGCTGCAATAATAATAATAATAATAAAATGTGCTCATTACATAATGCTGTGAATTTTATAATTTTAAGCACATGTATATACATCAAGAATAACATAACAACGATGTACCTTTAGGCATAATCTAATGTTATGTTATTTTTTACTATTACGGTGTTCCCTGTCACCTTGTAGGACTAAATAGTCAAGTGCATACATTAAATATGTTTGCTTCTTTTGGGTAAACACTCCAATCTTATAAATAACACTCACTATTTATCCTACACCAATTCAATGATGAGTAAAAATGTGGTGTACCTTTAAGCCAACCATAATTTTTTAATAATCAAATAATTATTTGTCGCTAAAATTATTCTTATCAGTGATCACAAGGGAATCACGTGATATCCAATTATATCCAACCTTGTAGAAGTCCCTAATTTGAAGCCATCGTCCAAAGACACCCACATGTAAAACACATGGAACCTATAATAGAAAAATAAGTAAAGTTATGCATTATGCTCGTCACGTGCTTTCGGCTCTCATACTACCGATCGAGCACATAACATAACAATTGATGCTGAGTTGAGTATTTATATTGTGCCTTCTTATGATTGGACAACCATTTCGCTGAATCTTCCTTCCACTTTGCTTATTTCCTATTGGTCTTCCATACCATCTTCTAACTGGTTACAATATATATCTTCCCCATGAAGTTCTTCACTTACTTAGTTGCCCTCAACCCCATGACATTTTTCCTTGTTAAAAAGAAAGGTTCACATGCCGAGCTCATCGTGATAATGCCTTCCAAATTTTCTCCAAGTGTTGATCAATGTCACCTAAGACCGCACGTCGTTCACATGCGGAGCGCATTAAAGTGAAATTTTTTGTACAAATACATGGGTTATTTAAATTTTGGGTCTCATCATTTGTATCAGAGTTGTGAACAACTAAGTTTGTTCATGTTAGAGTTTGGATTCGAAAACCATGTTGACCATCTTAATTCCGTCTAACCCCTAATTATATTTTGGCCTATTTTCCTCATTGACTTCATCAAATTTCATCTAACCCCTTGTTGATTGAATTTTTCATTTAAGATTTGATAAAATTGAAGGGTCAAAACATAATTTGAAATGATGACAATTATATAGTAAACAAAGTCAACATGGTCTTGGGATTGGGTAAAATTAGGACCTATTTACATTTCTAGGATGATCGATGGTGATGGGTCGGCTTATTGTTGTCGACCTAAAATTAGGACCCAAAATTTATCTCAAAATTAGTTCCCAAAATTTATTTCAAAAAGAAAAGAAACCAAGCTATTGGATTAAACCATATGAAAAAAAAAAAACAAACGCTCTAATAAGTGGTCTAAATCCAATAAATGGCCTATACATCCAATTGGTAGACTAAATGTTGTAAGCAAGGAATGTGATTTCGCGAAATCTCGCGAAATTTCAACAAAAATTTTGTTTGTTTATTTTTTAAATTACGAAAAGAAAAAGGGCAAAATAAAAATTTACATTTTTTCGAAGGTTTTTTGGAAAAATTTTGAGATTTTTTCGTTAATTTCAAAAAAATTCATAAATTTCATTTTTTCCGTAATAATACAAAATCTGACTACCAAAAATTACATTTTTTCGAGGCGTTTTTCGAAAAATTTCGGACTTTTTTCGTATTTTCAATTCTTCAAATTATTTATAGATTTTTTAAACCATCCACAATTTTCTAATTATATATTGATTTCGTGTTTGTTTAATTTCTTGGTATTTATGTTTCATTTAATATGCTTAATAAATTTATTTATTTGCATATATATTTTTAATATTTTCATATACCCTTAAAATTCATTATATATTTTTTATGTATCATCGTAATTTTTTACATTTTTTCTTTTCACACCAAAATATTTCTTAAAATCAGGATACCGAAGTGAACTCGAAAACCGAAATCACAATCCTTGGTTGCAAGGCACCTTATAAATGTTCGAAATTGAGCCAAATCAATGCACCAGTCCAAGCACCAAAAATGCAACTGAAATATTCACATTTTATGGGCTACCTAAAGTTTCAACTGTTATTTTCTTCGGACATCCAAGTAGAATATTTTACCCAGGAACATTTCCCTATTTCATGATGTTCACATAGTGATCGCCCTGTGGATCATCCTCACGTAAAACAAAAACTTGTTAGATTTTCAAAATTGAACTTTATTAAGTATGGTCATCAAATTAGATCAATAATTTTGTATCTTGTGTAGCCTTTTCAGGCTGAGTTCAGTTAGGTTACTATTAAGACTTTTGATAAGTGATTTTCATCGGGCTTGCTAAAATTCAAACTTTAGACTACTGACCAAGGCCATGCGTTTTCGGCTTTTAAAATTCGGTGGAGGCCTTTTTTCTTTTTTTCCCTTGCTGCAAAGTGATCTCCATTACTTTGCATCATTGTACAAACTTTTATCCGTCCAGAAAACAAGTGGAAGAAGAAATTAATTTGAACTGAAAAACAAAAAGCTCTTAATTTTGATACTAATTGATGCGTTCAAAATTCAGTCTCCTATAAGTATGATCTGTAAAATAAATGTTAGATTGTCAAAGACTATCTTTTTGGTGACTGAAGACACTCTGATGGTTAAGTCAGTAACTCAGTTGGAGATGGAGACAAATCTGAACAGAACTCAGTTAAAGTTGTATATCTTTGTCGAATGTTCCATTTACCTTATATAATGGTCGTTGTTAATTCTTTACGTGACTTAAGCATGTGAGGCGCAACGATGGGAGACGTTCTCTGTAATAGTCTCTACCTTTATGAAGATACATCCCTTGAGACGCAATTCCCTCCACGACTCTTTATGAAGATACATCCCTTGAGGTGTAATTCTCTCCACGACTTTTTTTCTCTGTAACATTCATCATCTTTAAAGGAGAACTTTATTGGGCCTGGATCTGGGCCTTCATCTATGGTTTATTCTGATGGGCCCTGCTTGAGCTCCCGTGACTGGATTCGCCCTTTCTAGGCTTTATGAATTGGCCTGGTTTGGGATATTTGATCCTTGTGATGTATGGTCACTGCCACATGTACGACTACGATGACAGTTTTATTTGATATATCATTAGCTACTCCTCCCTTAGTTAGTGGGCATGCTGATGTGACCACTAATTTGACGACGGTTGGACTTTCGATTTCATCATTGTCTTGCATTTAATGTTGTTACCAGCTTTTGGTGGATTTGGTATTTTGATATCTCGTTCATCCGTTCATTTTTGCGCGCATTTTGGGATTTCGTGTAGCCATCATATCTCGCACGAAGTCCTATGAGCAGTCTCTTCGTTGCTCGGCTCTATAAAAATGAGCGTGATAAGTTTGCTTATCTCTTTACGCTATCTTCAAAATTAGGGTTTATTCTTTTTTTTCTTCATTTTCCTTGCTCTTTCACTCATTTACAATGTCTGTCAGCAATATACTAGATGGTAAGGCGCTTGCAGCTTGTGAGTCTAACTTCTCGCCCAATAAGGCTTCTCAGGCGATGTTGAATAGTATTCGTTCAGAGTATTCTTTGTCATCCGACCTCGAGATCATTCTACATAGGCAGAACGATAGTCCTTGTCGTCCTAGGACTGGTTATATTGCACTTTACCCGTGCATGTTCCAATCTGGCCTTCGATTCCCAGTCCCAGAGATATTTTGGAAATATTTAAACTTTTTGGGCATTTCTTCTGCTCAAATGGGTTTTAATGGTTTTGTTATGGTTTCTACTTACGTGAGAACCATTTTTACTGGTATTCCCTTGATCGTTAGGGTTATGCACTATGTAGTTGGTCTGTTGGTAAATATTTGTTTCCTTCGCCTTTCTGCCTGTTTTGGAAAGCTTAACGATGACATCAAGGACTGATCGAGGTTTTGGTTTTATGCTTATGTCAACTCTAGCTATTTCAACTTTGAGGTCATTGGACTGTGCGTTCGTTCCGAATTCCTAACAAACAGAAGGATCTTCAGTTAACTGTGGATGAGCAGATGATCAGTGACTGTTTCTTGAAACTTCCTATGGTTGCTGTGGGGGCATTCCTCTTTGAGGACATTGTTGAGCATAGTGACTTGTACACTATGAACGAGGCAGAATGAGTTTTGCTTACTTAATCCCGAGTTGAGGAGATCGCTGCTCGTACTGCTCCTGCTGGTGTTAGTGATGCTAGCATTGATGAAAAATTGAGCTCTTATAAGGATGTTACAGATCTTGATGTTCCTGCTAGCGTTGGTGTCATTGGCCCGACCGTCAGGAAGAGGAAGCTTCCGAAGCCTGCCTGTCCAACAAAGCGATTGGTGATAAGCTTTGGTTGTGTTCCTAAGAGGTAGGGTTGAAAATGAACAAACGGTTGATTTTTCACATAAAACGTGAACCGAACCGACTTTGATCAGTTTCAAAAATTTCAAACCGAACCGACCATTAACAAAATCGAACCGATTCTAATTTATGCAAACCGTAACCAAATCGAACCGACTAAAACCGAACCAATCGACTATTTTAAAATATTATTTTTATATAAAATATATATTATTTATTATATATAATATATATTCGGTCAGTTCGATTTTGTTGGTTAAAATCACATAGAAATTGAAAATCGAACCGACCATTTTGGTTTTGAATTTTTTAAAACTGAAACCGAATCGATCGGTTCAGTCAGTTTAATCGGTTTGGTCAATTTTTTGTTCAATCCTACTAAGAGGAAATGACTTTTTGATTCCACTCGTGGTGTTACTCGGATTGCTCATCGTCCAAGTTCTTCACATAAGGAAGTTGGGAAGGACGATGGTCTCTCTCTTGAGGAAGTTGATGAGATGAATCTAGCAGTGGAGAAGAGCAAGAATGAAATGACTCGTCCATTGGACAATAATGATAAAAATCTCATCTCGGCTTATGGGGTGCCCAACTTCGTTGAGTGGTCGAATGATGACCCTTGAGTTATTGACAACAAGATGCTACAGTTTGTAATAGTGCAGTCCAAGGATCCAGATACGACAAAGACCCTGGCTGACTTCGAATTTAATCTGTGATGCGAAGAGGAGGTTACTGATCGAGGTCAAAGTTCTGAGGCTCCTCCTCATCCGTCTTATTCTATTCCTGTTGATGACGCAATGGAGTTCCTGGTTTCTTCTCCTGCTTGTCTGACTTCTACTGTTGCTAGACTATTTCTTATCCTACTCCCGCCATGACTGATTCTCAGTGAAACGACAAAAGTGGTTTCTATGTTATCATCGTTGTTCCGACAGTTCTTCTGACCGTCGGGGGTGGGTCTTTTGTGCTCCCTGGTCCCCTAGTTCTTCATCCACAGATTGGTTGGAAAGAGCCCAACCCAGAAGACATCCGTATTAAATCGGATGGAAAATGTCACACCCCAATTTTTGAGAAAACGAAAATCCTTATATCCACGTAGTATTCGGGTTATCCTTATATCCACGTAGTATTCGGATTATCCGTATTAAATTGGATGTGATCGCTCCATAAAGTAAACCGCCAAAGATGTCGCCCCAAGACTATATAACCTGAGAAATGCTAAATGGCTACATTCCAATAAGAACGTACCCAATAAGCATAAACTTACTTGGGTCAGCGAGGTAGCTGGTATGAAAAATCTCTATCTCTTATAAATAAATAAGTTAAACGCTTTAACATGAAAAGTTCACACACAATAAATAACACGCCATAGACTTGTAGTTTTACCGTACTTCAAATAAATATCTATTTATCCAACACTTAAGATATACAGTTTTAACATGGTAGGTCTAACTTGCAGAAATGTTAGTAGACTTACCATCATGCATGGAACGAGTAGAAACAAATGAATAAAATTTCTTATTTATCAATCCTCATAAATACAATTTATTTTCAATCAAATACAAGTAATTGTCATAATATACCATTATTTAAATATCAATAAAATACATTTTACCTTAAAGAAGACATGTAATTCTCATTCAATGATTGAATGAGCATTTAGTTTCTTCATTTAAGGCAACCATGCACATAGAAAAAATTTTTTTTTTTTTTTTGTCCACAATCGCACTCATTTCCTGTGTCGAACACGCCTCACCCAAGTGTGTCTCCCTTACATTCGAAACCACTCGGAGCGTACATGTTCCAAGTGGAGTGCCACATCAAGGAACATGTCGTCTTACCCGAAGTTTGATCAATGACAAACATTTTCTAAGTATTACACGTAATACCGAACTCACATGGAATGGCGTATCCGATATGCAAGCAAGTTTGCTTACCAAATCATATACCAAGTATACAAGAAAGTCTGGATACTCAAATCACATTTTTCATTTTTTCGGAGTTGTGGAAAAGAGCACAAAAATCAACTAATTCTCAAAATTCTTTTATGGTGACACTTTGTAAACTATAAACAAATCAACCACAATATTCACCCCCTTCTTTTGGGAAAACAAATAACATTTTCATAAATAAATTTTTTATAATCCATCAGGGATCAAACGTATTCAATATAATGATTCATACTCCTTATCTTTCTCAGATCACTGAAATCTAATTTTCATTCAATCACATAAGTTATATATTCGGAGCAGTTAAAAAAATATCCAATGGGGTGCTCAGTATTGAGTGTTTACAATAAATCAATAAATTAATGAATGCATATATCATATGTATTAAATAAATATTCCCAATGACTTCTACTTAACCACGACATTATCACAACAATAGAAGCAGTAATCTCATAGCCATATAATAGTAACAATATGGTAATATAATAACAATAGTAACCATATAATAGATCTGCTAACAATAGTAAAAATATAATAACTAACAATAGTAATAATAAGATAACAAATAATACCACTAGTAATAATATAATAACATATATTTTCCATTCATACCAACCCTTAAACTAAACTATATCCACTTTGATCCGCGAAGAAAAATCTTTCAAAATTTTCCACTATACTATCATAATCGGCACAATAATCATATGATATTGAATTGCTTCAAGGTCATATATACATACACACACTTTTCACTCTTAAATTTCAACTACTAAATTATGGACCTAATTTATTGTTGTTTGCTTCCAAAATATTACAGACATTATGAACGTCATCAGTCATCATCATCATTCTTCACCAATTGAAGAACACAATCCTTTAATCATAACAATAGTAACATAGGAACCTTAGAAAATGATTTCATTTTATAAGTCATAAATCACAACCCACTTACCAAAATTTGAAAAATAATCCTGACACAATCGACAAACAAAGGGCTTTAGATATCCAAAATGCATTTATCGACATGATTCATTCAATTATATTTCCATAACATATCATATGGGTATAACACAAAATTCAAAGTATGGTAATAATAGCAAATAGATTTTAATTAATAAACCACTCAAGAGTGAGAAATGCTCAACGCAACTAACATTTAATAGAAATACAATTTACTAATCAAAATAAATCATAAGATCATGTCAGAGAATGAGAAAACTCACTAAGTTCTACTAAAAATATTTATATACAAGGATTTCTAAAATTCGATCAGTGGCATTTCTCTCTTCCTCGAGGGAGATCTAATCGTTGGATAAACTTCAAGCTAATTGTATGTTTTTCATACGTGTTATGAATCTACATATTTAATTTAAAAGGATTCTGACCACTACAAGGTCTTGATCCACTGGAAACACTAAGATTGTATAGAGCTGTCTTTATTACGGAATTTAAATAAAAACCTAATTTTGGATTTCTCTTTTAACTCAACCAATTCCTACGAAAATACAATAAAAAAATTTCATATTTCAGAGTTATATCTGTATTAAAATCTAACCTTAATCAATTGATTAAGCTAAAAAAATTAAAGGAGAACGAAGAAAACTCACTAGTGTTATGCATTTTCTTCTTCTTCTTCTTCTTCTTCTTTCACCTCTTTCACCCTATTCTTCTACGCAAAGCTTTCTCCCTTTTGTTTTTGTGTGTAAAGAGAAAGTGGCTATGTATTTTACCCTAATCCATTGTTTTATATGATTATAATTTTGTGTATTCTAATTTTGGTTAATTTCACTCATATACACATAGTTTCTACTTTCTTTAACCACTATAAATAAAACAATGTTTTATAATATATAAAATTATAATATATTACTAAAATAATAAATAAATATTATTTATATTTATGTATTTAGGCGGGTATTACAATACACACCTCAAAAGAATCTCGTCCCGATATTGGGAAGGTAAGAGAGTCATGTGAATTTTGAATAAAAAGATACACTTAGCAAGCAAAATTAAGTTTTAGAAATACATTTTCAGATGAAAAATTATTCAAATCTTATACTCATAGAAATTTTCACATCATGCAAAGTCACACAACAAATATACATAGACACGAAGCTGCTACATGCATATATCCTTACAAAAATAATAAATTGAAACTTTATTTACAAAAATATTTATTATGGTCATTGAAAAGTATGGGTGTTACAAGATGTTTTGTTGATTTACTAAAATTGACGTGCAGGATAGTGCACGCAAGTTGATCAACGAATGGCATAGACGATTGGTGGAGAGGCCTTCGATGCCTATATGGGAGCCTAGCAGTCATCTCGACTACTACCTCAAGCAGATAATGGATGGGATGAACCACTTTACTTATGCCGAGGTGATGAGATCAGATTATCAGGTTGGTCATAGACCGGTGGTTGCTCTTGAGAGGATGATGACAACACAATTATTTGTGTTTTCTCATGTCCTTCATTAGTTGGACGTGCTGAAAATGCAGTGTGTGGAGCAGGAGAAGGCAGCTGGGGCGATAGGTAGAGGCTACGGTGGCTGAACTGAACGGAGTTCGTACTCGGTTAGACAAGGTGGAGAGGTAACTATCCATTGAGAAGGCTGGTCATTCGTTAAGTAATTGAGCAATTCGTCAGCTGTCAGATCACTGAGGTGTAATTCATAGTTGCACTTGACGAGATTAGGTCGCATATTTTCACAATGTTGACCACCGTTGAAGGACAACTCATCTCAGCTAAGAATGAGCTTGTTGCAACAAAAAACAGGTTGAGGATTGCGAAAGTGGAGGATTTTTGATTGTCGAGTCAAGCATCTCGGCTATATTGGGGGGGGATGGCGTCGATTTGTCCAAGCATCGTTGTCTGGTCGATCAAGTTTTCGAGGATGAAGATAGTGAGGAACATATTTTGGGTCCCTCGAGTGACCCAGCGAACAAAGAACCATCATTTCCTCCTCCTTCTGATCTGGCTCCTTCATCTACTCTTGTTGTTGAATAAAGAACCTTGTCTCCTCCTGCTACTAACATTGTTGCCCCTCTTCCATCGAATGCTCTTATCGTCGATACTTCTAGTGTCTCTTTTCCAGCTGTTCTATCTTCGTCTCTGGATGTAACAGATTGATTTTATGAATGAACAACTTTTTCCTTTTCTTTTGATAATCATGTGTTGTCTTTTATTTTATTTTCTACTTCACATGTTTTCCTGTTGAAGTCGTGACTCGTCTTTGGATCAGTCGCATTGATTCATTGTATATGATAGGTGTATGTTCTTCTCGTTACCTGCATTCTCCGTATTCTGATACTTTAGATTTGTCCGTACTTTTGCTTCTTGCACTCGTTTATTTGATCATTTGAAGTCTTTATTTTTTCGATCTTGTCGATCAGGCTGTGAAGCTGTACTGAATCATTTTTACACGTTAAGATTCTTGCATGTCTAATTCGTGATCGAAGGTGTTTGGTCACTCTAGAAAGTTCCCTAAGTAAGTCTTGACTTGTGTGTTTGATTTCTTGTAGACATAATCTGTATTTTGATGTGTTGGTAGAGCCAGGAGGCTTTGTGAACATATCTTGACTTATTTGTCCAGATTTTTTACTTCGTGGTTCAACACCGAGGCGATCCTAATAAGTTGACTTGTTCGTCCCAACCTTTACTTCGCTGGTCTGACGCATTTGTTGACCCAAAGTTTTTACAAGTGAGTTGACTAGTTTGTCCCAACTTTTAATTCGTTGGTCCGACATGGTAGTCAACCCGGAGTTTTTACGAATAATTTGACTTGTTTTTCCCAACTTTTATTTCGTGGTTGATTAGACCAGAAGTTTGTGTCTACTTCATGTGTTTTGACCTTTTGCTTGTGGCTTGACATGCCGATTGTTTTGCATTGTCTGGCTTTAATGCCTTAATTTTATTGCTCAGGCGTAGGATGGAGAGTTTGAACTCGGAGTTTTATTGATAATCCCATTTCAGGTGCTCAACAATCTATAGTAGCAGTCGTCATTTTCTTCCATAAAGTTACCATGTGTTGTAAAGTCTGTTTGTGAATATGCATTGCATCTTTCTGACTGTTGTTCGATAACGATAGGGGGTTGGCTCTTATGCGCCCTTGTGGTTCGAATGTTATTTGTTTCTGATCGTCGGGTTTGGTTTCATATTGCCCTGGAGTATGCTTTGGTGTTGTTTTTATCTTGAGTGGACTTAACTCGTTCATTGCAACTTCTTCCTTCGTGATTCTCCTATGGTTTTGACAGTCGTTCGTTACGTATATTGTTGTCGTGAGGTAGCTAATAAACTCGGAATGCTTATTGATCAAATCCTTGGATGTATGTTCTTGACAGGTGATGCCGACGAGCGGAGTAGAATCCAGTATCGAATTTTCCAATCATGCTCACATCAACACCGGCTACCAAGGCTGTCATGCGTTTTAGTACTAAGTGTTATTCGTCGAGTTAAATTTGTTTGCGTCAGTTCGGTTGTTGGTAATGGAGGAGGCGTTGTTGGCCTTATCATGGATAATGTGGATCAAGCTTGCGTCTATCAGTAAGGGCTTCAGACTATGTTAGTTGGTTGATCCCCACTTGATTTGCAAATTTCTTTGTGTTTCTCGTTGTGAGTTATCATAGTGATTTTTCTGATCTCGTTTGATGGAATTGGTGCTCCTACTTTGATATAGATCAAATAAGATTGTCGTCGCAGCCATACATGTGGCAGAGACCGTCCATCATAAGGATCAAATATCCCAAAATTGGGCCAATTCATAAAGCGCAAAAAGGACGAATCCAATCACGAAAGCCCAAGCTCAAGTCGTTGGATAAATCATAAATGAAGGCCCAGATCCAGGCACAATAAAGTTTTCCCTTAAAGAAGATGAACTTTACAAAGAAAAAGAGCCGTGGAGGGAGTTACGCCTCCTGGGACGTATCTTGATAAAGGATGACTCTATTACATAGAACATTTCCCATTGTTGCGCCTCAAATGCTTAAGTCATGCAGGGAATTAACAATGACCATTATATAATGTAAAAGGAACATTCGACAAATGTATGCAACTTTAACTGAGTGTTGTCCAGATTTATCTTCATCTCCAACTGAGTTACCGATTTAAGCATTGGAGTATCTTCGGCCACCAAAAAGGTGTTATTTGGCAATCTAACAATTGTTTTACAGGTCATACTTACATCAAACAGAAGCCTGATGAGACAATAAATGAGTACGTTACTCATTTTACTAACAAGTTAACAATGATCAACGGTTGCAGGGATGAATCACCTATTGCTATTTTTACCTCCGGACTGAAAAAAATGACAATTTTTTATTCTTTGAACCTAGATCCTCCAAAGAACATGACGATTCTATTGAAGACCGCTCAAGAGTACATCACAGGTGAGAAATGAGAGAACAAAAAAGGAGAGACAACAGACCCCGAGAGGATAACGTCCGGTCAAAGAGGCATAAGACCAATGGGAGATCTAATTTCAATTGGCAAGAATTTGAAAAGTTGCAATCAACAAGGCCTAGGCACAAACGGGTAACAAGTATAGTAAATAAGACGTACAAACCATACACGACCTTGAAAGCGAATCGAGCGAGCATACTGAAGTTTATGGAAAAAATGGGACGACGTCAACTGGCCGCTCAAAATGAGAGGAGACCCAGAGGGGGAGATAAGAGCAAGTACCACTCTTTCCACAAAGATCACAGACACGACACTGAAGACTATTGCAATCCGAAATACGAAATTGAGCACTGGGTTTAGAAATGACGACTTGACGAATTCATCAAGCTACTAGATAAGCAACCCAAAGGAAAAGAGAAAGTGGACACCATTGCAGGATCGAAAGAGCAGCCCAGAGAACTGATATACGCCCTATACAACATAGCCGAAGGAAAAAAACAATTAAGTCAACCAAATAGACGATCAATAACAATTTCCACAGACGGCACCAAACTGATGCGTCCAAAATCCATTCTCAAAACAAATGTTAGATTGCCAAAGACCACATTTTTTATGGCCTAAGGCACTCCATTGGAGATGGAGATAAATTTAGACAGAACTCAGTTAAAGTTGCATACCTTTTGATGATACATCAAAATGGATCGATCATCATGACCGTACACGTGGCATAAAGCTCCATCACAAGAATACAACACCCGATCCATTGGGCCAGATCATAAATCCCAAAAGGAGTGACGACAATTATAGAGGCCCGGAATAGGCCCATCTCTAAGGAAGCATAAACGGAATCCAAATTTAGAACCAGACGAATCAAAGCCCAAGTCTGAGCTCGTCACAGGTTCTCTCATTAAGAAAAAGAATGTTGCACCAAGAAAGAGTTGTGCAGGGACTTACGCCTCATATGCTTAAGTCACGCAGAGAGTTAACTACGACCATTATAAAAGGTAAAGGGAACTTTCGACAAAGGTATGCAACTTTAATTTAGTTTTGTCCAGATTTACTTCTTTCTTCCAACAATGTTACTGACTTAAGCATCGGAGTGCCTTTGGCCACCAAAAAGGTGGTTATTGGCAATCTAACAGTGGTTTTGCAGGTCGAACTTACAGGATGACAATTTTTTGTCGCATCAGTTTGGCGTCGTCTGTGGGAAACGACAAATTTCTCTTTACATAACACACAGTAATAAAGATTCATCACAATCTGACAAAGGGCCAGCCAACCATCAGATAAAATAATACAGACCCCTCATCACGACAACTCTCCCTCATATGCGCCACTAACAGCCGGAGGAGGAGACGCAATTCGGATCACCGAATCATTAGCATTTGAAAACGTAGATCCACTATACGCAATAGTTCAAACAGCCCAAATGGCCGTCGTCGTTACCAGGGACCCTCGGGTAGACTCGCTAATGGCCGAGATGAAATACATGATGGAGATGCTAAATAAAATCGCCCAAGAACGCGTTCAGCCAGCCGATCCTACTCTTGCACCACCTCAATAAAACTCTACTATCCGAACTCAAGGGAGCGACAAAGCTTTAGGGGAACCCCAACTAGGGAAACGTTGAGAGTAGCAAACTCAACCAAGACAAAACTCCGTAGTGCAGAAGAACAGTTGCTGAGATACCGTTCAGGATCAGAGTCACGGATCCCAACATACTATACGAATTGGCCAAGCCACCATTCTCTGACGAGCTCATAAAGAAGGCAATGCCAAAGAAGTTCACTCTTCCAAAGTTTAAAGTATACGATGACACCATGGACCTGACTTATCACCTAAAACACTTTCACCATATGATGGCTCCAAAGGATACCACAGAGTCGATCCTGTGCAGAACGTTCCCAACCAGCCTCACTTCCACTGCATTGAACTGGTTCAACAGCTTACCGCCAAAGTCAATTGATTCTTTCCAGGCCTTAGCCACTACTTTCATTACCAGATTCATCGGGAGCCAATGGATGACGAAAGAGCCCATTACCTTCTACACATCCGACAAAAGCCCGACGAAACAATACGAGAATATGTTACTCGTCTCACAAATGAACTAACAATGATTGATGGATGCAGCAACCCAATCATGAGCGAATAACCAGCGTAATGAGGAAAAAGTATAAACCATACACATCCCTAAAAATAGACCGAACCGACATGTTAAAACACATCAAATTGGGAGAATGTCAACTGGCCAACAAGAATGAAAGGAAATTCGAAAGGTCGAGACAAAAGCATGTATTGATTTTTCTACAAGGATCACCGACATGATACCGAGGACTGCTACAAATTAAAATAAGAGATCGAACATTGGATCCAAAGAGGACGACTGGATGAGTTTGTCGGCACATCAGATAAACAGTTGAAGGGCAAGGAAAAAGCGGATGCCACTGCCACGGGATCAAACGAGCGATAAAGGGAATTAATATATGCCCCACACAACATTCGCTCTGGTAAAGAAGAAACTCCCACCTGAATTGACATATATTGAAGTCGAGAGGCCAACATTCAAAAGACCTCAACAACAGAGACAAATTTGGTCAAAATCAATCGCAAAGGAACTAACAAACTACATCAGGCCACAACAGGCAGGGCCAAATGGGGAACAACAACCACGCAAGTAAATAATGTCATAAAATAGAAGGAATAGCAGAGACACGAGCGCCAACGCAAGGGTAAATAATAAGCAACGCTGGAATAAAAGAATAAATGCTCCACGATGTAATAGAGCCACTCTAAGATAACGACTGCTGAAATGGTTGAAAATTTCAATAAAGTTTCATTTTTGGAATCGACGTCTCACAAAAGCAAAACAACTTCATAGCAAAGCTACAAAAAACAATGGGCGCAAAAGCCCACAAAGAATCAAGACGCAAGTCAGATATTCATGATAAGCTTTTGGTCTGATCAACCAAATAAGCAAAAATTGGACACTCGAGTCAAACTGAACCAAAACTTCGAATCGATCGAGATGTCGAGATAACGAAGTAAAAGTCGAGAAAGAAAAAGTAAAGTAACAAAGAAAACTTACCGGTTAGCAATTTGGCATTTGCAACTTCTTGAAAGGTTGAAATGTTGATAGAAAGAGAGCTTGAGAAGATGAAGATGAAGGGTTTAAATCCTTTGTTGTTTTTAGACTTCATACATCTACACTACCCAAAAGATGGCTTTTCATTTTCTCTTTTGAGATGAAATCACATTGGAATCCGATAAAGAGTAAAGTAGGAGAGAGGGTAAAGTGAGTGAGAGAAAATAAACTAATAAAGGAAGAGAGAGATTTGAATAATATAAATAAAAATTATAAAATTTACTCTCTAGATATAGGTATCGGTTCGGTTCGGTTTTTTCGGTTAAAATCACTTACAAACCGAAAACCGAACCGACCCTATCGGTTTTAAAATGTGTCAAACCGAACCGATCCGAAACCGATTTTAAAACCGAACCGATCGGTTCGGTTTTGATCGGTTCGGTCGGTTTAATCGGTTTTTCGGTTTTTTTGTTCAGCCCTAAGTTGGACGAATGAGTCAACTAAAAGGAAATGACTTTGAGTTGACCAAAGTGTCGCTCAAAACAAATCAAAAGTTGGACACCCGAGTCAAACTGAAGCAAAACTTCGAATCGACTGA
Source organism: Berberis vulgaris (assembly GCA_963556465.1). Classification (NCBI taxonomy): domain Eukaryota; kingdom Viridiplantae; phylum Streptophyta; class Magnoliopsida; order Ranunculales; family Berberidaceae; genus Berberis; species Berberis vulgaris. The sequence goes on along the minus strand of OY747132.1, from coordinate 12,158,757 downwards.
GGTGTCGAGTTAGCGAAGTAAAAGTTGGACACCCGATCAACCAAGGTGTCGAGTTAACGAAGTAAAAGTTGGACGAACGAGTCAACTAAAAGGAAATGACTTCGAGTCAACCAGAGTGTCGCACGAAACGAAGCAAAAGTTAGACACCCGAGTCAAATTGAACAAAAACTTTGAATCGACCGAGGTGTCGAGTTAACGAAGTAAAAGTTGGACAAACGAGTCAACTAAAAGGAAATGACTTCTAGCCGACAAAAGTGTCGAACAAAATGAAGCAAAAGTTGGACACCCTTATCAAATTGAACAAAAACTTCGAATCGACCGAGGTGTCGAGTTAGCGAAGTAAAAGTTGGACACCTGAGTCAAACTGAACAAAAACTTCAAATCGACTGAGGTGTCGAGTTAGCGAAGTAAAAATTTGACGAACGAATCAAATAAAAGGAAATGACTTCGAGTTGACCAGAGTGTCGCACAAAACGAAGCAAAAGTTGGACACCTGAGTCAGAGAGAAAACAAAAACTTCGGGTCAATCGAGGAATCGAGTTAACGAAGTAAAAGTTTCAACTAAATGAAACGACTTTGAATCAACTAGAGTGCTGCACCTTGAACAAACAAGCTAATTGAACGAAGCTACTTCGTATCATGACAAGCTAGCAAATCAAGAAATCAGGCGAATAATTCAAAGGAGAAAATACGCAAGCAAAACAGTTTTCCACAACAATTCAGAAACAACAAATACAAGATCAAGGCATGCGCACTAAAGCATGGGAAAAATCAAACCACCGAAAGGTTACTACAAATATTCGTGAAACATCAAATGAAAATTTCAAGACTACGACAAATGAACAAAGACGAAAAATGAACTAATTTCATTGATTCAAAATCCACTCAATTACAAAGCAACAACAAAAGATTATGGGAAAACTTATAACATCCTCGACAACATCACCCGCAGGAACCGGATCAACAACAAGGACTCCTTCAAGAGGTGGAAGTTGTCTTTCAGCTAGTGAGACACTCGGAGGATTTCCAACGGCATCTTCCACGTCCTCAAAAGTTTGGTGCACTAGAGAATGATACTGGGTCAAATCAACACCAAGACCCTTGATATAATCCAAAATCTCAGTCCGACAATAAACTCCATAACACAGAGTCTATCCTTAATAGAAGCAAGTTCACTTCTTACAGCAATAAGGTTGCCCTCGACAGTAGAAAGCATTGCAGAGGATTTAGCCTTGACCTCGTCAAGCGAAGACAACAACTGCTCCACCCTTTTCTCAACAATATCGCAATTTTTAAAATGCTCTAAAATGGCCCGCGCAGTCTCATCATGGAACGCCTTCTCAGTAGATTCTCATTCTCCACATCGAGCAAACGTGTGTGGACGCCTTCCAAGTCAGCTCTCAGAGATTCGAGTGCTACCACAGACCGATCCCGTGCACCTTTCACTTCGGCCAACGACGCTCGAGCAACTTCAGTCGCCTTGGTTCGTTCAGAGCATCGCGCTTTTAACGCGTCATATTGGTAAAGAACATGGGATTCAGTACAGACATCGGGGGCCTTTCTACCAATCGCATGTGCCATTCATTTATCAGCTTACGTGCACCATCCTACACACCAAGACGAGAAAACCAACAGAACTTCCCATCCGATTTAACTCGAATCTCCTCAGAAGTAGGTTCCTTCCAACTGATCCGCGAATGAAAAACACGAGGATCATGTAGTATGGAGGAACCACCACCACCCATGGCCGAAACAACATGAGAACCTCCATCACCATCTCGTCGCTCGGCAGAGACGGAACGAATGATAGCCAAAGGATTCACGTAGGCTGTAGACAGAAGAACCTCCATCCCTCCATCAACAATAGGGGAAGGAGGAGGACGAGACTACAACTCAAAGGCCGGACCTCGACTGCCAAGTTTTTCAGATTGAACAACAACTGGAGCATCTTGCCATCCAAAAACCGAGGATCCTTTTCAGAACACTTGACAATGTCAAGGTAACCATACGTAGAGATAAGCCTTTTTTCACCATCATCCAAGGGATAGACAATATCTTTCTCACTCCTCCCAAGAGCCAACCTCAACTTTTTTGCCTCCTGCAGAGAGCAACTATCTTCCCTCGAAGGATTTTTGTCCATAGAATCCGAATAAAGGGCCGTGCAACGCACAAAATCAACAAGTCATTTTTTCTTCGGCACGCGATCTAAAAATGGAAACAACCGCTTTGACGAACTAACCGGCCTCGCCACTTTCCTCTTTCTAAAAGGACTGGTAGCAGTACGAATAGAAGCATTGAGATCTATAACATCTGAGCCCACTTTCTTATCATTGACCACTTGATCGCCGACAGCACGAACAACAATCTCCGCAGCCTGACTCATAGTCAACAAAACTCTTTCAGTCTCATTCATGGCGTATAGGCCACTGCGCCTCACCATATCATCAATAAGATAAGAACCCAACGGGACCACCGAAAGTCCCAAGAAGCGCTCGCTGATCCTCAGCAGTTAATTTCATATTTCGATGTTTGAGAGGAACTCGGAAATACCTTACTATTGGAAGACCTTGCAAATTGAAGTGGCCAGAACCAACAGACGCATAGAACCAATCCCGCAACCAGCCCCTAATGTCGTCATTAAGGTTACCAAAACACGCAGAAGAATACATAAACATGTATGGTTGGACGTCACGTTGAACCCCAGCAAGGAATGCAAGATTCGAGGTGCTAAGAAACACCAGAAAGAATGGCCCTATCATAAGTGGCAACCATGACCCTCTAGCCGTTCGACCCCATTTGAGCAGGAGGAATACCCAAGAAGTCCAAATATGCAGATATACGGTGTCTTGGTGCCACCAGGCACAATACCAAACATGGTACCAATGCACCTTAGAATTTTCCCTTCCAAAAACAAAGAAACACGTCACTTGAAAACAGAAATAACGCTTTTTCTTAAGTGCACCAGTATCTTGCCTGGTGGCTACTAGGCACCGTAAAATTGCATTGAAATAAGTGATAGCACCAGACAACATACCAGACGCGTTACCGATGCACTGTAGTATTACTCCATAAATAAACCCAGTCTCCATACCATATTATTATATACACTTCATTTCACTTCCCCAAATCTCAAAACAGTGTGTTCTTACTTCTTATAGATACATACACACTGTTCTCTCTCACCTGAAATAAGAAGTCTCAGGTCCCAAGAGAAGGACGTAGTGTTGTTCGATTTTTGCACCCTAAAATGAACCATTTTGGTTCATCATGAAAACAAAAAACAAAATAAAATTCAAAAAAACCAATAAGATAGATCTTAGTTACAGTCAAGCAAAGCAAAACACAACTGAGATTGGAAATCAATCAATCAAAACTCGGTGGAATTAGCAGTTTCACCATCTTGCAAATAGGGATGGTAGTGGGGCGGATATTCATGGATATCTGCCCCACCCAATTCGTTTGGGGCGGTTTTGGATATGGCTGAATGGATTTTCGGGTGGTTTCGGGTATCCAAAAAATATCCATTCACTATTCGGGGCGGATATGGATTTGGCCATATCCGCCCCGCGGATATCCGTTTATCCGTTTATTAGGTAACATTACAATAATACCCTTCCCCTATATAAACGGATTAAACCCTTGATCCCTCCCTCTCCCTCATTCCCTCCCTCACACTCGCCTCTCCCTCTCCTTTCGGCCTCTCTCTACCTCTCACACACAGAGAACACAGGCCTCTCTCCTTTCGATCTCCCTTCCCTCTCTGCCTCTCACACACAGAGATCTGAGAACACAGCGAAGCCAAGGCGGAGGCCGAAGGGAAGGGTCGTCGTCGACAAGTCGTCCGCCTCCTCTCTCACTGTCCCTTCTTCTCTCTCACAGCGAAGGGCCGAAGGCGAAGCTCGTCTGCCTCTTCTTCTCTGATCTCTCTCACAGCGAAGGCGAAGCGCTCCGCCGCCTCTTCTCTCTCACAGCGAAGGCGTCGTCGTCACTCGTCGCCCCTTTTCATTCTCTCCTTCTCTGAACTCTGATCTTAGCAATAAGATCTGATCTTAGATCCAGATCTACGATCTGATCTTAGATCCAGATCCAGATCCAGATCTTAGATCTTGATCTGAGATCTGATCAAATTTGATCTTAGATCTGATCTCAGATCTGAACTCTAAGAAAGATCAGATCTCAGATATCAGATCGTTTTTTTTTTTTTTTTTTTTTTTTTGTAACATCAGAGATCGAATTTTTTGTAATATGTTGTAATTTTTTTTTGAATTTGTTGTATTTTGTTTTTAGATCAGATCCCTCTCAATTTTCCTGTGTTACAACATATTCGAGGGGTTTTGAATTTTTGTAATTTTTTAGAACTCAGATAGTCAGATCTGATCTTTAGAATTTTTTTGTAATTTGTTGTATTTTTTTAAATTTGTTGAATGTATAAATGATCTGTAGTAGTGTAGTGTAGAAGTATTTTTACTGTTATGTATAAAATATTGCAGTGTAAAGCAGTGTAAAATATGCTATCTATAGTGTAAATTTGTTGTATGCTATTTGCGGGGCGGATCGGTTGGGGCGGGGATTCAAAACCCACATTTAAATCTATTTTATGCGAATATCCGGGGCGAGGCGGATATCCGTAAATCCGTCTGGAGCGGGGGCGGTTTTGAACATAACTGATAAACGGATATGCGGGGCGGATTTTTATCCCCGCAATCCTCAGCGGGGCGGGGATGGATTTGCTTAAATCCGCCCCGTTGCCATCCCTACTTGCAAATGGAACCGAGCCCGACTCACTACACCCGAGTTCAAAATACTTTCCCAGTCTTGCTCCGAGTTGGAAACGGATTCAGTTCTAGTCTTCATAGCTTCCAACATTTTCTTTGCCTTCTCCCTAGCCCTCTCACTATCTCTCTCCGCCACTTCCACCAACACCTCCACCGCGCCCGCTTCTTTTGCGGCGGCTCTAAACCTCAAACTCCCCTGACTCAACGAGTACAACACAACCAAACAATTCTCCCGATTCACCACCGATCCCAACTCATCTTCTCTTAACATCCCCACAAAACACTCCACCGCATTGGCATCCAACATCGCTGCCCGGTCTTCACTGGACTCTATCTTAGAAGAATTGATTATGACTCAATTTGAATACATGACTTAGATTAAGAATTGATTATGGGAATGAGTAATATGTCCAAGCCCCATCCCTCACTGGACTCTATTTTAAAAGTCTTCTAAGTATCATTTGAAAATTGTTAATGCTCGCAAAATATAGAAAATAAAAGCTTTGTACTTTGATCTCTTTGCACATCAGAGTGTGTTTGTACCTTGTTAGGAGTACTCATCTTTCAATGTTAGGGGTAGGTCTGTTTTGCAACTGTTGTGGTATCATATAGAGAAGTTGAAAGAGAAGGTGAATAAAGAATCTTCCAGAGAGACAATTATTATGCAGCAAGAGCTCGAACAATTATGTGTCTGACCGTAATTATGGACAACTTAGTTCTAAAAGCTTCTCATTGGGAAGTCCCAAGTAAGTTCTTCCTACAAATGTTTCATCTATATAGAATATATGCATGCCTTAATTAAATGATAATTTTGGTGTGTGGAGATATTATGTGGTGTTCATGGCATTGATTGCCATTATAAATTTTTATGACATGTTAGACAGGTTTCAATATTGAAAAATACAGAGGAAACTCTGTTGAAATTTTGATTTTTTAATTGTTCATGACATTGATTGTCATTATAGTCACTTGAAGTATAATTTCTTATGACATGTTCAGATAAATTACTTTATTCAAAAAAATGTCATTTTTTATTTGATATAATGATATTTTGTGCATGTCTCTTTGACTGTTTAAAACCATGTTTTACTACAAAACCTCTTTTAATACTGAAAAAGATGATTATATATTGCGTTGAGGTAGCAATTTTTTGCGAATGCCAAATTATGTGAGGTACAAATGCTTATAACAAGTTTAAATATTGAAAAAGGGGAAGCTCTGTCAAAATTTTACATATTTTTTAATTTTGTAAAAAATTCATCTTAATATTCTTCTAAACCGAATGTGTCATTATGTTTGCTCTAATTAAATTATGTTTCTTCAACTGCTGCTTTACTAAACCGGGCATCAATTTCAGCCAAAACTCACTTGGACAAACATGAGATATTTCTTAATATTGAATTCTTTCCTTCTTATTTTTAGTTAAACTGGTATTTGGTGGAGATTAAATTCCTTAGCACATTGGTTGCGTTGATCAGCTTTATTAACATTGTTTTACTATTCAAGAGTATTAACTTTTTACAAAATTAATTCATCATAACTGTTGTAATAGACAATTATGCAAGTGTTCTTAGAAATGTGAGTATTCGACATAGCCGTAAAGATAAAATGTAGTCTGCGATAGTGCCAACGACACGGGTATTACACTAGTAAAACTACAAAACTCATATCTTCCAAAAACAAAGAAACACGCCACTTGAAAACAGAAATAAACCCAGTCTCCATACCATATTATTATATACACTTCATTTCACTTCCCCAAATCTCAAAACAGTGTGTTCTTATATATACATACACACTGTTCTCTCTCACCTGAATTAAGAAGTCTCAGGTCCCAAGAGATGGACGTAGTGTTGTTCGATTTTTGCACCCTAAGATGAACCATGGTTCATCATGAAAACGAAAAACAAAATAAAAATTCAAAACAACCAAGAAGATAGATCATAGTTACAGTCAAGCAAAGCAAATCACAACTGAGATTGGAAATCAATCATTCAAAACCCGGTGGAATTAGCAGTTTCAGCATCTTGCAAATGGAACCGAGCCCGACTCACTACACCCGAGTTCAAAATACTTTCCCAGTCTTGCTCCGAGTTGGAAACGGATTCAGTTCTAGTCTTCATAGCTTCCAACATTTTCTTTGCCTTCTCCCTAGCCCTCTCACTACCTCTCTCCGCCACTTCCACCAACACCTCCACCGCGCCCGCTTCTTTTGCGGCGGCTCTAAACCTCAAACTCCCCTGACTCAACGAGTACAACACAGCCAAACAATTCTCCCGATTCACCACCGATCCCAACTCACCTTCTCTTAACATCCCCACAAAACACTCCACCGCATTGGCATCCAACATCGCAGCCCGGCCTTCACTACACACAGCCAAATTGCACAGTATGAGCAAAACTCGGATCCCCAAATCGCCCGCTTTAACCATACTCAATAAAACAGGGACCGAGCCGAGTTTCACGAGCTTGGATCGGTTACTCTGAACGAGCGACAAGTGATACAAAGCAAGTGCTGAGTCATGCCGAGTCCGCTCACTCTCGGACCTGAGCAAGTGAAGCAAGGGAGGCAAAGCTCCCAAAACACCAATAGCAGTCTTGTTCTCATCCTCAAGCGCCAGACTGAATAGCGCGCCAGCCGCGTGTTCTTGCGCCTCTCCAAACCCTCCTTTCAAAACATCGATCAACAAAGGCACCACTCCTGACCGTACGATCTTCACCTTGTTCGACTTCTCCAATGACAGGTTCACCAAACCCGCCACCGCGTTTATCTGCACCACCGTGTAACGCGACACGATGAGCGATCGAACGGCTGAGAGCAACCGAGCGTTGCAAAGCGGAACCCTCGTCTCCTCTCTGGTTCTCGTAAGCTTTCGAAGTGCAATCACTGCTTCTTCTTGCTCATACACGTGTGAACTCTTCATCTTCATGATAATCTCTTCCTCTTCTGGGTTTATAAGGGTTTCATCTGCAACGATTTCAGACGACGTCGACGATGACGATGACGATGACGATGACGAAGACGAAGACGAAGAGTAGCAACTTAGCCGAGTCGTCAAAGGCAGAGGAGGAGTTGTTGGAACCATTGCGGTGGTCATGACTGATTCTTCCGAGCTCGAATAGAAATGACGTCCCGTTGTTGTTCTCCGATTCAACTCAGTCGCTGCATGTGAGAACTTAAATGGTGGTGGGTTCTCCGCCACTGCTTTCAGCAACTCTTCTTCCGAAACTTCAATCTTCTCATCTTCTATGCTCGTCTCCTTCTCATTTGGTAGCAATTTCTCGCTCCCTTGGGATTCCATTAAAGTACGGACGAGCTTCTCTGCGCGATTGTAGTCAATGGGGTTGGGCGGTTGGAGTCCATGAGTGTCGCACCAGCTGAAAATAGTGGATTTAAAGGCAATATTGGGGATTATGGCTGAAAAATCTGGTTTAGAACCGTGAGAGAGATTGGGTGTGAAATTTAAAGCTTTGCAAACTTGGACACAGTTTCGATCGAAAGTGTGACCAGAAGAGACGATGACAGGGTCAGCCATTAAAGAACCACAGATGGAGCAGATGAACTCATTTGGGGGTTGAGATTTCAAATCGGATGAAGATCTGATGAAGGAGGAGATTCTCCATCTGCTTTTCTTCCCTTTACTCATAGTTTAGTTTTTCCAAGCTAAATGAAGAAACCCATTGATTGAAGTGGTGGTGAAAGGGAAGAAGAAGAAAAGGAAAGTAGAGAGGTTGTCAGGTGGTACTATCGTGCAACCACACAGCGCATGTTAGAGTAGACCAGGTCTTTGCTTTAGCTTTTTCGCCTCTCCTTCAATGTGGTCCTCTGCTGGACTGATTCTCTTCTGTTCTCTCCTCCTCCGCTGCTATGATGATAGTTGAAAAGGAGTAAGGGTCTTGTTGTGCTTGTGTTTTAGCTCAAAAGGAGAATAAGACATATATAGAGGGGGAATTCTAATTGGCGAGGAAACCAGCGAGATAGAGATACGTTCTGTGAACCATTTTGGTCCAACATTGGATAATGACCTCATTTTCATCTTTACTATTATAATCACGGAAGCTTTGGATGAACATTGAAAATGACTCTAACTTCCTTAAATTTCTTCACCCACTTACTTTTTTAATATTTATTTATAAGAAAAAATAGTCTCTCGAAGACATTGATTAATTATTATAGACGCTTAATATAATACACTAAAGACTAAGGTGACATTTGTTTTTTATTTTATTTTTAAGTGATTAGAAGCTAACTTTTAACTAGAATTAGAAGTCGTGAACGAAATTTTGAATGAATTGTTGTTTTGCTTTCGAATAAATTGCTGATTAGAAGCTGTAAAATGTAAAAGTGTTTGTTTATAGGTGTTGAATGAGAACTGTTTGATAATTTTGGCCCCACTGAGGAGACACATACAGGAGTGGAGAGATGGTTGGTTTGAAATCCGATATTATACGGTGGTGATCAATTTGTCAAAACTTTCAAAACTACATGCTACATAATGAAAACTTAAAAATATATATGAGAAAAGAGTTGGAGAGAGAAGAAAAGCTTGAAAAATATAGAGAAATAAAACATATATGAAGGAGAGAAACAAGATAAGTTTCTTACCATTGAATAATCTTTATGAAAGTAGATAGAACGATAATGCTTGGTGAAGAAAATGAAGATGTGTTGTCAAAATTTAGCCCTAATTATTTTAAGAAGATGGAGTAGCAATTGTCATTACAAATTATTGTAAGGTTAATATTGGAATAATTTTTGAGTCAGCATTCAGTGCTAAGTGATCAGCTCCTCCTTGTTGCTTACTTCAATCAGATCAGAACTAAATACAAACATTCTAAACAAGGTGTCTCACTTCTTATTAAGACTTTTGACTTTATTCATAAGCAAAACAAAACACCCTCTATAGCTTTCAATGAACAATTAAATGTCTTCGCTTTAATTTTTAGATTTTCTATTTTGCCCATTCACTTTTTTAATATTTACAAACAAAACCACTTCCTCACAAACATTAATTAATTATACTTACGTCTTTGATATAATTTATTTGATGCTCTCAATTATCTATATATAAATAGGCCTTTATATCAATTTTTTTTTTAAATTTCCATTTGCCCTACATTGCATACTTTTTACAATCAAAATCGGTATTTCTCAAATATTGATTAATTATACCCAATCCCCTAATATAATTTATTTGAAGCCCCATTATCTATAAACTATATATAGATCCAGAATATAACATTTGGTTACAATATTTTACTCCATAATATTCTACTTTTTAATTAATTAAATTAAAAGTATAGATAATTTTTTTTATTATTTAGCTTAGAAATCTTTAGTCAAATCTCCTAAAATTTTAATTTTTACTTATTATTTAATTTTTAAAATAAAAATATTCAATATACGCATACGTAGAGTGGGTTCATATCCTAGTATTTTTACTGCCAAAATGCCCCTACTTCCAAGATATTGATTCCCAAGATATATGCATGGATTTAAATTTTGAAAAAGAAAAATTAGTAAAATCTGATGTGTGCCGTATGAGATTATTTCTATCTTTCCTAAAGTAGATAATTCATTAAATCCAATCACATTAAGCATTTTTGTGAAATCAATGCATATAATTAGAGTGATCTGCACTTGGATGACTGAAATGAGTCTCACACAAATCATAATTAAGAGGGTGTTTGTTTTTACTTCTGAATGGAGTCAGAAGTCTTAATAAGAAGTGGACCACCTTGTTTAGAGTGTTTGTGTTTAGTTCTTATCAGAAGTTATACTTCTGATTGGAGTAAACAACATGGAGGTGTTGATCACTTATCACTTAGTGCTGAGTAAAAAATTATTTCAATAATAACCTTAACATAATTTTGTAATGACAATTGCTGTCTCATCTTCTTAAAAATAAGTAGGGTTAAATTTTGACGGCACACTTTCATTATTTTCACCAAGCATTGTGGTTCTACCTACATTCACAAGGACTCGGTAAGAAACTTATCTAATTTATTTTTATTTTCTTTATCTGTATTTGAAGTTTTTTTTTCATCTCTCAAACTCTCCCAAGCAAACTGATAGTGAACAACTACAACTGTCTCAAGTACTTGGATCACGTGAACAAACCGATATGGTTAATTTATGATATTGTATTGCAAACGAAAATTTAGTAAGAAATTTGGTTTGATAAATTTTTTTTCAATGTACTTCGTCATATTTTGATATTCTTGCACTGAAAGGTATTGTAAAATTATCTAGGATTTGAATAATTATTGAGATATTTATGTCATAAATTTTTTCAGTTTAGTGGGACAAAATTGTCAAACAATTCCCATTCAGCACCTAAAAAAACACTTTTTTATTTTACAGTTTCTAATCAGCAGCCCATTCAGAAGCAAAATAAACAGTTCATTCGGAAGCTCATTCAAAACTTCTAACTGGAGTTTCTAAGCACTTAAAAAAAAAATAAGCGCCCTTTAACACTAATTAAGAGCCTAACCAGGCAAGCCAGGCCTAGCCCAATACCGTCCATCATTCTAGAGATGTGTATCTCGAGGATGACGACCTGGCATGCTAGACAAGCTCTTCTTAGATGTAAAGAAGTTATTCTTGGTCTCCTAAACTGACCTAAGTATTGCTTCTTAAGAGGTTGCGAATCTATCTTACAATTCAAATGGGGTTTTGTCCTACGTGGCAATGTTTGTCCTACGTGGCTATGTTATATTTTGGCAAAACTTAATTGAAAAGTTTTACCCTCGAAGCTTTCCTCACTTTCTGCGATTCCAGTTCTCCATCCCACCATATTCTTCATCTCAGTCTGCCAAAGGATGAAGAAGGGTCTCAGTTCTCCATCCCACCACATTCTTCATCTCAGTCTGCCACATTCTTAAGCCCTAAACTCTCCTCCATCTCCCCCTCACTCTCATCTTCTCGATCCCTTCTCTCATATCCCTCTTTGTTCTTTTCTCATCCCTTTTCTACAAATTCTTAAGCCCTAAACTCTCCTCCATCTCCCCCCCCCACAGATCTCCCGAACGTTCACAAGAAGCATCACAGATCTCCCGAAAATGGAGCCAAGCGCCAAAATCACAGGCACCATCGCCATCGAAGCAGGAAGCGAGAGATCTCTCTCGATACTATCGACACCTGTCTCTCTTTTAGATGAATCGATCGAAGCCGTTTGATCGATGAGTAAAACTTTGATTTGATATCTCCGATCAGGATCACACTCATAGTTGTTGTTGTTGAAAAATCACAACTATGGGACAATGTTACAGCAAGAACATTTCAGTCGTAGAAGACCAAGATGACTGCATCATATCGGTAGGAGGAAGAGCCAATCGCCGCCCACAGACGCCGTCATCATATTCGGTTAACGGATTCTTGAAGGAGAGTTCGTCGGTGCCTCCAATGGTGACGTGGATAAGAAGAAATCACACTCTGATGCTGAGTCTGGTGAGATTCAATCCGATAAGCTTTTCGACAGATGAGATCATCATCGCAATAACAATCTGGTGTGTGACTTTCATGACATCTCTCACTCAAGTGAGTAATTTCATTTTCGTTGCATTCTTAATCTATTGTTTCTCGCACCCCCATCTGTTGAATTTGCTTGAATTAGGTGGAGAACACTATTGAGCAAGCAGAAGAGGTTGGTGGTGATTGATACATTGAATCCTGGGGTCGATGTGATGTTGCCCCTTTTACAGAAAGCTGGAGATCAGGCACTGAAGATTGCTACACCTGCATTTTCTGAGGCTTCTAAGAAGGCCCAAGAATCCTTCAGGGCTTAGGCATTGATATTGAATCAGTTGCTACTGCTGCTAAGGTTTCTTCTCTCCCACTTTTCCTCAATTAAGTCTCTTTGCACTGATGGGGTTTATTCAAATTATACAACCTGTCTATTCTAATTTTGCATCATTGAATCTTCATGGAAAGACTCAACATGGAAAACATGGGTTTAATGTATCAATTCTTTAATCTTCAGTGACATAAAGTAGAAAAGCTCAAATTTTCAAACAACTGGCCGAGGGGGTTGATTCTGTGAATTCAAGCAGCTATGAACATAGGACTGAAATAAAATATGGGGATGTGGTGATTGATTCAGTGAACATAAAATGAGCATTTACTTATGTGATTGTTAAAACAACTGCTAAATTTTAGAAGAAATAAGTCAAGAAAAAAAAACTATGGTGGTTGTGTTGATTGATTCAACGACTAATGGCTTAGGTTGGTGATGGATCAGTTGCTAGATTTTTACAATTAGAAGAATTGTGTGACTATTAAATTGAGACACTGAAAAGCTAAGCATGAGTTTAGCGTCATGAGTTCAGCTCCTGTTTGTTTCAATTAATTAGATTACAAGCTCCTAAAATTTGACAGATTGGACATAAATTAATTAGATTTCAACGAATTATATTGCAATTGATCAAATGTTGCTTCTTTTAAAAATACAAGTTTTGTGCTTTTTTTTGGTTTCTATTGTTTTCTCTTAATAATCATTATGCTCGCGCTTTTAGAATAGTAATAATTGTGTACGCCAAATATCTATTCAAGCAAGGTATTCCATTGTACAATTTCGGCGAAGTTAAGATAGGTGTGTTTGAAGACTGAAGGCCTATAAAATTAGTAAGAAATACTAACGATACTATATTGATACTCCCGTAGATTGTGGAATCAAAATTTGTTGGCATTTATGTTCTTTATTTTATTTCTATTTTGCAAGGAGGTCATGATGATGGATTTTCTGGTGAACTTGAAGAGGTTCAACTTAATACTGTTCAGACAAGTGAATCTCCCAAATGGATGTGAGTTCCCCCGATTTCAAGTACATTTTTTTAATCCTAATTTATGCCCTCTTTTGCAAATTCTGCTTAATTGGTTTTGATTAATTTGATTAATGTTAAAATAAGGTTATGAACACCAATCTTGCCTTCGTTGATGGCAATTTCGTTTTGTTGAGCGTTGTGTTCAAATCACAATTTTCTTGATGATCTGAACTAAATGTCAAGCCCGTTGAAGAGTGCACAGATTTTCCAGGGTTGTTGTGGGTGCCAGATAAAAAAATTAATCAAAATTAGTGGGTGTTCTATTATCTTATTTTTCCATTATTTAATCAAAAAGAATTTTTCTTTAAGGCTTTCTCTTGGCTAAAGATAGCCATCTACTATGGATACTCTTGGTGGAAAATGGTGATAATGCCAGAGGGCGCAATCCACACCTCAGTGTATTTTAGCGGTAACCACTTCTCTCAGGCTTCAATCCAATCGCCATGTTCAGGTATCCCTTCTTTATGTTTTGCTTTTATTTGAGTTTTTTTTAAAGTTGTGGGGTTTGTTAGATTTGGTTATTTAGATTGCTTTTGAGATTGTTCTAGAGTTTGAGTTGTAACTATTCATTCATCATGTTGGGTTTGAGAAATTTTTGTTTTTTCAATTAAGATCGATTTAATTAATTCTTCTTGCACCTCTAACTTGATGAAAGTTGGAGCATTTGATAATGGGTTAAATAGATTTAGTGAATATTTTAGGGAATGGGAAAGAAATTTCAAATATGGTTCTTTGTTCCACCTTTTTATAGTCCTCGCTTTTGGTTAAATTGATGGTTGTATTGCTTATTGAATTGATGGTTGGTTCAAAAATATAGCTCAATTGTAAAGCTTGGGTTGCAATCTAAAAACCTTGCATTATGCCTGACCGTAATTATGGACAACTTAGTTCAAAAAGCTTCTCATTGGGAAGTCCCAAGTAAGTTCTTTCTACAAATGTTTCATCTATTTAGATTATATGCATGCCTTAATTAAATGATAATTTTGGTGTGTGGAGATATTATGTGGTGTTCATGGCATTGATTGCCATTATAAGGTTAGACAAGTTTCAATATTGAAAAATACAGAGAATCCTCTGTCGAAATTTTGATTTTTTGATTGTTCATGACATTGATTGTCATTATAGTCACTTATGTGAAGTATAATTTATTATGACATGTTCAGATAAATTACTTTATTAAAAAAATGACATTTTTTTTATATACTGATATTGTGTGCACGTCTCTTCGAATGTTTGAAACCATGTTCTACTACAAAACCTCTTTTAATATTGAAAACGGTGATTATATATTGCGTTGAGGCAACAATATTTTGTGAATGCCAAATTATGTGAGATACAAATGTTTATGAAAAGTTTGAATATTGAAAAAAAGGAAACTCTGTCAAAATTTTAAATATTTTTTTTATTTTTGTAAAAAATCCGTCTTGATATTCTTTTAAACCGAATGTGCCATTCTATTTGCCCTAATTAAATTATGTTTCTTCAACTGCTGCTTTACTAAACCAGGCATCAATTTTAGCCAAAACTCACTTGGACAAACATGGGATATTTCTTAATATTGAATTTTTTTCCTTTTTATTTTTAGTTAAACTGGCATTTTGTGGAGATTAAATTCCTTAGGACATTGGTTGCGTTGATCAGTGCAAGAGTATTAACTTTTTACAAAATTAATTCATCATAACTGTTGTAATAGAAAATTATGCAAGTGTTTTTAGAAATTGAAATAAACCCCAAATGTGAGTATTCGACAAAGATATATTTGGTTTTTTGTCCTACGTGGCAAAGATATGTTTGTGGCAGAACTTTAAGTGAAAAATTAAACCCCCTATACTTTCCTCATCTCCACACCTCCACGAGGTCCTCTCCCTCTCACCCTCCTCTGTGATTCCAATTTGCCACCCGCCATCACCACCGCCCAACTCCCTCCCCCCTTATCCATCTCCCCCCAACGCTCTTCTTCTCAAACCCTAACTGGCACAATACACGTGAACGAAGAAGCTCGCTTGGATAGTTTGTGAATCACTTGTTTGCCAGTTAACTGCGCCTGCTTTTATTTGTGTTTGAAGAAGGGAGGAAGGCTTAGACACAGGTGATTGCAGAGACAAGTGTGTCTGCCCAACAGGTGATGGCAAACAATTTATTAAATCCCCAAATCTCTTAAAGCTAGAAACTTTCTTAAATCCCCTCTTCCCTCTCGCCCAAATTTTGACCTAATTAGCCACCAAAATCCCCACCCCAAAACCCCAACATGGTCACTGAATTAGCAGATTCAAGACCCCATTTCGCTCGAAGATGAGAAGGTCACTCAGATTTCAAACCCCGTCTCGATTGAGGAAGAAATGAAAACCCTAAGAAGAAGAAGAAGAAGAAGTTTTTCCACAAGGTTTTGTCCTTCTCCCTTGATTCTTTATCTCACTCTACCAAAAGGAGAATAAGGGTTTCTGGATTGGTTCTTACAACCACCACCACCACCGATTCTCGAAGCAGAGAAGAAGAAGGACCAAATAAGGAGAGGACAAAATAAGAAGAAGATACCTTGCTGAAGAAGTGAAGAACACACTGATTGAGAGAACCGAACTGAAGAAGAACAGGAAATCGGTTCAGATCTCCTTCCAGGTAAGATCCTTCTTCTTCTTTAGATCTCTTCTTCAGATCTGTTTCAGATTTTTTTTTCTTCTTTCAGCAAAGCAAAACAGTTTGATTTTTTTTTTTTTTTTGATCTCTTCTTCTTCTTATTTTTTTGTTGATTTCATTCTTTGATTTGGTGATTTACTGGAATGTGATTTAGGTCAATGTACAATAAATTGTGGTTTTGTTACTGCTTTATGTGGTTTTGCTTCATGCAAGCATGCACTTGAGCAATGTAAACCTTCACTATTGACAGGGATTTAGAGTTTGTCTAAAACTGAAACATATTCAAGGATTTAGAGTTTGTCTAAAATTGAATTTCTTTGTTCACAAATTGCTGTAATTTTTGTGTAGTCAGGGATTTAGAGTTTGTCTAATCTGTTGAATTCTCTTTAACATTGTAGTCAGGGATTTAGAGTTTGGATGATAAGAGAAGTAAGAAGGAAATTAGAAGTAGAGATAGAGATAGGATGTCAAGGAGGTCACTGCAATCTGGTTCTCATCGTTCGCATTTATCTGATCCATCACATAGTCCTCCTTCTGAAGTAAGTTTGGCTGAGTTTGGTTTGCTGCATTTTGTTTTGTTTTGCTTGAAATTTTAGTTTTTTTGGGTTTGAGGAAGTGTTAACTTTGATGATTGATGTGTAGAAGATGGATCGTTACGAGAGTGGTAGTCATCGAAGACAAACTTCATCAATTTCTCGAAGGCTGCTTCGGCTCACCGACTACAATCCTGGTGGTTTCGACTCTCGGAGTAGTGCCAGCCTGATGGAGGTACCTTAAATATTTCTGCAACTTTTCGTATCTTTTGATTAATTAGATGGAAATTTATTTCTTGCAAGTGGGTACTCCATGATATAACTCATCATGGATTTATAATTTTCAAAATAATTTTGATGTGCCTGCTACCTTGACATGTCAACATCTATGCTGGACCTTGAATTCTTTATAACATTAATGTTTCTCATTAGATAGGTTTCAATTCTGATGGATGGTATTAATGACCGAACTTCAAAATACTTGCATAGGTATTGAATGGAAATCTTCTATGAAAGCATTTGAAGACATCAATTTTCCATCATCGAAAAGATAACCTGTAAAATTGGTTTCAGTTCATTCATTATCCAGTTTGATTAATTAAATGGAAATTTATTTCTTGCAAGTGGGTACTCCATGATATAACTCATCATGGATTTATAATTTTCAAAATAAATTGGATGTGCTTGCTACCTTGACATGTCAACATCTATGCTGGACCTTCAATGCTTTATAACATTAATGTTTCTCATTGGATAGGTTTCAATTCTGATGGATGGTATTAATGACCGAACTTCAAAATACTTGCATAGGTATTGAATGGAAATCTTCTATGAAAGCATTTGAAGACATCAATTTTCCATCATCAAAAAGATAACCTGTAAAATTGGTTTCAGTTCATTCATTATCCAGTTTTACTAGACAGTTAAAATAGTAAATTTTCCTGAAAAAACTTTTGTTTTTCTACCACATTTTGCTTACCAAACACCATTGTAATTGTCAGGCTGTTTCTATCCGCATAAATTATAGCAACCAAATAGAAGAAACTCAAGGTATGATTGAATCCCTCTTTGATGATTTTTTGGTATTCTCATCTAGCTGATTTCCCTCTCTAAATCCTTGGTATTTCTCATCTAGCTGATCAAACAACTTGCTGCGGGTGATGTGAATTGGGCTGTAGACTGAGGACAACGTCACAACAGCGTGATTTCAAGAAGTGATCCATGAACCTATCTCTCACTCCACTTCGTCCCAGTTATGAACTTTGGTAACGAGAGGATGTCGAGTCTCTGATTCCATCTTGCTCATACGGTACGAGTTTTCATAATCAAACAGTAAGACCTTAATTCCAACTTCTGCACACTCCAAGGCATAGTGTGCATTTGTCATCAATCATTTAAACCCCTAAATATCTGTAAAATCAATTGGCACCATTTTGTTATGGGAGATAAATGGATGAAGAAGATGACGTACATGGTGTCTAACAAAAGGGAAACAGTAAGATAGCATAATTAGATTAGCAAACATGTAAAATTTTTTTAGTGAAGGGTCTAAAGGAATAGGTTTGAAACAAGTATACCTAGAAATGTAAGAAGCAAAATGTAAACAATCCGAGAAATGTAAGAAGCAAAATGTAAACAAGTATACCTAGAAATGTAAACAAGTATACAGATATTAGAAGTGTATGGTTATTACCTGCATATTTTTGCTTTTGGTCTTGAATTTCCATCCAAAGCAAAATGGTTTCCAAACTGAATTTCTTGAAACAATCCGAGATAGTGCTCCTCAATCCACTCAATTGTGAGGTCCTTCATTACATTCTGTCAATACCTTCAATTACAGTTGATATAAAGTTCTTTTTTACATGTTTATTTCTTAATACTTACGTAACGACCGATGGATTGCAAAACCTAGATAGTTTATGGAAAGCACTTTGAGCACCCGAGAGAGCCTGAATCCCTGTCTTAAAGTAAGGAGTACGTCTTGAAGAACTCATGAACCTGGATATCAGCTGCCAGATAAAAAAAATAGAACCAATTCCATTAAAAGAAGGTCATACAGTTGGAGTCTGTATCAGATTAGTGGGCTGCAGTATCCGATTTTCTTGGTGTATAGTTCAACATCCAAATATTTGAGCATGCTAGGCATACAAATTTATTCACGAAGTGTGTTGCATGGCCTAGACTCTGCCTAAACACAAATGTTACTGGAATTCTCACTTAAAATAATCATTCAAACCCATGCAGTGGCATAGGAATAGATCCACTTAACCTAAATGTTAATATAAGATTGTTTTTCATTGTTTTTCAAGTTATCGATGTGTTAAAGTTGGCTCTTTAATTTATTTTGAAGCTTCAATCCGAATTAAGAACATGATTTTTATTTGTAGAGACGGTGGGTTTAAACACTAAAAGACAAACACTAAACCACAATTAGTATCTCTCAACAGGTTGGTTTCTTATCACAGCAATGCTCAAGTAAACTTACTAAAAAGAAGATATCAAAATCTGGGTGAAAGAAGAGATAAAAAATCTCACTACTATTCTCTTTATTAACACTACTATGAATAGATAACTCATCACATCATTCATTAGTTGATTGACTGAAAACTTCTTTGCATCTTCAGAATGTGTTTGATTGAAAACGTCTCTATCTGCAGCATTCACAACTTCCATATGTGCATCACATAGAGCATCCAACTTCCATATGTTTGTTTACTACATATTTGTAGCTTCAGTACATGCTTCCATTTTTGCCTTACATGTTTCCATTTTTTGTAGCATCCATAGCTTCAGTAAATCCAACTTCAGTACATGCTTCAATTTTGGTAGCATCCATAGCTTCCTCATTTGTTTTTTTTATTTTTGCCTTACATGTTGTTCACTCAGTTAACATTAAATGCATGTCATTTCGGTATCTTTCAACATTTCTCAAGTCAAAGGTGTTGTATGATCTTTGTGTTGTCTCAGGAGCTGTTTCAGGAAGGCAGTTAATTCAAAAGAGTCGATTAGTGGATTGGATTTCCGCCATTAACAAGTACCTCAACTTCTTTTCTCTCTATTATCTTCTTCTTCTCAGGAGCTGTTTCAAGAAGGCAGTTAATTCAAAAAAGTCAATTAATTTATTGGATTTCCGCCATTAACAGGTACCTCAACTTCTTTTCTATCTATTCTCTTATTCTTCTTTTAATTAGTTAATTGATTTCGTTATTGAATGAAGTTGGTTTGCTTCAAGTTCTTGACGGAAGGGAACGGGCGGTTTGCTTCAAGCTTTGTGTTCTTGACGAGCTCTATTCTTGCAATTGTTCTTGATGTGATTTCAGGTTAGTTTCTCACAACCGTCTCTGTCACAAACACTAAAACGTGATTTCGGGTTAGTTTCTCACAAAAACTAAAACACGATTTAATGGAATGTGAATGATCTTTGGAATGTGAATGATTTACTGGAATGTGAATGATCTTTGGAATGTGAATGATAGTTTTCCACAGTATGAAGAAGATGGAATTTTGGAGTTGTATGTTCTTTCATAGTAAAGTTTCCATTCTTGGATTGAATGGTTCCATTTCATATAGAATATAAGGACACTGTTCACTGTTGCATTTATTTCTTGCCACTGTTGCATTGTATAGTCTTCCCAGAATAGCCCTTTATGTGCTAGATACACATTCTCAATCGAATTAAATGCATGTCTACAATATTTGGTAACTTCTAACAGACTGTTGTGACAATAACAACACGAGTGATGCATTCATTATTCTTTTTTGTTTATTGACCTGATTAGTTATATAGCCTGTTAATTGAAGTTTGTTTTTTAGGAAAGAAAACGTGGTTTGGCCAAGAAGAAGGCTATGCGAAGAACTTCTTCCTCTGGTTCCTCATTTTTTATTCTTTATCTGGTGCTACCCTTTTTCATTCATTTTGGGTTTTGGAATTTTTTAAGACTACAACCAAAGCCTTAACTTTCTTATCAAATTTCTCACTTTCATCAGTAGGGTATTGGGTTTGAGTTGAGTTTAATTTATCTATTTCAAACACTATGCCAAGGTTTCCAAATCAACAAATGCACAACATTGATCTTTCCTCTTCCATCTTAAGTTGAAACCTGGGTTTTGGTTTTCCTATTCCCTAGCTCAACCCTTGCCATTGAAAAACCAACAGAAGAACATACGAGCTTTGCCAACCAACAAAACCACTAGAAGAACAACAATCTCATATAAGGTTATCACTTTTCTACTCCCCTTAATTTTACTTTGTATCTTTAATTCTCTCACCAATTCATAGTTGATTGAGAGGTTTTTTGCTTTTGAAATGGTGAGAGATTTTGGTGTTTGAAAAGGTGGGTTCATGTTCTCTGTAAAACCTTGAAATGGTAAGAGACTTTGGTGTGTGAAAAGGTGGGTTCATGTTCTCTCTAAAACCCATCAATATTGGTGAGTTCATTGAATTAATTTTGTTTTTCCTATTTTTTTTACTTGAGAAACTAATGTGGCAAAGTTGTAAGTCAGATAGATGGATTGAATTCTCCCATAAAAACATGCTTATAGTCTGATCTGGGTTACTAGGAATGTTGACGATCAGGTTGTTAGTGTATATATGTTATGTGGTATCCTTTTTTATTTTTATGTTTTATTTTTGGAATGTTATCTCAACTCTTATATGGTTCATCCTAGCTAGCTATACTACCATTTTGAAAGTTTAGTAGATGCTACGGCATTACACGGTAGTCATGTCGGATGGGTTCATTACATGAATTTAACTAAAAGAAAAAAAATGTATGTGTAGTGCCAATGGATGATAGGTGGCTATATGTGGGTGTTATATTATCTTATTTTTCCATAATTTAATCAAAAAGAATTTTTCTTGGTGGAAAATGGTGATAATGCCGGAGAGCGCAATCCACACCCCAGCGTATTTTAGCAATAACCACTTATCTCAGGCTTCAATCCAATTGCCATGTTCAGGTATCCCTTCTTTTATGTTTTGCTTTTATTTGAGTTTTTTTAAATTATGGGGTTTGTTAGATTTGATTATTTATATTGCTTTTGAGATTGTTCTAGAGTTTGAGTTGTAACTATTCATTCATCATGTTGGGTTTGAGAAATTTTTTCCTTGGTTTTAGAAATGAGTGTTTTAGAAATGGCTGTGAATGGGAGGGTGTTGCTTGCAGGCAGTGATAGCTTAATTTGTAGGGGTGGGCATAAACCGAATTAATTTCAGTTAACCGACCGAACCGGTTGTTAAATACGGTTCGGTAACCGAACCGAATAAGAAATGATAAAAGAATCTGTAAAACCGAACCGAAACCGGTTCCAAACGGTTCGGAAGTGGTTCACAATTTTAAACCGTCCGATTAAAAATCGAACCGACCGATTGGTGCATATGTTGCATACTGTCGCACTGTATCACACCCCAAAGACAAAAATGAAAACCCAATCTTTCTGTTTCCATTTCTTCTTGCAGAAATTCTAAATAGCTACGAAACCAGCGAGGAAACCAGCCTTAAATCAACGAGGAAACCAGAAGAGATTAGGTCATGTTCTCTCCCACTCTCTCTCCCATTCCAAAGAGATCAGCTCATGCTCTCTCCCTCTCCCTTTCCCCTTCCAAAGTGATCAGCGAATCTCGGTCGATCGGTCGCTCGCTCGCTCTAGGGTTTTGCAGGGAGGAAGCGAGAAGGTCCCGTTGCATCTTCATAATGAGCGCTAAGTGGAAGAAGAAGCGCATGAGGAGGTTGAAGAGGAAGCGCCGAAAGATGAGGCAGAGATCCAAGTAGAGAGCTGGGAGATACAAGGTCTGTTGCTGCTGCACTTTCGGGTTCACTTAATGGAGTCGTTCGTTTTTTTATTATGTTCTGTTTTTGTTTTCCTAGTTAAAGCAATTGAATCATATAGTGGACGTATAAGTATTTTGTTATGAGATTTCAAGTTTTGAACCTTTAATGGTCAAGAGATTTTCTGGATATCATCTTGTTCTTGATACTCTTATATTTTCATTCCCTAATTGACCCGATTTTTCTAAAAAAATTAAAAAAAAAAAAAATGGAAAAGCTTCTTCCAAGCCATGTACTGATTGCTTTTGTGATTGTTTATTTTTGGTTGATAGATCTTTGCGTTTGAGAAAGACACAGACAAAGAAAAAGTTCATTGTCAATTTTTATTTGGGCTAAAAATGGGCCTGTCAAAATGGGCTGAAAAAGTTAAAACCGAATTTTCAGCCCAACCGAACCAGATTGAACCGAATTTCGGCCCAACCGAATTTCAGGATTTACCATATACAAAATCGGTTTCGATTTTGGATTTGGGCTAACCGATTGAAAATGGTTCGAAAGCGGTTTGGGCCTCAAACCGAACCGAACCGACTTTTCCCACCCCTATTAATTTGCTTGCTTGAAAATACAATCAGATTCTCATTTGCTTGATTTGAATCAATACAATCAAGTAATCAATACCATGAATATATTCAGATTCTCATTTTGGTTAAATTGATGGTTGGTCCAAAAAGATAGCTCAATTGTAAAGCTTTGGTTGCAATCTAAAAACATTTCCTTTTTTTTCCGGGATCCCTAACCTTGCATTGTGCCTGACTGTAATTATGGACAACTTAGTTCAAAAAACACCCTACTCCGAAATGATGATTTTCGGAAAGGTACTATAGTAGGTTGATACTACATCTTACTTCAAATTGGTTGTCTCATATGTATGACACATTTTTTGTTTGCAAGTGGATTCAGCCGTACAAGGAACTGTAAGAAAAATGCATAGTTTTTCCATCATAATTGGACAATTTTCTCCTTAAGAAAAAAAGCTTTGATGTACTTGAATGTTTTATACTGCAATATTTTGATAATTATGGTGTGTGGAGATATTATGTGGTGTTTATGGCATTGATTGCCATTATAATTTTTTATGACAGGTTCAGACAGGTTTCAATATTGAAAAATGCAGAGGAAACTCTGTTGAAATATTGATTTTTTAATTGTTCATGACATTGATTGTCATTATAGTCACTTATGTGAAGTATATTTTCTTATGACATGTTCAAATAAATTACTTTATTCAAAAAATGACATTTTTTTGGATATAATGATATTGTGTGCATGTCTCTTTGACTGTTTAAAACCATGTTCTACTACCAAACCTCTTTTAATACTGAAAACGTTGATTATATATTGCGCTAAGTCAACAATTTTTTGTGAATGCCAAATTATGTGAGGTACAAATGCTTATGACAAGTTTAAATATTGAAAAAAATGGGAAGCTCTGTCAAAAATTTAAATATTTTTTAATTTTTGTAAAAAATTCATCTTGATATTCTTCTAAACCGAATGTGCAATTCTGTTTGTCCTAATTATGTTTCTTCACCTGCCGCTTTACTAAATCGAGCATCATATTCAGTCAAAACTCACTTGGACAAACATGAGATTTTTTTAATATTGAATTCTTTCTTTATTTTTAGTTAAGCTGACATTTGATGGAGATTAAATTCCTTAGCACATTGGTTGCGTTGATCAGTTTTATTAACATTGTTTTACCATTCAAGAGTATTAACTTTTAAAAATTAATTCATCATAACTGTTGTAATAAACAATTATGCAAGTGTTTTTAGAAATCGAAACAAAACCCGAAATGTGAGTATTCGACATAGCCGTGAAGGTAAGATGTAACCTGCAATAGTGCCAACGGCTCGAGTATTACACTAGTTATCTACATTTCAAGTTTATTTTGAAGGAACAAATATATAATTTTCCTGAAGATATTGACATGGAAATTGGGATGTTTGTTTTGACTTTTTTTTATTTGACTTCATTGCCAACTTCAAAGGTGGCTGTGTGAGACAGGGAGCTCATGCTTGGATTCTATAGATTTAGTTGATCATGGGGTCAACTGTCAACAGGCCTCACCCAACCTAACTAAAATAATCTCAGATACAACTAGCTTCACCCTTAATCTTTAGTTAAGATTAGATTATTGAATATAGGTTTAGTCAATCTAAGATTCTTGACTTTCTTCCATTTGTTCATTAATTAGCAACTTGTGATTAAACAAAGAAAATGAAAATTTGGAGAAAGGAGCATGTACTATATATGTCGTGTATGCAATTGTTCGAGAAAATTGGGCTTTAGGCACTTACCAGTCACCCAACATGTTTGGTTAAATACGGATATTTCTAAACTATCAGAAATATGATCACCTCCCTTGGAGCTTGTCTAACTGTCGAGGAAACCAGCGAGGGAGGGGGTGTGACCACTCATCTCCCTCGAGATTCGCACTTTTGCACATCGCGAGAATGTAGACGAGCATCTCGAGGGGGATGAGTGGTCACACCCCCCTCCCTCGCTGGTTTCCTCGCCATTTAGAATTTCTGCCTCCCTTGACTACCAGTTTTCGTTGGTCAAACTATTAGACTTTGAATATGTCTTAAATACCTAGATTACCCTCCAACGAAGAGGCATGGTATCTCTAACGTGTGAACCAAACAAAGACTGATAGTGGTGATTCTGAGCCGTGGTGGGTTGGAGAAGAAGGTGAGGGGAATATTCATTCTGAAAATTGGAATGCGCAATCGTGTAGAAATAACGCTTGACCACGCGATCAATTGAAGTTAACCGACGGTAATGGAACGAACTCAAATACGTTTATACATGGGATCAAAGACATTTACCCTAATATTATAACAAACCCCTATCAATGTACCCAAATTAAGATTATTTCTCCTGTGACTTTTCAATCAAATGTTTTTACTTGTTTTCAATAAGAATATGTGGATATAAAAAACACTACTAATCTAATTAACAAATATATATAACTTTAATTTCAGGTCCATATCAACTTGTGTCTTGCTTGATTCCGAACTGTACTAGTAACTATATTACCCAAACTTAACGAACCGTATCCAAATCTGGGATTCAAAGTCCAATTCTAGAACCATTTGCTATAAGTTCAGAACGGATTAGATCACAAGTCTAATAAAATATATTACCGAATGAATGAGACTTTGAAAAAATGGAAATTTTTGGTACCTTGATTTTAGTAAATATTTCAAAAAATTTAGTCATAATGGAAAAATGTGGAAAAAAATTGTGAAACATATATTATATTCTATAAAAATTAAGATGCACACCCAAATCAAACTATAAGTCACATTAAATACAGCTTATATGCATATGCACTAACAGTCCAAATTCACCACACAACTCAACATACTCTAAAGAATTCGTACATTTACTTTCACATAATTAGTTTTAAAGCTAAAAAATACGTGCAATAAATTTCAAATAATGTCTAAGACATAAACTAAGATTTATAATTCCAAAGTAACAATCTGTTGAGAGGTGAAATCAAAGAAATCAAATATGAGATATTGAAGACCACGGATTTGGGCAAATCCATCCCCGCACCACTGCAGATCACGAATCCCCAAATCAGTCCCGAATATCCGTTTAGATAAAATTATAAAAACCATCGCCGATCCGGATGGATTGATGGATATCCGCCCCGCCCGAATATCCGTAAAAAAAAGTCTTCTTTTCAACATCTGATAATACATTAAAATGGACCGGTCATCACGATCATACACGTGGCACAAAGATTCATCACAAGGATATAACGTCCAGTTTATTGAGTCAACTTGTAAAACCCAAAAAGAATAAAACCAATTACAGAGGCTCAGACGATGTCCACCAATGAGGAGACACAAACATAGCCTGAATCTAGGCCCGAGCGAATTAGAGCTTGAATCCAGGCCCGAGCGAACCAGAGCTTGAATCCAAGCCCGACATGAGTTCTCTCATAAAAAAGAGAAACATTGCACCAAAAAAGAGTCGTGGAGGGAGTTACGCCTCCCTGAACGCATCTCCATTAAGGAGGAAACTGTTACAAGAAACTTTTCATTCTGTTGCGCCTCACATGTTTAAGTCACGCAGAGAGTTAACCACGACATTTTAAAAGGTAAAAAGAACATTCGACACAGGTATGCAACTTTAATTGAGTTTTGTCCAGATTTACTTTCTTTTTCCAACAGAGCTACTGACTTAAGCATCGGAATGCCTCCGGCCACCAAAAAGATGGTCCTTGGCAGTCTAACGATTGCTTTGTAGGTCAAACTCATACGAGGACAATTTTTGGACGCATCAGTTTGGCGTCGTCTATGGGTAACAACAAGGTTCCTTTTTAAAAACAGAAAACACAATGATAAAGCTCACCACAACCTGACAAGAGATTAACAAGTCGTCAGAGAAAACGATGTAATCTGCCGATCCTCAATCCAATAATGATTACGACAATTCTCCCACTAACAACAATGCACCACTTACGATTCACGAAGAAGAAACATCCCGGATCATCGGACCAATAGCACCTGAGAATGCGGATCTGCAACACACAGTAGCCTAGACAACCCAAGCGTCCGGCGACGTTGCCACAGACTCTCGGGTGGACTTACTAATAACCCAGATGGGTCACATAACAAAGATGCTGGAGAAGATCACTATGGAGTGCATTTAGCTAGCCAATCCTGTTCAGGCACCGCCACAACAAAACTCCGCCAATCAAACTCAAGGGAGTGTCGAAGTCCCAGCAGAACCCCAACAAGGAAACTTTGAAAGCAACGTGCTTCCTTGAATCAAGAATCCGCTGTATGAAGGGACGTTTACCTAAATCCCGTTCATAATAGGGTCACAGATCCCAACATACTATACGAGTTGGCAAAATCGCCATTCTTTGACACCGTTATGAAAATGACAATGCCGAAAAAGTTCACTCCGCCAAGATTCAAAGTATAAGATGGCACTTTCGACCCAAATGAGCACCTGAGACACTTGCACCACATGATGGCTCTGAGTGAGACCACATAGTCGATCTTATGCATGACATTCCCAATTAGCCTTACGTCCACAACAATGAACTGGTTTAATAGCCTACCACCAAGGTCAATAGATTCCTTTCAAGCTTTGGCCACCGCTTTCATCACCAGATTCATCAGAAGCCAGTGGATGAAGAAAGGGCCATACTACCTCCTGCATATCAGGTAGAAGCCCGAAGAAACAATACGGGAATATGTCACCCGCTTTACCAATGAATTGACAATGATTGATGGATGTAGAGACGACACAGTCGCTGCCCTTTATGACAGGATTGAAGAGAGACCCCTTCTTTGATGCTCTTAACCTATAATCTCCAAATGAAAGAAGACAGGATGACGATAAACGGGAGAGTAGCAGCCCATCGAAGAGGCGGAATGAGCGATTCTCGACGACAAGAATCCGAGAAGCTACAACCAATGCGACCTAAACACGAACGGGTAACAAGCGTGATGAAGACCACATACAAGCCATATACAACAATAAAAACAAGTCGAGCAAATATACTTAAGCACATAGCGAAATGGGATAACTTCAATTGGCCGCTTCGGATGAGAG
Organism: Berberis vulgaris; assembly: GCA_963556465.1. NCBI lineage: Eukaryota > Viridiplantae > Streptophyta > Magnoliopsida > Ranunculales > Berberidaceae > Berberis > Berberis vulgaris. Next base: position 12,130,578 of record OY747132.1, on the reverse strand, counting down.
AAGACCCTAAAGGGAGAAACAAAAACAAATATTGTTCCATCCATAAGGATCATGGGCACGATATCGAAGATTGCTACAAGTTAAAAGACGAAATCGAGCACTGGGCTTAGAAATGATTACTCGACGAGTTCATCGGAATGCCAGATAAACAACTCACATGGAAAGAGAAAGCAGACAATGCTGCAGGATCGAAAGAAAGTTCAGGGAGCTAATATACGCCGCACACTACATAGCTGGATGAAGCAAAACACACGAAGCAGTTAGACGAACTTCTCACTCAAACCGATTTATATCAAAACAAGGGTACAGAAGAAACACTTCATGAATGCACAAAACATAGAGAAGTTTACATCAACCAACTAGTAATCGTCAAAAGATCTCACCAGCAGATGCAAGCTCGACCCGAATCACTAACGACAAGGCTGACAACAACACACTCGACCAAACCTTGATGGTTGACACCAGACACGGAGACAACATCAGCATGATTGGACAATTTGGTGTTGATGTGAGCATGATTGGACAATTCAGTGTTGATGTGAGCATGATTGGACAATTCGGTGTTGATGGGAACATGATTGGACAGTTTGGTGTTGACAAAAGCGCGATCAGATAGTTTGGTAATGATATAAGCATGATCAAACAAGCCAATACTACTCAGCCATCGGATAGAAAAACACCTTGAGCCTGCTAGTCACAACATAATACACAACATACGAGGACGAAATAAAGAAAAACAAAGCAACAAAAACGTCAATCTCTAATACGAATGCCAACAACGAGCAAATGAAGACAAAGCAAATCGTACTTCGAACCAGTGTAAATGCTTTAACGGCTAAGGCTGGTGAAAATATCTGAAAGGGAATATCAATAAGATTACGAATTCAGAAGCCCCAAATTTTCATGTGGACAGAAAAATAGATACGTCAATGAATTAGCCATACAAAGCAATCAAACGACAAAAGTCGGATACACATAAGTTCTGATCTGATCAACCACGAAGTAAAGGTTAGACACTTGAGTCAACTAAACACAAAAAACTTTGAATTGATCGAGATGTTGAGCTAACGAAGTAAAGGTTTGACACCCGAGTCAACTAAACACAAAAAAATTTCAAATCGACCAAGATGTCGAGTTAACGAATTAAAAGTTGGACACCCAAGTCAACTAAACACAAACTTCGAATTGACCGAGATGTTGAGTTAACGAAGTAAAGGTTGGACACCCAAGTCAACTAAACAAAAAAAACTTCGCATCGACTGAGATGTCGAGTTAACGAAGTAAAAGTTGGACACCCTAGTCAACTAAACACAAACTTCTAATCGACCGAGATGTCGAGTTAGCGAAGTAAAGGTTGGACACTTGAGTAAACTAAACCCAAAAACTTTGAGTCGACCAAGATGTCGAGTTAACAAAGTAAAGTTGGACACTTGATTCAACTAAGCACAAAAACTTTGAGTCGACCAAAATGTCGAGTTAATGAAGTAAAAGTTGGACACCCGAGTCAACTAAACACATAAACTTCAAGTCGACCAAGATGTCGAGTTAACAAAGTAAAAGTAGGACACCTGAATCAACTTACCGCAAAAAAAACTTCGAGTCGACCAAGATGTCGAGTTAACGAAGTAAATGCTCAACGAATAAGTTGACTTAACAAAATGACTTCGAGTTGACAAACATAGAGTCGGAATTAAGGGAGAAGTCAATGCGATTCACAGAAGTACAGGCAAAAGCAACTCTTTGCGGCAAATCAGGAAGGACAACAGTGACCCACCATTAGACAAACGATGAACCTAAGCACAAAAGTAGCTATAAAAGAATTCAACGCAAAAACCACGACAACTACAACTACAACTACAACAAAACCGAAAATAAGAAAAACAACAAAAGCCAATATTTTTATTGATAATACTACTCTGTTACATCAAAAGAAGGAGATAAAGAAGTGTGAGAAGAAATAGAAGCAATGGCAAGATCATCACTCATTGGAACATGAAAAAAACTCTTTTTCGGGAGAGGGGAGTAATAATGGCTCTGGAGCGCTCAATGGTAGAAGAAGCGATGTCTCCTCAGCTACTGAAGCATATTCTTCGACATCGTCATCCTCAAAAGCTTTACCGACTAGGTGATGATACTTAGACAAATCTTCGTCGAGCCCCTCAATATAATCAAGAAGCTCAACCCGCCCGTCAACAAATTGCTTCCAATCTTAGGCTTCGAATATACGAAGCCTTTCCTTAGCAACAACGAGTTCATTTTTTGCCGCGACAAGCTGCTCTTCAACTGTCGAGAGCATACCGGAAGCATCTGCCTTGATATCATTAAGCGCAATGGTAATCTGTTCTACCCGTCTCTTAACGATATCACACATAACTAATTGCTCCAATTTAGCATGATAAGTTTCATCGAAAGTTGTTTTCTTCGTGGATAACTCTTTTTCCACATCACATAGACGAGTGCAAACCCCATCTAACTTGGCTTTCAAAAAGTCCAGCTCAGTAGCAAACTTGTTCCGCATATCCTTTGCCTCCATTAATGACTTTCAAGCAGCCCCTGCATTCGAGTCTGCGCATTGCATTTTCAACACATCAAATTGAGAAAGAACATGAGAAAACACTCACAATTACGCTGCCAATCTCCTATCCAATAGAGCCATTTGATCACGACTAGCTCAATAGACTGAGCCCATCACCCCTGCATAGGCGAGATGATTCATCCCATCAATTGTATGCTCAAAACCATGGTCAATGTGATCAAACGGGTCAAGTACAAGCAACAGAGGCTAGGGATGGCAACGGGGCGGATTTAAGCAAATCCATCCCCGCCCCGCTGGGGATTGCGGGGCCTCAAATCCGCCCCGCATATCCGTTTATTCTATTTTTTTAAAAACTGCCCCCACGCTGGACGGATTTGTGGATATCCGCCCAGCCCCAAATATCTGTTTAAGATTGATTTCCTGGTGGGTGTTGAATCCACGCCCTAACCGATCTGCCCCGCTCCAATTGATCTACCCCACCCCAAGTACTTTTTGCCTCAATTTAATTTTTACAGCAAACCTGACAACCTAATTGACAATAAAATTTAAAACATTTGTAAACCAAATTGGACAATCAACATGTTCAATTAGTATAAATCAATATAACATGTATAAATAGATAGCATCATAGCAATAACATGTATAAGTATTCAAAAATTACAGGCTCAACTTACACAAGTATTACACATTTTGTTGTCACAATAGTCTAACAAAACAAGAAGTTAAAATGTTCGACAACATTTAAATTATAAAATATTGTGAAAGCAAAACAACAACAAAACGATGACAACCAACAAAATTCTTCATTACGCTTTTTTTTTGTTTTTACAAAAACTTTCACAACCTGAAATTAAAAAAAAAAAATCTAAGTTAGTTTCTATAAGGAAAAAAAAACTATATGAGAACAAATAGAAAAATTGTTGTTTTACATCACCTCTGTCAAGTCCTTGAAATACAAAAGATATTCAGAACCTTTCATTCATTAAACCAACATGCAACTTTGTTCCTGCAACATAAAATAATTCCTTTTAGCAAGGCCTAAAACACCATTAGTTCATTATAGGCTCATTTGTATACTTATATACCTCAAGAGGATCTGCATCATCTTGAAAGGTTGACCTCCTACACAATGAAGTAGAAGTTTCATCTGTCATAATATTAACAATGTTAAGTTATTAATTTACTAAAAAAAACATAAAATAAATTAGACATTTCATAGCAAGACTTTATATCCTCTAATATCATTCCATAACTAGTTTTGCGCACACATCGAAGCTTCTAATGACTTTGGATGAAGCCTGTTGCGATGTGGACTAACAAACCTACCACCCATAGTAAATGCAGACTCCGAAGCAACTGTAGAGACTGGAATCGCTAAAACGTCCCTAGCAACCCGATTCAAGGTCAGATATTTGCTTCCATTAGTCTTCCACCAATTCAGAATGTCAAAATTTTGTTCTGGAGGTAGAACAACATCAGCCAAATAGTAATCAAACTCCGACTTGACATTACTATTAGGTCCATCCCCAGAGTTCCTCATAGAATCCACAAAAAAATTACTAAGATCATCATCATCAGCTGCATATTGTGGTTGGCTAACATATGACTGACTATCTGCTGAAGAACTTGCCCTAGGCCTTGAACTCATGTATTCTTAGCAACTCAAAACACAAGTTTCGAACTTCTTGGATTTTTTGTTGTACATCATCTTGATTATATAGTTTGAGAAAGTAATACTCAATCAACTTCATTTTGAAACGATGATCCAAAACAGTTGCCACAGCCATTATCCCATGGATTGCATTCCAATACTTATCAAAGATTTCAGTCATATTTGATGCCATCTGTCTTATCACTGGATAACTAGAAGTATGAAACCAATGTAATGAATTTGAAATCGAAGAAATCTTTGGAAAAAAAGGCTGGCTGTAGGATACTTGGTTCCAGAAAATACTTTGGTTGCTTTATGAAACGATTTCAACTTCTCACACATGCAAGCAACCAATCTTCATCACGTGGCAATGATTTATATTGTGAATCGCGTTGCTTCAATCTAGGAAAGACATCATTGAAAATGATAGCAGTTTGAAGCATCAAATAAGTGGAATTCCACCTTGTTTTGCAATCTAAAGCCAACATCTTGCCACATTCAATTTTCAACTATCTAGCTGGCTCTAGAAACTTTTCTTCCCTCTTTGGCGTGGCAGATCAATAAGCAACACTATTTCGAATTCTTTCAATACCATCATCTATAACTTCCAACCCATCCTTAACAATCAAATTTAAAATATGCGCAGAACATCTCATGTGGAATAAATCACCCCTTAGCATCATGGTGCCTACCTCTAGCTTGCTTTTCAGATAAAGTGACCATTCTATCATTAGTTGATCAATTATCCACGGTTAATGCAAATAGCTTTCTATCCAAATTCCAATCCATTAATGCATCACAAAGAACTTCAACAGTATGAGGGCATGGCACATAAACGAACCTAACAATAAATATGCAATAATGTAGAACATATTAATTAATAAATGCCCATTATCATCAATGAAATGCAAATAGAAAAAAAAAATGTTTACTTTATAATACGACTTTGCAATGCCCAATTGTCATCAATGAAATGTGTTGTGGTAGCCATAAACCCCCTTTTTTTATTACTCGCAGTCCACATATCAGTAGTAATTGCAATCCTACTTTTGTTCCTCTCCAATAAGTTCATTGTCTTCACCCTTTCATAATCATAAATCTTCAAGATATCAAATTTTATGGTAATTCTAGACACTACCTTGAACTGTGGTTGGATAACACCCATCATCATTCTAAAACCATAATGTTCAACCATTGAAAGGGAGTACTCATGCAATATAATTGTTTTTGCAACAACTTCTCTTGCAAGCTCTTGGTCGAAGCCAAAAGCACTAACAACAATCGAGCCAGTCGATGTGGAAACACTCAATATAGATTGTCGTATGTCCACTTGACTACCCCTCTTCCTTAGACATCGTTTACTATGGTCAATTAAATGACTTGTGCCATTCCTAGTCTCCTCTCCAAGCAAAGTACCACAATAATTGCATTTAGCTTTATCTAACCGTTAATGGTAATCAATGTAAAGTGATTCCATACTGCAAATGTGAACTTTATTTTTCTTGTTGGTGGTAGTGGTGGTAGAGGAACATTACTATTAACAGTATTGTTTTCAACGTTGGGAGTAGGAACATCATCAGGAGTGAGATTTGATTATACCTCGGGTGATGGTAAGGCATTCAAACCCACAGGTGTGTGAGGAGAGTCATTACCATGACCATCCCAATAAAAAAAGGTAGATTGTTGAGTTTCAATTGACGTGGGGCGATCTCCTGCCATATTCTATATATCAAGAAAACAAAAGAAACAAAAACAAACATTGGAGCTTAGACTGTAAGAGGAAAATCAAACATCAAAAGCTTGTAAATCAACTTAGCTTTGTTTCTCAAGCAAAGCATATAGGCTAAATGCTAGTTTGGGTATATGTATACTTGAATATTTCTATTAAATTTTTTGCATAATGTAGAAAAGGCAGTGATGTAGTAGAAGGCAGGGGAACTCTTGTAAATATAGTGACTTAGTACAGAGGAATAAGAGGATTTCAGCAAAAAGGTTCTTAAAATGTAATGTCAGTCATGCTGATCTGAGTACAACAACAGTTGGAATGAACTATGTAATGTTAATTTGTAAAATCCATCAATTAACAATCAAATAACACACTAATTTTGAGTCTCAAAACTTGCCAACCCCAAACCTAACCCATTAGAAGGAAGTTGTTGCTTGCAAAGAAATACAGTTGAACACATTACAAACTAGACTACACCCATACAAATTTTCTTATAAATTAAGCTTGGAGATTACAAAAGCTTCGCAAACAACAACATTGGAGCTTTTAAATACTAATAACCAACACAAAACCCATAAAGAAAAACATAAAATTGAGTTCAAAGAGAAGGAATTACTCACATAGGCAGGGAAGAGAGAGACTTTCTAAATCAAAATGCTCAACAATGAAGTGATGATTGATAAAGAACTGTTCCTGGCAACATAAACAACTAAATCATACACAAATAACTAGAAAATTTTGTTTTTAAACCAACCTTAAATCTAAATATTATAGAGGATTGACAAATAGACTCATCTATTTGCTGAAATTTGTTGAGATGAAGAAGAAAATAAACTAATTTCCTCTCAAATCCAAGTGTAGCATGTAAAAACCTGAAGGGCGAGCATATCAAATGAAAATCAAGCCCAAATCATGGTGAAAACTGAAAATTGCATAAAAATCCAGTAGATTTATGCTTATAAGCTTACTAACCCAAAACATTTACAAATCTGATTGAAGAGATCAAGTGACACTGAGTGTTGCGCCCTTCATCTTGAACATCTTATGAGGGTTAGAAGAAGACTAAAAGATTAGAAGTAGAAGAAGAAGACAGAAAACCTTAAAGCAAATTTGAAATTAACAGAAAACGAAGAAAAGAGGAGCCATACCTTGGTGATGTGATCTTGGGGCGGTTCAACGAATTGCAGAACCCATTCGCTCCCTGTGCTTCACTCGCAATAGTTAAGGGGAAAAGAGGAGTCTGAGGAGGTGGAAGAGAGGAGTGACTTCTTTTTTGTGACTCCTTTGCGTCTCCTTCTTTGTAACTCCTTTGTGTCTGGAGGTGGAAGATATGAGTCTGAGGACCTAGACAAACTCGATAGTGAATGAATGAGACTATGAGCGGCGGATTTTAGGGTTTCTTAGGTTTTAGTTTTTTTTTTTTTTTTGGGAAAATGGTTTAGTTCATAGTTACTTTAGGTTTTTTTCCCCTGTCACTTAAGGGGCGAAGGGTACTATAGTAATTTGAGCAATATAAACGAATATTCGTGGAGCGGATATGGCCAAAACCGTATCCGCCCTGAATATTCAACAGATATTGTTTGGATACCCGAAACCACCAAAAAACCCATTTAGCCATATCCAAATCCGCCTTATAATGATTTGGTGGAGCAAATATCCGTGAAAATCCTCCCCACTGCCAACCCTAACGAAGGCCTTTCCACCATCCGCCTGTGCCACTCGTTTACCAACCTTCGTGCACCGTCCTGCACATCAAGCCGAGTGAACTAGCAGAATTTGCCATCAGACTTGATACATAAATCCTTTGGGCCAGGCTTAGTCCAAATAATCTGTGGATAAAGGATACGAGGATCCGGGAGCACTAAAGTACCACCCCCGATAGCAGGAAGAACAGAAAGAATAATAGTAACAACGAAAAAACCATGTTTACCCTCCTGTCGAGAAGCATCTGTGGCTAGGGTGGGGCTAACGGTAGTAGCGAAAACAGGAGAAACCTGACGAACAGAAGAGGAAACTAGGAACCCGATTGCTTCACTGATATCAATAGAAGGAGAAGGAGCGTGATCTCTAAAACTCTGACCACCACCAATGTCTTTAGACTGCTCCACCGCTAGCTGAAACATTTTTTCGATAATGACCCGGGGATCATCATTGGACAATTCAGCAGCGTCTGAGACACCGTAAGCAGAAAGAAGCTTCCTCTCATTATCGTCCAGTGGATAAGTAATCTCATTCTCGCTCTTTTTCAATGTGAGCCTTAGCTCTTCAGCCTCCTCGAAAGAATCACAATCTCCTTTTGCAACATCGTCAAGAGACGGGCTTGGGCGAGACACAACCTCTGTAACATCCTGAATAAAATTCAGACGGGACACAATCCGAGCAGAACCACGATTAGAAATTCGTTTTACCTCGAAACCCGACCAAGGTCTACTGAGAATCGCCTTAACGGACTCGTAGACCTCGCAAGCTTTCTTTTTTTTGAAACAGGGACTGTGATATCAACAGGAGCATTGAAATTTGTAATGCGCTGATCTGATGTCACTTCCCAATCAATGCTAACATAACTAACGCCAGCACGAGCAGCTAAGGCCTTAGCACAAGACTCGGTAAATAAAGCTCGCTGTACTTCACTCATAGTGTACAAACGCTCCAGAATACCCTCAGAAAGAAATGCCTCCACAGGAAAACGGTGAAGCTTCGAGAATTGATCACTAATCTTCTACTCCTCAGCAGTCAAGTAAAGATTCTTCTGTTATTGGGAAAACAGAATGATCGAAAAATTAAATGACTTCACAATTGGAAATAGTCGAATTTCATGGAAGCATAAAACCAACACCACAACCAATCACGAATATCATCGCTAAGTTTCTCAAAACACTCTAGAGAATGGAGAAAACCGATATCCATGTTCACCAACAGACCAACTACTGAATGCAAAACCTTCACGGTCAAAGGAATGCCAGATATAATAGCCCTCGCATAAGAAGATACGATCACCTTCCAACCATTGAGACCCATTTGGGTCAGAGAAATTCTCAGGAAGTTCAGATACTCCGGAACAACTCTGGAACCGGAAACTGAAAATCAGAGGAAAACATGCACGAATACAATGCGATGTACTCAACTTTTCGATTACAATGGCTATCATCCTGTTCAGGCAGGATAATCGGGCAGTAGATTATAATTAGAACGTAAATTGTCCAGCGTCGTCTGAGAAGCCCTGTTGGAAGAATAATGAACCTCACACAGAGTTAGCGAATTACCACTTAGCTTATCACTAACAGACATCGTGAGAATGAACGAGAACAAAGAAGACGAAGGGATGGGCAAACCCTAAATTCAAAGATAGCGTGAAGAGGGAAAATGAAGTCACATCTCATTTTATAGAGCCAAGCAATGACGAGACGGCTTGTGGGACAATGTGCGAGATATGATGACTACGAAAAATCCCAAAAATGTGCGCAAAGTGAACGAGCAAGCAAAAAATCAAGACACCAACTCGGGAAAAGTTACTGACAACATTAAATACAAGGTAATGTTGAAATTGAAAGGCGATTCCTCACGAAGTTAGTGGCCACATTAGCATGCCTGCAAACTAAAGGGGGAATAGCTGATGATACATCAAAATGGATCGGTCATCACAAGCGTACACGTGGCATAACATCCAGCCTATTGGGCCAGCCCGTAAAACCCAAAAAGAAACCAATTACAGAGGCCCAGATGAGGTCCACCCATGAGGAGACACAAACAGGGCCCGAATTCAGGCTCAAGTGAATCAGAGCCCGACATGATTTATCTCATAAAAAAGAGGAACGTTGAACCAAAAAATAGCCATGAAGGAGTTATGCCTCCCTAGACACATCTCCATTAAGGAGAAGACTGTTACAAAAAACATCGCATTCCGTTGTGTCTCACATGCTTAAGTCACACAGAGAGTTAACCACGACCATTATAAAATGTAAAGAAAACATTCAACACATGTATGCAACTTTAACTGAGTTTTTTCCAGATTTACTTCCTTCTTCCAACATAGTTACTGACTTAAGAATCGGAGTGCCTTCGGTCACCAAAAAAGTGGTCATTGGCAGTCTAAGACTCTAACGATTGTTTTGCAGGTCAAACTCACAAGATGACGATTTTTGGACGCATCAACATCAATACCAGATCAGTAACTCCAGTAAGAAAACAATACAAAAATTACAACAAAAACTCAACATCAATACTAGATCAGTAACATCAGTAAGAAAACCATATAAAAATTACAAAAAACTCGAAACAGATCCTCATATAACAGAGATCAAGAAGCTAAAGATCTACAGATCAAAGATCTCAGATTTACGGCTCAGATTTACAAATTTACATATCTCAGATCTCAGAGAGATGGTCGGAGAGGGGAGGGGAGAGGGAGGCGGCCGGGAGGGGTGGTGGTTCTTTGGTGTAGAGAGAGGGAGAAGAGGCTCGACAGATGCAGTTTCTTCATCATTTCCACCGTTCATTCGCCTAATTTTTGAAATCAATTGAAATCAAGTTCAGGCATCAACAATCCCTCTCTATATCTGTAGTGTCCCTTCGAGTTACAAAATCAAAATCATAGATTCGATTCATCCACCAAAATGCGACAGGGAACCAATTTCGACTTGCGTGCTTTCATTTTTTTTGACTTGCGTGCATTCCTTCTCTCAGCAACACAACACACAAAGAAATAGGGTTTGAAGAAGAAAAACAACAACAATGAAGATGTCTCTTTCTTTCTCTCTCTATCTCTCTCTCTTATTTTTCTTTCTCAAAATATTAGCAAAAGAGAAGGAGAAGCAGAAGCAGAAGTAGGAAGAAGGAGAGGCAATGATTTTTCTCAGACACATACTGAGATTGAGATGAGAGATCTAGGGTTAGGGTATATTTTTCCTTTTTATAACCTAGGGGTATTTATGTAATTTCTTCGATTAAATGGATATCCGTGGGGCGGATATGGTCAAATCCGTATCCGCCCCGAATAATAAATGGATACTGTTTGGATATTCGCATCTGCCTCAACATCCACTTAGCCATAACTAAAATCACCCCAAACGAGGCGGGCAGAGCAGATATCCATGAAAATCCGCCCCACAGTCTTTCTTACAAGAAGGGGGTATATTTAAAATTACTTGAGAAATCTAACATGATTGGCTATTTGAACTTAAAAGGATAGAGGGTTGATGACGAAGATTCGAATGTGCAAACCCGTGAAGATTTGAAGGAGCAGCAAACCGGTGAAATCAAAGAAGTGAACATGCACAAGAGATCACAACAAAATCAATGAATCCAAAAAGGGAATGATTCACAGAAGAAATAAGAAGTTGAAAATTTTTGTGGAAAATATGGGATTCACATGCCTAAATAAACCAATTTACAAGCATTTTTCAAAAATTATTGAAAAGTCCAAAAAATGATGGAATTTTTTTCTTCAAAATGCTCGTTCCTTAATATTACCAACCCTAAATGTTGTGTTTCTCGAGGAACACATGTCAAGACGAGCCAAAACTTAAAACACATTATTCCTGGTGTTAATCAACGATTTCCTCATAATTTCACCTAAAACGATGCAATGAAAAGAGCTAGTAATGGTACCTGTTCAAGTTGGATACACAACCGAATTGTTACCTATAGCATCCAACCTGAAAGATGGTATAAACGTGGTCTTGGGACTCATATTTGAAACTAGACAAATATAAGCTTGAAATTCAAAATGGTAAAAGTTGTGAGACCTAAATTCTAAATTTCCTTTAATATCTCTACAAAGTCAAATCTTATTCATCTTGTGGAATTCTTAAGGTGGCACTGTCCTAACCATTAGTTGGGCTGGGGAAAAAAAAAATCCAACTCTAAACATTAATATATAAAAACAATTTGTTATATCTAATAAAATTGGTTGCATAACTTTTAATTAGTATATCTTATTGTAATTTTCCTTGCAATTTATCTATGAAATGAATCCAAAAGAAGGAAATAAAGTAAGCCCCACATCACCTTGAAAAGAAAGAAGAGATTACAGCAATTAGAACAAAAGTATTCAAGGAATGGTTGAAAATGAATTCCAGGAGTTGTTTTTGACTTTTGGTGATTTGAATGAAATACTTTAAGTGCCAAGGAGGCACGAATGAAGATTATTTAAGTCATACGTGAAAAGAAATAAAAAAGCAAAAGATTCCCATTGCTTTCCACTTACTCTCACTTATTGTCTTTTCTTTACTTAATCAAAAAACCCATAACCCTAACAAGACCAAAATTACAAACAAAAAGAAAGGCAATAAACAAACACAACTTTGTGATTAGCTTTACCGTAAGCTGATTGATAAGCCAATAATCCATTCTCCAACACCACCAAGTTCATTTGTCTCCTACTGTCTAGGGCCTACAAAAAATGAACATTGGGAACAAAAATCAGTCCATCATAGCCTGGCTTTACTCAATTAGTCATTTTCAAAGTAAAGGTCAAAAGGCCATTTCTTAGTTGTTAAGGCTCATACACTACTAGGGAGGTTATAAGTGGTTTGAAAGCTGTATCATTTTTTGTAGTTGTATGATTGGAGTGTGGGTCAAAGAAGTTGCTAAATGTTACTTAGTAGGTGACAACATAAGCCCATTTAATTAGTAAAAGGTCTTACAATTAAAAATCATCCTAGTGTATCAAGTCTGATTTGTCTATCACGTGTTATGCCGGTGGATTGGTGCCATTCTCTTTGGCGCCTTAAAAAATAATGAAAATATTAAATTTGGCGGGAAAAAAAGAGTAAAAATTAAGATTGAGAACATGTACACCTAATGTTAAGAGTCATCAAATTTGCCTGACTCATAAATTGGGAACTATATTTGTAAAACTAGCTGTAGAAAATCAACAACATATACTAAATATTAAGGTAGTCAAAGCGTGAAGTGAAGGCGAATCAATTACTTTATGCAAGTAAAGCGAACCTAATTAATAAATGATTTTAATATAATATGAAAAATATAAATATATACATTTTGTTTGTATCTAAGTTTCTAAATATATACATTATGTTTTTCTACTAGATTTAGAAGTATTAGCTCAAATCAATGTAAGTGTTTATATTGTTTCTTATGTTATGATGTTTTTTTTTTTTTTTGGAAAGTGAGCTGGGTTTTTATAGGATTTCATAACCTATCAACAACGTACGACCTACTGGTCAACACCATAAGAAAGTAACCATGCCACCGGCGGGTCTCGAACCTAGGACGTGAGGGATAAACTCACACAGCCATAACCACTCGACCATAACAGAATTGGCAAATTATGTTATGATGTTTGTTACCATTCACTGCAACAAACTATTTATAGAAGTCAGATCATCAGGCTTGGCAATTGCAATCCGTTACATGTATCTCGAGGCAACTTGATTGTTGAAGTTCATACAAACAATACCCATCTATATTACAAATCAAAATGGTGTTTTAAGGAAGGAAACGACTACCTCGCACCATCATTTCCTCTCTCTCACACCACCTACTTTCTTTCTCACACCACCTATGTAAACAAAAAACATTCATTTCCCCCCCTTACCATTCAAATCAACAATGGTTCATCCCTCTCATGTTCGAAATCTCTTCCAAATCTCTCCCCACACTCAAATCTCCTCCATCTCCCTTGAAAACTCTCAAAATCCCCTTAAAGTTGAAACCCTTAAACCCAAATTCAATAAATACGCATAACTTAACATAACAGACAAACCCAAACTCAAAACGAAAAAATGAAAAACAGGGTAACTTTCGAACCAATTTAAACCCTCAATTGAGACTGATTCTCAAACTCATCAAAACATGAAAGTTGTATTACTCTGACTTATCTAATAAACACAACTTGAATCACTCGAAAATGTTTTGAAATGAGTAAGTTATGATCATTTTACTAAAGTTACACAAATCTGTCCGAGAAACGAAAACGGGATAGTGTTCCTGACTTTCGGCCAACTTATGTGCTCGATCGAAACCAATTCTTAAGCTCATCAACACTAAATTTTTAGTAATCTAAGTTATCTAATAAACACAACTTGAATCACTTGAAAATGTTTTGAAATGAGCAAATTATGATCATTTTACTAAAGTCGCGCAAATCTGTTCGAAAAATGAAAACGGGATATTGTTCCTAACTTTCGGCCAACTTATGTGCTCGATCAAGACCGATTCTCAAGTTGATCAAAACAAAAAAGTTGTAGTACTCTCAGTTATCTAATAAACACAACTTGAATCACTTAAAAATGTTTTGAAATTTTACTAAAATTGCGCAGAACAGGGAAATTTTTTTCGAATAGATTTGAAATTTTAGATAAGAAGAGCCATTTCAGCCGCATGACACTCCGCCATGGTACTATCCATCACCTTCCCTGTGATCGGGTAGGCAACTCGTGCCAGCACCACACCTTCATGTTGACTGCAAAGACTCCGACTGTTCCCTGCTGAGATTGAGATAAAAAACTAGCATCATATGTGACCGCTATCATGTCCGGGTCTAAGAAATGTGGAATGGGTTTGAGCTGAAAGGATCTAAGATTAAGTCTGTGACATCTAGCTGAATGGATTTGGGCTCGAATCAATGTTATCCAGGTGGTGGCTATCTCAGTGAGGGGACCAAATGGAGATGTCGCGGAGGAAACAAAGTATGCCCGAGTGTCAATGACAGTCGTTTGAACTATGTGATAAATATATACCAGATCAATAGCTTCTTTATATGTTAGGGGTATTCCAATGGCTTATGGGATTGGAATTAGTAGAAAACCATTGGCGTTTCCAAGAAGATCAAGTATTCTGAAAGGATATTCTAAACTTCTGAGCATTGAATTTGGTCTTTTGGAAAATACAGTTGTTGTGAGTCTGCCAGATGATCAAAATGAAAGCTACAAACTAAGAAAGCATTTTCTCTTTAAACTTGGGGTGGGTCTTCGCAGTATCCCACGTGAACTTAAGAAAGAGGGAAATGTTGGGCACACCGAAGTTTTCATTGAGCCAGTCGATAGGGATGGGCGATACAAGCCAAAGTTGGTGTATGACTGGAAATAGGAAGAACAAATGAGTATCATCTTCTGTGTGACTATGGCAAAAAATACAGTAATCCTCCAAAGAAGTGTGTAGGTAGGGCAAATTGGTCACGGTGGGGAGAATATTCTAACTGAGCTTCCAAAGTAGAAAAAGGGCGGACGAATGCGCTTTGATTCTCCATAAATCTCTTAGCATTTTGGCAACAATGCTGAGAGAATGAGGGAGGGAGGTGGAGCATTCAGAATGCTCCAGAGTGAACACCTTGGTAGCGTTCTTGACTTTGAAGAAACCTTTTTTGTCTAAGCCCTTATCAGATAGTCTGGACAAATTGAGCACCGAAAAAGGATATCCTTGATATCACTAGCCACGGGGGCATGAAAAATGGAATTGAGGAGGTTGTCATTCCATTTGGGGTGATGATCAGTGAGATTGTTCCATAAATTCTGGATTCTATGCGCCAAATTATTGGCCAGGGGATCGAATAAGCAGTCAGTCAGAAGTAATCCAGGTTTAACCCAACAATCCCTCTAAATGTAAATATTGTTTCCCGACATCGCTTGCCATTGGAGATAGTGCTTCATTTTAGTCAGCGTAATGAGATTGCCTCTCCAAGCAAATGAAACTAAAGAAGGGGGTTTGGAGACTTGGAAGAGGCTTTTCTTGTTAAAGTAAAACGCTTTAAGTTGGGTAACCCGAGTGCTTTGGGGGGAAGAGATTGTTTGCCAAATACTTTTTGCCATTAAAGCCAAATTTTTATACCTCATTGATGCGATATTTAGGCCTCCCAGGTTCGAGGCTTAGTAATCCGGTCCCAAGCGCATATGTGTTTGTATTTACTTTCAACAGTCTCGTTCCACCAAAAATTGCAAACAAGAACATCAATTTTGGTAGTGATCGAGACGGGTACTTGTTATAGACCGGAGTCGAATTAAGGGGCGTTTTGATCATAACTGTTCTACCCACTTGATAAAACACTTTGGATTTCCAAGTAGAGTGTTTGACATTGATTTTATCTATAATGTATTGGAAATCAATGACCTTTTTTGTTTGACATGAGCAGGGGTGATCCAAGATATTTGTCTTTAGGATTGTAAAATTTGGATCCCAGAATCCGATTGATCATTTTTGTATGTTTCGGATGAACATTAGATTTGTAGTACACCGAGGATTTGTCAAAATTTACCCCTTGCTCTGAAGCCAGACAATATTGTTGAAGAACATCTTTAATCGAGTGAGCTTCGGTAAGGGATGCTCGGCAAAAAGACATGAGTTCATCTGTATATAACAGGTGACTAAGAGAAAGAGAGTTATGTTTGATCATCTGCATTCTGTGGCTAAGTCGATAACTGCATATATGAAAGACATGAAAAAAGCTCTTAGTGTAAAATCTCAGGGCATAACTTCACCTTCATCCTCTCATCCTATCAGGAAAAAATTAATAAATAATTTGTGGACTGTACCCACCCCTCATAGAGCTCATTTCTTCTTCTCGAAAACTTACTTTAATCAATTACCAACCCATGAAAACCTTCACAGACTATACGAATGTTAATAAGTGCCCCTTCTGCTATCAAGTACCATAATCTATTGAGAATATCTTCTTCAAATCCTCCATAACTATACATCCCTTTCCTATAATTGGATGGTTGCGTCCCTTGAAAATATTGCATCAATCTTTGAATAAATTTGGCAATTGCACATTAATGATCATACTGATATATGCCTGATTATTAGTAAGGTTGGTGTTGTTCTTGATAGTATTGACATACTCAGAAATAATGCAAAGTATTTCCAACAGGTAGAACCAAATCCCCATACTATGGGCATGCAAGCTTGGAGAGTTTGGAGTAGATGGGATATGAGCTTTTCATAAGACAGATCATAGCTTGAATCCAAGCCAACATGAAGCTGAACAATTTAACTTAACAATAATTAACAGAAGGCACTATTATATGAACAAACAATATTAATCTTTGTTGATGATGGTTTCTCTATGATCGATCTAACATGAACTTTTGGACTGACTATTGTGGATAGACTTGGTTCTAAAATATCTGAGGCAGGAGGAAGCTTGGGAGTGTCAGTTCTACAAAGTTTGAAGCAAAATTCAGGTCTAATATTAAAGCTATAGAATGGGGTCATTCGCAAACTTGGGTGAAGACTTACTCCATCTGTATTTAATCAGGATATGCGAAATTTAATATTTTGGCCTTAAGAAAAAAATTGTCATGGTAAAACTACAAAAAATGAGTAGAGATTTTTCCACCCTGAGGTTAATAGTTTTTAAAAATATTTCTATGCTTACATTGCTTTAAAAAAAAAAAGAAAAAGAGGATATTCATCATCACAAAAATTGTGTTCTTTATTATCTATTTCTCCTCTCATCATCTCCCTTTTTACTTTTAGCAAATTTGATTGGAAAGGTTTCATTTGAACCAAACATACAGTAAGTGATCTCAAAGTGAATATGTAGGTTAGGATCTAAGTTTTTCATTAAGTTGATGCTTTACGCAAAAAAAAAAAAAAAAAAAAAGGAACAACTTAATTACTATACCTTCTTCATTTGCTTCACAATATGATAGCAATGGATTTTTTGTATTGCTCCAACATAAAGCAAAATTATTTTGGAAATATGTCGTGATTTCATTCACTACAAGTCTACCATTGAGCTGGTATCCCATTGACAAAACCTTTTATTAATCATCATTTTCTTTAAAAAGAATAAATAGTTTTTTTTCATTGTGTGAAGAACTATTTTATTTATTTATTTAATTATAAGGTTAAAGTGTTGCATGGATATAATACTTTTTTTCTGTAAAATATTTCTATTAATATTTTTTTTTGCACCCTTTTACTTGGTCTCCCTTGTGATTAATTATTTATTTATTTATATGTAAGTATATACAATTTTGAATAATTATAATAAAAATAATAAAACTTGGAAAACATTTGGAATAATAAAAATCATTATTTTATTTATCCAACATTTCGAATAGTTAGAAAACTAGACAAAATTTTGCATAGAAGATCACTTGTATTTCTTATGCCTAGAACGGTAGAGCCACAAATTTTATTTGTTGTGTGAATGAATTAATAATTTTTAAAATTTGAAAATTTATTTAATTTTGAATAAATAATAAATGGTAGGCAACCATAAATGCGCATTTGAGGCTTTTGGAGTAGCGACAGCAACACAAATAAGAATCCCCTAGGACAACCTTTTGGGTTGTCCATTCTATGTTTAAGTAACATCATCTTGCATACATTTGTATCAAACTAGCCAGTTAGTTGTTGTCCAAAACTTCATGATGCAACTAATTTCTGATTGCTTTCCTATTTTTCCAACGATAAAACCCATTTGCAAGACGAGGAAGCTTAGAAGAGTCTCCATTGTCCATAGAATTGGCAATGGGGCTTATCGGAGCGGACTCGCCCATATCCGTCCCAGCCCCGCCTCGTCCTGCCCAGAAATAACCCTCTCCGAATCAGCTTAACAACATATTTTTTTAGTTTCGGGCTTTGAGGTCGTTTATATAAACTTAAACTAAATGGTAAACAAATTTAATGTAAATTATATTAAATACGAATTTAAGGAATTTTATTAATTAGAATTGTATTATATGTAAAATATCTAACCTATATATTAAGGAATGTTTACAATATATTATGATATAGATAACCGGGGCGGATATGGCCATATCCGTCGCCAACCCGAATCCATGACGATTTTTACAATTCATCTCCGAATCCGCTCCAATCCCATTTAAACCACCACCAAATCAGGGCCGGGGCGGATACTCGAAAAATGGATATTTCTGCCAATTATGCTTAAGAAATTGTTTACATTTCATGATTAAGAAATTTTACTTAGGGTGTGTTTGGTTGCATGGAATCTTATGTCATGGAAATCTATGAGGGGACCTCTATATTTTAGACTAAATCGATATATCACTCCACATCAACCATTTGTTTTTATGATCAATGGTGGGAATGGAAGTCCCATGAACATGACACTACTAAAAAAATCTCCTTTTGCGACGACTCGTAGCGCGACGAGGGAAGTTTTGTCGCTCAAAATTATCATGGCGCGACGACATATTTAATATCGTCACGCAATTACTAAAAATAGCTAACTACTTAACACGACGAACTGTTTCACTTAAAACGAAATATATCTTAAAACCAAATATTTCGTCGCTTAAAACCAAATATTTCGTCACCCTAAAATACCTAGGGCTACGTGTCGACCACTTTGAACGACCAACTTGAATATCCTCGGGCAACAAACTATTTCGTCGCCTAAATATATCTTATGCGACGAACAGGAAGCCTTCGTCGCATAAAATTTAAGTGACAAAGTATTGTCGCTTAAACCCAAATATTTTGTCGCCCTAAAATACCTATTGCTATGTGTGAACCACTTTGAACGACCAACTTGAACATCCTAGGGCGACAAACTTTGTCGTCGCCTAACAATATCTTACGCGACGAACTGGAAACCTTCGTCGCATAAAGTATTCACAACAAAGATTCGTCGCTTAAAGCGAGCAGGTTCATCGCCTAAAACATCCCAGGGCGACGAACGGTTTCGTCGCACTAGCTCTGACCTGTTCATCTTCTCCACGAATTAGAATAATCAGATCTGCATTTTTCACTATTTTCTCCACTCATTTTATTCTTTTTCTCTGCTCGATTGATTTCTCTCACTATATACTCCAAGCTTCCAGCACTTAATTAGGCTTCGTCTATTCTTTGCGTCGCCGGCGCTGACCACGCCTCCAATCGTCTCTCTCTTTCACTTGGAGAACGGTGAGGAAATTGCTCATTTTTTTATTTTTTGAAATTTCATGAAATTAGGTTGCTATCATGTGAATTTTTGGGAGTGCATACTAGATATTTATTAATTAATAATATCTACATCGTCCACTTGAAGAATTGTAATTGAGATGCTGCTGAAAATTTTCCACATTGAAACCTAATCGCATTAGTGTCATTAACTCTCTTGAATTCTCATGTTTTGTTTATAAACTGAAAACAGGCATAATGGAAAGACGGTGGATACAAAATCAGGACAAATGCTGTGATGAATATTTAAATGGGATCGAGAGCTTCATTGAGTTTGCAAGGGCACATGTCACTGGTATGACAAATCATATCAAGTGTCCGTGTCAATGTTGTAACAATTGTTTGTGGTAGACATTCAATATGGTTCGATATCATTTGGCGAGGTATGGGATGATTCAGAATTATACGAGGTGGATTTATCATGGGGAGCAACGAGAATTTGGTTCGACTTCATCGAATTCCCAGCCACTTGCCACATTGATGAAACGTCCATGAATGATAATGACCAAGTTATGGGTATAATAAATGACACTTATCCATATGCATCGATGAACGAAGATGACATTGATGATATGGTAGGAGATACCGTACCTCCCAACATGCTGCAAAGTGAAGAGTTAGAAAACTATGAAAGACTGTTGAAACAAGCCCAACAAGCATTATACCCCGGTTGCACAGAGTTCTCCCTGCTTCCTGCCATTGTGGAGTTGATGCATTGCAAAGTGAAACATCATATGTCGAATAAGTGTTTTTCTCATTTAATGGGAATTATGAAGCGGATGCTTTCGAAGGAAAACGTTTTGCCTGAGGATTATCGTAACGCGCAGAAATTGTTGAATGGTCTTGGTTTGGGGTATCAAAAGATTCATGCTTGCAAATACAACTGTGCATTATTTTATAAGGAAATTGAAGGGATGGATGCATGCCCTGTGTGCAATGAGCCAGGATATAAGCCTAATTCTGGTAATAAAACGAAAAAAATTCCACATAAGGTTTTGCGTTATCTTCCACTGAAGCCCAGATTGCAGCGACTGTACATGTTGACGCACACTGCGAGTCATATGAGATGGCACAAGGAAGGAAGGGTTGATGATGATTTTTTGAGACATCCTGCTGATGGAAAGGCTTGGAAAGCATTTGATACTATGTATCCCGATTTTGCAGAAGACCCACGCAATGTCAGATTGGGGCTTGCAACTGATGGATTTAATCCGTTCGGGAATATGAGCTCTACTCACAGCACCTGGCCCGTCGTCGTTGTTCCTTATAAATTTTCCCCTTGGATGAGTATGAAAAAAGAATTTACAATGATGACTTTATTAATTCCTGGTCATCCCGAAAAGGACATTGATGTTTATTTGCGGCCGTTGGTTGATGAGTTAAAAGACTTATGGGAAAATGGTGTACGTACATTTGATAAGTCTACCAACACAATGTTTATGTTGAGAGCTGCGACATCATTGAATACAATTTTTTATACAAAAATGGAATCACAGTCGAAGGATTCTTAGGTTTAATTTATTTAAGACGTTTCGTCAACCTATTGACAAGAATGGATTGAATAACTTACACTACTATGTTTTGTGATTTTTTTCAGGTAGAATGTATTTTGGAACAACCTTTTCTATCGGCCTTACAATGGGAAAATAATTCTTCATGTCAATATTCAACTTGACAGGTTCATGATTCTAGTGGAAGCATTGAAATTCGTCAGGTACATGCTCTTTATTGCATTTATAGTAATAGTGCAAATAAGAGGAATTCTAAATGTCGAGGAAACGGGCGAGGAAATGGGCGAGGGAAGTGACGTGGCGGGGTGGGGACCGTCCACTCCGCTCGGGATGCACGCACCAAAAATGATGGCACGCATCCCGAGCGGGGTGGACGGTCCCCACCCCGCCACGTCGCTTCCCTCGCCCATTTCCTCGCCCGTTTCCTCGCTGTGTAGAATCGCTCTGCAAATAATTATGGTAGCTGATTCTAATATCCAAACTAGTGCAAATGAAAGTGATTCCCAAGTAGTTTGTAAGTGTAGTGATCTCTCTCTATATAAATAGAAAATACAGTCGTTTCTTGTTCAACAGTATCAAATTAAGTACTTTTTAGATGAAATTGAATATTTGTTTCCTTTTTTTATTACTTTGTATTATTGTGCCAATTCACGAATATCACTTAACATAGGGTCTTCTGTGTGGGAATGTATGTCTAAAGCAAGAATGGTAGAAGTATAACCTTGATGAAGTTTAGTATTTGGTAGGCATTTTGGTTCGACTATATAGTGAAAATTGATAGTTTTTCATGAGGGAAACCACTATGTTGTAGGTCGGGGAAAAAAGAGTTTTTTTATTTTTATTTTTTAAAATTTTTTATTTCCCTAGAGTTGCCACCGTACCTTGTTTCAATTGATCCTTATGCTCTATTTGGAATGGGGAAAAAGTGAAGTTTGAGTGTTGAGCAGGACCAACTCCTAAGTGGTTTTCATAGCCTTGGCTCATTTCATATCACAGAGGAGTGAGTTGAAAAAAAAAAGAAGGTACACCTTAAGTTCAGCTGGTGGGCGGTAACAAGAGAAGTCGAGTAAATAAGTAGGCCGTGGGGTTATATTAAGATAAACATACACCATTACAGCCACCGAACCCATAGCAGAGACTGCATGTATAATGCCATATCTTGAAGAAAATTCTTCCCAGGAGGTTAAATTCCCATCTCAGCTCCAATTATCAGAACCAGAACTGGTGCCATAACAAGATAAAGACCATGGTCAATTAGGTAAGTATATCCTAGTTTGACATACTTGAGATTACCCGAGTTGAGAAAATATGGAATGCCACGTTTAACCTTCACTGAGAAACTCAGTGACCCTTTATCTGGGCCTTATCCCTTCACACCTTGGTTTACGATCTCTGTTGAGAGAAGTTTTTTGGCCATGACTGTTCGTCTTGGTTGGGTATTAGCTTAGTGAAATTAGAGATTAAGATGGTCATGCAGTGTAGATCTACCAAATTTATATGTCAATGTTAGTTGGTAACTGAAAGCAGGTGATATGCGCATGAATACATAGAGGTAGCAGGTTTGTAGCCGCAAAGGAGGCCATATGACTAAAGAGACTTGTTTCATTTGCACTTGTTTGTCTGGGTTGTTGTGGATTGGTTTTTAGTAACAATCCTGCACGGATGTGTGGGCTGTGAGTGTTCATCTCGTACCATTGATTGATATGTTCACTGTATTAAACTTGACTAATAGGTAATGAATGATCCACTGATAAAGAGTACAGTCAGTATGTTTAGTGTAGTGGACGGTCTACCAAATATATGTTGTTTTCTGCCATATGGTATAGATTAATTTTTCTACCACCAGAGAATTCATACATGACATGCCAAGGTTGATCTTGGTTTCATTCAATTTTCTCTTAAAATTTGAACACCAACACCCACCACTTCATTCTCTGTATACTAATTGCAAGCTAAGTAAGACAAGCTCAACTTTCTGTCACCTGATCATCCTCATAGGTTTAGTACTTGTGAACTTCTCTTCTTCAACAATTGCTGCAACAATGGGGACTGCAACGCTATATCCTTATACTAGTAGTGAAGGAAGTATGGCGCAAATCAATCTGATCTCGTTATCCAATTTAGTTTTTTTTTTTTAAAATAGTAGTAGTTTATTAACTCTTCTACTATGTTCCTCAAATATATTCTTCTTTCGTTCCAGCATAAAACATTTGAAATATGACTTTGCAGGTCTCAGGCCTGTGGGTATCTGTTGGATCAGAATCTGAGTTTTGCTACTAGAGAGTCTTCAACTTCTGTCTCAGCCCACAGTTCGCATATTGTCCGGATTAATAAGGTATGGTTTCTGAGTCAGCTTGTTGGTGACCACATTTTTATCTACATGTTTCTGCTACTTCTACAGAAATTGTATTTCCTGTTTTGAGATGTCGAAAAAACCTTTTTAGTATCAAACATACATACAAACAAAATATGCTGTGAGTTTATATACCTTTTGACTCAACAATGAAATGCATGTCATTCTACTAAACCCATTGCAATCTGAGTTTTTTTTTCCAACCAAGAGAAGTTGTTGCAGACTGTTGTTGAACTCTTAAACTCTGGTTGAAACCTTCCCAAAACCCTTGCCTTCAGTATTTGCTTGGCCTGCAGTATTTGCTTGCCTTCAGTATTTGTTTTGGCTTTCAGGGAGAGGTAAAGGAGTGTGAGAAATTATGATTTTTTTAAACAATCTATACTAAACTGAATCTATGTTTGAACCATTTACTAGTTCCAACCGATTTTTTGGCTTATTGAGTTGAGAATGAACATGCCCAGTCATGTTATATTCTTCCTTGAATTTCGTCATATATCTCCTCTACATTTGCTGTTGCAATTCAAAATTTTTTGTTCTTCTTCCCCATTTATCCAATTTTCTTCCCGAACCTTATGAAATTCAAGTTTTCTCCTTCATTATACATTGTATAGTTAATGTATTGTTTTATACGATCTTCCACTGATTGCATCTATTTACTTTGTCTTCATGTTACTTTGTAATTGTTGTGTTGTGTTTTATTATTTTGGTTCAGATGGCTTCTTTGATAACAAGAAAATGTAGGCCCGTAATTGTTGCTGATAGTAGTTTGATCGCCGCTCCTCCGCCCAACGTAGCTCATTCCGCCATTAATGCTCCCGCTACAAGGGTTGCTTCTATCAGTACCCCACCAGCACATGGATCAAATGTTTCAGTGGTTGATCAATCTTCATCGTCTGGATTAGTTCCTCAAGTTCTCACTCGACGAAGCGCCAGACGAACAAACCGTCGATCAGCAGCTCCTGAGATTGCACTTGAGACTGTAACCATGATCGGGGATGTAAACCCCTCCCCCCAAGGAGACGAAGAGCTCCCTAGAGGTAATAAACTTAAGTTTTCCTCATCATATTCCGCAAATTGATTTTTTTTTTACAACAGCAAAGAAAACGAGGGGGCCCTGTAGACAACTAAAATCCCAAAGGATCACACGAACAACTAACACACGCATTCCCGTAGTGTGGGATCCTAGTCATCGTCGCTCGCAATCGGCGAAGATTAATAGCTTGTTGGTGCATGACATCGGTGGAATCATTCACAACCATTGCCCGATGACATCCTCATCTTGGAGTGAGGTCAAGCTCGAGACGCAAGCCAAGGAGTTGGACGCGCTCACAATAAGTTTTAGCCATTCATCTCAACCTTTAATAATTAAAATCTTTATAATGCAGAAAGTTTTGAAGGTTTTGCATGTTTATGCTTGTAGTTTTACATGATTTTGTATAACTTATCTCTTTGGGCCTTAATATTCTCTAATAAATATTATTTAAAATTTCAGGTTAACTTTGAGTTTGACATGAATGATCCAAACATTCATGAATATATCACCGGTACGTGCGTGGATCGATACAGGAATTGGAAGCATGATTTCCACCGATACTTCCTAACGTTTTCTGATGTGGATAGTGCTAAGGCACAACCCCCAATCGAATTGGAGCATAGGCCTGATGAGTGGGTGTACGATCATTTTCGAACTCCCACATTTCTGGTAAGCATTAACGTTTTTATTTAATTGAAATAAACATATTTATTTTTATATATGTAATAATGCATATGTTTAATATATATTTTTTGAATAATTATACAGAAAAGATCTGAGGCGAACAAGGCGAACCGACGCCAAAAGAAAATTTTACATCACTCTGATTCATTGCCCTTCTCTTACAGGGTGGAGGAACGACGTCTAGTAAGTGAACTCATATGTTTCATTTCATTATTTTATTTTTAGTCAATACATTCAATTAAATGTTTATATTAGTTGGTTTAATATTTTAACAATGTTTTGTAGGAGGGTTCAA
Source organism: Berberis vulgaris (assembly GCA_963556465.1). Taxonomy (NCBI): domain Eukaryota; kingdom Viridiplantae; phylum Streptophyta; class Magnoliopsida; order Ranunculales; family Berberidaceae; genus Berberis; species Berberis vulgaris. The sequence continues at coordinate 12,104,914 of OY747132.1, read as the reverse complement.
AATTCCCAGAAATCGACATGTTCAAGGATGTTTATACACTACCTGGCAATGAGGTGGCTGTGAAGTTGCATGTAAGTTTTATTCTTTGCATTTTTTGCATGTTGTCACTTCTGTTGTTTTAAAAGTCATTAATTTTTATTAATTTTTTTAATTAAGGAAACGATGGTGGAGAGGCGGGATGCCTACATGGAGCGAGTGGCCTCGCATCATCCTCCGGGAACTCCATTGGAACAGCTCACAATGGACGATCCTGATGCAGGATTACATAATTTGACGGAGACATTGGAATCGCTAGGTCCAAGACCCGGAAAGATTGTTCGGGGGATGAGAAAAACTAAAGTTCGTGAGGTCAACACCTCATCTTCAGCTTCGCAGAGGTCAGTCGTAATCTTTTCATCATTACAGTCGAAAGTGGAGGAATTACAGAATGAGTTAAATGCTGCCAAAGCGCGTGAGGCAGAGAGGGAGGCCCGGGAGGGGGAACGACAAGCACAAGAGGCAACTAGGTGGAGTATGTTATTAGGGGCTCTCCAGCAGTCGGGGATTAATTTGTCGAGCCTCCCGCTACTGTCGACAAACCATCATCAACCACCACATCCCTAAAAAATGTACTGATGTGTTTTTTTAATTTGTAACTGATATAGTATGGTTTAAAAATTTTAATTTGTAATGGATACATTATGATTTTACATTATTAATTTGTAAAGTTAATAGTATTTAACTAAATTAGCAAAACCTTTCTATGCGTGAGACGATTCAATTAATAAATATTTCAAATTTAATTAAAATAAATATTTGAATTAAAAGATTTCAAAATTATTAAACAAAACTTTAAGCGACAAAAATTTTCGTCGCATAAGAATAGATCAAGCGTGTTTGGATCGACGGAACCTGTGTGACAACATTAGAGTGATGAATATTGTTGTCGTGTAAAGAATACCTTGCGCGATGAAAGGTTCGTCACCATTGAGTTAAGCCGACAAAGGCTAACGCGACAAAAGGGATCGTCACGATTGAGTTATGCCGACAAAGTTTAATGCGACGAAATGGTTAATCGCGTAAGTATATTTTGCACGAAGAATAATTCTATTTCTTGCGATGAAATTAGCGTCGAGCAAAACAGTATTACGCGACGCACCCTTTCGCAACGATCTTTGGTGTCGTCGCGCAAAAGGATTCTGTAGCGACAAAGATTTATTTTCGTCGCACAAACGCTTGCGAGACAGAGCTGTGGCGACAACCTTTGCGCGACAAATATGTTATCGCCCAATATTTATGGCGACGAAATGTTGTCTATAATGACAATTTTGACTACGTCCCTGAAGGCCTTTTTTTTTGTAGTGTGGGAATCTCACTCCTTGGTCCCCCAAGGCAAGCGATTCTCATGTTTATGAGACTTTCATTCCCACCATTGATAACAAAATCAAATAGTGCATAATTAGCCTAAAATATAAGAATTCCCTCATAAATTCTCATAGCATAGGATTCCATGCAACCAAACACACCCTTAAACAATTACCTAAGCATGTTAAACACATCCTGGTGCAACCATCACTTCATCCTAGTTTTAGGTATCCTTTGTAGTAAACCATAATTTTCTTGTCCCCGAGATTCAGGGTATATTAATGTCAATGGTGACCTGAGAACCAAATAGTAATCTATTGTAATATTGTTTTCAATTATCATATTCTTTATTATTTATTTATTTATATTTTTGGCACTTTATATTGTCTTCTATAAGATTCATATAATATAATTTTATGAATAATTTTTATTGTTTATATTGTGCTTCTATCACTTGAAATTAATTTATATTACAATCAAAATGTGGTGGTTCATCTAAATTTCCAGTTTGGAAAATAAAGATAGTTATTATACATCAAGGGAAAATGTAAAGATTATTAATGCATTAATAAAAAAAAAGTGTTAACCAAATTTTCAAAGACTTAATGTGAAAATAAGAACTAACTTTTACAGATAAACCTTATTACACTCTCTAAGAAATTATTGACAGATTCAAACCACCAAGTCAAAACCCATTAACTCTTTAAGTCCTCCAACAAAAAATTAACAATCTTAAAATAGAAATTTCTCAATTAAAATAAGAAAATCTACGAATACAAAAGGAACTAATGGATTTGGCTACTTCTATTGCAAATACTTAGCATTCAAATATGGTAAAATAAGTAAAATGAACAAGATTAAGGTATGAATGGTTTAATTTGACATAAGTTCAAAGGGAAATCATTATAATATTGAAGCAAGTTTTAAATAATGATAAAAAGCTTTAAATTCGGAACTTGATAATAATTAAATTATGTCCAACTCAATGTTAGATTATGGTCAAAACTATTAACTACTAATGACCTTAGCTTAGTTATTATCATTAGGCCAATAACTCCTCTCTCCGTTTTTGAAATTTATGGGATTTCACTAAATAGTTTGACCATTCGCTATCCATCATTGTAGTCATCTTGATCAATATCATGCCTTAAACACCATGTTGGAATTGATAAGCAACATTTTTGCACCATAGGTTTTCGGTCTATATAATATGGGCACTGACCAACTTGGTTTGAGTGTCTTCACAAAGAGGTATGTATAGTCTTTTTTTTCATTTTCATGTTTTTTTATATTTTATTTTTGTATAAGGGCATAAAATCCATTTCCATCCTGCAATAGTTTTCAATAATCAAAAGCAATGGTACCAGCTGCAAAGTATGCCTAGCTCTTTCTATCACAATTTTCCTAGGAAAGTGATGTTTATTGCTTGCCTGGGTGCTAATCAAGTTTTATTCTATTATAAAACAAAAATCTTATACGAGTCTATTTTGTATGTATATTAGAATGTTATTCGTGCCGTGTTGGCACTTCACACATAATTTTTCTTTGCTGCTAATTATCATCCACTAAGACATCATCTTCATCATTCCCACCATTGTCCTCAATCAGTTCTATAAAATAAATTATATTTTAGAATACTAATTTTTTTGGTGCACGCTTATTTTATGAAAAAATACTAATTTTTTAGAGTCAAACTCGATTAAAGTTAGGATCGATTGAATGTTCGGGATCTTTGTTTAAATGTTCATTAAAATCTCCGTCCGTTTTTATAAAAAAATATAATAATTAGGCATGAAATATTTAAAATACTTACATGTTTTAATGAAAAATATTTTCTTTTTGGAATTTTTAGTGTTTGTATTGAGTATCGATTTTGTTAAAAAGATCTTCAAATTTGCATTTTAATAATACAAAATCCGACAACTACATCAATATTTATGATAATTTTTATTTTGAAAAAAAAAACACAATACTTTCTCTCTCTGCTACATGTTAATTTCACCAATTTTGACAAATATTTTTCATTTTCTTTGTCCTTCGAATATCAACCCTCAACACATTTTTCAACTATCAATCTCAACCATCTTTTATCTTCAATCTTTAGTTTGTCCACGTCTTTTATCTTCAATTAATAGTTTGTCTCACTCAGCAATGAACCGTAAAACAAAACTCTGATTGTAATATAGATATATTCATCAGGAAAAAATGCAAATCGTAAGGAAAAACATGCATTTTTCTTTGAATTTGCTTCCAATATGTAGAGTTTGGGTTGTTTTACTTAAATTGGGTTCTATATATTCTGATGACCAGTCACTTGAGGGGTATATATGAATTGAATTGAGCCTGGAACTGTTTTCAAAGATTCAGCAATTAGAATGGTTGAATTGTTCATCCACCTTTCTAAAATAGACATTTTGTTATTGGATTTGATATTTATTCCATAGTAATTTCAAATATGTAATCATTTTCCCCCTAATGATGCAGATATAGATAGTTCACTATCATTACAAGTTAAGGCGAAAATCTCATATTTCTTTCTTCGTAGATGATCAAAAACGAAGATGGTAAATTTGAGGGAGAAAAAAGAGATAAAGTGGAATTAAGTATGAGCGATTGTAGTTTTCTCAACCAGTGGGAAAAACTCAATGACATGGTTGCGGAGAGTATATTAGCTCGACTTCCGACATTTGATTTATTTCGATGCCAGTTTGTCAATAAATCATGGGGACCATTGATTAGTTCTCCTAATTTTAAGAACATTTCCAACAATCTCTTCACTCATCAGCCATGGTTTCTCATGGTTGATTTGTCGACATTTTTCTGTTCAGTATTTGACAAGGAAGTAGATGAATGGCGTCTTATTCGCCTGTACCACCCTAGAGACATCAATGGAAAACCAAAGCTACCATTTGTCTCCTCAAATGGGTTGATGTGTTTCATCTCATATGATGGCCGCGATCTTACTGTTTGCAACCCCTTAACTGGGTCTAGTCGCGATGTCTCCATTCATTCAATTAAGACAACAAAATCCATTGTAATCGCAATGCATGTTTCGGGATCAACCTTCCAACTTTTTGTGATCAATGAGGCGTTATCTCATTTTATTATGAAGGTATTTTCATCCATTGATACTGTTTGGATTGAAAAACGATTACAAAGACAAATACCTGGTTGCGATCTTGAGGATGAGATAGAACTTAACAACTTTATGAATAGTTTCGCACCGCGAGAACAAGCTGGATTGGTCACATTGGGTAGTGATGGACAAGTAATTGTCAACTTCTTAGACTCCAATGGGACGTTAGTCGGATGTGATAGCAAACATTGCACCATATTCGTCTATCCACAAGCGATCCCTCAAGATGAAAATTGCAGTTTTGCCTTTGTAGAATGTGGAGGCCGCATTTTGATTGTTGCCCTTGTGGAAGATACAGTAGAGGCTTGTTTAACTATTCGAGTGTCTGAGTTCAAGCACATAGAAAATTGTTGGAAAGTTATAGCTCGAATGCCGCCAGAAATGACTCGAGAATACGAAGAAATTTTCGCAGATGAAATGGAGTGGGTTGTTATTGATTGTGCTGGTTATGGAGACTGCTTAATGGTATGTGTGAGTTCCGACTACTTCGAATTCTATGAGGCTGTATTGTGTAACCTTGCTGAGAATACTTGGGTGAAATTGCCAAAATGTCTGGATCCTTGTGATGGAAGTCCGAAAGAGTTTATATCAGCTCATGCAATCATGCCAAATTTAAATGCTAAGGTGTGAAGATGAAGTATTGGGTCTAATTTTTTATATGAATACAAGAGCTTTCAATGAATTTACCTCTTTTCCTATCAGGTAATCATAATGCGTGATCCAATCCAATTAATAATATTTTTTTTGTTAATCTTAAAATAACAATGTAACTGACACATATATGTTCATGTTACTACCTCAAATACTTGTAAGAGTTGTGTTATAGCAAAAAATTAACTTTTAGCTCAAATGGATAAAGAAGCCCAAAGATTTGGGCATTTTTTGAGAAACTTGAAGATTATCTATAAAAGCTACAAGTATAGAAGGCTCAAGCCCTGGTCCAATACAAATTCAATAGAATACTATTTTCTTAGCAGGGGAGAAGTGCTCGGAGCCAACCACCATGCTCAGCTGAGCACATGGGTTTGCAAAAGAAATATCTCAAAACAGGAAGTTATAACCAATCACGGAAGTTACAACTGCCTGAAAGAAGTTGCAACCGCTTGCAAGTAGATAACCTACTCATATGTCATGCGTCTTACTCATTAGCCACGTGTCTCACTCATCAGCCAGCAGTTAATTCTTTTAGCCTCTATAAATAGTCAAACACAAAGCCTTCTGAAAGTAACACTTTCCTGACTTACAATTCTCTCTTCAAATATAGAGATATAAACATTTTTCTAACTTTGGCATCGGAGTCCCCGTGGCAGGCACCACACCGATGTCAAGAATTAATTAATATCTTACGCAGTTACTCCGCGTGATCAGCACGTGATTCTATCTTATGCAGATTGCTCCACCTGATCAACACGTGATCCGACGAAAATTTGCATCCACAAATTGGTGTTTTCATTGAGAGCTTGAATTAAACTCATTGCATGCTCTCTTTCATTCACGAAAAAAAACTTTCATTCATTCAATTTCAATTTAATTCACAAACACTTTTATTTTCAATTCAATACAATGGTAGGAAGTCGAAAACAAACTAGCAAAAACAATGTTACAAGGTATTCTGCTCGTACTAGGCTGCCATCCTCATCATGGGTTTAGCCATTACCGGTCGGACAACCACTCATAATGGGTCTGCAACCGCTTGCTGACCATCAATTGCAACCTTCTGCCACAAGCTAAATGGAAATGACACAACAAGAAAATCTTGCAGGTCAGATCGCTAATCTGACCAAAATATTGGAAGAACAAACTCAGTGGTAAAGCAATTAGTGAGCGAACAACCAAGGCAGACGACACATCACCGTCTACCAGCAGATCATGCGCATAGAAGTGGAAGTAGTCTCCATCAAAGGGAAACAATCCCTCTGGAAGCATTCATTCGAGATTAGGGCCACAAGTAAATGTGCACTCTAGGCTCGGACCTCAAACGGGAGTCTTCTCAAAGTTGGGCTCCCAAGCAGCTGTGCACTCAAGGCTAGGATCGCAGACTACACCCAATATAAGTGGTCAGCACAGAAGACAGAATCCCGATGGATGCGAACAATGCAGGGGACCAGATCTAGATCACTACACTGATTTGTCCCATGTCCCACATTCAGAGGCTTGTCAAATCAAGAGGAGCCTTCAGGCGAATCCTATTGAGATTCTACCTCACTCACGTGCAGGTAAGTCACAATCAAATTCAGAATATGAGGAGTCATCTACCGCAGATAATCAGAATCAAAATCACCATACGGCCGATCAGCAGGATACACACAAGCCCTTGGGAGCAGATGATGTGGCACGAATGGTCAAATAGTAGTTGATGAATTTACAAGTTATGAGAAATCCAGATGATACTCTTGCATAAGTCTTCACCATGGCAGAACGCTACGCATTGTAGGACGATAAAAAAAATAGTGCTAATGTATCTGATGTGTTTAAGAACGATAACCAACCTACACAAAAAAATACAGATCAAAAGGAGAGTAAAAAGAACAGGGGTGACAACCGTAGAGCACGCTCTCCAGCAAAAGACTCCTCTACCAGTAGAGCATACACAAAGTTCTCAGTTCCAATTAATCAAACTCTCCACGAGATAAAGAACCAACCTTGGCTGAAAAGACCGCTACCCATGAAGGGATATCCGGCAAAAAGAGATCCGAATAAATATTGTGCATTCCATTGAGCCACTGGTCACTTGACAAAAAAATATCGAGCATGGAAGGACCACCTTGAGGAGTTAGTCAAAGCAAGGCATCGCACATAGTATGTAGCCAAAAAAGCCATTCAGCAAATTAAGGAAAGAGATGCAGCAAATGAACCACCAAATAAAGTCATAAGAATCAGTGGAATTTTTGTTGAATCTGAACTTTTTGGTTTCACAAATAATGAAAGGAAGCAAAATATCAAACAAGCAACTTCGATTGCTCAAGTGCTAATCGCCTCAGTCGATGGCCCCACAACTAGTTCCTCAATCGAAAATCAGATGATTGGCTACACTAAAAGTGACTTGCAAGGCCTTGATCTACCATATGAAGACGCACTCGCCATCAGCATTCAGATCGCTCATGCAATGATTGATATAATTCATGTAGATGAGGGAAGTGCAACCAATATACTTCAACTTTCGGTTGTCAAACAGATGAATTTATAATCACTTATCACCAAAAAGATAAAAGTCTTGAATGCCTTCAATGGGGCTACATCAGTAACAATTGGCACTATAATTCTAGACGTCTACTCATCACCAGTCATCTATTCGCAAACCTTTATGATAATAGATGAGCCATCTCCCTACAACGGACTTTTGGGGAGACCATGGATAACTGAAATTGATGTCGTCACGTCTTGTTTACACCAAAAAATCAGATATCCAATCTCAGAATGTGGAATTGGAGAAATAAACAGTGATCAAACCATTGCAAGGAGGTGTGCAACCCGAGTCTTGAAGGAAATGAAACAGAAGGAATTTATTCCCGTCACTTCAGCCGAAGCGAAAGGGAATAAGCCTTCTACCCCCCAATAGCAATTACAACACCAGGATCAAGAAAAAGAAATTCAATTCGAATCCTCAGTTGAGGAGGGATGGAGAGCAGAAGAAGACGCAGAACTTGTAATTCTTGATCCTAATCAGTTTGAAAGAAATGTGAAAATTGATTCTCGCCTCAGCGCGGATGAGAAGGTAGAGCTTACTAGTTTCCTTCAAAGCAACAAAGATGTGTTCGCTTGGTCAGCCTCAGACATGCCCGGAATCGATCCAACTGTGATCTACCATAAACTGCATGTAGACCCGACCTTTAGGCCTATTGTGCAGAAGAAGCGGAACTTTGCCCCAGAAAGAGTAGCAATCATTGAAGCCGAGATTGATAAGCTCTTGGCAGCCGATTTCATCGAGGATGTATCCTACACCGAATGGTTGGCAAATGTGGTATTAGTCAAGAAAAAAAAGGAAAATTGAGAGTTTGTGTAGATTACACTGACCTCAACAAAGCATGTCCCAAAGACAACTATCCTCTACCTCACATTGATCAGTTAGTAGATTTCACATCTGGTAACCAGTTGCTCAACTTTCTGGATGCCTATTCAGGTTATAATTAGATAATGATGTACGAACCTGACAGAGCCAAAACTTCATTCGTCATTGAAAGGGGGACTTACTGCTACAAGGTAATGCCTTTTGGTTTAAAAAATGTCGGAGCGACTTATCAAAGGTTAATGAACAAAATCTTCAAGCATTTAATTGGAATAACCATGGAGGTTTACGTATACGACATGCTAATTAAAGGTCCTCAGTTGGCAGATCACATCAGAAATCTTGAAGAAACATTTGGACTTTTAAGGAAATATCGAATGAAGTTAAATCCAGAGAAATGCACTTTGGAGTTTCATCTGGAAGATTTTTGAGGTACCTAGTCACCCAGAGGGGAATTGAAGCTCATCCAAATCAAATCAAAACCATCATTGACATGAAGTCACCATCAACTCCAAAAGAAATCCAAAGTCACACAGGTAGAGCACCGCTTTGAATCAATTCCTAAGCAGATCAACAGACAAGTGTAAACCATTTTTTAAAGCATTGAAAAAAGGACAGAGAGACAAATGGGATGAAGAGTGTGAAACTGCATTTAAAAATTTAAAAACTCATCTTCTCCTCCTATATTATCAAAACCTCAGCCGGGAGAGGACTTGTACCTCTACTAAGCAGTTTCAAATGTGGCAGTAAATTCAGCTTCATCAGAGAAGAACTGGGGGCACAACTTCCCGTACTTTACATATCTAAAGTTCTTCTCGATGATGAGACCAGGTACCCAACAATGGAAAAATTAATTTTAGCACTTTTGGTTTCAGCAAATAAGTTAAGACCTTACTTTCAAGCCCATCGAGTGATTATCATGACGGAATATCCTTTACGGTCAATTCTCCACAGCTCGGATGCTTATCAAAGAATCATGAAATGGGCCATCGAGTTAAGCCAATACAATTTGATCTACTGGCCAAGGACATCTATAAAGGCTCAAGCCTTAGCAGATTTCATAGTAGAATTCACACATTCCTCAACTGCTGAGACAAAGTCAGCCAACAGAGCAGTGTCGCACCCCTCAACAGCAGAAGATTCCTCAGTTCATGTTGGAACAAGGGCAGATCAGCACAAAGATATGTGGCACTTATATGTAGATGGGTCGTCAAATCACAAGGGTGCCGGAGCAGGACTTGTTTTATTTACGCCTGATGGAATTACGGTAGAACAAGCCATTACACTTGGTTTCAAAGCCTTCAATAATGAAGCAGAGTACGAGGCCTTGCTTGCTGGACTACACCTAGCAAAGGAGTTGTCCGTTAAGAGGCTAGCCATCTATTTAGATTCTCAGCTTATAACCAGTCAGGCATCTAGTGAATACATTGCAAAGCACCCAAGGATGATCCTCTACCTAGACAAAGTCCAAGAAATTTTGAAGGTTTTCCAATTTTCACAATTAAGCAGGTCCCTAGAGCAAGAAACTCTCATGCAGATGCATTAATCAACTTGGGGTCAGCCTTAGATTATCAATTCAAGCGCTCCATCCCAGTAGAACACTTGGAGACGCCAAATATTGAAGAAGAAGCCGAGATGATGATGATCGATGCTAGTCCTACTTGGCAAGATCCTATTATCAATTTTCTACTAAATGGTAATCTGCCAACAGACAAGGTGCAAGCCAAGAAACTCCAACAAAAGGCTGTGAGATATCATGTGAAGAAAGAAAAACTCTACCGCAGATCATATTTGGGGCCAAACCTCACCTGTATTAGTTCTCCATCAGTACTTGAAGTTCTTAGCAGCATTCATGAAAGATCTTGTGGAAATCATTCTGGGGGCAGATCACTAGCACAAAAAGCTTTATGTGTTAATTACTATTGGCCAACCATGCATCAAGATGCGAGGGACTTTATACAAAGATGTGACAAATGCCAACGGTTCAAACCAATTCCTACTCAGCTCGCAGAAGAATTAAATCCGCAGATCAGTCCATGGCCTTTAATGCAATGGGCAATTGACCTTGTAGGGCCAATGCCAATGGCTCCAGCACAAAAGAATATGATGATTGTGGCAATCGACTATTTCACAAAATGGATTGAAACTGAAACCCTCGCCTTTACCAAGGAAACATATGTAAAAAAATTTATTTGGCAAAACATAATCTGCTGATTTGGTATTCCGCATTCCATTGTGATCGACAATGGTCTTCAATTTGTGGGAACGGAAATTACACCATTCTTTGAGAAACACGGCATAAAGCAATAAAATTCAACTCCTAGGTATCCACAAAGAAATGGTCAAGCTGAAGCATCCAACAAAACTATTCTTGATTGCATAAAAAAAGATTAGATAAAGTCGAAGGAAAATGGGTTGAGGAGTTACCTGAAGTACTATGGGCTTATCGCACAACCAAAAAGAGACCTACTGGAGAAACGTCATTTTCCCCGGGCTTCTGAACTGAAGCTATCATCCCACCCAACATTGTAGTCCCTTCCTTGCGTATGGAAGTATCCAGCTTAGCAGCAAATGCCAATGAAATGGCGATTAACTTAGATCTAGCAGAAGAGAATCGAGAGAAAATTATCACAAGAGTTGCCACTTATCATTAGCAATTTATGTCCTATTACAATAAGCGAGCCAAAATAACACAATTCCAACCAGGGGATCTAGTTTTGAGAAATGCCTTCGTCACCAGGAAGGTAGAAGGGTCAAAAAAGTTAGATCCTAATTAGGAAGGATTGTATGTAGTGAGTAGAGTTGGCGGTTAGGGAAGCTATACGGTGGACACTCTTGAAGGTAAAGAAATCCCTAGACAATGGAACGCCAACAACCAAAGAAAGTACTATGTGTAACTCATCTTCAGCAGATGACTCTATAAGCAGATCATTTTGTCGTCAACAGACTACCTATCAAGTAAATTATAGTATTTTAGCTTTTCAGAAATAAAATGCAATGTACATACTAAAAAGACGTGATTATATTTACCCTTTCCAGTAGATGAACATACCTATTGGAAATGTGTAAGCACTGCACTTTTCTTTCTTCGGTCGAGGAATGTAAAAGTCCTATAAAAGGTTGTACTTGTATTTTTCGAATAAAAAACATATCTTTCTTCAGCAGACGAGAGTATGTACGATACAACCCAAGATTAGCTCTCACTCACGATTCTACTCAAATTCCCCATTTGGTATAAAGGAAAACGGTAGATCACAACTCAAGTTTGAAGTCCTTTCTTGTACAGCAATGTATGGAACAACTATTCTTTCAGATAAGCAGAAGGTAGGACACCTCTCCTTATAAGCAAAGAATGGTATACCTATGCCCAACAGGCAAAAGGTAAACCCTACTCAGCAGGTGCATGAGATCATTTTCTCCTCAGTAGGTGAAGGGTAAAGTACCACTCCTTGGTAGATGAAATGATGCATCGTCTCCTCAACCGAAGGGCGCATCCTCTTCTCAATAAGTGAAAGGTTTATCCATGCATACATGATAAATGTTTTATGAAAATATTTCGCTAAGTTTATTACTCATGCATTTTTTTTGGTATGGAAAACGACAGTTGAACATACTAAAAACAAGGAAATCTTGGATTTATAATAACCAATGTCGGTCAGCAGACCACAATTCAAATACATGAAAAAACAAAACAAAACTGATAAACAAAAACATTCTAAGGACTACATGTTCTTAAAAAGAGCTGAAGGGCCAAGGTCATTAGCAACAACGATATCTCCTTGCTCACCATGAGTAAAAGAACCAGCAACCTCTGCAAGAGAGGCATAAATAGTCTGCTCGGGGAGGTAGATAGAAGTTTTATAACCTGCAGGTGAAAATCAACATCTTCATCAGTTATTGTAAAAAAAGTGCACATCCTCCTTTACCCTCAACATAACCGAGCTTATAGGAGTCTTTTTCAACCTTTGCACGCTTCTCAACTGCTTGAATTGCCTCCAACTTGAATTCGTTGCACTCCTTTTCAAGTAATTCATGGGTTCTTTTTAAGGTCTCCAACTCTTCTATGTCTAGTTTCATATTTTCATATTTCAGGGTAAGATTATAAAACTTGAGATTCAAAGAGACCAGCTCAGAGTTTTTATTAGATAGAGAAGTTTGCAGATCAGCATACTTATTTTCCAATTTGAGGATCTGGATACTCTTTTCTTGGTGTGACTTGTGATCAGCTTCAAGAACCCTCTCAATACCTCCAAGGTCAGCCTTCAACTTCTAATTTTCTTCCTTCAACTTTTTCAGCAGCAGACTCAGACACATAAGACAAATGTCTCATAGACTCTTCAGCCATAATGACACCTCTCAGAAGAGAGAAGAACGCCTCTTCATGTAGCTCGACAAATGAGCTCATTTGAAACTTACTGAAGTCGACTAATCTGTGGAGACGTTCAACCAAGTTAGTACACCCGGATTTGTCAGCTAGAAGATATTTTTTCAATAGATCGGCTAAGGGAACAATATCCACTGAACAGGATTCACCGTCACTATCAATCAACATCGATTCAGAAGGTGAAGGCATGATTTACATATCAATGAAGGCAGACCAACAGGCAAAAAATATATTAAAAAAAATCAGCAATTCCTTGAAAGTGGGGGACTCAATTGGAGTGTTCTGCATAGATAGGAGTTACTCACTAGCTTTCAATGTAGGAAAAGACACGACAAAGTTTTCCTATATAGGAAAGGGTCCTAGAACAATATTTAACTTAGAAGGAACATCCGTTGCAGGCGTATCAGAGCCAAGACTTTTCAATTTTATATTAGGAGTGTCAACTCTGTTCTGCTTTAAGATATCAGACTTTCTGGAGATCAGCATGAGCCTAGCTTCAAGAGGAGTACGAGTTAAACTTGCGACTCAATCTTTAGTTACTTGAGATTTTGATGCACCAAGAGAAGGAATAACCTTCATGCCAATGGAGGAGGAAGAACATCTCTTCGACTAGCAGATTTCTTGGTCGAGGCAGAATAGTGTTAGACAATCTTAGTCTTCAGAATAGGGGGACGACCAGACGGATGAGACGTTACATTCTTCAAATTGTTCTTTTTGGAAAGAGATTTTTCAGAAGAAACCTTAGATCTCGAGGATAATCCCTTTGCAACCAAGGGAGATAGCCTAGAAGTTTTTTTCTTTTTAAGAGATTTAATTGATATTTCCTCCCTAGTAGAGGAGTCGACCTCAACTCTAGCAGATTCCTGGGGACTCTTCTTTCTCTTTGAAGAACTCTCAGAAGGAGCCTCACTAGTAGAGATGGAAAAGCCAATAAGATCAGGAGCATTCTTCTTCTAACTTTCTATATTTTCAACTAGAGCAAGACCTCATTTTCATTTCTCAATGGGCTTAACAACCACCTCCATTCGCGATATTCGGATGGTATGCCACACCCCCTTCGAAACTTGTCCATGTCAGGCTTGGCAGAGATTTTCTTCACTATCTCCTCACCTGCAAACAAAAGTGACAAAGTAAGCAATTTGTGCAGAATACAAAAATGCATGTATATGTAAAATATATGCAATTATAGATTAAAGGGGTTGAAAATGCATACATGGGCAGAAGAGGATAGGCACAAGAAGGCCATATGCCATATCACCTTCCCAAGCACCGCTGGTCTCCAAAGTGTCATTCTTCCAGTCATGGCCACCGGCGCTGAGCTCATCAAAGAGTTTGATATTTTTTACTCTAAGTTGAGCATAATCACCATGCCTTCTCACCTAAAAACAGAAGAAAATTTCTGATTTAGTCAAGTCAAGTCCAAAAAAATTACTGAGATTGGAGAAGCACGTGATTGCCCTGTATACATTTGAGCAACATTGAGCCACACCCCATTTCACAGAGCACTTCTTTAAAAAATTTTGGCATGGGAAACTTGAAGCGCAAAGAGATAAATGTGGGAGCCAAAAATAATCCTTAGCCCAATAGGAAAAGGAAGCCCAAATATTTGAGATGTTTTCGAGAAGCCCGAATATTACCCATGAAAGTTACAAGTAGAGAAAACCCAAGTTTGGGCCCAATGCAACTCAACAAAACATTTCCTTTTCTGCAGAGGAGTAGTGTTCGACGCTGACCACCATGCTCAGTTGAGCACCCAAGCTTGCAGGAAAGGTGACTCAAAACAGAAAGTTACAACCGCCAACAGGAAGTTACAACTATCTACGGAAGTTACAACTACCTAAGAGAAGTTACAACCACCTCCAAGCAGATGACCCACTCATCTGCCACGTGTTTCACTAATCTGCCATGTGTCTCACTCATCTGCATGTGCCTCACTCATCTGCATGTGTCTCACTCATCTGCATGTGCCTCACTCATCTGCATGTGTCTCACTCATCTGCTAGCAGTTTGTTCGTTCTGCCTCTATAAATAGGCAAACACAAAGCCATCTGTAGGTAAGTCTTTCTGGATTCAAAATTCTCTTTTTAAATATAGAGATATAAACATTTTTCTGAAGATGTTGTTCTAACTTTGGCATCGGAGTCCCAGTGGCAGGCACCACATCGGTGTCAAGAATTAATTTCTATCTTATACAGATTACTCCACGTGATCAACATGTGATTCTATCTTATGTTGATTGCTACGCGTGATCCAACGGAAATTTGCATCCACAAATTGGTGTTTTCAATGAGAGTTTGAATCAAACTCATTGCATGCTCTCTTCCATTCACAAATAAAATCTTTCATTCATTCAGTTTCAATTTCATTCGTAAACACTTTTACTTTCAATTCAATACAATGGTGGGAACTCGAAAACAAACTAGCAAAAATAATGTTACAAGGTATTCTGCTTGTACTAGGCTGCCATCGTCATCACGGGTTCAGCCGTTACCGGTCAGACAACCACTGATAGTGGGTCTACCACAGCCTCCTGACCATCAATCGCAACCTTTTGCCACAAGCCAAATGGAGATGGCACAATAAGAAAATCTTGTAGGTCAGATCGTCAATCTGACCAAAATATTGGAAGAACAAACCCAGGTGGTAGAACGATTAGTAAGCGAACAACCAAGGCAGACGACACATCGCCGTCTACCAGCAGATCAATCGCATAGAAGTGGAAGTAGTCATCCATCAAAGGGAAATAATCCCTCTGAAATCATTCATTCGGGATTAGGGCCACGAGTAAATGTGCACTCTAGGCTTGGACCTCAAACTAGAGTCTTCTCAAGGTTGGGCTCCCAAGCAACTGTGCATTCAAGGCTAGGACCACAGACTACACCCAATATAAGTGGTCGACGCAGAAGACAAAATTCCGATGGATGCGAACAACGCAGGGAACCAAATCTAGATCACTACACTGATTTGTCCCACATCCCACATTCAGAGGCTCGTCAAATCAAGAGGAGCCTTCAAGCGAATCCTATTGAGACTCTACCTCACTCACATGCATGTAAATTACAATCAAATTCAGAATATGAGGAGTCATCTATCGCAGATAATCATAATCGAAATCACCATACGGCCGATCAGCAGGATACACACATGCCCTTGGGAGCATATGATGTGGCACGAATGGTCAAACAACAGAGTATGAATTTACAAATTATGAGAAATCCAGATGATACTCTGCGCAAAGAGGTGGCCTTGGTAAACACTTCACCTTTTACAAATGACATTGAGGGGGATCCTCCATAAGCAAAATTTACCCTACCAACCTTTACTCCTTTCAAAGGAGATTCTGATCCTGAGAGACACTTGAAGCATTTTTGAAGTCTCATGACTCTACACAAAAATGATGACCCACTTATGTGCAAAATATTTGCAATGACTTTACAATGAGTGGCCCAAGATTGGTTTCACACTTTGACCCCTCGGTCGATCAACAGTTTTGGAGAGTTCTCTTTTATTTTCACAAAAGAGTATTCATTCTATCAAACCATAAAAAAAGCATGCTGACTACCTCTTCAACATAAAGAAAAAGTCAAATGAATCTCTCCGAGACTTCATCAAAGGATTTAAGGCAGAAAGGGCGAGCATAAATGGGTTTGATGACCAAATTGCATCGTTAGCTTTCAAGAAGGGTCTACCCGCAGATCACAAATTGTATGGAAAATTAACCATGAAATCGGGAAAAACTCTTACCAAAATCTTCGCCATGGCAGAACGCTATGCATTATGGGATGACGAAAAAAATAGTGCTAAGGCACCAGATATGCCTGAGAAAGATAGTCAATCTGCACAAACAAATGTAGATCATAAAGAGGATAAAAAAGGTGACAAACGTAGAACACGCTCCCCATCAAGAGACTCCTCAACCAGTAGAACATACACAGAGTTTACTTTTCCGGTCAATCAAACTCTCCAGTGCAGAAGAATCTGATGATTGTGGCAACCGACCATTTCACAAAGTAGATTGAAGTTGAGACGTCTAAGCTATTTCATTTTTAACTTCTTAGAAAAAAATGCAATGCACATGTAAGAAAAACTTGGTTGTATTTTATCTGTTTATTGTATTTTATCTCTTCAACAAGAGACTCCTCATCCGGTAGAACATACATAGTGTTCTCTATTTCGGTCAATCAAATCCTCCACGAGAAGAACCAACCTTGGCCAAAGAGACCGCCATCAATGAAAAAAGATCTGCAAAGAAAAGATTTGAACAAATATTTACATATACAACAGCAGATGATACATTATTTTGCTTTTTAGCAAAGAACACACCTTCCTTAGTTGAAATAGGGAAATTTCCAAGTAGAGGATCACACCTCGGTAGAGGATGACACTTTTCATAAGTGGGTAATTCAATGCATAAAAACATCTTACTCAAGACTACTTATGAAAGAGGCCAATCAAACTTTTGTGCCCTTAATGCAAATATTTCTAAGTTAGTTTACCAACAAACAAACACAAAGTTTGGGGATCATAAAAGCAAAGAAGACCACTAGTTGACATGAAGTCACCATCAACTCCAAAAGAAATTCAAAGTCTCACTAGTAGAGCAACAACTTTGGATCGATTCTTGAGTAGATCAGCAAACAAATCCAGGAGAGAACCTATACATCTACTTGGCAGTTTCAAACGTAGCAGTTAGCTCCGTTTTCATCAGCGAAGAGTTGGGGGCACAACTTCCTCCTAGATGTTTGTTAAAAACTCATGAAATGGGCGATAGAGTTAAGCCAAAATTCATTCCCTCGTCAACCGGGGAAATAAAGCCAGCTAGCAAATCAATGTCTCATCCTTCAACAAAATCTACCGGCCGATGATAACTATAAAGGCTCAACTCTTCCTCAACCTTGGAAACAAAGTCAACCAACAGATTAGTATCGCGTCTTTCAACAAAATCTACCGACCGATAACAACTATAGATGCTCAAGTCTTAGCAAATTTCATAGTAAAATTCACTCCCACCTCAACCGGGGAAACAAAGTCAGCCAGTAGATCAGTGTCGTGTCCTTCAATAAATGAAGACTCCTCAATTCATGCTAAAACATGGATAGGTCAGCCCAAAGATATGTGGCATTTATATAGGATGGGTCATCAAATCACCAGGATGCCGGAGCATTATTTGTTTTATTCACCTATGGATGATCCTTTATTTGGACAAAGTCCAAGAACCTATGAAATGACTATGTATGACTCATCTGGTAGACCACCTCATCTGCACCAAAAGCTTCAACATGCATATCATTTTGTCTTCAACAGACTACATTTCAACAACAACAGAAGCCTCTACATGCAGATCATTTACTTGTATCAATAGAAACAGACAAGTCAGCCAAATTAGGAGCATTCTACTTCTATTTTTGGCGGGGCTCATCAGTGAAAATACATCTCCTATGCTTCTAAGTAAGAAGGAAAAGAAAAACGGTCAACTCAAAAGCAAAGGAGATGAGGGGCATTTGTGGGAGCCAAAAATAATCCTTAGCCCAATAGGAAAAGGTAGCCCAAATATTTGAGATGTTCTCGAGAAGCCCGAATATTACCCATGAAAGTTACAAGCAGAGAAAGCCCAAGTTTGGGCCCAATGCAACTCAGCAGAACATTTTTTTCTCAGCAGAGGAGTAGTGTTCGGCACTGACCACCATGCTCAGTTGAGCACCCAAGCTTGCAGGAGAGGTGACTCAAAACAGGAAGTTACAACCGCCAACAAGAGGTTACAACTATCTATGGAAGTTATAACTACCTAAGAAAAGTTACAACCACCTCCAAGCAGATGACTCACTCATCTGCCACACGTCTCACTAATCTGCCATGTGTCTCACTCATCTACCAGCAATTTATTCATTCTGCCTCTATAAATAGCCAAACACAAAGGCATCTGGAGGTAACTCTGTCTTGATTCATAATTCTCTATTCAAATATAGCGATATAAACATTTTTCTGAAGACATTGTTCTAACTTTGGCATCAGAGTCCCCATGGCAGGCACGACATCGGTGTCAAGACTTAACTTCTATCTTATGTAGATTACTCCACGTAATCAGCACATGATTCTATCTTATGCAGATTGCTCCACGTGATCAGCATGTGATACGACAAAAATTTGCATCCACAATAATGAATGGATGAAATTTGATGGTTTTATTATCAGGAGCAATGCAAGGTTCTTTGCCACTCCTCAGGTTAAGTAATCTTACATGCACTCCTTTGGGAAAGGCGGAACAATTAACTTCAAACCATTTCGAAAAGGAATCATTGTTCTCCAAGTTAGGCAAGCTAGGAACAAATCTTCCAAAATGAGAAATGGAACCTCTTTGGCGGTAAAGGTTCCTCATCTTAAGAGACAGGGCTATTACCAGATTTCTTCTTAGAGCCCATGGTATCCAGATACGGAATAAAATTAGAGAAAAAGCCCACCTGCAGATTAGCTAAGAAACACAATTACAAGGGTAAGGCAAATGTATTTGGATTTGACAAAAATAAAATTTAAAAAATGACGGTGGTACATAACAAAAATGATGGTTGCGTATATACACAAAACTCTTTCTTTTGCAACTATTGCACCTCCCTCTCTTCCATCCCTTGACCTTTTGTCCTTAAAGGTAATGAACAACATCCTTTACCACCAAGTCTCCAATTGAAGTTAGAGATAACATCAACAATAAATTTACAAAGTCAAATGGATCCATGTTAGGATACAATCCGACCACACAATGAACCAATATCTGGTGAAATTTCATATTTTTCTAATTGAAGAAATCCACCACCGTCAACAGTCGATGACCACCATCGCCCCCGCTGTGCATCGTCGGAAAAGAAAGGGAAAGTCAACAAAACTCTCATCTTCCCTCCCTGTAAACTCGAGTTTATCATCTGGAAAAAAAGGAAGAACGCATGATAAGGAAGGTGAAGGTCGCTTCTCTGATGTACATAGTTGACGGCTACAACTCGCGCTTATCGTACACCGCCAAAAACGCATTCGGATAAAAAGAGGGAAATAAATTTTTTTTATAGTTGAAGATTACCACCGCGCTCATCACGCATCGCCGGAGAAATAAATCAACAAACTACCACCATCGTGAACATGACTTCTGAAATGGGATTATTGGCTAAAGAATTTGCTTCTGACTCACATTTGTATAAATATGGACGATCCCCAGAAAGTTAACTTGGAGTTACTAGGAGAAGCGGACTCAAATACAAGTACAGGTGAACTTAAGATGAACTTGTGAAGGTTAAATCAATGCCAAAGGATACAAAGGTATTAACGAGCCTTTCACACATCGCACATAAAAAATCTCACCTCGCAATTAGCCAAGCCGAAAAAAGAAGAAAAAGTACAAGCTCCTGTGTTTTACCATCTACAGATATAGATGAGAAAAAAAAAACTTTTTCCTTTTTGTGGGGAATAAAAAAAGGCTCGGTAAATTCAAAAAAAAAAAGAATAAGATAACCCTTTTGAAAATGAGAATTTATCTCAAGCTAGACTTCTAGTCCATATAGGACTCCTCAGTGAAGATGTTTAAGTACAAGAAGACTTCTAATCCAGACAGAATTCTTCAATGAAGATGTTTAAGTACAAGAAGACTTCTGGTTTAGAAAAAACTCCTCGGTGAAAGTGTCTCAGTACAGAAGGAGCTCCATTTTTTTGAGCACTCCTTGGGCACATCTATTTTGTTAAAAATTATTAATATTATTATTATTATTATTATTATTATTATTATTATTATTATTATTATTTTATTTAGTAAAAATCAAAGGTGACGAGGGGCATTTTTGGGAGTAAAAAAATAACCTTTAGCCCAATTGGATAAAGAAGCCCAAAGATTTGGGCATTTCCTAAGAAACTTGAAGATTATCCACGAAAGCTACAAGTATAGAAGGCTCGAGCCCGGACCCAATACAAACTCAGTAGAACACTATTTTCTCAACAGGGGAGAAGTGTTTGGCGCCAACCACCATGCTCGAGCAGATGGGCTTGGAAATATATCAAAAAAGGAAGTTATGACCAATCACGAAAGTTACAACTGCCTGAAATAAGTTGCAACCGCTTGCAAGTAGATAAACTACTCATCTGCCACGCGTCTTACTCATCAGCCACATGTCTTACTCATCAGCCAGGTGTCTCACTAATCAGTCAACAGTTAATTTTTTCAGCCTTTATAAATAGTCAAACACAAAGCCTTATGGAGGTAACACTTTCCTGACTTACAATTCTCTCTTCAAATATAAAGATATAAACATTTTCCTAAAGACATTGTTCTTACCTTGGCAATGGAGTCTCTGTGGCAGGCACCACACCGGTGTCAAGAATTAATTTCTATCTTATGCAGATTACTCCGCGTGATCAGCACGTGATTCTATCTTATGCAAATTGCTCCGCGTGATCAACACGTGATCCGACGGAAATTTGCATCCACAAGTTACATAATATCTATAATTTGTGCCAATAACTTGTTGTGCTGTAAGTGGATTACAAAATAATGATAATTCACATAAATAACCAGGGGTAAACAAATTATAAATGGTTGATTGTTTATGTAAATAATTAGGGTGTTGATAAAATAAATAGAGTAAATAACTAGGGCTATAAATGAATTGACTCGAAGGATTTACTGAGATATCCCCTATTGTTAATCTTGAACTTAAAGTACCCCCAAATTATTAAAAATCTAGGGATACCACCGGACCAATGGTTGATGTCAGTCATGCCATTTTGACCTCTAATGGGGCATGTGTATCGCACATGAATGGCCAAACAAATCATAATGACCTCATTGACCTTGGCATGCACCTAGCACGTGGTATGTTCGAAAATATAATGTAATTGATTGAATTCGAGCGTTGGTACAAGAGTAAGTTGCATATAAAAGTTCACAAAAAAGTGGGTGGAAATGGATGGCCGCGAATGACTTGTTAGAAGACGTACAATGAACTTCTCGCCAACCCATTCATATACCTTGTCTAAAACAAAGGAGAGTGAGATAGTGAACCAGAAAAAAGAGAGGGAGAAAAAAGAGGTTTTCTTCTTCAGCTTTGTGGTGGTGAATTTGATTTCTAGGGTGGGTTGTAACGAGTTAGATCAGTAGATCCGGTGGATTAGCTCACTAAAGCTTGACAATAAGCACGTGTGGCAAATGTGAATCGAAGAGAAATTGAGTTACATTCATTTTCTTGATTTTATTTCTTGTGTTATAGGGTTTAAAATTTTTACTGAGTGAGATATTATTGATTTGTTCCTAGGTCAATGCTTTTTGGGTCATAGATTTGTAAAAATAGTGGTTAGCAATTTGTTATAGAGGGGGGTTTTGGCTGATTTGTTGTTGTTATTGTGTATTGATGTTTATTCCCTATTTTGTTGCGTAATACCGTGACTATAGATAGGGGTAGGCATGGGATGGGATTGACCTCATGTCTATCCCATTCTGTTCGTTTGGAATCGGGACGGGACAGGATAGACCTTGTCCCATCCCAAATGGATTCAGGATGGGACGTGATTAGCATGCAATAAAAAATTTGTTACAACATTGATGATACACCAAAACGGTCACATCCCTGAGCCATACACGTGTCATCCCCCAGCATCAGCCCAATACTGATCCGACCCAAGCGATTCTAAGCCCGCTCAATGCAGTCAGCCAAACGGACCCGAACTCTTACAGCTTGTTAAGCCCACACGTCTCACAACTATCCTCAATACCCATAAGCCCTATTAAGACAAGTATCTCGAGGATCAACTTTGGACAGGCAATTACATCAACTTTCCTCTTTCGACTAGGAAGCAAATACTAGAGTACATATCACACGGGGAAACTTCCTCTTATGGATTACCCTCAGATAGGGAACAATCTCCCGCGTATCTAGAAGCACAGAGCTAACATGAAACTTCCCTTCTACAACACGACTCTTAATTAGAAAAGGATCTCCACGAAGATCTCTTTCTTAAACTACACCTTCGATGGCCTGGTAGAACCAGGACTCCAGCACTATAAATAAGACATGAAGTTGGTACTCTACAAATTCCCTATTTGCAACATTACACTTTCCTCAGATCCCTGTCTGACTTTAGCATTGGAGTGTCATCGGCCATGCAACGGTGGTCTGTGGCTCACGTGTTTTACTTGTGCAGGTCAGCAGGACTAGGTCAAAGCAGGGAAGGGAAAACGACTGCATCAGTTTGGCGTTGTCCGTGGGGACGACAAAGTTCCTAACCTTTCACTAGCATCATCTCCCTTTGAAATACAGAGAGATGGTGACCACTAGATCACGCAAAAATAGAGAACAAGGGGACGCGTCAAACATTCAGGCTGGAATTGTACCACCGCTTTCAGCGGTTTTGGTTATGCACCGGCAGCAGACTCATGCCCTCGCGCCAACAACATCAACGAAGGGCCACTGGATAGATATGCTATCATCTCAAATACAACAGATCACCAAAGTAGTGGAGACTCTCGTACAACAAAACCCTCCACCTGCTAATAGAGACCAGGAACGGCACGGGCCTCCATCTCCTGAGGATAGCATAGAGCAAGCATAGGAGAGTCAAGCCCCCGCTAGTTCTCGTTGGACTAGAGGAGGTTGCACGGAGCCGTCCACCACAGCAGAGAGGCTCAGCTCTCGGAACCCCCTCCGTAGAGGGGCACACGACCCAGACATGCTATACCATATCTCTGTCCAACCATTCGTGGATCGTATTATGAATGAGGCCCTTCCAAAGAAGTTCAATCCTCTGAAGCTCGACTTCTACGATGGAACCACCGACCCATTCGACCACCTGCGCCACTACGAGCATGTAATGGCCCTAAAAAAAGAATCTGAGTAGGTGATGTGCGGGACTTTTTCCTCTAGCTTGAAGAAGTCAACACTAACATGGTTCCACAGCCTCCTGCCATGGTCGATCGAATCCTTCAAGATGCTTGCAAATGAGTTCTTGACGCGCTTCGTCGGGAGTCAGCAATTTCGAAAAGGCTCACATTACATACTCTATCTAAAATAGAGATCCAATTAGACGCTGGAGAGTATGTCACGCGCTTCAACAATGATCTAACACTCATTGACGGTTGCAGCGATGACACGGCCGTAACAACTTTCACCGTGGGCCTGAAGGAGGGAAAACTCTACGAAGACCTCACCTTGGAACCCCCTTTAGAAATGACAGAGCTCCTCAAGAGCACCCAGAAACACATTACTCTAGAAGAGTTAAGGACCGTAAAGAGGGAAACCGAAGGTGAGAAGAAGTCCTCCGCTCCGAAAGACAAAATGGAGGGTAAAAGACGCGAAGATAAAAAAAGAAACAAGAGGAAGCGTAGTGACAAAATGTTAGACACTAGCCGGTTCAGGTCAGAGAAAACATCCAACTACATTGGATCCAGAGCCTTGAGACCTCTTAATTCTAGCCTGTCGGATGTACTAAACTCCATGAAAGAATGGGAAGATCTGAAGCGACCCCCAAAACAGCACAGAGACCCCTCCAAGCATGACAATAGCAAATACTACTCGTACCACAAGGAGGGCGGCCATGACACCAATGACTACAAGAGTCTAAGGTACGAGATTGATCACTTGATTCACAGGGGCAAGCTAAAAGAATTCCTGAAAGAATTCACAGGGGCAAGCTAAAAGAATTCAAGTCACACAGGTCTCGCAAGCGAATTCTACTGGTGATGCAGACACAACCCGCGGACGTGGATAGACACATTTGCTACTCGAGGATTCAAAGCTCCATTCCCACCTTGACCTTTACAGACAAGGACCTGGAAGGAGTCTGAGCACCGCACAATGATGCCCTAAACATCTCGGTCTCCATCGCAAGGTGAGAGGTGAAGAGAGCTCTGGTTGACACAAGGAGCTCACTCAATGTCATGTTCTACTTCGCATTCCGCAGCATGAACCTTAAAGAAGAGAACGTGACGCCTTCAGATTATCCACTGATTGGATTCAGCGGAGAGAAATGCTTCTCGATCGGGAAGATAAGGTTAGCAGTAGTGGCAGGAGAACCACAACTGAGAAAGGTCTTGTTTCTAGACTTCATGATAGTAGTCGCTCCATCCACTTACAACCTTATCTAGGTAAGACCATGGCTTCA
This sequence comes from Berberis vulgaris, assembly GCA_963556465.1. Taxonomy (NCBI): domain Eukaryota; kingdom Viridiplantae; phylum Streptophyta; class Magnoliopsida; order Ranunculales; family Berberidaceae; genus Berberis; species Berberis vulgaris. The sequence goes on along the minus strand of OY747132.1, from coordinate 12,079,918 downwards.
CCAAATGGGAGCAGTTGTAGCACCCCGTAATTTTTCTACTTATTGAATATTTATAATATATATTTTATGTGATCGTCTTCATGAAGTTATGGGCATATGCATAAGCTATTTGTTTGTCCATGTGATGTGTGCTTTGTTTCTTAAGGAGAATTAGTAGAAAATTTAGTTCTGGAATAGTTTATTATTTGGACTCTAGTGTTGTTTCATTCGGAAGGTAGTTTGTTTATTTAAGAATAAATTACCTACTTACCTTCCTCTACCGAATCTTGGGACGAGATTCTTTTGAGTTGTATATATTGTAATACCCGCCTAATTAAAAAATATAAAAATTTCTTATTTATTAATTGCGGCATATATTGTAATATCATTTATTGGGAAAAATATTTGTTTTGTTTGCCATTGCTAAATAGAATAAGGTGTGTGTGTGTTTAGCCAAAATTTGGAAACCCTAAAATAAGACCTTTGCCTTGTGTAAACTAGTTAGCCATACTCTCTTTTAAAAAAAAATAACGTGCACATAAACTTTAGTTAAACCCTAATCTTGATGGGTTTTATTCAATTTTGCTTGGGTTTGGGTTTGTATTAGGGGCGGCTTGGAGAGATCAGGCAGAGAGATGTTGTTGGAAGTGATTTTTTCAATGGGTATTGAAGGGTTGTTGGGTGATTGAGGGCTTATTCAGGTATGCTTGCAGGGTTGTTTCAGGATCTGAATCGAGGTTGATTCAGGGTCTGATTCTTAGTTGATTCAGGGTTGATTTAGGTGCATGTATGGGCTGAAACAGAAGGTTTTCAGAGCTGGTTTCAGGGCTGAATCAAGGTTGGTATTAGGGCTGAATCGAGGTTGGTTTCAGGGTTAAATCAGGGTCTGTTTCAGGTTGTTTCTAGGTCCCATTCAATGCTGATTCGAAGCTGTTTGAAGGGTGGTTCAATGGCGTTTTCAAGGACTGAATCAGGGCATGTTGCAGGGATGGTTCAGGGTCTGTTTCAGATCTGATTCGAAGTTGGTTCAGGGTCTGTTTCAGATCTGATTCGAAGTTGGTTCAGGGACTGATTGCGAGTAGGAGAGGAGAAGATGTGGGATGATTGCGTTGGCTGCGCAATCCTTTGCGATTTGCGATTTTGGTGAGTTCTTCTTCTTGTTTGATTTGAATTTTTTATGTGTGTTTATTATTATTTATTAAGGATCAAGGGATCACCTTGTATATCAAAGCTGCACACTTTTATATTATTATTTTTTTTCTGCTTTTTCATATTGAAGTTCTGCTATGATTTCACTGTATTGGATTGTATTGGCATGTTAAGCTGGAAGATTCTTCCTTTTAGATAAATTGTATTGTAGTTTGTGATGCCTTGATTGATAGGATTTGGGTAACATTGGGCAATTATGTATGTTTGCTGGATGTTTGATCTCTTCTTTTTGGTTCGTTGTTTGGAAGGGAACAAGCCAAGTGTTCGGATTGATTCAAATACCCTTCATGTTGTGTGATGCTTCTCAATTCTCCCTGAGTTTAATGGTCAGGGAGTTATCTAGTATGCCTTGCCATCAGCTTCAATGTTATATCTCATCCAAACTTCTTTCAATTGAATTTAAGCAGTGTTCTTACCTTCTTGTGTATTCTTAAAATGGGTAAGCTGTGGTGACCCAACTATTTCAATTATCTAGTTGTATGTTCTCAATAATTGAGTTTTGAGTCATTAATTTGAGTGGAAAATTCAAGTTACCTTCTCCTTTTCTTTTGAACATTATGATTGTAAACATTATTGGTTATGAGTTTTACTGTAGTTTCTCTTTGTCATTACTGAGGTATATCCAGTGTCGCCTTTTTCATGTTATGCCCCTTAAGTTGATAGCTAGAAACACCATCCATTACCCAATGTATTGAACCTACTTCATGTAGCAAAAAAAAAAAGAAAAAAAAAAGGTCGAAGGTAACAGTACAAGAGCCTCTTTCTCAAGTAGCTTAAAGCACCAATCTTGAATATGTTTCCATCCTCTCACTAGGATATTTATATGTCAGGTGAAGCTATACATGATATTATAGTTACTATGCTTCTGTCAATTAGGGAAAGAAAAAAATAAGAGATTTTTATGTTTTAGTACTACCAAAGCATAGTTTAGTTTTTACTGTATACTAGTTGGTTAGATTACCTTGAGCAAAGTTACTATTCAATGAGCCATTTTACAATTTTATCTTCGGTCGTAATAACCAATATAGCAATGGGTTAATATTGTGGTTGATTTATTTATATAATTTTGGGTATGCAGACTTGTTTGCATATCGATACGCCGTGCCATGTGAGTTCGGTAGTACGTGTAATATTTAGGAAATGCTTGCCATGGATCTAACTTCGGGTGAGATGACATGTTCCTCGATGTGGCACCCCACTTGGAACATATACGCTCCGAGTGGTTTTGAAGGTAAGGGAGGCACACTTGGGTGAGGTATGTTCAGCACAAGGAGGATAGTGCGATTGTGGAAAAGAAGCGAGATTTGTTTTTTGTGTATGTGCATGATTACCTTAAAGGAAGAAACTAAATGCTCATTCGACCATTGAATGAGAACTATATGTCTTCCTAAAGGTAGAAAATGTGTTTTGTTGATATTTTAATAATAGCCTAATATGACTATGATTTGTATCATTGTTTGAAAATAAATTGCATTTATGAGAATTGATAACTCATAAATTTTATCTGTTTGTTTCTAACCGTTTCGTGCAGGGTGGTAAGTCTACTAACAATTTCTACAAGTCAGACTTGCCATAGTCAACTTCTACAGTATAAGTACGAGTAAATGCATATTTACTTATTAGGATGATGACATGATTGCCTCGTTGAGGATTTAAATTCTTTGAATTGTGTTTTTCTTGCATGACACCTTTGCCTCATTGAGGAACTACCTGTTGGTGTTGTTGTTTATTATTTTTGTTTAGTTTGATTTTATCACGTGCAAATTTATTGATTTTGGGATGAAGATTTCTCACACCAGCTTTATTGCTAACCCAAGTGGGGCTAGCATCGTCAGAGTCTTTCCGGGTTCGAGTTTTTATTTGTTTCAATAATTAAATCATGTTTTAGTTGCTGTTAATTGTTTATGTTGTTATTGAATTTTCACATCCCGAGTTTTGGGGAAACGAATAATCATACGCCCCAATTTTCGAGGAAAACAAAATCCTAAAATCAACGTAGAAGTATCCAATACAGTGAAATCATAACAGAACTTCAATATGAAAAAACAGAAAAAAATGTAAAAGTGTGCGGCTTTGATATACAAGGCAATCCCTTGATCCTTAATAAATAATAATAAACACACATCCAAAATTCAAATCAAACAAGAAGAAGAACTCACCAAAATCGCAAATCGCAAAGGATTGCGCAACCAACACAATCATCCCACATCGTTTCCTCTCCTACTCGCAATCAGTCCCTGAACCAACTTCGAATCAGATTTGAAATAGACCCTGAACCATCCTTGCAACACGCCATGATTCAGTCCTTGAAAACGCCATTGAACCACCCTTCAAACAGCTTCGAATCAGCATTGAATGGGACCTTGAAACAACTTGAAACAGACTATGATTTAACCCTGAAACCAACCTCGATTCAGCCCTAGTACCAAACTTGATTTAGCTCTAAAACCAGCTCTGAAAACCTCCTGTTTCAGCCCATACACGCACCTAAATCAACCCTGAATCAACTAAGAATCAGACTCTAAATCAACCTCGATTCAGACCCTGTAACAACCCTGCAAGCATACCTGAATCAGCCCTCAATCACCCACCAACAACCCTTCAAAACCCATTGAAAAAATCACTTCCAACAACATCTCTCTGCCTTATCTCTCCAAGCCGCCCCTAATACAAACCCAAACCCAAGCAAAATTTGAATAAAACCAATCAAGATTAGGGTTTAACTAAAGTATATGTGCACCTCTTTTATTTTTTATCTTTTATTTTTTAATTTTTAAAGAGAGTATGGCTAACTAGTTTACATAAGGCAAATGTCTTATTTTAGGGTTTCCAAATTTTGGCTAAACACACACACACACACCTTATTCTATTTAGCAATGACAAATAAAACAAATCTTTTTCCCAATAAATGAGACTACAGTTTATGCCACAATTAATAAATATGAAAATTTTATATTTATTTAATTAGGCAAGTATTACTGCAGTAGTCTCCACCCTTCACCAGTGCGTTAAGTACACCGCTAACCACTCCGAAGGAACGATACGTGGAGACCAACCTACGACAGGAGGCCGCTATTACACTGCACTGAAGCAGATAGAATGTTCTCAGATCCAATCGGATCACACGAAGCAATCTGAACTAGAGCCAGGCCGAGTGACTACTGATGCATCGCTGTCAAGTGACACAAGAGCATCCTGCTTTTCAGCTCAGCGGAACTGAGAGACCCAGGCAAACGAGAGTACAACCCCCTGACATTTCATCGACATGAAAATTAACTCCCCAGCAAGGTTTACTCTTCAATAGCCTTTGCGACATCAATGAAGCTCAACAGTCCGTTGAGAATACCAATGATCCACAAGAGCCGTCTGAATTCACTTCAAGGTCGAGATCAATTTCTCTCTGTCAACAGTCAATTTATGTCAATTGTTTATTTCCCTTTCCATAGTCAATGTAGAGTTTTAGTTCTTAAAGACTTATGTGATTTGCAATCATTTAAGAAATAAAGAAATAATTACAAAAACAAACTCTATTGATTACTGGAGAGATGTAACAACAAGCGCCCATAGGCGGATACAAAAGACTACATACTACAAGCATCTGAATCCGGTACGACATGGAGTAAAAATAGACAATCCAACTACGTGAGGAGATCAGAAGAAAGCAAAGGTATTCGAAGTAGGCCATGTGAACTCTCCAATGCAAGTTATTTGCAAGCAACAACAAAGATATCCAAATGAACTTCGCTCAACCCCTTCCCAAGATCAAGGACAAAGTGGCATAGGGAGCTGAAAGCACAGAGTAGCCGATTGCTCCATTGGATCACCACGAAAAAGCGACCTGCCAACAACGATACAGACCTTACAACGGACGATTGACTTCCTCTAAAGGCATCCTACCTCCTTGCAAAATTCCTCAAACGACTTTTAGCCCCATGAAGAAGGTGGAAAAAGGCAGATGAGAATGGCTGCAAGCGACAAAGCAGTCAAGGTCTCACAATGCTATCAAGCGAGGACACTTTTCACATGTGCGGTACCCGGGGTGACTGAGAGATACCTTCCCCGGAAGCATTGCGCATCCGCTAACACTTCAATCAACCATAAGTTAGCAGCGGGAACCACATACATGCGGATGCAACGACACAAGGTAACACTGAGGCTCCTGCCTAGGAGGAAATTTGTACTACTTCTCAGCAATTTGAGAAGAAATTATGAGATCTCAGCAGATCAACTACGTGCCCACCCAGAATAGGTGACCACGCATAACAACGATTATCATCGTGCCCGATTAGTGCAAATGTCAGAACATTTGAAGACTCCTACGATGGAGATCTCCCTTCAGCTTGGAAAACCCAATGCATTTCCTTCAAGCAAAAACATTATAGGAGATATGCTCTGCATAAGATGGTGCCTACAACGATTGAGGAACACCATTATATAAACATGATGGTTCACCAAACATGCGCTTCAACATTAAATGTCAGCATTGAATACCATATGGGAAATGAGGAGACGATGACTCCCAAGGAAATTGCGCAGACTACGTTCGTCCAATTAATGGTGTTGCAGGCATCCCCATCAATTGAGGGGGAGTAACCGATACTCAACTGTCTCGCAGCCTGCACCGTACACGTGCCATTGCATGAACTACGTTGTACATGTAGCACAATCAAGTAGGAAATCCTAGCCCTTCCTTTGCAGGTCCATGGTCTCAACTTACTATTCAAACAATATTCTACCACATGCCTGGCACGAGTACTAGAAATCCTAATCAATTTTCACACACGGATCGTACCTACGGAATACTAGCTTATTTAAGGTAATTTTTCCACACAATGCACCATGTTGGTGGACGTAGGTTCTCACACCCTCTAGCAGGCAAAACCTCTCTCCAACTAGACAAACTTAGTTAGCCGAGGCTGATGACGATGACTTCTGGTTCATCCTGACACCTAGTCCGTCTAGCACGGATCCCGATGGTTTAGGAAGTGGGAGTATAATCAGTGTTATCACGCCTGATGACGACGACTCGCCAGAGATCATCGCCCCCTTCACAGTCAATGATCGCCAAATCCGATCAGGTAAGCCAGGCTGATGACGATTGGCAACGAAAGCTTCCGATCAAACCCCAGACATGTAGCCCCCACTGCGCGGGCGTAGATGATTTGGAAGGTGGGAGCCTAGTCAGTCCCAAACTGATTTCGATGGCTTACCGCAGGACCACTGTGGCCGCCACCAAATTACCAACCCTGGACTTGTAACCCCCACTGTACTGGTGTAGATAGTTTAGAAGGTGGGAGCCTAATCGGTCCCGAACTGATTCTGACGGCTTGCCACAAGACCACTGCACTACAGCGTGGTCACCAAAAACTCTCAAATTTGTAGCTTGATGCGCACAGGTGTAGATGATTTGGAAGGTGGGAGCTTAGTGAGTATGAATTGATTCCTACAGCTTGCCATGGGTTGACTACTTTTCAGCCAGGTCACCGAACCCTTTCGCCTCAAACATGTAGCCCCCACTGCGCTGGTATAGATGGTTCGAAAGGTGGGAGACTAGTAGTCCTTGACTGATATCGATGGCTCGTCACGAGACCATTGTTCTTCAGTATGGTCGCCAAATCCTTATTACTCGAACTTGTAGCCCCTACTACACGGGCATAGATGGTTTGGAAGGCGGGAGCCTAATCAGTTCTGAATTGATTTCGACGGCTCTCCGCAAGACCACTGCTTTTCAACCTGGCCGCCAAATTACCAATCCCAAACCTGTAGTCCCTACTGCGAGGGTGTAGATGGTTTGGAATTTGGGAGCCTAGTCGGTCCAGAACTTATTCCGACAACTCGCCGCGAGACACTGTTTTCCAGCGTGGCCGCCGAATTACCAACCCTGGACTTGTAACCCCCACTGCGCGGGTGTAGATAGTTTAGAAAGTGGGAGGCTAGTCAGTTCTGAACTAATTCTGACGGCTTGCCATGGGACCACTGCTCTTCAGGATGACCATCGAAAACTCCCAAATTTATAGCTTGATGCGCACAGGTGTAGATGATTTGAAAGGTGGGAGCCTAGTCAGTCCTGAACTAATTCGACGGCTTGCCACGAGGTGACTACTTTTCAGCCAAGTCGTTGAATCCCTTCGTCTCAAACTTGTAGCCCCCACTGTGCGGGTATAGATGGTTCGAAAGGTGGGAGACTAATAGTCATTGACTGATGTTGATGGCTCGCCACGGGGCCACTGTTCTTCAGTATGGTCTCCAAATCCTTATTACCCGAACCTGTAGCCCCCATTGTGTGGGCGTATATGGTTTGGAAGAAGGTAGCCTAGTTAGTCCTGAACTGATTTCGATGGCTCATCGCGGGACCACTGCTTTTCAGCCTGGCCTTCGAATTACCAATCCCAAACCTGTAGTCCCCACTGCATGGGCGTATATGGTTTGGAATGTGGGTGCCTAGTCAGTCCTGAACTGATTCCGACGGCTCACCGCGAGACACTGCTTTTCAGCGTGGCCGCCAAATTACCAACCCTGGACTTGTAGCCCCACTGTGCGGGTGTAGATAGTTTAAAAGGTGAGAGTCTAGTCAGTCTTAAACTAATTTCGATGGCTTTCCACATGACCACTACTCTTCAGCGCGGCCACCGAAAACTCCCAAATTTGTAGCTTGATGCGCACAGATGTAGATGATTTGGAAGGTTGGAGCGTAGTCAGTTTCGAACTAATTTCGACGGCTTGCCACGGGGCCATTTCTTTTCAGCCTGGTTTTCGAAACCCTTCATCTCGAACTTGTAGCCCCTACTGTGTAGGTATAGATGGTTCGAAAGGTAAGAGACTAGTCAGTCCTTGACTGACGTCGACGGCTCGCTACGAGACCACTGCTCTTCAGCATGGTCGCCAAATCCTTATTACTCAAACCTGTAGTCCATTATGTTCACACATAGATGGTTTGAAAGGTGGGAGCCCCAAGCAGCTTGCCACGCGACCACCACTCTCATTCAAAATAGGAGCCGCAAAAATAAATCCCAGCTCAGTCAGTGTCTTTACGCTCAAACGGATTGACATTCTTTTATCAGCAAAGGCCACTCACGCCAACACATAGATTGTTCAGCCAATGCCCGAATAGATGCCACATAGAATGTCAACCCGAGCTTACGATGCCTGACTCAGTACAAACGCTCCAACGCGTACACTTGGCTATTGCAACTCGCCTGTGGCAGCAGCCTCAGCTGATAGGAGCATAATTAGGCTATTTTTAGTACCATATTTCTATATATATTTTTGGCTATTATTTGTTATTTATGGTACTAATTGCTATTTTTGTGTTTGTGTAGGTTTTCAATTACAAGATTCCAAAATAGAAGCTAAGTGAAGCAAATTGGCAATTTAGAAATACTGATTGCAAAAGGAAACAGAGAAGAAAACAACTATAAAGGGAACGATACGTGCCCTAAAACAATCATGCTTGCGACCACAACAAGTCGTCACCCATCCACAGCCGCAGCAAGCTACACATCCCTCAACGCAGCCGCAAAGACCCATCTATAGCCTCCTCATGCTTGCAACCACAACAATCATCCATTTACAATCTCCTTCACCTCGCCTCCATCACACCCATCGCCTGACTGCAACCCCCTTCATCCCTCCTCTCGATCACCTACTGATCGATCCTTCAAGCCACGCCAAACAACCATCGTCCTTGTCATCACAGCCAACAAACCACCATCATCCCCTTTACCTTCACATCGCAGATCCATAGCCACGCCTTTATCATCTCGCCACAAAACCCATCAAAAAACACCTCATCAAACCGTGACCCCTCTTTTCCGGCAACGACGCCAAAAATTGATGCGCTGATTTAGTAGCACACAACTTAATACCCTGTTTTGTGATTGTAGTATAGAATAAGTAGGGATCGTTCTGGACCGGGGATTAGAGGGCTTGCAAATTAACACTTGCTAAAAGAAAACTAACAACTTAATTAAGTAAATATTTGGGGATTGAATTTTCCAAGTTAAATTATGAAAATAACTACGAAAATTACTACAAGGATAATAAAACTAAAGGGATGGAAAATATAAGAATTAGCTAAGGGTTTATCTCCACACACCAAACATATGCTCATAAATCAATATTCAATAATCACTTGCTAATTCGTGAGAGACTGTGCTCAAGATTAAATGTGATTAGCACTGCATGAATCTTATTATTTTTCCAAGTTTGTTGAATTAAACTTAGCATCTCTTTCAAACTATTCTTATCATGCTATCTAATCTGGAATCACAAGTTAGATAACAATCTAAGATCATTAAGTTTTGTGAAAAATATAAACACTGACTAGGCAATTACAAGTATGATCGACATCTTGTTCTTGCTTAGGTTTTTACTTAACCTTACAAATGTTCTTTGATATTTACTACTTGTGAGTACATGATTATAACAATTAGGTGAAACTCTCCTATACTCTAGTTCCAGATCATAGCATGCTTACTAAGTTGACCACCTTAACAAACATACAAACAAAAATTCTCTATAAAGCAGTTGAGCAAAACACAATCACTAATAGAAATGAAGATTAAATTCAATTAATTCATAAAACACATGTTCGGGGTTTCAAATCAACCCTTAACTAAGAGGAGTGTAGCTAGACATATTAATCATGTTTGAATAGCAATACATAATTAATTATCAAACTAAAAATAATAGTGAGTACAGAGAAAACGTTGTCGCCGCCTACGTGGTCCGTGGTGGTGCGAGAAAGAGTCGGGTGCAAATATCAGAGAGAAAAAGATAAAAAATTCTTTTGATCTCCTCGTTTTCTTCTTCAATTTTCTTCTTCAGACTCTGCGAGTGAGATGAGAAGGTTGTGATTGTAAGGGAAATGGGACGATGAAGGACTGAGTTGGAGTATGAGATGGTCTAGATGATGTGCAGACGAAAGATTAGGCGAGATGGCTGCAAACGATGAGAGGGTGGTCGACAATGGGTTCGATGATGGGTTAGGGTTTCTGATTTGCGATTGAGGGGTGTGATGGAGGCAATGAAGGGGTTCGGCTGAGATGAAGGGTGCGTGTTGTAGATTTTGTAAAGGATAAGGGGATGATGGTGGTGGTTTGTTGGCTGTGAATGCGAGGAAGATGAAGGCAGAATGGAGGCTTGTTGCGGCTGTGGATGGGTGATGATGGTTGACGGCTTGTTGCAATTGCAAATGTGAGGAGCCTATGGATGGGTGCTTGCTGCTGCGAGGATGAGGAGGCTATGGATGGATGATTTTTTCAAAGCAAGGTATCGTCAATTTTATAATTGTTTTCTTCTCGATTTCCTTCTTTGTGTGGTTTCCTTTTGCAATCAGTATTTCTAAATTGCCAATTTGTTTTACTTAGCTTCTATTTTGGAATCTTGTAATTGGAGGAAACCTACACAAACACGAAAATAGCAATTAGTATCATAATTAACAAGTAATAGCCAAAAATATATATAGAAATATGGTACTAAAAATAATCTAATTATGCTCCTATCAAATTTCCCCACACTTATCTTTTGCTAGTCCTCGAGCAAATCCAAGAAACAAAAATAAAAGACTCAAATGACTCAATCTATACTTTCCAACATTTGTCTCAGAGATTTTCAACGAGTCATGACATATTATAATTCTTTATAAACACGAGATTAAATCCACATCATTCGAAACTTAATACACGTTCATAACAATGATATACAAATTCACAATTAAATCAATCAAAGTGACAGTGAAACTCAAGCGCGCGCCAAAAAGAATTAACCCAAAAATCTCACTGGGTGCATTCTTTTCTTTTTCACTGATTGTTTGGTAAAATCACTCTTCTTATTTTAGTTATATGTGAGAGGATTGATGTAAAAGTGAAACAAATAGCTCACATATGATATAACAACAAAGAAATGCATTTTCTGACTTTTTCTTTTCTTTCAGATATATGATCTCGTGGAAGGAATATTACTACTTGAATGCAAGAACTAGTGACACCATATGCTCATACCTCATTCGAATTTCCACAACGTGACATTGCAAGACGCACTCAATCGAAAGGTCTTAAGTCAGGTTGTAATGGGGCCAAAGGGTCAAGGGAAGAGAAAGAATGGATAAGAAAATTACAAAGGGCTTAAAGAAATTATGAAAGCATGCAATAAGATTAGAGACATTAGCAAGGAATTACACGGTTCAAGACATAAGTAGGAAAAGGAAGAAGTGTCCTACTGATAATGAAGAGTTTCAGCCATTATTTTGTATCTACTGAATGAATATAGACAAGGACTTGTATCCCTTCTGTAACTTTGTAACTTTTTTTTTTGGCAACTCTTTCTTCTTGAACTTTCTACCATAAGGGTCTTCCCCTCCCCCCCCCCCCCCCCCCCCCCCCCCACTTGCTTTTCAACATATCTTGAACCACAATAAAGCCTCTACAAATCAAATTTTGCTCCACTCTTCTGATTAGCTTAGGGATAGAAAATGAGGTTAATGAATCAAAATGCTTAATAACAGGCTCAACGGGGTTAACCTAAAGGAAATATATCATGTGTCAGGCTTATTTGGCAATGGTGGAAACTAGGTGTCTTTATCATGTTAAGCAAGTCGTGCAATTCAATATAATGCTTTGAACGAAATTAATACAAGTTTTAGTGTTTAATTCTTAATTATGAAAGCAATTCAAGTAGCAACCAAAGCAAACAAATTTGATATCATTCAACGAATAATTATTGACAAAAGAAATGAAAGATGATCTAACTAAAAACTCTCAAAATCAAAGGAACAATAGGCTCAAAACTCACATATGAGTTATAATGAGTTAAATTCAATTAAGCATGCTACGAATATCAATTACTTTGTTGATTACATGTGAATTTACATATGATAGCCATGAATAAGCATTAACCAAAGAATAATATTAGATCTTAACTCATGCTTATAAATCACCTTAAAGTCCTGCAATTGAAAGCCAAATCTCATCGTTGTGTTGGAAGTATCCTAAGACTCAAAACAACTAATTTTTTTTAATGGACTGACACTTTTGATTATTAATTTATAACTTTTTTTTAAATAAAAGCAATATTGTTTCCCCCACACTTAAACTTAACATTGTCTTCAATGTTAATAAATTATAACACATGCAATGAAAGATTTAAAAGCGGAAAAAACAAACTACTAACAAACAAGAAAAAATAACGAAAAGAAAATAAAGGGATAGAGAAAGCAAATTTGATTGGGTTGCCTCCCAAGAAGCGCTTGTTTTAACGTCGTGCAGCCTGACGGTATCTCCAATTAATCCTCATGGAGTGATATGTCGTGCACGTCATGCTCCACAAATGACTCATAATAGGGCTTAAGTAGATGCCCATTCACCTTGAACTCATTTCCAATTGTGACACTCTTCACCTGTATAGCACCATGAGGAAACACATTAGTAACAATGAAAGGGCCAACCCATTTAGAACTTAACTTACTGGGAAAAAGTTTAAGGCGTGACTGAAAAAGTAAGACTTTCTAGCCCACAACAAAAGTCTTTCCACGGATCATGCGATCACGAAAAACTTTAGTTTTCTCCTTATAAATCCTGGCACTTTCATATGCTTCATTTTGAATCTCTTCAAGCTCGTTCAACTGCAATTTCCTATGAAGGCCAACATCATCAATGTTCATATTGAAAGTCTTAATTGCCCAATAGCCCTATGTTCTAGCTCAACCGGTAAATGACACGGTTTCCCATATACAATCCAAAAGGGAGACATCCCTATAGGTGTCTTATATGTTGTTCGATATGCCCATAAAGATTCATCAAGTTGCATGCTTCAGTTTTTGCGGGTGGGCTTTATTGTCTTCTCAAGTATTCCCTTAATTTCATGATTTGAAACTTCAGCTTGTCCACTTGTTTGGGGATGATAAGCTTTTAGCAGCTTACCTTAGGACAATACAGAACTCGGATAACGCAACCCTCGACTAAACTATCCGCGACATGCCCACTATCAGACATGACTATGCAACAGTGACTCTGAGTTATTCGCAATGCAAATGGTCAAGCTCTCGACTGCATACAGACCACTCAACTTCCTATCGATCCAACCAACCTATGCCAAAGTAAGACGACAAGACGAAACGAAAAACGCACAATAGGGACAACAAATGCAAAACAAGTGCAAAACGCAGTCAAGATAAAACTGTTTTCATTAACAAACAGAGCAAAATGGGTACAAGTATACAAAGTTTACTCCTTATCAGAAGAAGGTACAGAAACAGGAGATCTAAGCTTAACGAAGGAATGAGCAGGGGTCACGTCCATACACGCCATGGCCTGAGCATCAGGGTCTGAACCGCTCTTTTCATCCGACGACGCAAAGGCAATGGACAAGTTCACGTACGACCTAGCGAAACTCACACTTGCCTTGTTTCTGCAGAAGCTCTTCCTCTCGCGCTTTCGCGTCAGCAAGATCACGCTCCAACAGCTTCAACTTGCTAGTGAACGCATCAACTTGAGACTACTCTGTAGCCAAAACGTTCTTCACAGCACTGAGCTCGTGGGTCTCTAATTAGAGTTGATCATCGACCTTCCTTTCCTACCGAGCATTGGACTCCATATCAGACTCTAATTGTTTCTTCTGAGCAGCCCAATCAGCTTCCTTCAGGGCATTGTCTTTAGCGAGAGACCATAGTACAGAAAGCACCTCAGTCGCTGCTTCCTGCGCGACCTCCAAGTCTCGGCAAGTCTGATCCAACTCATGCTTGAATCTGTCCCTCGCAGACACCGCCTTCGCTAGATCACGCTCAAGGGCTTCTAGACGAACCCTCTGAGTCTCAGCAACTACGACTGACTACTCCGACCTCTTTTCTTCAGCCTGCTTCCTCAACGCTCAATTTCATAAAGCGCGTCAGAATACAACACTTGCATGTGCGAGAAAACATGCTCCATGGTGTACACCCACTCACGAGTTGCCTCGACTTTCATTCCAGCAACGACCACCTGACTCAAGTGAGAGATATCAACATAAGGTACTTTAAACCCTTGTCCATACGCTATTATAGCGTATCATCCTCGAGTTTTGGAGTGTAATCTATCAGCCAACTATGACACCTACTTATATGCTTCCTCGAAGCGTACTCCACGTCAACCTCCCAGTGCCAGACCTGGGTACTCTTCTTTATTAAGTCTAGTGCAAATAGGCTTATCCGCCCATCCGAATGAAGCTCCCTCGGATTAGGAATTACACCACCTCCACCCTTTACAGTCGCCACTGTTCCCAAGCTCTCATCCGCAAATTTTCTCTTGTCACGAACAACTGGCCCTTTAGTGCGAGACGGTTTAAAAAGATCTGGATGAAGGGGAGGAAGCAAGTTATCCAAATGACCCTCTAACACCTCAAGCTATGGCCTGGAACAAGATGGTGAACAATGCAAACTACAAGAAACTGGGCCCGTGTCACCACAGCCACTATCAGACAGCACACCAACATGACGATCAGGCTTCAGAACCTCAGGTGGATCTTCAAGAGAACCTTCTATCGGAACAGTTTCGCATGAATCAGCGTCGGCAGAGGCCTCCATTGCAACCCTCATCAATCGCTCACTCAAAGCTTTCGCATGCGCAACACTGAGATTCAACATTCGCCAACCCCTTCAAATTGCAGGTAGTCTTTCTCCTAGCCAGAGATACATTGACCTCCGCCCTGACGGGCCGATCAGACTTGCATGCTTTACTTATTGCAACGGGTCGTGTTGAAAACAACCCAGTTCTGATGCAAGACCCCTTCGAACTCATGAAGGAGGCAACCGTCTCTGACGACTCCTCCGTGTAGGACAAAACATGAGCTTTGGCCCCAACGACCTTTCTTTTCCTAGAAGGGGCCAATCTTCAAGCTTAATTCATGATGTTCGGTAAAGAGTGGGGGCCACATGCCAGTTGTCCCAGAGCCCACTGCGAATGAAGTTGGGAACACATATAACATCCGCCACGTTCCTCATTGGAAAGCCACAAAACGTCCCCATAGTGTTCTGTTCCTCCAGGGTAAGATGAGTGGTGGGAAACCGTCCCGCGAAGACACGTGAGCAACTATTAGATACGATCAAGCGTAACGAAACCAAAGGAAAATGGTGTACTTATGGAGTGGTCTGAACTCCCGCTCGAGTGGACAACCTCTGAACTAGAAGTACTTTGAATACACGGGGGCTAAGAAGCAATACTTCTACCAAAACTTGAAGTCATTCGGGAGATTTGCGAAGCAAGCCGACGAAGTCATCTTACAGATGTCGTTACCCTTCAATAGATGAGAAGTCAACAACTGAATCACTCGTGGAGTCAAACGGACACCAACTTCCTTTGCCCTATTCAGGATGAGAAGGATGATCTTGTATCCATTAGGCCCCAACTGGGTCGAAGGAATCCCAAGGAAGTCCAAGGATTCCCAATTTGAAGCATCCCCCGGTGCAAGCAGATGAACCTGTCGGTGGCGACATAGGCGTCTGATTGCCCCTCAGAACAGACAATGGCAGGTCCTCAGGGATCCCAAACTTCATACGGATCTCAGCAAGACCGGGTTTCGAAAACAACCTATCTTTAAAAAAACTCAAGGCCCTTGGCCAATGTTGTGTCATGAAGAAGGTTTTGTTGAGCCATGAAGAAGACGAACAATCTTTTTAGTCAGAAAATGAACGGAGCAATATCTTCAGAAGCAAAAAAATAAAAGGGTCAAACTCCGCACAACAGATGACCTAAATAGGGATTGGGTTCCCGCCTCTTTTCCACTGAACTGGCGCACATTCATTAAATGCAGTGTGTGGCTCAAGCAACGATTCAGACTCAATCATCATAAGCGGCGTATCTTTTCAAGAGATGACTTAGCAAATCGATGTGATGGTCCACTAACTCAGGGGGAGTAGCTAACGATACACCAAATCGGTCACATCCCTAAGCCATTGCCTCCATAAGATATTCCCTTCATTCTTCCTTTATGTTGTTCACGAAATCTAGTTCTTTTGTGGTTATAGGTGATGGTTGTTTCTCAAAGCCATCTCTACTGCAAAACCAGACATGAAAGTTTCTTCTCATCTAGCTCCTCGCGAATTAAATGATTAAAAAAATTACAAATATATGTATTTGAATCTTTCGCGGGCGAATGTATATTTTTTCAATGTCTCTTTCACTCGTAGGATCATCCTGAAACCTCTCAGAATCAGAATAAATGAATTCTAGGTTTGTTCTGCCATCCTACCCGATGAATCATTCAGATTCCTTTTCAATAAAATCTTTGGCAGTCACGGGTGTCTCATGATGATCTCGAGGAATTATAGGCCTCGGCGTCAGCCCAACACTGATCCGGCCCAAGCGGTTCTAAGCCCGCTCAATGCAGTCCGCCAAACGAACCCGAACTGTTGCAACTTGCTAAGCCCACACGTCTCACAACTATCCTCAATACCCGTAAGCCTTATTAAGGCAAGTGTCTCGAGGATAAACTTTGGACAAACAATTACAACAGCCATCCGCTTTCGACTAAGAAGCAAATACTAGAGTACATATCGCACATGGAAACTTCCTCTTACGGATTACCTTCAGATAGGGAACTATCTCCTGCGTATTTAGGAGTACAGAGCTAACATGAAACTTCCTTGTCTTACTTTAGCATCAAAGTGCTATCGACCGCCACAGCGGTGGTCCGTGGCTCACATGCGTTACTTGTGCAGGTTAGCAAGACTAGGTCATCGCAGGGAGCGAAAAACGACTGCATCAAGCATGTGTACTTAACTGTGCACTTGAGTTGATTTCCATTTAAAACTATGTCAACATGAAAGTGTCTGAGGATAGTGCTAAAGTGGCCTTACAATATAGGTTTTCTAAACTCCATTCAATGAAAATATCACATAGAGAATTGAAGTTAAAACAAAGATTGATGGTATGACTGATGTGCATCAATTGTTGTTGAACTTTTCTAGAGAGTCAGGCCAGACAAGCTAGGTTCGCACCAGGCTGGGCCCAATACTATCCATCATCCTAGAGATGCTTATAATGGCCCAATCAAACACAATCACACGGACAGAGAACCCCCCTGTTGTTGTCCTGGATCTAAGGGCCTGGCTGTCTAGATTTTCTCATTGCTGTTTGAGAACTATTTTCGACCCTCTTTATTCAGGGTAAGGCCTTAGAAAGACAGTAATAACAATAAAAAAACATTATTATGTAAATTGAGTTATGTTGCCCTTTTAAAGAAGGTATAATCAACAAGGTTTATGATGTTGACAAATCTTATTAGTCAATTGAATGGGAAAGTCACACTGAATTGACTTTGTGATCTAAATGTGAAATCTTTGGTCATTTTCCGTGTCTTATTGTATGATGTTATGCACAGGAATATTCGTTGGTGAATATCTCAATTATATTTAAAGTTACTCTTTAAGACTCGTTTCCTGTTGTGGCAGGATATACTACAAACATTGTTGTATAAATTAGGTGATGAAATGTGCTAGTAGTTTTCAACCCTGTAATTGTTAGGAGCATATGTATTTGCTAAGTTCGGGACAGGATGGCAGGATTGAAAATCTCCATCCCAATCCCATCTCACTCTAGATCGGGATGAGATTCCATCGAGATGAATTTGATCAATCACAAAAGGACCCAAAGAAAATCGGGATGGAATGAGATGAGACCGGGACGGGATTATGATTGCGAGATGGGATGCCCACCACTAACTATAGATTTCATTCTTTTGTAAATCAAGTTATTACTAGGGGTGGGTGCGGGACAGGATGGACCTCATCCCTATCCCATTTGGGATCGAGACGGGATGAACCTCATCATGACCTCGTCCCATCCCAAATGAGTACGGGACAGGACGGGATGAACATGTACTAAATAGACTCCAATGAAGAATAACAAAAGAATTTCATCTCACATTGTTCAAACACCAATAATACTAAATTTATGTACTTCTAACTTTCATTATAACAACATTAAATGTCATGTAAAATATATGGTCCAATGAATTTTCAGTTTTATGTCAACCTTCCTCTTTGTGCAAAACTAATATAAGTTTGAAAATGAAAAATATCGTTCATTGACTAAATCTCCAACTATATAACTCATAGTGCAAAACTAACCCAAACCATCATTTGCATTTATTTTCTACAAGAATATTTGTCTTATAACCAATCCAAAATGTGAAAAAACATAAATTTTCATGGATTCTATTTGATTTAAAACATCCCAACTAGAGTTTTTATCTAAACAAAGAGTACCAAATCAAGCTTTTAAATTTTCAAACATTACATGCTTTGATTTAATTTCAACACATCCTAAACTTTCCTTTAGAAGAGTAGTTTGATTAAATTTAATAGTAATGAATATTAAATAAATAAGTTCGGGCGGGAAGGGATGGGATGGACAAGATTGAAAATCTATATCCTGATCCCATCCCACTTTAGATAAATCGGGATGAGACGGGATCGAGACGAGTTTGATCAATCCCAAAAAGGACCCAAAAAAATCGGGATGGGACGGGACCGAGACGAGATCTGGATCACAAGATGGGATGCCTACCCCTAGTTATTACTCATTCTTTGCATGATTAGGGTTCCATTGTGATGTAATATTTATGGAAACTTTATTATTGTAAATTTTGGTGTGTATAATAAATAAGTTTTATTGCTGACTCAACATAAGCATTTTATGTATTTATTAGCTTATTCTTTGTGATGATGTAAGATTTTGTAAAAAAAAGAATGCATGTATGGATTTTGCTTACTGATAGCTATATGTTTTATAGTTAGTGGGAGTTCATCGATTCCCCTATTGCTTATTAAATGTTGGACTAACAATCTAAGCCAAATACACTCTTATCTTACTTCATGTACAACAAATATTTTATATTAATTTGAGATTGTAGCCACTTATGACCAAGCAATGAGATTTCGCAAAATTTAGCCGATAATTTAGTTTTTTTTAATTTTGAAAAGAAATGCGAAATATAATTTATATTTTTTTCGAAAAATTTCTAGATTTTTTCGTAAATTTTGGGGTTTTTTCGTAAAAATACTAAAAAACCAGCTACCAAAAATGACATTTTTTTCGAAAAAATTTGGAGTGTTTTTGTAATATTTGAGGTTTTTTCTAATAATTATTTATTGATTTTTGAAACCATCCCTTCTAATTATGATTTCTTATACTTGTATACTGATTTTTGAAACCACCCTATGATTTTCTAATAATATATAGATTTCATGTTAATTTCATTTCTTAGTATTTAGGCTTCGTTTAATGTGTTTAATAGATTTATTTACTTCAGATGCGTCAAACAATCGTCATCCTATGAGTTTGACCTGCAAAACAAATGTTAGACTCCCAAGGACCACTTTTTTGGTGGCCGAAGGCACTCCGATGCTTAAGTCAACAATTCTATTTGAAGAAGGAAGTAAATCTGGATAAAACTCGGTTAAATTTGCATACCCGTGTCGAATGTTTCCTTCACCTTTTATAATGGTTGCGGTTAATTCTTTGCGTGACTTAAGCATGTGAGGCGCAACGGAATGAGATGTTTCTCGTAACAGTCTCTTCCTTAATGGAGATGCGTCTGTGGAGGCGTAACTCCCTCCACGACTCTCTTTGGTGCAACGTTCATCTTTTTTATGAGAGAACTCGTGTCGGGCCTAGATTTGAGCTCTGATTTTTTCAAGCATGGATTCGGGCTTTGTTTATGTCTTCTCATTGGTGGCATTGTATGGGCCTCTGTGGTTGTCTTTATTCTTATTGGGTTTTATGAGCTGGCCCAATAGATTAGATGTTATATCCTCGTGATAGATGCTTTCTGCCACATGTATTGCAGTGATGATCGGTCTATTTTGATGTATCATCAGCTACTCCCCCTTAATTAGTGGGTATGTTCACGTATCCATAACTGTATGGCGGTTGGTATATCAATCACACATTTGCATTGAACTTAATGTTGTTAATAACTTTCGGTCAGTCGATCGTCTTGATTACTTCGTTATCTGTTTGTTTTCACGCATATTTTTTGGAATTTCGCGTGCCATTATGTCCCGTGTGTCGTTCCGTGAGCAGTCTCTTCGTTGCTCGGTTGTATAAAGGATGTCATGACAACTTTGTTTCCTCTTTTACGCCATCTTTGATATTAGGGTTGTTTCTTATTTTCTATTTCATTTTCCATATTTTCTTGCTTATTCGTGATGTTTGTTGGTGACTTACCGGACAGTGAGCAGCTTACAACCTGTGAAGCTCATTTTCCCCAAAGAAGGCTTCTCAGGCGACCTTGGACAGTGTCTGTTTCCCACTACTCTTTGCCTTCCGACTTTGAGATCATTCTGCCTCATGAAAATGACAGTCCTTGTCGTCTGAGGAAGGGATATATTACGCTTTATCCACGCATGTTTTACGCTGGTCTTCATTTCCAGCTTCGGAGATGTTTTGGTCTTATCTAGATCTTTTGGGTATTCCTTCTGCTCATATGGGCCCGAACGGTTGGAGGGTTATAGTTTCCACATATGCCAGGGTCGTCTTTTCTGGTATCCTTTTGACTGTTGAAATTTTGCATTCTTTGGAGGGGTTTAGCAGGAAACCCAATCACACCTGTTTCCTTCGTTCTCCCGCGTGTTTTGGCAACCTTAATGATGACATCAGGAGTTGGTCGCGGGATTGGTTTTACACATTTGTCCATTCTAGATACTTCAATTTACGAGGTCAACAGATAGTGAGGTCTTTTCGAGTTTCCATCAAGCGGATGAATCTGTAATTGACCGCTGAAGAACAGATTATCAACGAGCATTTTTTGAAGCTTCATGTAGTTCCTTTAGACACCTATCTTAATGATGACATGGTGAAGCACAACGGTTTGTACAACATGAAAGAAGCCAAGCAGGCTCTGTTAACTGAGAGGCAAATCACGGAGATTGTTGTCTGTGTTGTCGTTGTTGATGGTGGTAATGTTGTCCTTGATTGGAAAGTGAGCTCGGATGTTACAGATCTCGATGCTCCTAGCGCTACTACCGTTGATTCTGTTCGTCGAAGCTGTTGAGGAAGAGAAAAGTATTGAGGCTTATTAGTCCGTTGAAGCTGTTGTTTCTTGAGTTGTGATCATGTTTCGAAGAAGAAACGACTCGTTGATTCTGTTCATCGTGCTTCTCTTTACTCAGGTTTTGTTGATAGAGAATTTGTGAGGGAGGATCACTGCTCTCTGCAGGAGGCAGAAAAGATGAAGTTGGCATTGGAGATGAGTGAAAAAGATATCATTCATCCGCTGGACGATAGTGAAATGAGATACCTCTCTGTTTATGGTGGTCTTGACGTTGCTAAATGTTCTAATGAGGATCCTCGAGCCTTAGAGGACAAGATGCTCCAACTGGCTGTTGTCCAGTCTAAAGAGCTTAGTAGTTGTGATCGAGTTCCCGAGATGCGGTCTCTTCGTTCTCTTTATCCTTCTGTTGACGATGGGGCAGAGGTCTCGCCTTCTACCGCCTGCTTAGACTCTTCTGTTCTTGTTGGGACTGCTACTCGTTCCGCTTCTGAGGCCCAACGAAAAGGTGATGATGGTTTTCCTATTGTTCCTTATTCTTTCCCTGCTGTGGGTGGTGGTCCCTTCATACTTCTGGATCCCGCGTTCTTCATTCGCGGATCAGTTGGAAGGAACCTACTCCCGAAGATATTTGGGTCAAATTGGGCAAGAAGTTTTACTGGTTTTCCCAGCTTGGAATGCAGGATGGTGCATGTAAGCTGATTAATGAATGACACAGACAGTCGGTGGAGAGGCTTTCGATGCCCATCCTAGATCCGAGCCTTCATCTTGATGATGGTCTTAGGCTTGTAATGGACATGATGACTCATCTTGCCTACGCAGGGGTGATGGTTTCGGGTCATCAGGCTAGTCATAACCTTGTGATTTCTCTAGAAAGGAAGCTCGTCGTGCTGCTATTGGTGTTTTCCCATTTTTTTTATCAATACGACACGTTAAAAGAGCAATTTTGGAGTGGATCAAAGTTACTGAGGTTGCTCAAGCCTCGTTGGCCGAGGTGGAGGGTGCGCAGGATTGATCCGTGACCGCGCTCGAAATTTAAAAGCTGAATTAGATGATATTCATGCACACTTGCATGATGTGGAAAAATAGGTGTCCTCCGAGAAGGCACTCCATGATGAGGTCGTGCGTGCCATGGTAGAGCACTTTAACAATCGTGACATTGCCGAAAAAGGTGGAGTTTGGCGAGGTCAAGGCCGATACCTCCGCAACGCTCACTACTACTGAGGGCCAACTTATAGCGGCCAGAAGTGAGCTTGCTTATGTTAAAGACAGGTTTCGTGTTATGGAGGTGGTGGATTGGCAGTGGGTTGTTGACGGTCGAAATGAGCTTCTAGATTATAATGAGGGTCTTGGTGTTAACTTGTCTCAATACCGTCATTTAGTTTATCAGATCTTCAAAGATGAAGACGGTGCTGAAGACCCTTTGGGTGATCCAATGGCTGAAGAACCACCACTTTCTCCTCTTGAAGAGAGAACCCCTATCGATGACTCGGCTACTCCTCGTCGGGCAGATGATGTCGCTGAGGATGTTATAAATCTTTCCTTTTGATTTTCAACCCTTTTGTTTTATTTGAATGTAATAGAATAACTTTTGATTAAAGAGCAAGAGTTTTCTCCTTGTTTTTCTTCGTAGTCGTGGTTCATCTTGTTGATTTCGTTCGTGTTGCCTGTGTCCTTTATAGGTCGTCCTTTGTTGTCTAAATGATTTGTACTCCAGCTTTGATTTTTATAGTTATAGTTTTTTTGTCTGTATTTTGCTTATTTGAATTTTCTTATGCTTTGGTATGTCCGTCTCAACCTCGTGTTGGTTGTCTCGGAGCTTTTGTGAGAAATTTTTTTGCCTGTTTGTCGATCTGGTGTGTTAGTTAATCCGAGGCTCTCTTGAGTTGTGCTAACTTGTTCCTCCGTCGTTTGCTTTGTTTGCTTGATCAAAATAGAATTTGCCTCTTTTGAGTTGGTTCATCGATTCGGTTGTCTTGATGTAGTTTCCTTCGAGTTTTGCTTCGTTGGTTCGACCAGAAGTTGCTTTTACTTAGTTGACTCGTTCGTCCAACTTTTACTTCATTAATTTGACGTTCTCAGTCGACTCGAAGTTTTTGTGTTAAGTTGACTCGTTCGTTTTCTTTAATTTTGTTGGTTTGAGGCTCTAGTCGACCCGAAGTCGTTTTCAACTTTTACTTCGTTAATTTGATGTCTTAGTTGACTCGAAGTTTTTGTGTTTAGTTGACTCGTTCGTCTACTTTGACTTCGTTGGTTCGACGCTCTAGTCGACCAGAAGTCATTTTTACTTGGTTGACTCGTTCGTCCCCTTTGACTTCGTTGGTTCGACGCTCTAGTCAACCCGAAGTCATTTTTTACTTAGTTGGCTTGTTCGTCAAACTGTTACTTTGTTGATTAGACGTTTTAGTCGACTCAAAGTTTTTGTGTTAAGTTGACTCGTTCGTCCACTATGACTTCGTTGGTTCGCTGCTCTAGTCGACCCGAAGTCGTTTTTACTTAGTTGACTCGTTCGTCCAACTTTTACTTCATTGGTTGATCAGATAAGAAGTTTATTATATGTATCCGACTTGCGTCCTAATTCCTTTTGGCATTAAATGCTGATTGTTTTGCATGGATTGATTTTGAAGTTGTTCTCCTTCGTGGGATGATGATTCCGAATTAGAAATTTTATTGCTTTTCCTGTTTGGATGTCATGACCATTTCTAACGGTCATTTTTCAGGGGCAGTTACGCTACATTGTGGAGCGATTTCTTTTTAATCATCACGTGGTTGATGTCCATCCTCGAGTTGGGGTTTGTGCATTTGCTGCTCTTTCTTTTTTAATTTATGACCTCCTTTGCTTGACCCATTATTGCTCCTCGCTTGGCATCACTAGCTGAGACTTGATGGAGTTCGTCGTTGCCAATTCTTTTGTTGGTAATTTGGATTGAATTTGTATCCGTTGGTAGAGTCCCCGAGTCGGTTAGTGCAATCGACTTCAGGGTGTTAATCTTTCCACTTCGATATAGGTCTGCCCGAGTGGGAGATTTTTATTTTATTTTTTGTTATAATTAAACCTCCGGTGAGGAGGGGCAACTATGGGATGCCAAATCTTTATTACTTATCAAAAAATGATTTACAAACCAAACGGGGGTACGTTACGACTTTACCCATATTAAGACCTAGCCTACAAAACAGGAAAATTACCTATCCAAAAACATTCTTACAAACTAAAAATCCTCTGCCTAATGAAGCAGGGCATGCATCCTTGCTCCTACAGCTCCCATCAGCACGCACAATGACAAGAATCCACAATTGACATCATCTCCAATCAGTTTCAAAAAAAAAACCCTAAAGCCTCTTGCAATGTACACAAAGCCAAAGACACCAAATCAATCCAAAACTGCTTCCAAGTCCCGTTGTTCTAGCCCCTGCATTGTCACAACAATCCCAAACATTCCATTTCCAATTCAGCTCCGCCGTGGTCAGGCCCAAACAACTTCGTCCCGAAACTGATTCTCGCAACGTGAGAATCATAAACCGCACCCAGACTATAGTATCTCCTGTTTCCAGCAAGTCCAACTTCACCATATCAATCAACCAACCAGTGAAAAATGCAATAGCACCACCACAATGTGTATTGCAGCTCTGATATGATCTAAGTGTATTGAGTTACTGTGAGCTTCAATACACATAGCCACCACAATGTGTGTTGGATTATTGAAAGCTTCCTTGCCCATACCACAGTCCAGATTTTCACTAAAACAGAGTATATAATCCTCTGTTTTTCCAGAATTTCTGCCCCATTTCTTCGCAAAAACTACAATCCACTCGCCAGGTTGATCACTGCTGCAATGACACTGTAACATATAAAACAACACCTAATTGAAACTCACAGCCTCCTACTTGTTCCTCGACTCCCAATATCAAACTTTTTGATGGATCCAAATAAAGATATTCCATTAACATAATCATTTAGAAACCGGAAGCCTTAAATACGCCATCTTATTCTTATCAAGAATAATTAGAGATTTTATTCTCTTAGGAAGCGAGTCCCAAGAATAAGTTCGAGACATAAGCTCCACTTGCGCCAATCTAGCCAAAGCGTCCGCCATAGAGTTAGTCTCCCTGAACACATGGATACAATGCCACACCAAAGCCTTGTTCATCTCTCTGATCTCCCTCCACCAATTGCTAAGAAACCAAGGTATACTTGCTTCTTGGAGAAGCCATTGTTTAACCAACATAGAATCCATTTGAATCATGCAATTTCAGACTCCCTAATCTTTACAAAATCTCAAGCCTTCAAGCAAGGCCCTAGTTTCTGCTGAATTATTTGATCCTTCACCAAAATAACGTTGTTTGGCTGCCACAAAGTTGCCTTTTTCATTTCTGATAACAAAACCTCCAGAAGTATTATTTGCCATACAAAATCCATCTACGTTTAGCACATACCATCCTGTAGGAGGGAAACCCCAATAAATCACCCGGGGAGGAAGCATTTCTACTTTCTTTTCCTGTATACCCAATTTACGGAGCAAATCACCATTGGCTTCCTTTGCTTTCGGAATAAAAATTTTTGCCACACATTTAATGCAGTAGTAAACTTTAATAATCACATAACATGACGAGCACTCCTTTCCTTCATAAAGTTTCATGTTTCTCTGGATCCAAATTTCCTATATAATAAAAAGCGGAGTGAGATGAATGAGGGTACCTGATAAAAATAATTTCTTCGCCTTCCTAAACCACGCCTTTAACATGGTATAAACTTCAACCGGTCTATGTACGTGTATATTAAATACCAAATCAAAATGGCTCCACACTCTTCTTGCTAGTTCACACTCCAAGAAAAGATGTTTGATAGTTTCTTCCCCAGGTTGAGTACAACACCTACATTTAGAAGCAAGTTGGAAACCAATTCTTCTAAGTTCTCCATCTATGGGTAGAACCCTTTTAATAATCTTCCATGTAAAAATGGAAATTTTAGAAGGCAGTAAAGGATGCCAAATCCATTTCCAAAATTTATCTTGTAGCCATCTTCCACATAAAATTTTACATACTGAACTAATAGAGAACATACCATCATTATTTGGTATCCATATTCTAGTATCTCAGTCACCTTTTTCACTATTGTCTTGTATAACTCTTGCGCTTTTGTTTGCATTAAAGGGGCTAACATTATGAAATTCTCCCTGTACATTTGCCTTAGGGAAGGCCAAGTGTCATTAGTTTCTGCCTTCCCATTTCTATTAAAGATTTCATCCTTAGCCCAGTGTTCTTCAAAGAAACTGACGGTTCCTCTAGTGATCCTCCACGTGCTCGAGTGGGATATGCTTCTTTGTTGGGGTAGATGTAGTGTAAAGCATATATAAGTTCCCTAGATTGTTCTTTCGATCCTATGGCAGTGGTATTTGCATTTTCTTTTCCTTTGAGTTGTTTGTCCAACATTCCAATGAATTCATCGAGTCGTCCTCTTTGGATCCAATGCTCGATTTCCTTTTTAAGCTTGTAGCAATCTTTGATATCATGTTCGTGATCCTTGTGAAATGAGCAGTACTTGCTTTTGTCTCTTCCTTATGGGCCTCCTCTCATCCTGGGTGGCCAGTTGACGTTCTCCCAATTCGCCATGTACTTCAGGATGTTGGTCCGGCTTGTTTTTAGGGTCGTGTATGGTTTGTATTCTTTTTTCATTACGATGGTTATCCGCCCGTGATTGGGCTGTGTCGATTGTGACTTCCTGGATTCTTGCTGGTTGGACTCGATTCTTTCGTCGTTTTGATGTTTTTTTGAATGATTTCTATTTTCCTGTGGTCCATCGTCTCACCTTCTTTCTTTTTTCCTTTCCTATTTCCTTGATTGATTTTTTTGTGCTGTTTTCAGCAGGACTGCCATGCCTTTTAGAGGCTCTAGGTTAAGGGAATCAAAGAAGGTGCATATCTTCAGTCCAACAATAAAGGTCGCAGTGGCTGTGTCGTCACTACATCCATCGATCATTGTCAATTCATTGGTAAAGCAAGTGACATATTCCCGCATTATCTATTTGGGCTTCTGTTTGACGTGTAGGAGGTAGTGTTGCCATTTCCTCATTCGCTGGCTCCCGATAAATATGGTGATAAAAAGCAGTAGCTAACACTTGGAAAGAGTCTATCGACCTCAGTGGTAGGCTGTTGAACTAATTCATCGCTATGGAAGAGGCTGGTGGTCTCCTTCAGGGCCATCATGTGGTGGAAGTGTCTCAGGTGATCAGTTGGGTCGGTAGTACCTTCATATACTTCGAACTTTGGCGGAGTGAACTTTTTTGGCATGACAATCCCCATGAGGGCGTCGGAGAATGACGGTTTGGCTAATTCATATAATACGTTGGATCCGTGAGTCCTATTCTGAACGAGATTTCAGCAAGCATTCTGTCACACTATGAAGTTTTGCCTTGAGGGATCTTGTTGCTTTCGAAGTTTCCCTGTTGAGGTTCTGCTAGGACTTCGTCACTTCCTTGAGTTTGATTATCGGAGTTTTGTTGGGGCGGTGCCTGAACAGGGTCAGCTAACTGGATTCGCTCCTGGGTGATTTTTTCCAGCATATTTGTCATGTAGTTCATCTAGGCCATGAGCAGGTCTACCCGAAGATCCATGATAGCATCTCCAGATGTTTGGGTTGTCTGGGTTATTGCCTGCTGTGGATCCGGATTCTCGGGCACCATTGGTCCAATGATCCGAGATGCTTCTTGTTCGTGAGCGGTTAGTGATGCGTCGTTGCCAGTAGGAGAGTTGTCACGATCATCACTGGGTTTAAGATATGTAGAATGTGCCATTTGTTCTGATGGCTTGTTGATTTTCTATAAGATTGTGTGAGCTTTGTCACTATGGATTTGGTTTTTAGAAAGGAAACTCGTCGTTCCCCATGGACGACACCAAACTGATGTAATCAAAAATTGCCCTCCTGTGAGTTTGACCTGCAAAACAGATGTTAGACCGCCACAACCACTTTTTTGGTGGTCGAAGGCACTCTGATGCTTAAGTCAACAACTCTGATTGAAAAAGGAAGTAAATTTGGACAAAACTCAGTTAAAGTTGCATACATGTGTCGGATGTTCCTTTACTTTATATAATGGGCGTAATTAATTCTGTATGTGACTTAAGCACGTGAGGCGTAACGGAAGAAGATGTTTCTCATAACAGTCTCCTCCTTAATGGAGATGCGTTCGTGGAGGCGTAACTCCCTCAACGACTCTCTTTAGTGCAACGCTCCTCTTCTTTATGAGAAAACTTGTGTCGGGCTTGGATTTGGGTTTTGTTTATGTCTTTTCATTGACGGGCCTTGTTTGGGCCTCTGTTATTGGCTTTATTCTTCTTGGGTTTTATGAATTGGCCTAATAGACTGGACACTATCTCCTTGTGATGGATGCTCTCTGCCACATATAGTGGCATGATGATCGGTCTATTTTGATATATCATCAACTTCTATATTATTAGACATATTTCATATACCCTCAAAATTCATTATATATTTCATGTATCCTAGAAAGTTTTACCTTTTTTCTTTAAACACCAAAATATTTCTTAAAATCAAGAGACCGAAATTAACTCAAAAAACGAAATCACAATCCTTGCTTATGACTATTTAATAGTGTGTTAAGAAATAAGACATTTCCATTGTAATT
The DNA here is from genome assembly GCA_963556465.1 of Berberis vulgaris. Taxonomy (NCBI): domain Eukaryota; kingdom Viridiplantae; phylum Streptophyta; class Magnoliopsida; order Ranunculales; family Berberidaceae; genus Berberis; species Berberis vulgaris. Next base: position 12,051,069 of record OY747132.1, on the reverse strand, counting down.
CATAAATATAAAATTTATCTCAAACTGTATCCAGGTTCAGAAATTCTAGGGAGTGAGGGAAGGAGCGAGGGATCCCCTCGAGAAAAGCAAAATTGCCTTGAGATGTATGACGTCACTTATCTCGAGGGGGATGGGTGCCCACCCTCGCTCCCTAGAAGAGCTCATCCAGGTAAGAGAAATAAACTAAATCGGCATATCCAATTAAAAGTGGGAATGGTTTGAAAATCACAGAACTTGTACTTTAGGGGGGTGTATTGTATATGGATTCTTATGGAATTGATAAATAATTTGAAAAGTCCACGGACTCTTTAAATTGTCCACAGACTCTTTAAATTGTCCACGGACTTCTGCTGATTTCTTAAATCCATAGACTTTTGCTACAGACTTTTTAGAGATTTATGAAAATCCACGAACTTTGTATGAACAACTTTTACAGATTTCTAATTATTTGCAAGATAAAAAAGAAGTTGGTAAATAGTGATGAAACAAAAAAACGTCCGCATATAATTAACAAAAGTGAGAGATACATGTGCTAAAAAAACTAGAAAAAGAAAATGTCGTTAATTAGCATCTTTAAAATAAGAAGTAAACGTCCATAAAATTGTATTATGATCATTCTTCTCCTTCATGATCATGGTCACTTTCTTCATTATCATTGTTAGCAACGTTGACGTTTGCTTGAGCTGCTGCCCACATTTGATTAGCAATACTCATTATCCATTGATTAGCATTTTCTCTTTGCTGCTCTTGGGTTTGAATATCATCCCATTCAAAATTATCTTCATCATTACCTACCGGATCATTTACCACAAGTACAGGCTTCAAGTGAAACTCAGTGGTGATCATGCTTGGTAGATTTCAGGGAGCTGAAGACCAACACTGGCAGCAGATTTCTTTAGAGTCCTTGCTGTTTCATCTGATCTATCTACTGCAATGTTGTAGGAAAAAAGCAGCTCCTACACAATCATTTGGCAAAAACTCAGGTCATATATATATTGTGAAGTAGCCATTATAATACAATGAAAATTTCGTTTCACATGGGAAACGTATAAATTCAAGTAGGAAGAGTACAGACTAGAGATCAATGAGACCTACATGTTTCTTAAACAAACGAACTATAAGAAATGTAGATTTATCAAGTCAGACATAGTCTAATACTCTACATGTACACACAGCAACATTATTGCAATTTTTTATTGGCTTTTTCTTTGTGTGTATGGGTACGTGTGTCTTTACGAGAGAAGTGAAGGATAACAAGCCAGCCACCAGGTTCCTTGCTAGATGGTAGTGGAAAACAAGATAAGTCATAACACAACTATTTGCAACCTATAATGTGGCACCCCACAGGTTAAGTTGTCAAAACACCCTTTTGATCTGGATAACAATGATCAATATATACAGTACCTGTATTCCCAAACCCCAGCACCCCCACCCACACATGTGCCGTATACCTCATGTTTTGGCTTTGATCAAATACCCCCAAATCATTGAGCATTGAACCATGTTATGAGAGGATGCAACCCAGGAAGACATTACCTCCTGGTAGACCAACCCGTAGAACAGCAGGCAGATATCACTTCGCCTAAAAAATGAAAATACATGGATGGCTACTAAATTTAATCCAAACCCTAACCCAAAATCATCAACGATGCAATTATGAACACTTATGAAAAGATAGAAAAAGAATCGAGAAAACAAGAGGATGGGAACCAACCTCTTCGCGGCTAGCACAAGGAAGAACTTTGGGAGACTTTTTTTCACATTGAAATCTTTGATATGAAGGTTGGCAAATTATTGAACTTTGTTATTTATACCTAACACTACAAAGTCCATGAGAATCCATGATTTTCCAAATCCATAAATATGAATGATATTTTGAATACGCTAAAACTTTTGTGGAATTTCTGAAATCCATATTGAATACCCCTAGACTTTGTGAATTTCAGAAAGACTTTTTAAAATCCTGATTGAATACCCCTAGACTTTTGTGGACATTTTAAAATCCAAATTGAATACACTTGAATTTTCAAAATCCATGAAATTTATTAAATTGCCCACAAAATCCCGATACAATAAACCCTTGTCAAATATAACATCGCACCAATGTGTACAAATCGGGTGCAAGGTGCTGTATATGTTTCAGCAATTCAGCGTAAGCAGAATAACACGCGCAAGGATAACAATGTGGTGCTCTAAAATTCCCAACGTCTCTCACTCCCTTTCTCTTCCGACTTTCATCAAACACCTTGTGACCTCCAATGTAAGAACCTCAACCTCAACCTCAACCTCCTCTCTATATCACCGAACTCACCGAAAAATCCTAACTACCGCAATAAGCCCTAGTTCATCCAACTTTCAAATTCTTGATTCCCGCCAAAAAGAGCAGATTTCCCTCTATGTCGACGCACTTCTTGACTGGAATCAAGTATCTTTTTTCTATCTTTCTATCTTAATCTCATCCATCCATGTTTCTATTTTTCTCTAATTTGAACTGAGTTTTGTTCGAATTCACAGCGAATGAATCTTACTGCTGTCACGGAAACGAGTGAAGTCATGACGAGGCATGTTGAGGATTCACTTGCAATCATTCCTCCAATACAGGACTCTTATCTCTCTCATTGTGGCTCTTCGTGTGACAATCTCAACCTCGTCGATGTTGGTAGTGGTGCTGGTCTTCCCGGATTGATTTTTGCTATTGCACGCCCAGGTACTGATTTGAATTGTACTGATTTCTGTCAATCCTGAAAATTTTAGTTTGTAATTTGTCGTTTTTTTTTGAGAGATTGAAGATGGGTATGTGTTATCATTGTTATTGGTAGATTGGAAAGTTACGCTTTTGGAATCGATGAATAAGAGATGCCTCTTCTTGGAGCATGCCATTAGTGTGACCGGTTTGTCTAATGTGGAAGTCTTACGTGACAGGGCAGAGGTAATTCTTTCATTTCATCAAGTACTATTGTCAGTGAATTTTCATGTGTAAATAGATAGTGGGCAATTGAAATTTTACAATTTGCATTCATGGTAAAGAACCAAAGTATTCGTGTTTTTGTGTTTGAGCAGAAAAACATGTTTCATCCATCTATTTTCTGTATTGACATAAACTACCTTGATGATAGGAGGAACAAAATCAATCAATCAAATGCTAGGGACTTCTGGGATGATTGTGTCATTGATGGGTGTAATTGGATATCTAATGAAGGTCTTGTCAGAATGGGTTGTTTAGTTATATTGATCATATTATGATGAATAAGATATGGGAAGGTCTATATTAACTTCTTAGGTACACAACGAAATGTTGTATATTCTGGTAGAAGTAGAACTAATCTCCTAAGAGGTCTTCTATTCACCGAGTCACCCCAATGTTAGTACCCATCCAGGAAGCATAGACGCCGACACAGACACGGTGATATGACAAATCTCAAAGAAGTAGGACAACACACGTGAATAATATAGTAATTGATATATTTTATTATATATTTAAATAAATTGTTAAATGCATGTAAGTCCTTAAGCATAATGAACAATGGTTCAAAACCATTTTAAGATTAATCCGACACATTATAATAATTAACATAAGTCATGTTGAAATCTTACTATATTAGCAATAACATTCTTCATCTTTCAAAATGCTTCATTTTTACAATTGCATGATCTGCTATTTAGCCACGTAAAAAACAATCAAAAGAAACATTCATGAAGTTACATGCCCAACTGTTGTAGTGATATTTGACAATCACAAGTCTTAAATCCAAAAAGAATCTCAACCACCCTCATTCTCAAAATTTAAAGAGTATCTTCATCTATTATGTTGTCATCACCATCGATGAATAACGTGCTTCCATATTCGATTCATCAAGAGAAAGATTCACAACTTCAAGTATTCCTACACCCTAAATTTCAAGTGCATAACCGTCAATATTTCACATCCTACTCTCACCTTGAAGGTATTCATGAGTTTTCTCAATAGAAGGCGAATATTGGAATGCCCATATCTTCGCCATCTTGTTTCTCGTCAAACAGTTCATAAAAGAGAGTTAATAAAAGAGCGTGTACTTCAATTCCTATCATGACATGTTGGTAAATTTTGCTTATTTATACACTCTTTAATGTGTAAACAAAAATTTTCAAATAATCAGTGTCCAAATAGTGTCCGCCTAGTGCCTGACCTGGTCAAATAATCTGGACACGTTGACCAAGTGTATGACACGTGTCCGAGGAGTGTTGGTGTCTAACAGTGTACAATACAGACAGTTTGGAATTTTTGTAGTGTCCATATTTTAGAGGTGCCCGTACAAGTTAAAAAATGGGTCTTTGAATAAAGGAAGCAAAATACCATTTTTACCAAAAGCAAGCCTTGAATTCACTAGCAGAGAAGGAAATTTTGGATGCTTACCACCTTCATGTGTCATTGAAGATTCCAACATATGCAATCTCAAACAATAAATTTCCTGTGGAATGTAGAATAAATTTAGTATGAGCAACATAGAAGTTTCTGATTGATGAAATTTAGTGTAGACTGTGGGGCATCCCCCAAGTTACCCCTAAATTACATGGTTTTAGAATATGATGGTACCGTTGATGATAACATGGGTGTTGATGATGATGTATTCTATATAGTTAAATCGTTTATCGGACCCTAATCGGTTAAAGAGTGATATGGGATTATTCGGGATTAATCAAAATTAATCGACCTATGTTTTACATACATATTTTCTTTATCCTTCTAAGTAATGTTTACTTCAAAGAAAAAACATTTAAAGAAAAAAATTATGTGTATTGAAGTAGTAAACATCACTTGTCACAATTTAAGAAAAATTATAACAAAATTAAGTATTCAATGTCAGATAAAGATGCGACATTCTTTAGTTTTGCTTGGTATTCCTTTGGTTGTTCTTCTCTCTTCTCTCATATATATGAATAATTTTATTTTTCATCATTCTTTCTAGCCTCTTCACACACTCTTGGTATTGATGAGGTTAAGGCAATTTTTTTTCTTCAAAAAATCTTAATTTTTTTCTCATTTGTTTATAACACATTGCAATGGACCGATTAATCGGTGAGTTTTGAAAGCGATTAATTGTGATTAGTCAGTAAATCGACCATAAATCGTTGATTACTTGGCCAAGGGATTGTTCAAATGATTAATTTAAAAATCGTAATCCTCTACTGGCGAGAAGAGATTAATCGTAGAATAATCACCGATTTAATAACATAGGACGTTTTCTGGCCTTACAAAGAGGTCTAGTTTGTTTCAATAAGGAGTGTACTTAGCCTCTTTCAAGATAGTATTTAGGAAAAGTTTATTTGTTTCATTGTTAGTTTTTGGTAGAGGGTTTTTCTTTTCTCAGTTTGATGCAAATAACTCTGTTTACATGGCTTTGAGCCTGCTACCATGCCATTCCCCAATAGTGAGTTACACTATAATTGTTCTATTTGTGACATCTAGCAAACAATGAGTGCTTGTTTGATTGTTAAGGCCAAACTTTTCATTTTTGGATGCTTTGCTGGCAAGTCTGATACATCTCTACTTTTACTCTGATACTGAAGGCTCCATTTCTCTTCTTGTTAACTTGGATGAATCTTGTCTCTCAAGTTGTCTCAGCACCTGTCATTTGATATGCCACTCAAAGTACCATGAGATCATACTCTTCAGGCGCAATCTAAGCTATCTTCTTAGATTTGCTTCTTTAGTTTCTGGTGGAGGTAAAATTTTGTTGTCCATCTCTCCCTGAAGAATGATTGTCTGATTTCTCAATGTAAATTGTGGTCATGGTGTAATCCTTAGAAGAGATGCCTGAATTGGTGGTCTGTTCGGTACACGGGTTAATGTCGCACGGTTGAGGACTGTATTTTCTATATTTCTTTGCAATTGTTATCGTCTTTGTGGTGGAAAAATATATATTGTATACACAGGATAAAATTTCCAACTTGTCAGATACCATCAGACCAGGGCTATCAATCAGAGGTCCAATAGTGCTATCGGGTTTTTGTCTTAGCTTTTATTGGATCACATTTCAATCTCATTTTGGATTTAGCAAAGGCAATTTTAACAAAATCAATATCTATTGACAACCCTACATCACACTGAACGTTAAAACATTTAGAAATGCATTTTGACATGGTTGACTAAACATCACCACCATATAAATCATTTCGTTTTTATTTTTATATATTTTTTGTTTTAATTTAATTTTTATTTTTATAACTTTGGCTAAGGACATATGCAAACATTGTTATAGGACAGAGTGCAGGCCAAAGTCTTGACTTCAGAGAGGTGTTTGATGTAGCAGTTGCAAGAGCTGTTGCAGAAATGAGAATTTTAGGTCTGATGTACAATTTTATCTTAATGCCTGTTATGTTAAATATCCAGTATCTTTCTTGCTGCTTAATTGTTGCTAATTAACTGTTATCAGCTGAATACTGCCTCCCCCTGGTTCGTGTTGGGGGCTTATTTGTAGCAGCAAAAGGTCACAATCCTGAGGTTTGCAGTCTTTTTCTCCCATGTCTCTGTCTTAACGTTGCATCATAATGAAGGTACATGCGTATCAACTAGTTATTTTACTATTTTTCTCCTGTTTGCTAATTATTCTATAGACATATCACACATGCTACATCTACAAGTGGGCTCACACCTCCAAGAGCCCCAAAAGTCTTTTTTCGCGCGCTTACTAACTTTTTCTTCTTATTTTCAGTTATTTAATTATTAGCAATTTTCAATTATTAATAATTTCCTTTCCCTTTTCAGATTAGATTTCTTGTTTACCAAGTGTTGTTATATTATATTTATAAATAAGGCCATTGTGCATGTGATTATTTGAATTCATTGTTTAGTTCTGTTTTGAAGTTGACAGAATAAACTCTTTTCATTGTTATAGATTTGAATTGAAACCCTTGTTTGATCATTTGAATCTATTGTCTTTTCTTTGGTATTTACACTACCAGTTCATGAATAAGAGAAAATAGACCACATTAAGCGAGTAGAAAAAGGTTATTCTTTATGGAACAAGGGAACATGAATAGGGAAACAACACAGCAAAAATTTGTCTGTGCACATCATAGTAGGAAAATTTACTGACTAAAACCTCTTTTTAGTCAAGTGTCTATGTTTGCTACAGCCCCAACACTATGTTTTTAGTCGAGGCGTCTCTAAATCTTGGCGTATGGAGGAAATTCTGGATGACAACACGAGATGGTGGTTGCATTTTTTGCTCACATCAGATAAAGAGGATGATGAGGAATGATTCTCCTAAAAAAATTGTAACTCAAGTTTTTGGTAGGATTGATGTTCATATCCGTAACACTGAAGCTAAGTTAGAGGGGCTTAGTAAATTAGAGGAGGAAAGAGATCTCTCTGAGGAAGAATGGCGTCAAAGACTAGCCCTTGAGGAATAATGGCATCAAAGACTAGCCCTTAATACTGATCTTCACCAATTAAGCTGATTAGTGATTACACTAGCTGGAAACGGAAATCGGCTATTCGATGGGGTAGAGTGGTGATTTCTTTTCTGATTATTTCCATAATATTGCTAACTTTTGTAGTATTCACAACTGTATCTCTTCCATTCAAAAGGAGAACCAACTTCTCACTGATAGACAATATTGCGGATCATACTATCAGCTTCTTCAAAGATCTCTTCTCAGAACCATATGAGTGGCGGCCTTAGGATGGTTTGTCCTTCAACACTCTATCCGCTGATCAGGCTATGGCGCTAGATGCCAACTTCATGGAAAATTCATGCCCTGTCCTCTGATGTGTGCCCGGCCCCGGGAATTGATGGATTCCCTTCAGAGTTCTTTGCTCGATGTTGGGAGACCATTAAGGTTGTTTTCATGAAGGTGATTTCAGATTTCAGCCGTAAATCATTCTTAGATTGGCGTCTTAACTCTACTCTGATCTTGCTAATTCTGAAAATCTCTGGAGCCATTAGAATCGAAGACTTAAGGCCGATTAGTCTCATATCTGCAGTTGCAAAAATTATTTTGAAAAAAAATTATTGCCTCTCGGCTGGCCATGGTTATGAACTTACTGGTCTCCCCTCATCAACGAGCTGCAGTGCCTGGCAGACAATTAGTTGATGGTCCATTGATTGTGAATGAGGCAATGAGCTTATTCACTCTCGTATTCTATAAAAGCAAGCAGGTATTGCGCTGAAGATTGATTTTTCGAAAGCATTCAACACTCTCTTGGAGTTTTATTGATCACATCCTGTTCAAGATGGGTTTCTCCCCTAAATTTCGTAGCTGGATTCAAACTATCATCCGCATGGCATTGTTCTCAATTAATCTCAATGGGGGACCGATTGGTTTATTCAAAGCCTCCCGCAAGATTTGACAGGCTAATCCCATCTCCCCAATGATTTTCTCCCTAGTGGGAGATGCACTTACCAGAATTACTGCGAAAGCTACATCAAATAATCTTTCCAAGGGCTTCCAAGTTTTAGATGGAGGTACCCAGGTCCCTATTCTGCAATTCGTGGATGATACCATATTCTTCCTGGATCCCATACACACTGACCTTGCTCACTTGAGATTTTGCTTGTCTGGTTTGAGGTGGTATCGGGCTTAAGGATCAACTTTAAAAAACTGCCATCCACCCTATTAGGGAAGTCATAGATATTGAATCTCTGGCGACCTTTATGGGGGGCAATCATGCTCCCCTCCCCACTCGTTACCTTCGCCTTCCTTTGGGATACAAATACAAGTCCAAAGATATTTGGGATCCAATTATTGAAAGGCTCCAATCCTGTCTTGCAGTTTGGAAAGGCAGATATTTGTCTAAAGCAGGGCGTCAAACATTGATTAAAAGTACCATGGCCAACATCCCAGTCTTCACTTTATCCATGGCTATCATCTCTGCCTTGATAGCAGCCATGATTGAGAAGCTTTGTCGAGATTCCTTTGGAGCACTTCATCCACTGGGCACAAATACAACCTCATCAACTGGAAACTGTGCGTCCTCCAAAAGGAAAGGGTGGTCTAGGTATACGAAGAGTGTGTGATATGAGCAAGGCCTTGTTAGGCAAGTGATTATGGTGGTTTTAGACAGAACAGGCTCTGTGACATTCAATAATCTCAGAAAAATACGGAATGGAGGAGTATAGTTGGTTCATAAAGGAGAGTAAGCTTCCATATGGGTGTTGTTCATGAAGAGCAATAACTATGCTAGTTTTGAGAGACCCAATTCTTATCAGGTGGGCCCTAGAGACCGAGTTGACTTCTGGAACTACACTTGGTTGGATTCCCATATCCTCAAAGATAAATTGAAAGTCATCCACAATATTAGACGAAAAAAGAGAGGGCAGGTCCCAACATTGTATAACAACTCCGACTCGGTGCTATCCTGGAATTTAGACTTTCCAAGAGGTCTTTGAAGGTTGAGTTGTTGACTCTTCTCGACAAGTTTGAGGCTAGTGAAGAGGAAGACAAGTGGATATGGAAACACAAGACGAACACTTTTTCCGTCAAAGACTTCCACGAGAAAATAGTTACTTTCACTCTCTTCTCCAATCATGCAGATCAGAGTCAGTATTCAATCCCTTTCTCTGAACAGATGCGTTCTATGTGAAACGAAGCGGAATCAATCGACCACTGTCCTCAGTCCAAGTCCGTATGGACAACAATAGCCAACTAGTTGGCTTGTCATCTTGTCGGGGAATCTAATGCAATGGTTCATTAAGTGGAACTCACATTAAGTGGAACTCAAGAGTGATAGATTCAAACTAGTAAATAAACGACATTGCAATAATCGAAAGTTAGGAAATAGACAATAAACGAAATCGACGAACTAAACTAGTAAACCAAACAACTTTTATTCAATCAACCAAGAAACAATGGGCTACCTACGCCCTTATTTATAACTAACCTACTACCTTCTAAGTCAAACCTCAAACCTAATAGGAAACCAATGTGAGAACTCTAATTGGAATCCCTATTACAAAAAATAATAGAATGTCTAATTATAGCTAAAATACTACTATTGCTAATATTAATAAATATCCTAATCCCATAAAGACACCTTCCCCCTAGTAAGCAATAGAGTTGGGACAGATTGTTGCTCATTACGCGTTGGGCTATTTGGAAAAAGCGAAACAACAATGTTCTGGGGGGTGCTAAGCTAGATTTAGAAGTCCTTTGGAAGATGATAAAGACCATGTCTATCCAATGGTCAATTGCTGGGATGTCGCCCCTTCCCTATCGATTAATGAAATGTTATAATGTATACCATAATATATGAAATGCTATTTATTTAAGAAAATCTCGAAAAATTTTGGATTCAAAACATTTTCAGCAAGTTTCAGAATTATTTGGATTGGAATTAGATATTTCAGACTTCAGAGACATTCCAATTTTGTTCCAAGATTTTTCGGAATTATCGGATTCGGATAGTTTTGGAATCGGATTTTTTTTTTTTTAAGTTTCGGCTCAGAATTGGTCGGAATCGGATTTTGCTATCCAACTTGCAGCCCTAGGTTCATCTCTTGATACAGATTCATGCTTCGGCCAGATTCCTACAATTGGGTCAGCAGAAAGTCTTGGACTTGTGCTGAATTGAAGCAGGTCCAGAGTTGTTGAAGACGCCCTCATATGGTCCAAAACTCAAACTTTGTTCCCAATACCAACTCCATATGGAATTTGCTCCTTAAATTTGTGTCGCAAGTTCATTACAAGCAGCCACAGTACACACTCATAAGAATCATTTGGAGTTTGCGAGAACCACCCATGAGCTTCTATCTCGTATTGTTAACAATTAATTTTTCATAAAGAATGTTCTTCCATTCCAAACCGCCACAACCATTTGGAGAGCAATGCTTGGTTGAGAATTTCTTAGAAGCCTCCCAATCCACCTCTCACTTTTGGACGACACACCAAATCTCAACTAATGAGATGATATTTCCTAGAAGCCTCCTTTGTGCCCCATAAGAGATTTATGCAAATCCTTTCAATTTCATTTGCTATGGAAATTGGAATTGTGGTAGTAGACATCATGTACACCGGAATACTAGCAAGCGTGTACTTTATGAGAGTGACATGACCGCCTTAGAAATAAAAACTTTCAAAACAATCAAGAATGACCATTTTCCAAACTTTTCTGTTTAATATGGATTATAAATTTATAGACTATATGAATTCCTTTGGTTGTCAATAACATGGCCCAAGCCCAACCCGAATTTTGATCACGTTGAATATTTTGAACCCATGTGCTGCCCTATTTCAAATTCCCATAGCCCATGGCCCAATTTTTTCATGTTTGGTCAGGTTGGTCTGCTCAAGTTGAACTTCTTGTGATGTTTAGATTGAATCAAGATTTTGTAGTAAGGTTTCCTAGACAACTGGAAGCGATGGTTGTTGGTGGAGTTTGGTTGTAAGGTTAATGGGAGTACATTTCGAAGGATCTTCATCTTAAAAAGGCTGCTCTTTCAGTAGGAAGATGAATGAATTTGTGGAGCTATCTTATGTGTTTGACAATGTATGTTTGGGGCATGATGGATGGGTATGGAAGGAAGATGAAGGAAAAGGTTTCTTTGGTTTGGCAGTTGGTGCTTTAAACAATTTTCTGTAAAGCTGGTGTGGAAAAAGGAGTGCCTTCGAGAGTAGCTTTCATATGTGGCAACAATGTGGAAAAAAATCCATCTAATTAGCTCATAGAGGGACAAATATTGATTTGGTGTATTCATTATGCAATTATGAGGAGCCCACAAGTCATTTTCTTATTCATTGCAGTCAACAAGTTATGAATGTTTTGTTTATGCTTGTTGGCTTATCTTGTGTAATGCCAGCTTTGCTGGGAAAAGTTTTGAGGAATTGGAAGACTCCAGATCACATCAGTTTGTAAAGAAAAGGTCTTAATCAATGTGTTTCCCATCTATGTTTTGTTTGATGGTTTGGAATGAAATGATACTAGAATCTTTCAGGGTAAGGCTTTGGATGATGGAGCTGTTGTTCATTATTACTCTTTGGGTTTGTGTATTCCTTCATTCATTATTCAAAGGGATGTATTTTAAACGGTTGTATGCTAATCGGGGTAACATTATTTTAGGACTTTGATCCTTTAAAGGTCGGGATTGTATCAATTAGAAATTTGAGTTCTAATAATATTTTACATTTGAAAAAAAAGTGAATTACTTAGATGTCCATCGTTCTATGCTACATTCATAGAAGATATGTTTTACTTACTCTGTGTTACCACACAGTAGGTTGTCTGGGTTGTATACCCCCGGAAACAAGCTTCCACCTAAGGCAGTAGGACAACGTTGTTTAGGTTATGAACCTCCCAAATCGAGACATCCCCAAAGATGTATGCACCTAGCCTTCACACAAGGCTGAGCAACCTCATACCTCTGTAAGGGTGCATTACATCGCACTTAACTAGGGCTAGAACGCCATCATGATCCAAAATCTGTGCTCCAGAACTGCCATTTTTTTTTTAATGGCCATAGATGTTTTCATTGTTGAGCAGTATACCATAATCTGACATCTGTTTTAATTTGAGTTGTCGACTTTGTTGACCATCGCATTGTTGGTCAGTTGTTTAGGTTCTTGATTTCTGTCGTTTTCCTCGAAATTTGTGTTTAACATGACACAATCTCAAGAGTTATTAAAAGGGGCACACACAGTGAGCTTATCTCAGCTTAATCGGGAAAACTATTGTTCAATTCCCTGTTATGATTTATCCCACTTAAAAAAGACAGGATTATTTTGGGTGCTGGATCAAGTTGGTTACATTCTGAGGAATCAGTTAACAACGGTCATTGATAATGGATATACTAGCATATTACTACTGCCGTTGGCACTCAACAAATTTTTTTTTCTTGCAATGGACACCCTCACTGCCATTCCTACAATTACCCTCATTTACTTCCATAAAAATATCATATTTTAGAATGTAAACTAATTTTTTTAAAGTAAAACTAGGTTAAAATTAGAATCAATTGTATGTTTTGGGTCTTTGTTTGAATGTTAAAAAATGTTTGTCCGTTTCTTTCAAAAATATTAAAAATACTTGAGGAATGAAAATATAAAAAATATTTACATCTTTTAATAATAAAATAAGTATTTTGAAATTTTAAATGTTTATATTAATTATTGGTTTTGTTGGAAAGATCTTCAAAATTGCATTTCATCAATATCAAGTTAACGAAAATCCGACAACCACATAGATAGTTATGATAATTTTCATTTAAAAAAAAGGAAAACACAATACTTTCTCTCTTCGCCACATGTACATTCCATCAACTTTTTTTCACAATTTTTTTCATTTTCTTTACCCTTCTACATGTTTTATATTTACAAACATGCCATCATAGGAAATGAATCTCAAACCCTCAACTCATTTCCCAATTTTCAATCCTAATATTCTTTTATCTCCAATCCTCAAGATCTGGAAGATGAAGCGACGCTGAATGAAGTTTCTTCCAGTTATTTGTAATTCATGGAAAGTATAATGTTGATAGCCACTGTTATTTATGCTTGTGACAGGAGGAAGTTAAAAATGCCAGTAAAGCACTTAAGTTATTAGGAGCTACCTTATTACAGTTGCACACAGGTCTGGTTTTCTGCTATTTTGTATTTAGGTCTGTTTATTTATTTATTTATTATTTTATTTTTATTTTTTATATACTTATCTAAAGGACAGAAAATTAATAAGAATATAGGTTTGTTTCATTGTCTTGCAACTTAATTTGCCTTAGCTAAAATTGCAAGTCAATTTTTGGCTGAGGAAAAGCCTTTTAAGTTAAGCTATAAGCCAAATGGGGATCTTATTCTATTGCTTTAAGGCCTGGATCAGTGTAAAAAACCCATATGTTTCAGTACAAGACTTAATCTTTATAAACCTTAATATTTTGTAATTCTTTGTTAGATCAATGAACAGCTCTCTCAGATCTTGCTGTCTCTGTTCCGATATTAATATGTTGACCATTTTGTCGTGCGGAGGAGAAAAATAATCTCTCTCTCTATATATATATATGTTAAAGGTATTTTTCTCGTCTGACCAGTAGAATAATTATAATGGATATTTTTAACTAATCATTGTCCTTGTTAACAGCTAACTCAATGAGGTGATACGATGAGTGAAGTCAAGCAAATTAATCATTAACGTGTACTAAAATTTTTAGGATGCATGTCAAACAGTAAAACGAAGTGGAAAATTGTTTGAGGCTAAAATTATATTGGATATACATTGTGATATATGTTGGGCAGTCTAGAAAGATGTTCACTTATGAGGAAATAAAATAAATAACGATGTAGGCTGTATGACTGAGTGATAAAACTACAACGGGTTGAGACTGTGGAAGTCTTGGAACAATCTTGCTAAATGATAAAATGAACACAAACGACGTTAGATATTTTAGCATGCACAAACAAAACTCTCAGCATTACTGATGTGATCTGATTGAAGATACTGTTCAGGGTAGGTCTGAAATAGAAGGTTTGATTTGTGTCGGTGGTGTTGTCAAATCTGTAAGAACAATCTCTTTGGACTTTGTGCAAATCACGTAATCTAGCAGATCTAGCATTTTAAAAGCATAGAAAGGCTTGTCTAGATGAATTACATGCAGACAGCTACAAAATGTAACCCCCTTATTAGATATTCATCCATTTCGGCAAGTTCTTCTCCAAGTAGGAACTTAGTTATTACTCAGTTTACCCTGAAATGCAACACAGTTTTTAGGCCCTGCTTATTCTGAATTCACTAATGTATGTCTTTCATCCTAGCCAGTGGAATCACACAGCCCACATGGACAACGCACTGCTGTTGTTTGCTTAAAAGATCATCATACTCCCAAGAAGTATCCCCGTGATCCTGGTACACCGGCTAAGGTACCACTGTAAATAATTCACTAGCACCCACTTTCAGTTTCTTTTAGTATTCAGTGGGTTATTGTTTCTGTGGCTCTTGTGAACTTCCAATTGAAATGGGAAAGTATCTATATTTTTGGGTTATGCTCTGGATAATCGATATGAATCAGATTTTATTCAATCTGTTATAGTTCATGCATTCGTAGTATGGTTACTTGGATGAAAGGTTTGCAGGTTTCAACGTATTCTTTCCTGCTTTTAGTGGCCCTATATTTGTATAGTTTCAGTTGATCAATGGCATGTTAGCTAACTTTGATTTTTCTTTTTCATTCCTTTCTAAATCGTTGCAATTGTAAATGTCAAATGTCACGTCCACTATCAATATGAGATTAGTTTTTGGCTTATAAGTTATAATTTTATTTGTTTTTGAGAGAAGGGAATGGGATTTTCAGTATTTTGCACAACCCATGTTATGAGCACGAATGCATGTGCCCGGCCTCATAACAACTTAACCACTGGGTTCATCTCCTTATAGCCTGAGATGAGCATTTTTAAATTGCATAAAATTTTCTTTGGATTCAGTTCCAATCGACGCCCTCATGATCTTGATATAAGTATTATCATCGTCAAACTCTTGTCCAAAACTGTTTCCTGCCAGCTGCATTGGTCCTGTTTTCCATTTCACTGTATATGCATCATGTCCAAAACTGTTTCCTGTTTTCCATTTCACTGTTTTCCATTCTCAATTGGCTAAGTTGGTGGTCTAAAGCTAATCCTTCCCGTCGGGGGGAATGGTTATGGCGTAGGGTCCCTCACGTTCTCATGTGGTGTGTGTGGAAAGAAAGAAATAAAAGGGTTTTTGAAGGACTAAACAGATCAGAACACTCTATCTTTATCGAGATTAGAGAATTGTTGTGGAAAATGGGTACGGCATGTAATTTATTTACGGTTTTGGGTTTTGACACTTTCATAGTGTCTTGGCATTCCTTGATATAGGAATGTTTCTTGTTGTAACTTGTTTCCCTTTCTTTCATTAATAAAAATCTTCATGTTTGACCGAAAAGTATATGCATCATGTCATTTGAAAATGCTATACTTTTCTATTTGCAGTCATGTCGATTTCCCCCTGTTCTTTATTCTCAAGTAGTAACAAAATTATCTAAGTTCATGATAAATTATAGATCCTTGTAATAAAATATTTGGATGATTGAATGAGCACTTTGGTTGATTATATGAAACAAATAGAAGATTGCAAATCACATTTAGTTTAATATTTTCAAGTGACACCTATGCACAACAAGGGTAAAAAATGATCAACGGAATTATTCATTCCCCCCTTAGCCAAGCTAAATTATAAATTCCTATAACTGTCCTGTGAATATTTTACTCTATCTTCATATAATAAGAAGAGACGCGACTATTTATATGATGTATTTTCTTGATGTTGTTAATAGTTCATAAGTTGCTCTACTACACTCATTTTTTATGTACAGGATGCAATTTCAATACTTTGTGTGGGACCTCTGGGCTATTGTTCTTCTTACCTATCTTTCCATTTCCATGAGCACTGATATTAGAACACTTTCTTGTATGTGAGAAGATGTTATGCATTGGAAACATTCTATTGATTCTGTGTTAGTTTAAAATTAATAAAAGATGTAAAGTGATGTTTAAAGGTTTCTTTTGACTAAACCTACATGACAATCAATCTTAAGACTAGCAACTATATTTTGCCTATTAGGTTAAATGGATCATTCAGTAGAGCTTATCTTTTAAGTCTTTATCTTTTCACGTGGTTGGGATATATTTGCACACGATACCCGTGGGTAGGAAAAAGTAGGTATTTTTTAAATATAAGAAAAATATGACATGTAGGGTGAGTAAGAAGAACATCAAATGTTTTGATTCCCTCAGTCTCCCAAGTTCCATAACAGGGATCTCAATACATAAAATTATAAATTTGATTACAGCATGGATTAATAAAGCTATAATAGAACAGGTATGGTTGATAGACTTTTACCTAATTCCCACTCCACTTGCAATTAATTAATTAAATGGAGATTTAAATCTTCTATAATTATGATTAAATATGATTTGGAAGCATAAGTATCCATTTTATTTGGGTGGAAAAGAGGAAAGCCAAATTTCTGTAATTGAGATGTGTTGACCAAATGTGCTACAAAGGTTTTGCATTGTTTTTGTATTGAGACCATAATTAGCAATTTTGCATATGGCCAAAGATACCGGGGTGAAAAAGTTTGTGTCTAGTGCAATTTTAGACGAGAACCTCTAATGCGAGATTAGGTTAAACACAAGTATAGTAAAAAAAAAACCCATGAGGTATTGTAGTACACCTTCATTGTAAAGAGGTTCGTAAGTTGCAAATAATGATGGATATAAAAAATTAGACTTATTAATTGTTACTATAATTTTCATGTTGATATTAGGTGAACGGTACAACGTTTGCTATATGCTTATTAAGAGAATTTGTTTTGTTTGTATGTTCAAAAGATACTTCAGATTGTCTTTGATAACGATATGATTTGTAAAATTAACCGTGTGCTACAATAGGGTGGCCGCACTTTTAATTACCATTGAACTGACCCTGGTGGTCCTATATGTTACAAGTTTCTCCCACAGAAGTCACTCAAAACCTCTTTATGTTTCAAGTTAAGACAGATCTTGGCACTAAGATAATAATTACTATAATCTTTGCTGGTCTTAATGTAATCATTGGGTTTTGCCACGATTAATATTTCTTCTATTTGATTTCTGATTTTGACTGAGAAGAAGGTTCGGGAATTTGCGTTCCTGTTACCGCATCTTTATCACCAACACTGTAGTCCATTTTCCTGACAGTTGAAGTCATATTTCTTAGTGTCGATGTCTACATAAGACTTAGTACTTAATTTGAAGTATCTAGCCATCCTTTAAACAAAAATTTTGAATATTTTTCTCTTTCTCGAGGGCTTATTCTGTTTTAGTTGTTTTATAGCGGTGGGAAGAGAAGGGGATATTTGTTCCACTTATTTGCCCCCTGTCCTGATTGTAAGAACCAAGTCTAGTTTTTTTTTTTTTTTTTGTCTGTGTACCTTCACAACGATCTTTAACATAGAAGATTTTGGTTCATTATTTTGAAAAACAACCCACATTTAGTCATGGAAAACTAGAGCTTGCTAGCAACTGAATCTTGAGTTACCAGTTATGGGTGATTTCACAGCAATATTGAGCTGAGATCGTCGAACAGTGCAACCCGTGTCGAGTTTGGTTTTGGGTCATATAGGCTTAGTTTTTTATTGGTTCAAACTTCAAGTTATATTGATTACTCTAACTATATTAAGTAGGTAGGGGTGACATTTGAAAATTAGTCACTGATGTCTCTCACTTTGTCTGTTCCTTGAAAAAGAATTATTTGTGAAAAGAAAATTATTGAGCAATACATTGTTATTATATCGATCAAGGCATCTATATTTTACATTTATTGCTTTTCTTAGTAGTGCTTTCTTGTTCTCGTGTTGCACAAAACCTGATTGCAAAAACACGGTTTCCTAGCGTTTTCAATCAGTATATTAAGGTAGCTAACTTAATTATTTAATATAACTTTACTTTTCTTAATAATAGTACTTTTAGGTTTTCAAAATCTTCACTTACTCGAGAATTTCTTGGCACTTAGTGTCTCTGGGTAGAGTTTGTCTAAATGTCGAGGGAACCAGCGAGCCCTCGAGATGCGTGAAAGTGTCTCGAGACATGAGCTTACACGCATCTCAAGGGGATGAACGGCTTCACCCCCCTCCCTCGCTGGTTCCCTCGACATTTAGAATTTCCCCTCTGGGTATTCAGTCGTTCACTGTATATTGAGATCGTTAGTTATTTATTATAAGTTGCTTTACTTATTAATAATAATACTTTTTGGTTTCCGAAATGTTCTTTACATTTGAAATTTCGTTGCACTTACTGTGCTTCTGGGTATTCAGTCCTTCACTATATTTTAAAGCCACCCCTTTAAACTTTAGATGGTTTATTGGTAATCCAACAATTCTCTCTCTCTCTTTTTTTTTTTTTTTTAATTTTATTTTAATCATGCGTATTTTTTTGGAAAGCTGTAATGGTTTTGTTAAGGAGTTTAAAATAACTTATTGGATCAAAACCATGAAAACGGTGAAATATACATTAATCATGCTGCGAGAGATTGTCACAGATGTATTTTACTCTAGTATAGAAAAAATGTTTCTTCAGCTACATGGCTTTCTCTGGAGTATTACTATGTAGGAAAAGAAAAACATTTATCTTGTAAAATTGTTGAATGTCATAATTATCTTACTGCAAGTCTTCCAGTAGTCTACAAACTATTTGAACAGTATATGACGTGTTCATTGATATCATCTTCAAGTTCTACTGTCTTTGTTTAAAATTATGAAAAAATAACCTTTAAGTCAAGGTTTACTGCTTGAATAGAGAATGTTTTGCTTGAAACCTTGCTGTTTCTTGTTTATTTTGTACATAGAATAGTATACTGTACCAGAAGTTAAGGAGAATGTGGTAATCTCTAGAACATTGGGCAGAGAGAGGGATTTCTAGTTTTAATCTTATTTTCTTATGACTACTAAGTAATTGCAATTATGATCATTGTCTCCTTCAAGCTCCACACTCTCAACCAATCTTTAAATCCAATTAAATATATAACAGTTAAAAAGGTGGGAACAAAAGCTTTTCTACACCAAAAAAAAAAAAGGATGCAGTTATAGGGTGGCACCTTTTGGCCCAACTCAACTCCTACACCAATTTCAATAAATTTATTCAAATCCATTATTGTTTTTCAAAGATTTGTTGTTAAAGCTAAAGAAGGTAGAAGGTTAACTAATAAAAAACTAATACATCTCCATGGTCCAATTACCTGTATTCATTAAGGTGGGAAGGGATATTATTGTTGTTTGCTATGTACATAAGACACTCAAAGTAGATGCTCTTCTCCTTCTGAGACTCTTGTTAATTTACCTGTGGTGACTTAAAGTTATAGTTATTCTTTGATGAAATGTACTTAAGTTTGATTTCTTGAAACAACATGGCTTACATGTTCTATTTCATTTGTTAGCCTGTGGATATTTCTGCTGATATTTGGGAAAGGGTTTGTCATTGTTGTTGTTAATGAGATCTTAAGTTTGTCAGGTGATAAGGTTTAGCTTTTACTTAGGGCCCCAACATGGCTCACATATTCGATTTCACTTGTTAGCCTGTGGATATTTCTGCTGATATTTGGGAAAGGGTTTGTCATTGTTGTTGTTAATGAGATCTTAAGTTTGTCGGTGATAAGGTTTAACTTTCACTTAGGGTCCCATATATTAGGAGGTTTGTTAAGGCAGCAACCTCATAGTTATGAATACCAAAAATATGGTCCAGTCCTGTAATTTTTATTGGTAAGATTTCTGAATAAAAAAGCTTGGATGCTTTTTTTTTTTTTTTTTTTAAAGACAGGTCAACACCATAAGAAAGTAACCATGCCACCGGTTGGTCTCAAACCTAGGACGTGGGGGATAAACCCACACAGCCCTAACCACTCGACCACATAACACCATTGGCAAAAAAAAAAAAAAAAACTTGGATGCTATTAAGCTTGTTCATCTGCAAACATGAATAATCAACATTTGGGATAAGCTTTGTTGTTGATCACATTGATGTGATTTTAATTTCGTTGGTGATAAGTTTCAGGTTCACTTAGGATCCCAGATATTAGGTGGTTTGTTAAGGTGGCAGCCTAATAGTACCAATATATGATTTCTGTTGCTTAACCATGATTAAATTAGTATTGATGTTTGCAAGAAATATTAAAAGCCTATTCATCTCAAATATAACTTCTGAACTACATCAAAAACTTTTAGTACTAATTAGTATTATTGCTCTAGTTTGATCGAACTAAAAGTAGATCAGTCCTAAAAAAATGTAGGTTGAACTCCCTTCCAGCTGATCGATTTCAGATCAAGCTAACTTATCTGCTTCTTCCTTGCACACTAAATCTCAGTATGGGGAACTGAAATCTGCCACACTTTGATATCAGAGTCCAAACTGCCACTGTAAACAAGATAGGAAGAAGAGGCACCAGACCTTGAAGTAGAACTATAATGATTAGGAGCTGCAGCTAAACATTTGACTGGGCCTCCGTGTCCTTCCATGACTGCCATACATGAGTAGTTCCTGCCAACATCTCTCCTCCATATTCGGACTGTTTTATCGGCAGATCCACTGCAAACCAGATCAGAAACTATAGCCAAGCAAAGGATGGACTTGGTGTGCCCTCTAAGGGCACCCACAACCACCATGTAACCACCACCACTTGCAGCGCTGCTGCTATCAGCTTCTTCTGCTGCAGCATCTTTCTCCCAGACAACAATTGATCGGTCACATGCCCCCGAATATAGAGTAGTTTCATCGGTACTAAGAGCTAAAGCATTAACTGCTGACTTGTGTTTCTCTAGTTTAGCCACCAGTGAATGCTTTTTATCACCTGGGAGCTTTCTCCACACTTTGATCGTCTTATCTGCTGATCCTGTATAGAGAATCCCATTGCTAGACAAGCAAATTGCATTGATGGCATCGTCGTGTGCCTTATCAATTGATTCCAGACACTTAAAGTCTGATGTTCTCCAGATTTTGAAGCTTCGGTCCCATGAAGCAGAATATAGAAGAGACCCGTCTACTGATAAGGCAAGTGCAGACACAGCGTCTACATGATGAACCCATGTGCATTTTTTGTGGCGACGCACCTGGACATAGTTGGATGAAGGTAATATTTTTGTGACACGGTCAGTGAGTGTAGGAAGTGTGGCCAGTTTGTTGAGGTGGTCTTCCTGTTGTTGGTCACTACTAATTTGCCATACTCTGATTTTGTTGTCTTGATGGGCGCTGAAGAGTTTGTTACCCGAAATCACCAAAGATTTCACAGAACTTTTGGTGGTAACCAAAATGTTATCATTCTGAGAAAAGGGTGTCTCTTCTTGATCAAAAGGGTCGCGGTTCCATAAACGGATTTGTTGATCAGAAGAGCCACTATAGAGGAATTTTCCAGAGAGAACAAGAGAACAGACATAAGAGGAGCGACCCTTGAGAGTTGAGATGCATTGGTAGTGTGTGATTGGATGGCGTTCACTGAGTGAAGGAACAGATGCAAAGCTTGGTTGAGATGAGAGAGAGGACGAGTCTGTGTGAACAAGTTGATGGTTGGAATACTGAGACTGAGATTGGTATTGGGATCTCTTCCCTGAATTACAAAGTAAGGGACATGGAACTATCCCCATTTTTTTTTTCTTCTCTCAAATTTCAAAAGAGGTTTGAAGAGAATTGGGAGTTTGGAGAAAGGGATGAAGGGTGAGTTCTATATTTAAGGGATGGGTGTGGGGTTGGGAGTGTTAGCAAAGGGGGTGGGAGAGAGCCTTAGTAGACTAAGGTACAAGTAGGTGAGAGAAATGAGAGTGGGGATTGGCTGAAATATAAACCAATGGGGGATCCAACCAAAGCATACTTGTATATGAAGGCAAAACATAATTTTTTTGTAGATGCACCTATTGGGTTTTGTTTATATGCTCGCATGGGTTCATGTCGAGTCTTTTGAGTATGCGAAGGTTCGGCTCTTGTCTCTTGCCAGCTAGAAAAATGAGCTAACTTTGACACAACTGGGGTCGCTTAGGCTCCTCTAGCAAGGTTGTATAGTCTTTGTTAGGCCGATCAAAGGAAGAACACTGAGGGTGTGTTTGATTGCAAGAAATTTTATGTCATGGAAATTCATTAGGGAATCTCTATGTTTTAAGTTAATTTGAGGTATGACTTTACATGCAATATTTGATTTTGTTATCAATGGTGGGAATGAAAGTCTCATAAACATAGGAATCACGTGCCTTTGGGAACTAAGGAGTGAGATTCACATATTTACGGGACTTTCATTCCCACCATTGATCACAAAATCAAATGGTGGATGTGAAGTGATAAATAAATTTAGCCTAAAATAAAGGGATTCCCTCATATATTTTCATGACATAGGATTCTATGCAACCAAACACCCTGAATGTCTAAACAAAAAGAAAGAACATAATATGGAAAATTCTTGCTATCTGCAATGTAGGGGGAACCAATATGTATATCTGGAGAGGTCAT
Organism: Berberis vulgaris; assembly: GCA_963556465.1. Taxonomy (NCBI): domain Eukaryota; kingdom Viridiplantae; phylum Streptophyta; class Magnoliopsida; order Ranunculales; family Berberidaceae; genus Berberis; species Berberis vulgaris. The sequence goes on along the minus strand of OY747132.1, from coordinate 12,028,128 downwards.
TTTGGTTAGATTCATGTTTTGGGTCTGTATTTCAATTCCGGTCCACATGAAAATAAACATTCTTAAACAAATATATGCAACAATTTTTTCCCTACCTTCTTTTGGGGATACATATTAGAAAATAAAAAATTAAAAGTTATTTTACAATTTCAAGAGAAAATATGAAGTTTTAAGGCAAATCATTTTTCTTCTTAGAGCTCTTTCAAATATGGACAAAAATATCCTAAAAGAGTGAGAGATATAGACTATATCACTTTTCATTGCATATTTGAGTTTGTTTAGGCTATTTTTTTTTTTTTGTTAGGTTTGAGTTTTTTTTATATTTTTATCTTTTCTCTTGAAAATACAATCACAAACATTATTTATAAAAAGGGTAAAAATATAAAAAATCTAAAAGTGACTATAAAATTTGACTGCTGCCCTACCTTACCAAAAAATGGCTGCCTAGCCTGCTCCTAGAATTGGGGCACATCTTTTGGAATTAAAAATGTTGCCATGCATCTGAGTGTGAGTTGCTTTCTGAAAAAGAAAGCCTAATGAGGAGATAACGCTAAACGTCTATTGTGAAGAATGACTGAACGAATCAGAAATGAAGATCGACTAGATTTGCTTGAACAAGTTGCTAATTTGATATAAATTTGGGCCTTCCAGTCAATTTTGGAGCACTTTATTAAGGTATTTCTTGTATATAAAGAATTAAGTTCTGCACTATGGTATAGGACAGTCGTAACAAGAAATTTACTTTTGTCATAAACCAATCACATTTTACCGAGCAGCCATAGACCATAGTTTCCAGGCAATAACAATTAACCATAAGCTTTGATGAAAGTACTCTTGTTTTTCAGTCTTGATTACTCCATATCTCTCTCGAAAATGCATGGTTGTTGAAGATGATCAAAGATAAGTTGTAGCAATCATAGCTGATCCACTCCAATCAACTTGTAAATTTCCTTTTTAGGATAATTCATATAATGGCAGACAGGAGGCATGTCATCTGATCTCTACAATTCCACTTACTATTTTTATTAAGCTGCAAATCACCCTTTTTCAGTATGCATGTAATATGATGTATGAATGGTAGGTTAATATGGCCATCACCATCACCTTCAAATCACCCTATGATCCAAATGTCATAACTATTCAATTTGTGATCGATTTTATTTTCACCAAAACCCGACGGCATTTGGGGCCACGATGTTTGAACCATGTCATATGTCAAATCCCAACAAACGTTTATTGGAACGTACAAAGACCATTAACCATGGGTGTTTCCTAAAGAATATCAAATTTGATCGTGACTCAAATCTATTTTCAATCCTGCACCCAGTTGCATGATTAAAGTTTAACACTTGAACTCGAACAACATATTTCAACATTTAGTAGAAAGTTATACAGTTGGGTTTCATGTATAATACTAACTTATAAACAAATTTTGTTAGGTCACAGAAAGTGATGCTTCACTTTCCAAAGTTCGTGTATCATCTATATTCTAGTGGCCTTAGGTCATCCATTGTGTTCGAGATGGTCATAATTTTGTAATGGGCAATAGACATTGCTATTGGAGATAGTTGAACTTGAATGCATAAATTTAGAAATGTTTAACCTGGGAATCATACATCCAAGTAATAAATCTCACTAATGGAGATAACTTTAATAAGAAGTTAGGCTTATGTTCATCATTCACATAATCTCTATTATATCTGATTAGGCGATCAAAGGTGTGATGGCTCGGTAGTTGAGGAATGACGGATGATATTACTAAGTCATAGGGTCAAACTCATCCAATAACATCTGACCGGGAGGGGTTAAGAGATAAGAAAAAATAATAATAATCTGATTGGGCGACTCATGGAATGTTAAACTATACTCAAACTATTGACATTCCTTATTATATTATATTCTTGTTAAAACCCACAAATACCCTTGGCATATGGAAAGCATATGCTGGTTTAAAACATGTAATTAGGGGTGGGCATCCCATCCCGCAATCTCGATCCCCTCCCGATTTTTTCGAGTCTTAATGGGATTGAATAATTTCATCCCGAAGTCGTCCCGTCCTGATCTAGAATGGAATGGGATGGGATGGGATGAAGATTTTCAATCCCGCCAATCCCGTCCCGAGCTAATTTTTAATATTTATTTATTCATCACACTAAAAGTCTTAGTCTAAGACTACTGGTTTGGGGGATTTGCTTTATTACACAACTTAATAATTGGTTAGTGAGTATAATAACAATATCAAACGAGTTAAAAGCTTACAGGGTCCACTGTCTTAGCATTCTCCAATTGCTCCTTCCTGTTAATTCCAAAACTATTAAACTATTGGCAACAAGAATTGTGAAATGATAGTTTTATATTGATATAGATATAGATATACAAAAGGTGACTATAAAAGTATAACAAATAAATTATCTCTGTTCTTCAGTCTGATGGGAAGCAATCTAATGTGCACTCACGAGTATATATGCTTTCGCTTTTCAGCATCATGGCCATGGTCCGTCAATGATTTGCGAGCCCATTCCCACTAAGGATTCATAATGAGGTTGGTAATAGCAGAAGTTATCAGCAAGCTCCCTTTGCAGAATCAACTCCTCCAAGAATGCATCAGCTGACTTCAAAAGGTTTGGATAGTTCACTTTAGAGATCCAGTTAGAAAAAAACAATAAAATAACCAAGAAGCTGGATTTTATCGGCCATATATGAAGCATCTCAAAACAAAGAACAAATTAGCTACATCAGCGCTGAGAATATAAGAGCACATACCTGTGTATAGAGTTTACAACAGGTTTGCGTGCCCAGGGCACATCATTGTGCTGATATCTACCCAAAATGCAGGTAAGGAGAGTTGCCCGAGAAACCTTTTGGATTTAGTGGGTTATTACGGTCAGTAAGATAAGCTCTCAACCTTGTTGGTAACCATCTTTGCTCCCCAAAAGCACTTTCATTGCAGCTGATTCACCTTACTCCCACCATTCAAGCTCAGGAACATCTGCTCTTTTCCTAATTTAACAATTTAGATTAATTTAATATGAACTCAAAAGGAACTAATTTAAATTTATAAAACATTCTATATCAAACACCTCAAAACATCAGAAATGAGATTCCCCCACTCTATTATTGGATACTCTCCAACCCATTTCCTACATGGACATCTAGTTTCGAATAATCAATAAGATACTCAGGAAGCAACTTATTAGATTTCCCCCTCAAAGTCTTTGCACTATACTCCAATTTGCTTGATGCCACATATAATTGTGTGCATCATCTTTCTGCACAGCTACTGAGTAGCTCATGCACTTGCAGATTTTCAGATTATATTCCAGTTGTTGATCCCGTCCCGTCCCAATCCCGTATGAACGGGATGGGATAGGGATGGGTCTATCTCGTCCCATCCCGTTCCGTGCCCACCCCTACATGTAATACCACCACACCCCCTTCACTAAAAAGCCTCCCAAAAGATCCCCATCACCACTTTGACCACCTCACTCTACTAATCCTTCTTCTTGCCTTGGCAGCCCACACCTTTCTCACTCAAAACGACCTTGATTTGTTCCATTCCCAAACCCTCACCGTCATACCAAATCGCTTCCTCTGCAATCTCCCAAATCTTTGGTGGTTTGCACATGTTACATTGTATTTGGTTGTTAATGAGGTTTAAGGCAGTGGTGATTTCATGATGAGTAAAAATGTTTCATACGGAAATCACCCTTCTCTTTTCGTTCACGTCCGCATTTTCTAGTGTTACTGCTTTGCAGTTGTAGTTAGATGGAACCCATAGAGAAATGAGACTACTATGTTTCTCTTCAAATTGATGCAAAATGATATTGTATGAAGAATAACAATGTTATAAAGGTTGTGATGGTTAGGTGTTTGATTGGCTAAGTTTTATGTCTTCACTGGGTTTGATATTAGGCATGTGAGAAGTTTAAAATGGGAAATGGTTATGCATATACATCTTAGGGTGTGTTTGGTTGCATGGAATTCTATGTCACGATAATTTATGAGAGGATTCCTACATTTTAGGTTAAATTGATGTATCACTTCACATCCACCATTTTATTTTGTGATCAATGATGGGAATGAAAGTCTCATGAACATGGGAATCGCACTCCTTCGTCCCCCAAGGAATGTGATTCTCATATTCATGGAATTTTTACTCCCACCATTGATCACAAAATCAAATGGTGAATGTGGAGTGATATCTCAAATTAGTCTAAAATGTAGGGTTCCCCTCATGGATTCTCATAGCATAGGATTCCATGCAACCAAACACATCCTTAGATCTCCTCGAGTTCAGTGTTTGTTGCAGGTCACTTAGGATTTGTTGTTCAAGAATCATAACCCTTTAAACTCAGTATGTTCCAATAAGTGATGACATTTGTGGGTTATAACCAAAATATAGCAATCAACATCCTTGACTAGGGCACTCAACATAGGTTTGGTTTGATTGAACTAAATTTTAAATTTAAATTTAATATCAGACTTTATTAGACATAAACTAATAAGGGTCAAACTCAAAAAATACTCACAAATAAACTATGGTTGTTTAGTGAAAGGGACTTGATGGATCTTTCTTATATAGGCGGTGACTAAATGACATCACCACTTCTACTGAAGGATACCACCATCCTACTTTTTTTTAGTCTCCTGAAGGATAGATTACCTCTCACCTTTTCTTCTCTCTTCATAGGAGCAACACCACCACCGGCTGCACCACCTCTCATCTCCTCTCTTCCTCTTTTCGTTCGTTCGTTTGTCTTCTTCCTCTTCTCATTCTCTTATTCATCTTCTTCTTCTCCTCATTATTTTTTTTTTCATCTTCTTCTCCAAGAGAAAAAGATGAGAAGAGGAAGAGTGGAAAATAAAAGGTGTCGCTGACGGTGGTGGTGGTGCTTGATAGAGAAGAGATGAGAAAAAACGTTGCGGTGGCGATGATGCTTGATGGAAAAGAGAAAGAGAGAGAAAATGAAAGGGAGAGAGGAAAAGAGAGGGAAAGATGTGGATGTGGCGGTGGCGGAGTGGTGATGTTGCTTGATAAAAAAGGGAGGAAGTGAAGAGAACAAGAACAATTACACCAAGAGTAATATTGCAAAGTGCTCAAGCAAACTGGAGGAATAACTCAATCTTATTGGATAGAAGCTTTGACTATTATATAGCCTTACAGAATTAACAGAAAGCTAGAAATCAGCCCACGATCCACACTAACAGAAAGTGGTAACGTGCATAAAGACTTAGTCCAACGTGGAACAAGTCTTCCTACATAGTAGGAACTTATTGAAACCAAACCTAAACAGTTTAGAGTCCTACAACAATGAGGACACCCAGACTTATCAATCCCTCCCTTAAACTCACTGTCATCAAACAGTTAGTTTATACTAACAATCTCACAGACCCCCAGCATACATCGAAGCCTCTGAAAAACATCAACCTTTAATGGCTTGGTCATTATGTCTGCCACCTGATCCTTGCTCCCACAATGAATCAGTTCAATCGAACCTTCCTTTGTGAGATTCCTCAAAAAATGGTACCTTACATCGATATGCTTACTGCGACCGTGCATGACAGGATTCTTTGACAGCTTTATGGTTGAACTGTTATCACATCTAATTAGAGTACAAGTTTCATTACTGTACTCGAGCTCCCTCAGTACTCTCTTCATCCATATTGCTTGATAGGCACACACTGCGGCTGCTACAAATTCTGCTTCTGTAGTGTACAGTGTAACGATAGGCTGCTTCTTTGAACTCCGTGTCACAACACCCGAACTCAGCAAGAATACATAACCACTTGTGCTCTTCCTATCCTCCACATCTCCTGCATAATCACTATCAGTGAAAGCAAACAGTTCATCATCTCCACCTTTCTTGTAATGAATACCATAGTTCATTGTCCCCTTTAAGTATCGAAGAGCTCTCTTTGCAGCCTGTAGGTGAAGCTCGGTTGGTTTTGCCATAAATCTACTTATGAGACTAGTGACAAACATCATGTCTGGTCTTGTGGCAGTGAGATACATCAAGCTTCCCACCAATTGCTTGAAGTATGTTTCATCAACAGTAATTCCATCCTCATCCTTACTAATCTTAAAACCTGGGACAATCGGACTACTTACTTCATTACTTTCCAGCATCCCAAATCTTTTTAGAATCTCCAGGGCATACTATTTTTGGTATATGAAAATACCATCTGTTCTTTGAAGTACTATTCCAAGAAAAAACCTCATGCTTTCCAAATCAGTCATATCAAATTCTCTCAACATGGACCTCTTGAAATCACACATCATATCTTTATCATCACCAGTAAAGATTAGATCATCAACGTAAATACTTACAATGATGATCTTTCCTACTCCATTCTTCTTTGTGAATAAGGTTTGCTCACTGTCGCACTTCTGAAAACCCTTATTGATAAAATGTGCCTTGATTCGACTAAACCAGGCTCGTGGAGCTTGTTTTAATCCATACAATGCTTTGTGTAGCTTGTAGACCAAGTGATCCCTTTCTTCCTTCTCGTAACCCCTTGGTTGCTCAATGTAAACCTCTTCACTCAGTTCTCCATGAAGGAACGCTGACTTGACATCTAACTGGAAAATCCCCCAACCCTTTTGTGCTGCCAAGGCAATGATCATCCTCATCGTGTCCATCCTTGCCACTGGTGCAAAGACATCTGTGTAGTCTATGCTGTGCTTCTGTGAGTAGCCTTTGGCTACTAGGCGTGCTTTGTGCTTTTCAATCTCTCCATGTTCGTTGTACTTGGTCTTGTAGACCCATTTGACGCCAATCCTTTTAGCTCCAGTAGGCAACTCACTTAAAGACCATGTTTTATTCTTCTCAATGGAGCTGATCTCACTGTCCATAGCTTGCCTCCACTTCTCATATTTCACTGCTTCCTCAAAGAAGAGAGGATCTTCAGTTGGCACGCATTGAACCATGTGTGCCTCGTCGTCACTTAGCCATTCTTCAGTGACATAGTCACTCAAGTAAGAAGGAGGACGTCTTACTCTTCCTTCATAAACCCTCCCTACTCTTCCTTCATAAGCCCTCCCTTCATCCTCACCAAGTTCATTAGAACTTCTCTCTTCACAACCCTGTGTTTCTTCACTGCTCTCACCCACATTTCTTTCTCCTTTAGCCCCACTGTCACCTTCATTTTCACTCACCCTTTCTTCTCCCTCATTGTTTTCTTCATTTTCTCCCCATTCCAAATCTAACAAGATCTGTTCCTCATAACTCACATCCCAATCCCATTGTTTTTCTTCCTCAAAAATGACATCCCTGCTCACAACAATTTGTTTGGCTATAGGATCAAACAATCTGTATCCCTTAGACTCCTCACTAACTCCCAATAAAACACAAGGAAAACTTTTATCATCTAATTTACCTCGCTTGGCATCTGGAACATGGACATGAGCTAAGCTTCCAAAGACACGGAAATGCTCAACTAAGGGTTTTACTCCACTCCACGCCTCTTGTGGTGTGATATTCTTCACTGCCAGTGTGGGACATCTATTCAGAACATAGAAAGTCCAGTTCACTGCCTCTGGCCAGAACGTTTTTGGAAGCTTCTTATCAGACAACATAGAACGAAACATATTCATTACAGTTCGATTTTTCCTTTCGGCCACCCCATTTTGTTGTGGCGTGTATGCAGCAGTTAACTGCCTCTTGATTCCATTGTCTTTGCAAAAATCAGTGAACTTAGTTGAAATGAATTCACCTCCTCTGTCTGTCCGTAGGCATTTGACACTCAGCCCTTTCTCCTTTTCCACCATTATTTTGAAGGACTGGAAGCAATTCAGTGCTTCACTCTTTGCTGTTAACAAATACACCCATGATTTACGACTAAAGTCATCAATAAAGCATAAAGTATACCTCTTTCCACTATTTGATATAGGAGAAATGGGTCCACAAATGTCTGCATGTATAAGCTCCAAAGGCTTACTTTCTCTCCACATACTCCTTGTTGGTATGTTATCACGATGTTGTTTGCCATGAATACAGTCTGTGCATGTGGTATTTGAGGCTTGAAGTTGAGGGAGCCCACGAACCATCCCCTTGTGTTGCAAGGTTCTCAATCCCTTATAGCTCAAGTGACCGTACCTTCGATGCCAAAGATAAGAGAGATCATGTGAGCTTGTGTGAAGACATCTTTCTGGTTGATCATTTGTAGAGACTGGGGTTTGAGCTAGCAGTATAAACATCATGTTTGTACTCATCACAGTCTGAATAATTAGACCTTTATTCGGATGATAGATTTTGCAAACTCCTCCTTGAATCAATACAGCCAAGCCCCTTTCTTGAAGTTGTCCTATGCTCAAGAGGTTGTTTTTGAGATCTGGAACATAGTACACCTCATGGATAACATAGTTGATTCCATTTAGAATCAGCTTGACACTTCCCTTGCCAATCACATTCATCTTACTATTGTTCCCCAATTTAACTGAATGAACAAAGCTCTCATCTAGATTTGTGAACATACTGCGATTGCCACACATATGATTGGAACATCCTAAGTCAAGAAACCAAGCATCAGTCTGTTTTTTTTCATGTGTCTCAACAAATGACATCAACAGCATATCATCTTCTTCATTTACTTCTGCATAATTAGCCTCTTTATCCCATTTTGGACATTCATACTGGAAGTGTCCAAGATTATGACACTTGTAGCATTCCACTGTATCCTTGTTGAACGCTTGACCTCCTCTTCCACGTCCTCGTCCTCTGTGATTGCTTCTTCCACGTCCTCTGCTCCAAGTTCTATCAGCAGTTGTCACCTTCAGAGCTTGCTCCACACCGCTGCTTCTGTGAAATTTCTGCTCATGTACAGTGAGTGAGCTCTGAAGCTCATCAATGGTAATTGCATCCAAGTCCCTAGATTCCTCATTCGAACAAACTATATAATTAAATTTGTCCGTGAGAGATCGTAGGATTTTTTCACATATCGTGACATCAGTCAAGATCTCCCCATATACTCTCATCTTGTTTGCTACTGTCATCACTCTAGCAAAATAGTTGGTGATTGTTTCACCAACCTTCATCTCAAGAGTCTCAAAATCTCTTCGTAGTGCTTGAAGAGTTGAGCGCTTAACTCGAGCATTCCCTTCATATTTCGTCTTCATGGAGTCCCAGATCTTCTTGGAGGTGTCCTTTTCCAAAATTGTCTCTAGGATACGCCTATCAATAGCTTGGAAAAGGTAGTTTTTGGCTTTGAGATCTTTTAGCTTCACTGCATCAATCTCTTTCTGTCGTCCTTCTGATAAGGGTTGCCCCCCCTTTGCTGGTTCTTCATAACCAGTTTCAATCAAACCCCAAAACTCCTTGCTTCGAAGGAAATTTTCCATGAGCATGCTCCAATGGTCATAATGACCATCAAAACGTGGAATGGATGGTTGCACAAAGTTTCCTTCAGAAGTCATCTTCCTCTCTCTCTCTCTCTTTGTGTTTGGATGTCACTCAAAAGCTGCGGCTTTTTGTTTTTCTCAGTCCCAGTGGGGCTCTGATACCAGTTTGAAGAGAACAAAAACAATTACACCAAGAGTAATATTGCAAAGTGCTCAAGCAAACTGGAGGAATAACTCAATCTTATTGGATAGAAGCTTTGGCTATTATATAGCCTTACGGAATTAACAGAAAGCTAGAAATCAGCCCACGATCCACACTAACAGAAAGTGGTAACGTGCATAAAGACTTAGTCCAACGTGGAACAAGTCTTCCTACATAGTAGGAACTTATTGAAACCAAACCTAAACAGTTTAGAGTCCTACAACAATGAGGACACCCAGACTTATTAGGAAGAGGGGTAGTAGAATATTTTTTTATTTTAATTGATAGTGTTATTCAAATAGGCAATCATGGCCTTAAAAAATTAGTACAATGATAGTGTCCATCGACCGAACTGTTGGTGTAATTCAGTGACTGCCTTTTACATATGACTTAAACTTTGGAAGAGAAGCAAACAAAGAAACCAAAAAAAAAAAAAAAAAACCATTTTTGTTGCAGCATGTGTGGTTCAATCAAGAAGGGAATGAATTGGTGGTTTGAAACTCAGGTAGCCATGTGAGTTAGGCCTTCAATGGTACATCAGCTTGTTCAGTAGACCTTGTCATTATCAATGAACCCTTCAGGGAGCGAGGGAAGGAGAAGGGTGCGCATTTCGAGAGGGATAGGTGGTTACACCCATCCCACACTTCCTAGAATTTTCGCATTATCAATAATTAGTAATAGTAATTTAACCATCTTTTTCGGAAGCAATTGTCTTTACCTTTTCTTTTCCGTATTGAGTTCATGAAAAGAGACAATGGTGGTCGAATCAATATCTTTTAGTACCATTGCTGAGCTCTTTTCCCTTTCCAATGGACAGTTTTGACGGTTGAAAACGGTTTAGCCCATGTGAAATCATAAGCTGACAAATGGTGGGTGAAGGGTGATGAGATCTATAGAGTTTTTTTTTTTTTTTCATTTTTAACTTCACCGAAACTGAAAAAGCTTACTTAGAGACATCATAATGGGAGACCCAAACACTAAAATATGAAGGACTAACATGTTTAGTGGAGCAATCAATCTTTCCATCACATAACCAACCAAAATATTGCTCCACTGAACATGTCAATCTTTCCATCACAAAACCAAGACACTCTAAAGTTTCATAAAAATAGGGACAAGTTTGCAGGATGCAAGTCGGAGCATGGTGTACTGGTATGGCTAAATGTTGTGAGCGCAATGGAATATATTCACTAAGGTACTTGAAGTTGTTGCTTTAAGCTAAAATTTCTAAGGTTTGAAGCTTTCGAACCCTACATTTGAAACAAAACACATTGACACCGATTTCACATTTTACTTCATTTCTAAGTGCCATGTGAATATCAGACCAACTCCAAGGGTCCCTTTCTACCAAGTATGGTAAACAAGCAAGGTCTCCTATAGTCTTTACTTTTTCCTAATAGGTTCATCACATGCATCAAGCACCCTATTTTCCTACTTAAAAACAAATTGTACCCTACTTCTATGGAACCCACCATAGGTAATGACCTTTGGCAGTGATTGAACAATTCCAGGCACATGTCCACATCTACGTAACCTTTCACCATCCCATTGGATTATTCTGAAGTCCCAGTTTTAGGGTTGTTCAACAAGATTAGTGGAAAGGATGGCAAGTGGCCATGGATGGATGATAATAAGTTTGGGGTTGGTAATCCATCTTGAATTTCAAGTCCTTATAATCTCTCCCCCAAATCGTTGGTGTTTTGAATATGCTGCGACGTATTTGGCCGTTTGGAGTTGGTTCATCTGTTCCTTTGTAAGGTTGTTCATGAGGCGAGTAAGGCAGTGATATATAGATAGGTTAGAGGTGATTTCATGAGTAAAGATGTTTCATACAGAATTCCCCCTTCTCTCTTTTCTAGCATTATTGCTTTGCAGTTGTAGTTATATGAAACCCATAGAGAAGTGAGACTACTATGTTTCTCTTCACATTGATGCAACTGGTATTATATAATATGAAGAATAATAATGTTGTAACGCCTGTGGTGTTTAGGTTGATTGCTAAGTCTTATGTCTTCACTGAGTTTAATATGAGGCCTCTGAGAAGTCTAAAATGAGAAATGGTTATGCGTACATATTTTAGATCTCCTCGAGTTCAGCTTTTGCCCTAGGTCACTTATTTGGAATTGTTGTCAAAGAATCATGACCCTTTAAATTCAGTATGTTCCAACTAAGTGAAGGACATAATAACTATGCTTGTTTATTGAAAGGGACTGGATGGATCCTTCAGTCCCAGTATGGTGATTTTACATATCTGGACTATATAAAGCACTCCCCCAAATGAACAATGGAGGAACAGTAAAAGTGTCATAGACTTAATATTCTTAGTTGCCTAAACTGCCCTCCCAATTCTACCATATTTACAAGAAAAACTAAAAGTTAAGTGAACAGTAACAAGAGGTATTTTGGTACATTAAAAAATAACAATAAATTTAAAAACTATGAACAATGATCATTTTCCTATTCCATCAATGCCCTCTCACAGTAAAAACCAATAACAACTGTAGCACTGGATGAACTATGTTGTTGTCTTCAACTTGATTTTTATTCTCATCTTTCCCACCCAACTTTGTAATATTTATTTAAAAAAAAAATATTAATGGTACAAGTGACAAAAGGGTGTTTATGTCTTTTAAATGAAAATTACTATTACATTTTTTCACACATTTGCCTTTCACATTTCATTTTTTTACAATAATATCAGCCCCGCCCAAATATTACTTAATTATAGTTAAGCTCCTAAGTTAATTTTTTCCTATATTATTCATGAAGCATTTTAAAGAAACTTAAAACTTAATATATTGATTTAAACCCTTTTAATATTTAAGGGTGTGTGAAGCACATAAAATTAAATTCAAAATAATTTTGTTAGACCAATATTTTCAAATTGATAATTAATCAGTGCATAATTCACTTGATAAAAAATAGAAATCACACACTTAACGCGTACTCAAATAGGTGATATACAAAATTGAAGTTTTAGCACTATTTCTTTTTTGTATCATCAACAACTTGTTCGATGCTTATATAGATTCAATGCAAAATCGTTGAAGGATAGAAATTTTTTACAATTAATTAATCATGAAAATAAATAAATGAAACAAATAATTTTACACAAGCATAGCGGCACTAGCGGACAGTGGCTTTAAACTAAGGAAGAGAAGCAAACAAAAAAAGAACGCATGATTGGAGCATAACCTTCATAGTACCCCCAGGTGGCATTGCATGAATGGTTCTGTTTATTTTATGATCTCCCTCCCAGTGACTCGAAACCATTGTCCTTGAAAAGAATCAATCAGTGACTAAGAAAAACAAGACAAAAGTTGCTTTAGATATTGACTATAAATAAATCATTGGTCCTCGCAGTAGCAGTAGCAGTAGTAGTGGAAGTGGAAGGCAAAACCCAGTGTTGTTGCAGCATGTGTGGTTCAATCAAGAAGAGAATGAAGTGGAAGCCATGTGAGTTAGGCCTTCAATGGTACATCAGCTTGTTCAGTAGACTTTGTCATTATCAATAATTCGTAATTTAACCATCTTTTTGGGGATTATTTTTTTCCCCCTAGCAATTGTCTTTATCTTTTCTTTTCCGTTTTGAGTTCATGAAAAGAGACAATGGTGGTCGAATCACCTATATTTTAGTATACCATTGCTATTTGCTAAGCTCTTTTCCTTTATCAATGGACACTTTTGACGGTTGAAAACGTGTGAAATTATATGTTGACAAATGGTGGGTGAAGGGTGAGATCTATAGAGTTTTTTTTAACTTCACCCTAAACTGAAAAAAAAGCTTACTCAGAGGATCATAATGGGAGACCTAAACCTTAAAATATGAAAGAATACAGCCCTTCTAGGGGGAGGCCAGAGCGTGAGGCTTGCGCGAGGCTCACCCACCACCATCCATCATCTTTGAGATATTGTCCATGAGTGCATCTCAAGAATGATGGATGGTGGTGAGCGGGCCTCACCCTCTAGAATCAGAGGAAAGAATAACATGTTTAGAGGAGCAATCAATCTTTCCATCACAAGACCCAACCAGAATAAAATATGAATGCCACATTCCTTAAAAGTAAGTGAAATGCAGTCCGTCAAATTTATAACAACACCAATATTATGAATTTTTGGGGAGTAGGACTCATGTATAATTGCGTTTTGAGTATGCCAAGACACTATAAAGTTTGATAAAAATAGGGACACATTTGTCGGATGTAAGTTGGAGTTTGGTGTACATGGTATAGCTTAAATGTTGCGAGGAATGGAATATATTGTCTATGAAAATGCTAGGAAATCATGTTTTATAACCAGAATGACGTGACGTGATCTTAAAAGAATGATGGAATCTCCAAAGTTTTTATGTATACTTTGAAGTTATAAAAAACCTCCTCTAATCAGTGTTCTAAAAATCGCTAGGCGCTGGGCGGGCGACGAGCAGGTGCCTAGGCGGTCTTATGTTTTGTATTATAACTTTAATAATTTACAAAAGTTAAACATAATACCTTATCAATTACATCCAATTTAATGTCAATATACATATGCAAAATTTAAAAACATGAAAAATTAACAATCGTGAACAAAATTTATTAAAACTCAAATGACTGAAGTTGGTCATGATGGGTACTTTATATAAATTTGAATTTGTGCAATCTTTTATTTTTCTTCAAATTGCATGAATAATCTCAGTTATGTTTGATAAAATCTACATTAGTAAAATTGGTACCGGCAGATCCTTTGAGAATTCCATCAAGTAATCATCTTTCGCTACATTTAGACATATGATCATCATTATCATCATCAAAGCCCATTCCCGAGATTTTCTAAAAAAACAATTAAATAGTTTATTTCTAAAAAATAGGAAAGAAAAATAAAATAAGAACACAATCAACCTTATCAAAAAAAAAATAAAAAAAAAATAAAAAATAAAAAATAAAAAATAAAAATAAAAAAATCTCCTAGACCGCCTAGACCCCGCCTAGGCCGCCTAGACCGCCTAGCCCGCCTAGACCGCCTAGCCCGCCCAAACCGCCTAGCCCACCTAGTCCCCGTCCAGACCCGCCTAGACCCGCCCAGACCGCCCAGACTGCCCAGGCATTAATCTAGGCGGTTTTCCACCTTCTAGCGCCTAGGCGGCCGCCGAGACCGATTTTTAAAACACTGCCTCTAATAATGCCACATCAACCCAGTTGCAGAATCTAATTTTCTAACCTTACTCTATTAACTAAAGTCATTTAAGTTGTTACTTTAAGCTAAATTTCCTAAGGTGTGAAGCTTTCGAACCCTACATTCCAAACAAAACACATCGACTCCAATTTCACATTTTACGTCATTCTAATTTTGATACTAAAAGTGCCATGTGGCCCAATGTTTCGCCAACTCTTGTACTAGCTTGAATACACTAGGCAATTGTTTTGTGATCTCAGTATCAAACCAACCCAATGGTCCCTTTCTACCAAGTATAGTAAACAAGCAAAGTCTCCTATAGTCTATATGTTCATCACATCACATGCATCAAGCACCCTATTTCCAAAGAATGTGACTTCTAATTAGAAAAACTAAAAGTCGAATGAACGGTCACAAGACATATTTTGGTATATTAAGAAATTAACAATAAATTTAAAAGCTGATCATTTTTCGATTCCATCAAAGCCCTCTCAATTTCATACTTTTTACAGTAAAAACTATAAGAGAATAAACAATGATCAAGGATATTTGTGTACATTTAAACATTACTTTTGAACATAATATGTACAATAACAATTGCAAGAGTGGATGAACAATGTTGATGTCTTCAACCTAAAATTTATTTCCAATTTGTCCTTCCAATGTTGTAATATTTACAAGCAAAATTAAAAAGATGGGTAAAAAGTGACAAAAAGTATTTGTATCTTTTAAGGGTCTGTTTAGTTAACCATTTTTCTTGTTATGCAAATTTTCGTTGTTTGGATGTTTATTTACTGACAGAAAATCGATTTTTCATAAGATTGTTTTCCCACTACTCATGAGAATTCAAGTCCGAGGTGGAGGCCATTCATGGAAACGATTTCAATTTCCATGTCTATTTTCTGTGCAACTAAAGAGACCCTAAATGAAAAACACTATTACATTTTTTTACAATTTCGTCATCCACATTTCATATTTTTTACAATCAAAATCAGCCTCCCCAAATATTACTTAATTATACTTAAGTCCCTAAGTTATTTTTTTCCTATATTATCCATGAATTTAATTTTCTTTTTTTATTGCATTTTGAAGAATCTTAAAGCTTAATATATTGATTTAAACAATTTTATATTTAAGGATTTGTGAATAGCATGCGTAGTGCACACAAAATTAAATTCAAAATATTTTTGTTAGACCACTATTCAAATCAACAATCTAATTTTTACAAAATGATAATTAATCACTGCACAAATATTTTTTTTTTTTTTTTTGATAAAGCATGCCTGCATTCAATTAAATAACCTGATTACAATAACGATGTTCAGGCATATTAGCCAAATCATGGGTCTCACGGTTGAGGTCCCGAGGAATAAACTTACACACCCATTCTAAATTCAAAATAATGAGAGATTTAATATTACAGATAATCGAACGCCACATCCAACAAAAGTATGTTCGCGTCTCTCCTGTAATAACCTTATCATTTTCTAGATCAGTCTACAATATAGAATGTAGAGCTTCAGAGTACCCCAACAGAACACATGTCTTCTAGTTACGGGCCTAGATGAGAAGAATAGTTGCTTATGCTGCCAGACACTCTGCCATGATACTATCATATACCCCACCTAGAAAAATATCAACTATCAGGAGAGGACTCTTTGAATGCTTCAAAAGGAGGGTATGGAGCTATTATTCGGAATGACCAAGGCGATGTTATTGCAGCTTGCTCAGGTGATACAACTGGTCATTCAGTTATAAAACATGAACTGCAGGGAGTTCTTATGGGTCTGAAGCTTGCAAGGTTACATAATATACGTAAGATAGAGATTAGTACAGACTCCACCAATGTTCTTGCTTACCTATCCAACAATGATCCAGTCCCTTGGGACCTTAAGCACGTCGTATGGAGAATCCGGTACCAGCTGTCGATTCTAGAAGACTATGCATGCAAACATGATTATCGAGAGACAAACAGGGCTGCAGATTACCTGGCGGGATTGTATCCTAATACTATGTTTGTAGAATTTACTCCGAGCTCCTTTGCGGAGGATTTGAAAAAGATAGTGTATGAAGACAAAACTGGAAAGAAATATCTGAGAATGTAATCCTTCTTTTTTATTGTGGTTTGGGGATCCCAAATAACCCCTGCTCGCTTTCCAAAAAAAAAAAAAAAAAAAAAAAATCAACTATCCGCTCTTGAATCTCACCATGAACATCCATTGCAAAATACCAAAATCACCTTGTTGAAAAGATGCATAAAAGCTTGCATCATAAGAAACAATGAACATGAACACGAAAGAAGAAGGAATTGGACATTTGAATAATAGGTTAAAGTCTGTGGTGATTGATGGATTGAAATTGAGACCGGAGGAGATGAAGTCTAGAAATATGACTATCAGAGGGAGAGGCTACCTATTGCGTACTCAAATAGGCAATACAAAAAATTTAAGTATTAGCAATATTTTATTTTTGTGTCGATCAACAACTTGTTTGATGCATATAGATTCAACAGAAAATCGTTGAAGAATAGAACTTTTTTACATTTAATTAATTATAAAAATAATTTTATATACGCCTAGCGGACACTCACGACTTAGTGACTTTAAATTAAGGTTGCAACTTTAAACTAAGAAGAGAAGCAAGGAAAAAAAAAAAACCCCAAAAAAGAGAAGCAAACAAAAAAAAATCCCATAATTGGATGAAACACGAGTCTCTCCTAACCTTCATAGTACCCCCAGGTGGCATTGCATGAACGCCTGAAGAAGCTAACTTAGAGGATCATAATGGGAGACACAAACCCTAAAATATGAAGGAAAAACATGTTTAGTGGACCAATTTTCCCATCACAAGACCCAACCAGAATAAAATATGTATGCCTCATTCTCTCAAAAGTCAGTGAAATGCGATCTGTCCAATTTATAATGACACCAATATTAAGAATTTTGAGTGAGTAGGACTCGTGTATAATTGTGTTTTGAGTATGCCAAGACAATATAAAGTTTGATAAAAGTATGGACAAATTTGCCGGATGTAAGTTGGAGCTTGGTGCACTGGTATAGCTTAAATATTGTTGTGAGCAATGGTGTGAAGCTTTCGAACCCTACATTTGAAACAAAACACATCGACTCTGATTCACATTTTACCTCATTCTAATTTTGATACTGAAAGTGCCGTGTGACCCAATGTTTTGCCAACACTTGTGATACCTAGAATACACTAGGCAATTGTGTTGTGATCTCAATTATCAAACCAACCCCAAGGGTTCCTTTCTACCAAGTTATAATAAATAGCAAAGTCTCCTATAGTCTTTACTTTTTCCTAATATGTTCATCACATGCATCAAGCACCCTATTTCCTACCTAAAAACAAATTGTACCCTAACTTATAAGCATTCCTTTATTGTCTATGGAACCCACCACAGATAATGACCATTGGCAGAGAGATTGAACAATTCCAAGCACATGTCTGCATCTACTTAAACTCTCACCATCCCATTGGATCCCGTTTAACAAGTGGCCATGGACGGATGATAATAAGTTTAGAGTTGGTAATACATCATTCCATCTTGAATTCAGGCCTTATAATTGCTGTCATTAATTAACTTACTTTTTTTTTTCCATAAATATCTGGATTAGAGGCCATGGACGGATGATAATAAGTTTAGAGTTGGTAATACATTATTCCATCTTGAATTCAGGCTTATAATTGTTGTCATTAATTAACTTACTTTTTTGTCCATAAATATCTGGATTAGAGGTTTAGTTTGAACATGTCTGATTAGAGGTTTGCATAAAACATCTTATGGGTGCAAACTCCCAATGTTGTGAGGGCGTGTTTGGTTGATGGAATCTTACCCAGTGGGATGATATGGAAGGAGACAGAAAGAAACGAGGGAAAGTGAGGTTATAAAAGACACTCAAATTTTCATGTTGATGAGAATCTTATAATTTTTATTTTATTTTTTTGCTTTTTTAATAATCCACTTTTGTGAAGAACATGGACTGTGATTTACATATGGGAAATTCTAAATGTCGAGGGAGTGGGCGAGGAAATCAGCGGGGGGTGGGACCGTCCATCCCCTCGGGATGCGCACATGAAATCTGACGGCACACATCCCGGGGGATGGACGGTCCCCCCCCTCGCTGATTTCCTCGCCCACTCCCTCGACAGGTAGCCTCACTCTTTACATATTTTGTCAACCAAAACTTGCTTAACTGTAATAACAATTTTGAAAGAAGTCTGAGATGACTTGAATTCTATGAAATAAGATTCAATGCAACCAAACACACCCTAATGTGCAATCTCTCTAGCTAGTCCATTAGGATATGACTTCATGCTGGACCAACCAAGGATTGTGATTTCGTTTTTCGAGTTCATTTCGGTATCGTGATTTTAAGAAATATTTCGATGTGTAAAGAAAAAACGTAAAAATTTCGAGGATGCATAAAAAAAATATACAATCAATTTCGAGGGTATATGAAAATGAGAATAAAATAGATGCAAGTTAAAAACACTATCAAACATATATAATTAGAAAATCAGAGTTTCAAATATCAATATATAAGTAGAAAAAATGATAACAAGAATTGTAACTTTTATGATAAGGGTGGTTTTAAAAATCAATAAATAATTAGAAGAATTGATGATACGAAAAAAAATCCCAAAATTTATGAAAAAACTCTCGAAAAAATGTAACTTTTAGTTTGCCTTTTTTCTTTCGTAATTTCAAAAAACAAAATTTTCATTGAAATTTCGCGAGATTTTCTTGAAATCACATTCCTTGGGACCAACTCATGTATTCTGAGTATCCATAATTTTTTTGGCAGCAAAAAGTTATGTATATAATAAGTTGATATGGGGCTTTATTTTTGTGTGGAGTAGAGACCAAATCTCGACAAGGTAGTTTGAACAATCAATCCCAACTTTATTTGAAGCGGACATGAGCCTTTCACTGAATTACATTTTCTCAAGCTAACCTAATTAATGGAGGCCCGGACTGTCGATTTCTTTAGAGTTTACAAGTGTCGTAATCCAATAAATTTGTTTATTAATGGAGGCCCGGACTGTCGATTTCTTTAGAGTTTACAAATTTCGTAATCCAATAAATTTGTTTATATTTGCTCAACAAACGTTGCCTAACAACGACAACAAAAAATGCCAGTGTATTCATACTTCACTATTACAATTACACAAACTCTATGGAAATTGACGAAGTAACCTAGGAAACTTCAGACTTGCCTATTTTTTGTGATCATCCCTTAATTACGGATCCGAATGAGCTAAAAAATTGCTGAAATAACGTCTCTTTTGGGCTTGAGATCTTGTTTGGAGAAGACCTTACACTTGCTTCTCAACACATGAGTGTTTCAGTTGAGAATAATACCGTTGCTTACAAGGGTAAGCTTACGCGGCTATGTACTCCAACGTTAATAACTATATCAACCAACTTTTGGAGACCATCTCTTCCAATGATAGAAACCAAAAATTTTCCAAGTAAGCCCCAAGGGTTTCTTCATTTTCATAACAAGGTAGGTCGAGCTATTCATATAGCAAAATTTTTCCAAAGTTCCATCGTAACATCATGAAAAAGAGGTGTCGCAAGCACCTCATTTCCTGCCTAAAAACAATATGGACACTGCATGTTTCAAGTACCATTTGTTGTATATGGAGTCCATAATAGATGGTGACCATTAGGATTGAAAGATTGGAAAATTCCTTGCATCTACCTAAATCCTTCTACACGAAGGACTGTCTAAAAACATTGTTGGGGCTGAGAAAGAAAGCACACATTCATTCTGGATTATCTCAGATGAAGTAATGTTTATACCTATTTTGCCACCATGTGTTGGACGCATGACAATATCGTCATGTGATGAACACATGAGGAAGCACATGAACACTTCCCATAAAGTTGAGGTTTGGAGGGAAACTTGGCATGCGATGCCTTCTTCCCCAACCAAATAAGGATTGAAGGGAAGACATCCAACAAAGAATTGATTGAACATCTCTAATGGATGAGGTAAGCAGCCATCGATAGAGAGAGAGCCAATGAAAAAAAGGAAAGTTAGGTTTTCATGAGAAAAGCTAACCAACCAAAGAGGCACGTAGGCATCCCTGACCAAGGGAATTCGATCAACTATGTTGAATAGCGACTGGAAACCGTCTACAGATGAATCTAATTGGGAATGTCCAATGTGGCCGCGACACATGAAATCAAGACAAACGAAGAAACTCAGTTAATAATATACAACTCTGTCAGAGAAAAGGAATTGGAGTTGAAAGTAAGCTACTTGACAGTTGCAGTACTCAATACATATCGAACTTAACTGAATCATTTGTCAGGTCATTTAATGCAAGATATGGACAAGTAGGTAAAGGGGGTAGTATAAATGGAGCACTTAGGCCAATGAGGAAATGGTTGGATTTTAAGGGAGCTCTAGAAATACTCAATCTCTGAAAAACTCACTTAGTTTTCTAGTTATCCCTTAGTGTTTTTCTCTGGTTGCTACTCGGCTGCTTTCTAACTTAAGCGTTGGAGGCTTATAACACGGGGACAACTCATGCTTGTAAGTGCTTTGTAAGTGAGAAGGCTTGGAGACCAGCAAAGGTGAGGAGATTATCGTTGCTTTGGAGATCTCGAAGGCATTGTGTGTATCTCGAGAAGCTTTAGAAAGCACCTAACAAATAAGTAAGTTACATTGCACTATGACATTTATCGCTCACGTGAAACTAGGTCAAGCTTGGGCCAATACAATCATTGTAGCACTGCTCAACTGCAACAAGTCTCATTTAGTTTTTTATAGGGATGGCAACGGGACGAATTTGAGCAAATCCATCCCCGCTATGTTAGGAATGGCGGATCCCCAAATCCACCCCACCAATCCGTTTATGATTTTATTTAAAAACTACTACTGTCCCATATGAATTGACGGATATCCACCCCGCCCCATTTAACCGAAAAAACAAACAAACAAATAGATCTGATAAAAAAGAAGAGGAAGTGAGAAGAACAGAGCCAACAAAAGTGTCTTCATTTCAATTCCCTTTCTTCCATGTTCCATCTAACCCTAGTCAAATCCTATATGATCATTTAAAACACAATGTATTTTCCTGTCCCTAAAGACTGATTCCTTCTTTCCCTTTAAGTCTTTCTTTCTTTTGCATACAAAAGAAAAGAGTGGCGTCTATTGCAAGCACAAACCACCCATCATATTCTGATCTTCTTCTACTTCATTTCATTTGATTTACTAATCTGTTATGTTCTTCTTTGAAAACCAAAGCAGCAGCAGCTTTCGCTTGAGCCGCCTTCCTTGTCAATTCAATGGGTGTCACTGAAGAGAGCAACATTGTTGTTGATGCTACTTCTGAGCTGCCTGTGAAGAGACCCAGAGAAGGTGAAGAAAATGGTGGGGGTCTGTGAATTTGAGATAGAATATAGCAAAGAAGAAGGGAAGATGATGATTTTTTTTTTGAAAGGAAGATGATGATGATGATGCACAATTGTTTGCTGCTACTAGGAGTTACGGGCTTTTTTTTTTTTTTTTTTTTTTTTTGTTCTCTCTCTTCTCTGTATGAGTTTTTTTTGTGTTGTGTGTGATGATGGATGAAATGAGATCTCTCCCAGTATGAAAATGAAATTGAAAAAAGAGAAAAGAAAAGGGATGTAGACTTTTAATTGTGGTAGGTGGGAGGTGGCGGGAGTGTCAGTCACATGGCATGTATTTTATTTATTTGAATTAACTATTAAGTGCGGTGGATGTGATTAAATCCGTAATCGCCTCAAATTTGGGACGGGTACAATTTGGATCTCCAAATCCATCCCGAAATTCATTTAAGGTAAATTCAAATCTACTCCAAACGATTTGAGTGGAGCGGATATCCGTGAAAATCCACCTCATTGTCATCCCTATTTCTGTACCGCTCAACCCAGACAAATCAAACTCAAATTATTCACAGCTCATGTCACAATGACTGGTGTAGTGGTGTAGCCTGCTGAAAGATGTGCATTGGAACAGAAGGAATTTGAATGTCCAAGCAAACCATCACTGTGAGAGTGGAGTCAGACTGTTGCAGTAGTGTTTAGATACTGAGTTCTAGCCCTTTGCTGCATCTGTTGTATCATTACCGCATATCCATGTTAACTGAAGATGATAAAGCTTAGCAAATTCAAGATACCATTGATCATGATCTCTGTTGATAAGTATTACCAAATGGCCTGATTGGCGAGAGAATGTCGTGGGGTTGCATGCAGAGGGGAAAATTTTAGTGAAGAAATGTTGAGCTCTGCCACTCAAGGCAACACAAAGGTCTCGTGGGCGAAATTGATTGACAATGGATTTGAACACCTTGAAGTCTATTAACCTACTGTGGCATCCCCATATATCTCATGCATATAAACCCAGACAAAGGGTACCAGTGCCAAAACATAAAAGTACACACAGAAATGACAAACCTCACCTTGCAGTGTACAGTATGAAAGTAAACACATCAGAAGCGGCATCGCAAACAAGAGCCTTTTACAAACAAGTTCATCGAATAATAATAAAAACGGCCAAGCAAATGTTTATGACCCAGAATGGCCACCATTATTAAGAATTTACATAGTTATTTCATATTTATTTACAGACCAGAATTAAAATGATATAGACAATGTTCACATAAAACACACAACCATTGGGGTTTTGAACATGTGATGATATCACAGTGCTAAGTTAAGCTGGCCCCTGTAGATTGCAGAAATCCAAATGTGGAGAAAAATAAATGGATCAGTGAATAGAACTAAATAATTTTCATTTATTAATTTTATTCGAGGAACATAGATAAAATACGGAAGTACATTTTTGATACTACTACTGCTCTATGACTTACACTTTGGCATGCAGGTACTGATCCAAAGTGATAGGTCTAGGACCACCAAACATGTTGATCAAGAAAAAGTTTTCAATGTTTAGTTTGAAAAACTGAAAATGGTGACTCTTGGGCCAACCTGCCAACACTCGAAGCAAAACATATAAAGAGATCAATAACGAGCAACCAAAAACAACAAAAAGATGAAAGCAAAATTGAATTGAAAAATAAACCATGCATGAGACGCTATCAAGATTTACCCTTCATCTCAGAGTGTTTTGAGAACAAGGCAATTTCGGCAAATTTAGCTTCCTTCGAATTTACATCAACCACCGTCAACTGAAATACCATAGATACAAATAATCAGCACAAAAATTCTCACTTAGCAGTTCGGGATGAACAGATCTCAATATAGTACCAAAAGATACTTATTTAATTCCATTCTACTAAACCACATTATAACAGATTAATACATGAATTTCTGTTATCTGCAATACCTAATATTCTTCATCTTGTATAACAGACCAAAATGGCCCTTTTTCGGCTTCTACCTTTTGAAGACGACAGCCTTATTTTCACCATTTGATATTATAATTAATTTAACGAAATTTTTAACGGAAAAACATTTCTGTGACTCAATCTCTGAAAAACACACTTAATTTAACGGAATTTTTCCATGACTGTTTCGTCTTCAAAAGAAAAAGTAGTTGGAAATCTCGCTATAAAAATAACGAATAACATTTCAACATGCAATCAACACTGGAGGCATCTTTATTTCGGGGTGGTATTCGACCCGTAGGTCGCATCTCGGGAGTAGGTTACGGATCCTATGCTGAAAAAACCGGCTTGCCTTTCAAAAAAAAAAAAAAAAAAAAAAAACACTGTCAGGATCAAGAACAGAATCAAACTTACTCAGTCGCCTGAACTTCCGCTCGATCGAACGACCAGCAAATTCGAAATACTTCGAGTCCGCAGAAGTCATGAAACAATATTTCTGCTAGAACTTGAAGTCATCAGGCAGATTGCCAAAACAGTTCGGCAACGTCAACACGCACACATCATGTTTGTTTATCCAAGGTGAAGTGAGCAGTGGAATCACCTTCGGAGACACCTGGACACCAGCTTCCTTCGCTCTAATCAGAATGGAGATTACTGTCCTATACCTGTTCGGCACCAGCTGAGCGAGCGCAATGCCGAGGTACGCCAGGAAGCCCCAAATTTCCTTGATGACAGGAAAATGGATGCCCGATTGGAACATACCTTGGTATAAATAAATAAATCCTTCTGGAGGAGATAACGACGTCTAACCAGGGCCCAATGTGAAGAGAACCTGATTGCCAGGGATCCCATATGTCTCGTGAAGGCCTTTCAGATTCGAATCAAAGGTTGATCTCTCCTCAAATAACTTACGGCCTTTAGCGAACAGTTCATCAAAAAGTTGGTTTTGGCCCGCCATGGAAATAACGTACAAACTTTCGATTATGGAAGTTGAACAGAGTCAGCGCGAAAAGCGAAAAGACAAAGCAGAGACTCTAAGATTGAAAGAGTAAAAGAAGTAAACTCTGCAAGAAAAGGAATCTATATGAAAAACAAAATTCCCGCTTTTTATTTTTGCAGACGCATGCCCAATTAATGAAACGTACCGCTCAAGGAGACAATCCAGACTCAAACAAATCATTACCGCTCAGGTCCTCTACGACATGACTTGATGGACTGACGAGCTAACCCACCAACTTAGGGGGAGTAGCTGATAATACACAAAATTGTCCTTTAATTTGCGTCGTACGCGTGTCATGATGATCTATTGCCCTCCCAATCTAGCAAAGCCTAGACAACACTAATCCCATTTTGGCAGAATCTAGAAGGTTTGATCCAAATTACAGCGCCCTACTAAGTCCACACGTCACATGGTCAAGTCCAATACCCGTAAGGTTTGATCAAACAAGTATCTGGGGGATCGACCTAAGACGAGTAGGCTAGCAGTACATTGGGTCTGACTAGGAAACAAACACCGGAATATAAGTCGTGCATGAAAACTTCCTTGCATGGACAACATTCTAAAGGGAAAATCTTTTCCGCAGATCTAGGAGCACAAGTTGTGTAGGAAAAATCTCATACATGGATGACTTCCAACTAGGAAATGATCTCCAGTAAAATATCTTTCTCCAAACTACGCCACCAAAGGCCTAGACGAACAAAGACTCGCATTATAAATAAGACATAGGGTTGATGAACAAAGGTACGCTACAGAACCCAACTTACAACTTTAAGCCTTTCTCAAGCCTTGTTTGACTTTAGCATCGGAATGCCCGTCACAATGGTGGTCTTTGGCTCACGTGTGTTCCCTGTGCGAATCAAGGTCAAGGAGAGCATGATTCGACTACATCACTCTCTACTACCAAAAAAAAGTATAAACTCTCTACTACTGCTTCTAATGTGCTTTTCCTCGGACCATGAAGACCTTCTACTAATTCTTGTTATTCATGTTTGTGATTGACTCGCCTGCTTCCTACTTCATTGCCATAGGGATTCCTATAGGACTACCTCAGTGTTTAATCATATTTCTATGCACTAATAATCACATTTTATCCCAATTCCTTGTGATTTATGGTCTGGTGTATCTCAAATTTAGGCTTATAGGATAACTGACAGCTAGTGCAATAACTCGTGACAAGCACAGATACTTGGCATGTTGTGAATGTAAGAACTATACCTAATACAAAATTACATTCTTAATGATATGCATACAGGTATGAAAGTTACAAACAAGACCATTTATCATTGTTGAATCATTGTTTGAAATAGCCAATGTCAAAGCCTTAAACCAATATACCTTAACTGGACTAGAAATGAAGGTCAAGTCATCCAAAGTATATCATGTATTAAAAAAATGATGAACATAAAAAGACAAGTGTTCGAAGTGTTTAATTATTCACCTTTCCATTGAGTGTAAGCTTCGCACAAATTGGGTTCTCAGGATCTCTCTTGCCACAAGTTCCAAGAGGGAACTCACTGAGTGTAAATGAAGCCCTTGAATCCTTCAAGGCATTTCTTGCAGTCGGGTCAAGAGTGGTCAAGTAGAAGTATGGGACGCCTCGGCCTTTACCAATTTCCCCATCACTAAATGAAACTACATTTCTGAATACGTTCAGACAGTAATAATGTCAAATCAAAAATTATTTTGGTGTAATGAAATGACTTAGCCAAACCGAATTAAATGCAAGTAACTTACCCAAAGGGAGCTCCTCTCAAGTCACTTGAGATGGTACTGTAAGATCAAAGTATCAATGTTAACATCTATATTACAATTTAAAGTGGTGTTTTACTATTTATTATTGATTGGGACAAAGTCAAATCGAATGAATTAAAGATAAAAGATTGTTAGAATTGAAAGTTAGAAAATGTATTGAATTTGATGGTTGAAATTTATTTCTTATGATGATATATTTGTAAATATAAAAAGAGTAAAAATAATGAAATTTTTTTGAAAAAAGTTGGTGGAATGTACATGTGGTGGAATTAGACAATATTGTGTTCTTCTTTTAGCAAAATAAAAATTATCATAACTATCTACATCGTTGTCGGATTTTGGTAAATTTAGTATTGTTGAAATGCGTTTTTAAGATATTTTCAACAAAATCAATGATCAATACATGCGCTAAAAGTTTTAAAATATATATTTTATAATTATAAAAACGTACAATGTATTTCACGTATTTAATATTTTTCAAAGCAATGACACGGGCCGATCATAGAAAAAAAAATGAGTCGGACATCTTAATGCATATTTAAAAAAAAAATCTTAAACTGCATGTTTTGGAGAATTTAAAGATTGGGGAGAACTCATTCTTGGTATTTAAATTTTTCCCCAACTGATTTAATTTGACTAAGTCTAATCCTAAAATTTATAATATATATTTTTACCTTAGAACAGGTTTACACTTCAGTATAGATTGAGAGCGAAAATGGGGATAATGACGGAGGTGTTCAGTACAAAATATTTAGCTAAAATAAAATTATATGGAGTGTCAACAACACGAGACATGCTTTAGTCAAATACATATGAGAACTTAACCACAAAATACAAGTTTTGCATCCCAGAACATGAGTGGCTAGTACCATGTTAATTTATCAAAAGAAGTTGAGCAACATATACAAGTCATTCTTTTCATACTATATAGAGATCAAAATGCAGAAATTATAAAACAGTGTGCAAAGATTTCATAAATGTTATAGCTGTTCAATGCTTTCATGCTTTGTATCGTATTCTAAATCTTAAGCAAATACATGTTTGTGTAACTTTTAGTTAAAATCTATATATACCTCAACAATTCCTTCATTCAGCCAGTCACAGACATAATGACATGTACTTAATTTTTCTTGAGGCTAACTAAAAAATGATACCAAAAGTAACTACCAATACAAAATATCTGCATAAAAACTGCAAACTGCCCTTATTTGCATAAGCTCAACTTAAAGTTTGGACAGAATTCTAAAATGGGCGTTTTTCATCATCACTGAGAAACACAATCCAAGTATTATAGATAAAAACTGACAAGACTTCTTTTATCTCCCCAAAA
This sequence comes from Berberis vulgaris, assembly GCA_963556465.1. NCBI lineage: Eukaryota > Viridiplantae > Streptophyta > Magnoliopsida > Ranunculales > Berberidaceae > Berberis > Berberis vulgaris. The sequence continues at coordinate 12,000,011 of OY747132.1, read as the reverse complement.
TCAACCAACCCATTTTACTAAGAGAAGCAAAGGTGCCTCCAACAAATCTCATTCCACAATTATTCACCCAATCCAGCTACACCCAATCGTATAAACCTAAAATTAAAGATAACCCATTTCATAGAACTAAAAATAGCACACCTCCACAACCCACAAACACTTAAATTAAACTCATAATAATTATAATCGGAAAAAAAAAGTACAGAGAGAGAGGTTCACCTTAAGACCCCCCATGTGTTCTCAGAGACCAACCATCTAGCATATAGAGCTACATCATTTGGATTTGGTTTTGGTTTCAATAGAAGCCTTCTCCCCTGTACTGCAATTGAAGCTTCAAGTACAACAAAAATGAAGAAAAAACATAGAGAAGAGACTCTTTTGGATTCCATTTTACTTGGATGATGATATGATATGATGCAAGTAAATAAAATAGAGTGTTAATGATCAGTTGTCTGTACAAGGAAGGGAAGGGAAAATAAACGTCAATCGTTTTGAATTTGGAAAGATTTCGATTTGAACAAATAAAGAAAAAACATGACAGAATGAAGTGATTGAACTCCCTTTTGGAGATTTCAATTCAATCCAATCCAAAATGTTTGGTATTCTTCCACTTGAAATTACCTTATTAGTTATCTAATTCGTCGTCTGGCTTTTTATTAAATAAACTGAAATTATTCTTTTGCCCATCTGGGATAATGACAGCAAGTCTTGGATTAGTGTGATTAGAAGATTTTATGGGGGTGATATATTAAATTCGTTATTATAATTGAATGTTTGTTGATGAAGTGTGGTTGTATTGTGTTCGACGCTTGACATTCACGTTGAAACGCTCATAACCCACGGAGTGTGTGTGTCTTTTTAACTTATAACTCGAGATTCGCGTGCCATGACGAATAAATGAGGGTAGATCCTTTGCACTTCGGGGACATCGTCATCGACATCCTTAAGACTGTTGCTATAGCATCACTTTTGTCAAGATGGAGCACCAAAATTTTCAAATTTGTTAGGCAAAGATTGGATTCATGTTAATAAGTCTCTTACATCTTGTCATTAGAAATTATTGATTCCCAACCCGTGTTCTAAAAAAGGGCATTGGCGGCCGCCTAGGCGATTGGATTCATGATAATAAGTCTATTACATCTTTTGTCATTAGAAATTATTGATTACGATCTAGTGTTCTAAAACCGGGCGGTTGCTTAGGCGGCACCTAGGTGCTAGGTGTCAAAGAAATGCACAGATTAATGCTGGACGGGATGAAAAATTGGGTAGACGCTTAGGTGGGTTTTTTTTTTTTTTTTTAAATAAGGCTGATTGTGTTCTTATTTTAGTTTTCTTTTCTTTTTTTGGGAAAGAAACAATTTAATTATTTTTTATTCAGTATATGTCTGAATGTAGCAATTGATGATTACTTAATGAAATTCTAAAAGTATCTGCCGATACCAATTTTAGTAATGTAGATTTTATCAAACATGACTGAGGTCATTAATGCAATTTGAAGAAAAATAAAAGAGTAGGTTTGGATATTTGTCCACAAATTCAACTTTATATAAAGTACCCATCATGACCAACTTCAGTCATTTGAGTTTTTCATGATTGTTAATTTTTCATGTTTATAAATTTTGCATATGTATCTTGGCATTAAATTTGATGTAATTAATAAGATATTATGCTTAATTTTTGTAAATTATTAAACCTCTAATACAAAACTTAAAATCGTCTAGGCATCTGCTCACCACCCACCCATCGTTTAACACTTTTTAAAACATTGTTCCGAACAAGGAAGGAGACGTTGGGGATGCTCATGCAAACCTTTAATCATTCTATGTAAGTTCAAATTGTATAAATGCTGGACTCTACTATAATAATATAGGTTATATTGATATATAAATAATAAAGGAACATTATGTGAATAAGGTGAAGGAATATTTAGTCTCATTTGGCCATTAGAAGATGTAGATAATGGAAGCATGCATTTGGTTATAGAATTTTTTTATAGAATTTGATATAAATGTCAAGATACAACCAAATGATAATATCCATTTAGTCTCATGGTGGGCCATTCAGGCACTCTTATTATTTTCACTCTTTTCAATGATCACAGGGATCCTCTCTGAACTTTTTGTTGGAGTTGCCGATCTCTCATCAATAGCATTAGACGAATGTTGAATGTTAATAGTTTTTGGTACTGTAATTATACTAGTGGAATATTCGTGTTGTTGGCACTATCGCAGATTACATCATACTTAAACGGTTATGTTGAATACTCAAATTTGTGGTTTTATTTAAACTTGTCATAAGCATTTGTACCTCACGTAATTTGGCATTCAAAAAAACTTGTTGCCTGAGCGCAATATATGTTCACCGTTTTCAGTATATTAAAAGTGTTTTTTGGCGGTCGAAGAGACACGCACACAAAATCATTATATCCAAAATGTCAATTTTATGAATAAAGTAATTTATCTGAACATGTCATAAGAAGTAAAAACTCAAAATTTCGACAGTGTCCCTTGTATTTTTCAATAATTGAAACCTGTATGAACCTGTCATACAAATTTATAATGGCAATCAATGCCATGAACACCAAATAATATATCCACACGCCAAAATAATATAAAAACATTTAAGTACATCAAAGCCATACATTGTTTATACCTATACGCATTTAAAGAGCATGGTTTCCACCATTTCTCTTTTCAAAAAATGAGAACAAATGGAACCCACAATATACAAAAATGGGTTAAACTGCATATGTACATCAAAACTATGTATCAACAACTGCTCCAAACATCTTCTGCATCACATTATCAAATGACTCGGCATCTATATGCACCAACTTTGAGCAAGAAGGGAATATGACTGGAATCTACAAATTTATCACACACAATATTAGAAAAAAAAAATGTTAATAAAATAAGCTATTTTCAATCATCTTTAGAGATAAATTACCTTATTTGCCAATTTTCAATGACGCCCACCATTATACTTTTGTTTTTTAATGGTTTTTTTGAACTCCTCGACAATGATATCCCAATTCTACAAAAATGTATAATCAATAATAGATTCATATCGTATGAAAGCAAAATATAAATATCAATAGAAAATTTATTAAAACATACCTTTAAAAAATCTATCTTACAACAAAACTTCTGGATAAACAATATTGGTCGTAGAATTCAGCTCATCTTGAGGTAAAATGACACTTATTCTATTAGAAGCTGTGCATCTAGATAATGCAACATAAAGTTGGCCATGGCTGAATACCGGTGTTCGTAAATCAACTCCAACGTATTTCACAGATTGACCCTGCGACTTGTTTATCGTCATTGCATATGCCAACCGCACTGGAAATTGACGCCTTTTCATTTTGAAGGGAAACTCGGAAGATGATGGCGTTAAAGAGATTCTAGGAATGAAAACTAAATTGCCAGCCTTATCCCCATTTAAGATTTTTGCTTCAATTATACGCTTTGCACAACGCATAACCATAAGACGTGTTCCATTACAAAGTCCATCTTTAGGTGCGATGTTTCTCATCAACATAATTGGACAACATACTTTTAATTCTAACTTAAATGGCGGTAATCCAGAAGGATTAAGCGAGTTCAAATACTCAGTTGGATAACGGTTGGCAATGGAATGATCATTTTCAAAATGTTCCGCCATTTTATCTGCGGCAAAATAAACAATGATTTCTCCTGGAAAATCAGACAATGCAGCTTTGTTAATGTCACAGACATCGTCATTTCGTGCTGAGAGAATTGTTCGCTCAGTCAAATAATTCGGAGACGCTGTGCCTATTACATTTAGTTGAAGATAAACCAAAGAAATTAGTTCACTTAAATCTTTGCACTTGTGCACCATTGTTGGAATACGAATAACATCTTGTGCGGTGCTTCCAATCTATATAAAATAAAAATAATCAGTAATTAAAAAAATAGCAATGTAGTAAAATGTAGAATTGTTTACACAAAAATAATACCTCAGTCAAAAACTTTGTAAACCCGTCATTGCCTGCCCCATTGTCCAACCGCATATTCAAACTCAAAGTCAGAACTTGTATGTTTAACCAAAGCTTAGAACGCCTCAAAGATGCAGCCACAATTTGCCCGCGGACGCCTTTGGGTATCACTGGCAATATCTGTCGAAAATCACCCTCAAGAACAACAGTAATACCACCAAATGACTTATTGGTGCTGTAAATGTCTTGTAGAGATAGTCTCACAACTTGGTGTATTTAGCAGGTTGTCAATTCTGTACTCGCATCTTTTGATTAATATATGCTCTAAGCTTCAATAATAATAAAAAAAGACAAATATCCATCAGGTATGATGCGTCCAAAAATCATTCTCCTGTGAGTTTGACCTGCAAAACAACTGTTAGACTGCCAATGGCCATATTTTTAGTGGCCGAATGCACTCCGATGCTTAAGTTAGTAACTATGTTGGAAGAATGATGTAAATCTGGATAAAACTCAATTAAAGTTGCATAGTGTAGATAGGATAGTCAAATCGACCTCTCTTAAATTGAGTTGAGATCCGAGTTGAGAGCCAATTGAGTCCCTTTCCGTTTTTACCTTTTTATTTACCTTATATAACGAGTGAATTGATGACTGCATTAAGTTGTGTGTGTGACTTATACTCGGCGCAATGAAAGAGGACGCTTATTGTAACGGTCTACTCCTTCATTGAGATGTGAGTGATTCCCTCGATCTCCTTCGTATCGGTCCATCAATATTTATGACGACTTAAGCCTTTGTAATGGCTCTCCAGCATTTATGGTGGTTTGAGCCACATGTATGACAATGATCGGGTGACGATTTCATGTATCATCAACTACTCCCCCTTAGCTAGTGAGCTCGCTTGCGTTAGCCACTAACTTGTTGATGAGAGTTTTCTTTATTTGTTCTTGTTGAAGTCAGTGTGACAAGTCATCAGGGTCGGACTGCGTGAGTTCGGACCGGATGAAATCATCAAATTTCGGGCTGTATGAATTTTGACTAGACGAAGATTTTTTTTCGTGACGAGTTATTGTAGTTCGTGAGTTCTAACCAGATGTCATATCGTAGTCGACTACGCGAGTCCGTTACTAGGTGAATATTAGTGAGTTCGGACTAGATGTCGTTCGTGACATCGTAGTCAGTTGCATTTACTAGGTGGAGTAATCTTCGTAGTCAGTTTCACGAGTCCGGACCAGCGCAATCAAACTCCATGAGTCCGAGTCAGATGAAGTCAATTTGACTAGTTGGACGTGCAAACTTTATTCTTGTCGGATTCGTCTCCTGTTGGACCTGATTCTACTATGGCCTATCGGATATGTTTCTGATGTCCATGTCGGATATGTCTCCTGTCGGATCAGTTTTTACTCGGACCTGTCGGATATGTCTCCTGTCCATGTCAAACCACCTTCTGGCCGGGTTCATCCTTTTTTCATTCAGGCTCGTCCTTCGGGTTCGCTTCTATTCTTGCTCATGTGAGTTTTACCTGCAAAACAACTGTTAGACTGCCAAGAACCACCTTTTTGGTGGTCGAAGGCACTTCGATGGTTAAGTCAGTAACTCTGTTGGAAGAAGGATGTAGATCTAGACAAAACTCAGTTAAAGTTGCATAGTGTGGATAGGATAGCTGAATTGACCTATCTTGAATCGAGTTGAGATCCAAGTTGAGAGCCAATTGAGTCCCTTTCCGTTTTTACCTTTTTATTTACTTTATATAATATTATAATGAGTGAATTGATAACTGCATTAAGTTGTGTGCGTGACTTAAGCTCGGTTGGCACAATGAAGGGGGACGTTTATTGTTATGGTCTCCTCCTTCATTGAGATGGGAGTGATTCCCTACATCTCCTTCGTAACGGTCCATCAAAAAAGTGTTCTAAAAAAGGCCTAGGCACTAGGCATTAGAGAAACACGCAGATTAATGGCTGGGCGGGGTGAAAAATTGGGTAAGCGTCTAGGCGGGTCTAGGAGGATCTGGGCGGGGTCTAGGCGGTCTGGGCTGGTTTTTTTTTTAATAAGGCTGATTGTATTCTTATTTTTCCCCCTTTTTGGAAAGAAATAATTTAATTATTTTTTATTCAGTATATGTCTGAATGTAGCAATTGATGATTACTTAATGAAATTCTCAAAGGATTTGCCGGTACCAATTTTAGCAATATAGATTTTATCAAACATGACTGAGGTCATTCATGCAATTTGAAGAAAAATAAAAGAGTAGGTTTGGATATTTGTCCACAAATTCAACTTTGTATAAAGTACTCATCATGACCAACTTCAGTCATTTGGATTTTAATAAATTTTGTTCATGATTGTTAATTTTTCGTGTTTATAAAATTTGTATATGTATCTTGACATTAAATTGGATGTAATTGATAAAGTATTATGCTCAACTTTTGTAAATTATTAAAGTTCTAATACAAAAACCTAGAATCGCCTAGGCGCTAGGCACCTGCTCGCCGCCCGCCCACCACCTAGCACTTTTTAGAACACTGATATTTATGATGACTTAAACCTTCGTAATGACTCTCCAACATTTATGGTAGTTTGAGCCACGTATATGGTCATAATTGGGTGACGATTTCATGTATCATCAAGGTAGATTATGTGCATGAAGAATTTGACAATTTGGAAGAGTTTTAGGAAATAAAAACCATGTCAAAAAACTTGTCCAAAGAAAAGACTTAGAATTACATCTCAAGACCTTTTAGTAGAGGTCAATTTAGGAGAAAGTAATGATGTTCCAATAGGTTTGAACCTGATAGAAGTTTTAAGAACTTATAAAGATTGATTTGCTTGGGAGTATGATGAATAATCAGATTGAATAGATCATTGGTTGAACATAAATTAACAGTTAAATCTAATCGCATGCCAGTCAAGCAACTACTAAGGATGACAACTCTAGAGGTGACTTCCAAGATTAAATCAGAGGTGGAAAAGTCTCCTTAAGCTGGATTTATTAGGGTTGGCAGTTGTGTTGAATGACTATCTAATACTGTGCTAGTATTTAAGAGAAATGGGAAGTTAGAGTATGTAAAGATTTTAGACTTTTAAATGCAACCACACAGAGTTAGTGCCACAGAAGTGAGAGAAGCTTTAAAAAGAATGAAGACAGGGAAGGCCGTTGGACCGGATGATATCCCAATTGAAGCTTGGAAATGTCTGGGAGAAGTTGGGATTCAATGGCTAACTAAGCTCTTTAATAGGATTTTGGAAACTAGAAAAATGCCAGATTCATGGAGACATAGCATTGTGGTACCAATTTATAAGAACAAAGGGGATATCCAGAATTGCTCGAACTATAGAGGGATAAAGCTTATGAGCCATACGATGAAACTTTGGGAGAGAGTTATAGAACAAAGACTTAGGAGTTTAACCACGGTTTCGGAGAACCAATTTGGATTTATGCCGGGTAAGTCTACTACGTAGGCCATCTTCCTGCTTAGGCAAACTATAGAAAAATATCGAGAGGCACGTAAGAGTTTGCATATGGTTTTTATTGATCTGGAGAAAGCATATGATAGGGTCCCTAGGGAGTTAATTTGGTGGGTGCTTGAAAGGAAGAAAGTGTCTCAATGTTATGTCGATATCATTAAGGATATGTATGAAGGGGTTGTAACAAGTGTTCACTCAGTAGGTGGGATGTCTAGTTAATTTCTAGTGTCAGTAGGACTACATCAAGGGTCGGCGTTAAGTCCATATCTCTTTGCTTTGGTCATGGATGAGTTGACGAGACATCTGCAAGAAGATGTACCTTGGTGCATGTTATTTGCAGATGATATTGTCTTAATGGATGAGACTAGTGCAGGTTTAGGTCAGAAATTAGTTAAGTGGCGGGAGGCTTTAAAGAGTAAAGGTCTTAGAATTAGCCGTTCGAAGACGGAGTATCTAGTGTGCAACTTTGGGTGTGAACCAAGAGGGAGAAGAAATGCAATTGAGATCGAAGGTGTCGAGGTCCCAGAGTGTGAGGCTTTTAGATATCTAGGATTTATAATTCAAAAGAATGGGGCTATTGGAGAAGATGTAGACCATAGGATTAAAGCTGGTTGGTTGAAATGGAGAATGGCGTCAGGAGTATTATGCGATAGAAGGATGCCTGCAAGGCTAAAAGGGAAATGCTATAAGACAATTGTTCGACCAGCCATGCTATACGGTTCAGAATGTTGGGTTACTACGGGACAACATACGCATAGGATGGCAGTAGCAGAAATGCGTATGTTAAGGTGGATGTGTGGTAAAACTCGTAAGGATAAAATTAGAAATGAAAGAATTAGGAGATACTTAGGTGTAGCGCCCATAGAGGACAAAATTAGAGAAAGACGTTTAACTTGGTTTGGTCATGTGCGGAGGAGACCAAGCACGACGCCAATTAGAATATGTTTAGATTGGCAAGTTAATGGAGGGTGTAGACGGAGGGGAGGACCGTTGAAAACTTGGATGAAGACGGTGAATGAAGATATCATTGAGCTTGGATTAGGTGAGGAAATGTGGGAAGATCACATTGCTTGGAGAACCAAAATCCATGTAGCCGACCCGAAAAATTTCAGGAATGGGCTTTGATGATGATGATGATGATGAAATGCAACCACACCTAAGGACGAACATCTATATTTCATGATCCAGTTGGCTTACTTCTAAAATGTTACATTGATGACAAGTGGTAAAGTCACAATTATTCAATGAGCATCTATCAAGAACTTTTGATGGATGATACTCTATAAACAAAAATTGAATCCTTTGAAATGGTTTTTTGGTCTAAAAGATGACAATTTCTTGGGTTATTTGGTTCATAAAAAAGGGATATTAGTAGACAAGGTAAAACCAAAGCAATATTGGAGGCAAAACCTCCACAGGCTAAGAAGAATTACAGGGGTTCCCAGGTCAAGTCAATCTTAGAAGATTTATTTCTAATACAATATGAAAGACTAAAACACTTGCTCCTTTTTTAAGTTCACAAACAATCAAGAATTGGAATGGAAAGAGGAGTACCAATTGGTTTATCAAGTCACCAAGGATTTTTTGTGCCATCGACAAGTATTAATGCTACCAAAGACCACATGAAGCTATATTTGCTGCAACCTATGTTTCTATTGGAGTCTTATTGGCTCAAGAGAGTGATGAAGGCAAATAACAAGCAATATATTAAATGTCCATATGAATGCAAGTATTTACCTATAGAGAAGTTGTGTTTGACATTATTCTATACTTGTAGTTAGTTAATATATTATTTACTGCCTAAAATAGTCCTATTTATTTCTCAAATTGACGTTAAGTATTTGCTATTAAGACTCAATTTGAGATATAGGTTTAGAAAATAGATGTTTGTTTTATTTGAGTTAAGTTTGGAAAATGTACCTTAGAAATTAGTGAAAGGACAAGTACAAACATTGGATACATCACTAGTTCCCCGTAGAGGTTATGGTTGGATGGACACAAAACTAACAATGTTGTAGGAATTAGAATTATGATTGAATAACCAAAGGGCATAAAATCCAAATATAGATGGAGGCTTTTACAAATAACCAAGGTGAATGTGAAACATAACTAGTTGGCTTGGAAATCCTAATGGTTTTACAAGTTCAAAAATGTGAAAATCTTTGGTGATTACCAATTGGTCATAAAACAATTATGAGAAAAATATCAATCCAATATTTTGTTACCAATGTAAATGTAATTGCAGATTATGTCAAAACAATTGTAAAAATGTGCAGTGTATTTAATAACCTTATTAAGTGTTAGGGTTTTAGGTTTATGCTTTGTAAATATCATTCAAAGAATATTCAACTCATGAGGATCAATGCCAATGACAAGATGATTGAAGTCAACTTATGGAGACATGTCAAAGCTATGAAGACCAAGTCAAAAGCCAACAAAAAGAACTCAAAGTGAGTCAAGTCAAGTTAACCAAGTTAAAGGAAAATTTCGGTCAAAGAAAAATTATGTACGAAAGAATCAAGACTTGAAATTCAATTCAAAATTTGGAGATGAAAACAATAAGACAAACCCATGTGCTAAATGTACTAGTCCATGTGACAAAATACTTTGCACATGTAACAAGTAATTGCAAATGTGACCAAAAAATCTCTTTATTTTGAAATAAGAGACGACGGCATAGCAAAGTCGACTTCACCTTTGTATTTTGCCCATTGAGCTGAAATTTCGCCATTAGTCAGTGAATTATTTTGAATCTAGTTGTTCTAAATCCAGCCATTGGAGCCTATTAGCAAAGTCGATTTCACATCCTTTTTAGTATATTTGTGCCTATAAATAGGCCTCAAGATATTTTTTTCAACCCATTTCTTTTCACGTCTCTTCAGAAATCCATTCATTCCAGTTTTCACACCCTTATCCTTCAAGAGAGATCCCTTGGTGTGTTAAGAAGAAACTATTCATCTATTCATTGTTATATGGCTATCTAAAGAAAAGAGAGAATAAAAGCTTGGAAGAAAGGTTGAAGGGAGTTTTTTATTAGTATATGCCTCCTTTGAAGAGTTATTTAGCCTTTAACCACTTCATCTCATCTTGAGTTTGAAGCTTCCACATTCCATTGAGTAAGGAAGAATGTAAAATGGTTTATAAATTTTTTATTTAACAAACGAATGTCACTAGAAAATAGCAACAATTCGAGTGTCAGCTTGGAAAAGCTTGCATTTGATTTGTGTGGCTTCTACCCTTGTGAAGGGTTGTTTGTTCATGGAAGTATCACCTCAAATATCCCAACCAAGACTAGGTTGTGTACTTGTGTTGCATCCCATGTTAGTGGAAATCCTAAGCAAATCAGTAGGACTCGTGAGCACGATCATGTGGTCTAGTTTGCTGTTCCCCGGGATCTTGAGTGCACGTCCTTAAGGCTTGGTAATTTTGCATCCCATTGGTGATCACCAAGGTTATTTGTAAGACTTGAATAGCAGAATAGTTGGTTCACGTTGTTAAGTCTCATTAGTACGTGAAATTGGATCTTGCGAGGTTGTGGAACGATGATTGAGAGTAAAGTTTTCTTTTGAGCAAGTAATAAAAATTTGTGGCATGTGAGTCCTTTCCATCGAAAAAGTATCTGGTCAAGCCAATCATACTTTGGCTTAGGTGAAACACGTATTTCAATGTCTTTGTCTGGTTTTTTTTTTCTCCCACGACTCTATTTACTTTACCTTGCATGCTTAGATAAATTGTCTTTTTTTTTTTTACATTGTGTATGCAGTTTGTATGATCAACTTGTATGCCTATGACTTTCTTTTGGGGATCGTTAACAAAAGGTTTTTCACTTGAGTGTTTTCTTTCAAGGGAAACAACCAAACTTGTGAACCTTGTATTGTTGACGCTCATAGAGTTACAATATAAGCTTTGAAATCAAATACTTCAACTAAAACTCTACTATGACCTAAGTATAGATGTTATTTCAACATTTGAAACTACATTGACCCACATATACAAATTCATGAACACTGAAGGAGAGAGATGGCTCAGTAACATTAAGTTGCAATCATTAGAATATACCTTATATGGATGAGAAGATTTGTTAATCACAAAGAAAACAAATAATGTGACAAACAATCAAGAGAACAATCACTCATGCAGAGTCAACTGTGAATACGATAGGTCGTACAAAAGGCTAGAGACTGCCAATTGTTGACTAGAGAGCGAGGAAACGGGCGAGGAAACGAGCGAGGGGAGGGAGGTGGCGGGGTGGGAGCCGTCCATTTCGCTCGGGATGCGTGTTGCAATTTTTTTGTGCGCGTATCTCGAGTGGAGTGAACAACTCCCACCCCGCCACGTCCCTTTCCTCGCCCGTTTCCTCGCCTGTTTCCTCGACATTTAGAATTCCCCTTGATTTGATTTTAAGAAACCAAGAAACTGTATTTGCTCCAAATTATTAAAAAAATAATTAAAATAAAACAAAGGAAAGGGCAGAATATATATTTTTGAGTCCTCCATAGCTTAAAAAACAAAAGTAAGACAAAGTATGATTTTTGTGCAATTCAAGAAAACAACTTATACATGAGCTATGTCTTTCTAAACTCCATTTGAGTTGCAAAATTGAGGAAACTTGCATATTGATGTTAGGAAGAATATATCTCAAAATTTTGCCCAATTTGATAAATACTCCTCAAAATGCAAGTCAAAAGGTAAATATTTAGATTTGGATGCACATGAGCCATGTGTTTCACCTCTTTGTTTAAGTAGATATTTTTGTGCCAATCTCTTGGATTGTTTTAAATAATCTTGGCAATCGCTTTCCCTGAAGATTGTGTTTGTTGACTCTACTTGCCCATTTGATTGTGCATTTAGTGCAAATTTGGCAAGTGTTACGCCATGCTTATTTTCAAAGTGTTTAAGATGTTTACTTTCAAATATTAAAGCATTGTTAGTCACTATGGTTTGCGGTGAACCAAACCTATAAACTAAATCTTCAAGGAATTCTATGACTTTTTTTTTTGTTTAGGTTCCTTTAAGGGTTTTGTTTCTACTGATTTGGTAAAGTAATATATAGCTAATATTATAAACTCATAACTCTATATTGTATTATATGTCAATAATTGGTGTATGCTTCAAAGGGCCATATTTTTTACATTCAATGCAATCTTTGAAAACTATAAGCCATAATACCCATGCCTTTTGAGTATCCACCAAAGTTTGTTACTTGGTAAGCAATAAACTCCATGAACATGTTTAATGGCTTCTCGTCTCTCTTCTTTATTTAAGCACTTAAATAGAACTCCATCTACACCCCTTCTGTAACTTAATTATGTAGTTTTATTGTTTGAATTATTGAAATTGTCAACGATTGACAGTCTATAGCCTTCTATACGACCTATTGTATTCAACGTTGACTCTGCATGAGTGACTGTTCTCTTGAGTGTCATGGAACTGTTATTGTGAAAAGTTGGCTTATCGGTGCCATAGAACCAAATGTGATGAAATGTTGGCTCATCGGTGCCATACAACCGAATGTGAAAAATTTGTTTATCCGTTTTAATGGAGAATGTTATTGGTTTTTTACTCCTCTCATATACTTACCAAAATTAGCATATTATTTTCTCATACCTTGTTCTACGAGTCCATCCATTGTCACCTACATTACCCATGTATTGACCTAACCTTTACCCACCTATGAACATGTATGGTTATGGTTCATCATGGAAGATTAATCTCTGTTCCAAGGGGAGAGAGGAAGCCTCCATGTATTTATGTAATTTAGATTATAATTTCATGTTATTCATACCCTCTAGAGAGATATTTATGAGACTCCATGACCAATCCTTGAGAAATGATTAGAGGCAAAACATATGCATGCACATATGTTGAATCTAGAGATAGCTTTTTCATAGTTGTTATTTTTCTTCTACATCTTCTAGATTTGTGATGTCAAAGTGGTGGGTGTTGATTTTTTTGTATTTCTCTTAAGTGGGGATTCATAAAATGCTTACTTCACTTCCATTTTCAGTGAGAGGAGAAAATCATGTTTTCCAAAGAGAGTTTCAAAACATACTAACTCTAAACTTTCTATTACTATTTTGATTAGCATCTAGGTAGTGATAAAGACTTGTGGGTATATGTATGTTTATATATATATATATGATACATAAAAATGGTCACTTCCTGAACCATAAACTTGTCATGATGATCTCGAGGAATTACGGGCTTCAGCTCAGTTCAACACTGATCCGGCCCAAGCGGTTCTAAGCCCGTCTGATCCAGTCCGCCAAACGGACCTGAACTCTTACAACATGCTAGGCACACACGTTTCACAACTATCCTCAATACTCGTAAGTCCTGCTAAGGCAAGTATCTCGTGGGTCAGCTTCAGATGGGCAACTACAACAACTCTTTGCTTCCAACTAGGAAGTAAATACTAGAGTATATTCCACACAGGAAAACTTCCTCCTACGGATTGCTCTTGGATTGGGAACTATCTCCTGCGTATCTTGGAGCACGGGGCTAACAAAGAACTTCCCTCCTACAACACAACTCCTAATTAGAAAAGGATCTCCATGAAGATCTCCTTCCTAAACTACGCCTACGATGGTCTGGTAAAATCAGGACTTCTGCATTATAAATAACACATGAGATTGGTTAGCTAAGGTACACTACAAATTCCCTGTTTACATTATTATGCCTTCCTCAAATCTCTATCTGACTTTAGCATCAGAGTGTCATCGGCCACCACAACTGTGGTTCGTGGCTCACTTGCGTTACTTGTGCAGGTCAGCGGGATTAGGTCAAAGTAGGGAGCAAAAATCGACTGCATCAGTTTGGCAACGTTCGTAGGGACGACAAAATACTTAATTTTTCACTAGCGTCGTCTCCTTTCAAAACCCAGAAACATGGTGACCACTAAGTCACTCAACAACGAAGAATAGAGGGACACGTCAAACGCTCAGGCCGGCGCGGTACCGCCGCTTTTAGCCGCTCTGGTCATACACGGGTTGCAGACTCACGCCCCCGCGCTGACGACAGCAACGACAGACCCCGTATCAATAGGTTGTCATATCAAATACATCAAATACATCAAATAGCTAAGGTGGTGGAAGCTCTCATGCGACATAATCCACCACCTGCCAATGGAGACCAGGAGCATCACGAGCCTTCGTCTCCGGAGGATGGCAGGGAACAAACACAGGAAAGCCAAGCCCCCGCTAATTCTCATTGGACTAGGGGAGGCTGCGCGGTTAAAGCTGAGCCCGCCGCCAGGGCAGAGAGGCTCGGCTGTCAGAACCCCCTCCGCAGAGGGGCGCATGACCTAGATGTACTGTACCGCCTCCCCATTTCACCATTTGTGGACCAGATCATGAATGGGGCCCTTCTGAGGAAGATCACTCCTCTGAAGCTTGACTTCTACGACGAAACCACCAATTCGTTCGACCACCTGCATCATTACCAGCACGTAATGACCCTAAAAAAAGGATTAGAGTTGGTGATGTGCAGAACCTTTCCCACTAGCCTGAAGAGGGTAGCGCTGACACGGTTCCACAACCTTCCGCCGAGGTCGATCGATTCCTTCAAGACACTTGTAAAGGAGTTCCTGACACGTTTCATAGGGAACCAGTTTTTTCGAAAAGGCCCACACTACATACTCTCTCTAAAGCAGAGGTCCCATGAGACTCTCAGAGAGTATGTTACGCGCTTCAACAACAATCGACTCTCATTGACGAATGCAGCAACGACACAACTGTGGCAATTTTCACTGCGGGCTTCAAGGAATGAAAGCTATACAAAGATCTCACCTTAGAGCCTCCTCTGGACATGACAAAGCTCCTTAAGAGCGCTCATAAACATATTACCCTGGAGGAGTTGAGAACCGTGAAGAGGGAAACTAAAGGCAAGAAGAAGCCATTTGTTCCTAAAGACAAGAAGGAGCAAAAAAGACACGAGGACGAAGAACAAAGCAAGAAAAAACGCAATGACAACAGGTCAGACCCTAGTTGGTCTAGGCCAGAGAAGACATCCAACTATGTTGGATCCAGGACTGTAACACCCCTCAATTCCAGCTTGTCAGACATACTAAACTCCATGAAGAACAGGGAGGATCTGAAGTGGCCCTCCGAATCAGCGCGAGGACCCCGCCAAGTGTGACAATGGCAAGTCCTGCGCATACCACAAGGAGGGTGGACACGATACCAATGACTGCAAGAGTCTGAGGTATGAAGTTGAGTACTTGATCCATAAAGGCAAATTGAAGAAATTCCTGAACTCTGAAAAATAGCCAGAACGAACCGGGGATAGAGGGAGTCAGTTAAAGAGATAGATAAGGACACCCCAAAGATAATGATATTCACGTAATAATTATATAATGTATCCCTTAATTTATATTTGTTAGTTTTTAGATTATTATATTTAATTCTAATTATTTCGTTTTCATGTTTTTATAGGAAGTTGAGCGTAAACGATGAAATCGCATTAAGGCGACAATTTGAGGAATGATCAATTGGTTGATTCAAATGGTAGTACAAAGTAGCGGGCCACACGTCTAAACCTAACCCAAACAAACCTAAGTCCACCTAATTTAACCTAAGCCCAAGCCCAAAAGCTGACCTAGAAACACAAACCCAAACCCAACCTAACAAAGAAAGAGGAGAACCCTATTTAGGTTTCCTCTCTCTCTTCTCCTCCAGGATCTCTTTTCCTACGTTTGTTTCCTCATTCTCTCTTTTTCAGCCACCACGCCACATCCACCCTTCCGGCGATCCTCGCTCGATAGGAGGACCGGCAGCACGATCATGTCGCCATTACCACCTCCTCGTCTTTCTCCTCCCTGTTCCTCTCCCTCCACAACATCACTGTCCACACACCAGCGCACCACCACGCCACCTCTTCCTCACCCTGTTTCGCACAACCGTAGACCACCATCATAAGCCGTCTTCCCTCTTCCTGCGTGTTCCCTCTTCTTTCTCACAGCCAATACGACCCACGTACATCACCACCGAAACAGAGCAGCCCCTGCTCCTAGTCCTTCTCCTCACTGTTCCATTATGCCAAACAACAGCCACACCGCAACCCTTTTATCTCCTCTCTCTCTCGAATCTCTCTCTCTCTTTGCCTGTTCTTCTTCTTCAGCAACCCACACCACCTCACGACAAAACAGAGAGCGCACATACAGAGAGCACCTCCCTGTCCTCCTTCGTCCTCTTCCTCCTTCGTGTCTCTTCATCTCTCTCTGTTCTTCCATCTCTATCTTTTTTGCAGGTACCAGAGTCGGTCAGAGGAAGAGGAAACTCGCGAGGAGCACAAAGGAAGAAAGTGCAGGAGGTTTGGCGAGAAACAACATAATTTTGATTCTGTGGATATTTGCACTCTAGGTTTCTGTCTAAGCCACCACAGTCCACCAGCAGCTCTTTCTCGTTACGCGTGTTTATGCTGAGATGGATTCCACATACACTAGTGCCGCGATCTCCTCCACCATGATCTACTAGACCCCGCGCCAAGGCGAAAATGAAACCACAAGGTTTCCTAGAAATTGTTGTATCTGAATTTATTGTTTTCTATATGCTTAAAAGTTAAATACAGTTTATTTCTAAATTTCAATAATTTGTTTTCACCAATTATATTCGGAATAATTATCTAAACTAATCGGCAGTTAGAAGTTCCCTTTGTTGATATTCAAAGCCTGCTTTAATAAATTAATTTACATCTGTGATTGTGTGTGCCGCAAGAAGACATGCAATGCTAGGGGCTTATGCCTTTGCTGAATCAATTGCGAATGTAGATTAATCTTTAGATTAGTCGTATTGATTCTTGAAAACAATAATTTAGATTACACAAAACTCGAAGAACCTGTGGTGGATTCGATGTCTTGGTCCACTCTCTTATCATCTTATCAGTTTAATCTTTATGTGTTCAATTTCATTCTCTTAATTTAGTAATTTACATCTGTTGTAACTCAAAACTATAAATTAGTTTAAATAAGTCTTAGAATTCGACTGTCTCGTCAATCATCGTGGAATTGACCCGTATTTGCCACTGTCTACCAGTTAGACTGTCGTGCACTTGCGGCATTACAAGTAGGGTTTATTAACTTATTAATTTAGGTTAATAAAATCTCCATCAGATAATCTATGTCCTTTATTGGGTCAGACCGAAAGAAGACTAGTCGTACAGGTCTCGCAAGCGAATCTTACTTGAGATGAGGACACGACCCGCAGTCGAGGACAGACGCATCTGCCATTCAATAATTTAGAGCCTCATTCCCACCTTAACCTTTATGGAAAAAAAACCTAGAAGGAGTCTGAACGCCACACAACGAGCTCTGGTGGATACAGGAAGTTCACTCAACATCCTGTTCTATAATGCATACCGCAACATGGACTTCAAAAAGAAAAACCTGACACCCTCAGATCACCCGCTGATTGGATTCAGGGAGGAAAAATGCTTCCCTCTCGAAAATATAAGGTTAGCAACAGTGGCAGGGGAGCCACAGTTAAGAAAGGTCATGTTTCTAAACTTCATGGTAGTAGATGCGCCATCAACCTACAACCTTATCTTAGGAAGACAATGGCTCCATTAGGTGGAAGCAGTTGTCTCCACCCTTCACCAGTGCGTTAAGTATACCGTTAACCACTCCGAATGGACAATACATGGAGACCAACCTACGGCACGAGGCTACCATTACGCTACACTGAAACATATAGAATGCTCCTCGATCCAACTACATCCTATAGAGCAGCCTGAACCAGTGTTAGGCAAACGATGACAGAGACATCACATTTAGCAGCATAGGAGTGATAAACTCTTTCGCCCAGCAAAGCGGAGAGACCATGGAAAGTGGGAATACATCCCCTGACGTTCCGTAGGTACAAAGATTGACCCTTCTACAAGGTTTACTCTTCAGTAACCTCTGAAGCACCTCGACCGTCCGCTAAACGATCCACAAGAGCAACCCAAATTCACTTCAAGGCCAGGATCAATTTCTCCTCGTCAACAGTTAGTATGCTTTCAGTCATTTGTTTCCCTTTCCATAGTCAATGTAGAGTTTTAGTTCTTATTTGCAATCATTTAAGAAATAAATGAAGAATTATTTAAACAAACTTTATTGATTATTGGAAAAATGTAACAACAAGCGCCTTGAGGCAGATACAAAAGACTACATACTACAAACATCTGAATACAGTGCGACATGAAGTAAAAGACTCGCTTAGACGATCTAACTATGAAAGGCATCCGAAGAAGACTTCACTCATCAACTTCTCCGCAAAGACTAGATTGAGCAAGAGCAGGATGAAAACATCATGTTCAAACGTCTCCACAGACATACCCCTCAAATATGGTTTGAGGTGGTACAAAATCAGCAACCAGGAGCACCGGCGAAAATTCGAAGTCCAACTCACACACTCTGTGAACTTTGGACGAGTATCAGGTGAACTCGGATCGCATATACCTTCATGCACAAGGAAAACATGAATATTTGGGAATCAATGGCCCACTTCGATAGGCCATGTTCAACTCTACCTCAACCCAGATGTCGACTTCCAGCGCAAGGCGAAGCGACAAAGCTAATTTAGAAGTGGTGGGGGTAGGCGCTCGAACGATGGCTGCTGGTGCTGTCTCTGAAATTAAACATTCAAGAACAACGATAAGGCACCAGCAAGTGAACGACAGACTCTTCCCTTGAGAGAGAATCCGTATTACTTATCCACAATTTGAGAAGAAATTACGAGACCTCAGCAGATCAACTACGTGCCCACCTAGAATAGGTGACCACACATAACATCAATTATCATCGTGCCTGATCAGTGCAAATGTCAGAACGTTCGAGGACTCCATTGCTAGATCTCCCTTCAGCCTTTGGAAAACCCAAAACATTTTCTTCAAACAAGAACATTCATAAGATAAGCTTTGTGAAAGATAGTGCCTACAACAATTGGAAGACACCATTATATAGGCGTAATAGTTCACTAAATGGGTCTTCTGCATTAACTGCAAAACATTGAATACCGTGTGGAAAATGAAGAGATGATAATTCCCAAGGAAAGTGTGTAGACCACGTTCGTTCAATTAATGGTGCTGCACGCAACCCCATCAATTGAGGGGGAGTAACCGATACTCAACCGTCTCGTAGCCTACGTCGTACACGTGTCACCGCGTGATCTATGCCATATACATAGCGCAACCATACATGAAACCCTAACTCTCCCTTTGTGGGCCCAAAAGCTCGATCTGCTCGGCTCACCATTCAAACAATATTCTACTACATGCTTGGCACGAGCGCAAATCCAAATTAGCCTTGACGCATGGACCGTACCTACGGATCACTGTTTGTTTTAAGGTAATGTTGTCCCCATAGTGCGCGACACTAGTGGACATGGGTTTGCACGCCCTCAAATGGGCGGAACCCCTCTCCAATAAGGCAAGCTTAGTCAGCCAAAGCTGATGACGACGGCTTCTGGTATCTCCCGATACCTAGTTAACTCAGCGCAGATCCCGATGGTCTAGGAAGTGGAGACTAATCAGCGTTATCACGCTTGGTGATGATGATTCGCCAGGGATTATTGCCCCCTCCGTGGTCAGTGATCGTCGAACCCAATCAGGTAAGCATAGCTGGTGACGATTGGCAATGAAAGTTTTCGATCAAAGCCCAGACCTGTAGCCCCCACTATGCAGGCGTAGATAGTTTGGAAGGTGGGAGCCTAGTCAGTCTCGAATTGATTTTGACGGCTCGCCACGAGACCATTATTTTTTAGCGTGGCCACCAAATTACCAACCCTGGACTTGTAGCCCCCACTGCGCGGGTGTAGATAGTTTAGAAAGATGGGAGCCTAGTTAGTCCCAAACTAATTTCGACGGCTCGCCATGGGACCACTACTTTTTAGCATGGCCGCCAAATCCTTACTCCCTGAACCTGTAGTCCACGTCGTTCGAAAATAGATGGTTCGGAAGGTGGGAGCCCCACATATCTCGCCACGCGACCCCTGTTCTCTTTCAAAACAGCGGTCGCCAAGACAAATTTAGCTGAATTAGCATCTTCACGCTCAAACAAACTGACACCTTATTACCAGCAAAAGCTACTCAAGCTGATATATAGATCGTACGGCTAGTGCCCAAATAAACGCTACATTGTGTGTCTACCCGAGCTTACGATGCCCGACTCGACACAAACGCTTTGAGATATACGCTCGGGCATCGCAACTTGTCCATAGCAGCAACTGCAACCGACCAATCAGACAAGCAAGGCAAGCCTCAAGCAGCTTACCTCGGGGACAATTCACAGCTCGGGCAACTCGACCCCCAGCTAAATTGTCCGCAACATGCCCACTATTGGATATGACTACGTAACAATGATCCTGAGTCATTTGCAATATAGAGCGGTCAAGCTCTTTACTACAGACAAACCATTTGGCGTCATATTGATTCAAACAACTTATGTCAAAGAAAGACGACAAGGTGAAACGAAACAACATGCAATAGAGATGACAAACACAAAACGGATAAAACTGTTTTTTTTTTATTAACGATCGACAAAATGGGTACAAAAGTACAGAGTTCAATCCTTATCAGGAGAAGGTACAGAAACATAAGAGCTAAGCTTACCGAAAGAAGGAGCAAGAGCTGCGTCAGCAAGCACCATGGCCCGGGCATTAGGATCCGAACTGTCCTCCTTGTTCGACGACGTAAAGGCAACGGAAAGGTCTACATATGACATCTTCTTGTGACGGTCGAGATCCCACTCCAGATGTTCCTCCTTCATTAGCGTCAGCAGCTCTAGCCTGCCATGTACAACCCAACGGAACTTGCATCTGCCTTGTTCCTGCATAAACTCTTCCTCCCGCACTTTCAAGTCAGCAAGTTCACGCTCCAATAGTTCCAACTTGTCAATCAGCGTGTCAACCTGAGATTGCTCCGTGGCCAGACTACTTTTCATTGCACTGAGTTCATGCCACTCAAGTTCGAGTTGGTCATCGGCATTGAACTCCACATCGAATTTTAGTTGTTGTTTCTGAGCAGCCCATTCGGCCTCCTTTGAAGCATTCTCATCAGCAAGAGATCGCAGTTCAGAACACGCCTTAGCCGCAGCTTCCTGCGCAATCTCTACGTCTGCGGATCCGGCTCAACTCTTGCTTGAGTTTGTCTGTCTCAAACACCGCCTTTGCCAAATTACGCTCAAGGGCCTCCAGACGAGCCTTCTAAGTCCCAGCGGCCACAATTGACTAATCCAACCTCTTTTCCCCAGCCTGCTTCTGCAGCACTCAAATTTATAGAGCGCGTTAGAATACAATAATTGCATGTGCGAGAAAACACGCTCATGGTGTATACCCTCTCCCAGCAATGACCACCTGGATCAAGTGAGACATATCCAAAATAAGGTACTTTAAACCCTTATCCATACACCCTTCAAGTGTATCCTCTTCGGGCTTCGGAACGCAATCCATCAGCCAGCTATGACGCCTGCTTCTATGCTTCCTCGAAGCGTACTCCACACCAGACCTAATAACTCATCCTCACCAAGTCTGGTGCAAACAAACTTATCCGCGCATACAGATGAAGCCTTCCCGGATCAGGAATCATGCCTGCACCACCCTTCGCAGTTGCTACTGTTCACAGGTTCTCCTTTGCGACCTTTCCCCTGTCACGAACAACTGACCCTTTAGTCCGAGACTTCTCAACAGGGTCCAAAGGAAGAGGATGACCTTCCAACACTTCTAATTGTGGCCTGGAACGAGACGACGAACAATGTGGACTACAAGAAACTTGGCCTGTGCCATGGCTACTTTTAGACGACACGCCAATGGGACGATAAGATTCTATAACCTCAGGCGAACCTTCACTGAAGCCTTCTATTGGGATAGTCCCGCGTGAATCAATGCCGACAAAAGCCGCCATTGCAACCCGCACTAGACGCTCATTCAAAGCTTCGCCCTGCGCATAACTGAGAATTGACCTGTCTTCAACCCTTCCAAACCGCATGTAATCCTTCTCCTAGCCGGACACATCAGTTCTCACCCTGACAGGCCGATCAGACTCGCGCAGTTCTTCCCCTGGAGCGGGTCGTGCTAAAAACAACCCAGATCGGACTTGGGACCTCTTTGAACTAACAAAAGAGGAATGCGTTTCAGACAATTCCTCCGCGTCAGACAAAACGAGAACTTTGGCCCCAACGGTCTTCCTCTTCCTAGAAGGGGCCCCATCCCCTGACTTGACTTGCAATGCTCCGTAAATAGTGGGGGTCATGTGCCAGTTGTCCCACAATCTACTACGAATGAAGTTGGAGACGCTTATGACATCCACCACGTTCTTCGTCGACAAACCACATAACGTTTCCATAGTGTTTTGCTCTTCTAAGGTAAGGGGAATATTGGGAAACCTTCCTGTAAAGAAACATAAGTGATGATCAACTAGCCTGCAAACATGCATATCAAAGTTAAAAGAAAAAGTCTAACTTAAGAAGTGGCCTAAACTCTCGTTCGAGCGGAGCACCAGAAATACTTCGAATCCGCAAGGGCTAAGGAGCAGTACTTCTGCTAGAACTTAAAATCATCAGGAAGATTCACGAAACAAGCCGGCAACGTCATCTTATAGACAACATTACTCATCAGTTGAGGTGAGGTCAACAATTGGATTACTCACGGAGTCACATGGACACCAGCCTCCTTTGCCCTAATCAGGTTGAGAAGGATGATTCTATATCCATTAGGCCCCAACTGGGCTGGAGGAACCCCCAAAAGATCTAAGAATTCCCATATCACATCTAGAACAGGAAAACACACTCCGGTTTGAAGCATCCCTCGATGTAAACAGATGAATTCAGCCGGTGGCAACATTTGAGTTTGGTCACCCTCCAGAATATACAATGCCAGGTCCTCGGGGACCCCAAACTTCGTATGAATTTCAGCAAGTCCATCTCCAAAAGCAACTTGTCTTCGAAGAACTTTAGGCCCTTGGCCAAGGTTGCATTATCAAGAAGATTTTATTGAGCCATGACGAAGATGAACAATCCTCCTTAATCAGAAGATAAGCAGAGCTGTAGTTTCGAAAGCAAGGAAAATAGAAGAGTCAGACTCTGCACTACGAATGACCTAAATAGGAATTAGGTTCTCGCCTATTTTTCGCTGAACCGACGCACGTTCAATTAATGCAGCGTGTGGCTCAAGCAATGACTCAAATTAAATTATCATCATAAGCAACATATATTTTCAAAGAGATTACTTAGCGAACCGATGTAACGACCCACTAACTTGGGGGGAGTAACTGATGATACATAAAAACGGTCACATCCATAATCCAAACACGTGTCATGATGATCTCGAGGAATTACGGGCCTCAGCATTAGCCAAACACTGATCCAGCTCAAGCGGTTCTAAGCTCACCTGATCTAGTCTGCTAGACGGACCCGAACCCTTACAGCGTGTTAGGCCCACGCTCTCACAGTTATCCTCAATACCCGTAAGTTCTATTAAGGCAAGTATATCAAGGGCCAACTTTGGACGGGCAGTTACAACAACTCTTTGCTTCCAACAAGGAAGCAAATACCATAATACATTCCACACAAGGAAACTTCCTCCTACAGATTGCTCTTGGATTGGGAACTATCTCCCGCGTATCTAGGAGCACAGGGCAAACAAGAAACTTCCCTCCTACGACACAACTCCTAATTAGAGAAGGATTTTCACGAAGATATCCTTCCTAAACTACGCCTACGATGGCCTGGTAGAACCAGAACTCCTGCGCTATAAATAAGACATGAGGTTGGTAAGCTAAGGTACACTACAAATTTCATGTTTTCAGTATTACGCCTTTCTCAGATCCCTGTCTAACTTTAGTATCGGAATGTCATCGGCCACCACATGTGAAATCCTTGTGCAGATCAGCATGTCAGTGGGATTAGGTCAAAACAGGGAGCGAAAATCGACTACATCAATATATATATATATATATATATATATATATATATGGACAAAGATTTTTTTTACAAAGAAAGCTACACACGCCTATATCATCCACCTAGAAATTTCATAATACATTAATATTTTGTGGAGATGATGACCACTCTTAGAAAAAAATTGAACTTATTTGAAGTTCCAGAACATGCTACACAAGGTAGAAAATTTTCAACCGTTAAATTCCACCATCAATTTGATAATTGTATCTTATAGAGTTACAATTTTCAAAAAGTTACAATTTTCAACGAGAATGATCTAAATGGAAAATAGATCATACCTTAATAAAATCAACTAATTCTAAAATTTCTAGGTAGGTAAAGTATGTGTGTGTAACTTTCTTTCTTAGAAATCTTTGTCTTCGGATCCTGCCCATATATATATGACTTACAACTAAGGCATGTTAGTGGATTCTTCATCCCTTGAAGAAACAAATGAAATTTTATTCATCCTTGATAGGTTGATACGTCGACCTTCTAAGGCATCACAAATTTCTTTGTATTTTTTTAGAAAAGCTGAAAGAGATAATGTGCCCCTTTTTGGAGTCAGTGAGCTCTTGACGAAGTTGGAGTTCTCAAACTCCAGACCAGTTTGTGTAAAGATTTTGAATAACAATCGTAACCCGATTAAAAATTCACAAGCCAGGAACCTGTTGCATGACTTTTCCACTAAGTGAATTGAAGATAAAATTGAGTACAGATTGTTTAGTTGTTTCTCATTTCTTGTACTTGATATTGCATCTGGGGGGCTTCACTCTCTTCATCCCTATACCCAACAAGTGAGATCGAAGCCGATGGTTCTGCCTTAGGCTTGGTGAGTTGGAAGTGCAGGATACCACGCTGAGGTGGAACTTGTCTTGGATAGGCTCAAGTTTTGCCAATGTGTTAATTGTTTTAGATGTGGCTCGATTTGAGAATGCAATTAGTCCCACATAGGTTAAGAAGTCACATAGTGTGTGATTAATAAGGATTTGACATGTCTCTCACTAGCAACAAGGCCTCTTGGGGGCGATAGAGATCAATTAGTAAATACCCCACACCCGAGCGTCGTGGGTGATTATTGTTGTTTGAGGCATGTTTGTTGGCTGGCAATCTCGTGTGCATGCTGTGAGGTGGTTCTGAGGGGCTTCTTCACTACCCAACACTTGAGATTTGGTATGTTATTGCCTTTGTCACCGACAATGGTTGAGGAAGGAGGGGAGATACTACTGTCAACATAGCCAAACAACTTTTGGTATTTGAGAAGAATTTCACATTGTTTTTCCAGATAAGGTAATTTTTAGAAGAGAGTTTCATAGAATCAATTTTTGTAAGCTTGTTGAAGGATAAGAGAAGGGATTTCTCTTGTGGACGGACCACCAACCATTGAGTAGGGCTGAACAAAAAACTGATCAAACCGATCGAATCGATCAAAACCAAATTGATTGGTTCGGTTTAAATTCGGTTTGGATCAGTTTTAAAAAATTCAAAACCGAAGTGGTCGATTCGGTTTTCAATTTCTATGTGATTTTAACCGACCAAACCAAACCGACCAAATATATATAATAAATAATATATATTTTATATATAAATAATATATATTTTATATATAAATAATATAATATGTTTAAAATAGTCGGTCGGTTCGATTTTAGTCGGTTTGGTTACGGTTTGCATAAATTAGAATCGGTTCAGTTTCAGATCGGTTTTATTAATGGTCGGTTCGATTTCGGTTTGAAATTTTAAAACCGACCTAAGTCAGTTCGGTTTTCAACCCTACTATTGAGGAAGTAGAAAGAGGTGAAACACAAAAGATGCGAAGTGAATAAGAAAGGAAAAAGACACCAAGATTTGGTGTGGTTCAGATACCATAAAAATGTCTTTTGAATGAAAGAGTTTCGCCAAAGAGTTGTATTTATAATCTAAGGGTGCGTTTGGTTGCATGGAATCCTATGTCATGGGAATTCATGAAGAAACTCTTATATTTTAGGCTAATTTGAGGTATCACTCCACATCCATCATTTGATTGTGTGATCAATAGTGTGAATGAGAGTCCATAAACATGGAAATCACATGCCTTGGGCGACCAAGGAGTGAGATTCTCATATTCATGGGACTTCCATTCCCGCCATTGATCACAAAATCAAACGGTAGATGTGGAGTGATACATCAAATTAACCTAAAATGTAGGAGTCCCCTCATGGATTCCCATGGCATAGGATTCCATGCAACCAAACACACCCTAAGATGCAAGGATTTGCAACAACTATAATACATTTGAAATTCAAATATCAATTGAAGAGAGAGATTTGAGGATGATCCTAATTTGTTGTTGTTGATAGAGTTTTAAAGAGTTCAAACAATTCAACTTGCTGACTGTTTGGAGAGATACTAGTAGGGGATCAATGTTCCACATTGACCTCCATATGATTTCATTTGAATGGGAGTCTTCAACTCTTTTGTTGAAGAGATTTGAGCAGGAGATCGTGATTTGGTTCAGCTGAAGATAACCTCACATGAGGGCTATTTTGTTGTGTTAAAACAAGATAGCCTACTATTAGAAACCGAAAGCACGCAAGATATCACCATAAATTAAACAAAACTTCTTACCATAAATTCCAATTTATCTCAACTACAGACATCACCATAAATAATCAATTATATAGAAGTTAACTTGACCCCTTTGTCGATTGGATCTTGATTCTTTATTCAAATCCTTTACTTCTTTGGCTATTTTTTCTTTATAGGAGATGGGGACCTTTCATAATTTTGTTCTTGAGACCAAACTCTTTGATATAGAATTCTCAGGGTGTGTTTGGTTGCATGGAATCTTATGCCATGGAAATTCATGAAGATACTCTTATATTTTAGGCTAATTTGAGGTATCACTCTACATCCACCATTTGATTTTCTGAGCAATAGTGGGAATGAAAGTCCCATGAACATGAGAATCACATGCCTTGGGAGACCAAGGAGTGAGATTCTCATGTTCATGAGACTTTCATTCCCACCATTGATCACAAAATCAAATGGTGGATGTGGAGTGATACATCAAATTAGCCTAAAATGTATGAGTCCTCTCATGGATTCCCATGGCATAGGATTCCATGCAACCAAACACACCCTCAAATCATTGAAATTAAAGATAGGATTCACCGCTTTGGATATGTGGCATTGAAAGCTTTATTTGTGTCATCTAAAATTTTTGATCCTACATTTTTCACTTGTTTTTCCAAAAACATAACTATTATAAACATTTAGAATCATTATGACCATAGCGATTACAATATTCACAGTAAAGAGAATCAAAAACTTTTTAGTGATTTCTTGTTGAGATCGAGCCTCAAGTTGCAATCAATGATTATTTGATCTGATGATATATCAAAATAAACCAATCATCATGGCCGTACACGTGGCATAGAGATCCATCACGAGGATATAACTTCCAGACTATAGAGTTGGCACGTAAAGCCCAAGAAGAATAAAGCTAACTACTGGGGCCCAAGACAAGGCTCGCCAATGAGGAAAAGTAAACATGACCCGAATCCAGGCCCAAATGAATCAGAGCCCAAATTCAGGCCCGACACGAGTTCTCTTATAAAAAGAAGAACGTTCACTAAAAAGAGTCGTGGAAGGAGTTACGCCTCCCCGGACGCATCTCAATAAAGGAGGATACTTTTACAAAAAACATCTCCTTCCGTTGCGCCTCACATGCTTAAGTCACGCTGAGAGTTAATCACGACCATTACAAAAGGTAAAGATAACACTCGACATATGTATGCAACTTTAACTGAGTTTTGTCCAGATTTACATCAATCTTCTAACATAGTTACTGACTTAAGCATCGAAGTACATTCGACCAACAAAAAGGTGGTCATTGGCAGTCTAACAATTGTTTTGTAGGTCAAACTCACAGGAAGACAATTTTTGAATGCATCAGTTTGGCGCCTTTTGTGGGGAACAACGAGTTTCCTTTTCTAAAAACAGAACACACAGTGACAAAAGATCAACGAGCCATCAAAAAAATAATGCAGTCTTTAGATCATGACAACTCCCCCGCCGATGCATCGCTGACAGCTAGAGGAGAAGAAACAACCCGAATCACCGAATCGATAGCGACTGAGATTGCAGATCCGCAACACACAGTAATCCAGACAACCCAAGTATCCGACGACGCTGCCAAAGACCCTCAGTTGGATTTGCTCGTAACCTAGATGGATCACATAACGAAGATGCTGGAAAAGATCACACAGGAGCACATTCAACCAGCCAATCATGTTTAGGCATTGCCACAACAAAACTCCGCCAATCAAACTCAAGGGAGTGATGAAATCCCAGTAGAACCCCAACAAGAAAACTTTGAAAGCAACGAGCTCCCTTGTGGCAAAATTCGTTGTGCGAAGGGACACTTACCGAAATCCCGTTCAAAATAGGGGTCACGGATCACAACATACTATACAAGTTGGCGAAGCCGAAGTTCTCTGACGCCCTCATGAAAACAGCAATGCCGAAAAAGTTCGCTCCGCTAAAATTCGAAGTATATGATGGCACTTCCGACCCAACCGATCATTTGAGGCACTTACACCACATAATGGCCATGAAGGAGACTACGAAGTCGATATTGTGCAGGACATTCCCAATTAGCCTCACGTCTATAGCGATGAACTGGTTCAATAGCCTACCACCGAGTTCAATAGATTCCCTTCCAGCTTTGGCCACCGCTTTCACCACTAGATTCATCGGAAACCAGCGGATGAGGAAGGGCCACACTACCTCATGCACATCGGGTAGAAGCCCAAAGAAACAATATGGGAATATGTCACTCGTTTTACCAATGAATTGACAATGATTGACGGATGTAACGACGACACAACCGCTGCAGCCTTTGTGGCCGGATTGATGAGCGACCTCTTCTTTGATGCTCTTAACCTGGAACCTCCAAAGGGCATGGCAATTCTACTAAAAATAGCACAAAAGCACATCTCCCTTGAGGAGATGAAGGCGGCCAGGAGAAAAAATGACCAAGAAAGAGAAATTTATTCAAGAAAACGGGAAAAAAATGAAGAAAGAAGACAGGACGACAGACAACAACACATCAAAGAAACATTGAAGTGGCAGAAAAAGCAATTCGCGACGACATGAATTCGGGAGACTACAACCTACGCGAACTCGACACGAGCGGGTAACAAGTGTGATGAAGATTACATACAAGCCATATACAACCCTGAAGATAAGTCGAGTAAATATACTGAAACACATAGCAAAATGGGATAACGTCAACTGGCCGCTTCGGATGAGAGGGGATACGGATGGGAGAGACAAAAGAAAATATTGTTCATTCCATAAGGATCATGGGCACGATACCGAAGAATGCTACAATTTAAAAGTCAAAATTGAGCACTGAGCTCAGAAAGGACAACTCGATGAGTTCATTGGAATGCCAGACAAACAGATCACATGGAAGGAGAAAACAGACAATGTTGCGGGATAAAAAAATGTCCAAGGAGTTGATATGTGCCACACACTGCATAACTGGAAGAAGCAAAACACACGAAGCAACTAGGCGAACTCCTCACTCGAACAAATCTATATCAAAACAAGGGTACTGACGAAACACTTCACGAATGCGCGGAACATGGAGAAGTTTGCATCAACCAATTAGTACGAGTCAAAAGATCTCATCAGCGATTGCAAGCGAGGCTCGAATCACTAACGAAAAAGTTGGCAGCAATACACTCAACCAAATCCTGATGGTTGAGACCAGACATGACGACGACATCAGCATGATTGGACAGTTTGGTGTTGACAAAAGCGCGGTCGGACAATTTGGGAATGATATAAGCATGATCAAACAAGGTAATATTTCTCAGTTATCGGATAGAAAAACACCTTGAGCCTGCCAGTCACAACATCATACACAACATACAAGGACAAAGTAAAGGAAAACAAAGCAACAGAAAACACCAGCCTCCAATACGAATGATGCAATGAGCAAAGGAAGACAAAACAAATTGTACTCCGAACCAGCGTAAATGCCTTAATGGCTAAGGCTGATGAAAACATCAATAAGATTACGAATTCAGAAACTCAAAATTTTCGCATGGACCACAAAATAAATACGTCAATGAATTAGCCATACAAAGCAATCAAAAGACAAAAGTCAGACACACAACTTTTGGTTTGATCAACCAAGAAGTAAATGTTGAACACCCGAGTCAACTAAACACAAAAAACTTCGAATCGATCGAGATGTCGAGCTAACGAAGTAAAGGTTGGACACCAGAGTCAACCAAACAAAAACTTCAAACTGACCGAGATGTCGAACTAATGAATTAAAGGTTGGACACCCGAGTCAACTAAACACAAAAAACTTTGAATCGATCGAGATGTTAAGTTAACGAAGTAATTAAAGGTTGGACACCCGAGTCAACTAAACAAAAAAATTTTGAATCGACCGAGATGTCGAGCTAACGAAGTAAAGGTTGGACACCCGAGTCAACTAAACACAAAAAACTTCGAATCGATTGAGATGTCGAACTAACAAAGTAAAGGTTTGACACCCGAGTCAATTAAACACAAAAACTTCGAGTCGACCGAGATGTCGAGCTAACGAAGTAAAGGTTGGACACCCGAGTCAACTAAACGCAAAAACTTGAATCGACCGAGATGTCGAGCTAACAAAGTAAAGGTTGGACACCTGAAATGTCGAACTAACGAAGTAAAGGTTGGACAACTGAGTCAACTAAACCCAAAAAACTTCGAATCGACCGAGATGTCGAGCTAACGAAGTAAAGGTTGGACACCCGAGTTAACCAAACACAAAAACTTTGAACCGGCCGAGATGTCGAACTAACAAAGTAAATGTTGGACACCCGAGTCAACTAAACACAAAAAACTTTGAATCGACCAAGATGTCGAGCTAACGAAGTAAAGGTTGGACACCTGAGTCAGCCAAACACAAAACTTCGAATCGGCCGAGATGTTGAACTAACGAAGTTAAAGGTTGAACACCCAAGTCAACTAAACACAAAAACTTTGAATTGACCAAGATGTCGAGTTAACAAAGTAAATGCTCAACAAATAGGTTAACAAAAGGACTTCGAACTGAAAAACACAAAGTCAAAGTTAAGGGAACGAGTCAATGTGATTTGAAAAAGTACAGGCGAAAACAACTCTTTACGGTAAAATCAAGAAGGACAACAGTGACCCACCATTAGACGAACGATGAGCCTAAGCAGCTATAAAAAGAATTTAACGCAAAAGCCACGACAACTACAACAAAACCGAAAAAAGAAAAAAAAACAACAAAAGTCAATTTTTATTGACAACACTACTCTGTTACATCCGAAGAAGGTGATAAAAAAGTGGGAGAAAAAACAAAAGCAATGGCATGATCATCACTCGCTAGAACAAGATAATAAATTTTTTTCAAGAGGGGAGTATTAATGACTCTGGGGCGCTCAATGGTAGAAGAGGCAATGGCTCCTCCGCTGTTGAAGTAGATTCTTCGACATTGTCATCCTCAAAAGCTTCACCGATCAGGCGACGATACTTAGACAAATCTTCACCAGGCCCTTCGATATAATCAAGAAGCTCAACCCGCCCGTCAACAACTTGTTTTCAATCTTCAGCTTTGACTATACAAAGCCTATCCTTAGCAGCAGCGAGTTCATTTTTATTGCGGCAAGCTGCCCTTCAGTGGTAGAGAGCATGCCGGAAGCATTTGCCTTGACATCATTAAGCACAAAAATTATTTGTTCCACTCGCCTCTCAGCGGTATCACACATAATTCCAATTCAGCACGAGAAGCTTCGTCGAAAGCTGTTTTCTCAATGGATAACTCTTTTTCCATATCACATAGACGGGTGTAAACTCCATTTAACTTGGCTTTCAAAGAGTCAACTTCAGCAGTGAACGTATCATGCATATCCTTCGCCTTCATCAATGACTTTCGAGTAGCCCCTGCAGCTTTCTCCGAGTCTACGCAATGCATTTTCAACACATCAAATTGAGACAGAACATGAGAAAACACCAGCAATAATGTCGCCAATCTTCTCTCCAACAAATCCACTTGATCATGCCTGGCTCGATAAACTGAGCCCATCACCCCTGCATAGGCGAGATGATTCATCCCGTCCATTATTTGCTCAAAACCGTGGTCGATGTGATCAAACGGGTCAAGTACATGCATCGAAGGCTTTTCCACCAACCGTCTGTGCCATTCATTTACCAACCTACGTGCACCGTACTGCACATCAAGCTGAGTGAACCAGCAGAACTTGCTATCAGACTTGATACGGATATCCTTTGGGCTAGGCTCAATCCAACTAATCTGTGGATAAAGAACACGAGGATCCGAGAGCCTTTAAGAACCACCCCGACAACAGGAAGAACAAAAGGAATAACAGTAATAATGGAAAACCCACGTTTACCCTCCCGTCGAGAAGCATCCGTGGCAAGGGCAGGGCTAACGGCAACATCGGGAGTAGGAAAAACTTGGCGAACATAAGAGGAAACTAGGAACCCGGTTGTTTCGCTGACATTGATAGAAGGAAAAGGAAAATGATCCCTGAAACTTTGACCACTACCAATGTCCTTAGACTGCTTCATTGCTAGCTGAAGCATTTTTTCATTAATGATCCGGGGATCGTTTGACAACTCAGCAACTTCCGAGACACAGTAAGCGAAAAAAAGCTTCATCTCGTTGTCATCCAGTGGACGAGTAGAATCCTTCTTACTTTTTTCCAACGCGAGCCTCAATTCCTCAGCCTCCTCGAAAGAATCACGATCTCCTTTTGCAACATCGTCATTAGATGGACTCGGGCGAGACACAACCCCCATAACATCCTGAACAGGATTCGGACGGGACACAATCCGAGCATAACCACGATTAAAAAGTTGTTTCTTCCTCAAAACCCGACCAAGGTCTACTGGAAATCGCTTTGACGAACTCGTAGACCTCGCAAGCTTTCTTTTTCTTGAAGCAGGAGCTGTGACATTAACAGGAGCATTGAGATCCGTAACGCGCCGATCTGAACTCAGTTCCCAATCAATGTTAGCATCACTAACGCCAGCATGAGCAGCTGAGGCTTTAACACGGGAATCAATAAGTAAAGCTCGCTCCACTTCACTCATAGTGTATAAATTACTACGCTCTAGGATACCCTCGGAAAAAATGCCTCCACAGGAAAACAGTGAAGCTTCGAGAATTGATCACTGATCTTCTACTCCTTAGCAGTCAAGTAAAGATGCTCCCGTTTATTGGAAAAATGGAATGATCGAAAAATCAAATGACCTCGCAATTGGAAGTAGCCGAAATTCAGGGAAGCATAAAACCAACACTACGACCAATCGCGAATATCATCGCTAAGTTTCTCGAAAGACTCTGGAGAACGAAGAAAACATATATCCCTGTTCACCAACAAACCAACTACTGAATGCAAAACCTTCACAGTCAGAGGAATGTCGGATAAAATAACCCTTGCGTAAGAAGACACCATCACCTTCCAACCATTGGGACCCATTTGGGCAGGAGGAATACCTAGGAAGTTCAGATACTCCCAGAACAACTCCGTAACCAAAAATGGGAGACCAGAGGAAAACATGCACGTATACAGTGCGATGTACCCAACCTTCGGATTACAATGGCTATCATCCTGTCCAGGCTGAATAGTATTGAGGTCTGGCGGAAGATTATAATCAGAACGAAGACTGTCTAGCGTCGCTTGAGAAGCTCTGTTGGGAGAATAATGAGCCTCACACAGAGTTAACGACTTACCACTTAACTTATCACCAACAGACATCGTGAGAAGAAACGAAAACGAAGAAGAAAAGGGGATGAACAAACTCTAAATTCAAAGATAACGCGAAAAGGGAAAATGATGTCGCCATGTCTCCTTTTTTAGAGCCAAGAAATGAAGGGACGACTCATGGGACAACGTGCAAGACATGATCACTACGCAAAATCCCAAAAATGTGCACAAAAATGACCGGGTAAGAAAAGAATTGAGACACCAACTCACAGAAAAGTTACTGACATCATTAAATACAAGGTAATGATGAAAGTGAAAGGCAAACCGTCAAGAAGTTAGTGGCCACGTCAGCATGCCCACAAACTAAAAGAGGAAGTAGCTGATGATACATCAAAATAGATCAGTCATCATGGCCGTACACGTGGCATATAGATCCATCATGAGGATATAACGTCTAAACTATCGGGTCAGCACATAAAGCCCAAGAAGAATAAAGCTAACTACTGGGGCCCAAGACAAGGCCCGCCAATGAGGAAAAATAAACAAGACCCTAATCCATGCTCAAACAAATCAGAGCCCGACACAAGTTCTCTCATAAAGAAGAAGAACGTTACACCAAAAAGAGCCGTTGAGGGAGTTACGTCTCCCCGAACGTATCTCCATAAAGGAGGAGACTGTTACAAGAAACATCTCCTTTCATTGAGCCTCACATGCTTAAGTCACGTAGAGAGTTAACCACGACCATTATAAAAGGTAAAGAGAACACGCGACACATGTATGCAACTTTAACTGAGTTTTATCTAGATTTACATCCTTCTTCCAATAGAGTTACTGACTTAAGCATCGGAGTGCCTTCGGCCACTAAAAATGTGGTTCTTGGTAGTTTAACAATTGTTTTGGACGCATCATGATCTATGATTTTTCTCATTTAGATCACTTCTTGAGGATTCATCTTCTTAGGATGAGACGTACTATAGGATCTGCTTTCGTAGTTTCATGAGTTCTTGTGCTGGAAGTTACTTCTTTTCCTATACACAAATTCATTAAGAGTATCACATTTTTACTAAAACACAAGCCAGATCACTATGACCAAAAAATTGCAGTAGTTACAAAATATAATTTTAGAAACTTCCTGAAGTCTTTTATTTGAAGCTGAGGCTTGTAATGTGATCTTTGTAGCAATTTAACTTGAATATCATCTTTAGAAAAAGAAAATTGCTAGAGGCTTTTGCAAACTATATTTGACTTGAAAAATTATTTCAATCTTATCTAAGTGTTTTTTTGGTTGATTGCTATCAAAGCTTCGCATTTTGTTTATCTTTTTGGAACCAATATGAGACTTTGTACCTTGAGAGAGTTTATCTCAATTTCTTGTGTGAACGACTCTAAATTAGATTTTATAACTTTACTCATTTCCAAAAGAATGGTCAACTCATTATCTAGAAACCTGATTGTGCTTAAAAGCTCATTCTATTCTAAATTTGAAAATTTTTACTCTTTTTCTCAAATCTCTTTCAAGTCCACAAGATATAGCAGATTTATTATAAAAAATAAAGTCCATGGCTCTATTTTCTTCGTCTTTATTCATCTATTCAGGATAACCACTATCAAGATACATTTTGAAGAAATTTTGGGTTTGAAATTTTTTTAATAACCAAAAATTTGAAAATCCTTTTCAGTTTCCAAAAAGTTCTTTCTGAATGATTTTGATTCTTCTCCGATTGATTTTGAGAAATCCTATCCCACCCCCAACACCATGACAACCACCAACCCACCCCCATCAATCCGACCTCAACCTCCAAATAGTTGAATAGTTACACCCAACATCAATTGAATACCCCAATACCATTGCTTCACCTTGCAACACACCGCTTAAGGTACATTAACCACTAATTAGGAGGGAGATGATGATTTGATGAATGGAGGTTGTAACGACTCGTTCTACATAGTACTATATTGTCAGCTTTGGGCCCAATGCCCGCATTGCTTTAAAAAACATAGTACTTTATAGATCCAAACTTGCACATATACAACCCATCTCTTTCCCTCACCCAGATGATGTGAGACTATAATTTTCCATTTATAGCTTGCCAACTCTTTTGGGATTCATGGGCTCTTGAGCTTCTCCCGCACCCTCCTCCTCAGGTCCACCCATACAAAGGTATCACAGAGATAGTTGGGGGTTTGATGGTGGGAAGTGGAAGTGGTTTTTTTTTTTTTTTTTTTTTGGGGGGTATAAATATTGATATCTTGGGCTAATTTTATTTCTTTCCCACTCCACTAAAATAATTGCTGAGATGCATTTTCTTTAAATTTGAGCCATGGGATTTATCAAGGGAAATTCTGTCACATAAAATTTTCTCATATAGTCAACATTAGTTGATTGCGAGTTTTGAGGGGTAATGCTAATTTATGATATCTAAGGGGGTATTACTAATGGGAACCACTTTATATCACTACCATTTCCACTCAGTGACACCACCACCTACTAAGTAACACCACAATCTTTTCTTCTCCTCATCTGACAACCCCTATTCCTTTTTCAACAACCTCTATGCTCCAACAACTCTCCTCTACATGCAAATATCAATCCACAACCACCTCACTCCCCTCAGCCACCCCTCCTTTGTAGCCGTTGCTTTGCTCCAAATCCTCTCCCATCTCACCACCTCCCCATATTTCACAGGAGATTTCAGAAAGAAAGGAAAAAAGGGTCGGCGATAACCTTTTCTTATTTTATTTTTTCAATTTTCTAGGCCATCAATCTCGCATGAATTTTGCATCAACGAGATTGAGGGCCATTCTTAGAAGCGCACCTATGCATGTGAGAAGAAAGAAGAATGGAGATTTGGATGAGGAGGTCGAAGGAAACGAGGGCAAAACATTGATAATGGATGGGGCGATCTCTCCCTCGTCTCTCTTATCCAAATGATCCAAATCGAGAGGAAGAGAACCCGGGGGGGGGGGGGGGGGGGGGGGGGGGGGGGGTGTGGAGTTCACATCTTTGATTGATGGTGTTAGTAGGTAAATTAATTTTTTTTGAGAGTGGGGAGGGGTT
Organism: Berberis vulgaris; assembly: GCA_963556465.1. NCBI lineage: Eukaryota > Viridiplantae > Streptophyta > Magnoliopsida > Ranunculales > Berberidaceae > Berberis > Berberis vulgaris. Next base: position 11,962,869 of record OY747132.1, on the reverse strand, counting down.
CCAATAAGTGGAAATAGTGGTGTGGTGACACAAAGAACTCTCTTGCTAATTCACCCCCCAAATAACCTGCATCACCACCACCATCTTGGATTTCCCTTCTTCCAAATGTCAATTCAACCGTTAAGAACAATCAGCACAGACACCATCTCCAAACCACTACCAAATCATCCCTAGAAACCCTAATCCACCAAACCAGAGAGATGGGACTCTACGCATTCTCCTTAGCAGGAGGATCCCTCGTACTAATCGGCGCCTGGGAGGCCTTAATTTCATCGATCACCCTCCTCCACTCTCCATCTCGGCCTCCCTCCTCTTCCAATCAACCCCCAAAACAGAACCCTTTCCTCTCCACCATCACTTACATCTCCCTCGCTCTTTTTTCCCTCTTCTTCATGTTCGACTCTCTCATCTCCCTTGCTGATGCCCTTCACACCAAAGACAACGTTGGGTTTGCCCACCAATTGCAGATCATCTCAATTCTTGCCCTCTTTTTTCTATACTCTGTTACTGGCCTCTTTGTAAATCACGTCAAAACCATCGCTTTATCACCCTCCATTCCCAATTTGGTCTCTTTGTTCGCGTTTGGGCAGGAGTTTTTCTTCTTTTACACTCAGAAAAAAGACCCTAATGGAGTTGAGAATCAATACTACAATCTCTTGCTTGCCCCCATTGCCATCTGTTTCTTCTCCACTGTTCTTTTATTGGGCAGAAGCAACAGCTCGGATTCTAAATTTCCAAGAATGGCTCGTGGGGTTGGTTTGATTCTTCAGGGGACTTGGTTTATACAAATGGGGTTCTCTTTTTATACCGATTTCATGACCCATGGATGCAATTTGGTTGAAAAGAGTAGAGGAAATTTTACAGTCAAGTGCAAAGGGCATGACGATTATCATAGGAGCAAAGCGATTTCGACACTGCAATTCAATTGCCATCTTTCGTTGTTGGTGGTTTTGATAACTGGGGTTTATTCAATTATAGCGAGGTTGTATGGAATTGAAAGGAATCACTTGAATTATAAGCCTCTTAATGCGGAACTGAGCCAGTTGGGTCATCAAACACAGTTTACATTAGATTCTGATGATGATGATCATGAGGTTGCTGCTGAGGAAAATGGGGCAAAGCCTATGGATGTTGGCATTGGGCGAAATTCGGGGGTTAACGGATTTGGTGATCATTAGTGAGGTAAATGAATTTAATGTTTTTTTAATTGCAGAGTAAGTGATTGTAAACTATTCTTTGCGTGTGCTTTTACGTGTAATACTAATTTTTGTTTCTGTAAACGAGTTGGGAGCTAGATTTTCTTAGTTTGATATTCCAATTTGCAGAAATACTACTTGTGATACAGTATGGATGTTCTGAATTTTAGTTTCTCATACAATTTTGATGCTTGATTTATTATACTCATTGTTTGAAATGCTTTTGTAAGTTGGTTCATTATCATTCTTTAAGCAATTACATTGAAAAAGGTGAAATTAGAACTGATAAAAAGGAAAGTTAGAACTGGAAGCAACTAATGGGTAAAGGGCCGGTGATATGACTGTGTGGTGTGATATGAAAGCTCTTGCAGTCAACCACTGATTTGAGCATGCATGGAGGTGTTTTGTTGTAGGCTTCTAGGTAGAATGCAAATGTGGGATGGAACTAAAATGTTGTAAAGTCCACCAAGTTTTTCCATGCTTTATGAGGGTTATGGAGGTTAGCAAGGGATTGAGAGCATCTCCAATGGAGAGCTCAACCTCAAGCTAAAAAAGATGGACCAAATTTGAGGTTGAGGGTGGGTATACTCCAACAGGCCATTCAACAAAATCTCAAAAAAGTAAACAAAAATTTTGGGTGGGGGGATTTGGTTCGATGGGGAAGGGGGACAACCTTCTGGAACTAACCAGTTTTTTTATTGGAGTATGAAAATTTATTCTGAAAGCTTAAATAATTGCCATATTTGGCTTTTGAGCTTGCCCATTGAAGATGCTTCGAGAAGGATTATAGGAGGCTAATGGGAGCGATTGAGAAGGTGAATAAGTGCTAGAAACAGAGCATGATCAATTAATAGCTTTTAAATGATCAATTAATAGCTAATGGCATAACAACATACTTAGTTTGCTATGGATGTCCATGCTTGATAATCCCGAGACAATGCAAATTGCCTATATTTTGAGTGGTAAAATTTATTTTGTGCTATTACCTTAACTGGGATTTAAGCAATCACTTTAAGGTTTTTTTTTTTTTATTTTTTTATTTATTTTTTATTACTTTAGTTAGCTTCGATTATAGTTTTTAAAGACCATTGTAGTTAAGGTGTTGAGGCGGACGAGCCTGAAAACGCTTTAGTCCTCAGTGAAGTGAGGCGGTCTTAACATTTTTTAAAGATTTTTTATAATAAATTGAAATATATCAGCATAGTAGTACACGTCATCATTTGATAAGTATTATAAGCAAATATGTACAAAAGTGTCACAACTACCTAAATAAGGGGCAAGTAATTTGCAAACATTGACTAAATTATTAAAAATCAATAATCTTGAAAGAATAGAAACTTGAGAATATTGAGTATTTGTTAGAAATAATTGCTGGAATGGTTAGTAAAAATTCACAAGTATGATCACTATTGGTATTTCAAAAGCATAAAAATCATTGAACTATGCTACGAAAAATCAAGATTGATGTTGATCACAAACTGATCAAAACATGATATGTTTTCTCAAAAAAAAATATGACCAATTTATCAAAACGTAAAAACGTTTTATCTTGTTTATATCAAATCTATCACATATTACATCAAGAAACATAAAACCCTATTATAGAGTGGTTTGCAACACCTTTTTGCTGCAATTGGGTTGCAAATGGGCTGCAATTGAGCTGGATGAAACATTTTTGGGCTGAGGCAGTTGAGGCGGGGTGACGCGGTCTGAGGCGGGCACCTCATTTCACTGCATTGCATTGCCTCACTTTGAGGCGAAATTCTGTAAAAACGCCTTGAGGCGCACCTAGGCAGTCGCCTTGACTACACTGTTAAAGACTATGTTGTTTGGGGCTCCTCAGCTCCATTTTTCTTCAAGCTCTTCACCTAACCTTGGATTGTTGTGGTGCCACTACTTACTTAAGCTGGTGGGGGACTAAGGCTCTTAAGACACCCCACAACTGAACTCACAACCTATTTTCTTTTCTTACACTTCAACCTGATAAAAATTTGTAATAAATAACAGAAATAAATGTGTAAAAGTTTTATCCTTTAGGATAAGGCTTAACCGGAGTGCTAATGGCGCCTGGCCTTGCCTTGCCTCAACCCTAACGACTTTAACTTGAAGGATAGTTGAACAAGGGGGCCATTATTAGCACTAGAGTAATTGCAACACAAGTATTCACATTCCCTCCATGTTACCAAAGCTGCCATTTGAATGGAGACATGTTTTAGCTATGGTTCATCTAAGCAACCAAGTCACCTCAAACTATGCTCGAAGACTATCAACAATGGTCCCTAAGGTTAATCCAAAATGGAGCCATTATTGGATGTAACGAAATCAACCCTGAAGATTCGTCAGCTAGGTAAAATTGAACTTGTAAAAATTGCATGATAAACCAACATAGGTTGGCAAGTTCTTGAACCCAAGAACCCCCGCATGGAAGAAACGTGAAGAAAGACTCCAATGAGTCATAGACTGATGTGCTTCATGCTTTATAGATACAATTGGTTCTTTTTATGTCTTTTTCTCTGTTATTCTTAGCATCAATAGTTGAGGAAGCTACCAATGGATCGGGTTCGGTTGAACCTATCCTGGTCCATACTCCATACCCTACTGGATATGTAATGCTTAAAAGGCTAACTTGGGAATCAAGGTGGTAGGGGCTTTCAAAAGGTGAGACCACCTCAAAAAAAAAAAAAAAATGACGAATCAAGAAAAATATAAAACATTGATCCATGCAACAAAGGGTGTCCAATGATAAAATTGAGGCATTGGATTTTACACGGAGCTGATGCTATGCATCCAATACAATAACAGAATGATATCTTCCATAACATAGGCTAAGACAAACATCAATACTCTATAACTTCACAAAGTTCTTAACAAAATCATAAAAGTTATGTCTGAAAAAAACACAAGTGCATAATACCATGTAGTTATTGTCCACATTTGATGGAGTATTTTTTCTATTATCTCTATGAATAATTGGGATGTCATTGATTTGGGGTCTTTGGTCATTTCAAGACTACTGCAAATATTCAACTGGCTTTTTGTTGCTTATATTGCAATTTTTCTGGTTATTGCCAGCGGATATCAACTGGTTCTTGTGAAGGGCTTTTATCTGTTGCGGCATCAAATTGTTTTCCTCATTTAATGTGTTTTTTATTTCCTTAGAAGTTTTGATAAACTACGTTATTATGGTTGATAGAGAATTAGAGATAATCTCTATTTCTTGGTAACAATTTATATATGTTTACTTTGATGAAAGTTTTGTGGAATACACACAAAAGTGTTGGTGCTGGGGTCTTCCCTGGGGCTATAATTGGCTTTAGCTCTTAGGATTCGAAATAACATTGGCTATGTTGTCCTCTCCGTCTACACTAATGTAAGTTCTTGAATTGCCATATGATGGTTCTTATGCTATAAGCCTCCAACATAGAGCCTTGGTTATGTTATCATCATCTTCTACAACCAATGAATTTGTTGACCTTCCATGTAATATTTCTACGAGAATGGAGTCTCAGAAGGGGTTGCCGATTGACTTGTTTTTCACATGAAATCCTACTCATGTATTTAGTACTGAAACAGAGCATGTCCACACCTGTCTCTGTATTGCTGTACCTCGGTCCAAAAATCAGGCCTTATATCTTCATCATTTTACTGTCCTTCAGTCTGATACTTAAAAAAATTGGTATTTTACTGTTTCAATGGACCATAGACACTGCCACTGTTGGCTTGCTACAACCTGTGATCCTCTTTGCGCGTTGTTCTTTGTTCTCCCCTGTAGGAATTAACTTGGCTCTCGTTTGGTTGACCAAGTATGTTTTGTAACTTGTTAACTACATTTTTCAACCATTCACCTTCCAAGAAGTATCTGGGTTCTCTTTATTTCCTGAGATGCTACACAAAATCATAGTGCCAAATACTGAGTGTGAGTCTGGGTGGGCGTGAGTGTTGGGATGTGCGTGTGTTATACCCACATCCTATGTTGTTAGAAGCTGGCTCGAAAGGCTCTATTTTCTTTTTCAAAGTACCTCATCCCAACCTTGGAGTGTCGTAGTACCACTCCTTAGTCTAGGTGGTTGGTGAGCATGGCTCATAAGACACCCCTAAGTAGTTTTTGAAACGTAACTTGAACAAAGAAACAAACATAAAGAATGCTTTATATACACAACTTAAATTAGAACCTAATTCATTTCAACACTTTTAATGTGATAAAAATCTGAAGAGTAGAGGAGTTCAACTAAGCACTTATCTCAAAGTGGCTTTGGAGGTTTGGTACCGACGAAGATGCACTATATATGGAGGGCTATTATAGCTGAAAAATATGATCTAGAAGAGTTTAGATTGTTCACAAAGCCACCCATGTCACCATATGGCTGTGCACAATGGAGGGCAATCATGAACTTGAAATCCAAATTCATTAGTCACATCTTATATGAGGTGAACAACGGTGGAAAGGTGGACTTCGGGAGTGACCTATGGGTTAGAGACACAAACAATTCTTTGGGGACATTATGGACATATCAGGGCGCAAAATAGGGTCTGTGGCACAGTTTATGAAGTGTGCAGATGGGGAATCAACTTGGGATTTATCATTAAGGAGGGGTTTGAGCGAGGATGCACAGACATGGGCACTCATGTCGTGTTGGACATGGACACAGACACAACACTCCGACTCGGCAATTTTTCAAAACTAGGACTCAGGGACGCGGCGACACGTCATACATTTTTTTGTCATATAAACAACAATAATCTGATAAAGAACGAATTTAAGTAAAAAAAAAGCAAGAAGTATAAAGATGAAAATGCAGTACAAATTGTGCTGGAAAAAAAAATGTAAAAATGTACATAAGAAGATGACACACTGTAGCAAGAAAAAAGCAAAATAGAGTAGATGAAAAGCAAATGAGAGACGAAGAAGTATAGACTACCTTTATGCTTCATCGTTTTCTATATCTTGCATCGTAATTGAAAGTTTTACATTAGATGGATTAATAGCCTTCAACTTAGGTGGTTATATGCGCCACCTAAAAGTAAAAAAGTAAAATAGAGTTGGTTGTTGAGTCTTTATTGTGTTCTAGCCATGTTTTGGGTGTGTTGGATGCGTGTCCGACACGTTGACTACGACCACGTGTCTGACATTTGCCGACACGTTGATAATGTGTCTGACGCGTGTTGGAAGTGTGTCGGGCGAGTGTTGTTGTCGGATGCGTGCCAGACACGGGTACGACAAGTTTTTTGAAGAGTCCGTGCTTCCTTGGGTTTGAGGTATTGGGAAGCGGATGGAGCGGTTCTTCTAATTGGCACAGTCCAGGACAAGCATTTAACGACTCTCCAAACTATTGGTTGTGGGACTTAAAATCAAAATCGTACTCAGTAAAGAGCTGCAATGACCTTCTTACAAGCCAACCTCAAACAACACCAGTCAACCTTCAATTCGACTTTTTAGCCCAAATGATTTGAAGCAAAGAAACCCCTCCAAGGGCAAACTTTCTAGTGTAGTCTATTGCTCATGGGAGAACCCTAACCATTGATAATCTAGCTCTCATCATCCCAAATAAATGTGACCTTTATAATGCGAGCCTTGACCATTTTTCATTGATGTTTGGGAGAAAATGACTTTGGCTTGTGGTGGTTGCTAGCTCGCTGCCCAACATCCAACTCCCTAACCACATGGTATGCTTAACGAAATAAAAGGCGTTTCTCCTCCAAAGGGAATTGGTTATGGGATAGGTTGCTCATTGCTACATTAGTTGCATTATGGAGAGAGCGTAATGAGAGAATTTTCAGGGATAGGTGCAAGGATGTAGACCAGGTTTGTATGGGCATATATGGGCCATTGTGGTGGTTGGCCACCACTTGGGGCATTCTAATGGACACCAATTTCGGTGATGTATACTTCTCGTGGGCAAATTTATTTATGTAGCCCTCCCTTCTTTGTATTTGTTTTACTCCCTTGAGTGCGTCACTCACATTTTTCGATCAATTAATAGAATGCTTCTTCTATCTTGCTCATTACAAAATAAATAAAAAATTCAGAAATAAGTAAAAATCTAAAACTTCTACCATTTAAAAAAGCTCTGCCACGGCCTTGATGCGCCTTGCCAAAGGCTCTAGCGGTTGACCTCGCCCTTTGACAACATAGCCCACATCTCATCTCTTTGAGTCATTACTATGTTAAGGATTGGCAGCTGTTACAGTATCCTTTCATGTTTAGCCTAACAGCAGACCAATTTGCTTCCTCTACCAACCCCTTCCAGCTTCTTTTTTTCTTGGTATGTACTTCTCTATTTAACAAGGACCTTCCTTTTCAAAAGTAATCTTGTACACACATGTTTGAGAGACCTATATACAGTCCATTGGACATTTCAATGGGTACCCCATGCTTAAATCATAAAAGTTATTGCGCATCTTTCGAAAGTTTCAGTTTTTTATACGCGACATGAACATAAATATGGAAAAAATACTTGGCAATGTTAACCTAACAAGGAAAAATGTGACTAACAAAATGAAGTTTTTGGGTTTGTTATTTAGGTAGGTTTTTTTTAGTCTATCTGTCCAACATCTTGTACTGTATGTAAGATGCAAGAATGAGCCTGTGTCGTGTTACATAGTGGGGCTTTCTTAAACGAGTGATACACCCTTTTTTTTTTTTGATTTCCATTTCTCTGATCTGTTTTTACACTTCATTTCTCTTTTGATCCTTATAGATTCAAAGTTGAATGATTTCACATGATCGGCTTATTTGCTTCTCCAAATGTGTATCATTCTTTCTAAACCTGAATTTTTGAATGATTTTTCCTGTGACCTCATAAATCTGAGGAAGGCTGTGATAATAATGAGGGGCAGTCCTCAAGCAATAATTGCTGAGGTTATAATGACCCGAGGATGCATTGGGTTGTTGATTCACATTTAACTATGAAACTGTCAGTATGTACCCAGGGACCAAGGTTTGTTTCTTATGCAGGATTCTTTGGCACATATGCAGTATAACTGCGTTACTTGTCATAAATATCTTTACATAGGTTGGCTCTGAAATGTCCAATTTTGTTACTGGTAACTTGTGTATTTGAATTTCATGTAGTTATTGTTTTCTTACTAGTAGTCTTCTTTTGGATAACATATATTTACAACTTACTGAAGAAAATGTAAAATATTGGTCAAGTATCCAGTAAGTCTGATTGAAAGGTGTTAGTGTGTCTAGAAGATGAAAGTAGCCTGTTAGAAACCTTGACCACTTCTCTTTCTTTGTTGCATATGGATAGACATCCCCGAACAAATGAAAATCACATAGAAGCTTCAGAACCATAACCTCCCTTGTTCCCTCTTTTGTCATGCAGCTCAGTTCAACTTGAATAGAAACTTGTATAGCCTTTAACATATCCAGGGATGTTAAATAAGGAGATTCAAAGAGCTACATTAGCTAAACAATGTCTCGAAACATCTGGATGTCAGATTATAATCAGACTCAGAGAAAAAGCTCAGTAGGCAGCTTATCAACTAGGGTCGGTAAAAGGCCATGAGGCATGAAGTCTCCAAATGATCACACCGTTGATTGGTGTTTGGGAAGTAAACCTACCAGCATATATATTTACTCCTACAAAGTGATGCAGTCACCCTGATCTCACATGTTTCCATATTAGTTCATCAATTGTCTACGTATACAGGGGAGTGAATCCTCTTACCCAAGGAATTATACATCTTAAAAGTAGCTATGGTCTTAGGTGTGGTAAGTATTGTGAGAAGTTTCATATCAATGCCACAAAATGTCAAGTGATTCTAATATTTGTAAACCCTTATCCACTTGCAGACTGCCATGCAAGTTTTGATGTAACCATAAACTTCAGGATTGGTTCTCTTCTTGTGGAGGTAATTGATAGAGATATCAGGTACCATTGTCAGGTTATTCTGAAATACAAGCAATTTGTATTTGTATTAGACATTGATATGTATCAAGGATGTGTGAAAATTTTCTGTTCACATGTCATCTTGAATCTGACTGAGAGAGCAAAGGACTCCTACTGTCTCCTGGTTTTGTTTGCTTTGTTTGAAATAGAGTGAGTTTCTGTCATTCGTGTGATTATCAACTGAATTTGGTCTTTGTTTTCCTTACCTTTGTCAAACACTCTACTGAACCTTTGTCATACACTACTGCTGTATTGCATGGAAAATGTTAGAAAACAGCGCTGTCCAAGAATCAAAAGCAAGTCCATGGCATCCACCCCTTCAAAGTTTGTCTTCCAGAAGGCGACACACAAACACCATTGCCAGTTGTTGATTAACTCCCCTCTTTGGGTCACCTTTGAAAATCCTCGAGGAAAGCTTAAATCTAGGCCATCGATCATGTATAGAGATACTTAACACTGCTTCCACTAAACAGATTTGTCTTGAGACTGGGTTGAATACGTGCTAAAATCATCCAACCAATGCAGTATACCAGCCCAAATTGTTTTCCTAGTAAAGTAAGTATCAAAGTAAAGAAGGGATGTCATAATCCATGGTGGTATCATTGTTTTTGGCGTTTATGAGGTTTTAGGATCTAAGGTTTAGGGTTTAAATTGTAGTACCAACACCCTTTATCATAATTGTGTTTGTGATTCTAATAAAAGTGATGTCGTTAACCTAAAATTGGGTATCTGTGATAGGTTGTCACGCCACATAACTTGATTGCATAAATCAATGTCGTTAACCTAAAATTGGGTATCTGTGATAGGTTGTCACACCATATAACTTGATTGCATAAATCGTTTAGGGATACCCTTTCATCACGTTTTCTATGATAGTTCATGGGTGATGTAGAAGCATTAGCCAATTCATAAATGGAAATGAGTCCCCTTAGAGGGTTTGAACGTCCTGAGAGGTTGCGGGTTTAAAATTACCAATGAAATTTACTGGATGTTCACTTTACGGTGTGTTTAATTAGCTCCTTGTAACTTCCTTCGAAAGAACGACTTGCTAAAAAGAGTGAGAAGGTTTCCTGCAGGGCACCTCACCTCAGCTCGTGTTACTACAGAGTTTCATGTGTGGTCGACAAGTTAGAAGTTGTTAATTTAAAACTTGCGATTTTTCCCACAAACATATTGCTACATCAGAAATTCTAAATGTCGAGGAAGTGGGCGAGGAAACCAGCGAGGAAAGGGAGGTGGCGGGGGGTGAACCGTCCACCCCCTCGGGATGTGTGGCCACTTTTTTGGCGTGCGCATCCCGAGGGGGGTGAACGGTTCATCCCCCGCCACCTCCCTTTCCTCGCTGGTTTCCTCGTCACGTAGAATCACTCTTGCTACATATTGAAACCACTTTAAGCTCTTAGTGTCACCATCACCTAAATGTGAGGGAGAGATATCTGGTGGTGAACCTGTTTTCACTCACTTCCACCATACAAGAACCAATCACATGATCTCCAATCCATGTACTCCATTTACATCTATATATTTTATATGAGCCCTTCTAGCCGTTGAGGAAAGGGGCGAGGAGGTGGGTATTACCACTCATCCCCTCGAGATTCGTGAGGTTGTGCATCTCGAGAGCACAAACGCGCATCTTGAGGGGAATGAGCGGTCACACTCACCCCCTCGCCCGTTTCCTCGCCCATTTCCTCGCCATTTAGAATTTTCGATTTTATATATACAACATTATCTTTGCCCATCACCAATGGAGCTCATCGAGCTCATCTTACTAGCTTTTTCATTCCTCCTCACATCCTCAATATACTTATTTATCATCTTCACTAATGAAGAGAAAAACACATGCAAAAATGGCTCACCTAAATCTTACCCTCTAATAGGTTCTTCTTCGCCATCTCCACCAAGCGGAGCTGGCGCATTCAATGGATATCTGACCTTATCAATCAATCTCCAACCTCAACCTATATTCTTCACCAGTGACGGAGTCAGGATTTTTGTCGAGAGGGGGCGGAGTGATGTCATAATTAATTAAATATAATATAAAAATTAGTTACTTTAACATGAATTTTTTTTTAAATCCGAAATTCTTCCTGACCTGGAAAAACCAGCGAGGTTGCTGCCTGGGGAGGCAAAAATACATTTTTGCCCCCCTATTTAACAAGGGGGCAAAAATACACTTTTGCCCCCTCTTTAACAACCTTTTTGGAAAAGGTGTTTAAAGAGGGGGGGGGGGGCAAAAGTGTATTTTTGCCCCTCAGGCAGCAAACCAAGCAGGGGGACCCAGACCCTGTAGAATTACTACTATATTCATTGATTACTATTATAGCAAAAAGGGGAGTACAACAAAGACAGTCATTGAAGATGATTACTACTTATAGAAATACAACATAAGAGAAGGGTTTGAATCGTTGATTACTACTACATGAAGAAAATGAGGAAGAGATTGAGTTGCTTACGATTTTTTTTGTGGAGATGACTAAGAAGAGCCGATTAGAGGGTTTGGATCCTACAGTGATTAATGAAGGCACCTGGTACCTAGAAGAAGAAGAATAAGGTGGTTTGGATCCTACTGGATCTTGTGAAGATGAGCTTAAATAACTCAATAGTTATAGATCTTTGAAGATGATGAAATATAGGAGTTTCCTTCATCTTATCCAATCGATGGAGTGTGAAGAAGAAACTGTGGATTTTGGTTTCTTTGAGGAGCAATTCTAGCTGGCCTGGGAAACCAGCCTGGAGGGCGAAAATACATTTTTGCCCCCCTATTTAAAACACCTTTTTGGAGTATGTGTTTAAAGAGGGGGGGGGGGGGGGGGGCAGGCAGTGGTTTTCCAGGTCCGCTAGAATTTCTGTTCTTTGAGAGATTTAACCTCTATCTCTAACTCTAAAAGTAGAGTTTGAATTTGATATGTACATGATTTGAAGGATGAAGTCCTGGTTGAAGTGAAAAGTGAGAAAAAAGGAGCAAATTAAAAACTAATTGAGAGACAAATAAATTATTAAAAAAAAAAATCTCAAAAGCCAGTGGGGGCCTTGCCTGAATCCGTGCCTGGTCTTCACCGCGCTTTCGGTGTCCAACAAATATTCACAGGGAACCCGTCCAATGTGCAACACATCCTTTCAGACCTTCTAGGTTCCGGCATCTTCAACTCCAGTGGAGACACTTGGAAGTTTCAGAGACAAATTTCCAGCCATGAATTCAACACCAAATCTCTTCGTAACTTCGTTGAGACTGTAGTTGAATCTGAACTATCTAATCGACTTCTCCCCATTCTCTCCACCACTACATCACCTGTTGACTTACTAGATCTTCTCCAACGATTTGCTTTTGACAACATTTGCAAAATTGCTTTTGACTACGACCCGGAGTATTTGCTACCTTCTTTGCCACCAACAGATTTTGCAATTTCATTATATGAGGCTGTTCGGATAAGCAGTGAAAGGTTCAATTGTGTTTTTCCTCTTGTATGGAAGATTAAACGTGCTCTAAATTTCGGCTCAGAGAAATATTTAAGAAAATGCATTGAAGAAGTTCGTGGTTTTGCTCAGAAAATTGTGAGAGATAAGAAGCGAAAACTAGCACAAAATGCTTCATCATCAGTTGAAACCACTGATTTGTTATCAAGATTTTTGAACTCAGGCCACATGAGTGAATCATTCATTACGGATATGGTAATTAGTTTCATATTGGCCGGTGGAGACACCACATCAGCAGCGCTTATTTGGTTCTTCTAGTTACTCTCCTACAATGCCAATGCAGAAGAGGAGATGGTAAAGGAGATAAGAGAGAAACCGGAGGTGTCAACTTACAATGAAGTAAGGGACATGGTGTACATCCATGTAGCACTTTGCGAGAGCATGAGACTGTACCCACCAGTCCCAGCTGACACAAAGGAGGCCGCAGAGAACGACGTGCTACCTGATGGAACAGTGGTGAAGAAGGGGACTAGGTTGGTTTACCACCCATATGCAATGGGGAGTCCAGTTTTCCAAGCGGGGCCGAGGGGTGTGTTTGGGGAAAGAGATGGCTTTTCTTCAAATGAAGAGGGTGGTTGCTGGAATTTTGCGTTGGTTTCGAGTCATGCCCGTGATGGAAAAGGGTTCAGATCCGGTTTATGTTGCTGACTTGACTTCAAAGATGAAGGGTGGGTCTTATGTGAGATTGAAGAAAGGACCTGAAAGATGATCAAAGGCATGAAGAAAGCCTCATCATGTAATGTATGATATTACATACAATGATTCTATTATGAGGTCTGGTTTCTTTCATCTACAATTTGAGTATTAATGCTATGAAATATAGGGATAGCAACTGGTTGAGTCAGGTTTTTATTTGTATTTATTTAATAAGAAAACTAAGTTCATTTGGTGGTACACCAAAACGGTTTCAACTCTGCATCATACACGTGTCATGATGATCTCGAGGAAAATGGGCCCTAGAGTCAGCTCAACACTGATCCGACTCATGCGGTTCTAAGTCTGCCCACTGCAGTCCGTCAAACTAACCCGAATTCTTATAGCCTGTTAGTCCCACGTGTCTCACAACTATAATCAATACTCATAAGCCATGTTAAGGCAAGTATACCGAGGATCAGCTTCGGACGGGCAAGTACAACAGTATGTACCACATATGGAGACTTCTACCTATAGACTACTCTCAGAACAAGAACTATTTCCCGCGTATCTAAGAGCACAAGGCTGGCAGGGAAACCTCCCTCTACAGCACGATTCTAATTAGATAAGGATCTCCACGAAGACCTTCTTCCCTAAACTACGTCATCGATGGCCTGGTCGAACCAGGACTCCAGCAGTATAAATAAGATATGAGGTTGGTAAGCTAAGGTACACTACAAATTCCTTGTTTACAACAGTACACCTTCCTTAGATCACTGTCTGACTTTAGCATCGAAGTGTCATTGGCCACCACAACGGTGGTCCATGGCTCACGTGCGTTCCTTGTGCAGGTCAGCAGGTTTACAGTTCAAGGTCAAAGCAGGGAGCGGAAAATGACTGCATTAGTTTGGCATCGTCCATGTGGACGAAAAAGTTCCTAACCTTTCACTAGCATCATCTCTCCTCAGAATACGAAGGGATGGTGACCACCCCCAATCACGCAACAATGGATAACAAGGGGACACGTCAAACGCCCAGACATGCACTATACCACCGCTCTCAGTGATGCCGGTGGCATACAGGCAACAGACTCACGCCCCCGTGTCAGCCATGACAACGACAGATCCCATGATGGATTTGTTGTTGTCTTAGATACAACAAATCGCCAAAGCAGTGGAGGCTTTCATACAGCAGAACCCTCCACCAGCTAATGGAAATCAGGAACAACACATGCCTTCATCTCCAGAAGACAACAAAGAGCAAACACATGAGAGTCAAGCCCCTACTAGTTCCCATTGGACTAGAGGAGGCGGTGCAGCTAACGCAGAATCGGCTCTCCGGGTAGAGAGGCTCGACCCTCAGAACCCCCTCCCCAGAGGGGCGCATGACCCAGACGTATTGTATCGTTTATCTGTTCCACCATTCGTGGACCATATCATGAACAAGCCCCTTCCAAAGAAGTTTACGCCTCCGAAGCTCGACTTCTACGACAGGACCATCGACCCATTCGACCACTTATGCCATTACCAGCATGTAATGGCACTCAAAAAAGGATCCGAGTCGGTGATGTGCAAAACTTTCCCCACCAGTCTGAAAAAGTCAATACTAACATGGTTCCACAACCTCCCTCATAAGTCGATCGACTCATTCAAAACGCTGGCGAAGGAGTTCCTGGTGCGTTTTGTAGGAAGTCAACGCCTCATAAAAGGCTCACACTACACACTCTCACTCAAGCAAAGATCCAATGAGACACCAAGCGAATATGTCACGCGCTTCAACGACGAGCTGACTCTCATAGATGGCTGCAACGATGACACAGCCGTGACGACTTTTATCGCGAGCTTGAAGGAGGGAAAGCTCTATGAGTGCCTCACCTTGAAACCTTCATTGGATATGACATAACTCCTCAAGAGCGCCCAAAGGTATATCCAGTGTTCTAAAAAATGACCTAGGCGTTAGAGAAACGCTCAGATTAATGGCTGGGCGGGTTTTGGGCGGTCTGGGCAGTCTAGGTGGTCTGAGCGATTTTTTTTTGAATAAGGCTGATTGTGTTCTTATTTGATTTTTCTTTCCCATTTTTTGGAAATAAACAATTTAATTGTTTTTTATTTAGTACATGTCTGAATGTAGCAAATGATGATTATTTAATGGAATTCTCAAAGGATCTGCCTGTACCAATTTTAGTAATGTAGATTTTATCAAACATGACTGAGGTTATTCATGCAATTTCAAGAAAAATAAAGAGTAGGTTTGGATATTTATCCACAAATTCAACTTTGTATAAAGTACCCATCATGACCAATTTCAGTCATTTGAGGTTTAATAAATTTTGTTCACGATTGTTAATTTTTCATATTTTTAAATTTTGCATATTTATCTTGGCAGTAAATTGGATGTAATTGATAATGTATTATGCTTAACTTTTGTAAATTATTAAAGTTATAATACAAAACCTAAAACCGCCTAGGCACCTGCTCGCCGACCGCTGCCCGCCTAGCGCTTTTTGGAACACTGAGTATATCACCTTAGAAGAGTTAAAAACTGTGAAGAGGGAAATAAAACGTGATAGGAAACCCTCCAATCCTAAAGATAGGAAATAGGGGAGGAAACATGAGGATGAAGAAAGAAGCAAGCGAAAACGCAATGAAAACAGGTCAGACCCTGGCCGGGCTAGGCCAGAGAAAGCATCCAACTACGTCAGATCTAGAGCAGTAGTAACCCCCTCAATTCTAGCCTATCGGACGTCGTGAATTCCATGAAAAACTAGGAAGATCTGAAGTGGCTCCCGAATTAGCACGGAGACCCCTCCAAACGTGACAACAATAAGTACTGTTCATACCACAAGGAGGGTGGTCACGACACCAACGACTGCAAGAGTCTGAGGTATGAGATCGAGTACTAGATCCGTAGGGGCAAGCTAAAGAAATTTTTGAGCTCTGAGAAGTGATCAAAAAAACACAGGGACCGGGGGAGTCGCTCAAGGAAATAAAGAAATAATTATGCAAACACACTGTATTCATTACTGGAAAGATGTAACAACATGCGCCCCGAGGCAGACACAAAAGACTACATAATGCGAGCATCTGAATCTGATGCGACATAAAGTAAAGACTCGCTTAAACACTCCGACTCCAGAAGAGAGCTAAGGTACCCGAAGTAGGCTCCCCAAAATTTTCGATGAACGTTATCTACGAGCAACTGTTGGACGAAGGACTGGCATGTGCAAGCGCTGGTTGAAATAACACGTCCAATCCAAGGCCACTGCGGACACAACCCTCAAATATGGTATGTGGTGGTACTAAATCGGCAACTAGGGGCTCCGCGAAAAGATACGACCAACTCACACGCTCGATCCTATTGACAAAATGAACATGGGATAAGTATCAGATTGATTCAGGTCGAGTGCGCCCTCCCGCAGAAGGAATGAGAATAGCATCTAGGAGTCAATGGCCCAATCCAGCGGGGTTAATCGAAAAGTGACGGAGGTGACCGCTCCAGTTGGCTACTGGTATTATCTATGAGATTAAGCGCTCCAGAGTAGCGACGGGGAACCAACACAAAAAACGACAGACTCATCCCTTGAGAGGGAGTCTGTACTTATTTTTTGCAATACAAGAAGAAATTATGAGATCTCAATGAAACAACTCGGTGCTCACCCATAGCAAGTGACCGCACATAACAACGATTCTCATCGTGACTCATCGGTGTAAATGTCAGAACATTTGAAGACTCCGACGATAGAGATCTCCCTTCAAGCTTTGGAAAACCCAAAACATTCTCTCAATGTAAGAACATTACAGGAGATACGTTGTACAGAAGATAGTGCCTACAACGATGGAAAAACACCATTATATAGACATAATGGTTCACCAAATGGGCACTTCAGCATTAAATGTCATTATTGAATACCGAATGGAAAACAAGGAGATGATGGTTCCCAAGGATACTGCACAGGTTCACATTCATCCAATCAACGAGGCTGCATCTAACCCCATTAATTGAGGGGGACTAACCGATACTCAACCGTCTCGCAATCCACGCCGTACACGTGCTACCATGCGATCTATGCCATACACGTAGCATATTGTATACGAGAAACCCTAGCTCTCACTCTATGGGCCCATGGGCTCGACCCACTATTCAAATAGTATTATACCACGTGCTTGACATGAGCATGAGAAACCCTAGTCATTCCTGACACACATATCACACCTGCATACCGCCATGCGATCTAAGGTACTCCTATCTCTTCATAACTCATCCGCACAACGCACTCCGCTCGCGGACACAAGCTCGCATGGTCGTACTTGGTGGAGCCCCTACTTGGCTCGACAAGCTAAGTCAACTTTGGCTAACGACGATGGTTTTTGGTTCACCCCGACACCTAGTCCGCCCAGTGCGGATGTCGATGGTTTAGGAAGTGGGAGTCCAATTAGTGCTATCACCACTACAATAAAAATGCCCATTAATAGCGTTTCAAAAACACTATGGTAGGATACCATAGCGTTTTAGAAAATGTTGTGTCTGCCGAAGCTATAATAGACCCAGGGTCTATTATCGCTATAGTAAGTTGCCCTTTTATAGCGTTTCAAAAATGCTATGGTAGACTCTACCATAGTGTTTCTGAAAGCTATCGTAGAGTCTACGATAGCATTTCAGAAACGCTATGGTAGACTCTACCATAGCATTTCAAAAACGCTAATGTAAGTATACATAGCAATTTTTTTTTTTTTTTTGCTATCAAATGACTTTTTATTACTTCTTATAAGTTTTATTTCTAGAAAATAAAAATTTAAATGTGCCAAACTTAAACATTTCCATAAATGGAGGCAAAGTAATATTGTAATTAATAAGATAATGTATTACATCGAGTCACAAAATCTATCAAATAATAAAAATCAGACTACATTTTTTTTTTTTGAAAGGCAAGATCAAACTACATTTATTTCAGTTGAATGATAAAGATAATGTATTACATCGAGTCACAATCCTTTCCAATTTCCAACTTCATTGCTTTGGTTATCCATTTCCTTCATTTGTTGATGTTGGTTCAAAGATGTACCTCTTGATGTTGTTTCTTCAAAAGAAAAGGCTTTGGCAACAACATCCATGGCACAACGACAAGGGCCAGCAATAATAACACCAGCTGTACGTAAAAAATAAGTGACTTACAGACTTGGACACAAATCAAACAAATCCAGGCCTGTAAAGCTTGGATTGGATGATATTGTCAATTGTTCCTGCAATATCACCAATCTTAAAAGCTTCGGCTTGAATGCCTCCAATAGTAGCACGGCCAATAACAACCTGAAAATGCCAGTGAGAACCTAGGTTAGGCAGAGTGCAACTATCAACGCAGCAAATGAGTTGTGAATAACAATGGTTCATAGCAGCAACATTTTCAGAACTTATGATCCTAATAAGCATTTATTGTTAGTCCAGCTTAACTTGTAACTTCGCTTACCTTATTATTTGCTTTTGCAAAAGAATCAACAGCTTTGTGTCTGATTCTGGTACACTTTTGGCTATGATAGCTATGACTCTAATGGTTGGTTGTTTCAAAGCAGCCATGGAAGAAGCAGCCGCACTGGAAATATATCAAATGAAATTACTACTCTGTATAACAAATTTTGTAATCCAGTTCAGCGCACTAGTATGAAAATAGGCACTAACCTTCTGAACAAAGCAAAGTTAATGAAAACATCAGCAGTTGGATGTGCAGCACAAGCTGCCTCAATTGTGCGGATAAATTCAAAAAGTGTAAGCAAATTTGTAAACCATAATATGCATGATATGAAAGACACCAGATTCGAAAGTATTGGCTATTATTCAAAGTAGAACCATTATATACAACTGCATGATAAACCTTATACAAGCAAATTTACATGAGATAAAAATCTCTTTTAAGGCAAAAGTATAGAATTGAAGACCCAGATGTTTGAAAAGGTGATACCAATGTGGCCAATGGATCAAGTTATTTCATCTCTTCTAAATTTCATTACTATGATGAATAACAATTGTTAAAATTCATCTATTTTATCGAATAGAAAGTAACATAGCCTGAAAACATAATGGTATTCTCCCTTTTGCCACAAAGCAGATTCTCGTACAAGGCAGGGGTTTCAAGGGAACCCACAAAGTATAGTTTTTTCCAGAAAGCATAATTGGTGTTTTGAGTCTTGGACATAGCCATTTTGCTGAACCATGTAAAGTAATCTGTCTCTTCCCTTTGTATTGCTTTCTATTTGTCTCCACATTCATATGCGTGTCTGTCTATGTATGCTAAGCACACATTCCTAATATTTGCAAAGAGACTAAACTAATCTAATCCTATACCAAATGGTGAATTATTTGATTATTAATTCCAACAAAGTATTGGTGTCTCTGCCTCGCAGTTGATCTTTAGCACAAAATTTTGTTCAATTCCAAAATGTGAGAGGTAGCCGCTCTGAAGAAAATATTTCAGAGAAGATACATGTACCTCTAATCCAGCATAAACAACTACAAATAATGGAGTGCAATCTGAGACTTGCCATCCATGATCTTGATAAGACAAAGTCCAAGATCCTTTAGAAATGCAGGGATACATGATTTTAAAGTCACCAGATGGATTGTCTTTCACCTTCAAATTATAGTTGTTACACATCAATAAGCTAATGCAAATCCACATTTTTGTAAAGTGGACGAAGAGTTTGTGGGATTACGACCAAAACCTGTGACTATTTGATGTAATCGTGTCCTTTCTTAAGAATAGGCCATATTTCATCGTGAAGATTACTTACAATTAAGTGCTTGAACGCTAAACCCAGTGTCCCACATTTGGCTGCCAAAAGTTTGCAAATTATTCGAGACTTTAGCAAATGTATTAATTGGCAACAGAATGTTGTATCAAGTCATATATATCCAAAGTGAAATCTGTAGGAATTTACCTGCATCTTCATTCCATCTTCAGCAACCCACAAGTAATCTTGAACCCTGGCAAGATGTCTCTTGAATGCATCTGAGTTTGGGTCTTCCACCCAACAAGCAAGCATGCAAAAGGCCTGTTGATGAGGTACTTACTGTTAGTTCATATGTTGTTTTCCCATGAATTCTCTTTTTACATAGTTCAAAACTTATGTATCATGAGCTAAACATTAGTAATTAGTATTATTCTTTCTTACCTTTGCTACACATCCAATGTTAATGTATCGACTATTCTCGTCTTCATAGTGAATGCGCTTCATTGTTACTTCCAGCGCATTCTCTCTTAATTTTGACATAAGCCAACGTTGTAGCAGAGGCTCCGTAAACACGTAAAGAGAATCCCAAATCAAGTTTTGCATAAGAGGATTGGGATAGTAAAGATCCTCCTGTGGTACCAGTTCATTTAGCATATATAAACATTCCTTACATGTAGGCATCTAGCAGGTAAACTCAACTAACCTCAGCGCAAACATGCCGTGTTTTGAACCAATTTATTTCATGGTAAGGCTGAACATGAAGTTCTTCCCTCAGAGATACAATAAGATCTGTCATTGGACCTACGAACCTTTTACCATATAAGTATGACATAGGCATGTAAGCCATTCGACAGTAACACCACAATTTTCCTGCATTGCATTAAATAGAATTTAGCTCAAAAAAGGAATTCAACTTTACAACATCAAGGAAAAAAAAATTGTTTCATTTAGGAGCAGAACTTTTGTATAAAAAAGAATCAAAAGTTGTGTTGTGAACCTACATTTCTAGGGAGAAAGGAAGGGAGAAGCAAAACTTCAGGGGGCATAGGATGGGAACCTGACCACTCAGACACTCCAAGTATCTGCATGAACATGGATCATATTATATAGATCACTAGTCAGGAACTATATATGTAGCAAATTTAGGTATGGAGATTTATTGTTACCATACCAAAAGCCAAGTGATTACTGAAGCTATATGCTCAGGATCTTCATCTTCTCTATCCGTTACATCAAGAAACGCTTCATCGCAACTCACAGCCTGTATTATCCAATAAGAGTTAGCTTGTCAGGAAATAAACTAAGAAGAGTGAAAAGATGGTTTGAATTGAACATTTCAAGGTATCCACATAGTGATAGTACATACCTGAACTTTGTTACAGTACTTGTGCAAGATGTTATAAAACTGATCAGCAACCTGCAACATATACGGATGTCAGTTTCCATCTAATAAAAACTCATTTGTATCAGGAAAATTTGTGTATGGAAATTCAACCTCTAGTGTTTTATTTTAAAGGTCCTATTACATGGAAATTCAACCTCAATGTTTCTTATTCACACCACTTCAACTCCGCCATTGCTACCATCACACCACCTCTGTGATATCGACACTACAAGACCCGCTTTAATTCCACACAAGCACTGCCGCCACCACGATCACCACCACCAGAAAACCACGACCAAGCAAACCCACACACGAGTCATCATCACTGCCACCAACTACCAAGGCACCACCCCACTACCACTACCTTCAGCATCCTTACCATTATAACTAGCTACCAAGCCCCATTCACCACCATCACAATGAATGGTACGTAACATGTTCTACTTAGAAAAACATCTATATTTGATTATTTGAAGTTGATTTTATATTTTTCGAAATGCAATCTAACAACAGAAATTAATAGAAAAAATATAATTAAAATGCAAATTTCTCCATGGAACAACAGAACCTATCAAGAAAAAGAGGAAAAGAGAAAAAGAAAAAGTGCACTCATCCTTAAACCCACCTCCAGCACTTACCTCTTCATATGCTGTAAAGTTATATGGAAGAATAACAGGGTGAGCACAAAGAGCTTTGGCATCTCTAACAAATATCCCTGCTCTTACTCCTATATAAATAAATAAATAAGTCGTCAACATAAAACAATCCATAACCATAAAAAAACAAATAAGTTTAAAAATGACAACTGAACTATATATGAAGTACTCGACATATATTATATTATTATGAACCATAATCTCGTGCAGGATAGTTTGCAGAGGAAATTTCAGCTGTCCCTCTGGGACTATCTGAATGGCACACAGCTACAGGCTTATCTTGCAACTTAGGATGGTCCCGGATGACAACAGCCACAAAAAAATAGTCCTGCAACAGGATGCAATTACCATTTCAAACATCCAAGTTAAACAAATAAATCCAAGCATAAGATAAGATCATAGATACACATGGGTTCCTTTATCTTTTGATAATGTAGAAGCAGTGAAGTTTCACAATCAGCTAGACATGCAACTCAATAGGGCCAAGATCAACAATAAAAGTTGAAGATGAAATGTAAGGAATTAGCAACCATGAAAAAAAAATTACCATGTCTACATGGAGGATAGCAGTTCTTTGAGCTTTAGTGGGATTGTCATTCTTAACATTAGCAGTGGAGCTAGGAAAACGCTTACGATACCGTTTCCTCCAAGTTCCAATGAAATGTAGCCTTGAGCTCTACATAGAACACATATAATATGAGACAATAAATTCAAACATGATAGTAACAACAACAGTTACTACAAACAACTGGGCACGCAAGTAACCCAAAATCACTGCAAATAATCCCGAATCTCAGTAGAATATGCACCAGGACAAATTTCAGATGTCAAAGGAACATACTAATTTTTCACCTCACCCCACCCTTCGGATTTCCAAGACGAATGTCACACGAGTCGCAAAGTTTTCACGATTTCTGTGCATCCTCGCCAAAGATCTACTATTTATTTCAAGAACCAATCCATTCTAAGAAGAGCAAGGAAGGAAAATTACGAATCTTGACCAAGGTTGCACCAAACAAGAATGCAATCTTTGGATTCTCCCAAAAACCCACAACAATCTCATGCCTCGTCGATGTCCAACCTCCTAAGATTCTAACTAACCCTTCATAGTTTGTGAGCTGGTTCCTTACAACATCCCACATGAAAAACAAACTTCCAGAGGATATGCCAAACTAAAAATGAAAAAACAAATAGAGATTCTCAAGAATGAGCATAAAGTAAGGCAACGAGAATCCAGCACAATCATCATGTGTACTCGCTGTCCCCAAGGAATTGATTGAGAACTTTCAGGTGGTGACTCGAAATTCCTTCCTTCTATGTATAACCAAACTTTGAAAAGAGCAAAAATGTCAACCAAAATTTGAATCATTGATACATTTATAAAGATTTTAATGTCAAGTTTGTATTGGCATATAAAAGAAAATTTGTTACTTAAAAAAACACATGAGATAGAATACAAGAAAAAGGCATAAAAATAAACTGACCAGAATAACAAACTAAATACTTAAATGGGCAATTATCCCAATAACTCCATAATCCACAAACAGACTCCCCTAAATTCCAAAAAAAACCCTACACCAATTGTTGGTTTCGCAAGATAGTCAGAGGGTGGTTTTCCCTAAAACCAGATAGGAAGTATGGTTAGTGAAACAGAAACCAATGAGCAAAACAAACTTCATCTCGTTTGTGTTGAATCTTGATATCATTTTTAGGTTTCCCTGTTTCTTGAAATCCAGAGATACATTTAAGCTCATCCAACATCTAGGTATATCCAGAAGGACACTCAAATAAGATGAAAGAAATGAGAGAATGATGGAATAATTGCAAATTTTAGGATTAAAATTTGAATTACAAAACCAGATCTACTGAAAAAGAAGATGTAGAAGAGTATATACCTTAACAGGACCAAAAATCCCAACATCAGTGATCTCACCAACAATCACTTGGACTTCAGATCTTGCTTGAGAGGATGAATTGAGCTATGTAATCGTTGGGTGTTGAAGTTGGAGGAGAGATGAATCAGGCTGGGCACGTCGTAGCCCTTGCTTTAGGTTGCAGATTAGGGAGAGAAGGATCTGAAGGCTTTAGATGGTGAGAGGTCGACTATGGTAGGCGATAAGAAGAGAGGGGGTTGTGGTGCTTGGTAAAGAGGGGTTTTTCTTTTATGGAGAGAGAGGGAGAGGGAAAGATGCAATCAAGAAGGAGAAAAAGATCAGCGCATGGGAGAGAGAGGCAAACAAGGCGTGGTTATGCTTTTAAGTCCAGTATACTTAAATATTTGAAGGAAACGAAAAGAGAAGTCGCGCTAATTGAAAATTTTTGGGGAGCGCCTAAATGCCCGCCAACTTTACACAACGTTTCTCATTTTCAAAGTCATTAAAATTGACTTTTCATAGCAGAATGGTAAAGAGCGCTATTAACAAATGCTATGAATAAACATTTTTCTTTTAGTGCACGCCGGATGACAACGACTTGCTAGGGACTGTTGCTCCCCTCGCGGACAACGGTCATCGAACCCGATCAGGTAAGCCAACTAGTGACGACTGGCAACGATAGCTTCTGATCAAACCCTAGACTTGTAACCCCCACTACGCGGGTGTAGGTGGTCTGGAAGGTGAGAGCCTGTCAGTCTCAAACTGATTTCCCCGGCTCACCACGGGACCACTGTTCTTCTACAGACTATGGTCTCCGAATTACCAACTCCAGACTTGTAGCCCCCACTGCGCGGGTGTAGATGGTCTGGAAGGTGGGAGCCTAGTTAGTTTCGAGCTGATTTCGACAGCTCGCTACAGGACCACTGCTATTCTACAGACCATAGTCGCCTAATATTCCCAAATTGTAGGTCGATGCACATGGGTGTAGATAATTTGGAAGGTTGGAGTCTAGTCAGTCCTAAATTGATTTTGACGGCTTGCCACCAGACTACTGCTCTTTAGCCTGGTCGTCGAACCCCCTCGTCTCAAACTTGTAGCCCGCCTCGCATGGGTGTAGATGGTTTGAAATGTGGGAGACTAGTAAGTCCCGAAATGATGTCGACGCCTCACCACGGGATCATCGCTCTTTAACAAACCATGATCGTCGAATCCTCGCTCCCCAAACTTGTAGTTCACAATGCTCAGACATAGATGGTACAGAAGGTGGGAGCCCTAAATGGCTCGCCACGCGACCGCTGCTCTCTTTTGAAACAACTGCCTAAAGATAAATCACAGCTCAAGTAGCGTCTTCACACTCACACGGGTTGACATTCTATTACCAACAAAAGACGCTCAGGCCAACCCATAAATCGTCCCGCCAACGCGCGAATGAGTGCTACATGGAATGCCAACCCGAGCTTAGGAAATCTGACTCGGAACCAACGCTCTAATTACAATGCATGTGCTCGACTATCACAGTTCACTTGTGCCAATTACCACGACCGATTGTTAGATAGACAAAACGAACCCCCAACGGCTTACCTTTAGAACGGGCCACAGCTGGGCAACATAGCCTGCTTCTCAACCATCCGCGGAATGCCCATTACCGGACGTGACTAAGGAAAAGTGACTCCGAGTCACTTGCAACATGGTCAAACTCTCAACAGCGGATAGAGCATTCGACTTTCTACTGACCCAACCAGCCTATGCCAAAGTAAAACGACAAGGCGAAATACGAAGCGCGCAGTAGGGATAACAAACATAAAACATATACAGAGCATATACGAGAAAAATTTGCTTTCATTAACAGTTAAAGTAAAAGAGGTACAAGTGTATAAAGTCTGCTCCTTATTAGGAGAGGGTACGAAAATAGAAGAGCTAAGCTTAACAGAGGAGGAAGTAGGAGTTGTGTCCATACACGCCGCAATTTGAGCATCATGGTCCGGATCACCCTCTTCGTCTGACGACGTAGAAGCCACTGATAAGTCTACATACGACATCTTCTTATAGCGATCAAGGTCCCATTCTGGATGCTCCTCCTTCATTAGCGCCAGCAGCTCCAATCTACCATGTACGAACAACGGAATTCACATTTGCCTTGATCTTAGAGAAGCTCTTCCTCACAAGCTTTCGCTTCAGCAAGCTCATGCTCAATTAGCTCCAACTTTCCAGTCAGCACATCAACGTTAGACTGATCCGTAGTCAGATTGCTCTTTACAACACTAAGCTCATGTTGCTCCGGTTCAAATTGGTCTTCAGCCTTCCTCGCCACTCGAGAATTAAATTCCACATCGAACTCCAACTGTTGTTTCTGAACAGCCCAATCAGCTTCCTTCGAGTCATTATCCTCAATGAGAGACCGCAGTTCAGAACGCGGCTCAGTCGCATCTTCTTGTGCAACATCCAGATCACGAAGAGTCAGATCCAACTTCGGCTAAAATATGTCTCTCGCAGACATCACCTCTGCAAAATTAGACTCAAGGGTGTCCACACGAACCCTCTGAGACTCAGCAGCAACGGCTGACCGTTCCAGCCTCATCTCCTTAGCCTACTTCTTCAGCAGCTCAATTACAAAAAAGCACGTCAAAATATAGCCCCTGCATGTTTGAGAAAACACACTCAATGGTGTACATCTTCTCACGGGCCGCCTCGACTTTCGTCCCAGCAACGGTCACCTGGCTCAAGTGAGACATTCTCAGCATAAAGTGCTTTAAACCCTTATCCATATGCCCTTCTAACATATCCTTATCGGGTTTTGAAGCGTGATCCATCAGCCAGCTATGTCGCATGCTTATATGCTTCTTCGAAGCATAGTCAACATAAACCTCCTAGTGCAAGACCTGAGTACTCATATTTACTAAGTATAGGGCAAACAAACTTATTCACGCATTCGGATGAACCTCACCCAGATGAGGAATTATGCCACCACTGCTCCTAGGCCCTCCTCCGCAGCCTTTCCTTTGTCACAAACGGCCGACCCCTGAGACGACTCAACAAGATATGAAGGAAAAGAAGGGAGCGAGTTGTCCAACAGACCGTCCATCACCTTGAGATGCGGCCTAAAGCAAGACGGGAACAATGCGAACTATGGGAAACTTGGCTCGTGTCACCATGGCCACTATCAGACAGCCTACCAGTGGGACGATTGGATTCCAGAGCCTCAGGAAAATCCTCACAGGAACCTTCTATCGGAAAGGTCCCGAGCGGATCGACACCAATAGAAGTCGCCATTGCAGCTAGCATCAACTGCTCGCTAAGAGCTTTCGCCTATGCGACACTAAGATTTGATACATTTTAACCCCTGCTAGTTGCAAGTGGTCCCTCTCCCAGCTGACATCGGCCTCCACCCAGATGGGTCGATCAGGTTCACGCTCTTCACTTACTGGATCAGATCATTTTGAAGACGACCTAGTTTTAACACGGGACTTTTTCGAGTTCACGAAGGAGGCAAGTATCCCAGACAACCCCTCCGCATTAGACGAATCATGAAACTTCTCTCTAGCGGCTTTAATTTTTCTAGAAGAGGCCCAGCCTTCAGACTTAACTCACGATGATCGGTAAAGAGTGGGAGCCTCATGCCAATTGTCCCACAACCCACTGTGAATAAAGTTACGAACACATATGACCTCCACCACATTCTTCGTTGGCAAGTCGCGGAATGTATCCATAGTGTTTCGCTCCTCTTAGGTAAGAGGAGTAGTAGGAAACCGTCCTGTGAAGAAACACGAGCAACGATTAGCATACAACTAAGCACAATGGAATCGGAAGAAAAAACTATACTTACGAAGTGGCTTGAACTCTCGTTCAAGCAGACGACCCTTGAACTGGAAGTACTTTGAATTTGCAAGAGCCAAGAAGCAATACATTTGCCATGACTTGAAGTCATCAGGAAAATTTTCAAAGCAAGTCGGCGACGTCATTTTATAGACAACATGATTATTCAATTGAGGAGAAGTCAGAAACTGGATCATCCGCGGAATCACACGGACGCCAGCTTCCTTCGCCCTAATCAAAATGAGAAGAACGATCATGTACTCATTAGGCAACAACTGGGCCAGAGGAATTTTAAGGAAGTCCAAGAAGTCCTAAATCACATCCAGAACAAAAACAGATTCCAGTTTGGAGCATCCTGTGGTGCAAGTAGATGAACCCCGCCGGCGGCAACAT
The DNA here is from genome assembly GCA_963556465.1 of Berberis vulgaris. NCBI lineage: Eukaryota > Viridiplantae > Streptophyta > Magnoliopsida > Ranunculales > Berberidaceae > Berberis > Berberis vulgaris. The sequence continues at coordinate 11,934,829 of OY747132.1, read as the reverse complement.
TGGCATCTGATCGTCCTTCAGAGCATATAATGGCTGGTCCTCGAACTTCGTACAAATTTCAGCAAGGTACGATTTAGAAAGCAATATGTTTTCAAAAAAATCAAGGCCCTTGGCCAAAGTTGCGTCATCAAGAAACTTTTGTTGAGCCATGAAAAAGATGAACAATCATTCCAATCAGAAGATGAACGGAACAAGATCTCTAAAAGCAAGAAAATAGAAGAGTTAGTCTCCGCACAACGAATGACCAAAATAAGGATTGGGTTCCCGCCTCTTCTCCACTGAACCGATTTATATTCAATTAATGAAGCGTGTGGCTCAAGCAACGATTCAAAGTCAATCATCATGAATGACACATATTTCACAGCGAACCGATGTGGTGGTCCACTAACTTTGTGCCGTACATGTGTTATGATGATCTTGAGGAAAGATAAGCCTTAGTGTCAGCTCAACACTGATTCGGCCCATGTGGTTCTAAGCCTGCCCAATGCAGTCTACCAAACGGACCTGAATTCTTATAGCCTGCTAGTCCCACGTGTTTCACAACTATCCTCATTACCCGTAAGCCCTGTTAAGTAAATTCTAGAGTGTGTATCACATATGAAGACTTCTACCTATAGACGACTCTTGGAACGGGAACTATCTCCCGCGTACCTAAGAGCACAAGGCTAATAGGGAAACCTCCCTCTACAACACGACTCCTAATTAGAGAATGATCTCCATGAAGATCTTCTTCCCTAAACTAAGCCTTTGAAAATTATGGACTCTAGAAATATGGTAATATGGAGAAGACAAAATTGTTTGAAGCGCCAACAGAACCGGAAACACCCCTGTTTCAAAGAGAGGAGGACGAGTTATTCACATTTCATTTGATTGTCAGAGGCGAATTGAAAGCTAAGCAGTGGTAATTCTACCCCAGGGGAAAAATAGAGATGGCCTGGTCAAACTAGGACTCCAACACTATAAATAAGACATGAGGTTGGTAAGCTAAGGTACACTACAAATTCCCTGTTTACAACATTACACCTTCCTCAAATCCATGTCTGACTTTAGTATCAGAGTGCTATCGACCACCACAACGGTGGTTTGTGTCTCACGTGCATTCCTTGTGCAGGTCAGCAGGTTTGCAGCTCAAGGTCAAAGCTAGGATCGGAAAATGACTGCATCAATCTCTATATTGGAAAAATGTGAATGACTTAGCTTTGATGGAATATTAAGCCCACTCCAGTTATTCATGGGCCTAAGTCTCCATGTGTATATTCACAGAGTACCATGTGAGTTTGTTGTGTAGTTGTACTACTGATATCCAGTCCACCGATGTATGTTGAAGTCTCACGCCTCCGCTTTCGCTTCTGCATGATATGTGATTTGATTTGACCTCTCTACAAGTTTGAACTTTTAAAGAAGTTGGCAATTTATCTTGGTATAGAGTAATGTCTCGTCCAGTGTGCAAGCATTGTTTGTCTTTTGTTTGCATTGAGGGGGAGCATTGAAATTTTAATTAAGCCCGCTCAAATTATCCACGGGCCTAAGTTCCCCATGTATTTATGTACATTAGTATCATGTGAGTTGGCGGTGTAGTTGTACAATTTCTGGGGGAGTGTTGGAATATTAAGCCTTTTCATAAACTCCCCACGTGTTTATCTGCAGTAGCACCGTGTGAGTTTGCAGTGTAGTTGTATATATATATAATTTGATTTGCCCTCTCTACAAGTTCGAGCTTTTAGAGAAGTTGCAATGTATCAACCTCACATAAACATGAAACTTAAATGAAAATTTGACTTCTCTACATCGATCACTTGCCTGTTTGGGGTTTAAGCCAGTCGACATGATTTACTTGATCTTGTTTGCTTTGTATAATAATAATAATAATAATAATAATAATAATAATAATAATAATAATAATAATAATAATAATAATAATAATAATTGATGATACATCAAACTGTCATCTGATCAGCATCGTACACGTGTCATGATAATCTCGTAAACAGAACAAAGCATGCCTGATTGCACACTCAATTCAGCAAGGCCCGGACATCATTAAGCCCACTACTGGCTGGATCTAGAAGGTCGGACCCAAATTGAAATGCGATACTAAGCCCAGACATCACGCGGTCTAGCCGAATACTTGTAAGCCCTGATAAGGCAAATATCTGGGGAATCGACCCAAGACAAGCATGCTAGTAATACATTGGTTCCGACTAGGAAATAAATACTAGATTATAAGTCGGACAAGGAAACTTCCTTGCATGGACAACACTCAGAAAGGGAAACCTCTCCCGCAGATCTAGGAACACAAGTTGTGTAGGGAAAATTCTCTACATGGACAACTCCCAAAAAAGAAAGGATCTCCAGCAAGACCTCTTTCCCAAAACTACAAAGGCCTAGCCGAACAAGGATTTTCTCACTATAAATAATAGATAAGATCGATGAACAAAGGTACGCTACAAAAAACTCAGTTTACTGCTGTAAGCCTCTCCTAAGCCTTATCTAACTTAAGCATTAGAGTGCCATTGGCCACCACACGATGGTCCCTGTGCAAATTCAGGTAAAAGCGAAACATGAGAGCAGAAATCGACTACATCAATAATAATAATAATAATAATAATAATAATAATAATAATAATAATAATAATAATAATAATAATAATAATAATAATAATAATAATAATAATAATAATAATAATAATAATAATAATAATAATAATAATAATAATAATAATAATAATAATAATAATTGATGATACACCAATACGGTCCCTCCTTTGTGCCATACACATGTTATGATGATTTCGAGGAATGACATGCCCTAGCGTTAACCCAACACTGATCCGACCCAAGCGGTTCTAAGCTCGCCCAATGTAGTCCGCCAGATGGATTCGAATTCTTATAGCTTGTTAAGCCCACGTGTCTCACATCTATCCTCAATACCCGTAAAACCTACTAAGGGAAATATCTCGAGGATCAGCTTCGGACAGGCAATTACAACATCTATTTGCTTCCAACTAGGAAGCAAATTCCAGAGTATATGTCACACATGGAGACTTCTATCTACAGACTTCTCTCTAAACAAGAACTACCTCCCGCGTATCTAGGAGCACAAGGCTAACATGGAAACTTCCCTTCACAACACGACTCCTAATTAGAGAGGGATTTCCACGAAGATCTTCGTCCCTATTTTAAGCCATCAATGGCCTGGTCGAACTAGGACTACAACACTATAAATAAGACATGAGGTTGGTAAGCTAAGGTAGCTATAAATTCCCTGTTTACAACATTACACCTTTTTCATATCCCTGTCTGACTTTAGCATCGGAATGCTATTGGCCACCACAATGGTGGTCCATGGCTCACGTGCGTTCCTTGTGCAGGTAGCGAGTTTGCAGGTCAAGGTCAAAGCAGTGAGCCAAAATCAATTGCATCAGTTTGGTGCCATCTATGGGGACGACAAATTTCATAACCTTTCACTAGCATCACCTCTCTTTGGAATACAAAGAGACAGTGATCACTAGATCGTGCAACAATGGAGAACAAGGGGACACATCAAACGCTCAGACTGGCGCTATACCTATACCGCCACTCTCAGCGGTGTTGGTGACGCACGAGCAGCAGACTCACACCTCGTGCCAGGAACAACAACGAAGGACCCCAGGATATCTTTGTTATCTTCTCAGATACAAAAAATCGCAAAAGCAGTAAAGATGCTTGTACAACAAAATCCTCCACCCGTCGATGGAAATCAGGAGTGGCATAAACCCTAGTCTCCAGAGACCAACAAAGAACAGGCATAAGAGAGTCATGCCCCGACTAGTTTTCATTGGAATAGAGGTAGTGGCGCGACCAATGTGGACCCAACCTTTAGGGTGGACAAGCTCGCCCCGCAGATTCCCCTCCGCATAACGGCTCACGACCTAGACGTGCTGTATCGCCTATCCATTCCACCGTCCCACCGTTCATGGACCGTATCATGAACGAGACCCTTTCGAAGAAGTTCACACCTCCGAAGCTTGATTTCTACGACGAGGCCACAGACCCGTTCGACCACTTGCATTATTACTAGCACGTAATGGAGCTCAAAGAAGGCTTCAAGTCGGTGATGTGCAGAACCTTCCCTACTAGCTTGAAGAAATCGACATAGTTCCACAGCCTCCTGCCAAAATTGAGTGATTTGTTCAAGACGTTGGCTAATGAGTTCTTGATGCGCTTTGTTGGAGGCCAGCGGATCAGGAAAGGCCCGCACTACATACTCTCTCTGAAGCAGAGGTCTAACGAGACGCTGAGAGAGTATGTCACGCGCTTCAACAATGAGCTGACGTTCATTGACAGCTGTAGCGACGACACAACAGTGACAACTTTCACCGCAGGTCTTAGAGACGAAAAGTTTTATGATTTCCTCACCTTGGAACCCCCTCTCGACATGGCAGAACACTTGAAGGGCGCCTAGAGGTACATCACCCTGGAAGAGATGAGAACATCAAGGAAAGAAACAAAAGTTGAGAAGAAGATCTCCATTCCCAAGGACAGAAGGAGGGAAAAAGGTGAGAGGATGAAAAAATGAGCAAACGAAAGTGCAATGTCCACAGGTTAGACCCTGGCCGGGCCAGGCCAGAGAAAACATCCAACTACGTTGGATCCAGATCCATGACCCCCCTTAATTCTAGCCTATCAGACGTCTTGAATTTCATGAAAAATTGAAGATCTAAAGTGGCCCCCGAAGCAGCGCAGAGACCCTTCTAAACGTGACAACATCAAGTACTGCTCATACCACAAGGAGGGTGGCCATGACACCAACGACTGCAAAAGTCTAAGGTACGAGATCGAGTACTAGATTCGCAGGGGAAAGTTAAGGGAATTCCTTGACTCTGAGAAGCGACCAGAATGACCCAGGGATAGGGGAAGTCAAACAAGGAGATCGTGAAGGAGACTCCGGGCATAATCTATGTTTTTCATGGAGTCGGACCAGATGAAGACCAGTCAAATAGGTCTCGCAAATGGACTCTATTGGAGATGCAGACACAGCCCGCAGAGGATAGACACATTTACCACTCGAGGATGCAAAACCCCATTCCCACCTTAACCTTTACAGACAAGGACCTCGAAAGAGTCCGAGCACCGCACAATGACACTCTTGTCATATCGGTTTCTATTGCAAGGTGTGACGTAAATAGAGCCCTGGTAGATATGAGAAGCTCACTCAACGTCCCGTTCTACAATGCATTCCACATTATGGACCTCAAGGAGGAGAGCCTAACAACCTCAGACTACCCGTTGATTGGATTCAGTAGAGAAAAATGCTTCCCGATCGGGAAGATAAGGTTAGCATGGTGGCAGGAGAGCCACAACTGAGAAAGGTCTTGTTCCTAGATTTCATGGTAGTAGACGCACCATCTACCTACAACTTTATTTGGGAAGATCATGGCTCCACCAGATAGAAGCAATAGTCCCCACCCTTCACCTGTGCGTTAAGTACATCGCTAACCACTCGGAAGGAACGATACATGGGGACCAGCCTACGGCACTAGGCTGTCATTATGCTGCACTGAAGCAAATAGAATGTTCCCAGATCGAACTGGATCCCACAACGCAATCTGAACTAGAGCTAGACCCAGTGACTGTGGACACATCACTCCACTCACACGAGATTCCAATAGTGGTGGCTCATTTCAGAAATGGGGGACTTTCAAGCGGTATATGAGCAATCCGCTCTTTAACCCAGCAGAGTGGAAAGGTCAATGCAGACGGGAGTACAATTCCCCGACAATCCATCAGTGCAAAAATTAATTCCCACCCAAGGTTTACTCTTCAGTAACCTCAGAGACATCAGTCAAGCTTGGCAGTTCGCTGAAAGTATCAAAGATCTATCAAGGGCCATCCGAATTCACTTTAGGGCCGGATCGACTTCTCTCGGCCAACAATTAGTCCATTTCAGTTGTTTATTTTCCATAGTCAATGTAGAGTTTTAGTTCTCAGAAGCTTATGTGATTTGCAATCATTTAAGAAATAAATAAAAATTATGCAAACACACTCTATTGATTAATGGAAAGATGTAAAAACGATCGCTCAAAGGCGGATACAAAAGACTACAAACTACGAGCATCCGGATTCGATGTGACATACAATAAAGATTTGATTAAGCAGTCCGACTACATAAGAAAACTCAGAAGAGACAACAAAGGTACCACAAGTAAACTCCGCTCAGTGACTTCTCCGAGAAATATGTCCCAAAATCAAGGATAAATGTGCAAAAAAGGGCTAAAAATACAGAGCAGCTAGTTGCTCCCCGAATCACCCCAATAAAGCAACCCGCCAATGACAATATAGACCTTGCAACGAGCTGTAGACTTCTTCAAACGACATCCGGCTTCCCGAAGGAGTAGAAGATGTCAGACAAAGATGGCTGCAAACGCCGAAGCAGTAAAGGTCTAATAGTTCTCCCATGCGAGGACACTTTTCCAATGTGCGATACTGGGGTTGATAAAGAGGTGCCACCCCTGAAAGCAACAACGCATCTGCCAACACTTTGATCAACCATAAACTAGCTACAAGAAACATCTATCGGTGGGCAGAGCGACACAAGGTAACACAGAAGCGCGGACGAATAAATGACAGACTCACCCCTTGGGAGGGAGTCTGTACTTCTTTTTCGAAATATGAAAATAAATTACGAGATCTCAGCAAACCAATCGGGTGCTCACCCAGAGCAGGTGACCACACATAACATCAAGTCTTATTGCGACTCATAGGTGCAAATGTCAGAACATTCAAAGATTCTGACGTTGGAGATCTTCTTCAACCTTTGGAAACCCAAAGCATGTTATTCAAGTAAGAACATTACAGGAGAAACGCTTTGCAGAAGATAATGCCTACAACGATGAAGAAGCACCATTATATAGACATAATGGTTTACCAAACGACCGCTTCAGCATTAACATTCAACATTGAATACCATATGAGAAACGAGGAGACGACGATTCCTAAGGAGATTGCACAAGACCACGTTCGTCCAATCAACAAGGCTGCACACAACCCCATTAACTAGGGGGAGTAAGCGATACTCAACCGTCTCGCGATCTACGCCATACACATGTTACCATGCAATCTATGTTGTACACGTAGCATATTTCATACAATAAAACCTAGCTCTTGTTTAACTGACCCATGGGCTTGGCCCATTATTCAAGCAATATTCTACAATGTGCCTGACGCGAGCATCTGAAACCTTAGTCACTTTTGACACACGAAAACATAAACATACATCTAGAATGGGAAACAAGAAAACTCACCAAAATCGCAAATCGCAAAGGATTGCGCAGCCAACGCAATCGTCCCATCATTATCTCGCCTGCGATTTTTGCCACGCCATTTACAATGCCGCCAACACCTCTCCCTCGCCATCGTTGGAATCCATTTTCTCCGCTTAGGTCGATCCTCTACAATTCATCCCACCAACAGACAACAACAAGAAAAACAACACATAACAACACACAACAACCAAACAGCAGATCGATCACTACATATCACCCTTCTTACATGCTCTCTCTCTGCCAGTGAGACCTCGATCATAAGTGAGAGAATCTATTTTTATTTTGTGCGAAAACCAAATGGGAAGAAAGAGGAGGGAGAGGAGGATAAAGGAAGAATGATGAGAGAGTTTGGAACAACAAAACTCGTTGCAAAGCTCGATAGCAAGCTGAGTTGATCACCAGAGGAAGAAGAAAACGCACAGGGAAGAAGGGAAAAAATGGGGAAGAAGAAGAAAGATTTCTCTCTTTATAAAGTGGGTGTCTATTCACCCCCACTGAAATTTCGAAGGCACCCAACCTTTAAATTCACTAAATAAAACGCTAAATTTGGATATTTAAAATTCAAATAAATTTAATTCTATTGTAATTAATTCAATACAAAATAAATTAGTTTTATGAAATATAGGGGTGTTATACCATACACACGTTGAATGGAATCTCGTCCCGAGATTCGGAAGATAAGAAAGTTAACTGAATTTTGAAAAATACGACTTGCCAAATGAAAGAAGATTTTAAAATACAAATTTCAATTGAATTTTAGGTACATAAATTTTTATTGTCATTAAAAAGTATGGGTGTTACATTTAGTTTGATATTATCACGTGTGGATTTATTGATTTTGGGATGAAGATTACTCACACCAGCTTAATTGCTGACCCAAGTGAGCTTTTGTTTCTTGGGTACATTCCTTTGGAAATGTAGCCGATTAGCCTTTTATGTTTAGAGATTTTTTAGCAGCGTTACTGAAGTTCCGTTAGTAAGGCTAGCAACATCAGAGTTTTCTGGTTAGAGTTTTATTATTTTTTTAGTTTGTTTCTATTTTCTAAACTATAATTTAGTCGCTGCTGCTAAATGTTTATGTTGTTATTGAATTTCATGTCCTGAGTTTTGGGAAAATTGATAATCCTACGTGGATTTTAGGATTTCCGTTTTCTCGAAAATCAGGGTGAGACACTAAACTCAAACAATAAACAACCACACCAATAGATAGTTTCTCAATGAGGCAAATGTGTCATGAAAGAAAAACACAGTTCAAAAAATTTAGTTCCTCAACGATATGCCACCCTAATAAGTAAATATGTATTTACTTGTTCTTACACTGTAGATGATGAATATGACAAGTCTGACCTACAAAAATATTAGTGGACTTGTCATTCTGCATGAAAAGGGTTAGAAACAATATGAATATGACTTCTAAATTAGTTGGTTTTTTTATCGGTTAAAATAATAGTGACCATAAATTATTTGACTTGATTATATTATTCATTTTTAACGAATTGATTCATTTTTAACGGATTGATGACTTAGACGATACCACATTCGCATCACCTCCATGCCGAATATACATGCCCGTATGCCTCTCTCATATAAAAGAGGACTTCTCCAACATCCATGCCCAAGTGAGGACACATCACATACAGACATGCATCACTGGATACTCCTAACTATATGAGTAACAAAAAACCATTCTTGGGCTATCAATGTGCATAAAGTCACATCACATTTTTACGGATAAATATCAAACCTATTTTAGGCATTCCAAAGCCACCACCTTTTCGTAAGACTAACCCGAAAGTTATTTTTGTTTTTCTATAAGAAAGGGGTGCCCCACATCCGCAAGACAACTCGCAGGTTATTTAGTTTCTCTATAAGAGAGGGGAAATAATAAACAAAAAGATGTGTGATAGTTCTAAGTGATACAATTCTAGGTGATTAAATTTTCAAGAATCAAAGTTTATCAATATCATTTATTTTTGATATTTCAGTTTTCTCTCACAATGACACTTTGTCATTTATAAATTGATTCACCACAATCCCCGCCCATACATTTGGGGAAACATAACATTTTTTTAAACAAATTTTATATAGCAGAGCGGGGATCAAATCCATTCAATAAGAGGATTCAAGTTCCCACGAGTATGGTAGCATCACACTTTCAATTATAGTTCCTTCTTGAGTCTAATTCAAGCTATGAAATAAAAATCATTACTTAATAACATTGTTAACCATAAAAAAACAACATATATATAAAAACCATACTCCAATTCTCATTATCATACATTACTGCATATAGCAAAGAAGTTCAAAATGTTCATCTCAAAAGTTGTATTTATACCAACCCATCCTTTAAGGCAAAGTAAACAACTAAATTGCAAGAGAATCGCAAAGGGATTTGCATTTTAGATCCATCAAACTTTAGAAATCAAAGCATGAAACTCAATAAAAAGAAAACTCTAGATTCAACTGAAACAAACAGCTTGGACTGATTCATACAACAATGTATATCAACTAGAACATCCCCTTAAATCAACTGATTCGAACATCCAAAACTTAGCTGAAACGCCCGCTTAAATTAGCTGAAGTAAGCTTTAAACATAGCTACAAACAACTTCCAAAATCTACTAAACTAACCATCTAAGGCCAATCATAGCCTTCCCCAAACTCAATCGGAAACATCCTAGTTGCAGCCCGTAACACAGTCCTAAGAAAATCACGCTTCAGTCCGCACAGCAAAACCAATACACCCTAATTTCAACTACCACAATAATCCCATTACAACCCAATTTCGATGTCGAAATAAAATCAATTTGACCCTAGAGGCATCCCGACAACCAACCTTATTCGGGCGATAAATTGTAAATTCATTCGGCTCCAAACAACATTTTTCTTTTAAATCAAATGCAACTCAAGACAACCCAAGATAAACCCTAAACAACCATGTTTTAATCCCAAAATAGTCAAATAAATAACCCTGCCAACAATACCGAAATGGACAAGCTGTCCTAACCGGATAGCTTGACCAATCATCACTCAAATGTACATAACTCTCACATTAGAACTCCAAATTGCATACCGTTTGAGGAAATAAAAAGTAGACACAAAGAGGTTTCCAATAAGGCATACCCCATGATTATGTCTATAACATTACAGATTTTACAAACAAAACAGGTAATCTGTCAGTCTTCGGCTGATTTACCTATTGTCACTAAAATGAGTATATCTTCCTGTACAAAACTTTGATTGTTATACCGTCAAATCCTTTAGAAACTAGACTCAAACAGGAAACTGTTGATATATCACATGATACTATACCTGCTCAAAAACCCTAAAATTTATTTTGTCAACGACAACTTTTGATCAAAGCCCAGACCTATAGCCCCCACTACGCGGGTGTAGATGGTTTGGAAGGTGGGAGCCTAGTAAGTTCCGAATGATGTCGACGGTTCGCCATGAGACCATTGCTCTTCTACAGACTATGGTAGCCGAATTGCCAACCCTAGAATTGTAGCCCTCACTGTGCGGGTGTAAATGGTTTGGAAGGTGGGAGCCTAGTGAGTCCCGAAGTGATTCCGACGGCTTGCCACGAAACCACTGCTCTTCTACATACCATGGTCGCCGAAACCCCTCAAATTTGTAGCTCGATACACACGGGTGTAGATGATTTGGAAGGTGGGAGCCTAGTTTGTCCCGAACTAATTTCGACAGTTTTCCACGAAACCACTGCTCTTCTACAGACCATGTCGCCCAATCCCTTCATCTCAAACTTGAAGCCCCCTACGCACGGGTGTAGATGGTTTGAAAGGTGGGAGCCTAGTCAGTCCCGAATTGATGTCGACGGCTCCCACGAGATCATCGCTCTTCAACAGATCATGATCATTGAATCCTCACTCCCTTAACTTGTAGTCCATTCTGCTCGGACATGGATGGTTCGAAAGGTGGGAGCCCTAGACGGCTCGCCACGCGACTACCTCCCCTTTCGAACAAGTGGTCGTAGAGATAAATCACATCTTAGGCAGCGTATTTATGCTCACACGGGCTGACATTTCATTATCTGCAAAGGCCGCTCATGCTGACCCTATTGTCCCGCCAAAATGCGAACGAGTGCTACATGGAATGCCAGCCCGAGCTTACGAAACCTGACTCGAGACAAGCGCTCTAGCTCAAGAACAACGCATGTGCTCGACTATCACAGTTCACTCATGACAGCAACCACAACCGATAGTTAGGTGGGCGAAACAAGCTCCCAGTGGCTTACCTTAAGGATGGGCTACAACTGGGTAGCATAGCCCGCTTCTAAACCATCCGCGGAACGCTCACTATTGGATATAACTAAGCAACAGTGACTCCGAGACCTCGCAACAGAACAGGTCAGAATCACTCACAACACAAATGGTCAAACTCTCAACAGCAGACAGACCAATCAACTTCCTATCGACCCGACCAGCCTATGCCAAAGTAAAATGACAAGGCAAAATGGAAAGTGCGCAACTAAAAAACCGAGCATAATACGGATACGAAACATACTCAAGATAAATTTGTTTTCATTAATAGTTGAAGCAAAAAAGTTACAAGCGTACAAAGTCTATTCCCCATCAAGAGAGGGCACAAAAAACAGAAGAGCTAAGCTTAACGGAGGAAGGAGCAAGAGTTGCGTCCGTACGCCTGCAATCTGAGCGTCGTTATCCTGATCGCCCTCGTCATCCGATGACGCATAAACCACTGATAAGTCTACATACGACATCTTCTTATAGTGATCAAGATCCCATTCCGGATGCTCCTCCTTCATCAGCACCAACAACTCCAATCTACCGTGTACAACCCAGCGGAATTCACACTTGCCTTGTTCCTGGAGAAGCTCTTCCTCTCGCGCATTCAATTTAGCAAGTTCACGCTACAACACCTCCAGCTTGCCAGTTAGTGCATCGACCTGAAATTGCTCTATGGCCAGACTGCTCTTAACAGCACTGAGCTCATGTTGCTCCAGTTGAAGTTGTTCTCCAGCCTTATTCGCTACTCGAGCATTGAATTCCATGTCAGCCTCTAATTGCTGCCTTTGAGCAGCCCAATCAATCTCCTTCCTGGCTCCCTCCTCAGCGAGAGACCACAATTCAGAACGCGCCTCAGCCGCAGCTTCCTGCGTAACCTCAAGATCACAGCAGGTCAGATCCAACTCCTGCTTGAATCTATCCCTCGCGGACACCGCCTATGCTAAGTCAGACTCAAGGGCTTCCAGACGAACCCTCTGAGTCTTAGCAACAATGGCCAAATGTTCCAACCTCCTCTTCTCAATCTGCTCCCTCAGCAACTCATTTTCAAAAAGCGCGTTAGAATACAACCTCTTCTCAATCTGCTCCCTCAACCTTTCCTTTGTCATCAACAACCGACACTTTATCGCGAAACAACACAACGAAATCCAAAGGAAGAGAAGGAAGTGAGTTGTCTAATGGACCCTCCATTACCTTGAGATGTGGCCTAGAGCGAGACAAGGAACAATGCGGACTATGAAAAACTTCTCCTATGTCACCACGACCACTATCAGACAGCCCACCAGTGGAACGATTGGACTTTGGGACCTTAGGTGAATCCTTATCAGGATTATCTAGCAGAACGATCTCGGACGGATCAGCACCAGTAGAAGCCACCACAACAGCCAACATCAGCTTTTAGCTCAGAGCTTCAGTATGCGCGACACTAAGATTCGACCCATCCTCAACCCCTGCTAATCGCAGGTGGTTCATCTCTCAGCTGGACACTTCGGCCTCCGCTTTGGCAGGCCGATCAGGCTCACACTCCTCACTTACTGGAGCATACCGTTTGGAAGATGACCCAGTCCTAACACGGGACATCTTCGAACCTACAAAGGAGGCGAGTATCTCAGAAAGCCCCTCCGTGTCAGACAAAACAAGGACCTTAACTTTGACGACTTTCCTTTTTTTCTAGAAGGGCCCCACCTTCGAACTTAACTCACGGCGATCGGTAAAGAGTGGGGGGCCCATGCCAGTTGTCCCACAACCCACTGTGACTAAAGTTGGTAGGACATATGACCTCCTCCACATTCTTCTTCGACAAGTCGTGGAATTTCTTTATAGTGTTTCGCTCCTCTGGGGTAAGAGGAGTGGTGGGAAACCTCCTTGCGAAGAAACATAAGCATCAGTTAGCATACAACAAGCGTAACGAAATCGAAAGATAAAGTTACACTTACGAAGTGGCTTGAACTCTCGTTTGAGCGGACGACCCTTAAACTGGAAGTACTTTGAATCCGCAGGAGTAAATAAGCAGTACTTCTGCCAGGATTTGAAGTCATCCGAAAAATTCTCAAAGCAAGTTAGGGACGTCATCTTAAAAACGACATGAACGTTCAGCCGAGTAAAAGTCAGCAACTGGATCACCCACGAAGTCACGCGAACCCCAGCTTCTCTGATCAAAATGAAAAGAAGATCCTATACCCATTGGGTACCAACTGGGTAGGAGGGATTTAAAAAAATCTAATAAATCCCAAATCGCGTAAAGAACAGGGAAGCAGACTCCAGTTTGGCGCATCCCGCAGTGCAAACAGATAAACCTCGTTTGTTGAAACATTGGCATCTGATCATCTTTCAGAGCATATATTGGCAAGTCCTTAGGGACCTCGAACTTCTTCCGAATTTCAACAAGCCCTGATTCAGAAAGTGATTTTTCTTCAAAAAACTCAAAGCCCTTGGCCAAAGTCGCGTTATGAAGATAGTTTTGGCGAACTAGAAAAAAGATGAACAATCTTTTCAATCAGAATATGAATAGAGCAAAATCTCTAAGAGTAAAGAAAATATAATAGTTAGTTTCCAAATAAAAGAAGACCTAAATAGGGACTGGGTTCCCGCCTCTTCTCCACTGAACTGATGCACATTCAATTAATGAAAACGCGTGGCTCAAGCAATGATCCAGACTCAATTATCATGAGCGGCGTATCTTTTCAAGAAGTGACTTAGCGAACCGATGTGATGGCTCACTAACTCGGAAGGAGTAGCTGATGATACACCAAAACGATCCCTCCTCTGCTCCATACACGTGTCATGATAATCTCGAGGAATGACAGGCCTTGGTGCCAGTCCAACACTGATCCAGCCCAAGCGGTTCTAAGCCCACCCAATGCAGTCTGTCAGACGAACTTGAATTCTTACAACCTGCTAAGCCCACGTGTCTCACAACTATTTTCAGTACCCGTAAGCCCCGCTAAGGCAAATATCTCGACGATCAGCTTCGGAGGGGCAATTACAACAACTATTTTCTTCCAACTAGGAAGCAAATTCCAGAGTATATATCACACATAAAGACTTCTATCTACGGACTACTCTCAAAATGGGAACTACCTTCCACGTATTTAGGAACACAAGGCTAATAGGGAAACTTCCCTTCACAACACAACTCCTAATTAGAGAAAGATTTTCACAAAGATCTTCTTCCCTAATCCAGACCATCGATGGCCTGATCAAACCAGAACTTCAGCACTATAAATAAGACATGAGGTTGGTAAGCTAAGGTATGCTACAAATCCCCTGTTTAATATATTACACCTTCCTCATATCCCTATCTGATTTTAGCATCGGAGTGTCATCGGCCACCACAACGGTGGTCTGTGACTCACGTGCGTACCTTGTATAGGTCATCAGGTTTGCATGTCAAGTTCAAAGTAGAGAGCGAAAATAGACTGCATCAATAATAATTATAACATTAATAATAATAATAATAATAATAATAATAATAATAATAATAATAATAATAATAATAATAATAATAATAATAATAATAATAATAATAATAATAATAATAATACATTTTACATTTTACATTTTCCAAGCTCTGTGAGGTTAAAATTATAAAATGCTATACAACATACTTGTACAAACAATTTTCAAGAAAACTAATCATCTTGGCCTTTCCTCTTTCCCCATCCATTCCACATAGGGCTTGGCCATTTTCTATGGAAAATAAAATCTATTTCCCATATCAAGTAATTTTTCGTTGTTTTGTTTTGTATTTAATGATATGAAAAGAATTGTGCATATAACTAGATTTTTCACCTCTCATGAAAAATCAAATTTTTTGCCTCCTATAAAAAACAAAATCTTTGGAAACGATTTTAATTATTGTGTCTATTTTCCATCCTACCAAATAGACCCATATTGGATTTCCTCTTCTGAGGGGTGTTACCTAAACTACACTAATATCTTCCAAGTGATAGACCATACAATGCACGTATTCCAATGATATCATCTCGATGTAATTCCCTCTTTATGAGTCCAGCACCGATTTCCGAATACATGATGGATTCCGGGATATCACTGTGATAAAGTCCAAGAATGTGCCCAAGTTCGTGTTGTGCAATAGTTTCTAAATCGAACTCGAGTTTTGCTTTATTAGGTGCAACACTCCAATTCTCGTCTGCATCATAGTGAAACTTACCAAAAGGAGGTGACAAAGCATGGGCCAACGTCCCACTACTCCCATCAAATGGAAACTGATCGTCATGTTCCTTTCTTCGGAAACCAATCTCAATGTCAGGTACTTTACCGGGTTTGGCTTCAGTGAATGTAAATTCAGTCACTTTGGCCCATCTCCTCAGAGCTTTCCGTATTACTAATTTGAAAGTTTTCTTTCCAACAATGTTTTTGGGTACTCCATTGAATCCGTATGTAAGGTTAAACTTGTCCCATTTTCGCTCTTGGGGAAAGAATGCATAACGTTGTACAGTGTGGAGGCTAGAAGAATGTTGTTGCGCTTGTAGCGTCCCTCCTAGTGGCACCCCATTTTTGTCACGCACGATGTCTGGGAACCCGCATCTAGGCTTTACGATATGTTTCAAAGTGTCAACATCTAAAGTCCCGGTGGGATCGAGATGGTAGAGAGTTTGGTATTCCTTGACTGCCATCTCTGTTTCGTTGTCGAACACATTTGCATTACCAGCAGACATGGTTTGACTCGTATTCTTTTCAATATATCCGAACCTTTCTAAATATTGTTTGACTTTTGGCAATTGATCTACAGCCTGACCCTTATGGCACCCCTTCAGCTTTTCAATGAATTCAGAAGGCTTGATAGGAGGGTTATTTTTTTGACTTTGACAAATAACCAAAAACATTTGTAATATTAGTAATAAACAAATAATGGTAGCAGGTTTATCAGCCATTTTTATGTTTGATGAACAAACACTCTAAATGGGCAAATTGTAAAAAATACCTTCTTGGTTTTTATATGGAACTGATTGGTTTGCATTTGAATTTCTCTTACTACAAGGGGTTTGTAATGAGTCAAACTAAAACCTAAGTAAGGCATAGATTTGTTGGCTACTTTGTTGGGATACTATAATTAGGAGACTTTTCAACAAGAATGGTCTAATTGTGTGTGGGGCATATAATCCCACCAAATTCTATATTCAAATGGTTAACTAACTATAATTTAATTAATAGTTGTTGGACCTTGTATTTTTGCGGTGGTTATGTTATGGTAGTGGTAGCGGCCACAATAATACTTGTGCTCTTGATAGTGGTGGTTGTAAAGGTAGCGGTATCATGCTAGCGTTGGTGTAATTGTGGAGTTGAACTTGGAGGTTTGATAAATGAATGAAATGCCCAATTTTGCAAAATGATACCAAACACAACAAAAGTTGAGGGACCAAGGAGTGTGATTATTATATTCATGATACTTCCATTCCCACCATTGATCACAAAATCAAATGGTGGATGTGGAGTGATACATCAATTTAGCTAAAATGTAGGGGTCCTCTTATGGATTCTCATGGTATAGAATTCCATGCAACCAAACATACCCTTATATCTCTTCTTAAGAATTGAAATACCGAACTCTCTTTCTTCCATACCTAAAAATGTCAATAAACTCTCTCATTGATGACCAAATAAGATTCCCTACCTGTTAATTTACGAATAATAATAAAATAAAAAAGAGGGTATTGCGTGAAGAGCACTGGAATGATTAAATACAAGGTGATATTGTTTAGTTAGGGTTGACATTAAATTGGATTGAAACCGGATTGGATTGACCCCAATTTTGAACCTATGAAATTGTTTTGACAAAATTACAAAGCTAAGTCTGCCAAAATGTGAAGGTTTGTTTCTTAAAATAAATAACACACTTGTTTTTTGAATTTGTGTACTATCAAGGTTGGTAACTTGCACTAAATTCGCAAGTATTCAACCATTGTTTTAGTTTGGGACTAACGTGTTTTTCTTCTTCAAAAACAAACAAAAAACATAAATAAAAGAAAAAATAAATACATAAACAAATTGCAGTTGGATCTGAAAATGATCCATTATCACCTTAGCTGCAAATTATACACCATAGAGGATAAGATCAACAATAATGCTGTAACAATTAAGCGAAAGCAACAGATTTAATTAAAGATTACGACAAAATCAACTTGGTAATTAGACACATATTTTTGCTTGTACGTCTTGAATAAAGGAGCTTCTATCATCACTTGTTTTGTTTCTAAAGACGAGAAGACATTTTGTCTGGAATGGGGCTAGCGCTATTGATGGCATATGGACGTAGGAATTAATTCTTAAAGTCAACAGAACAAAATAGCTATACATATTAACTTATGGAAATTCCTATTTACCGATAATGGTTTATCATAAAGTTTAAAGCAACTGCTCAATTATTAGAAGATTGATGTATTAGAAATTAGTGACAGATTGTTTAGCACTTTCTAATAAGTGGGTATTTTTCAATCTTTAACCTTTATAAGAAATCTTCCTAAAATTATATTTGATGCGTCAAAAAATCGTCCTCCTGTGAGTTTGACTTGCAAAACAACTGTTAGACTGCCAATGACCACCTTTTTGGTGGCCGAAGACACTTCGATGCTTACGTCAGTAACTCTGTTGGAAGAAGAATGTAAATCTGGAAAAAAACTTAGTTAAAGTTGCATACCTTTGTTGAATGTTTCCTTTACCTTTTATAATGGTCGTGGTTAACTCTCTGCGCAACTTAAACATGTGAGGCGCAACGAAAGGAGATGTTTTTTGTAACAATCTTCTCCTCAATGGAGATGCGTTCGGGGAGGCGTAACTCCCTTTATTGCTCTTTTTTGGTGCAATGTTCCTCATTGTTACTCGTTTCGGGTCTGGCTTCGAGCTCTAACTCATTCGGGCCTGGATTCATGCCATGTTTACGTCTCCTCATTGGTGGGCCTCGTCTGGGCTTTATGAGCTAGCCCAATAGATTGGGCATTGTATTATCTTGATGGATCCTTTTGCCATGTGTACGGCCATGATGTTCGGTCAATTTTGATGTATCATCAGCTACTCTCCCCTTAGTTAGTGGGTATGTTCACGTATCTACTAACTATGTGATGGTTTCGATTGTGCTATTACATTGAACTTGATGTTTTAATAACTTTTGGTTGGTTGATCATCTTGGTTACTTTATTGTCTGTTCATTTTCATGCACATTTTCTGAAAGATTTGGTGTGTCATTATGTTGCGTATGTTGTTGGTGTTGTGGCTACTTTCCTCATTTCTTTACGTCATCTTTGTTGTTAGTGTTTATTTCTTCTCCTCTATTGCCTAATTTTCTTTGCCTCTTATTTCCTATTTGTGATGTCTGCTGGTGACATGTTGTTTGGCGATCAGCTTTCTATCCGCGAGGCTCATTTTTCCCCAAACAAAGCTTCCCAGATTACTCTGGATAATGTTCGTTCTAACTATGTTTTGCCTTATGACCTTGAACTCGTCATTCCATGCGAAAATGATAGTCCTTGTTGCCCGAGGAAGGGATATATTGCGCTTTATCCTCGCATGTTTTATGCTGGTCTTCGGTTCCCAGTTCTGGAGTTGTTCTGGTCATATCTAGACTTCCTGGGTATTCCTTCCGCTCAGATGGGCCCAAATGATTAGAGGGTTATGGTTTTTATATATGCCAGGGCCATTCTTTATGGTATCCTATTAACCCCTAGAATCTTGCACTCTTTGGTGGGTTTTAGCGTGAAACCTAACCGTACCTATTTTTTTGCACTCTCTCGCATGTTTTGGTAATCTCAATGATGCATTAGGGGTTGGTCGCGGGATTGATTTTATGAGTCCATCGACTCTAGCTACTTCAATTTGCGGGGTCTTCAAATAGTAAGGTCTTTCCGAGTTCCTATTAAGCATCAGAATCTGAGATTGATTGTTGAGAAGTAGGTTATCAACGAGCGTTTCCTGGAGCTTCTGGTAGTTCCATTGGATTTCTATCTTACGAATGATATGGTGAGGCGCAGTGGTCTATATGTCATGAATGAGACCGAAAGGGCTTCATCAATCGAGAGGCAGGTCATGAAGATCGCTGCCTGTGCTCGTTGAAGGTGATGACGTAGTCGTTAATCGAAAAGTGAGCTCGGGTGATACGGATCTCAATGCTCATGTCCTTAGTGTTACCGGTCCTTCTTCTAGAAAGAGGAAAGTACCGAGGCCTGTTAATCCATCGAAGCTGTTGTTTTTGCCTTATGCCTGTGTTCCGAAGAAGAAATGGCTTGTTGATTATGTGCGTCGCACATCTCTTTATTCAGATTTTGCCGATAGAGATCCTTTCGAGGGAGGACTGCTGCTCTCTGAAGAAGGCGGAAGAAATGAAGTTGACTTTGAATAGGAGAGAAAGATATCGTTCATCTACTAGACGATGGGGAAAATAAGCTTCTCTTTGCTTATGGCGGTCTTGACGTTGTCAAGTGTTCTGATGAAGATCCTCGGTCCTTAGATGACAAGATGCTTCAATTGGCTGTTGTTCAATCTAAGGAGCTTGGCGGTCGTGATCGGGTTCTTGAGTTGCAATCTTGTCCTTCTTTTTCCCCTCTCGCTGAGGGAGGTATGGGGATCCCTCCTTCCGCAACGTACTTGATTTCTTTTGCTATTGTTGGAATTTCCATTTGTTCCTTTTCTGTCGAACGACGAGAGGGTGATAGAGGTTCTCCTGTCCTTCTTTCTTCTTTATCGGCTGTGAGTGGTGGTGGTTCCTCCATACTACCGGATCCTCGAGTTCTTCATTCATGGGTCAGTTGGAAGGAACCTATCCCTGAAGAAATTTGAGTTAAATTGGATGGGAAGTTCTATAGTTTTCTCATTTTAGCGTGCAGGATGGCGCATGTAAACTGATTAATGAATGTCACAGATTGTTAGTGGAGAGGCCTTCGATGTCCGTGCTGATTCCAAACCTTCATCTTGAGGGTGGTGTTAGGCTTATAATGGACGGGATGACCCATCTTGCCTATGCAGGAGTGATGGGCTTGAGTCATCAGGCTAATCACAATCTTAGGTTTCTTTGGAGAGGAAGCTTTCTGTACTACTACTGACATTCTCCCATGTTTTTTACCAGCATGATGCGTTAAAAATGCGATGCTCTGAACGGATCATAGCGCCGAGGTTGCCCAGGTGTCAATGGACGAAGTGGAGGGTGTGCGGGATCGATCCGTGGCCGTACTTAAATCCATGAGAGCTGGCCTAGAAGGCATTTGCACATGTTTGCACGATGTGGATAAAAAACTTTCTTTTGAAAAGGCGTTTTATGATGAGGTCGCGCGGGCCATGATAGAGCACTCTAACAATGGCGACGTTGCTGAAAAAGGATGGAGCAATTGTTGTATTCGCTTGACAAGGCCAAGGCTGATTCCTCCACGATGCTCACTACTGCTGAGGGCCAACTCATCGCGGTAAGAAGTGAGCTTGCTTCTGTTAATCCCCATCGCGGTAAGAGGTGGCAGATTGGTAGCGCGTTGTTGGTGGTCGGACTGAGATTCTGGATTCTATTGAGGGTATTGGTGTCGACTTGTCTCAATATTGCCATCTAGTCTATCGAACCTTCGAGGATGAAGAATGTGCCACCGAAAATCCTCAGGGTGACCCAATGGATGAAGAGACGCCTCCTCTTTCCGAAGAAAGAGTCCTTGACGATGATCCGGCTCCTGCAGGTGGGTATTGTTGAGGATGTTATAGATATTTCCTCTTAGTCTTCCATTGCTGCTTTTGAATGTAATTGATTAGATTTTGAATGACAGGAATTGGTTCCTTTATTTTTCTTCGTGTTGGCTTTATTTGTTTAACGTTGTCGTGATAATTTGTGTTTGAGCTTTGATGTTTCATATATACGTTTGTAGCAATCGTTTGGTGACACTACACCAAAAATACCCATCAGCAACGGTTTGAGACCGTGGGGGTAACCCATTGTCACGGCTTAGAGGCGTGGGCAATAGAGGCATCGCGAAATCATCATTCACGGCTATAAACCGTGGAAAAACATTTTAGCAACGGTTTTATGCTCGAGGAGGCGTGATGATTTTCTGCATTTAGCCACGGTTATAAGCCGTTGCTAAAATAGTAGCCACGGTTCTAAACCATTGCAACATGGCCACGGTTATTAGCCGTTGCAATATGGCCAAGGTTAAAAGCCGTGGCAACTATGATGGCCACGGTCATAAGCCGTGGCAATGATGATGACCACGGTTTAATTAAGCCGTTGCAAGCGTGCCGACCACGGTTTTAAGCCGTGGCAATAATAGTGGCCACAGTTATAAGCCGTTGCAACATGGCCACGGTTATTAGCCGTTGCAATATGGCCACGGTTTTAAGCCGTGGCAATCATGATGGCCACGGTTATAAGCCGTGGCAATGATGATGAGCACGGTTTAATTAAGCCGTTGCAAGCGTATGTTGTTCTGCAGGATTGAATCACCTGTTGCAGTTCTTTTGACAAGGATCAATGCATAATTGAGAGCGCATGTCTCGATCTTGTGTTTGTCGTCTCTCAACTTTAGAAAGCATGTCATGATTTGAATTTTCCTATGCTTTAGAATGCATGTCTCGATCTTGTGTTTGTCGTCTCTCAACTTTTGTGGAAAACTATTTTGTTTGCTTGTCTGCCACTTTGTTGAATTATCCACTTGATATTTACTTTGCTAACTTGACAAAGTTGTTTTACTCAATTGACTCGTTCATTCAATCTGTTTCGATGGTGAGACAC
The DNA here is from genome assembly GCA_963556465.1 of Berberis vulgaris. Lineage (NCBI taxonomy): Eukaryota > Viridiplantae > Streptophyta > Magnoliopsida > Ranunculales > Berberidaceae > Berberis > Berberis vulgaris. The sequence continues at coordinate 11,912,540 of OY747132.1, read as the reverse complement.
TCTAGTCGACCCGAAATCACTTTATTTAGTTGACTCGTTCATCCAACCTTTTACTTCGACATCTTGGTTGATTCGAATTTTTTGTGTTTAGTTGACTCGGGTGTTAAACTTTTACTTTGTTGGTGTGAAACTCTGGTCGACCCTAAGTCAATTTACTTATTTGACTCGTCCGTCCAACTTTTACTTCATTAACTCGACATCTCAGTCGATTCAAAGTTTCTTAGTTGACTCGGGTATCCAAATTTTACTTCGTTAACTCGACATCTCAGTTGATTCGAAGTTTCTTTGTTTAGTTGACTCGGGTATCCAACTTTTACTTCGTTTGGTGCAACATTCTAGTTGACTCAAAGTCATTTTACTAATTTGACTCATTCGTCCAACTTTTATTTCATTAAATCGACATCTCAGTCGATTCGAAATTTCTTTGTTTAGTTGACTCGGGTGTCCAGCTTTTACTTTGTTTGGTGAGACATTCTAGTCGACCCGAAGTCATTTTACTTATTTGATTCATTCGTCCAACTTTTAATTTGTTAACTCGACATCTCGGTCGATTCAAAATTTTTTGTTTAGTTGACTCGGTATCCAACTTTTACTTCGTTTGGTGCAACATTCTAGTCGACCCAAAGTCATTTTACTTATTTGACTCATTCGACCAACTTTTACTTTTTTAGTGGATCAGACCAGAAGTTTATTGTAAATACCCGACTTGAGTCTTGATTCTTTTTGGGTTTTTACGCCGATTGTTTCTATAGCTTTGCTATTAAGTTGTTCGCCTTTGTGAGATGTCAATTCCGAAAATGAAACTTTATTGATTTTTTGACCATTTCTAGCGATCTTTTTTCTGAAGTGATTTCATTACACTATGGAGTGTTTCTTCTTTTATTCCTGCATTGATAATGTCTATCCTCATGTTGGCGTCCTGTGCCTCTATTGTTCCTTTTAATATGACTTTTTTGCTTGGGTTGTTATTGCTCCCCGTTTGGCATTGCTCATTAGGGTCTGATAGAGTTTATTGCTATTAATTCCCTCATGAGCAACTTTGTATGCATTTGTATCTGCTGTCAGGATCTTCAAGTTGGTTTGTGTGGCCGCCTCCAGAGCGTTGACCTTTCAACTTCGATATAGGTCTGTTTAGGTGGGAGTGCTTCTTTTTTGGACGAATGCAGTGTAGAGCATATATCAATTCCCTGGACCGTTCTTTTGATCCCGTGGCTGTAGCGTCTGCCTTTTCTTTACTTTTGAACCGTTTGTCTGGTATGCTAATAAACTGGTCCAATCATCCTCTCTGGATCCAATGCTTGATTTCTTCTTTTAACTTGTAGCAATCCTCAGTATCATGTCCGTGATCCTTATGAAAAGAGCAGTACCAACTCTTATCTCGTCCTTTCAGGTCTCCTTTCATCCTGGTCGACCAGTTGACATTCTCTCAGTTCGATATGTGTTTTAAGATGTCAGTTCAGCTTGTTTTTAGGGATGTGTACGGCTTGTACTCTTTCCTCGTTACACTGGTTATTCGATCATGACTGGTTTGTGTTTTTTGCGATTTCCTGGATTCCCACTGGTTGGACTCAGTACGTCCATCGCTCCGATATTTCTTTGAATGACTGTTGCCCACCCGTGGTCTGTCATCTCGCTTTATTTCTTCTTTCCTCTCTCGTTTCCTCGAATGGTTCTTTTTTTCCTTCTCATTCTTTCTCCTCGCAGCTTTCATTTCTTCAAAGGAGATATGTTTCTATGCTTTTTTCAGTAGGACCGCCATGCGTTTTGGAGGTTCCAAGTTGAAGGCATTGAAGAAGGGGCCTCTCTTCAGCCCGACAACGAAAGTTGCAGCGGCTGTGTCAATCATCGTTAACTCAGGCTTTTGTTGGATGTGTAGGAGGTAGCGGGATCATTTCCTATTGAACCAGTTCATTATTGTGGACGTAAGGCTAGTTGGGAACGTTTTGCACATGATCGACTCCATGGTTTCTTTTAGAGCCATCATATGGTGAAAAATGTCATAAGTGATCTGTTTGGTCAGTGGTACTATCGTACACTTCGAATTTTTGCAGAATGAATTTTTTGGCATTGCCTTCTTCATGATTGCGTAAAAAAATGGTGGCTTGGCTAACTAGTACAGTACATTGGGATTCGTGAATGGGATCTTAGCAATCGTTTTGCACTGTGGAGTCTTTCTTGGTGGAGCTCGCTCTCTTGACGTTTCCTTGTTGAGGTTTTGCTAGGGCTTCGTCACTTCCTTGGGTTCAGATAGTGAAATTTTGTTGAGGCGATGCTGGAGTAGGGTCGGTTGGTTGAACGCATTCCTGGGTGATTTTCTCCAACATCTTTGTCATATATTTCATCTGAGCCATAAGCAAATCTACCATAGAGTCCGTGACAGCGCCGCTAATCGTTTTGGCATTCTGGACCATTGCGTGTCCGCATTCTCGGATGTTATTGGTCTGGTGGTTTGGACTGCATCTTCTCCTTGAGCTGTCGGTGATGCGTTAGTGGGAGAGTTGTCGTGATCATTAATGGATTGAGGATCTGTAGACTGCATTATTGTCTCTGATGACTTGTTGATCTTTTGTTAGGTTGTGGTAAGCTTTATCACTGTGTTTGTTTTTAAAAAAGAAAACTCGTCGTTCCCCACGGACGGTGCCAAACTGATACGACCAAAAATCTTCCTCCTGTGAGTTTGACAGGCAAAACAACTGTTAGACTGCCAAGGACCACCTTTTTGGTGGAAGAAGACACTCCGATGCTTAAGTCAGTAACTATGCTGGAATAAGGATTTAAATCTGGACAAAACTAAGTTAAAGTTGCATACCTTCGTCGAATGTTTCCTTTATCTTTTATAATGGTCATGGTTAACTCTCTTCGCGACTTAAGCATGTGAGGCGCAATGGAAGAAGATGTTTCTTGTAACAGTCTACTCCTTAATGGATATGCGTTCGGGGAGGCGTAACTCCCTCTATGGCTATTTTTTGGTGCAACGTTCCTCCTTTTTATGAGAGAACTCGTATGGGGCCTAGTTTCGGGCTCTGACTCGTTTGGGCCTTATGAGCTGGCCCAATAGATTGGGCGTTGTATTCTCGCGATGGATCTTTGTGACACATGTAAGGTTGCAATGTTTGGTCTATTTTGAAGTATCATCAATATCCATTCCATTAATGTAAACCTCTTTACTCCCCAATTTTATCACTAGCCAATTCTATAGTGCAAGAGTTTCACTATAAATAACATAGATCTAACTGAAGATAAACCATGCAATAAAAAAATTCAATCGATCCAGTATTTTCTTTCAACTTCAGTCACAGTATTTTATCTTCTTCGTTTCGAGCTACAATAAGCATACATCATGATAAAGCAGGAGCACAAGCACGGTTGTCGCATTCATTAAGCAAGACGATCACGCATTCATAGAGGCGGTGTTAAAAGAATTATGCGGAATATTATGATTGAATTCCTTGAATCAGAACTACATGTAACATATTTTGATTTACTAGTTTGATTCCTACGTCCTAATGAGAGCTTAAATGTCTGGGAATTAATTAACAGATGAAAAGATATTATGATTTGAACGATTTGAAGTATTCAACTTTTGCAAACACTAAAAAATTGTTAACGATTAAAGGATAACAAAGTGCTCTCAACTGTATTAAAGGAAAGACGCCAAAACAATTTATTGGGCTTAATTGATGGCATGAACCAAGCATGCCCAATAAGCCCAACTTTCAAATATTTTGAGATTAATTTTACTTTTGCTGTTAATTAATTCTTCAGGCAATTAAACTCCCATTAGGACGTAGGAATCAAGCTAGTAAGTCAAAATATGTTACCTAATTCTGATTCAAGGAATTCGAGCATAACACTCCGGATAATTCATCCAATACCGCTTTATTCAATGCTCAAAACTGTGATCGTCTTGCTTAATGAACGCGGAAGACAACCGTGCTTATGCTTCTGCTTGTTCATGACATAGGCTTATTGAATCTCGAAATGAAGAAGACAAAATACTGTGACAGAAGCATGAGCACAAACATTATTGTCTTCCGCATTCAATAAGCAAGACGCTCATAGTGTTGAGCATTGATGGAAGCGGTGTTATAGGATTTATCCCAAATATTATGCTTGAATTCCTTGAATCAGAACTACTGGTAACATATTTTGATTTACTACCTTGATTCATACTTCCTAATCAGAGTTCAATTGGCTGAAGAATTAATTAACAGAAAAAGAATTTTTTATTTGAAGATTTTCAGCTTTTGCAAACACTAAATTATCGTTAATGATTTAAGGATAATAAACCGCTCACAATTGTATTAACAAAAGTTGGCTAAAACAGTTTATTGGGCTTAATAGATGGCATGAACCAAACAGACCCAATAGGCCCAACTTACAAATATTTTGAGAGTGATTTTCTACTGGTGGTGTTGGCGACTGCAAGTGGTAATTGTGTTTGTGAGGGGAAGGTGCAGGAGTAAAACTTTGATACATCTGGGAATACAAAATGAATAACCCAACAAATTGGTTTTTTTTAATTGGGATTTCCAAAATTTATATTGTAAACCATTATCAGTAAATAGAGATTTCCATAATTTAATTTGTATAGAAATTTTGTTCTATTGAATTCCCAATTCCCAAACCAATTTGTTGGGATATTCATTTTCTATTCCTAGATGTATCAAAGTTTTACTCCTCCCCCTTCCCCCTTCAAAAACACAAATTACCACTGGCAGCCGCCAACAACACTAGTTGGAAAATCGATAGAACAAAACAGCGATACAAATTTACTTATGGAAATCTTTATTTACCAATAATGGTTTACTATAAAGTTTAAAACAACTACTTAGTTATTATAAGGTTGATGTATCAGAAATCAGCGATAGATTGTTTAGCACTTTCTAATAAGTGGGCATTTGCTACTTTTTAACCTTTACAAGAAATCTTCCTATAATTATATCCGTTCCATTATCCATTAATGAAAACCTCTTTAATTCCTATTTTAATTACTAGTCAATTCTATAGTGCAAAAGTTTCACTATAAATAACATAGATCTAATTGAATATAAACTATGCAATTAAAAAATTTCAATCGATCTCTATATTTGTTTTCAACTTCAACTTTGGTCACAATATTTTGTCTTCTTCGTTTCAAGATTCAATCAGCATACGTCTTGAGCAAGCAGGAGCACAAACACGGTTGTATTTCACATTCATTAAGCAAGACAATCACAGTGCTTAGCATTGATGGAGGCAGTGTTAGAGGAATTATCTTGAGTGTTATGCTCGAATTCCTTGAATCAGAACTATAGGTAACATATTTTTATTTACTAGCTTGATTCCTCCGTCCATATCAGAGTTTAATTACCTGAAGAGTTAATAAACAGTAAAAATAAAATCACCCTTACAATATTTAAAAGTTGCGCCTATTGGGCCTGCTTGGTTCATGCCATCAATTAGGCCCAATAAACTGTTTTGGCCTATTTCCTTTAATACAGTTGATAGCACTTTGTTATCCTTAAATCGTAAACAATTTTTTAGTGTCTGCAAAAATTGAAAACTTCAAATCGTTGAAATCAAAATATATTTTTATCGTCAATTCTCCAGGCAATTAAACTCTGAACAGGACTTAGGAATCAAGCTAGTAAATCAAACTATGTTACCTATAGTTCTGATTCAAGGAATTCTAGCATAACATTCTAGATAATTTCTCTAACACCACCTTTATCAATGCTCAACACTGTGATCATCTTGCTTAATTAATTTGAATGACAACTAGGCTTGTGCTCCTTCTTGCTCATTATGTATGCTTACTGAATCTCCAAAGGAAGAAGACAAATGTGACCGTAGTTGAAAGAAAATACTGGAACAATTGAATTTTTTTTTGCATAGTTTATCTTTAATTAGATCTATGTTATATATAGTGAAACTCTTGCACTATAGAATTGGCTGGTAATTAAATTAGGGAGTTAAGAGGTTTTCATTAATGGATTATGGAATGGATTTAACTTTACAAAGATTTCTTGTAAAAGTTAAAGAGTGGCAAATACTCAGTTATTAGAAAGTGTGAAACAATTTGTCACTGATTTCTAATACATCAACCTTCTAATAACTAAGTATTTGCTTATTTATAGTAAACCATTATTGGTAAATAGGGATTTCCTTAAGTTAATTTTTATAGGTATTTTGTTCACTCGATTTCCCAACTGGTGTTGTAGGCGGCTGCAAATGGTAATTTGTGTTTGTGAGGGGAAGAGGGAGAAATAGAACTTTGATACATCTTGGAATAGAAAACGAATATCAAAAAAAATTAGTTTGGGAATTAGGAAATCAACAGAACAAAATAGCTATACATATTAACTTATGGAAATCCCTATTTACTAATAATGGTTTACCAAAAAGTTTAAACCAACTAGTTAGTTATTAGAAGGTTGTTGTATTAGAAATAAGTGAAAGATTATTTAGCACTTTCTAATAAGTGCGTATTTGCCACTTTTTGACCTTTTATAAGAAATCTTCCTAAAATCATATCCATTCAATTAATGAAAACTGCTTCACTCCCGATTTTAATTACTAGCCAATTTTATTGTGTAAGAGTTTCACTATAAATAACATAGATCTAATTAAAGATAAATTATGCAATAAAAAAATTCAATGGAACCTGTATTTTTCTTTCAACTTTGGTCACACTATTTTATCTTCTTTGTTTCGATATACAATAAGCATACGTCATGAGCAAGCAAGAGCACAAGCCCAGTTGTCTTCCGCATTCATTAAGCAAGACGATCACAATGTTGAGCATTGATTGAGGCAGTATTAGTGGAATTATCCCAAATAGTATGCTTGACATCATTGAATTAGAACTATAGGTAACATATTTTAATTTACTAGTTTGATTTCTAAGTCCTAATGAGTTTGGAATGAACAATGAATGTGTTTTGAAAGGCGATTTGGGCTCTGAGGTGATTCGAGGGGCAATTTGGGCATAATTTCTGATCTTTCAATCTGGGCCGTTCCAAGCTTCTTGGAACTAATCTCATCCGTTGAATACAGGGGCGGCTGGGGTTTCCAAACGTAAACCCTAGATCTCTCAGCCATTTTTCGCCGCCGATAGGCTTTTGCCCTCTGATACCGGTACGATACAGCCGATGCAATTCCATCGACATTGCCGCATCTGCTGCTGCTTGTGTCTTGGTGTTTTGTGTCGATTTCATTGACAGTGTGGGGTTCTGCAATCCAGTGTCGGGCATTACAGTCCTCCGATATCGGTACAATACAGCCGATGCAACTCCATCGACATTGCCGCAACTGCTGCTGCTTGTGTCTTGGTGTTTTGTGTCGATTTCATTGACTGTGTGGGGTTTTGCAATCCCCAGCAGAATTCTAAAAGCCTCGTTACAGACAAGTGTCGGGCGTTACAGTTTGGTATCGCTTCTTGACGCTGGATTCCGAATTAGATCAACCGTCTTCTGGATGTGATGTCGGGGCCTCCAACCGCCATCCCCTCCACGATGGTGAAACCTGGTAACGGGGGAACCGTGGAAGGACCGGCTAAGCCTTCTTTCGCCCAGATTTTGGGTAAAATTTTGGTGGAAGACGTTCCGGAGACGCAGGTAGAAGGCACCCATTTTCTCAAAGAAGGATCACCGACAATCGGTCTTACGGCCACAGATGAAATATGTGGCGAAACATTCATGGAAAAACATGTGATCGTCCTAAAGTTCTCTAGTAACCGTCCAACTTTGGAAGATATCCGAGATTCGATTCACAGAACTTGGGGAATTCTAGGCAATTTTTCGCTTGGTTTACTGAATCAACGACACGTGTTAGTTCGGCTTCAATCCGAGACGGGAGCTAAGAAGGTTCTGTCACGAGACTATTTTTTGATCCGCGGCGTTCATTTTAAAGCCTTCCGTTGGCATGATGGTTTCAATTTGAAAGAGGACCCGATCTCGGTGCCTTTGTGGGTAGAGTTACCTAACCTACCTTTACATTTATTCCATCCCCCTATTTTAAAGGCAATTGTGAATTCTTTTGGTGGATTTTTGCGGATGGATGATCATACTAGATGCCTATCGCGTCCGGGTTTTGCCCGTGTTTGCGTGGAGATGACCTTGGCGGAAAAATTACCAAATAGAATTTGGATTGACAGGGCTAATAATAGGGGTTTCTGGCAGAAGATAGAATATCCAGGATTCAAGTACTGTGACTTTTGTTCTTTGATAGGGCATCAGGAGGATTTCTGCAGAAAAAAACTAGGTCTTAAGGGTGGTGGGCGAGTTGCTGATTCCGGTAAAGCAGAGAAGGCGGTCAAGCCAAAGGTAAACACCATCACTAGCAAGCCAAAGGTCGACTCCAACAATATCAAACAACAATACGTACCCATAATTAGGAAGCCCCAACCGAACGTGGGTACGAGTGGCGTCAAGAATAGCAAAGGGGAGGAGATTACTGAGGGAGTTGGGGATAAGAGGCCGGAGACCGTTGATCCAGTGAAGGTGGTACTGTCAAACAAATTTGGGTTCCTTGCAGATGAAGCAGAGGCGGCTCAAACAGAAAAGGAATTATTGGATAAGAATATGCCCCATCAGCATGTTGAGGTTTTGCATGAATCTACGGAGGAATGCCTCTTGGAGGCGGGGTACACATTTTCGGAGATTGCCAACCTCATTGGGACACAAGACCAACCATTACAAAATCAAGATGATGTCAACTCTGGGGCAAAGACTAGTCATTTTGACGACACAAATGCAAACTCTATAAGCAGCGTCACTCAAACTAAGTATGCGGCAGCAGCGCACGGCATGACAATTGACTCAAATGGCGAGGGCAAAGTTGAGCCAACTGTTGCAGGAATTCAGCAAGATGAAATTACAACAACGGTACTGATTCAGCAACTGCAATGTGAGGCACAAAACAGCAATGTGAGGCACCAAAACAGCAGTTGAAGTGTAAGGCATCAAAACAACAATGTGAGGCACCAAAACAAGGAGCTGAAATAGCACCCGAGGAGCAGTTGCGGTGCACCTTTCAGTCACAACCAGAGCTCGCTGCGTCCTCGGACATGCACTGCCCAAAAACAGGGGATTTAGTTCCCCAACCTGTCCAATGCACCTCAGAAGGGGACGTGCTTTCTCCCCAGTCCGCTTTGCTCGCAGTTGGAGTAACCTCCCCCGTTCTAGGAATGGTTCCTCATTTGACTGCTCCTTAATCAGCTTCCAATACGTCGCAAACAATGAGGACATCATTGTCACAGGAAACAGGGACGGGAACAGTAACGGCGACAGGGACGGCTGTACATGTGATACAAACTAATCTCGTGGACATTGGTAAATTACCGAATCTCTTGGCAGCCGAAAATAAACAGAATGGGGGGGTTTTGTTCGAAGTCGCTGTTCAATTGGTGAAGGAGAACCATGCTTTATGAAAACAGAAAAAAAAAAGATGAGTACTAACTCCCTTGACAGTGCCACAGATGATAGTGATGCGGCTGCGACGGATTCGGAGTTACGGCCGGAATCACAAGCTATCAAGGATTTAGCGTTGGGGGCACAGTCTGATTAGAATCTCATGAAAACAGCAGGCTTGGTGGTCCCTCCGGGCAACCGTCGTAAGCCTAAGAAGGGTAAGCTTTCCACTAGATTTAAGTTGATAGAAAATTTACTTTTTTGGAATGCTCGAGGGGTTGGTAATCAGTCCACGAGAAGGCGATTAAAAAAGATGGTTGTGGAGCATAAAGTCAGAACTCTTATGATTGCGGAGCCTATGATTGATGCTAATAGACATATGGAGATTGGAAACAAACTCAAGCTTGGTGGATTTGTCTCGAATAAATCTTTTGGCGGCAAGATTTGGATTCTTTGGGATACCTCTCTTGTCTTTTCGGTGGTGGATATGTCGGATCAGATCATCCATTGTCAGGTAACGGACTCTGCTTCAAGAATTTTTTTTAATTTCTTTTGTTTATGCTAAATGCTCTGGGATGAACGAAGGGATCTCTGGTTAAATATGGTCAATTTTGCTGCTAATCATGATAGTCCATGGATGGTCAGCGGTGATTTTAATACATATTTGCATTCAGGCGAAAAAGTGGGGGGAGTGGGGCCCTCCCTGGCGAGCATGTCACACTTTTCTGACTGTATTCAAAACAGTGGTCTAACTAATTGTGGATTTTCGGGTCCTCGACTCACCTGGTGTAATAACAGGCGAGGTAGTGAGCGTATTTGGGCCAGACATGATAGGATCCTTGTTAATTCAGCTTGGTTGACAGATTTGGGTAGTCCTAAAGTGGAACATCTTAATAGAACATTTTCAGATCATTCTCCGTTGTTGACCTCTATGCCAACACAATCAAAAATTAGTTTTGCCCCCTTCTGCTTCCTAAATATGTGGACGACCCATCCTGGTTTTCTTGATCTGATTAAGGACAAGTGGTCGACCGACATGGGTTCCATGAGACCTATTGACAGAGTGGATGCCAAACTTAAAATGACCCTACGAGCTCTTATACAGTGGAACATGACGGTCTTTGGTAATGTGTTTAGTAGAATCCAAGCTTTAGAGGATGAAATGCAACAGTGGGAAACAATTCTTTTGACGGGTTTCGTAACTATAAGAACTAATGGTCTAAATGTTGATGCTAACTGGGATGTCAATGCTTGTAGCAATCTACATCGTTGTCAGGCAGAGTACAGATTAGCTCTCAAACAGGAGGAGCTTTACTGGATTCAGAAGTCAGGCGAAAAAGAGTTTAAGGAGGGGGATGTTTGTACCAAATTCTTTTTTGCTTCTACCAAGTCCAAACAAAAGAGACGGGCCATCAATCAGATTTTTTTACCGTGCGGTAGGACGGTCTCGGAACCGGGTGAGATTCTTGACAACGCTAATGCGTTTTTTGCTAATTTGATGTCTTCTCAAGGTACTTGTATGGTGGATACGGATTTGTTAAACTGCATCCCACAGGTGCTGAGTCCCGAGCAATGCGACACCTTGGTCATAAGTCCTTCTTTGGAGGAAGTGCGAAATGCGGTTTTCGACATTCCCAAAAATAGTGCGCCTGGACCGGATGGATTTACTGCTGATTTCTTTCAGTCTTGTTGGGAGGTTTTGAGTATGGATATTTGGGAGGTAGCTATCCAATTTTTCGAAGGGGGGCGATGCTGGCTTCTTTTACGGCTAATTTCATGGCTTTGATTCCTAAAATTGAGAATCCAGATTCTTTCTCCGATTTTCACCCAATAAGTCTGTGTAATGTGATTTATAAGATTTTCAGCAAAATTCTTTGCAATAGACTGGTAGATCTCTTGCCTGTGTTGATTTCTTAGGAGCGGGGGGCATTTGTCAAAGGCAGGTTCATTGGTGAAAATATTGGGCTGGCGCAGGAACTGTTTAGAGACATTAACAAAAAGGTATTTGGTGGCAACGTGGTGCTGAAAATTGATATGGAGAAAGCGTATGATAGAATGGAGTGGAACTTTTTTTTGCAGTGCTCAAAAAATTTGGCATTACTAGTAGAATCTGTCATCTCATATCCAACTGTATAGCTTCTTGTGGCTTCTCGGTTTTGCTTCAGGGAGCCTACAAAGGTTTTTTTAGATCCACCAGGGGTTTAAGGCAAGGTGATCCTCTTTCTCCGTTTCTTTTTATTATTGCTTCTGAAGTGTTGAGTAGGGGTTTAACAGAGGGCTTCGATAAAGGAAAAATTGGATATTAATAATTTTGCCTTCCAACCATGGATACGAGATTGAATTTTGGCAATCAAATCTTCAAAATATGAAAATTTAACTCGCCCTTGGAAAATTGGCCCGCCCAAATATTTCAAAGGAGCAACTTTAAACTGGAACCTCGTGCAACTTTTGATCCCCACAATAGTTTCCGCGACTGCCTTGTCGTCCAAAGTAAAAGAACTTTTGCCCTCATTTATTTTCTGCCCTGAAGTCATACAGTAACGTGTCAGTAACTCCATACAACCCAAAATTGAGGACTTTCTTCCATTTAAAAAAATAAGGGTGTCATCGGCATACAAAAGGTGTGAGATAGGACGGCAGGCCCTGGGTGTATAATAATATCCAATTTTTCCTTTATCGAAGGCCTCTGTCAAACCCCTACTCAACACTTCAGCAGCAATAATAAAAAGAAACGGAGAAAGAGGATCACCTTGTCTTAAACCCCTGGTGGATCTAAAAAAACCTTTGTAGGCTCCCTGAAGCAAAACCTAGAAGCCACAAGAAGCTATACAGTTGGATATGAGATGACAGATTCTACCAGTAAAGCCAAATTTTTTTAGCACTGCAAACAAAAAGTTCCACTCCATTCTATCATACGCTTTCTCCATATCAATTTTTCAGCACTATGTTGCCTCCAAATACCTTTCTGTTAATGTCTCTAAACGGTTCCTGCGCCAGCCCAATATTTTCACCAATGAACCTGCCTTTGAAAAATGCCCCCTGCTCCTGAGAAATCAACACAGGCAAGAGATCTACCAGTCTATTGCAAAGAATTTTGCTGAAAATCTTGTAAATCACATTACACAGACTTATTGGGCGAAAATCGGAGAAAGAATCTGGATTCTCAATTTTAGGAATCAAAGCCATGAAATTGGCCGTAAAAGAAGCCGGCATCGCCTCCCCTTCGAAAAATTGGATAGCTGCCTCCCAAATATCCATACTCAAAACCTCCCAACAAGACTGAAAGAAATCAGCAGTAAATCCATCCGATTAGGCGCACTATTTTTGGGAATGTCGAAAACTGCATTTCGCACTTCCTCCAAAGAAGAACTTATGACCAAGGTGTCGCATTGCTCGGGACTCAACACCTGTGGGATGCAGTTTAACAAATTCGTATCCACCATACAAGTACCTTGAGAAGACATCAAATTAGCAAAAAACGCATTAGCGTTGTCAAGAATCTCACCCGGTTCCGAGACCGTCCTACCGCACGTTAAAGAAATCTGATTGATGGCCCGTCTCTTTTGTTTGGACTTGGTAGAAGCAAAAAAGAATTTGGTACAAGCATCCCCCTCCTTAAACTCTTTTTCGCCTGACTTCTGAATCCAGTAAAGCTCCTCCTGTTTGAGAGCTAATCTGTACTCTGCCTGACAACGATGTAGATTGCTACAAGCATTGACATCCCAGTTAGCATCAACATTTAGACCATTAGTTCTTATAGTTGCGAAACCCGTCAAAAGAATTGTTTCCCACTGTTGCATTTCATCCTCTAAAGCTTGGATTCTACTAAACACATTACCAAAGACCGTCCTGTTCCACTGTATAAGAGCTCGTAGGGTCATTTTAAGTTTGGCATCCACTCTGTCAATAGGTCTCATGGAACCCATGTCGGTCGACCACTTGTCCTTAATCAGATCAAGAAAACCAGGATGGGTCGTCCACATATTTAGGAAGCAGAAGGGGGCAAAACCAATTTTTGATTGTGTTGGCATAGAGGTCAACAATGGAGAATGATCTGAAAATGTTCTATTAAGATGTTCCACTTTATGACTACCCAAATCTGTCAACCAAGCTGAATTAACAAGGATCCTATCAAGTCTGGCCCAAATACGCTCACTACCTTGCCTGTTATTACACCAGGTGAGTCGAGGACCCGAAAATCCACAATCAATTAGACCACTGTTTTCAATACAGTCAGAGAAGTGTGACATGCTCGTCAGGGAGGGCTCCACTCCCCCCACTTTTTCGCCCGAATGCAAATATGTATTAAAATCACCGCCGACCATCCATGGACTATCATGATTAGCAGCAAAATTGACCATATTTAACCAGAGATCCCTTCATTCATCCACATAGCATTTAGCATAAACAAAAGAAATTAAAAAAATTCTTGAAGCAGAGTCCGTTACATGACAATGGATGATCTGATCCGACATATCCACCACCGAAAGGACAAGAGAGGTATCCCAAAGAATCCAAATCTTGCGGCTAAAAGATTCATTTAAGATAAATCCACCAAGTTTGAGTATGTTTCCAATCTCCATATGTCTATTAGCATCAATCATAGGCACCGCAATAATAAGAATTCTTACTTTATGCTCCACAACCATCTTTTTTAATCGCCTTCTCGTGGACTGATTACCAACCCCTCGAGCATTCCAAAAAAGTAAATTTTCTATCATCTTAAACTCTGGTGGAAAGCTTACCCTTCTTAGGCTTACGACAGTTGCCCGGAGGGACTGCCAAGCCGACTCTTTTCCTGAGATTCTCATCAAATTGAGCCCCCAACGGTAAATCCTTGATAGCTTGTGATTCCGGCCCTAACTCCGAATCCGACGCAAATGAATCACTATCATCTGTGGCACTGTCAAGGGAGTTAGTACTCATTTTTTTTTTCTATTTTCGCAAAACATGGCTCTCCTTCACCAATTGAACAGCGACCTCGAACAAAACCCCCCCATTATGTTTATTTTCGGCTGCCAAGAGATCCGGTAATTTACTAATGTCCACGGGATTAGTTCGTATCGCCTGTACAGCCGTCCCTGTCGCCGTCACTGTTCCCGTCCCTGTTTCCTGTGACAATGCTGTCCTTATTGTTTGCGACGTATTGGAAGCTGATCGAGGAGCAGTCAAATGAGGAACCATTCCTAGAACGAGGGAGGTTACTCCAACTGCGAGCGAAGCGGACTGGGGAGAAAGCACGTCCCCTGCTGAGGTGCATTGGACAGGTTGGGGAACTAAATCCCCTGTTTTTGGGCAGTGCATGTCCAAGGACGCAGCGAGCTCGGGTTGTGACTGAAAGGTGCACCGCAACTGCTCCTCGGGTGCTATTTCAGCTCCCTGTTTTGGTGCTTCACATTGTTGTTTTGGTGCCTCACACTGCAACTGCTGTTTTGGTGCCTCACATTGTTGTTTTGGTGCCTCACATTGTTGTTGCTGAATCAGTACTGCTGTTGCAATTTCATATTGCTGAATTCCTGCAGCAATTGGCTCAACTTTGCCTTTGCCATTTGAGTCAATTGTCATGCCGTGCGCTACTGCCGCATACTTAGTTTGAGTGACGCTGCTTATAGAGTTTGCATTTGTGTCGTCGAAACGACTAGTCTTCGCCCCAGAGTTGACATCATCTTGCTTTTGTAATGCTTGGTCTTGTGTCCCAATGACGTTGGCAATCTCCGAAAATGTGTACCCCGCCTCCAGGAGGCATTCCTCCGTAGATTCATGCAAAACCTCGACATGCTGATGGGGCATATTCTTATCCAATAATTCCTTCTCTGTTTGAGCCACCTTTGCTTCATCTACAAGGGACCCAAATTTGTTTGACAGTACCACCTTCACTGGATCAACGGTCTCCGGCCTCTTATCCCCAACTCCCTCAGTAATCTCCTCCCCTTTGCTATTCTTGACACCACTCGTACCCACGTCCGGTTGGGGCTTCCTAATTATGGGTACGTATTGTTGCTTGATATTGTTGGAGTCGAACTTTGGCTTGCTAGTGATGGTGTCTACCTTTGGCTTGATCGCCTTCTCTGCTTTACCGAAATCTGCAACTCGCCCACCACCCTTAAGACCTAGCTTTTTTCTGTAGAAATCCTCCGATGCCCTATCAAATAACAAAAGTCACAGTACTTGAATCCTGGATATTCTATCTTCTGCCATAAACCCCTATTATTAGTCGTGTCAATCCAAATTCTATTTGGTAATTTTTTCGCCAAGGTCATCTCCATGCAAACACGGGCAAAACTCGGACGCGACAGGCATCTAGTATGATCATCCATCGGCAAAATCCACCAAAATAATTCACAATTGCCTTTAAAATAGGGGGATGGAATAAATGTAAAGGTAGGTTAGGTAACTCTACCCACAAAGGCACCGAGATCGGGTCCTCTTTCAAACTGAAACCATCATGCCAACGGAAGGCTTTGAAACGAACGCCCGGATCAAAAAAGAGTCTCGTGACAGAACCTTCTTAGCTTCCGTCTCGGATTGAATCCGAACTAACACATGTCGTCGATTCAGTAAACCAAGCGAAAAATCGCCTACAATTCCCCAAGTTCTGTGAATAGAATCTCGGATATCTTCCAAAGTTGGACGGTAACTAGAGAACTTTAGGAGGATCACATGTTTTTCCATGAATGTTTCGCCACATATTTCATCTGTGGCCGTAAAACCGATTGTCGGTGATCCATCTTTGCGAAAACGGGTGCCTTCTACCTGCGTCTCCGAAACGTCTTCCACCAAAATTTTACCCAAAATCTGGGCGAAAGAAGGCTTAGCCGGTCCTTCCACGGTTCCCCCGTTACCAGGTCTCACCACCGTGGAGGGGATGGCGGTTGGAGGCCCCAACATCACATCCAGAGGACGGTTGATCTAATCCCGAATCTAGCGTCAAGAAGCGATACCAAACTGTAACGCCCGACACTGGTCTGTAACGAGGCTTTTAGAACTCTGCTGGGGATTACAAAACCCCACACAGTCAATGAAATCGACACAAAACACCAAGACACAAGCAGCAACAGTTGCAGCAATGTCGATGGAGTTCAATCGGTTGTATCGTACCGGTATCGGAGGACTGTAACGCCCGACACTGGATTGCAGAACCCCACACTGTCAATGAAATCGACACAAAACACCAAGACACAAGCAGCAGCAGATGCGACAATGTCGATGGAATTGCATCGGCTGTATCGTACCGGTATTGGAGGGCAAAAACCTATCGGTGACGAAAAACGGCTGAAAGATCTAGGGTTTACGTTCAAAAACCCCAGCCGTCCCTGTATTCAATGGATGAGATTAGTTCCAAGAAGCTTGGAACGGCCCAGATTGAAAGATCAGAAATTATGCCCAAATTGCCATTCGAATCGCCTCAGAGCCCAAATCGCCCTTGAAAACACATTCACTGTTCATCCCAAATCGCCCAAATTTCTACGTGTAACATATTTTGATTTACTAGCTTGATTCCTACATCCTAACGAGAGTTTAATTTCCTGAAGAATTAATTAACAGATGAAAAGAAATTTTGATTTGAATGATTTGAGATTTCAACTTTTACAAACACAATAAAATTGTTAACGATTTAAGGATAATAAAGTGCTTTAAACTGTAGTAAAGGAAGGGAACCAAAACAATTGATTGGGCTTAATTGATGGCATGAACCAAGCAGGCCTAATAAGCCCAACTTTCAAATATTCTGAGAGTGATTTTACTGTTGTTGTTTTTTTATTTCTTTAGACAATTAAACTCCCATTAGATGGAGGAATCAAGGTAGTAAATCAAAATATGTTACCTGTAGTTCTGATTCAAGGAATTCGAGCATAACACTCAGGATAAATCCTCTAACACCACCTCCATAAATGCTCAACATTGTGATCGTCTTGTTTAATGAATGCGGAAGATAGCCGTGCTTGTTTTCTTGCTTGTTCAGGACGTATGCTTACTGAATCTCGAAATGAAGAAGACAAAATACTGTACCGAAATTGAAGTTGAAAGAAAATACTATGATCGAATGAATTTTTTTATTGCTTAGTTTATCTTCAATTAGATCTATTTTATTTATAGTGAAACTCTTGCCCTATAGAATTGGCTAGTAATTAAAATAGGGAGTGAAGAGGTTTTCATTAATGGATTATGGAATGGGTATAATTTTCAGATGATTTCTTGTAAAGGTTAAAAGAGTGGCAAATACCCACTTATTAGTAAGTGTTAAATAATTTGTCACTGATCTAATACATTATCAATTAAGTAGTTGCTTTAAATTTTATGGTAAACCATTATTGGTAAATAAGAATTTCTATAAGTTAATTTGTATAGCTGTGTTGCTTTGTTTATTTCCCAACTGTGTAATGTTAGCGACTTGTAGTGAGGGGAAGGGGGAGGAGTAGAACTTTGATAGGGGCGGGATGTATAGACTCCTTTGTGAAACCCATCCTTTGTTCCCCACGCGTTCTTAACTATTAACTAGAGTTAGATGATTAATAGCTGTCCGTTTTCTTATTCAGTTGAAATCTTATTTTTCCTTAAATTATCAGAGTGTGAATACCCCATCCCAAAGATCTGTAATATATATATTGGGTGGGATTCGGGGACAAACATTTGTGACAAAGAAATTGACCCGCAATCTATACCGTCGGATGACATATCATCAAACAGTTTAGATGCAGTCCTAATAACTAACTAATTATAGAGGTTTAAACTCTCATTTTATAAGGAAACTAATAGATTCTCTCTCCCTATTATCTATCTCCCCATATTTTCTCTCAACTATCTTTATTACGGTAAAAAAAAATCTCAACTATTTTTATTACAGAAAAAAAATTAATGTAGAGTTAAAAAAATCAAATATCTAACCCAATTAAAAAAATCACCAATCAAATTAATAATGAGATTAAGCGTGTTGTGTTTTTCATCCCAATTTCACATCATATTTTCTCTCAAATATTTTATTACGGTAAAAAAAATTAATAAAGAGTTTCCAAAAAAATTCAAATATCTAACCCAATTTCTAAAACAAAATAAAAATTAAACTAATAACGAGATTAAACGTGTTGTGTTTTTCATCCCAATTTCACGTCATAGTTTTTCTCAAATATTTTATTACGGTAAAAAAAAGTAATACAGAGTTTCCAAAAAAATCAAATATCTAACCCAATTTCCAAAAAAATCAAAATTCAAACTAATAATGAGATTAAATGTGGTGTGTTTTTCATCCCAATTTCACATCATATTTTCTCTCAAATATTTTATTACGGTAAAAAAAAATTAATACTGAGCTTTGGGTGAGATATTTGATTTTTTTTTTTGGAAACTCTGTATTAATTTTGTTATCGTAATAAAATATTTGAAAGAAAATATGACATGACAAACACAACACGTTAATCTCATTGTTAATTTGATTTTTGATTTTTTGATTTTTTTTGGAAATTGGGTTAGATATTTGAAATTATTTGGAAACTCGTTATTATTTTTTGTTTATCGTAATAAAATAGTTGAGAGAAATATGACGCAAAAATGCTAGGAAACCAAGTTTTTGCAACCAGAGTGACATGGCGTGATCTCGAAAGAGTGTTGAAATCCCCAAAAAGTTTGTGTATCTCGAGGTTGTAAAAAACCTCCCCTGACGATGCCACATCATCTTGGTTGCAAAACATGGTTCCCTAGCCTCATTCAATAGGACGTGAAATTGGGATGAAAAACACAACACATTTAATCTCATTATTAATTTGATTTTTGATTTTTTTGGAAATTGGGTTAGATATTTGAATTTTTTTGGAAACTCTGTATAAAACTTTTTTACCGTAATCAAAATAGTTGAGAGAAAATATAGGGGAGAGAGAATCTATTAGTTTCCTTACAAAAATAAGACTTCAAACATCTTCAATTAGTTAGTTATTGAGACTAAATCTAAACCGTTTGATGATATGTAATCCGTCGGTATAAATCGCGTGTCAATTTCTGTCACAAATGTTTGTTCCCAGATCCCACCCGTGTGTATATATATATATATATATAACTTCCAAAGTGTATATGCAAACCATATTCAAAGACAAAAAAGAAATTAGCCTTAATGATTTGTAAAAGCAAAACTCAAACATTCACCAAAATCTAAACATTCTCCATTAACTCAAATCAGACACAATAACACGAGAACAAAATACTTAGTCTTGTCTTTTTCGTTATTTTGATTAAAGAAAAATGAATAAAAGATATATGTTTGCTTGATTAATCGTCTTGCCTTTTGAGCTATCGATCTAACTATGTGACATTTGCCCCAATTCTAGGCAGCCGGGCTTTATAGCCATTTTTTGCCAGGTTTGATGTTTTTTACACTTCTACCTCTTCTATAGATAATGTTTGTGGTTGTGTTTTAAAGAGAACAGGCAAAAGTGTAAAAAACACCAAACCTAGACAAACTCGTGACCTTTGCTAGGAGATGAAGAGTTTTCATGGAAGAAAATGGAGAAATAGGGGATGGAAGAGTGATAAAACATAAACCATCTCGTTTTCTCCATTGATGAGGGTAAATTAGGGAAAATGTATTTTAATTATCTATGGAAACAACTGCCTATTACTTAGTTTACTCTCATTAATGCATGAAGACACTGGATTATTACTTTGATTTCTTAGATTTTTCCATTATTTACTATATCCCAGGAAATAAGTACTGGGATTTTACCGGATTTTTATGCCCCTGAGCAGCTATTTATTTTGGATACTTGCTCAAGAGTATGGAAATACGTGATCGATTTCAATTGAAGGGTTGGAGAAGGGATTGGATGCAAGCTAACAAATGATTGGCAGAGCAGTTGAAATATATACCCGGTGAAAAATACAGGCAATGCTCTCAACTCCTCCTATCGGCTATATGACAAATATCTGCGCAATTCAGGCATACATGACCACTAACTAAAGCCACATATTTCTAGCATTGTAGAGTCTGCTAGTGTGCTCCTTGAGAAACATTAGCTGGTAATGATGCTATGCCATGCATTTGTGTTAGTGAAGGACAATGTACTGCTCTTGAATGGTTTTTGTATGCAAGTCTTTGTGAAACCCTTACAGGTGCAGTATCTCTTAGTTGTTAGTACGGTAGGCAATGTGTATATGCACAATATTTATAGTATGGTAGACAATGTGTATATGCATGCAGCTCTTCATTTGAAGTCAGGGACATCCCTATTTGAGGGAGTAACAGCAAAAATATTGCTTTAGTATGGATATAGAGTATAAAACCCATCTTACGTCTAAATGTAGGAATCTAACAGATTTTAAACTAAGGTCTCATGTTAATAATCAATGAAGAAAAATTGTAATCAATGCGTACCTAGAGTCGCCATTGATGAAGAATATCCTCATAGCAATTCTCATGAACTAGCAATATGCAACGGAGAGATCTTCCATTGTAATCAATGCGTATATGGAGTCGCCATTAATGAAAATTATCCTCGTAGCAATCCTCACAAACTGGCAATATGCGGCGAAGAGATCTTCCACCTCCAGAACCTTTTTCTTATGTTTCTCAACCTCAACAGAAAAATAGGAGATAGAGAATTCGGTTTGGAGTGGAGACCTCAACGACATATAAAGAACCATAATTTTATTATTTGTCCATCATCAATAATAGAATTATAGTGAAACTTAAATTGGTATCTACACATAAATAACCTCCATATATTATTTAGTAATACATGTCAAGACATAAAACATGTAATTAGAAACCTCCATACTTGATTTAGTAATACGTGTCAATACATAAAACATGTAATTAGAAACCACCATACTCAATTTAGTAGTACATGTCAAAACATAAAATATGTAATTAGAAACCTCCATACTCAATTTAGTAATACATATCAATATATAAAACATGTAATTAGAAGCGTATCTATAACCCTAGTCTTGTTTCTTAATGATTACAACTAATCATTTTTAATCGAACACCACTCACCTATAATTCAACCATCTACAACGTATAATAATATGAACTATGTAGATCCAACTTAAGAAAATTTTCTAACACTATATAAAACAACTTTACTCGAGGATATCTTGCATACTAGTTAATTAGTTTTTTTTTTAATTTATTTTTAACAAGCAGAGGGGATGCAACAAGGAATCACTTCCTTTTCAAAAAAATTTCCGCATCAATTGCCTGTATATCAAGGGGCATAATGTAGATATTAGGATCTTTTGCAGTATTTTCTCATGTGATATTGTCGATCACCTGTTTGCGTCTAGAGCCTTGGCTGAAAACATACAGTCTCCTTCATCTTATTCATCAGATGGCTTTCCTTCTTGTGAGGGATTCCATCTAATAGATTTCATATTGCTCTCTGATCATAAACTTCATCCATCCAATAGTAAATACCACTAAAACTGATTTCAAACTATACCATTGTTCTCTCAGATGCCGGTTTAAGCCATTGGATCAATTCCCTTTGACACTTACTAGCAGGGGATTCACTAACATATTTAGTTGGTTCTGATTATTCTCTCAGACGATTCATCCATCCAATACCAAATTTTTATAACATAATAGTATATTAAAAAAAATTTATAACATATTTTTTAAATCAGAAACATTTAATACAAACAATTTAGACATTCCTGGGAGCTTGTACGAAACTTCATGATAGTTTTCTAAAACAAAAACTATAATGATAAATGCAGGATAGATTAAGAAGGCGCATTGCATACATGATTGCTTTTATCATAAAATAGGTCTTTAAACACGTGATAAGTACATTTTAATATAGTTTTAGTATTTATTTAAGTCTTCATTAAAATTTGTTTGTTGCAGTTCCTTGCATATCAAATTCGGGGTGCCAAAATCAACATTATCATTTGTGGAAAACAACATTTTTCTGTCCCCATCCCAGCATATGTGGTTGGGCATTGGGTGACCTCCTGGATTCTTCTAAGAAATCAACTTATTAGACTTTTGACTTTCCATTATCTGTTTCCCATTCCACCATTCGTGATTAGTTTGAAAAAGGCAACGATTACTCCACACCATCAAAAGCGCTGTCTCACATCATTATCATATATATATATATATTTTTTTTTCTACTAACCCACACCATCAAAAAAATTGTTTTTCAAAAATGTAATAACTTAAAAAATAGGATAACGTTCGACCAATTTAAACTCTCAATTGAGACCGATTATCAATCTCATCAAAACACGAAAATTGTAGTATTTTGAGTTATCTAATAAACACAACTTTAATCACTTGAAAATGTTTTGAAATAAGCAAGTTATAGTCATTTTAATAAAGTCGCGCAAATCTGTCTTGCAATGAAAACATGATAGTGTCCCTAAATTTCGGCTAACTTATATGCTTGATTGAGACCGATTCTCAACCTCATCAAACACTAATATTGTATTACTCTGAGTTACCTAATAAACACAATTTGAATCACTTGAAAATGTTTTGAAATTAGCAAGTTATGGTAATTTTACTAAAGTCGCGCAAATTTGTCTCGCAATGAAAACGAGATAGCATCCCTGACTTTTGGCCAACTTATATTCTCAATTGAGACCGATTCTCAAGATTATCAAAACATGAAAATCGTAGTATTCTGAGTTACCTAATAAACACTACTTGAATCACTTAAAAATGTTTTGAAATGAGCAAGTTATGGTCATTTTACTAAATTCGCGCAAATCTCTCTTGCAATAAAAACGAGGTAGT
The DNA here is from genome assembly GCA_963556465.1 of Berberis vulgaris. Lineage (NCBI taxonomy): Eukaryota > Viridiplantae > Streptophyta > Magnoliopsida > Ranunculales > Berberidaceae > Berberis > Berberis vulgaris. Next base: position 11,889,419 of record OY747132.1, on the reverse strand, counting down.
GTTCTTGACTTTCAGCCAACTTATATGCTCGATCGAGATCGATTCTCAATCTCAAACACAAAAATTGTAGTACTATGAGTTATCTAACAAAGACAATTTCAATCACTTGAAAATATTTTGAAATGAGCAAGTTATGGTCATTTTACTAAATTCGTGCAAATCTATTAGAAAAAAAAAGTGTTTTCACCCATTGGCCTGGACATCTGTGATATTTAAAAACAAAAACTCGCCTGGACCCTTGCAACTTGCAATGTGCATTGCGAGGTTTTGAACTAATCTGGCCTGGAACTTTGCGAGATTTTGCAATAACCTCGCTTGGACCTCTGCGACTCACATTGTTCATTACGAGGTTTTCGTAAATTCTCGCATTGTTTTGTGTAAACAATACATTCGCCCTCCAAAATTCTCGCATTGATTCATTTTCTGGTGAACTAGTGAGTAGTGACTAAATAAATATGGAATCCTCCAAGCAGGGGTGGACCCAGGATTTTAGTCGAGGGGGGGCGAAATGGAAAATACTTATTAGTTGATAATAGTAGTTATCAATGGTAAAGCCAAATTTTTTTTTACCGAAGCTAGTAAAACTATAAAAAATACAATTTTAAGCCAAAATAAGGTCACTATTGATAACCTTAGCAAAGAGCAAACAAGCATAATAACTAGAATATATAACTAATACCACAAAAGAGTTTGTCTAGGCAGCCAGACTTTAAAACCATTTTTTGGCTAAGCTAGAGCATTTTTACACCTTTACCCATTCTCTTTAAAATACAATCACAAACGTTATCTATAGAAGGAATAGAAATGTAAAAAACTTAAAACCTGACCAAAATACCTGGTTGTCTAGAATTGAGAATCACAAAATAATTAGGATAAGTTCTAGATGAAGCTAAAAAAATTGAAATTTGCGAATCTAATATGATCATAATACAATTTCAAAGAAAAAATAGTTTATATGAGGCTCAAATTTTATACAAGTTGGCTAATGGTATATATTTTCATTGAATTCTATCGTTATTATTTTAGATATTAATTTTAAATATTTTTTTGTTAGGGGTTTAATATTACTTGTGAAAAAATAAAAAATGCACTCGAAGAATATCGAACTCAGGTCTTTTATTAAAAGTGATAAACCTCCAACCACTACACCAACAAAGATATGTTTGAATATTTTCATAAACAATTAACATATTGTATTCTGCATTATAGACTAAAATATATATACTAAAAATATTTTAAAAGTTGAGGGGGGGGGGGGGGGGGGCAGCTGCCTCCCCTCGCCCCTTAGTAGGTCCGCCCATGCCTCCAAGGAAACTGAAATGTCAAATGTTATGTTAACAAAAATTAATTTCGTGAAGCAATTGAACGAATCAAATGAAGGGGGAAGAAGAATTGTGTTTTGAATGTGATAGGGAAGATGCGTTGCCTTTGTGTTTTGAATGGGGGAGAAAAATATTGATTTGTTTGTTTATATTGCTTGGAGTCGATTTTGCGTTTTTTGGAGGTTGCGATTTGGGGTTCGAGTTTTAGTGGTTTCAATTTTGAGAGATATTCAAGGGTTGGTTTTGTGTTTGCAAGAGATTTGAATATGGTGAGAGGGAAGATTTGAGTGGGAGAGGGGAGACTTGAGTTTTGATTTGAATGTGGAGGAGAAAAATGTTGTTTCTTTGTTTATATAGGTGGTGTGGAAAATAAAGTATGTGGTGTGGGAGACTTAAAGGTGTGAGAAAACACTTTTGGTGGTGTGGAATAGTCATTGCCTTTGACAAATTCCAGTAACCATTCTTCATAAATTCTCTAGAAGATATACCATCCATTCAGGATTATCACATTGTCCTTGTTCAGTTATGTCAACTGATTTATTTATTAGCTGATCAGTAAATATGGATAAGAATGTTCTATTTAGAGCTGAAAACCGAACCGACGGTTCGATTTTTCACCTAAACCGTGAACCGAACCGACTTAGGTCGGTTTTAAAATTTTCAAACCGAAACCGAACCGAACCGACTAAAATCAAACCAAAACCGAAATAAAACCGAACCGACCGACTATTTTAAACATATTGTATTATTTATATATAAAATATATATTATTTATTATATATATTCGGTTGGTTCGGTTTGGTCAGTTAAAATCACATAGAAACCGAAAACCAAACCGACCACTTCGATTTTGAATTTTTTAAAACCGAAACCGATCCGAACCGAATTTAAACCGAACCGATTGGTTCAGTTTAGATCGGTTCGATCGGTTTAATCGGTTTGGTCGGTTTTTTGTTCAGCCCTAGTTCTATTGGCAATTGATGGTATGTGGTAAATATCATTATACATTCCTAACTATGGGTGGACCTATTAAGGGGCAGTTGCCCCCTTTCCCTTAACTTTCAAAATATTTATAAATACTTAGCCTTACAAAAAAATAATTATATAATGTATAATAAAATATGGTAATTGTTCATTCATATATTTTTATATATCTCTATTGGTGTAGTGGTTGAAAGTTTAATATTTTTAGTAACCGACCTGAGTTTGATACTTTTAGAATGTAAGATTTCTTTATATCCGTTGATAATTACTATTCTTCATCATTGTTATGTCTATTTTCCTAGTATTTTCATTGTTACTATTGGAGCATATATGATTTTTTATGCTTTATGTCTATTGATAATTACTATTCTCCATCATTATTACTCTTGGAGCACAAGATTTTTTATGCCTACTGACAATTACTATTTTTGTCATTGTGACACGTCCCTACTTTTTTGTTTTCAATGCAATTCTATATGTAGGCTTTGCTTGGTATAGGTAAAAGAATGCATATGCAAAAGTGTACAACGGTTACATAAACTTGGGTGCTTGGTTGACTTTACAAATTAAAAACGGTTATTGGAATTTGAATGTAGGACCTCCATATCTCCTAGTTGTAAAATTATGCAAAAATTTGCGTGATGAAATCTCCCGCATTACTTTGCAAAACTCTCATCAACTCCTCTTACTTGAATTCTACTCCCAACTCCTTTATGACCACGACCACCACATAGCATAATCACCAGATGCATCACCATCACTACTGATGTAGTCGATTCTTGCTTTGCCTTGACCTGGATTTGCACAGGGAATGCAGTGAGCCAAGGACTATCGTTGTGGTGGTCGATGACATTTCATTGCTAAAGTCAGACAAAGCTGGAGGAAAGCTTAAAGCTATAAATTGGGTTCTGTAGCTTACATTTCTTCATCAAACCTATGTCTTATTTATAAAGCGAGAGTCCTCATTCGGCTAAGCCTTTGGTGGCGTAATTTAGGGAAAGAGATCTTGCTGGAGATCCTTTCCTAGTTGGGAGTCATCCATGTAGGAAAATTTCCCTACACGACTTGTGCCTTTAGATCTGCAGGATAGTTTCCCTTTTGGAGTGTTGTCCATGCAAGGAAGTTTTCATGCACGACTTATACTCTGGGATATGTTTCCTAGTCGTATTTAATGTTTTACTGGTCTGTCCGTTTTAGGAGATCCCCCAAATACTTGCCTGATTAGGTCTTACGGGTATTGGATTTTACTATGTGTCGTTTGGTCTTAATAGGGCGTTGTAATTTGGATCCAACCTTTTGGATTCTGCCAATATGGGCTTATTGTTGTCTGGGCCTTGCAATATTTGGTGGGCATCCGAGCCTGCTATGTCCTGCTGACAAGATCATCGTGACAGTACAAGTTAAAGGACAGTTTGTTGTATCATCAGCTACTCCCTCTAGTTGGTGGGCCAGTTCATAAGTCTATCAAGTCATGTCAAAAGGACCCTAGTAGTCATGATTGGTTGAGTCTAAATCGCTTCTTCGAGCAACGTGCTTCGTTAAATGGGCGTGCATCTACTCTAGAAAAGGCAAGAATTATGTTCTTTATATAGATCCTCTCTTCTGCAAAGTTTATTTACTTTTTGATCTTGGAGACTATACTTTTTCGCTTCACTTTTCGTGCTTTTGACTTTACCCAACTTCCGTGATCGAAAGTTTGTACGTTCGTCAATGGCACACCAGAATCAACTTTCTGATGAATTGTAAGTTCTTTGAGGAGATGTCACTTTCTGAGTTGAACCTGAAAAGTCTTCATGAGACGTATGGTATCCTTGATGATTTGGTGCTATGCACATTGGACACCGCTGTCTCTTCCGAAAGGATTTATCTGTTTGCATCGAGGTATGCTCAATTGGGTATCCACTTTCTCGTTATCAAAGAAATTTGGAGATTCTTGGCCTATCTTGTCGCACCCCGAATTTCAAGAAAACAAAAATCCTTATATCCACGCAGGATTAGGATTATCCGCTTTTCCAAAACACGGGAAATGAAAATTTAACAACAGAAACATTAAACAAAAATTAACATAGACAAAAATTCTAACCAGGTAACTTTGTGAAGATGATCGCTCCATAAAATAAATAGTCAAAGATGCTGCCCCAAAACTCTATAACCTGAAAAAGGCTAAATGGATGCGTTCCAATAAGAACGTACCCAAGAAGCATAAACTTAATTGGGTAATTAAGTGAGGTAGCTGGTATGAAAAATCTCCATTTCTTATAAATAAAATAAGTTAAACTCTTTAACATGCAAAGTTCACACACAATAACTAACACACCACAGACTGGTAGTTCATCCATGAGGCAAACATGTCATACTAATAAGTTTACCATCTTCAAGTAAACATTTACTTATCCAACACTCACAACATGGTAAGTCTGACCAGCAAAAAGGTTAGTAGACTTACTATCTTGCACGAAATGGTTAGAAACAAATGGATAAAATTCCTAATTTAATGGTCCTCATAAATACAATTTATTTTCAATCAAATACAAATTGTAGTCACACTACATCATTATTTCAATATCAACAAATTACATTTTACCTTAAGGAAGACACGTAGTTCTCATTCACTAATCGAATGATTATTTAGTTTCTTTCCTTAAGACAAACATGCACATAGACAAAAAATTTTACTTCTTTTCCACAATTACACCTCATCCAAGTGTTCTTCCCTTGCATTCGAAACCACTTGAGCGTACTTGTTTTAAGTGGGGTGGCACATCGAGGAACATGTCATCTCACCCAAAATTCGATACATTGAAAAATTACACGTACTACCAAAATTATATACCACGTATACAAACAAGTCTGTATACAAAAACACAGTTTATTTTTTTTCTCAATTTTTTTTCGGATTTGTGGAAAATATCACAAAAATCAACTAAAACTCAAATGCATCTTAGGGGGTCAAGTGCATCACAATCAAATACTCATATTCACCCTAATGCATTAACATATATTTTCCGACCCTTAACATTTCAAGGATCACTATTAAACCAGAAGTCAATCTGCATACCAATCAAATTCAAGTCATGAAATGCTCATACCAAATTGCATAACAATACACATACTAAAATTCATTTCATCAAGGGATGAATCCTCAAAAATTCATTTCAACATACTTTACAACTTCATCCTCTAAACGTGAACACGCAGCAAAATATATATTCACAACTATTATCACAATTTATAATGTAGACATTTAATTTTATAAAAAATGTATTTATTACCATAATCATAATATTTTCACATAATAACTTACCTAATTCCCTCACAAAGTATAAATTACATTAATGGTTTAGTTTCAAACGTATTCTCAACTCCACATGTATAAAAGTTCAGCAGTAATTCTATTTTAAACATAGTATTATAAAGTCTCAAACTCGCTTAAATGTAAATTTTATTTGCAAATGAAAACTTAAAATAAAAGATAATATAAAGAGTGAGAAATACTCACTTAGTTCTTCTATAAGTTTTTATGTCACGTGAAGTACAAATCATCGGTCGTGATAATATCAATTTCGATTTTATTTATGGGTAAGTCAAAATACACTACTGAATAGATTCGATAAGGAATCTTAGGGTTCCTACAATCTGGACATTGACGGTTTTACCTGCTTTGAGGGACATCCAACCGTTGGATAGACTCAAAATCAACGTTATAGTTTTCATATAGATGTTTTTAAATTACAGATTTAATATGAGAGGATGTTAACCAATTGAAGGTTTTGATCCATTGCGAAACTTCATACTGCGCAGAGCTGTTTAGTACTACGAAATCTAACAAAATCTTTGTTTTGGGATTTCTTTTAACTATTGAAATCTAACCTCAAATTATTAGATTTATCTGAATAAATAAAAAAAATATATAAACTACATGTACATAAGAGAATGAAGAACCCACTTCTACTAATCTCTAACCATTTTACAAATATAAATTACTAATTATACCTAAACAAAAATAATGAATGAGAGCGAGAAAACTTACCTCACGCTATTTCGATTCCATGAGACTCCCAAACAAATTTCAAATCATTTTAATAGAACTAAACCCAACCCCATATTTAACCATCACACTCCTATTGGGTTTTAGATGAACCTGGAATAGTGTGTATCACATAAAATTACTGATGCAGCTAGTTTGTGCATATTTATCAACAGTTGAGCTAAAACTGCTTATTGTGGGTCTAGTGAGAAAATTGTGGGTCTAGACAAGTTTCCTCACTTGTGTTACCCACTGGAACCCCATTAAACAAGGTTGTTGCTAGGAGATTTGTATATGGAGACAATTCATATATCAGAGCACATTCAAAGATGTTTTACAAGTAATATATATACTTTGGACAATAAGTGAAGTGAAGTTAGGGGAGATAGGAGACAGTAATATATACAAACCATGGACTTGATATTTGTCAACTTGGGTCAGCCTAAAAGTACAATTGAAACAGATTCAAGGTAAACAATTCTACTCAACTTGGCTCAACAGAAAGGTCCAGTTGGAATAGATTAAGGGAAACAATCTGACAAAGAAGAAACTCAACTGGTAGGTTGGACATGTGTCTTTATGTCATATGTAGCATGTAAAGGCTCACGCTCATTGTGAATTAGAAAATTAACATACCATGATATATAGAACAAGTGCAACAATACACGGTGTGTTGTCCCCTTATACTTCCACTTTTTCACCGTCATCATCATCATCATCATCAAAGCCCATTTCCGAGATTTTCGGGACTTTTTCACCAAACTAATAAAAAAAAAAATCAATGAATTGTGCTATACAACTTTCATGGGATGGGGGAGTGGAAAAAAAACCCATCTTGAATTCTCTTTTTGAAACCCCAAACAAACTCAAAAATCCTTTTTCCTACTAATTTTATTTTTTTCTAACATAATCTTAACCGTGACATACGTGATTTTATGTATACAACAGTTATTTAGGGCTTGTAGGAAGTGCATCTAGGATTGTATACTGAAACAACAATAATATAAAATAAATAGATCGAAGTACAATAAAAATCATGAGTAGAGTAGTCAATAGAGTTTAACTGACTGCTTTTCGAAAAATCCAAAGTTGAAGAATTTTTTTTTTCTTCTTTCACCTCTTTTCACCTTTAACTTTTTTTTTTTTTTTTTTTTTTTTGTAAACAAAGAAAGAAAGTGGCTAGGGTTTCTTTTAAAAGAGTTTTAATTAGGGATTTCCTAATCTTCGCTAAACACGCCCACTACTTCTATTCTTTTACCCACCATAAACCAAAGTCCCAATTCATATTATAAAGTGTGTATATATATATTACCAAATAAAATGAATAACATTTACATTAAAATAATTAGACGGGTATTACATATCTCGGCATTGCACCCGTTCAACTGGTGTTGAACGAGTACAAGACGGCAAGGGCGGATCTACAGCTTGGGTAAGGGGGTCGATTGACCCCCTTAGGTTTTGAAAAAAGTCTATCAGAGCATATACAATTTCAATCTTACCCCCCTTAAAAATTCTATCTTGCCCCTCTTATAAAACCAAGAATTACAATAACAGATCACGTATATCAATTGAACGAAAAAAATTGAGTCGCCGCCTCTAATCTGCGCCTCCATGCCTTCGGTCCTCAACAATAGCTCTTCTCCATCCCTGTAAAACAAGGTGAGTTTGTTTGATTATGGGTTCTAAATGAAATCAACAGGACAAGTGGATAACAACAAAATCTCCTTAAGCTTTAACATCTCTTCCTACCTTGGTCTCTGTCTCCCTCTTTGGCGATCCAAAATTGAAACAACGAATCAACTTTGAGAGATCAGAGAAAGATCACAGAGAGATCAGAGCGAGATCAGAGAGATCAGAGCAAGATCTCAGAGATATCAGAGCAAGATCAGAGAGAGATCTCAGAGATATCAGAGCGAGATTAGAGAGATCAGAGCAAGATCAGAGAGATCAGAGCGAGATCAAAGTGAGATCAGAGAGAGATCTCAGAGAGATTAGATCAGAAAATCGAAAGAGATCAGAAACTCGATCTCTCTATGATGAAACCGAGCTCGATCTCTCCTGGATCCGCCTCAGAGTCTGATGAAACAAACTCAAAATCTCTAATAAAAACTCGATCTCTCTGAGTCTCAGATGAAAACAAACTCGATCTCTCGATCTCACTGAGTTTGATGTAACAAACTCGATCTCAATCTGAAGAAAACAAACTGGATCTCTCGATCTCTCTAAATCCGATCAAAGAAAACTCGAACAAACTCCTCGATCTCTTGATCTCTCTGAATCTGATGAAAGCAAACTCAAAGATGAAGAGTGAACTTGACTGAGATGAAGATTGAGTTTGAGTGAGATGAAAAGTCTTCTGCCTTGAGCTTTCTCAGAGACGAAGTTGAGTGGGATGAAGAGTCCCCTGCTTTGAGCTTTCTCAGATATGAAGAGTGAGTTTGAGTGAGATGAAGAGACGAAAAATCCCCTGCTTTGAGCTTTCTGAGAGAGCTTTCTCAGAGATGAAGAGTGAGGCTTGAGTGAAAATGTGTGATGAAGAGTGAAGTGAAGCTTGAGTGTGGGTTTGGTTTGGCCATATGGGGTTGGGTTTGATAAAAAGAGAAATGAGAGAAAGATGAATGAAAGGATTGTTATATTAAAATTTATTCAAAATATTATTCTAATCAATCAAACAAAGGGGTAAATTTCTTTCTTTTGTTCCATATTTGTTTATGCTTTAATGAGGTATTTCATGTTTGTTTAAGCATCTAATTTATTATCTTATCTTTATACAGGGGAATTCGATATTTGATTTTTAATTTAATTTAATTTTTTTAGGCTTTGACAAAGTGGGTATTTGATCCTTAAAGCTTAAGTGAGTATTTAATTTCATCTGCTGAAAAAACCATTATCTCAAGTTCTTGATATTTGGTAAGGTTTCTTCTCTTTCATGTATTAATTATTGATTTACATTACAAATTTGATAATTTGGGAATCTGCTATGAAGATTGTCAAGAATCGATACGTAATTGTATGGGTGATCAGTGGATGACAAATAGTTTGATTACATATGTTGAGAAAGATATATTTAATGGCATCGATGATGAGGTGATTATGCAGCATTACCAGAACATGAAAACCCGCAGAGAGCTTTTACCTAAATCTATTGCTCATCTACATAGACTCATTATGTATGTTTCTCTTGTAACACTTTTAAAACTCTATTTTTATCATATTTATCTATTTATTTTAGGAATTAAATTATCTATAATTTTTTTGCCCCCCGTTGTCTGCAATCCTATATCCGCCCCTGCAAGACGGTGAATGCCATTCTGATAAGGGCGAAGGATGCTGGTGTCCGAGTGTTTCCGATGGTGATTTCAATTGCTTACTTCTCCTCGGATAAATGAGCATGTTTTGTGCGTGTTGACATCGCCAAATTGTTTCGGCAATCTACCCGATGACTTCAAGTTCTGGCAAAAATATTGTTTTCTAGCCTATGTGAACTCAAAGTATTTTGAGCTTGCAGGTCTTCTGATCGAGCGAGAGTTCCGGCAATTGAGTAAGTTTTAGTTCTGTTATTGATTCTGCTAGTGTTAATTACATATTAAAATGTTGTCTGTGCTTTCTGCAGGGAGGTTCCCGACTATGTCTCTTTATTCTTAGGACAAAACAACTTTAGAGAAATTTCGTGACATGCCTCGAGTGTGGGTAGAGGATGTGGTCCAGTCTTCTAACATCAAGCGCAGTGGACTGTGGATTCATTGGTATGTGGCTCCCACTCTTTTCAAAGTTTTAAAGCCAAATTTCGAAGGGAATCCCTCTTCGAAAAAGTGGAAGCTCTCGAAAGTTAATTTCAAGCCCGTCAAAAAGCCTCGTGCTGCATCAAGCCCGCTAGTGAGCGTTCGGTTCCTTCAAAAAGATGCCAAGCTATGGGGCAGGCTTCTGATTCGTCCATTGGAACGAATGTTGTCAAGTCCGAGGGTTTGGATGCTCGGGTAAGGGCCCCCGTGGCCCTTCCCGATTTGCAGAAGGAATATCTACAAATGGTTGGGGTTAAGATGTAACGAAGCTGAGTATAGAGCAGGCAGAGGTTCTGAACAAAATATTGCTGAATGCGGGCATGGAAGCCTCATTTGATGGGGGATTGGCTCAATTCTTCTCTTTGAAGGACTTTGCTTACCGCCTCTTTTTGGAGTGCGAGTTTCCTAGGCTTGCTGAAGAGTCTCCCGACCGTCAATGTTATGGTGAAAGGTCCCCTCCGCGTTGCCTGTACGGCCCTCCGTATTGCTTTCGTCCTCATATTGATGTGGTGACGGATCCAAGGGATAACTAACTTATTTTTCCCCCTCAACTGATTCCAAGTTGGCTCGTGAAAAGGAGTTGATCGTTGCGAGTAAGGGGAAAGCTGTGGATGAAGGCCCCAATTCTGTGAAAACAGTGAAGAGTGGTGTTGAATTGATTTTGGTCCTGAATGACCTCCATCCAGATACGCCGATCACTCTATTTGCTTTAGGTGTGGTAAAGATGAGTAATCAAGCTTGGCACCAGGAGGTCAAAATTTCTCATGCTTCCAGGAAACATATTAGCAAGTGCAATGACTGGCTGGCGAACTGTGCTCCAGGTGTGGTAAAGCCAAAAGGAATGACTCTCGGAGAGCTCATGGATAAGGGGTAGAAACATCTTGTGCTAGAGGCCGAGGTTGACTCCAATGCCAAGAACATGCAGATAGTAGAAGAGTATATCTTCCTGGTGCAACATGAACTAAGTGTCGCGAATGTCAACTTGAATTCTAAGCAGACCAGGACTGATACGCTGTCGGGCAAGCTGGAGCAAGAGCTTGCTAAGTCGAAGGTGCATGAGGAAAAACTTTTGAAAACCCAGAGCACGTTCTAGTTCAGCAGAGTTGTGCATGAGCGTCTGAGTTGTTGCATCTGATGAAAGAGGAACACCCCGAATGAGACATCTCTTGCTATATAAGAGTTGTCTTACGCGGAGTTTTGGGAAACTTCCGACCAATAAGAAGAAGAAGAAGGTTATCATTCAGAAAAAAATGAAGTCTGGGGCGTCTTAGTGACAGTACGTGCGAACATATCTCCTACTTCCTTTCCTACCAAATCAAGCTCTATAGTATCTGAACCTCCTCCCAGTGAAGAGTGAACTTTGTAATTTTGATTTGTCAATGAGAGATAGCATATTAAATAGCATTATGCACTTTTTGACTTTGCCTACTAGCTCTTATCTGTTTTGTATTACTACGTTACTAGCTTTTAGGCAAGAGGTTGTGCTGAGTCGGGAGGTCGTATACTTGATCCGCTGATGGGAGTTCTATTTTATGCGGGCCAGGCTGTGCATGGGGCCAGCAGTTGATGTTGCTACTATAAGCAAACTGGTCAGACTGTGGTCATGCACGTGCATTTAATTGGACAATGGTCCTTGTGGTTTCAAACCGTTTATGTTCGCTGCTAGAGAACTAGGCTATAAGGGAGACCAGAAGTTGTTGTCATCAGTTATAACTGACTAAACTTTGGTCGGATTTGGAGATCATTGTCTGTAGTTGGCCAATGATCCCTGGCAAGCCATCGTCATCAGGCTGAATGAGCACTGACTAGACTCCCACTTTTCAACCCATCGTCATCCGTGCTCGGCGAACTAGGTGTTAGAGCAATAGGGTTCAACGATCATTGTATGTAGTTGGCCAATGATCCATGACAAGCCATCATCATCAGGCTACATGAGCACTTACTAGACTCCTACTTTCTAACCCACCGTTATCCGTGCTCGGCAGACTAGGTGTTAGAGTGATAGGGTTTAGCAATCATTGTTTGTAGTTGGCCAATGATCCCTGGCAAGCCATCATCATCAGGTTGCATGAGCGCTGACTAGACTCCCACTTTCTAAGCCATCGTAATCGAGCATGGAAAACTAGGAGTAGAGCGGACCAGAAGCTATTTTCATTAGTTTGGTCGGGTTCGGCGATCACTGTCTACGAGTGGACAGTGACCTCTGGCAAGCCATCATAAACCGACATCAAGAGCACTGACTAGACTTCCACTTTCTAAGCCATCATCATCCGCTATTGGCGAACTAGGATTAGAACGGACCAGAAGCTATTGTAAACAGTCTTTATTGACTAAGCTTTGGTCAGGTTCGGTGACAATTATCCATAATTGGACAATAGTCCCCGACGGGTTGTTTCGATCAGGCATTGGAGTACTGACTAAGCCCCCACTCTCTAAGCCGTCGCCACTTGCTTTTGGCAGACTAGGCATTAGAGAAAACCAGAAGCTGTCATCATTGATTGAAATCAACTAAGCTTTGGTTAGGTTTGGTGACCATTATCTGTAGTTGGACAATGGCTCCTAGCAAGCCATCGTGGAGGCTGTAAAGCGCTGACTGAGCTCCCACTTTCTAAGCCATCTTCATCCGCTTTTGGCGGATTAAGGTTAGAGCGGATCAGAAGCCATCACCATTAGTAGGAACTGACTAAGCTTTGATTCTGAAGTCAGGCCGCCATAAAAATTGATTGGACTGATTTTATCTAGGTTCAATGAACAACAAATAATAGAGCGGATACCTTGGATTTTATTAATAATATAGCTACAGGCGTGTTCTGCGTAGCATGGGTGCTTAAGGCCTTCGTATTGTATTGGGTTGGATCTGGCAGGGTGCTTACTTGAGCACATTTGTTGGGGGACTGTGTTGTAAAGATTAGCATGCCAGGTATATGGCGTAGATTGTGAGACGGTTCGGTGTCGGTTACTCCCCTCATTTAATGAGGTTGTTTGCAGTGTCATTAATTCGATGAATGTGGACTTGTGCAATTGTAATTGGAACCGTCATTTTCCTATTTCCCGTACGACATTTAATGCTATCATAACTGTTGGTTGGCCCTGTTTCGTAAGTTGTTGCTCCTAGATATAGGTTGGCATTCACTATTTCAAGCATTGCCATCGATGCTCTAGAGAATGTTTCTAAAATGCATCCCTTCAAAAAATATGCTTTGGGTTCTGCAAAGGCTAAAATAAGATCTTCGTTGTTGAAGTGTTCGAATATTTAGACATTTGCGTTAATGAGCTTGGGAGGTGTTGTTTTTATGTGATGCCACCTGGTTTGGCTGAGCATTCAACTAGTTCCATGGGACCTTGTAATTTCTTCTTACATTGCGAAAAAGAAGTATGCACTCCTTCACTGTGGTCAAGTTTGTCTTCCATCTTCCGGTGCTCCAGTGGCATTTTGCGCCATTCGATCTTCAAGATAACACCTGCAACAAACCGTGGGTGGCTTGTTTCTATTGTCCCTACAGGGCTTCACGCGTGACGCTACAGCTGGAAGACAGATAAGCGGAACGGAGCTTTGGCAATCGTGGCCTAGTGTGATAATTCTTGATAACCCTAGTCATCCTTTGCTCGGGGGACATTCTCATCTGTCTTCTTCTGCTTCATTTTGTTCCTCTTCATGATGCAGATTGGCAGAGCAAAGAATTATGCCTATACTTGGAGTTTTCTTCAAGTACTTTTGTATCACTTTCAAATCCCTTTCGAAGAAAGTCTGTCGGATCAAATTTTTGATGTGCGTCAGAGCAGGTAAATACTTGCATCGCTTAGATACTTGTTGTGTATAAATAGTTGTACTAGTCAGCAATGCAAGCTTTATAATATTGCAATCAATAAAGTTTGTTTTATTCCTTGAAAACTATTTTATAATATCGAAAGCTGGTCCATCATACCCCTTGTTGATTAACCTTAATTTACTAGAGATCTTTCTAAAATTATATCCATTCCATTATCCATTAATGAAAACCTCTTCACCCCTTATTTTAATTACTAGCCAATTCTATAGTGCAAGAGTTTCACTATAAATAACAAAGATCTAATTAAAGATAAACTATGCAATAAAAAATTCAATCAATCCAGTATTTTCTTTCAACTTTGGTAACAATATTTTGTCTTCTTCGTTTTGAGAAACAGTAAGCATACGTCATGAGTAAGCAAGAACACACACACGGTTGTCTTCTGTATTCATTAAGAAAGACAATCACAATGTTGAATATTGATGGAAGCGTGTTAGAGGAATTATCCTTAATATTGTGCTTGAATTTATTGAATTAGAACTACAGGAAACATATTCTGATTTACTAACTTGATTCATACGTCCTAATGAGAGTTTAATTGCCTGAAGAATTAGTTAACAGATGAAAAGAAATTCTAATTTGATGATTTTCAGTTTTTGCAAACACTAAAAACTCATTAACGATTTAATGATAATAAACTGCTCTCAACTGTATTAAAGGAAGGTGGCTAAAATAGTTGATTGAGCTTAATTGATGGCATAGACCAAGCAAGCCCAATAAGCCCAACATTCAAATATTTTGAGAGTGATTTTACTTTTATTTTTTATTAATTCTTCAGGCAATTAAACTCCCATTAAGATGTACGAATCAAAATCAAAATATGTTACCTATTGATGATACATAAAAACGGTCACACCCCTAAGTCGTACACCTGTCATGATGATCTCGAGGAACTACAGGCCCTAGCATCAGCCCAATGTTGATCCAATCCAAGCGGTTCTAAGCCCGCTCACTTTAGTCCACCAGGCGAACCTGGACTCTCACAACACGCTAGGCCCACACTTCTCACAACTATCCTCAATACCCGTAAGCCCTCATTAGGCAAGTATCTCGAGGATCAGCTTCGGACGGGCAACTACAGCTGCTCTCCTCTTTCAAGTAGGAAGCAAGCACTAGAGTATCTTCCACACAGGGAAACCCCCTTCTACGGATTGCTCTTGGATTGGGAACTATCTCCCGTGTATTTAGGAGCACAGAGCTAACAGGGAACTTCTTTCCTACAACACGACTCCTAATTAGAGAGGGATTTCCACGAAGATCTCCTCCCTAAACTAGGCCTACGATGCTCTGGTTAAACCAGGACTCCTTGCACTATAAATAAGACATGAGGTTGGTAAGCTAAGGTAGGCTACAAATTCCCTGTTACACCATTACACCTTCCTCAGAGCTCTATCTGACTTTAGCATCAGAGTGCCAGAGGCCACCACAACAGTGGTCCGTGGCTCACGTGTGCTACTTGTGCTGGTCAGCAGAAACAAGGTCAGAGCAGGGAGAGAAAAATGACTGCATCAGTTTGGCGCCGTCTGTATGGACAACATAGTTCGTAACTTTACATTAAGCGTCATCTCCTTTCAAAGACTCAGAGAGATGGTGACCACCGGGTCATGTAACAATAGAGAACCAGAGGATACGTCGAATGTTTCGGTTGTCCCTATATCATCTCCTTCAGCAGCTCCGATTTTGCACGTGCAACCGACTCACGCTCTCGCACCAACGGAAGCAGCGACAAATCCCAGAATTGATGCGCTGGTGTCCCAAATATAGCGGATCGCCAAAGCGGTGGAAACTCTCATGCGGAAGAATCCACCACCCGCTAATGGTGATCAGGAGCTTCACAGACCTTTGCTTCCAGCAGATGATAGGGAGCAAGCGCAGGAAAGCCAAGCACCTGCCAGTTCTTATTAGACTAAAGGAGGCTGCGCGACTAACACTGAGGGCAATGCCTTAGTCATCTCAGTCTCCATAACAAGGTGGGAAGTAAAAAGAGCTTATGTGGTTCGCAATCATTTAAGAAATAAAGGAAAAATTATGAAAAATGAACTCTATTGATTATTGGAAAAAGATGTAACAACAAACACCTTGAGGCAGAGACAAAAGACTACATATCACGAACGCCCTGAGGCGGATACAAAATATAGAACACTACAAGCTTCTGAATACAGTGCGAATTGAAGTAAAAGGATCGCTTAGACAATTTTGCTAAGGGCAATGTCCGACTAAAACTTGCACACCATCCGATGCGAGCAATATGCAAGTGACAACAAAGATAAGCGAACGTGATACGCAAGATGGCATACTAAGGCATCTGATCAACATGGAGTGAAGACTTGCTTAAACGGTCTGATCACACAAGCGATGTAAACAGTCTGAAGCAAGCGGCCTGCAAGCAGAACCATGATCCAGCAAACGCAACCCTCAAATATGGTTTGTGGGGATGTAAAATTGGCAATCGGGAGTCCCACAACAAGCCACAACCAGATACGACCAACTCACACGCTCGATCCGGCAAAATGAATGAACTTGGGACAAGTATCAATTTGACACAGGCAGAGTGCATCTTCCGGCTACAGGAATAAGAGGAGCGTCCAGGAGTTAATGTCCCCAATCCATGGACCATGTCCAACTCCCTTTCATATCGAAATCTGGAATTCCAGCGCAAGGCAAGGCAACGGGGTTAATCGAGAAGTAGTAGAGGCAGCCACCATGAAGTTGGACCTTGGTGTTATCATTGAAATTAAACTTTCAAGAACAACGATAAGGCACTAGCGCATGAACAACAGACTCTCCCCTTGAGAAAGAGCTAGTACTACTTTTCCGGGAAATGAGAAAAAATTACGAGATCTCAACAGATCAACTGCATGCTCACCCATAGAAGGAGACCACGAATAACAACAACTATCTTTGTGCCTGACCTTTGCAAATGTCAAAACATTCAGAGACTCCAGAGACGAAGATCCACCTTAAGCCTTTGCAAAATCCAAAACACTATCTTTAAGCAAGAACATTATAGAAGATAACCTCTACGAAAGATAGTGGCTACAACGATTGGAAAACACCATTATATAGACATGATGGTTCACCAAGCGAGCACTCTAGCATTAACTATCAAGCATTGAATACGGTATGGGAAACGAAGAGACGACGGTTCCCAAAGAAACTGCGTAGATCACGTCATTCAAATTAATGGCGCTGAACGCAACCCCATCAATTGTGGGGGAGTAACCGATACTCAACCGTCACACAACTTATGTCCTACACATGTTACCATGCGATTTATGCCGTACACGCAGCGCACTGTGCCCTAGCCCTTTCTTTGTGGGCCTATTGGCTCAGCCTATTATTCAAACAACACTCTGTCGCATGCTTGGCACAGGCACTCAAAGATCCTAGCCGATCCTGACATATGGATTGTACCTACAGATCACTTACTGATTCGAGGTAACTCCATCCACACCATGTACTACTAGGTTCACACACCCCCTAGCAGGCGAAATTTCTTTTCAAACCAGGCAAGCTTAGTCAGCCAAAGCAGATGACAACAACTTTGGTTCAACCCGACACCTAGTCTGCTCAACGCGGGCATTGACGGATCAGGAAGTGGGAGTCTAATCAGCTCTATCACGCCAAGTAATGATGAATCGCCAGGGATCATTGCCCCCTTCCCAGCCAATGATCACCAAACTTAATCGGGTTAGCCTAGCTGGTGATGACTAGCGATGAAAGCTTTTGATCAAAACCTAGATTTGTAGTCCTCACTGCGAGGGGGTAGATAGTCTGAAAGGTGGGAGCCTAGTTAGTCCAGAACTGATTCTGATGGCTCGCCACGAGACCACTTCTTTTCAGAATGGCCACCCAATCACAAAAACCTGGACTTGTAGTCCGCGTTGGGAACGTGTAGATAGTCTAGAAAGTGGGAACCTAATCAGCCATGACCTGATTTCGAGGTTTGCAACGGGACTACTTCTTTTCAGCGTGGTCACTGAACCTTCCCAAATTTGTAGTCGGGTGTGCACAGGTGTAGATAATTTGGAAGGTGGAAGCCTAGTCAGTTCCGAACTGATTTCGATGGTTTTCCACGGGACCACTGCTTTTCAGCCTGGTCGCCAAGCTCCTCTTGAATTCGTAGCCCTTACCGCATCGGAAGGGTGTAGATGGTTCAAAAGATGGGAGCCTAGTCAGTCCTGAACTAATTTTGATGGTTTGCCACGGGACCACTGCTTTTCAGCCTGGTCGTCAAACTCCTTTCAAATTCGTAGCCCTTACCAGTGTAGATGGTTTGAAAGATGGGAGCCTAGTCAGTCCTGAACTGATTCCGATGGCTTGCGACAGGACCATTGTTTTTCAACCTGGTCACCAAACTTTTACTCCCTGAACTATTTGGAAGGTGGGAGCCTAGTCAGTCATGAATTGATTCCGATGGCTTACCACTAGACCACTTCTTTTCAGCCTGGTCGCCAAACTCTTACTCCTCAAATTCGTAGCCCACTTTACTTGGACATAAACGATTCGGAAGGTGGGAGCCTAGTCACCCCTGAACTAATTTTGACGGCTTACCACGAGACCACTGCTCTTCAGTCTGGTCGCCAAACATGAATCTAGCCGAATCAGCGTCTTCACGCTCAAACGGATTGAAACTCTAATATTAGCGAAGGCCATTTGCGCAATACAAAGGTCGTACGGCCAATGCCCAAATAAAAGCTATTTAGGATGCCAGCCCGAGCATACGATGTTTGACTCAGCATGAACGCTCTGACACATACACTCGGCCATCTCAACCCACTCTTAGCAGCAATTGCAGCCGACCGATCAGACAAACAGGGTAAGCCTCAGCAGCTTACCTCGGGAATAAGACACATCTTGGGCAACCCAACTTCCAGCTAAATTGTTCGCAACATGCCCACTATCGAACATGGCTACGCAACAACTCTGAGTTGTTCACAATACAAAGCAGTCAAGCTCTCTATCGTAGACAGACCGGTCAAACGTCCTATTGATTGAACCAGCCTATGCCAAAGCAAGATGACAAGGCAAAAGGAAAAACATACAATAGAGACAACAATCACAGAACTGATAAAACTGTTTTCATTAACGGTCAAAACAAAAAGGGGCACAATCACACCAAGGTTACTCCAATCAGGAGAAGGCATAGAAACAGAAGAGCTAAGCCTAGTGGAAGTTGAAACAAGGATAGCGTCCACATGCAACATGGTTTGGTCATCAGGGTCCACGTTGTCTTCCTCGTTCGACGATGTAGAGGTAATAGACAAATCTACATATGACATCTTCTTATATCGGACAAGATCCGACTCTGGATGCCCCTTCTTTATCAGCATCGATAGCTCTAGCCGGCCATGTATAATCCAGCAGAACTCACACTTGCCTTGCTCCTGAAGAAGCTCTTCCTCTCGCACCTTCGCGTCAACAAGTTCTCGTTGCCAGTCAATGTGTCGACCCAAGACTGCTCTTCACAACCCTAAGCTCATGCCACCCCAATTCGAGCTGGTCCTCAGCCTTTCTAGCTTCTCGGGCATAGAACTGCAAATCGGATTCCAACTGTTGTTTCTTAGCAGCCTAGTCAGCTTATTTCGAAGCGCTCTCTTTAGCAAAAGACTGTAGCTCAGAACACGCCTTAGCCGCAGCATCCTGCACAACCTCCACTTCTCAGCGGATTCGGATCAACTCTTGTCAACCGCAAGTAATCTTTTTCCAAACCAGGAACATCAATCTTAGCCTCAACAGGCCTAGCAGACTCGTGCTCCCCTCTCACCGGAGCAGGTCATGCCGAAGATAGCCAATTCTCACGCGAGACCTTTTCCTCACAAAGGAAGCAAACATCTCAGACGACTCTTCCACATCGGACAGAACATGAACTTTGGCCCCAGCAACCTTCCTTTTCCTAGTAGGGGCCCCATCTTCCAACTTAATGTGCGACTCTAGATACAGAGTAGGGGCAACGTGCCAGGTTTCCCACAGCCCACTACAGATGAAGTTGAAAACTCTTATGACATCGACCGTCTTCTTTTTTATAAGACGTAAAATGTCTCCATGGTGTTTTTTTTAAGGTAAGAGGAGCAGTAGGAAACCTTCCTGCAAGGGAAGACAATTAATGAGCAGTCAGCCCACTATCAAGCATATCAAAATCTCAAGAAAAGGGTGAACTTACGAACCGGCCTGAATTGTTGCTCGAGCAGATGAATCCTGCATCGAAAATACTTCGAATCTGCAGAAGCCAAGAAGCAGAGGGGCAACGCCAGGACAAAGAGGCCCAACCCTGGGAACCCCTTCGGCAGAGGGGTGTACTACCCGGATGTACTGTACCGACTTTTCGTCCCACCATTTTTGGATCGGACCATGAATGAGGCCCTACCAACAAAGTTCACTCCTCCGAAGCTCGACTCCTACGACGGAACCACCGATCTCTTCAACCACCTGCGCCATTAGCAGCACGTAATGCCTCTTAAAAAAGGATTTGAATCCGTTATGTGCAAGACCTTTCCCATTAGTCTGAATAGCTTTGCATTGATGTGGTTCCATAGCCTTCCGCCGAAATCCATTGACTCCTTCAAAATGCTGGCAAAGGAATTCCTGACACGTTTCGTCGGAAGCCAACATTTCCAAAAAGGCCCTCACTACATACTCTCCCTGAGTCATAGGTTCGGTGAGACACTCCGAGTATGTCATGCACTTCAACAACGAGTTGACCCTCATTGACAGGTGCAGTGATGATACAACCGTGATGGCCTTCACTGCGAGCCTCAAAGAGGGAAAGATCTACAAAGACCTCACCCTAGAGCCCCCTCTGGACATGGAGGAGCTCCTCAAGGGTGTCTAGAGACACATCACCCTGGAAGAGTCAAGGATCGTAAAGAGGGAAACCGAAGAAGAGAGGAGGCTCTCCACGCCTAGGGACAAGGAGGGAAAAAGATGCGAGAATGATGAACGAAGCAAGAGGAAGCGTGGTGACAACAGGTCGGACCCTGGTCGGTTCAGGTCAGAGAAAATCATTAAACTAAATTGGATCCAGAGCGGTGAAACCCCTAAACGCTAACCTGTCAGACGTACTAAAATTAATGAAAAACTGGGAGAAAATGAAGTGGCTCCCAAAGACAAGCAGATACCCTGCCAAGCGCGACAACGACAAGTACTGTGCGTACCACAAGGAAAGCGTCGACAACACCGATTACTACAAGACTCTGAGGTACGAAGTTGAGTACTGGATCCGCAAAGGCAAACTAAAGAGTTCATGTAGTCTGAGCAGCCAACGGAACAGATAAAGGACAACGAGGAGTTAGTTAAAGAAATAGAGAAGGAGATTCCAAGGATAATATACGTCCTTCATGGAGTCGGACCAAATGAAGGCCAGTCACACAGTTCCTACAAGCAGACACTACTGGATATGCGGACACGATCCATGGATGAGGACAAGCACATCTGCCACTCAAGGATCCAGAGCCTCATTCTCACCTTGACCTTTACGAACAATGACCTCCAAGGATTCCAAGCGCCACATAATGACGTCGTAGTAATCTCGGTCTCCATAGCAAGGTGGCAAGTAAAAAGAGCTATGGTTGACATAGGAAGTTCACTCAACGTTCTATTCTACAAAGTGTTCCGCATCATGGACCTCAAGTAGGAAAATCTGACACTTTCGAAGCACCCGCTGATCGGATTCAGCGGGAAAAAATGCTTCCCTATCGAACAGATAAGGTTATCTACACTACCGCAGCTCAGGAAGGTCCTATTTCTAGGCTTCATGGTGGTAGACACACCATCATCCTACAATCTCATCCTAGGAAGACCATGGCTCCACTAGATAGAAACAGTGGTCTCCACCCTTCTTCAGTGTGTTAAGTATACTGCTAACCACTTTGAAGGAAAAATACATGGACACCAACCTATGACACGAGGCTGCCACTACACCACACTAAAACAGATAGAGTGTTCCCAAATTTAGCTACATCAAGCAAAGCAGCCTAACTCGGTGCAAGGCCAAAAGACGGTAGAGACATCATTTTCAAGCTTACATGAGCAATCAGTTCTTCCGCCCAGCGAGTCGTAAAGGCTATGGCAAGCGGGAACACATCCCCCCGACATTCCATCGATGCGGAGATCTGCCCCTTTGCAAGGTTTACTCTTCAGTGACCTATGTAACGCCTCGACAGCCCGCTAAACGATCCGCGAGAACAACCTGAACTCACTTCAAGGCCAGAATCAAATTATCTCCTTCAACAGTTAGTTGGCTTTAAGTTGTTTGTTTCCCTTTCCATAGACAATATTGTGTTTTAGTTCTTGAAAAGCTTATGTGATTCGCAATCATTTAAGAAATAAAGGAAGAATTATGAAAAAAAAAACTCTATTGATTATTGGAAAGATGTAATAGCAAACAACTCGAGGCAGAGACAAAAGACTACATATCGCGAATGCCCTGAGGTAGTTCCAAAAGACTGAGCACTACAAGCATCTAAATACAGTGTGAATTGAAGTAAAAGGACCGCTTAGACAATTTTGCTACGGACAACGTCCTACAAAAACTTGCAAACCCCATGATGCAAGCAATCTGCAAGTGACAGCAAAGATAAACGAACGGGATACGCAAGATGGCATACTAAGGCATCTGATCAACATGGTGTAAGGACTTGCTTAAACCGTCCGATCACATAAGCGACGTGAAGTGTCTGAAGCAAGCAGCCCTAAAAAAGAACCATGATCCTGCAAACGCGACCCTTAAATATGGTCCGTGGGGGTGCAAAATCGGCAATCGGGAGTCCCGCGACAAGCCACAACTAGATAGGACCAACTCACACACTCGATCCGGCGAAACAAATGAACTTGGGACAAGTATCAAGTTGACACAGACAGAGTGCACCTTTCGGTTGCAGGAATAAGAGGGGCGTCCAGGAGTCAATGGCCCAATCCATGGACCATGTCCAACTCCTCTTCATCTCGAAATCCCGAATTCCAGCGCAAGGCAAGGCAACAGAGTTAATCGAGAAGTGGCAGAGGCAGCCACCATAGAGTTAGATGTTGGTGCTATCTCTGAAATTAAACATTCAGGAACAAAGATAAAGCACCAGCGCATGATCAACATACTCTTCCCTTGAGAAAGCGCCCGTACTACTTCTCCGCGAAATGAGAAGAAATTACGAGATCTCAGCAGAGCAACTACACGTTCTCCAATAACAGGTGACCACGCATAACAACAACTACCTTTTTGCCTGGCCTTTGCAAATGTCAGAACATTCGGAGACTCTAGAGACGAAGATCCACCTTCAGCCTTTGGAAAACCCAAAACACTCTCTTCAAGCAAGAACATTACAGGAGATAAACTCTACGAAAGATAGTGCCTACAACGATTGGAAAACACCATTATATAAACATGATGGTTCACTTAACAGACACTCCAGCATTAACTGTCAAGCAATGAATACAGTATGGGAAACGGGGAGATGATGGTTCCCAAGGAAACTGCGCAAATCACGTCATTTAAATTAATGGCGTTGAACGCAACCCCGTCAATTCAGGGAAAGTAACCGATAATTAACCATCACACAACCTATGTTGAACACGTGTTACCACATGATTTACGTTGTACATGCAGCGCACTGTGCACTAGCCCTTCATCTGTGGGCCCATGGGCTCAGCCTATTATTCAAACAACACTCTGTCGCATGCTTGGCACCAGCACTGAAAGATCCTAGTCAATCCTGACATACGAATTGTACCTACAGATCACTTGCTTATTCGAGGTAATTTCGTCCACACCATGCACTACTAGGTTCACACACCCCCTAGCAGGCGGAACCTCTTTTCAAACCAGGCAAGCTTAGTCAACCAAAGCTGATGACGACAATTTTTGGTTCAACCAGACACCTAATCCGTTTCACGCTGGCATCGATGGTTCAGGATGTGGGAGTCTAATCAGCGCTATCACGCCTAGTAACGACGAATCACCAGGGATCATTGCCGTTTTATGTCCAATGATCGCCGAACCTAATCAGGTAAGCCTAGCTAGTGATGACTAGCAATGAAAGCTTCTGATCAAAACCTGGACTTGTAGCCCCTATTGCGAGGGTGTAGATAGTCTAGAAGGTGGGAGCCTAGTCAACCCTGAACTGATTCTGATGGCTTACCACGGGGACCACTTCTTTTCAGCATGAACGCCAAATCACCAAAACCTGGACTTGTAGCCCGCGCTGTGAGGGTGTAAATAGTCTAGAAGGTGGGTACCCAGTCAGCCATGACTTGATTCCAACAGTTTGCCACGGGACCACTATTTTTTAGCGTGGCTGCTGAACCTTCCCAAATTTGTAGCTGGATGCGCACATGTGTAGATAATTTGGAAGGTGGGAACAAGTCATGGCTCTGGCAACCCAACACCCAGCTAAATTGTTCGCAACATGCCCACTATCGAACATGGTTACGCAGCAACGATCCCGAGTCGTTCACAATACAAAGTAGTCAAGCTCTCTATCACAGACAGACCGGTCAAATGTCCTATTGATTCAACTAGCCTATGCCAAAGCAAGACAACAAGGAAAAAGGAAAAACATACAATAGAGACAACAAGCACAAACTGATAAAACTATTTTCATTAATGGTGAAAACGAAAAGGGGCACAATCACACCAAGGTTACTCCCTATCAGGAGAAGGTACAGAAATAGAAGAGCTAAGCCAAGTGATAGTGTCCACACGCGCCACGGTCTGGGAATCAAGGCTCACATTGTCTTCCTCGTTCGACGATGCAGAGTTAACAGACAAATATACATATGACATCTTCTTATATCGGCCAACATCCAACTCTTGATGTTCCTTCTTTATCAACGCCAACAGCTCCAGCCGACCATGTACAACTCAGCGGAACTCACACTTGCCTTGCTCCTAAAGAAGCTTTTCCTCTTGTACCTTCGCGTCAACAAGTTCACGCTCCAGCAGCTTCAACTTGTCAGTCAGCGTGTCGACCCAAGACTATTCTGTGGCCAGACAGCTCTTCACAACACTAAGCTCATGCCACCACAATTCGAGCTGGTCCTCATCCTTTCTAGCCTTGTGGGCATAGAACTCCACATCGGATTCCAACTATTGCTTCTCAACAGCCAAGTCAGCTTCATTCGAAGCCCTCTCTTTAGGAAAAGACTACAGCTCAGAACACACCTTAGCCGCAAAATCCTGGTGCAACCTCCACATATCGGCAGATCCGGCTCAACTCCTGCCAACTGCAAGTAATCTTTTTGCAAACCAGGAACATCAGTCTCCGCCTAAACATGCCCATTAGACTCGCACTCCCTTCTTACCTGAGCAAGTTGTGTCGAAGACGTCCAACTCTAACGCGATACCTCTTCCTCACAAAGGAAGCAAACGCCTCAGACGGCTCCTCCACATTGAACAGAACATGAACTTTGGCCCCAGCAGCCTTCCTCTTCTTGGAAAGGGGCCCAATCTTCCAACTTAATGCACGACTCTCGATACCGAGTAGGTCAAACGTGCTAGTTGTCCCACAGCCCACTACGGATAAAGTTGGAAACTCTTATGACATCGATCGCCTTCTTTTTCGACAAAACACAGAACGTCTTCATGGTGTTTTGCCCCTATAAGGTAAGAGGAGTAGTAGAAAACATTTATGCCCCTATAAGCAGTCAGCCTGCTATCAAGCATATCAAAGTCACAATAAAAGGTTGAACTTACGGAGTGACCTAAACTGTCACTCGAGCGGACGACCCCTGCACCGAAAATACTTCAAATCTGCAGAAGCCAAAAAAAAGTACTTCTGCCAGAACCTGAAATCATCAGGCAGTTTACTGAAGCAATTTGAAAACTTCATCTTACAGACAACATTAATCTTCAGCCGAGGAGACGTCAGCAACTAGATCACCTGCGGAGTCAGGCAGACACCGACCTCCTTAGCACTGAAAAGAATCATGAGGAGGATCCTATATCCATTAGGCCTTGACTGAGCTGGAGGAATCCCTAAGAGATCCAAAAACTCCCAAATCACATCCAGAATCGGAAAATGCACTCCAATTTGTAGCATCCCACGATGTAAATAGATGAAACAGATAGAAGGTGACATAGGTGTTTGGTCACCCGTTAGGAGATACAATGGCATGTCCTCAGGGACTCCAAACTTCGTACAGATTTCGGCAAGACCAGGCTCAGACAACAACCTGTCTTCAAAAAACTGCAGGGCCTCAGCCAAAACAGCATCATCAAGAAGGTTTTCTCAAACCATGAAGAAGACGAATAATCTTTTCAGAACAATATCTTTGAAAGCAAATAAAACAGAAGAATCAAATTCTGCACTGCGGATGACTTACATAAATATTGGGTTGCTGCCTCTTTTTCACCAAACTAATGCACGTTTAATTAATGCAGCGCGTGGCTCAAGCAACGATTCATACTCAATCATCATGAGCAGTGCATCCCTTCAAGAGATGACTTAGTGAACCGATGTGACGACCCGCTAACTCAGGGGGAGTAGCTGATGATACATAAAAACTAACACACCTCTTAGTCATACACGTGTCATGATGATCTCGAGGATCAACTTCGAACAGGCAACTACAGATGCTATCTGCTTCCAATTAGGAAGCAAACACCAGAGTATCTTCCACACAGGGAAACTCCCTTTTACAGATTACTCTTGGATTAGGAACTATCTCCCACGTATCTAGGAGCACAGAGCTAACATGGAACTTTCTTCTTACAGCACGACTCCTAATTAGCAAGGGATCTTCATGAAGATCTCCTCCCTAAACTACGCCTGCGATGGATTGGTTAAACCAGGACTCCTTGCACTATAAATAAGACATGAGCTTGGTAAGCTAAGGTAGGCTACAAATTCCCTGTTACAACATTACATCTTCTTCAGAGCCCTGTTTGACTTTAGCATCGGAGTGCCATCGGTCACCACAATGGTGGTCCGTGGCTCACGTGTGCTACTTGTGCAAGTCAACAGGTTAGTTGGAACCAGGTCAGAGTAGGGAGCGAAAAATGATTGTATCACAATAGTTCTGATTCTAGGAATTCGAGCATAACACTTAGGATATATTCTCTAACACCACCTCCATCAATGCTAAACATTGTGATCATATTGCTTAATGAATGTGGAAGACAACCGTGCTTGTGCTCCTGCTTTCTTATGACGTATGCTTATTGAATCTTGAAACGAATAAGATAAAATACTGTGACCGAAGTTGAAGTTTATAAAAATATTGAGATCGATTGAAAAAAAAATTTATTACATAGTTTATATTCAACTGGAGGTATGTTATTTATAGTGAAACTCTTGCACTATAGAATTGGCTAGTAATTAAAATAGAGAGTGAAGAGGATTTCATTAATTGATAATGGAATGGATATAAATTTAGGAAGATTTCTAGTAAAGGTTAAAGAGTGGCAAATACCCACTAATTAGAAAGTGTTAAACAATTTGTAACTAATTTCTAATACATCAACCTTATAAGAAGTAAGTAGTTGCTTTAAACTTTATAGTAAACCATTATTGGTAAATAGGGATTTTCATAAGTTAATTTGTATAGCTATTTTGTTTTGTCGATTTTCCAACTGATGTTATTGGTGGCTGGCAGTAGTAATATTGGTTTGTTAGGGGAAGGAGGAGGAGTAAAACTTTGATACATCTACGAATAGAAAACGAATATCCCAACAAATTGGTTTGGGAATTGGGAAATCAACAAAACAAAATAGCTATACAAATTAACTTATGGAAATCCCTATTTACCAATAATGGTTTACCATAAAGTTTAAAGCAACTAGTTAGTTATTAGAAGGTTGTTGTATTAGAACTTAGTGATAGATTGTTTAACACTTTCTAATAAGTGGGTAATTGCCACTCTTTAATTTTTATAAGAAATCTTCCTAAAATTATATCTATTTCATTAATGAAAACTACTTCAGTCCCCATTTTAATTACTAGCCAATTCTATAGTGCATTATAAATAGCAAAGATCTAATTGAAGATAAACTATTTAATAAAAAAAAAATTCAATCGATCCAGTATTTTCTTTCAACTTAGATCACAGTATTTTGTCTTCTTCGTTTCAAGATTCAATAAGAATACGTCATGAGCAAGGAGGAGCACAAACACGGTTCCCTTCTGGATTCATTAAGCAAGACGATCACAGTGTTGAGCATTGATGAAGGTGGTGTTAGAGGAATTATCCCGAATGTTATTCTCATATTCGTTGAATCAAAACTAAAAGTAACATATTTTGATTTACTCGATTAATTCCCGCGTCCTCATGAGAGTTTAATTGCCTGAAGAATTAATTAACAGATGAAAAGAAATTCTGATTTGAACAATTTGAAGATTTTTAGTTTTTACAAATACTAAAAAATCGTTAATGATTTAAGGATAATAAAGTGCTCTCAACTGTATTAAAGGAAGGGGGCCAAAACAGTTGATTGGGCTTAATTGATGGCATGAGCCTAGCAGGCCTAATAGGCCCACTTTCAAATATTTTGAGAGTGATTTTACTTTTGCTATATATTAATTCTTTAGGCATTTAAACTCCCATTAGGACGGAGGAATCAAGTTAGTAAATACAAATATGTTACCTATAGTTCTAATTCAAGGAATTCAAGCATAACACTCAGAATAATTCCTCAGACACCACCTCTTTCTATGAAAAGAGAGAAGTGAAGCCTAGCAAGGAGCCAGGGCCTCCATCAATGCTAAGTTACTGTAATCGTGTTGCTTAATGAATGCAAAAGACAACTGTGCTTGTGTTTCTGCTTGCTCATGACGTATGCTTATTGAATCTCGAAACGAAGAAAACAAAATACTATGACCGAAGTTGAAATTGAAAAAAATATTGTGATCGATTGAAATTTATTTGTATTTTCATAGTTTATATTCAATTAGATTTATGTTATTTATAGTGAAACTCTTGCACCATAGCTAGTAATTAAAATAGTGTGTGAAAAAGTTTTCATTAATGGATAATGGAATGGATATAAGTTTAGGAAGATTTCTTGTAAAGGTTAAAGAGTGGCAAATACCCACTTAATATTTTACTTGTAGTTCTAATTCAAGGAATTAAAGCATAGCACTCAGGATAATTCCTCTAAAACCACCTCCGTCAACGGTCAACACTGTGATTGTCTTGCTTAATGAATGCAGGAGACAATCATGTTTGTGTTTCAACTTGTTCATGACGTATGCTTACTAAATCTCAAAACGAAGAAGACAAAATATTGTGACCGAAGTTGAAATTGAAAGAAAACACTGTAATCTGTTGAATTTTTTTATTGCATAGTTAATATTCAATTAGATCAATGTTATTTATAGTGAAACTCTTGCACTGTAGAATTGGATAGTAATTAAAATAGGGAGTGAAGAGGTTTTCATTAATGGATTATGAAATGGATATAATTTTAGAAAGATTTCTTGTAAAGGTTAAAGAGTGACAAATACCGACTTATTAGAAACTGCTAAACAATCTATCACTGATTTCTAATACATCAACCTTCTAATAACTAACTAGTTTCTTTAGACTTTATAATAAACTGTTATTGACAAATATGGATTTCCATAAGTTAATTTCTATTGTTATTTTGTTCTGTCGATTTTTAACACTTTCTAATAAGTGGGTATTTGCCACTCTTTAACCTTTATAAGAAATTAAGTGACAGATTGTTTTACACTTTCTAATAAGTGGGTATTTGACTTTTTAACATTTATAAGAAAATTTTCCTAAAATTATATCTATTCCATTAATGAAAACCTCTTAACTCGCCATTTTAATTACTGGTGAATTCTATAGTGGAAGAGTTTCAGTATAAATAACATAAATCTAATTGATGACAAACTAAACAATAAAAAAATTCAAGTGATCCAGTATTTTCTTTCCACTTTGATCACAGTATTTTGTCTTTTTCGTTTCAAAATTCAGTCAGTATATGTCATGAGCAAGTAGGAAAACAAGCACAATTGTCTTTTGCATTCATTAAGCAAGTTGATCACAGTGTTGTGCATTGATGGAGGTGGTGTTAGAGGAATTATCCCAAATGTTATGCTGGAATTCGTTGAACCAAAACTACAAGTAACATATTTTGATTTACTATAGCTTGATTCCTACATCCTAATGCGAGTTCAATTGCCTGAAGAATCAATTAAGGGATGAAAAGAAATTTTTTTGAACGATTTGAAGATTTCAACTTTTGAAAACACTAAAATAATGTTAACGATTTATGGATAATAAAGTGCTCTCAACTGTATTAAAAGAAGGAGACAAAAACAATTGATTGGGATTAATTGATGACATGAACCAAGCAGGCATAATAAGCCCAACTTTTAAATATTTTGAGAGTGATTTTACTTTTGTTGTTTATTAATTCTTCAGGCAATTAAACTCCAATTAGGACTGAGGATTCATGCTAGTAAATCAAAATATGTTACATGTAGTTCCGAATTAAGGAAATCGAGCATAAAAATCAAAATAATTCCTCAAACACCGCCTCCATCAATGTTAAACACTATAATTGTCTTGCTTAATGAATGTGGAAGACAATCATGCTTCTGCTTCTGCTTGCTCATGAAGTATGCTTATTGAATCTTGAAATGAAAAATACAAAATACAGTGACCAAAGTTGAAGTTGAAATTTTTTTTTATTGCATAAGTTTATATTCAATTAGATCTATGTTATTTATAGTGAAACTCTTGCACTATAGAATTGGCTAATAATTAAAATAGGGAGTGAAGAGGTTTTAATATTGAATGGATATAATATTAGGAAGATTTCTTGTGTAAAGTTTAAAGAGTAGCAAATACCCACTTATTAGGAAGTGCTAAACAATTTGTCATTGATTTCTAATACATCAACCTTATAATAACTAAGTAGTTGCTTTAAACTTTACAGTAAATCATTATTGGTAAATAGGGATTTTTATAAGTTAATTTGTATAGCTATTTTGTTCTGTCGATTTTCCAATTGGTGTTGTTGGTGGTTGGCAGTAGTAATTTTTGTTTGTTAGGGGAAGGGGGAGGAGTAAAACTTTGATACATCTATGAATAGAAAACGAATATCCCAACAAGTTGGTTTAGGAATTGGGAAATTAATAGAACAAAATAGCTATACAAATTAACGTATGAAAATCCCTATTTACCAATAATGGTTTACCATAAAGTTTAAAGCAACTAGTTAGTTATTTGAAGGCTGATGCATTAGAACTCAGTGACAGTTTGTTTAACACTTTCTAATTAGTGGGTATTTGCCACTCTTTAATTTTTATAAGAAATCTTCCTAAAATTATATCCATTCCATTAATGAAAACCTCTTTAGTCCCCATTTTAATTACTAGCCAATTCTACAGTGCAAGAGTTTCACTATAAATAACATTGATCTAATTGAAGATAAAGTATGCAATTAAAGAATTTTAGTCGATCTATTATTTTCTTTCAACTTCGATCACGGTATTTTGTCTTATACGTTTAGAGATTCAGTTAGCACATGTCATGAACAAGTAAGAGCACAAGCACGGTTGTTTTCAACATTCATTAAGTAAGACAATCACAGTGTTGAGCATTGATGGAGGTGGTGTTAGAGAAATTATCCCGAATGTTATGCTCGAATTCCTTGAATCAAAACTATTCGTAACACATTTTAAGTTACTAGCTTGATTCCTACGTCCTAATGAGAGTTTAATTTCCTGAAGAATTAATCAGTAGATGAAAAGAAATATTGATTTTAACGATTTGAAAATTTTAGCTTATGCAAACGATAAAAAATTGTTAACGATTTAAGGATAATAAAGTGTTTTCAACTGTATTAAAGGAAGAGACCAAAACAGTTGATTGGGCTTAATTGATGGCATGAAGCAAACAGGCCCAACTTTCAAATATTTTGAGTGTGATTTTACTTTTGTTATTTATTAATTCTTCAGGCAATTAAACTTCCATTAGGACAATGGAATCAAGCTAGTAAATCAATATATGTTACCTATAGTTCTGATTCAAATAATTCGAGCATAACACTCAGGATAATTCTTTTAACACCACCTCCATCATTGCTCAACACTATGATCGTCTTGCTTAATGAATGCAGGAGACAATCATGCTTGTGCATGACGTATGCATAAAATCTCGACATGAAGAAGACAAAATACTATGACCGAAGTTGAAATTGAAAGAAAATACTATAATCAACTGAATTTTTTTATTGCATAGTTAATATTCAATTAGATCTATGTTATTTATAGTGAAACTCTTGCACTGTAGAATTGGCTAGTAATTAAAATAGGGATTGAAGAGGTTTTCGTTAATGGAATATGGAATGGATATAACTTTTGGAAGATTTCTTGTAAAAGTTAAAGATTGGCAAAATAGTTATACAAATTAATTTATGGAAATCCCTATTTACCAATAATGGTTTACCATAAAGTTTAAAGCAACTAGTTAGTTATTAGAAGGTTGATGTAGTAGAAATTAGTTATAAATTGTTTAAAAATTTTCTAATAAGTGTGTATGTGCCACTCTTTAACCTTTATAAGAAATCTTTATAAAATTATATCCATTCCATTAGCGAAAACTTCTTCATCTGTCATTTTAATGACTGGCGAATTCTATAATGTAAGAGCTTCACTATAAATAACATAAATCTAATTGTTGACAAACTAAACAAGCTAAACGATTTGAAAATGTTATGATCGATTGAATTTTTTTACTGCATAGTTTATCTTCAATTAAATCTAAGTTATACATAGTGAAACTCTTGCACTCTAGATTTGGCAAGTAATTAAATTAGGGAGTTAAGTGGTTTTCATTAATGGATTATGAAATGGATATAATTTTAGGAAGATTTCTTGTAAAGGTTAAAGTGTGGCAAATACCCACTTATTAGAAATTGTTAAACAATCTGTCACAGATTTTTAATACATCAACCTTCTAATAAATAAGTAGCTGCTTTAAACTTTATAGTAAACCATTATTCGAAAATAGAGATTTCCATAAGTAAATTTTTATAGATATTTTGTTCAATCGATTTCCCAATTGGTGTTGTTGGCGGCTGCAAGGGGTAATTTGTGTTTGTGAGGGGAAAGGGGAGGAGTAGAACTTTGATACATCTAGGAATAGAAAACAAATATCCCAACAAATTGGTTTGGGAATTAGGAAGTCAACTAAATAAAATAGCTATACATATTAACTTATGGGAATTCCTATTTACAAATAATGGTTTACCATAAAGTTTAAACCAACTAGTTAGTTATTAGAAGGTTGATGTATTAGAAATCAGTGATAGATTGTTTTGCACTTTCTAATAAGTGGGTATTTGCCACACTTTAATCTTTATAAGAAATCTTCCTAAAATTATATCTATTCCATTAATGAAAACCTCTTCACTCCACATTTTACTTACTAGCCAATTCTATAGTGCAAGAGTTTCACTATAAATAACATAGATCTAATTGAAGATTAATTATGTAAAAAAAAAAATTCAATCGATCCAGTATTTTCTTTCAACTTCGGTCACATTATTTTGCCTTCTTCGTTTCGAGATTCTGTAAGTATACGTCAGAACCAAGCAGGAGCACAAGCACATTTGTCTTCCGCATTCATTAAGCAAGATTATCACAGTGTTAAACATTGATGGAGATCGCGTTAGAGGAATTATCCATAATGTTATGCTCGAATTCCTTGAATCAGAACTTTAGGTAGCATCTAGATTCCTACGTCCTAATGAGAGTTTAATTGTCTGAAGAATTAATTAACAGAATAAAAGAAATTCTGATTTGAATGATTCAATGATTTTCAGCTTTTGCAAACACTAAATTATCGTTAACGATTTGAGGATAATAAACTGTTCTCAACTGTATTAACGGAAGGTGGCCAAAACAGTTGATTGGACTTAATTGATGGCATGAACCAGCTGGCCCAATAGACCCAACTTTCAAATATTTCGAGAGTGATTTTACTTTTACTGTTTATTCATTCTTCGGGCAATTAAACTCTCATATGGATGGAGGAATCAGGATAGAAAAATCAAAATATATTACCTGTATTTATGATTCAAAGAATTCGAGCATAACACTCAGGATAATTTTTCTCTAACACCGCCTCCATCAATGCTAAACACTGTGATCGTTTTGTTTAATGAATGTGGAAGACAACTGTACTTGTGCCCCTCTTGCTCATGACATATGCTTACTAAATCGCGAAACTAAGAAGGCAAAATACTGTGACCGAAGTTGAAGTTGAAAAAATACTTATATCGGTTGAAAATTTTTATTGCATAGTTTATATTCAATTAGATCTATGTTATTTATAGTGAAACTCTTGCACTATAGAATTGGTTAGTAATTAAAATAGGGTGTGAAGAGGTTTTCATTGATGGATAATGGAATGGATATAATTATAAGAAGATTTCTTGTAATGGTTAAAAAGTGGCAAATACCCACTTATTAGAAAGTGCTAAACAATCTGTCACTGATTTCTAATACATCAACCTTATATTTACTAAGTAGTGGCTTTAAACTTTATATTAAACCATTATTGGTAAATAAGGATTTCCGTAAGTTAATTTGTATAGTTATTTAGTTATGTCGATTTTCCAACTGGTGTTGCTGGCGGCTGCTTGTGGTAATTTTTGTTTTGATACATCTAGGAATGCAAAACGAATATCCCAAGAAATTGATTTTTTTGAATTGGGAAATCAACATAACACCATAGTTATTCAAATTGACTAGTGGAAATCCCTATTTATCAATAATGGTTTACCATAAAGTTTAAAGCAACTAGTAAGTTATTTGAATGTTAATGTATTAGAAATCAGTGACAAATTGTTTAGCACTTTCTAATAAGTGGGTATTTGCCACTCTTTAACCTTTTATAAAAAAATCTTCTTAAAATTATATCCATTCTATTAATGAAAACCTCTTCACTCCCTATTTTAATTACTAGTCAATTCTATTGTGCAAGAGTTTCACTATAAATAACATATATCTAATTGAATATAAACTATGTAATAAAAAAAATTCAATTGATCCAGTATTTTCTTTCAACTTCGGTATTGTATTTTGTCATATTCGTTTTGAGATTCAGTAAGTATACGTCATGAGCAAGCAAGAACACAAGCAAGGTTGTTTTCCGCATTCATTAAGCAAAACGATCATAGTGTTGAGTATTGATGGAGGCGGTGTTAGAGGAATTATCCATAATGTTATGCTCGAATTCCTTGAATCAAAACTATAGGTAACATATTTTGATTTACTAGCTTGATTCTTACGTCCTTATGAGAGTTTAATTGCCTCAAGAATTAATTAATAGATGAAAAGATATTCTGATTTGAACAATTTGAAGATTTCAACTATTGCAAACACAAAAAAATTGTTAACGATTTAAGGATAATAAAGTGCTCTCAATTGCATTAAAGGAAGGATGCTAAAACAGATTATTGGGCTTAATTGATGGCATCAACCAAGCAGGCCCAATATGCCAAACTTTCAAATGTTCTAATAGTGATTTTACTTTTGTTGTTTATTTATTCTTCAGGCAATTAAACTTCCATTAGGACGGAGAAATCAAGCTAGTAAATAAAAATATGTTACCTATAGTTCTGATTCAAGGAATTCGAGCATAATACTCAGGATAATTCCTCTAACACCGCCTTCATTAGTGCTAAACACTGTGATCGTCTTGCTTAATAAATGTGGAAGACAACCTTGTTTGTGCTCCTGTTTGTTCATGACGTATGTTTATTAAATCTCGAAACGAAGAAGACAAAATACTGTAACCCAAGTTGAAGTTGAAAATAAATATTGAGATCGAATGAATTTTTTGTATTGCATAGTTTATATTCGATTAGATCTATGTTATTTATAGCGAAACTCTAGCACTATAGAATTGGCTAGTAATTAAAATAGGGAGTGAAAAGGTTTTCATTAATGGATAATGGAATGGATATAATTTTTGGATGATTTCTTGTTAAGGTTAAAGAGTGGCAAATACCCACTTATTAGAAAGTGCTAAATAATCTGTCAATGATTTCTAATACATCAACCTTATATTAACGAAGTAGTTGCTTTAAACTTTATAGTAAGCCATTATTGGTAAATAAGGATTTCCATAAGTTAATTTGTATAGCTATTTCGTTTCTGGTGTTGATGACGACTGCTAGTGGTAATTTGTGTTTGTGAGGGGAAGGGGGAGGAGTAAAACTTTGATACATCTAGGAATAAAAAATGAATATCCCAACAAATTGGTTTGGAAATTGGGAAATCAACGTAACAAAATAGTTGTACAAATTAACTTATGGTAATCTCTATTTACCGAGAATGGTTTACAATAAAGTTTAAAGCAACTACTTAGTTATTAGAAGGTTGATGTATTAGAAATTAGTGACAGATTGTTTAGCACTTTCTAATAAGTGTGTATTGCTACTCTTTAACCTTTATAAGAAATTTTCCTAAAATTATATCCGTTAATGAAAGCCTCTCCACTCCCTATTTTAGCCAATTCTATAGTGCAAGAGTTTCATTATAAATAACATAGATCTAAATGATGACAAACTAAGCAATACTTTTTTTTTCTATTGATCCGGTATTTTCTTACAATTTCGATCACAGTATTTTGCCTTTTTCATTTTGAGATTTAGTAAGCATACGTCATGAGCAAGCAGGAGCACATGCACGGTTGTCCAACACATTGATTAAGCAAGACGATCACAGCGTTGAGCATTGATGGAGGTGGTGTTAGAGGAATTATCCCAAATGTTATGCTTGAATTTTTTGAATCAAAACTACAGGTAACATATTTTGATTTACTAGCTTAATTCTTACATCTGAATGAGAGTTCAATTGCCTGAAGAATCAATTAATTGATGAAAATAAATTAATTGATGAAAATGTTAACGATTTAAGGATAATAAAGTGCTCTCAACTGTATTAAAGGAAGGGGACCAAAACAGTTGATTGGGCTTAGTTGATGGCATGAACCAAGCAGACCTAATAGGCCCAACTTTCAAATTCTTTGAGAGTGATTTTACTTTTGTTGTTTATTAAATCTTCAAACCATTAAACTCCAATTAGGACGGAGGAATCAAGCTAGTAAATAAAAAAATGCTACCTATAGTTTCGATTCAAGGAATTTAAGCATAACACTCGAGATAAATCCTCAAACACCACCTCCATCAATGTTGCTTAATGAATGTGGAAGACAATCATGCTTGTGCTCTTACTTTCTCTTGACATATGTTTATTGAACCTCGAAACGAATAAGACAAAATACTGTGACCGATGTTGAAGTTGAAAGAAAATATTGTGATCAATTGAATTTTTTTTATTGCATAGTTCATCTTCAATTAGATCTATGTTATTTATAGTGAAACTCTTGCACTATAGAATTGGCTAGTAATTAAAATAGTGAGTGAAGAGGTTTTCATTAATGGATTATGGAATGAATATAATTTTAGAAAGATTTTTTTGTAAAGGTTAAAGAGTTGCAAATAGCCACTATTTAGAAAGTGTTAAACAATCTTTCACTATCTAATACATCAACTTTCTACTAACTGAGTAGTTGCTTTAAACTTTATAGTAAACTATTATTGATAAATATGAATTTTCATTAGTTAATTTGTATAGCTATTTTTTCTGCTTTATTTCCCAACGGTATTGTTAACGTCTGGCAGTGAAGGGAGGGGAGGAATAGAACTTTGATAGGAGCTGGCCTTATAGACTCCTTTGTGAAACCCGTCCTTGTGTCACCCACGCGTTATGAACTATTAGTAGATGGTTAATAGCTGTTTGTTTCCTTATTCAATTGGGATCTTATTTTTCCTTAAATTATCAGTGTGAACACCCCAACCCAAAGATCTGTTTAATGTATATATATATATATATATATGTTAAACTACCAAAGTGTATATGCAAACCATATTCAAAGACAAAAAGGAAATTAGCCTTGATGATTTGTGAAAGCAAAACTCAAACATTCATCAAATTCCAAACGTTCTCCATTAACTCAAATCAGACACAATAACACAAGAACCAAAATACTTTGCCTTGTCTATTTTTTGCTATTTCAATTAAACAAAAACGAATAAAAGAGATTTGTTTGCTTGATTAATCGTCTTTCCTTTCGAGCTATCCATGGAACAATGTGACGTTTGCTAGTAGATGAAGAGTTTCCATGGAAGAAAATGGAGAAAGAGGGGATGGAAGAGTGATAAAACATAAACCATCTCGTTTTCTCCATTGAAGAGGGTAAATTAGGGAAAATGTTTTTTTAATCATCTATGGAAACAACTGCCTATTACTTAGTTTCCCCGAGCAGCTATTTATTTTAGATACTTGCTAAAGAGTATGGAAACACGTGATTGATTTCAATTGAAGGGTTGGAGAAGGGATTGGATCAAGCTAACAAAGGCAGAACAATAGAAATATATACACAGTGAAAAGTACAGGCAATACTCTCAACACCTCTTATAGGCTATATGATAAATATCTGCGCAATTCAGGTATACATGACCACTAACTAAAGCCATATATTTCTAACACTGTTAAGTTTCCTTCTGGTACGATCCTTTAGAAACATTAGCTAGTAATAATTACTTATACTCTAGTATAGAAGATATAGTGGAAACCCGGGTAACATTGGTAACATTGGAACACTCTACTTGCCTGGCAATAATTACTTATACTTTATTGAATGTGTTCATCGACTAATCTTCCCGTCATCTTCTTCCATGAATATAGTGAAGTTGGGGTTTGTGTAAAATGTTGGTGTGGTTTGTGGTGTTTAGGGATGGCAGTGGGGCAGTTTTTTTGCGTATAATTTTTTCAGCCCTGAACTGTTTGGTGTGGATTAGGTTTATCTTAAAGGTCTATGGGAAGAATACATGGATCAAAATTGGATCTGTCACTGTTTCGTAGTGGATAGGGATTTAGCTATATTCGCCCCACAGATATCCGTTTATATATCTATGATATTACTAGTATACTTTCAACACTAAAATAACTTTTAAGTTCATTCCTCCAAACTCTCCATCACTGCCAACCACCAGGTTCTTCTTCTTCTATTTTTTTTCTTCTTCTTTTCCTTCTCTTTTCTTTTGTTGACCTAATCTTCTCCCCGCCTGCTCTCCATCTCTCTTTCTTGAAAGCACCACCACCCCTCCAGACTGCTTCCATCTCCTTTCCTTGCCTCTTACTTCCTCTCCCCCTCTCTGTTTTGCAAGCACAACCATAAGCCACCCTCTCTGTTTCACAAGGGACAGATATGTAATGAGGTGCTCTGAACAGAGCAATGAAAGAGCTTATGGGGGGTTTGAAACGGTTAAATTTTGTGTTTGAAGCTACTTTTTGGGAGGGGACACCAATGAGAGGCATGTTTGGATATGCTAATCAGTGTTGGGGTGGAAATTAATTTGGAGATGCAAGGAGGGTGAGTGAGTTATTGGTGGATGGAGATATTTAGGGGAGGTAATTTTTGTTTGTGTGTTTAAAATGACTGGCAGTTGGATGGTACAAAATTTTGATGTTGATTGTTGCTATGGGCTGATTGTTGTTTGCAAGAAATGACTTGTAAATACTAGTCTCTTTAATAGTGTTTAACAAAATAATCCTCCACAGGGAAGATAACTCTTGAATGCACAAGACATCACACCTCCTTCATTTGCATATGTTGCTGCTTCAACTTCATCAATAACAACACCATCAGATTTTGAGAAGAAGATAGTTTTTTTTAAACGGATATTCGGGTAGAGTGGATATCCGACAATCCGTCTGGAGCGGGGATTGTTTATAAAAAATTGTATAAAAAAGATATTCGACCAATCATGCTGATGATAGGGGCAAAACTACCGGGTGATATTGAGTTCCAAAACACAATATTGGAAAATAAAAAAAAAACCATGTATAATTTTAACATATTTCGATAAAATAACATTCCTTGTATTGTAGAATCTACTCGAAAAATGTGGTGGATATCCACCAGCCACCTCATGCTATGAGGTGGCATGAGTTTACCTCTTGTGCTTGCTAGATGTCACACCTTAGTTCAATCATGTTGCCTATAAATAGGCTTATGTTTGTTTACTTTAGTTAGAGTATATAAAAGAGTGAAATGTTACAGAAAGATGTATAAGGAGAAAAAAATGAATAATAAAAGTAAAAAAAATGGAAACTCATTTTCCTTGGTTGAGTTAATATCTTTCATTCATTTACAACACGTTATCAGCACGAAGCTCTGACCGATTTAGGGTATAAAGTTTCGACCAATTGAGCAATACGTGATTATTATATTTCACTTTGATATAAGGGCATGTGAGCACGAAGCTCGGCTCGGGTAATGTTTATCCACTTTCTCTTTTCCAAACTCTTTATTCAAAAGAGTTTAGAGGTAAATTATTCAAACTAGAGTTTATATTTTCCTGAATTTTAATGTGATTGTTTCCATGATATATATAACATCTGGTGGATATTGCATCACAATAAAACATTATTTCGATGGCGGTGTTTCATGCTTAGAATTAAAACTTTGTTTAAATCTTTGACCCCTCATCACACACATCACAAAATTACACGTGTTAGAATAGAGGTTATAATAACATTAGAGTCTTTGACTTCGAATCATGTGGCGTTTGGTAGATACCAGTGATGGTATTGATAACTGGATAAATTGTAGGCTGGATGATACATCACTCACATAAAGAGAAAAAACCAACCCACTAGAATAACCAATAAGTGAAAGGCCCAAAACTGAGATAACAAGATAATAATTAATACCTCATCGATTTCTTCCTTTTCTTCTTTTGACATTGATTGTCTCCAAAATTTTCTTCTAAAGAAACAACAAAAGGTGAATGTGGCTAGCCAACGGCATCGACTCTCATCTAGAGGTCTTTTAAGGCCAAACTCCAGCTCCCCATAGGCATAATCGCCAGGTTTCTCAAAGCCGAAAACCACACAAAACTCATCGGCGCTGGTGCCCTCGTATAACTAGTGTTGTACTCAAGTACCTTGCTGGTGAAGTTCTTGAGCTTACTTATGATTTCAAATTAATTTGTTTATCATCAAACTATTAGAGTATTTTCAATAAATAACATCCAATTTATAAGCCTTTTCACTAGACCTAACCTCAAATATCTCCAACATATTTCTCTATTGGAGCTCCCACCTCTTTGTGATGTTTATATTCTGTCTCTGAAACAATGAATTTATCCTGGTGGTTTTGAGAAATGAAGCCAATCAATAAATAAAGATATGGGTGGGAAGCTAAGTGGTGCTAAGTTAAGTTCATATGAATGATATGGGTATGTGTGCCCATGTGTTCTTATTGACTGGGATGTTAAATGTTGTATTGTATGCTTTCAATATGTTTTTTGGTTTCCTAGGTGGGATTCTTTCCTACCCATAGTAACTTCAATTCATCAAGTTACAATGAAGTGTGGGCATAATTGCTTTCACCCAAATTGGTATCTATTATAACCACTTAGTTGTCAGACATGAATCTTTTGACAAGTATTGCAGTAGATAAGCAATTAAGCACAGTCGTTGTTTGGTTGAGTATTTATTGCATTTATCATAATGATCGTTGTTTTCACCATGTCATTCCACTAAAATGGGTTTACTTAAAATATCATTTGTGAAACAAAGCAGGTCTGGTATGCAAAAATAAAGTTAACTATAGGTGTATTTTATACACCTAACCATATAAAATTTGCAAAATCTATTTATATGTGGGCTTTAGTTTTTAGGTGACATGTCACTTGCATTACACACCTCATAGAGAGTTATTGTATTGAACAAGTGGTGCATCTCTTATTGGTGAATAACTTATATATAAGATGGCAACTTCCGAAGTGGTAGCCCTAGAAGTGGTAATCGCAGTAATCACTCCAGAAGAGGTAGTCAAATAATCACTCTAGCAGAGGTGATTATAACAGTTACTTCAGTAGAGGTAGTCACAACACTTTTTTTTTTTTTTTTTTTTTTTTTTTTTTAGATTAACCTCCAGTGGGGAGGGGCAACTATGGAATGCCAGACCAAAATTAAAAAGCCAAAGGATTCTTACAATCGCTGCGGGGGTACATTATGACGATACCCGCATTAAGCCAGCAAGCCAAGACAAACAAAACTGCCAAACTCACAACACTTACTACTTGGTTCAAAGCTCCTTCCTTGTACAATAATAAAACTCCTGCAAAGGATACTGACAATCCTTCTAGAGATGACACTTGTCATATGTGTAGTAAGTGTGGATATTGGTTACATGTTTGTCCTGTACTAAAATAGGCAATAGAGAAATATCGAGATTACATTAAAATAAAAAAGACAACTTTAATACAATGGGAGGATAATAGTCACTATTTTTTTTTTATTATTTGAATATACTCCCGTTGTAGTAAAATCGAGAGTTTTACTTTACTCATGGTTTTTAGTTAGTTATTTATATACTTAAAATATCAAAAAAAAAAAAAAAAAAAAAAAACAAAGGATCTAATAAAAAATCATGGTCTTTGATCTGTAGTAAGGCTCCGCTTGGTACACGGTAAAATAATGCATAATGCAAAAGTTTACGGTAGTTACATAAATTTGGTGATTGGTTGGCTTTACGGAAAATGGTTATTGGAATTTGAATTCAAGACCTTTGCATCTCCTAGTTATAAAATTTTGCAAAACTATGAGGGACAAAATCTCCCGCATTACTTTGCAAAACTCTCATCATCTCCTCAAGTACTTTCAACTCCTTCATAAACACCCCAACAATCACCACTTTCACAACTACCATCGTCGCCACTACCACAACCACCACCACCACGCCACTACCACTGTCGCTGCTACATCTACCACTACTACCACTACCATAGCATAATCACCACCGCAGCCAACTCCACCACTACCACTACCATAGCATAATCAATGCTACCACCGCCACTTCCACCACTACCATTACCACCGCCACATCCACAACCACTATAACCACCACATCCATCACCGCCGCCACCACCACCATTTTAACAACCACCACTATTGCTGCCACCACCACCATCATTGTTTATATTCGCAATCAGCATCACCACAATCACAACCACCGTGACCATGCCACAATTACAGCTACTACCATCATCAACACCACCCACAATAATTTTTTGATTTGCATTGATTTTCTTTAATTAATACCAAGTGTCCGTAAAGTAATGCATTACAAATTAATGCAATGCAAACTAATGCATATGCATCAATTTGCAAAATGCATCATTTTACAGTTTACCAAGCGGAGCCTAAGTGTCAATAGTAGCTGTCAAACAGATAGAGGTAGCCACTAGCAAAAGTATTCACCCCAACAGTGGTGATTACCACAATGTTACAATATATCTAATACTTATTTTGTAAATCACTTGCGTTGGTCAAGAATACTTTCTACTTGTGACACATTAATATTATAGATGATGTTACATTATGATATTTGCTGCTACATGTGAAACATATGCAGTACATTATTTTTTATTTGTTTGATTTATTCATACATTTTCTTTGAAAGTATGGTTTATAAACTGCACATGATGGGCAATCATATTTGTTCAATTGTTAGTGCCACTACCCATAATTTATTGACAAGTTAGAACAATTTCTAAACACTAGCCTTTACGACACAAAGGGTGTGTCTATCATAGCTGGACCAATGCAATTTCTTGAAGACTTTGGAAGAGCCCACCATTTATTATTGCAGTTTCTAAAAGAAACTTTTTTTATGTCAACATATATGCATCACATCTAATGTTGGAAGCTTGAAGCTTACATTAGAAATGTATGTATAGAGCCTGAAGCTTACATTCAAGTTATATGCATTACATCTAACGTTGGAAGCCTAAAGCTGTATTAAAAATAATTTTCATTAAATCATTGGGATTATAACACTCTCAGAGTTGTTATATCATACACCAGAAGCTTTTGCATGGTAACCATCCCGTTATATACGTTTTCACTTTGTTGAAAGACTTTTACTTATGTAGTCTAGACTACCTAGAACGTAAAATATTGCACATTGTGAAATTGCATGGTGTGACTATATTCCCACCGTTAGGGGGAGATATGGAGATAGAACGGTGCGAAATTAAAATACTTCCATTTTGTCTCATTTGGACCCTAAAATCATGTGTCAACTATGAGCACACTTGCTCCCTGAAGGAAAAAAATTTGAATTAGGTAGCCAATGAATCTACGACACGCTAGAAGTGTGGTAGATACCTACTCAAAGATTCAATTCTTCAAAAATGAAGAATTGGTAATATCCATGCCTTAATGCTCCTTAAAAAAGCAATGCTTGAAACTTCTGCAGAAGTTGTACAGGCTTCAGAAGAAGTTGTACATGATGCTCCAGAAGTAGCATGACATGACCCTCCAAAAGAGGTCATGAAGCTCCAGCAGTAGCAGTACATAATGCTCATGAAAGAGATTATGGCTCTAGCAGTAGCATTATATAATGCTCCTGAAAAGGTTATGGCTCCAGCAGTAGCATGACACAGCGCTCCCAAAGAGGTTATGTTGAAAAGCCCTGGCAGAGGCTCATATCATTGCAGTAACATTGAAAGCCCTTGAAGAGGTTCAAGTACCAAATAATAATGAGATCTCAATATATTCACTAGAAATGTGATATCAAATCAAATGATCATCGATGACATATTCAAATATATGGTAGCTACGAAATTATCAAAAGGGAAATGATACTGATATTAAACCATGTATCTATAAAGTCGACAAATAATTGAT
Organism: Berberis vulgaris; assembly: GCA_963556465.1. Taxonomy (NCBI): domain Eukaryota; kingdom Viridiplantae; phylum Streptophyta; class Magnoliopsida; order Ranunculales; family Berberidaceae; genus Berberis; species Berberis vulgaris. Next base: position 11,844,749 of record OY747132.1, on the reverse strand, counting down.
TGGCTAAATGACAATATATTGTCCAATGTAGCATTGGGTCCGCCAAAATAGAAATATATTGTCCAAGTGGGATTGGGTTCTCTTGAGAAATGTGGTATATTTGAACCTATAGTACAAACACCTAAGTATGTAAACCCTGTTGATTTTAAATGAGTGTTTGTAAGAAAACAAAATGAGAAAAATGAGACTGTCAGATATACGACAAGATTCGTGGCACAAGGGTTCCCGTAACTACCCATCATTTGATAAAATATATCCTGATTATGGATATATATATAGGTCCATTTAGTATTGTAGTTTCTGAAAAATTGATATGCGATTATGAATGTCGTAACTACTTATGGGAATTTATACACATATATTTATCCCTGAAGGATTTACTATGTTAGACACAAATCCCTGAAAGATTTACTTTGCCTGAAGCAAAGTTATAAAATAATTACTCAATACAACTAGAATATGCCTTATATGGTTTGAACAATTCCAAAAGAATGTAGTATAATTGTCTTAGCAAATATCTGTATAAGGAAGGTTATGCAAATTTGACTATATGTCTTTCTTATGATATTGTTAATTGTTTTTGTCATACTAGCAGATTATGTTAAATAACTCTTATTGGACCTTAAAAATATTGTTTGCAATTAAAGACCTTGGAAGAACAATTTTTGTCTCGACCTGCAGATTGAGTCAGGTACATCAATTGACAAAATCCACTTAGTATGTCCATGGTCGTCCAATCTATAGATCTAAAAAATGACTTGCATCAACCAATTAAAAGATATTCGGTTCTGGAGTACCATATGTGGGTATCATTGGTGCATTGTTATATTTGGCACCAAATACATAACCTGATATATATTGTTTCTGTGCATTTACTAGTAAGGTATAGTTTTGCACAGACTTATAGATATTTGTATGGCATGACACATATATCTTCGTTGGATCATTAATATGAGTTTATTCTTGTGATTTAAGTAACCATTCCACCTAGTTGACTATGCAGATTCAGGTTCTCTGTTTGACCCTCATAAGGGTTACTCACAGGCAAGTTTTGTATTTATGATCAATCGACTACAATATATGACAACATTGTTGCATATATTGATCAAATGTGAGAAGATTTCATCAAAGAGATTGAACGAAACACATTCCAATAAAATTCTTTTACAAACACAAGCTTCTAAAGAACCACATGATTGAAGTCGAACAAATTATGTATTGTGACAACCTTGCAGATATCTTCTTCAAATTGGTTTAGCGCGGACTTAATCATTCAAGTAATTCAAGTTCTACTATCATGAGGGGGAGTGATCATCAAGGGGAGTATCCAGAAGTATACCCCTGGTGTGCATCCAAAAGTATGCTACAAAAGCATCCAGAAGTATGCTACATATCATATCAAAATATATTATTAGTTGATTTATGTGCATTTACTCTTTTTCTTTCGACAAGGTTTTTCCCACTAGGTTTTCTTGTCAAGGTATTAACGAGGCAACATTAAGTGCATAGAGCATCCTGAAGTATGCAAAAGTTGTGGTTGTACTCTTTTTCCTTTAACAAGGTTTTATCCCATTAGGTTTTCCTGTCAAGGTTTTAATGAGGCAGTAGCGAGGCAACAATGGTGATAATAAGGATATACTCATGTACTCCAGAAGATACGTGAGTTTCAATGCCACTTTTAGTAATAGTCACATAGTAATAGAATGAGATGATTTACATCTCATCCCTTTGTTGTTATTATCAGAAGGAGCATTCAACCAAAGGGACCTAATTTTTCCAAAGACTTTTGACAATATGCGCACTGTACTCTTTTCCCTTCGCTGAGGTTTTGTCCCACTGGATTTTCTTAGCAAGGTTTTGATGAGGCGACATTTCGCACATCCAACAGGACTTCAAGGTTACAATATATGATACTTTATATTCAGATCAGATTTTTATTGGATTGTCCTTTCAAGATTTTTGTAAGGTCGGTAAGGTGAACATCCAAGGGGGAGTATTGTAGAATCTACTAGAAAGATGTGGTGGATGTCCACCAGCCACCTCATGCTATGAGGTGGCATGAGTTTACCTTTTGTGCTTGCTAGATGTCACACCTTAGTTTAATCATGTTGCCTATAAATAGGCTCATGTTTGTTTAATTTAGTTAGAGTATATAAAAGAGTTAAATGTTACAGAAAGATGTATAAGGAGAGAAAGAGTGAATAATAAAAGTAAACAAAATGGATAAAGGAAAGGATATCATTTTAGAAAGATTTTTTGTAAAGGTTAAAGAGTGGCAAATAACCACTTATTTGAAAGTGTTAAGCAATTTGTCACTGATTTATAATACATCAACCTTATAATAACTAAGTAGTGGCTTTAAACTTTATAGTAAATATTTATTGGTAAATAGGGATTTCCTGAAGTTAACTTGTACAACTATTTTGTTTAGTGGATTTTTCAACTAGTGTTGTTGGCAGCTGCCAGTAGTAATTTGTGTTGTGGGGGGAAGGGGGGTGAGTAAAACTTTGATACATATAGGAATAGAAAACGAATATCCCAAAAAATTGGATTTTTGAATTGGGAATTCAACAGAAAAAAAATTAGGTAAAAAAATTAACTTATGGAATTTCCTATTTATCAATAATGGTTTACCATAAAGTTTAAAGCAACTAGTAAGTTATTTGAAGGTTGATGTATTAAAAATCAGTGACAGATTGTTTAGCACTTTCTAATAAGTGGATATTTGCCACTCTTTAACCTTTATAACAAATTTTCCTAAAATTATGTCCATTCCATCAATGAAAACCTTTTCACTCCCTATTTTAATTACTAGTCAATTCTATAGTGCAAGAGTTTCACTATAAATAACATATATCTAATTGAAGATAAACTATGCAATAATTTTTTTTTTCAATCGATCCAATATTTTCTTTCAACTTCGATCACAGTATTTTGTCTTCTTCATTTCGAGATTCAGTAGGTGTGTATCATAAGAAAGCAGGAGCACAAGCATGGTTGTCTTCCACATTCATTAAGCAAGACGATCACAGTGTTGGGCATTGATGGAGGTGGTGTTAGAGGAATTATCCAGAATTTTATGCTAGAATTCCTTGAATCAGAACTACAGGTAACATGTTTTGTTTTACTAGCTTGATTCCTACATCCAAATGAGAGTTTAATTACCTTGAGAATTGATTAATAGATGAAAAGGATATTTTGATTTGAAGTTTTCAGAGCTTTTTCAAACACTAAAAAAATGTAAATGATTCAAGGATAACTAAGTGCTCTCAACTGTGTTAAAGGAAAGAGGCAAAAACAGTTTATTGTGCTTAATTGATGGGACGAACCAGGCAAGCTTTAATAGGCGCATCTTTGAAATGTTTTAAGGGGTGGTTTTACTTTGGTTGTTTATTAATTATTCAGACAATTAAACTCCCATTAGGTTGGAGAAGTCAGCTAATAAATAAAAATATGTTACCAGTAGTTCTAATTCAAGGAATTCGAGCTTAACACTAACGATAATTCCTCTAACACAATGTTGAGCATTGATGGAGGCGGTGTTAGAGGAATTATCCTGAATATTATGCTTGAATTCCTTGATTCAGAATTACAGGTAACATATTTTGATTTACTAGCTTGATTTCTACGTCCTAATAAGAGTTTAATTGCCTAAAGATTTAATTAATAGAAGAAAAGAAATTATGATTTGAACGATTTGAAGATTTTCAACTTTTGCAAACACTAAATTATTGTTAACTATTTAAGGATAATAAACCACTCTCAATTGTATTAACGAAAGGTGGCCAAAACAGTTGATTCAGTTGAATTGATGGCATGAACCAAGCAGACCCAATAGGCCCAACTTTCAAATATTTTGAGGGTGATTTTACTTTTATTGTTAATAAACTCTTCAGGCAATTAAACTCTTATATGTACCAAGGAATCAAGATAGAAAAATCAAAATATATTACATGTACTTATGATTCAAGGAATTCGAGCATAACATTCAGGATAATTCCTCTGACATTGCCTCCATCAATGCTTAACATTGTGATCGCCTTTCTTAATGAATGTGGAAGATAGTCGTGCTTGTTCTTCTGCTTGCCCATGACATATGCTTACTGAATCTCAAAATGAAGAAGAAAAAATACTGTGACCGAAGTTGAAGTTGAAAAAAATATTAAATTAATCGATTGGATTTTTTTATTGCATAGTTTATATTTAATTAGACCTATGTTATTTATACTGAAACTCTTGCACTGTAGAATTGGTTAGTAATTAAAATAGGGAGTGAAGAAGTTTTCATTAATTGATAGTTGAATGGATATAATTTTAGAAAAATTTCTTGTAAAGATTAAAGTGTGGCAAATACCTACTTATTAGAAAGTGCTAACACATCAACCGTATAATAACTAAGTAGTTACTTTAAACTTTATAGTAAACCATTTTTGGTAAATAGGGATTTCCTTAAGTTAATTTGTATAGCTATTTTGTTCTGTCGATTTTTCAATTGGTGTTGTAGGCGGCTGCCAGTGGTAATCATGCACTACTACAAATATAGGCTTGCATAGCACTTAAAAATAGGCTTAGATAGCGCTCAAAAAAACGCTATGCAAGGCGCGTACTTGAATAGCGCTTAGTTAGATAGCGCTTTATTAAGCGCTATCTAAGCGTCGATTTTTTTTTAATTATAACTTCAATAGCGCCTTAGAAAGCGCTATGTAAGCGCTACTTTTTTTTTTAATTAGCTAGAATAGCGCTTTGATGAGCGCTATTTAATTTTGTTGATTTTTTTTTAATTAGCTTCAATAGCGCTATTTAATTTCGGTGAAATTTTTTTATTAACTACCATAGCGCTTTTCCGGATGAATGTCCCAAGAAGTTCTACAATATAAACTAAGAAGTTATACAATGTAAATTAAAAAAATATTACGCTATTTAATTTTGAAAAGATTACACAGAATTGAATGAATGTCCCAAGAAGTTCTACAATGTAAACTAAGTGAAGCTTTCCAAGCCTGCTTCATAAATCATGGCTAGATCATTCTCTCTCAGAACTACCCACATGTCTAACCTAATTAATTATTCTGCAATCCCTTGTAGGTCTTCCTGGAAGTTTGGCCCTCAATATGGATCCATCAGGAAGTACCAGCTTCTTCAATAAGTTGAAGTCATGGTGCCCAGGCTTGTCACTGCATGAAACAATACCAAAGATAAGAATCGACACATATTGAGTTGTCCATTGGCACAGAACATAGAAACTTTAGAAGATCATGATACCTGACATAAATAGCACAGCCTCCAATTGCGCGAGCTGCTCCATGGTATTCAGCCATTGGATGAAGGCTCTGGTGTAAAACACAATTCGTTAAAATGGTGTTCTTAGATCGAAAATAAAACAAAGTTAAGACAAACAATCAAGAAAGTTATGGTTTAGCTCACATGAAACATGTCCCAATCTGGCTGCATAAACTCCCCAAGGAAGACAGTGTTGTAAGCAACAGATGCAATATGAATCGTATGAGATGCTGGATCTTTTGGCCAGAAATCATCTGATGCTCTTATTACAAATCTCATGGGCATAGATATGATAAAAAAAATTCTAGGATGGTAGGCCATTTACCTGTTATGTCACATGTAAACTTTGGAAGAATGATGCTCATGTTTGGTCGTACAGAATATCTCTTTGGAGATGTAGTTTTGACCTGCAGGCTCTATGCTCTTCCCTCGAATGGAAATACATGCAACTCTGTAACCATCTGCCTCTAATTAACTGGTTCCTCGGGGACTTTATCACTAACCCCTGCTGTTTCTTCTGCAGCTGTCGAGCTTTCAATTGGGAGTTTGTCATCAGTAATAGAGGCGTCTGCATCATTAGCACTTGGAGTTACTGGACAGCTCAAGCTAGTGGAGATAGCAGAAGGATCATGCTCTTCCATTTGTTGCGACTAGTTCAAAGCATTGCAGTGCGGGCAGTAATAAGTAATGTAGGGGAAGTCTTCTTTTCTGGCCAACCCTGCACAAAAGAGGCATGTGATGACTATAGATCTTCTCTATTCCTAAATGAGACAACCTAAGGACTAGGCATTGCATCTCGTCATCAAAGTAAGTAAATCAATTTTTTTTTAAGTCTAACAGTGGAAGAATGTGATCGTTATGTGTAGTTACCGTTGTGCATATGGCAGTTACAACATATTAGTGCATAAGATTGTGTTGGATCCTCTCCTACTAGCAAGGCTGCAATACGAGCAATCCAGCCCCCGTCCTGCACTGTTGATCTTGGATGGTGTTCAACAACTGTCTGATTCTGATGAATCTCAGCATTATCATGCCCAAAGTTACCAGACATTTCCTCATTAGCCTGAAGAAGGGCAAGACTTCCCGCGCTGGTGGATCTGGTGAGATTTGATTGCTTGCGATTCCGTAGCCCTTTAGATTGCACATACTCAATGTCATTGCTTTTGCCTGATGAAAGGTTCGCCTTAGATTCCTCCCCCACGTACACTTTCAATCCCGAATCTGCACCCAGCTTTGACGCCAATACACTTGCTGCAGCTGCCTTTGCAGCTGGATCAGGGTCATACCTCTGCAACATAAACAAATTACTGTAATTTGGGCAGCTATACATGTTAATGGACTTAATACAGATTCCATCAATGGTGGTAGAAAGGCAGGAGCAATCCACAAATTTGGCATAATCCATATCAAAAGTATTACACACTTGGATGTGTTAGCAACCTTTGCCATTTTGTAGTTTGATTGTATAGTTTTGCCATTTTGTAGTTTGACAGAGCATTCTAAATTTCTAATACCTGAATAAGCTGTTGTGTAGTGTAGTAGTTGGTACTCTCTTTAAGTTCATCAATTTTCGCCTGCCTCTCAGCACGCAAACTCTCGAGGTGTTTCTGGTCCTTGCGATCACCTGCAGAGTCCCACAGTATAGCGTGTATGATTCATATCAACTGAAGGACTATCAAGGTAAAAGAACATTTAAAAATGTGTGATCGTTAATATTGATTTTGGGTATCACTATTAAAAAAGGTCGAAAAGAAGAAAGATGAAACTCTCCCCAGTACTGATTAGTAGTAAAAATTACATTTTTAATAATAATTATTATTACAAAGCAAAAACAGTTATATGACCAACAGAAAAATTTCATAATGCAAGAAAATCGATTTAAAATATTTAAATCAAATACCAAGTTTCAAAATCAAAAGTTATAAATAGGCATACAAATGCCAAGCAAAAAATAACTCAACGTTTAATTAGGCAGTTGGCAAAGATCATCAGTCATATCAGACAACTTAACCTCATATTTAGTAACAATCATCACAAGAATTGTCATGATCATTGAATATTAACCAGATACCAAATATGACAAGAACCAATAAAATGAAATATATATATATATTTCTGAAGTATATCAAATATAGCCAAAAGCAAGAAACTGAGGAATAGGGTTTGAATAATTACGCATCCTTGTGTAGCCCATAAGTGTTGAATAAATAATAGCAGATAGAGCAGGCAAAAGAAACATGGGCAGAACTCGGAGTGCCCTCATTTGCCAGTCCAAATCCAATGATCTCGTTGTCATGATGGCATAGCCCACTGCAATAGCCTAAAAATATAAATCTAAGTAACCTGAAACAGCTAGAAAAATTGTAGAAGAATTTGTAGTCACAATATTTACCTTGAAAGCAACATACTGATCAGAGTTGTTTACAAGATGAAGCGAGCTCATACTTTTCTTCTTTGGTTCAACTGGAAATACATTAGATATTCAATGATTACATTTATATATATAACAGCTCTTGCAATATTGATGCGCACAAAATATCAGGGGAAAAAAGACAGAAAAAGAGGCTACTTGCAATTATCTAGACAACACAGTGCCATATACCAACAGGCACATAGAGACTAGAGAGGATTGGTGTTTCAATTTGGAGAATAAATATACCATAAAAAAGTCATTGGAACAAGTCCTGGTATGTTTTCCAATCAATATGGACCTTTGTTTAACTTTTCTGCGCTATCGACTATATGCAAGGAAAAACTGTTTCAAGACATATTTCAAATGGACACAAGAAATTATCTCTCTTCAGCAGATGGTGAAGTGCAACATTGGTACACAACAACTACCAAAATGTTCTTCACCTTTTATTTTTCAAATCTACAAATACCACTAGTTTATAAACATAATTATGCACTCTTAATATGTTGATGCAATCAGATGTCAACTCATAAACCATAAAAGTGATGATCATATCCGCTCCAAGTTCACCTAGGTGACACAGACCATATTTTCTCTAATAAAAGATCAAGCAAGAAGTTGTGGTCATATTAATGCCAATGTAAAGAAAAGCAGTTTTGGAAAATACAAAAAACTTAATTTGAGTCAGACAACACAATCCATATAGTTCAGCATAGAAAATTTGACATCAATAAAACTTGTCTTGTTCATACTAGAACTGCTTGGACAAATATTTCATCCACAGGAGCTCTGCATTTTAATTTAAACTTAATATGCTGCAGTAATGCATCAAATTGACCGAATTCTCTGATGATGTGATGAAATTTACTGATATAAAGTGTTTGATCTACTCTACCAATCACGTATAATTTACTTACATGTAAACTTGAGTTCTTTGGGTTGGACGTCCAAGAGCACCATTGTCATGGTTCTTCTTCTAATGAGATCTAATCTGGATGTTCTTAGCTATCAGAATTGGCAAGTGCTGCTAAATTCAATTATCATGACCTGCAGTTTAAAGACGACATGTAGAAGCTGAGTTTAATCACTCAGAAATAAAATATGAAAAGTGGAAGCAAATTCAAATCATGATCACTAAAATTAATGAAGCTTCATCCAGCACTCAATCATTGAGAACCAAAGGATCAAATGAAAATTAACGTCGCTTCCGTCCAACACTCTAAAACTTCAACAACCAAAACGACAAAAAAAATTTTAACAATGAAACACCATGCAAATTATATAAGAAACAAACACATTTCGGGATATCACTTATAATCTCATCTGAGCAAAATTAGATAAGTAAAAGCGTAAATTTCCAGAGTTATGTCCACTGGCATTTCATACTGGATGGTCATATAAACTGAATTCAACATATGGAAGCATTAAACCTAGTTTATTAGTCTAATGGACTACAATCAAACAGAGTGTATGCAGCTCGAATTTGATCTCATCTGAGCAAACTACAATCAAATTGATCTCATTCACACACTAATTTCTAGATCTCTGTTCACCTAAAACAATCAAACGCGCCAGCAATTCAAAGTCGATAATGCAAACTGAAATCAACGGAATTGACATCAAGATTTCAAGCAACAAGCAACCTGAAGTACCAAGTCTACATCGAGTTCAATCGTGTCCACGATTCGAACTTCACTCAAATCTCAACCTGTGATCACTGAAACGACACAAATCCTAACTTTTCCAATCATTTTCGTTCAGATCATCTCACTTGAACTGAAGTCAATGAGCACAAAAATCAAGAAAACGTGAAAGAAGCGGTAACTCGTTCAAACAAGAAGATGGACACACTGAAATCACTGAATTACGCAAAAACTCCACCAAATTCACTCCAGAAATCAAGAAAACGTCACGAGAATCCAAGAAACGCTAACTACATTGAAGAAGCATTGACATAGGAACTTACAGTGTGGCGAAGATATGATAAAAAAAATTCTCATGAATCCCAACCAGCTGGAGTTAGATCAATATTTTCATGAACACCAGACAATATACAATTGTCCAAAACCACCAAATTCCCATCATCAGACACATCAATCCCAACCCCCACTGTCATCTTCTTCACCAAAATCAAAACCCCACACTCACAAATGGATCAAAAGGGGGTTAAACCCCACAATCTACTAATCAAAACTAAATCTTGAAAAAACCCAAATGTTCAATCAGACCCCCAAAACACAAACCACAAAACACCAACAGTGACTGAGTGAGAGTCGAGCGTGAGAGATGAACCTGGTCCTGAGCTTCCGACTCCTCGGTTCCTCGCCTCCTCTGGTTCCTCGCCTCCTTCCTCGGTTCCTCGCCTCCTCTAGTTCCCCTCCTCCTCTCCTCTCCTCGCCTCGCCTCCTCTGGTTCCTCGCCTCCTCGCCTCGGTTCCCTGCCTCCTCGCCTCCTCCCTCTCTGTGTGTTTGAAAAACTAAGGCAATAGCAAAACAAAAAAAAACGAGATTTAGGTTTTATATTAGGGCTTGTGATCTTAACCGTCCGATCGTATCAAGATCTGAAAAAATGAGATTTAATTACTAGACTAAGATAGCGCTATATAAGCGCTTTAGTAGTGATATATAGGATAGCGCTTCGGAAGCGCTATCCTAAATGTAAGTAGCATAGCGCTTCTGAAGCGCTATGCAAGCACTTTAAAAGCGCTATGGTAGCTTTGGTAACGTTTTTTCTCATAGCGCTTTTTAAAGCGCTATCTAAGACATAACTAAGATAGCGCTTAACTGAAAAAAAAAATTAAAAGCGCTATTGTAGCGTTTTTTTTTTTTTAAAGATAAATAAGCGCTATCCTAGTGCCCACTTGGATAGCTCTTTAAAAAAGCGCTATCGAAGTGGCGTTACCTAAGCTAATATTTGTAGTAGTGATGTTTGAAAAGGGAAGGGGCAAGAGTAAAACGTTGATACATATGGGAATACAAAACGAATATACCAACAAATAAGGATCTCCATAATTTAATTAGTAAACCATTATCGCTAAATAAGGATTTCCATAATTTAATTTGTATAGTTATTTTGTTTTGTTGATTTCCCAATTTCCAAACCAATTTTTTTATATTCCTTTTCTATTCCTAAATGTATCAAAGTTTTACTCCTCCCCTTCTCCTCACAAACACAAATTACCACTCGCAGCCGCCAACAACACCAGTTGGAAAATCGGCAAAAGAAAATAGCTATGCAAATTCACTTATTGAAATCCCTTACCAATAATGGTTTACTATAAAGTTTAAAACAACTTTTTATTTATTATAAGGTCAATGTATTAGAAATCAGTGACTGATTGTTTAGCACATTCTAATGAGTGGGTATTTGCTACTCTTTAACCTTTATAAGAAATCTTCCTATAATTATATACATTCCATTATCCAATAATGAAAACCTCTTCAATTCATATTTTAATTACTAGCCAATTATATAGTGCAAGAGTTTTTCACTATAAATAACATAGATCTAATTGAATATACACTATGCAATAAAAAATTTTCAGTCGTTCTCTATATTATTTTTCAACTTCAAATTCGGTCACAATAATTATTTTTCTTCGTTTCGAGATTCAATAAGCATACGTCATGATCAAGCAAGAGCTCAAGAACGGTTGTCTTCAACATTGATTAAGGATGACGATCACAATGCTTAGCATTGATGGAGGTAGTGTTAGAGGAATTATCCCGAGTGTTATGCTCGAATTCCTTGTATCATAACTAAAGGTAACATATTTTAATTTACTAGCTTGATTCCACCGTCCATATCAAAGTTTAATCACCTGAAGAGTTAATAAACAACAAAAGTAAAATCACCCTTAAAATATTTGAAAGTTGCGCCTATTGGGCTTGCTTGGTTCATGACATCAATTCAGCCCAATAAACTATTTTGGCCTATTTCCTTCAATATAGTTAAGAGCACTTGATTCATGGAATTCTAGCATAACATTCTGGATAATTCTTCTAGCACCACCACCATTGATGCTCAACACTGTGATCGTCTTGCTTAATGAATGTGGAAAACAACCAGGCTTGTGCTCCTGCTTGCACATTACGTATGCTTACTGAATCTCAAAACGAATAAGACAAAATACTGTGACAGAAGTCGAAAGAAAATACTGGATCGATTGAAATAAAAATTATTGCATACTTTATCTTCAATTAGAGCTATGTTATTTATAGTAAAACTCTTGCAATATAAAATTGATTAGTAATTAAAATAGGGAGTGAAGAGGTTTTCATTAATAGAATAGATATAATTTTAGGAAGATTTTTTTATAAAGGTTAAAGAGTGACAAATACCCACTTATTAGAAAATGCTAAACAATTTGTCACCGATTTCTAATACATCAACCTTAAAATAACTTACTAGTAGCTTTAAACTTAATGGTAAACCATTATCAGTAAATAGGGATTTCCGTAAGTTAATTTTTATAGCTATTTTTTTCTGTTGATTTCCCAATTCCAAAAACCAAATTTGTTGGGATATTCGTTTTCTATTCCTAAATGTATCAAACTTTTCCTTCTCCCCTTTCTCCTCACAAACACAAATTACCACTGGCAGCTGCCAACAACACCAGTTGGAAAATCGATAGAACAAAATAGCTATAAAAATTAATTTAAGGAAATCTCTATTTACCATTAATGGATTACTATAATATTTATTAGTTATTATGAGGTTGATATATTAAAAACAAGTGACATATTGTTTAACACTTTCTAATAAGTGGGTATTTGCCACTCTTTAACCTTTACAATAAATCTTTCTAAAATTATATCCATTCCATTATCCATTAAAGAAAAACTCTTCACTCCCTATTTTAATTACTAGCCAATTCTATTGTACAAGAGTTCACTATAAATAAAATAGATTTAATTGAATATAAACTATGCAATAAAAAAATTTCAATCGACCTCGGTATTTTTTTCAACTTCAACTTCGGTCACAGTATTTTGTTTTCTTCGTTTTGAAATTCAATAAGCATACGTCATGAGCAAGCAGGAGAACAAACATTGTTGTCTTCCACATTCATCAAGCAAGAAGATCACAGTGTTTAGCATTGATGGAAGTGGTGTTAGAGGAATTATCTTGAGTGTTATGCTCGAATTCCTTGAATCAGAAATATAGGTAACATATTTTGATTTTCTAGCTTGATTTCTCCATCCATATCGGAGTTTAATTACCAAGAGAATTAATAAACAGCAAAAGTAAAATCACTCTCAAAACATTTGAAAGTTGGGACTATTGGGCTGGCTTGGTTCATGCCATCAATTAAGCCCAGTTAACTATTTTGGCCACCTTCTTTTAATATAGTTGAGAGTGTTTATTATCCTTAAATCATTAACAATATTTTAGTGTTTGCAAAAGCAGAAAATCTTCAAATTGTTCCAATTAGAATTTTATTTCATCTGTTAATTACTTCTTCAAGCAATTAAACTCTCATTAGGAGTTAGAAATCAAGCTAGTAAATCAAAATATGTTACCGGTAGTTCTTATTCAAGGAATTCGAGCATAATATTCGGGATAATTCCACTAACACCGCCTCAATCAATGCTAATCACTGTGATCATCTTTCTTAATGAATGCCGAAGACAATCTTGTTTGTGCGCCTGCTTGCTCATGACGTGTGCTTTCTAATAAGTGGGTATTTGCCACCCTTTAACTTTTACAAGAAATCTTTGTAAAATTATATCCATTCCATAATCCATTAAATTTTTTTTTTTTAAATTAACCACCAGAGGGGAGGGGCAACTATGGAATCCCAGACCTTTATTACTTATCAAAAGTTGACTTACAGACGCTACGGGGGTACATTACGACGTTACCCGTATTAAAAACCAAAACAAAATGACTGTCCTTGAAACAATTGCCCTAATACAGAAACGAGTACCAACAAAGACAAATTTAAAACACCAAAAATGGAGAGCAGCAGCGCCCTCTGAAATAACACACTGAATCAGCAACCAGGACATCACGCTGAAGCGTAGCAGCGCGAACTCTGTTTCGCAACAGCGTGTAGAAGTCTTCCCTCGCATCCACCATCCTGACACGCAGGCCGCCGCATCTCATCACCCTGCCGCCACACACAGGCCGCAGCATCTCAGCACCCTGCCGCCACACGCAGGCCGCAGCATCTCAGCACCCAGCACCCAGCATCGCAGCAGCATCCAGCACCCAGCGCAGCATCTCAGCACGCAGCACAGCACCCAGCACAGCACAAAACAGGGTACACTCTGTTCTGCAACAGAGTGCCCAGCCTAACCCTGATCGCAACCTGATCCAGCGCCTAACTCCGCCCAGCAATAAAATAGTACAAATTCAGCTGCTCTTCCCCGTGTGCCAGCGGTCAAGCACAGTCAAACCTGCCACTCTCCTAGGAAGATCATTTGCATCGAAGGAGACAGTTCTATAGTCTCGTTGTGCTCTATCTACTAAAGCATCCGCCACCGCGTTGGCCTCTCGATAGATATGGGTGCAATTTAAAGTCATTTGTGCCGCCAACATCTTAATTTCTTTCAAAATATTCTCCAAGTGCCAAGGTATTTTAAAAGTGTCCTTAAACCAGCCACAAACAATTTCCGAATCCGTCTGAACAACCACCTTTTTGAAACCCCAGGCGAGACAAAGGCGAAGGAAACCCTGAGAGTCTCTAATAATCACACCGCCGGATGCCTTGTTCTTGTGGGAGGATCCATCCACATTAAGCGCAACAAAATCTATCGGGGGGGGGGGGACAATTCTAACTTACTTCCTTCTAACGGGGAGCACATCCAACCCCAGAGCCCGTAAGGGGGCCTTGTTACTACTAACTTGTTTGGGAATTATAAAATTATTTGCCAATCGCAAATGATGCCTAATGTTCAAAATCGTAAAGGCAGGATTTGGGGAAGCATTTTCATAAACACATTTGCATCTTTGTTTCCAAATTTCCCATAAAATGAACATAGGAGTAAGAAGGAATAACACACCTGTTTGAGAATTGCGTTTGACTCTCTTGAACCAAATTACTAGCACCGTTGAGATTTCTGCTGGTCGCCTTATATGCACTTCAAAAATCCGTTCAAAGTGATTCCACACCTGCGTCGCCAATTCTCTATCTAGAAAGAGATGATTCAAAGATTCTCGTTTTGGCGAGCTGCAACAACGGCATCTAGAGGCCAGGCTCAAACCACATCTGTATAATTCCCTATCCACTGGCACTCCTCTACTGAGTAATTTCCAAACAAAGACTGATATTCTGGAAGGAAGAATGTCGTGCCAAAGCGTTTGACTCAATGCATTGACCTTCCCATGTCTCCGTAACAATTCATAGGTCGACTGAAGGGAAAATAGCCCATTCAGATTTGGAACCCACACACACGTGTCCTCCTCATGGGCCTCACCATGTAATCTATTTGCAAAAAGACCACACGCCAAGTTTCTGAGATCTGGATGGACCAATTCAAAAATTGTCAAAATCACCTAGCTAACTGAAGGCCAAAAACCTTGATTAACCAAAGCCGCCGACCTCCTGAAAGAAGCCACCATGTTCCAATTTTCCTCAAAGAAACTGATATCCCCCATGCCAATACGCCAAAGTGAGTTACTCAAAATAAAAGGTCTCCCAAGCATGATCTCTTTAAAAAAAGGTGAAGACCCACCTTTCACAGGTTGACTATTCAACGCAACGCCAGGTAACCAGTATTTGCTCCTCATAAAAGTAGCCCATAAAGAGTCTAAAGTAAGTAGTCTCCAAAGAGCCTTGATTCGAAAAGCCTCCATTACAACCGTCAAGTCTCTAACTCCCAAACCTTCTTCCGCCTGTGGAAAACAAATTTTATCCCATGACACCCATTTTTTCTTGAGTCGGCCTTCACAATCCCCCCAAAAGAAGTCCGCCAACAAACTATTAATCCGTGATAAAACTTTCCTTGGTACACACATGGTACTAAGAATATAAATTGGAATCGAGCTAAGGACATGTTTAATTAAGATTAATCTGCCTCCTGGAGATAAAAATTTTGCCTTCCATCCCTGAATACGAGCTTGAATCTTAGCAATCAAATCTTCAAAATATGAAATTTTAACTCTCCCTTGGAACACTGGCCCGCCCAAATATTTCAATGGAGCAACATGAAATTGGAAACCTGTACAACTTTTTAAAGCCACAATGCACTCCGCTGCTGCCTTGTCATCCAAAGTAAAAGAAAATTTTCCCTCATTTATTTTCTGCCCCGAGGTCTTACAGTACCGTCGCAGGAACTCCATGCATCCCATAACTGAGGACTATCTTCCATTTAAAAAAATAAGAGTCTCATCTGCATACAGAAGGTGAGAAATAGGACTGCAGTTCCTGGGAGTATAATAATACCCAATTTTTCTGTTCGCAAAAGCCGCTTTCAATTCCCTACTCAACACTTCAGAGGCAATAATGAAAAGAAACGGAGAAAGAGGGTCTCCTTTCCTTAAACCCCTAGTGGATCTGAAAAAACCTTTGTAGGCTCCCTGAAGCAGAACCGAAAATCCACAAAAAGCAATACAATTGGAGATGAGGTGGCAGATTCTACCATTAAAGCCAAATTTTTTAAGCACTGCGAGCAAAAAGTTCCATTCCATTCTATCATATGCTTTCTCCATGTCAATTTTCAGCACTACATTGCCTCCAAAAACTTTCCTGTTAATGTGTCTAAGCAATTCCTGCGCCAGGCCAATATTTTCACCAATGAACCTATTTTTGACAAAAGCCCCCTGCTCCTGAGAAATCAACCTTGGCAAGAGATCTACCAGCCTATTGCAAAGGATTTTACTGAAAATCTTATAAATCACATTACACAGACTGATTGGGCGAAAATCAGAAAAAGAACCTGGATTCTCAATTTTAGGAATCAAAGCCATGAAATTCGCCGAAAAGGAAGGCGGCATCTCCTCCCCTTCAAAAAATTGTATAACTGCCTCCAAAATATCCATACTCAAAACCTCCCAACAAGACAGAAAGAAATCAGCAGTAAATCCATCCAGTCCTGGCGCACTATTTTTTGGGTATGTCGAAAACAACATTTCTCACTTCCGCCAAAGAAGAGCGTTTGACCAAAATCTCGCATTGACCAGGTTCCAACAACTTCGGGATACAATTTAACAAATCCGTATCCACCATACAGTCTCCTTGAGAAGACATCAGATTAGCAAAAAACTCATTGGCTTTGTCAAGAATCTCACCAGGTTCCAAAATAATTCTACCGCACAGTAAAGTAATCTGATTGATGGCTCGCCGCTTTTGTTTGGACTTGGTGGAAGAAAAAAAGTATTTAGTGCAGGCATCCCCCTCCTTGAACTCTTTTTCACCTGATTTTTGAATCCAGTAAAGCTCCTCCTGTTTGAGAGCTAATCTGTACTCTGCATGACATCGATGTAAGTTGCAGCAAGCCTGGACATCCCAATTAGCACCACATTTAGGCTATTATTACTGTTATTCGCAAAACCCGCCAAAAGTGTTGTTTCCCACTGTTGCATTTCATCTTCTAACGCTCGGATTCTGCTGAACACATTGCCAAAAACCGTCCTATTCCACTGTATAAGAGCTCGTCGAGTCAGTTTAAGTTTGGCATCCACTCTATCAATGGGTCTCATGGTACCCATGTCAGTCAGCCACGTGTCCCTTACCAGATCCAGAAACTCAGGATGGGTCGTCCACATATTAAGGAACCGAAAAGGAGCAAAACCAAATTTTGATTGAGTTGGCATGGAAGCCAACAGCGGAGACTGATCTGAAAAAGCTCTGCTGAGATGTTCCACTTTTGGACTGCCCAAATCTGTCAACCAAGCTGAATTAACAAAGATCCTATCAAATCTGGCCCAAATACGCTCACTGCCCCGCCTGTTATTACACCAAGTGAGTCGAGGACCCGAGAATCCACAATCAATTAAGCCATTGTTTTCAATACAGTCAGAGAAATGTGGCATGCTTGCCAGGGACGGCTCAACCCCCCTACTTTTTCGCCCGAATGCAAATAAATGTTAAAATCGCCTCCGACCATCCAAGGAATGTCATGATTTGCTGCAAAATTGGCCATATTCAACCATAGATCCCTTTTTTCATCCACAGAGCATTTAGCATAAACAAAAGAAATTAAAAAAATTCTTGAAGCAGAGTCCGTTACCTGGCAATGAATGATCTTATCCGACGTATCCACCACCGAGAGGGCAAGAGAGGTATCCCAAAAAATTCAAATCTTGCCACCAAACATGTCGTTCGAGACAAATCCGCCAAGGTGGAGTTTGTTGCCAATCTCCATAAATCTACTAGTATCAATCATAAGCTCCGCAATCATAAGAATTCTGACTTTATGATCCACAACCATATTTTTTAACCTCCTCCTCGTGGCCTTATTACCAACCCCACGAGCATTCCAAAACATAAAATTTTCCATCATCTTAAGCGCGGGAGGAAGATTTACCCCTCTTAGTTTTACGACGATTGCTCGGAGGAACCGCCAACTTGACTTTGTTCTGAAGATCCTCATCGGAGTGCGCCCCCAAAGTTAAATCGTTGATATCATGTGATTCCGGCCCCAACTCCGATTCCAACGCAACCTCGTCACTATCATCTGTGAAGCTATCAAGTGTATTAATGTGCATTGTTTTTTTCTTTTTTCGCAAAGCACGGTTCTCCTTGACCAGCTGGATGGCGACATCAAACAAAACGCTCCCATCCTGGTTGTTCCCTGCTGCCGCGGGCATTGATAAATTACCAGTTACCGCAGGTTGTGCTTGTTTGGCCAGGACTTCTGTCAACTGTTCCATCACTGTCGACTTCACCGTGCCAGCCCCTACTTCCTGTGTCATTCCAGTCAACTTGGTTTGCGTCACTGATCGAGTATCCAGGATATTAGAAGAATCGCCAACTGCGATCAAGTCAAGTGCTGCCTAGGGTAACACATCCCCTGGTTTGGGGCCGTGAACTAGCTGAGGCCGTGGACTGGCTAGGGCCATGAACTGGCTAAGGGCGTGGACTGGCTGAGGCCGTGGACTGGCCGTGTTCTGGCTTGGGTTGTGGTCTAGCTGTGGTCCGGCTGGAGCCTTGGTCTGGCTGGGGCCGTGGTCGGGCTGGGGCCCTGGACTGGCTGGGGCCGAGGTCTGGCTAAGCCATTTCTCCTGTGTTGATGCAGGGTATAGGCTGGGTGGCATTGGGAGCTGGCTGGGGCGGTGCACAAACTTGCACAATCTCCTCTAGAACACTTGCAGCTTGTTGCCTGTCTGAGACCTGTTGCCCCACTTGATCCACTCTTGTATAGTTACTTGTCGCGCCTTGCGACATTGCCGCATGATGATGTTGAGATTCATCTTTATGTAGTGACGGCTGTTCACGATTACCAGTAACCTTTGCAATCTTCAAAATTGTATACCCCACCTCTAGGAGGCATTTTTCCGTAGATTCTGGAAAGAGCTCGGCATTGTCATGGACTTTTTCTACTTTCATCGGCATCAGAAATTTTTGTAAGCGACTCAAATTTGTTTGACAACACCACCTTAACCGAATCCATGGCCACCGACATCTCCCCAACTTCCTCATTAATCTCCTCCCCCTGACTATTCTTTGCGCCACTCGAACCTACTGTGGGATTGGGAAGCTTAGCTTTTTTGATAACAGGTACATATTGTTGCTTTATAGTATTGGGTTCAACCTTTGGCTTGGTCACCTTCTCATTACCAAGATCGGAAGCTTTCCCTCCGCCCTTAAGACCTGATTTTTTTTCTACAAAACGCCTCTCGGTGCCCTATCAAAGAACAAAAATCACAGTATTTGAAGCCTGGATATTCTATCTTCTGCCAGAAACCCCTATTATTGGCCTTGTCAATCCAAACTCTAGTTGGTAATTTCTCCGCCAAAGTCATCTCCACACAAACACGGGCAAATCCCGGACGTGACAGGCAACGAGTATGATCATCCATCCGCAAAAAACCACCAAAAGAATTCACAATTACTTTTAAAATAGGGGGATGAAATAAATGCAAAAGTAAGTTAGGAAACTCTACCCATAAAGGCACCAAGATTGGGTCCTCCTTCAAACTGAAACCATCATGCCAACGAAAAGCTTTAAACCGAACTCCACGAATTAAAAAGGAGTCTCTCGACAGGACTTTCTTTGCCTCCACCTCTGACTGAAGTCGGACTAACACGTGCCGTTGATTTAGTAAATCGAGCGAAAAGTCGCCTAAAATTCCCCAAGTTCTGTGAATCGAATCTCGGATATCTGCCAAAGTTGGTCGGTAACTGGAGAATTTTAGGACGATCACATGTTTTTCCATGAAAGCTTCTCCTCATACTTCATCCGTTGTCCTGATTCCGATTGCTGGTGCTCCCTCTTTGAGGAAACGGGTTCCTTCGACCGGAGTCTCCGAAGTGTCGTCCACCAAAATTTTACCCAAAGTCTAGGCGAAAGAGGGCTTAGAGGGTGCCACTGTTTCCCCATGACCAGGTCCCATGGGGGGAGGGGCGGCGGCTGGAGGACAGCGTGAAGTCCTGGATCCAGTGTCAAAAATAAGCGCTCAAAGCTGTGTGTCGGTTCTGTGTGTCAGCAGCTGGGGCGTAGCGGCGGCTGGATCGTAACGGTGGCTGGGTCGTAACGGAAACGTTTGTGTGTCGGCGACGTACCGTAATGGCTAGCAGCTCACCCCGTTCAGAACCTGCTCCCTTGCGCCAAAGCCGTAGTGGCACTCGGCTGATGGGCGGTGGGTCGTAGCCCCTCTAGGCGGTGTATATAATTAGATTTGCTCCCTTGTAAAGGTTAAAGAGTTGCAAATACCCACTTTTTAGAAAGTTTAAACAATCTTTCACTGATCTAATACATCAACTTTCTAATAACTAAGTAGTTGCTTTATACTTTATAGTAAACTATTATTGATAATTATTAATTTTCATTTGTTAATTTGTATAGCTATTTTCTTTTCTTTATTTTCCAACTGGTATTGTTAACGGCTGGCAGTGAAAGGAAGGGGAAGAATAGAACTTTGATAGGAGCTGGCCTTATGAACTATTAGTAGATGGTTAATAGCTGTTTGTGTCCTTATTCAATTGGGATCTTATTTTTCCTTAAATTATCAGTGTGAACACCACCCCAAAGATCTGTTTAATGTATATATGTATTAAACATCCAAAGTGTATAAGCAAACCATATTCAAAGACAAAAAGGAAATTAGCCTTGATGATTTGTGAAAGCAAAACTCAAACATTCATCAAAATCCAAACGTTCTCCATTAATGGAAACAACTGCCTAGTACTTAGTTTACTCTCATTAATGCATGAAGACACGGGATTATTACTTTGATTTCTTAGATTTTTCCATTATTTACTTTATCTTAGGAAATAAGTACTGGGATTTTACTGGATTATTATGCCCCCGAGCAGCTATTTATTTTAGATACTTGCTAAAGAGTATGGAAACACGTGATGGATTTCAATTGACGGGTTGGAGAAGGGATTGGATCAAGCTAACAAAGGCAGAGCAGTAGAAATAAATACCTAGTGAAAAGTACAGGCAATGCTCTCAACACCTCCTATAGGCTATATGACAAATATCTGCCCAATTCAGGTATACATGACGACTAACTAAAGCCATATATTTCTAACATTGTTAAGTTTCATTCTAGTATGATCCTTTAGAAACATTAGCTAGTAATGATGCTATGCCATGTAATTGTGTTAGTGAAGGACAATGTACTGCTCTTGAATGGTTTTTGTATGTAAGTCTTTGTGAAACCCTTACAGGTGCTGTTGAAACATATGGGTTTTTTTAAAAAAAAATTCTTTAAACGAATTTAAAAATTGAGTGGACGGCTAGTGGTTTCACAATTTCTGGATTAAATCACGCCGTGTTTTCTGGCAATCTGCTCTCTTTTAAATAAATACAACATGCTGGTGCAGTATCTGGGTCTCTATTTTTTTATTCTGTTTGTAAAGAAGAAATGGAAAAAGGTGTGTGTCTTTTCTTGTCAATCGGGTTGGCTAGTTTGATTCTACTTCATGTTTATGGAGAGAATCCTAAGGTGGGAAGTGGTCAATCTTCCAGTTCTTGAAGCAACAGAGTTTTCTGTTTCTAAGAGATGAAGAAAACAGCCCATCAAGTATTAGAGCAAATTGAGAAAAAAAACAGAGTTGTTCTAGTCTTCACAGAGTCTTCTTCTTCCAGTTTTTTGAACCTGCAAAACAGAGTGATAAAAAGAGTCTTGCTTCTTCCTGTTTTTTCAAAATCAGTATATACCTTCAAAGTGAAATGAAGAAAACAGTTCATCTGCTAGAGAGCAATGAATTCCAGTTCTTGCTTCTTCCCATATCAACAGAGCAGTTTTGTTTCTTCATAACGTAAAACAGAGATCAGGTCTTCCACGTTTTCGTTGCTAAAACAGAGCAACAGAGTTTTGCTTCTTCCAGTTTTTCCTGCAAAACAGAAACAGTTATATGAAGAAAAACACAACAACAGAGTTTGCATTTTGCAATTCAGGAACAGTAATTGCGTTTTTGCAAAACAGAAATAGTTCTTGAGTTTTGTTTTCAAAACAGTAGTGCATCCAGAACATGTTTTGACAACAGTGTTGCTGTTTTTGCCGATTTTTTATTCCGAGCAAATGATGAGAGGGTGAATAGTATATCGTTCATTTATTGTGCACATTTGAACGAGACAGAGAAGATTCTGGGCTGTTTTATCCTGGGGACGGCGGGGCAATTAAACTGCTAGCACAATCTTGGGCAGAGCCGCGAAACGTCTTAAAAAGAGCGACCTAGTCCGCGACTCAACCCAAGAAATACTGGTACTAACTATTTCTGGAATTATTTACAGCAGTTGAATCTTATATAGGAGTTACGACAAACAGGTATGTTAAGTATTAATTTACTTCATAGTTTTTTCATTTGTTTGTCAAAGAATATTTGATTACATGACATGAGTATGCTTATTTGCATGTGCTAGTAATCGTATGCTTAATGTTAGGATGGAAACTATGCTGTATATTTGCATATTGGAATTTACGTGAGTAGAACATCCTATACATTATGCTAGCAAAATACTTAGAAATGTCTTACTGACATTATAGGTGTTGATCATATAATTGTCCCAACAGGTGCAGTATCACTTAGCTGTTAATTAGTACGGTAGGCAATGTGTAAACCCATCCTATGTGAGGGAGTGACAACAAAAATATTGCTTTATTATGAATATAGAGTATAAACCCATCTTACTTCTAAATGTAGAAATCTAACAGATTCTAAACCAAAATCTCAAGTCAAATAATCAATGAAGAAAAATTGTAATAATCAATGCTTTCCTAGAGTCGCCATTGATGAAGAGTATCCTCGTAACAATTAGTGTTGCCAATGATGAAGAGTGTCCTCGTAGCAATCCTCACGAACTAGCAATACGTAGCGGAGATCTTCCACCTCTAGAACTTTTTTCTTATGTTTCTCAACCCGGATGAAAAAGTAGGAGATAGAGAAGTAGGTTTGGAGTGGAGACCTCAACGGTATATAAAGAACTATAATTCTATTATTAGCCATCGTCGATAATAGAATTATAGTGAGATTTAAAATGGTATCTACTCATAAATAACCTTCATACTCAATTTAGTAATACATATCAAGACATAAAACGTGTAATTAGAAACCTCCATACTCAATTTAGTAATACATGTCAAGACATAAAATGTGTAATTAGAAACCTCCATACTCAATTCAGTAGTACATGTCAATACATAAAACATGTAATTAGAAACATCCATACTCAATTTAGTAATACATATCAAGACATAAACATGTAATTAGAGAAATTTCATTATCGATTTAGTAATATATGTCAATACATAAAACTTGTAATTAGAAACGTGTCTATGACCCTAGTCTTGTTTCTTATGATCACAACTAATCGGGTCTAATTGAACACCATTCTCTATACTTCGACTGTCTACAACGTATAATAATATAAACTATGTAAATCCACTTTAAGAAATTTTCTAACACTAGAAAATAACTTTACTCAAGGATACTCTTGCATACTAGTTAATTGAATATTTTTTATATTTTTTTAACAAGGACATGGGATGCAACAAGGAATCACCATTTGAATATATTTCGTCCACCACTTCATTTTCCAAAAAAATTCTGCATCAATTGCCTCTATATCTAGGGGCATAATTTAGATATTAGGATCTTTTGCGGTATTTTCTCATGTTATATTGTCAATCACCTGCGTGCATCTAGAGCCTTGGCTGGAACCATACACTCTCCTTCATCTTATTCATCAGATGACTTTCCTTCTTGTGGGGATTCCAACTAATAGATTTCATATTGCTCTCATAAACTTTATGCATCCAATAACAATAATTGCTTCAGTTGAAAATGTAAAAAATTCTTCCCAGAGGCATGGGTCTTTTTTTTAGAATCCTTAAGAAAAAAATGAACTTTCAAAAATACTATCTAGCAAAAGGAATGGTTTCTTATCATTTAAGAATTGCAGCTCGAGCAAACATGGATCAAGAAATCAAGGTTTGGGTGTTTGAAAATGGTTTCCTTGAATGCCTTTAACCCAAGTTAATGTACCCCTTGTAATTGATTATCAAAAATAACAAAGGAAGAAAAGGTAACCCTTTATCTGGACAACATTGGAATCACAGAAATTGAATTCCAAGCTTGCGTCTGAATCTCCAAAATGGCATCTGATCAGTGAATATTATTGTTTTGACAAACTGGTGGGGTTATTGAATTTAGTACACTGTTTCAGAGGCTTAAACATAAACAATTTGAACCTTGTAAAGCTACCAAAAGACTAAATGGTACGCGTTTTATGACGATCTCAATGTGCTTGGATGGGTCAACTGAAAAAATGTTATGAAGGATGATAAAACTTTTCAGTTTAAAGTAGTTTCTCTCTTTTGCAAAGAGACACATGTTATTCATATGCGAATTAATCCTTGTTTTGTTTGCTTAAAGCAAAACATAACCTATATAGCTGCTGGTTGTCACATTGAAGCAAGTGTTTGCAAGCATAACCTAGTTCGGATTCATGGAATTCTAGCATAACATTCTGGATAATTCCTCTAGCACCACCACCATTGATGCTCAACACTGTGATCGTCTTGCTTAATGAATGTGGAAAACAATCAGGCTTGTGCTTCTACTTGCACATTACGTATGCTTACTGAATCTCAAAATGAATAAGACAAAATATTGTGACCGAAGTCAAAAGAAAATATTGGATCGATTGAAATAAAATTTATTTCATAGTTTATTTTCAATTAGAGCTATGTTATTTATAGTGAAACTCTTGCAATATAGAATTGATTAGTAATTAAAATAGGGAGGGAAGAGGTTTTCATTAATAGAATAGATATAATTTTAGGAAGATTTTTTTTTATAAAGGTTAAAGAGTGGCAAATACCCACTTACTAGAAAATGCTAAACAATTTGTCACCGAGTTCTAATACATCAACCTTAAAATAACTTACTAATAGCTTTAAACTTAATGGTAAACCATTATCGGTAAATTGGGATTTCCGTAGGTTAATTTTTATAGCTATTTTGTTTTGTTGATTTCCCAATTCCAAAAACCAAATTTGTTGGGATATTCGTTTTCTATTCCTAAATGTATCAAACTTTTCCTCCTCCCCTTTTTCCTCACAAACACAAATTACCACTGGCAGCTACCAACAACACCAGTTGGAAAATCAATAGAACAAAATAGCTATACAAATTAATTTAAGGAAATCTCTATTAACCAATAATGGTTTACTATAATATTTATTAGTTATTATGAGGTTGATATATTAAAAATAAGTGACATATTGTTTAACACTTTCTAATAAGTGGGTATTTGCCACTCTTTAACCTTTACAATAAATCTTTCTAAAATTATATCCATTCCATTATCCATTAATGAAAAACTCTTCACTCCGTATTTTAATTACTAGCCAATTCTATTGTGCAAGAGTTCACTTTAAATAACATAGATTTAATTGAATATAAACTATGCAATAAAAAAATTTCAATCGACCTCGGTATTTTTTTCAACTTCAACTTCGGTCACAGTATTTTGTTTTCTTCGTTTTGAAATTCAATAAGCATACGTCATGAGCAAGCAAGAGCACAAACACTGTTGTCTTCCACATTCATCAAGCAAGATGATCACAGTGTTTAGCATTGATGGAGGAGGTGTTAGAGGAATTATCTTGAGTGTTATGCTCGAATTCCTTGAATAAGAAATATAGGTAACATATTTTGATTTTCGAGCTTGATTTCTCCATCCATATCGGAGTTTAATTACCAAGAGAATTAATAAACAGCAAAAGTAAAATCACTCTCAAAATATTTGAAAGTTGGGACTACTGGGCTGGCTTGGTTCAAGCCATCAATTAAGCCCAATCAACTATTTTTGCCACCTTCCTTTATTACAGTTGAGAGTGTTTATTATCCTTAAATCATTAACAATATTTTAGTGTTTGCCAAAGATGAAAATCTTCAAATTCTTCAAATCAGAATTTAATTTCATTTGTTAATTAATTCTTCAAGCAATTAAACTCTCATTAGGAGTTAGAAATCAAGCTAGTAAATCAAAATATGTTACCGGCAGTTCTGATTCAAGGAATTCGAGCATTATATTCGGGATAGTTCCACTAACACCGCCTCAATCAATGCTAAACACTGTGAATGCCGAAGACAATCTTGCTTGTGCGCCTGCTTGCTCATGACGTATGCTTACTGTATCACAAAACTAAGAAGATAAAATAAGGTGACCGAAATTGAAAGAAAATACTGGATTGATTGAGTTTTTTATTTCATCATTTATCTTCAATTAGATCTATGTTATTTAAAGTGAAACTCTTGCATTATAAAATTGGCTTGTAATTAAAATCGGGAGTGAAGAGATTTTCGTTAATGGAATGGATATAATTTTAGGAAGATTTCTTATAAAAGTTAAAGAATGGAAAATACCCACTTATTAGAAAGTGCTAAACAGCCTGTCACTGATTTATAATACATCAACATTCTAATAACTAACTAGTTGGTTTAAACCTTATGGTAAACTATTATTGGTAAATAGGGATTTCCATAAGTTAATATGTATAGCTATTTTGTTATGTTTATTTCCTAATTCCCCAACCACTTTGTTGGGATATTCGTTTTCTATTCCTAGATGTACTGAAGTTCTACTCCTCCCCCTTCCCCTCACAAACATAAATTACCACTTCCAGCCACCAACAACACCAATTGGGAAATCGACTGAACAAAATAGCAATAAAAATTGGCTTATGAAAATCCCTATTTACCAGTAATGGTTTGCTATAAAGTTTAAAGCAAATACTTAGTTATTAGCAGGTTGATGTATTAGAAACAGTGACAGATTGTTTCACACTTTCTAATAAGTGGGTATTTGCCACCCTTTAACTTTTACAAGAAATCTTCGTAAAATTATATCCATTCCATTATCTATTAATGAAAACCACTTAACTCCCTAATTTAATTATAGCCAATTCTATAGTGTAAGAGTTTAACTATATATAACATAGATCTAATTGAAGATAAACTATTCAATAAAAAAATTCAATTGATCACAATATCTTCTTTCAACTTCAGTCATAGTATTTTGTCTTTTTTGTTTCGAGATGCAGTAAGCCTATTTCATGAACAAGTAGAAGCACAAGCACAGTTCTCTTCCACATTCATTAAGCAAGACGATCACAGTGTTGAGCATTGATGAAAGGGGTGTTAGAGGAATTATCCTGAGTGTTATGCTCGAATTCCTTGAATTAGATCTACATGTCAAATATTTTGTTTTACTAGCTTGATTCCTATGTCCTAATGGGAGTTTAATTGCCTGAAGAATTAATTAACAGCAAATGTAAAATACGTCGCAAAATATTTGAAAGTTGGGCCTACTGGGCCTGGTTGGTTCATGCTATCAATTAAGCACGATCAACGATTTTAGCCCCATTCCTTTAATACAGTTGAGAGCACTTTATAATTCTTATCATTTGTTTATTAATTCTTCAGGAAATTAAACTCTCATTAGGACGAAGGAATCAAGCTAGTAAATCAAAATATTTTACCTATATTTTTTATTCAAGGAATTCAAGCATAACATTAGGGATAATTCCTCTGACACCGTCTCAATCAATGCTGAACAGTGTGATCATCTTGCTTAATGAATGTAAGACAAGTGTGCTTGTGCTTCTACTTGCTCATGATATAGGCCTACCAAATCTCGAAACGAAGAAAACAAAATACAGTGATCGAAGTAGAAATTGAAAGAAAATGTTGTGATCGATTGAATTTTTTTATTGCATAGTTTATCTTAAATTAGATTTAAGTTATATATAGTGAAACTCTTCTACTCTGGATTTGGCTAGTAATTAAATTAGGGAGTTAAGAGGTTTTCATTAATGGATTATGAAATGGATATAATTTTAGGAAGATTTCCTGTAAAAGTTAAAGATTGGCAAATACCACTTATTAGAAAGTGTTAAACAAATTGTTACAGATTTTTAATACATCAACCTTCTAATAAATAAGTAGTTGCTTTAAATTTTATAGTAAACCATTATTTCAAATTAGGTATTTCCACAAGTCAATTTTTATAGATATTTGGTTCAGTCGATTTCCCAACAAGTGTTGTTGGCTACTGCAAGAGGTAATTTGTGTTTGTGATGGCAAAGGGGAGGAGTAGAACTTTGATACATCTAGGAATAGAAAACGAATATCCCAACAAGGTTTGGAAATTGGGAAGTCAACAAAATAAAATAGCTATACATTTTAACTTATGGAAATCTCTATTTACCAATAATGACTTACCATAAAGTTTAAACCAACTAGTTAGTTATTAGAAGGTTGATGTATTAGAAATCAGTGACAGATTGTTTAACACTTTCTAATAAGTGGGTATTTGCCACACTTTAACCTTTATAAGAAATCTTCCTAAAATTATATCATTTCCATTAATGAAAACCTCTTCACTCCACATTTTACTTACTAGCCTATTCTATATTGCATGAGTTTCACTATAAATAACATAGATCTAATTGAAGATAAACTATGTAAAAAAAAAAAATTCAATGGATCCAGTATTTTCTTTCAACTTTAGTCACAGTATTTTTTCTTCTTCGTTTCGAGATTTAGTAAGCATACGTCATTAGCAAGCAGAAGCACAAGCACAGTTGTCTTCCTCATTCATTAAGCAAGACGATCACAGTGTTGAGCATTGATGGAGGCGGTGTTAGAAGAATTATCCCAAAGATTATGCTTGAATTCCTTGAATCAAAACTACAGGCAACATATTTTGATTTACTGGCTTGATTCCTACGTCATAATGAGAGTTTAATTGCCTGAAGAACTTATTAACAGCAAAAGAAATTCTGATTTGAAGATTTTCAACTTTTGCAAACACTAAAATGTCGTTAACGATTTAAGGATAATAAACACTCTCAACTGTATTAAAGGATGGTGGCCAAATTAGTTGATTGGGCTTTAATTGATTTCATGAACCAAACAAGCCCAACTTTCAAATATTTTGAGAGTGATTTAACTTTGAATTTTATTAATTCTTTAGGCAATTAAACTATGATATGGATGGAGGAATCAAGCTAGTAAATAAATTTCATGTACTCCAGATTCAAGGAATTAGAGCATAACACTCAGGATAATTCCTCTAACACCGCTTCCATCAATGCTAAACACCATGATCGTCTTACATAATGAATGTGGAAGACAACCGTGGTTGCGCTCCTGCTTGCTCATGACGTATGCTTACTGAATCGCGAAACGAAGAAGGCAAAATATTGTAACCGAAGTTGAAGTTGAAAAGAATGTTGTGATCGATTGAAATTTTTTATTGCATAGTTTATATTCAATTAGATCTATGTTATTTATAGTGAAACTCTTGCACTATAGAATTGGTTAGTAATTAAAATAGGGAATGAAGAGGTTTTCATTAATGGATAATGGAATGGATATAATTATAAGAAGATTTCTTGTAAAGGTTAAAGAGATTGAACGAAACACATTCCAATAAAATTCTTCTACTAACACGAGCTTCTAAAGAACCACATGATTGAAGTTGAACAAATTTTGTAAAGTGACAACCTTGCTGATATCTTCATCAAATTGGTTTAGCGCAGATTTAATCGTCCAAGTAATTCAAGTTCTACTATCATGAAGGGGAGTGATCATCAAGGGGAGTATCCAGAAGTATACCCCTGGTGTGCATTTGAAAGTATGCTACAAAAGCATCCAAAACTATGCTACATATCATATCAAAATAAATTATTAGTTGATTTATGCACGTTTACTCTTTTTCCTTCGACAAGGTTTTTCCCATTGGGTTTTCCTGTCAAGGTTTTAACGAGGCAACATTATGTTCATAGAGCATCATGAAGTATGCAAAAGTGGTGGTTGTATTCTTTTTCCTTCGAAGTGGTTTTATCCCATTAGGCTTTCCTGTCAAGGTGTTAACGAGGCAGCAACGAGGCAATAATGGTGTTAATAAGGGTATACTCATGTACTCCAAAAGATACGTGAGTTTCAATGCACCTTTCAGAAATCGTCACATAGTAATAGAATGAGACGATTTACATCTCATCCCTTTGTTGTGATTATCAGAAGGAACATCCAATCAAAGGGACCTAATTTTGCCAAAGACTTTTGAAAATATGCGCGTTGTACTCTTTTCCCTTCACTGAGGTTTTGACCCACTGGATTTTCTTAGCAAGGTTTTGATGAGGCAACATTTCGCGCATCCAACAAGACTTCAAGGTTACAATATATGATACTCTATATTTTGATCAGATTTTTATTGGATTTTCCTTTCAAGATTTTGGTAAGGTCGGTAAGGTGAACATCCAATGGGGAGTATTGTAGAATCTACTAGAAAGATGTGGTGGATGTCCACCAGCCATCTCATGCTATGAGGTGGCTTGAGTTTACCTCTTGTGCTTGCTAGATGTCACACCTTAGCTCAATCATGTTGCCTATAAATAGGCTCATGTTTGTTTACTTTAGTTAGAGTATATGAAAGAGTTAAATGTTACAGAAAGATGTATAAGGAGAGAAAGAACTAACAATAAAAGTAAACAAAATGGAAACTCATTTTCCTTAGTTGAGTTAATATCTTTCATTCATTTACAACACCTTGCTTGTAATAATTCCCGAGACTTTATTGACTGCAAATGTGTTTAACCCGAGCTCAACTAAATGTATTAACAACAGCTAGAATAGTTTAGAACATTGGGCCCACAATGATGACTGTAACTTTTGGGCCTATGGGGATAGTAGAATGAGCTCAGTTTGACCTGGAAATATAGGATTTGTTTGGTTGTGCAAAAAATAGACATGAAAATTGAAACCGTTTTCGTGAATCTGATTCTAAGGCCTTCCCCTCAGACTTGGATTCCCATGAGTAGTGAGAAAACAGTCTAATAAAGAATTAATTTCTTGTCAGTGAATAGACAACTAAAATGTGGAAATCTGCATAACAAGGAAAATGGATTCCATTTCCCAAAGAAAATGGCTAACCAAACAGACCCTAAGAGAAAATTAGATCCTATAGCAGACGATGTGGTGCGTGCGGGCTCATTTCAACTATTTACAAGTCCTAACAATTCATTGATCGATAATAATCTGGACCATGTATTTAAATAAAAATTAATATTTTTTATAGGTTCCTTTTACGAATCATCTGAAATTAAGATTTGGATCAAAATGTTGTCAGGCCAGTTAAAGAGCTTCCGCTTCAGGTTCATTTTTATATCTCTTTGGATAAAATTCACATTAAATATATCATGGGTTGCAATTATTATATTGATATGGTTTTTAATAACCAACGCCACCGACAACCTCTTCTTTATAAAGGCACACTGAATCGCATGTGTACAATACTAACCTTGACGCACGTGCCATAAATCTAAAAAATATATGTTGCAGATGCTATGTGAGGACCAACTTGGATTATAATACTTTGATTTCCCAAGTTTGGAATGTCTGTTACATGGTTACCTTGTATCTATTCATAAATAGTTCATCACTACAAAATTTTGATTTTGCTAGGAATATTTAAAAAAAAAATCACAATTGGTATAAATTATTTATTAAAGAATTTCAATTGATCCAAAACACATTAAATCATAATACTATTTCTTGCCCCCACCCTTCTGCCCTTGTGCAAAACCAACCAACCCATCCATCAAACTTCTAAACAAAACTCAAGAATTTTAATAACTGCTAAGTTTTGCCAATGGGGTATTTGCTACTCTTTAAGTGACAAATTGTTTAGCACTTTCTAATAAGTGGGTATTTGCTACTCTTAAACCTTTATAAGAAATCTTCCTATAATTATATCCATTCCATTATCCAATAATGAAAACCTCTTCAATTCATATTTTAATTACTAGCCAATTATATAGTGCAAGAGTTTTTCACTATAAATAACATAGATCTAATTGAACACTATGCAATAAAAAAATTTCAATCGTTCTCTATATTATTTTTCAACTTCAAATTTGGTCACAATAATTTTTATTCTTCGTCTCGAGATTCAATAAGCATACGTCATGATCAAGCAAGAGCTCAAGAATGGTTGTCTTCCACATTGATTAAGGAAGACGATCACAATGCTTAGCATTGATGGAGGTAGTGTTAGAGGAATTATCCCGAGTGTTATGCTCAAATTCCTTGTATCATAACTAAAGGTAAGATATTTTAATTTACTAGCTTGATTCCACGGTCCATATCGGAGTTTAATTACCAGAAGAGTTAATAAACAACAAAAGAAAAATCACCCTTAAAATATTTGAAAGTTGCACCTATTGGGTTTGCTTGGTTCAAGACATCAATTAAGCCCAATAAACTATTTTGGCCTATTTCCTTCAATACAGTTGAGAGCACTTTGTTATCATTAAATCATTAAAAACATTTAGTGTTTGTAAAAACTGAAATATTGCAAATCGTTTAAATCAGAATATCTTTCATATGTTAATTAATTCTCTAGGAAGTTAAACTCTCATTAGGACGTAGGACTCAAGCTAGTAAATCAAAATATGTTACCTGTAGTTATGATTCATGGAGTTCTAGCATAACATTATGGATAATTCCTCTAGCACCACCACCATCAATGCTCAACACTATGATCATCTTGCTTAATAAATGTGGAAAACAACCAGGCTTGTGCTCCTGCTTGCACATTACGTATGCTTACTGAATCTCAAAACGAATAAAACAAAATACTGTGACTGAAGTCGAAAGAAAATACTGGATCGATTGAAATAAAATTTATTGCATATTTTATCTTCAATTAGAGCTATGTTATTTATAGTGAAACCCTTGCAATATAGAATTGATTATTAATTAAAATAGGGAGTTAACAACCCATGAGCAAGCAGGAGCACAAACACTGTTATCTTCCAATTAAACTTCGGTCACAGTATTTTGTTTTCTTCGTTTTGAAAATCAATAAGCATATGTCATGAGCAAGCAGGAGCACAAACACTGTTGTCTTCCACATTCATCAAGCAAGACGGTCACAATGTTTAGCATTGATGGAGGCATTGTTAGCGGAATTATCCTGAGTGTTATGCTCAAATTCCTTGAATCAGAAGTATAGGTAACATATTTCGGCCTTCTAGCTTGATTCCTCCATTCATATCAGAGTTTAATTACCAAGAGAATTAATAAACAGCAAAAGTAAAATCACTCTCAAAATATTTGAAAATTGGGACTATTGGGCTGGCTTGGTTCATGCCATCAATTAAACCCAATCAACTATTTTTGCCACATTCCTTTAATACAGTTGAGAGTGTTTATTATCCTTAAATCATTAACAATATTTTAGTGTTTGTAAAAGCTGAAAATCTTCAAATTGATCAAATTAGAATGTCATTTCATCTGTTAATTAATTCTTCAAGCAATTAAACTCTCATTAGGAGTTAGAAATCAAGCTAGTAAATCAAAATATGTTACCGGCAGTTCTGATTTCAAGGAATTTTAGCATAATATTCGGGATAGTTCCACTAACACCGCCTCAATCAATGCTAAACACTGTGATCATCTTGCTTAATGAATGGCGAAGACAATCTTGCTTGTGCGCCTGCTTGCTCATGACGTATGCTTACTGAACAAAATAGCACTAAAAATTAGCTTATGAAAATCCCTATTTACCAGTAATGGTTTACTATAAAGTTTAAAGAAAATACTTAGTTATTAGAAGGTTGATGTATTAGAAACAGTGACAGATTGTTTCACACTTTCTACAAGAAATCTTCGTAAAACTATATCCATTCCATTATCCATTAATAAAAACCACTTAATTCCCTAATTTAATTATAGCCAATTCTATATTGTAAGAGTTTCACTATATATAACATTGATATAATTGAAGATAATAATTCAATAAAAAATTCAATTGATCACAATATCTTCTTTCAACTTCTGTCACAGTATTTTGTCTTCTTCGTTTCGAGATGCAGTAAGCCTATTTCATGAACAAGTAGAAGCACAAGCACGGTTGTCTTCCACATTCATTAAGCAAGATGATCACAGTGTTGACCATTAATAAAAGCGGTGTTAGAGGAATTATCTTGAGTGTTATGCTCGAATTCCTTGAATTAGATCTACATGTTACATATTTTGATTTACTAGCTTGATTCCTAGGTCCGAATGTTACATATTCGGGATAGTTCCACTAACACCGCCTCAATCAATGCTAAACTTTGTGATCATCTTGCTTAATGAATGCCGAAGACAATCTTACTTGTGTGCCTGCTTGCTCATGAAGTATGCTTACTGTATCTCAAAACTAAGAAGATAAAATAAGGTGACCGAAATTGAAAGAAAATACTGGATTGATTGAGTTTTTTATTGCATCATTTATCTTCAATTAGATCTATGTTATTTAAAGTGAAACTCTTGCATTATAAAATTGGCTTGTAATTAAAATCGGGAGTGAAGAGATTTTCGTTAATGGAATGGATAAAATTTTAGGAAGATTTCTTATAAAAGTTAAAGAATGGCAAATACCCACTTATTAGAAAGTGCTAAACAAACTGTCACTGATTTCTAATACATCAACATTCTAATAACTAACTAGTTGGTTTAAACCTTATGGTAAACTATTATTGGTAAATAGGGATTTCCATAAGTTAATATGTATAGCTATTTTGTTATGTTGATTTCCTAATTCCCCAACCACTTTGTTGGGATATTCGTTTTCTATTCCTAGATGTACTGATGTTCTAGTCCCCCCCCCCCCCCCCCCCCCCCCCCCCCTTCCTTTCAAAAACATAAATTACCACTTGCAGCCACCTACAACACCAGTTGGGAATCGACTGAACAAAATAGCAATAAAAATTGGCTTATGAAAATCCCTATTTACCAGTAATGGTTTACTATAAAGTTTAAAACAAATACTTAGTTATTAGAAGGTTGGTGTATTAGAAACAGTGACAGATTGTTTCACACTTTCTAATAAGTGGGTATTTGCCACCCTTTAACTTTTACAAGAAATCTTCGTAAAATTATATCCATTCCATTATCTATTAATGAAAACCACTTAACTCCCTAATTTAATTATAGCCAATTCTATAGTGTAAGAGTTTCACTATATATAACATAGATCTAACTGAAGATAAACTATTCAATAAAAAAATTCAATTGATCACAATATCTTCTTTCAACTTCAATCATAGTATTTTGTCTTTTTTGTTTCGAGATGCAGTAAGCCTATTTCATGAACAAGTAGAAGCACAAGCACGGTTGTCTTCCACATTCATTAAGCAAGACGATCACAGTGTTGAGCATTGATGAAAGCGGTGTTAGAGGACTTATCTTGAGTGTTATGCTCGAATTCCTTGAATTAGATCTACATGTTAAATATTTTGTTTTACTAGCTTGATTCCTATGTCCTAATGGGAGTTTAATTGCCTGAAGAATTAATTAACAAAAAATGTAAAATCAGTCTCAAAATATTCAAAAGTTGGGCCTACAGGGCCTGGTTGGTTCATGCTATCAATTAAGCACAATCAACGATTTTAGCCCCATTCCTTTAATACAGTTGAGAGCACTTTATAATCCTTAAATTGTTAACACTTTTTTAGTGTTTACAAAAGCTGAAAATCTTGAAAACGCTCAACTCATTATTTATTTTCATTTGTTTATTAATTCTTCAGTCCATTAAACTCTCATAAGGACGTAGGAATCAAGCAAGTAAATTTTGTACATTCGGGATAATTCCTCTGACACCGCCTCCATCAATGTCGAACATTGTGATCATCTTGCTTAATGAATGCGAAAGAGAACCGTGTTTGTGCTCCTACTTGCTCATGATATAGGCTTACCAAATCTCGAAACGAAGAAGACAAAATACAGTGACCAAAATAGAAATTGAAAGAAAATGTTGTGATCGATTGAATTTTTTTATTGCATAGTTTATCTTAAA
Organism: Berberis vulgaris; assembly: GCA_963556465.1. Taxonomy (NCBI): domain Eukaryota; kingdom Viridiplantae; phylum Streptophyta; class Magnoliopsida; order Ranunculales; family Berberidaceae; genus Berberis; species Berberis vulgaris. The sequence continues at coordinate 11,808,581 of OY747132.1, read as the reverse complement.
TTAGATCTAAGTTATATATAGTGAAACTCTTCCACTCTGGATTTGGCTAGTAATTAAATTAGGGAGTTAAGAGGTTTTCATTAATGGATTATGAAATGGATATAATTTTAGGAAGATTTCTTGTAAAAGTTAAAGAGTGGCAAATACCCACTTATTAGAACGTGTTAAACAATCTGTTATAGATTTTTAATACATCAACCTTCTAATAAATAAGTAGTTGCTTTAAACTTTATAGTAAACCATTATTTGAAAATAGGGATTTCCATAAGTCTATTTTTATAGGTATTTTGTTCAGTCGATTTCCCAACTGGTGTTGTTGGCTGCTTCAAGAGGTAACTTGTGTTTGTGATGGGAAAGAGGAGGAGTAGAACTTTGATACATCTAGGATTAGAAAATGAATATCCCAACAAGGTTTGGGAATTGGGAAGTCAACAAAATAAAATAGCTATACATATTAACTTATGGAAATCCCTATTTACCAATAATGGTTTACCATAAAGTTTAAACCAACTAGTTAGTTATTAGAAAGTTGATGTATTAGAAATCAGTGGAAAATTGTTTAGCACTTTCTAATAAGTGGGTATTTGCTACACTTTAACCATTATAAGAAATCTTCCTAAAATTATATCCATTCCATTAATGAAAACCTCTTCACTCCACATTTTACTTACTAGCCAATTCTATATTGCAAGAGTTTCACTATAAATAAAATAGATCTAATTGAAGATAAACAATGTAAAAAACAAAATTCAATGGATCTAGTATTTTCTTTCAACTTCGGTCACCGTATTTTGTCTTTTTCATTTCGAGATTCAGTAAGCATACGTCATGAACAAGCAGGAGCACAAACACGGTTGTCTTCCGCATTCATTAAGCAAGATGATCACAGTGTTGAGCATTGATGGAGGCAGTGTTAGAAGAATTATCCCAAAGATTATGTTTGAATTCCTTGAATCAGAACTACAGGTAACATATTTTGATTTACTAGCTTGATTCCTATGTCATAATGAGAGTTTAACTGCCTCAAGAATTAATTAACAACAAAAGATTTGAAGATTTTCAACTTTCACAAACACTAAAATATCGTTAACGATTTAAGGTTAATAAACACTCTCAACTGTATTAAAGAAAGGTGGCCAAATTAGTTGATTGGGCTTAATTGATGTCATGAACCAAACAAGCCCAACTTTCAAATATTTTGAAAGTGATTTAACTTTGACTTTTATTAATTCTTCAGGCAATTAAACTCCGATATGGATGGAGGAATCAAGCTAGTAAATCAATTTCATGTACTCCAGATTCAATAAATTAGAGCATAACACTCAGGATAATTCCTCTAACACCGCTTCCATCAATGCTAAACACCATGATCGTCTTACATAATGAATGTGGAAGAAAACCGTGGTTGTGCTCCAACTTGCTCATGACGTATGCTTACTGAATCGCGAAGCGAATAAGACAAAATATTGTAGCCAAAGTTGAAGTAAAAAAAAATGTTGTGATCGATTGAAATTTTTTATTGCATAGTTTATCTTAAATTAGATCTAAGTTATATATAGTGAAACTCTTCCACTCTTGATTTGGCTAGTAATTAAATTAGGGAGTTAAGAGGTTTTCATTAATGGATTATGAAATGGATATAATTTTAGGAAGATTTCTTGTAAAAGTTAAAAAGTGGCAAATACCCACTTATTAGAACGTGTTAAACAATCTGTTACATATTTTTAATACATCAATCTTCTAATAAATAAGTAGTTGATTTAAACTTTATAGTAAACCATTATTTGAAAATAGGGATTTCCATAAGTCAATTTTTATAGATATTTTGTTCAGTCGATTTCCCAACTGGTGTTGTTGGCAGCTGCAAAGAGGTAATTTGTGTTTGTGATGGGAAAGGGGAGGAGTAAAACTTTGATACATCTATGAATAGAAAATGAATATCCCAACAATGTTTGGGAATTGGAAGTCAACAAAAAAAAAAAAAGCTATACATATTAACTTATGGAAATCGCTATTTACCAATAATGGTTTACCATAAAGTTTAAACCAACTAGTTAGTTATTAGAAGGTTGATGTATTAGAAATCAGTGACAAATTGTTTAGCACTTTCTAATAAGTGTGTATTTGCCACACTTTAACCTTTATAAGAAATCTTCCTAAAATTATATCCATTCCATTAATGAAAACCTCTTCACTCCACATTTTACTTACTAACCAATTCTATATTGCAAGAGTTTGATTATAAATAACATAGATCTAATTGAAGATAAACTATGTAAAAAAAAATAAAAAATTCAATGGATACAGTATTTTCTTTCGACTTCGGTCACAATATTTTGTCTTCTTCGTTTCGAGATTCAGTAAGCATATGTCATGAGCAAGCAGGAGCACAAGCACGGTTGTCTTCCGTATTCATTAAGCAAGACGATCAAAGTGTTGAGCATTGATGGAGGCGGTTTTAGAAGAATTATCCCAAAGATTATGCTTGAATTCCTTGAATAAAAACTACAGGTAAAATATTTTGATTTACTAGCTTTATTCCTACATCTTAAGGAGAGTTTAACTGTCTGAAGAATTAATTAACAACAAAAGAAATTCTGATTTGAAGATTTTCAACTTTTGCAAACACTAAAATATCGTTAACGATTTAAGGATAATAAACACTCTCAACTGTATTAAAGGAATGTTCCAAATTAGTTGATTGGGCTTAATTGATGTCATGAACCAAGCAAACCCGACTTTCAAATATTTTGAGAGTGATTTAACTTTGACTTTTATTAATTCTTCAGGCAATTAAACTCCGATATGGATGGAGGAATCAAGCTAGTAAATAAATTTCATGTACTCCAGATTCAAGGAATTAGAGCATAACACTCAGGATAATTCCTCTAACACCGCTTCCATCAATGCTAAACACCATGCTCTTCTTACATAATGAATGTGGAAGACAACCGTGCTTGTGCTTGTGCTCCTGCTTGCTCATGACGTATACTTACTGAATCGCAAAACGAATAAGACAAAATACAGTAACCGAATTCGAAGTTGAAAAAAATGTTGTGATCGATTGAAATTTTTTATTGCATAGTTTATATTCAATTAGATCTATGTTATTTATAGTGAAACTTCTGCACTATAGAATTGGTTAGTAATTAAAATAAGGAATGAAGAGGTTTTCATTAATGGATAATGGAATGGATATATTTTTAAAAAGATTTCTTGTAAAGGTTAAAGAGTGGCAAATACCCACTTATTAGAAAATGCTATACAATCTGTCACTGATTTCTAGTACATCAACCTTATAATAACTAAGTAGTTGATTTAAACTTTATAGTAAACCACTATTGGTAAATAGGTATTTCCTTAAGTTAATTTGTATAGCTATTTAGTTCTGACGATTTTCCAACAAGTGTTGTTGGCGTCTGCCAGTGGTAATTTTTGTTTTGATACATCTAGGAATACAAAACGAATGTCCCAAGAAATTGATTTTTTTTTTAATTGGGAAATTAACATAGCAAAATAGCTATACAACTTAACTTGTGGAAATCTCTATCTATCAATAATGGTTTACCATAAAGTTTAAAGCAACTAGTAAGTTATTTGAATGTTAATGTATTAGAACTCAGTGACAAATTGTTTAGCACTTTCTAATAAGTGGGTATTTGTCAATCTTTAACCTTTATAAGAAATCTTCCTAAAATTATATCCATCCCATTAATGAAAACCTCTTCCCTCCCTATTTTAATTACTTTTCAATTCTATTGTTCAAGAGTTTCACTATAAATGACATAGATCTAATTTAACATAAACTATGCAATAAAAAAAGTTCAATTGATCCAGTATTTTCTTTCAACTTCGGTCACAGTATTTTGCCTTCTTCATTTTGAGATTTAGTAAGTATACGTCATGAGCAAGCAGGATCACAAGCAAGGTTGTCTTCCGCATTCATTAAGCAAAACGATCACAGTGTAAAACATTGATGGAGGCGGTGTTAGAGGAATTATCCATAATGTTATGCTCAAATTCCTTCAATCGAAACTATAGGTAACATATTTTGATTTACTATCTTGATTCCTATGTCCTAATGAGAGTTTAATTGCCTGAAGAATTAATTAATAGATGAAAAGATATTCTGCTTTGAACAATTTGAAAATTTAAGCTTTTGCAAACTCTAAAAAATTGTTAACGATTTAAGTATAATAAAGTGCTCTCACCTGTATTAAAGGAAAGGTGCCAATATAGATTATTAGGCTTAATTGATGGCATGAACCAAGCAGGCCCAGTACGCCCAACTTTCAAATGTTTTAATAATGATTTTACTTTTTTTGTTTATTAATTCTTCAGGCAATTAAACTATTAGGAAGAAAAAATCAAGCTAGTAAATAAAAATATGTTACATGTGGTTCTGATTCAAGGAAATTGAGCATAACACTCAGGATAATTACTCTAACACCGCCTCCATTAGTGCTAAACATTGTGATCGTCTAGCTTAATAAATGTGGAAGACAACCGTGTGTTGTGCTCATGTTTGTTCATGACGCATGTTTATTAAATCTCGAAACGAAGAAGACAAAATACTGTGATCGAAGCTGAAGTTGAAAACAAATAGTGAGATCGAATGAATTTTTTTATTGCATAGTTTATATTCAATTAGATCTATGTTATTTATAATGAAACTCTTGCACTATAGAATTGGATAGTAATTAAAATAGGAAGTGAAGAGGTTTTCATTAATGGATAATGGAATGGATATAATTTTTGGAAGATTTCTTGTAAAGGTTAAAGAGTGGCAAATACCCACTTATTAGAAAGTGCTAAACAATCTGTCACTGATTTCTAATACATCAACCTTATACTAACTAAGTTGTTGCTTTAAACTTTATAGTAAACCATTATTGGTAAATAGGGATTTCCATATGTTAATTTGTATAGCTATTTTGTTCTGTCAATTTTCCAACTGGTGTTGTTGACGGCTGCCAACGGTAATTTGTGTTTGTGAGGAGTAAAACTTTGATACATCTAGGAATAAAAAAATGAATATCCCAACAAATTGGTTTGGGAATTGGGAAATCAACAGAAAAAAAAAATAGCTATACAAATTAATTTATGGAAATCTCTATTTACCGATAATGGTTTACAATAAAGTTTAAAGCAACTACTTAGTTATTAAAAGGTTGATGTATTAGAAATCAGTGACAAATTGTTTAGCACTTTCTAATAAGTGTGTATTTGCCACTCTTAACCTTTATAACAAATTTTCCTAAAATTATATCCATTCCATTATCCATTAATGAAAGCCTCTTCACTCCCTATTTTAGCCAATTCTAGAGTGCAAGAGTTTCACTATAAATAACATAGATCTAATTGATGACAAACTAAGCAATAAATTTTTTCAATTGATCCAGTATTTTCTTTCAACTTCGATCACAGTATTTTGTCTCTTTCGTTTTGAGATTCAGTAAGCATACGTCATGAGCAAACAGTAGCACAAGCACGGTTGTCCACGTACCGCATTGATTAAGCAAGACGATCACAGTGTTGAGCATTGATGGAGGTGTTGTTAGAAATATTATGCATGAATTCCTTGAATCAAAACTACAAGTAATATATTTTGATTTACTAGCTTAATTCCTACATCCTAATGAGAGTTCAATTGCCTGAAGAATCAATTAACGGATGAAAAGAAATTTTGATTTGAACGATTTGAAGATTTCAGCTTTTGCAAACACTAGAAAATGTTAACAATTTAAGGATAATAAAGTGCTCTCAACTGTATTAAAGGAAGGGGACCAAAACAGTTGATTGGGCTTAATTGATGGCATGAACCAAGCAGACCTAATAGGCCAAACTTTCTAATATTTTTAGAGTGATTTTACTTTTGCTGTTTATTAATTCTTCAGGCCATTAAACTCCGTGAATCAAGCTCGTAAATCAAAATATGTTACCTGTAGTTCTGATTCAAGGAATTCGAGCACAACAATCGAGATAAATCCTCAAACACCACCTCCATCAATGTAAAACATTTTGATTGTCTCGCTTAATGAATGTGAACGACAATCATATTTGTGCTCCTACTTGCTCTCGACATATGCTTATTGAATCTCGAAACGAATAAGACAAAATACTGTGACAGATGTTGAAGTTGAAAGAAAATTCTGTGATCGATTGAATTTTTTTTATTTCATAGTTCATCTTCAGTTAGATCTATGTTATTTATAGTGAAACTCTTGCACTATAGAATTGGCTAATAATTAAAATAGTGAGTGAAGAGGTTTTCTTTAATGGATTATGGAATGAATATAATTTTAGGAAGATTTTTTGTAAAGGTTAAAGAGTTGCAAATACCCACTTTTTAGAAAGTGTTAAACAATCTTTTCATTGATCTAATACATCAACTTTCAAATAACTAAGTAGTTGCTTTAAACTTTATAGTAAACTATTATTGATAATTATGAATTTTCATTTGTTAATTTGTATAGCTATTTTCTTTTCTTTATTTTCCAACTGGTATTGTTAACGGCTGGCAGTGAAGGGAAGGGGAGGAATAGAACTTTGATAGGAGCTGGCCTTATAGACTCCTTTGTGAAACACGTCCATGTGTCACCCACGCGTTATGAACTATAAGTAGATGGTTAATAGCTGTTTGTTTCCTTATTCAATTGGGATCTTATTTTCCCTTAAATTATCAGTGTGAACACCCCACCCCAAAGATCTGTTTAGTGTATATGCAAACCATATTCAAAGACAAAAAGGAAATTAACGTTGATGATTTGTGAAAGCAAAACTCAAACATTCATCAAAATCCAAACGTTCTCCATTAACTCAAATCAGACACAATGACACAAGAAACAAAATACCTTGTCTTGTCTATTTTTCGCTATTTCGATTAAAGAAAAACGAATAAAAGAGATCTGTTTGTTCCATTGAAGAGGATAAATTAGGGAAAATGTATTTTAGTTATCTATGGAAACAACTGCCTAGTACTTAGTTTACTCTCATTAAGGCATGAAGACACGGGGATTATTACTTTGATTTCTTAGATTTTTCCATTTCTACTTCATCTCAGGAAATAAGTAGTGGGATTTTATTGGATTATTATGCCCCCGAGCAGCTATTTATTTTAGATACTTGCTAAAGAGTATGGAAACACGTGATCGATTTCAATTGAAGGGTTGGAGAAGGGATTGGATCAAGCTAACAAAGGCAGAGCAGTAGAAATATATACCCAGTGAAAAGTACAGGCAATGCTCTCAACACCTCCTATAGGCTATATGACAAATATCTGCCCAATTCAGGTATACATGACCACTAACTAAAGCCATATATTTCTAACATTGTTAAGTTTCCTTCTAGTAATGATGCTATGCCATGTAATTGTGTTAGTGAAGGACAATGTACTGCTCTTGAATGGTTTTTGTATATAAGCCTTTGTGAAACCCTTACAGGTGCAGTATCACTTAGTTGTTAATTGTGTATATGCACAATATCTATAGTATGGTAGACAATGTGTAAATGAGGGAGTGACAACAAAAATATTGCTTTATTATGAATATAGAGTATAAACCCATCTTACTTCTAAATGTAGAAATCTAACAGATTCTAAACCAAAATCTCATGTCAATAATCAATGAAGAAAAATTGTAATAATTAATGCTTACCTAGAGTCGCCATTGATGAAGAGTATTCTCGTAGCAATTAGTGTCGCCATTGATGAAGAGTGTCCTCGTAGCAATCCTCATGACTCCATTGTAATCAATGTGTAGTTGCCATTGATGAGAAGTATTCTCGTAGCAATCCTCACGAACTAGCAATACGTAGCGGAGAGATCTTCCACCTCTAGAACTTTTCTCTTATGTTTCTCAACCCGGATGAAAAAGTAGGAGATAGATAATTAGGTTTGGAGTGGAGACCTCAACGTTATATAAAGAACTATAATTCATCTAATTAGAAAATTTCATTCTCGATTTAGTAATATATGTCAATACATAAAACTTGTAATTAGAAACGGGTCTATGACCCTAGTCTTGTTTCTTATGATCACAATTAATCAGGTCAAATTGAACACCATTCATCTATAGTTCGACTGTCTAAAACGCATAATAATATAAACTATATAGATCCACTTTAAAAAAAAATTATATTTTTTATACTAGTTAATTAAATATTTTTTATATTTTTTTAACAAGCACATGGGATGCAACAAGGAATCACCATTTGAATATATTTGGTCCACCACTTCCTTTTCCAAAAAAATTTCGCATCAATTGCCTCTATATCTAGGGGCATAATCTAGATATTAGGATCTTTTGCGGTATTTTCTCATGTTATATTGTCAATCACCTCTCCTTCATCTTATTCATCAGATGACTTTCCTTCTTGTGGGGATTCCAACTAATAGATTTCATATTGCTCTCTCATAAACTTCATCCATCCAATAGCAATAATTGCTTCAGGTGAAAATGTAAAAAATTCTTCCCAGAGGCATGGGTCTTGTTTTTAGAATCCTTATGAAAAAATGAACTTTCAAAAATACTATCTAGCAAAAGGAATGGTTTCTTATCATTTAAGAATTGCAGCTCGAGCAAACATGGATCAAGAAATCAAGGTTTGGGTGTTTGAAAATGGTTTCCTTGAATGCCTTTAATCCAAGTTAATGTAGCCCTTGTAATTGATTATCAAAAATAACAAAGGAAGAAAAGGTAACCCTTATCTGGACAACATTGGAATCACAGAAATTGAATTCCAAGCTTGCGTCTGAATCTCCAAAATGGCATCTGATCAGTGAATCAAAATGTATTATTGTTTTGACAAACTGGTGGGGTTATTGAATTTAGTACACTGTTTCAGAGGCTTAAACATAAACAATTTGAACCATGTAAAGCTACCAAAAGACTCAAAGGTACGCGTTTTATGACGATCTCAATGTGCTTAGATGGGCCAACTGAAAAAATGTTATGAAGGATGATAAAACTTTTCAGTTGAAAGTAGTTTCGCTCTTCTGCAAAGAGACTCATGTTATTCATATGCGAATTAATCCTTGTTTTGTTTGCTTAAAGCAAACATAACCGATATAGCTGCTGGTTGTCACATTGAAGCAAGTGTTTGCAAGCTAAAAAAGCAAAAGTAGAGAGAGAGGTCTTATCTTGTCAAAAACATTTTCTTTCGAATAACTGAAGCATCTTTTCTACAAGAAGCTTTGAAGTCTAAATTCTTAAGATTATATACAGTAAGAGTTATGGACTCTAGTATAGAAGATATAGTGGAAACCCGGCTAACATTGGAACACTACTTGCCTGGCAATAATTACTTATAGTTTATTGAATGTGTTCATCGACTAATCTTCCCGTCATCTTCTTCCATGAATATAGTGAGGTTGGGGTTGTATAAAATGTTGGTGTGGTTTGTTGTGTTTAGGGATGGAAGTGGGGCAGTTTTTTGCGTATAATTTTTTATGCCCTGAACCGTTTGGTGTGGATTAGGTTTATCTTAAAGGTCTATGGGGCGAATACATGGATCAAAATTGGATCTGTCACTGTTTCATAGTAGATAGGGATTTAGCCATATTTGCCCCACGGATATCCGTTTATATATCTATGATAATACTAATATACTTTCAACACTAAAATAACTTCTACGTTCATTCCTCCGAACTCTCCATCGCTTCTCCTCTCCATCAAAAAGACTCAGCACAAATAACCCACGCCTCCACCAACCTCCGCCAACCACCAGGTTCTTCTTCTTCTACTTTTTTTTTCTTCTTCTTCTCCTTCTCTTTTCTTTTGTCGACCTGATCTTCTCCCCGCCTGCTCTCCATCTCTCTTTCTCGAAAGCACCACCACCCCTCCCAACCGCTTCCATCTCCCCTCCCTGCCTCCCACTTCCTCTCCCCCTCTCTATTTTGTAAGCACAACCATAAGTCACCCTCTCAGTTTCGCAAGGGACAGATATGTAATGGGGTGCTCTGAACAGAGCAATGAAAGAGCTTATGGGGGGTTTGAAACGGGTAAATTTTGTGTTTGAAGCTACATTTTGGGGAGGGGATCCCAATGAGCGGCATGTTTGGATATGCTAATCAGTGTTGGGGGTGGAAATTTGGAGATGCAAGGAGGGTGAGTGAATTATTTGTGGATGGAGATATTTCGGGGAGGTAATTTTTGTTTGTGTGTTGAACACGACTGGCATTTGAGTTAAGGGACGGTACGGAATTTTGATATTGATTGTTGCTATGGGGTGATTGTTGTTTGCAGGAAATGACAGTAAATACTAGTCTCTTTAATAGTGTTGAACAAAATAATCCTCCACAGGGAAGATAAATCGTGAATGCACAAGACATCACACCTCCTTCATCTACATATGTCGCTGCTTCAACTTCATCAATAACAACACCATCAGATTTTGAGAAGAATATAGCTTTTAAATGGATATTCGGGTAGGGTGGATATTCGACAACCGTCCGGAGCGGGGATGGTTTATAAAAAATTGTATAGAAAAGATATTCAGGGCGGATTCGAGGAACCGTGATCTCCAGTGAGGCAGAGATGGATTTGCCCAAATTCGCCCCGTTGCCATCTCTATCTGCTATTTATAATAGATCTTAGCTCACTATAGAAAATTCAAAGATAAAATAAGAGGAAAAATTGAAAGAAGCAAAATATGCACCGAGCAATAAGGAAGAGTGTTAATTCTGCTTACGGCCCAAAAAGAAAAATAGTCGTGCTGATGATAAGGACAAACCTACCAGGTGATATTGAGTTCCAAAACACAATATTGGATAAAAAAAACAAACATGTATAATATTAACATATTTCAATAAAATAACATTCCTTGTATTCTAGAATCTACTAGAAAGATGTGGTGGATATCCACCAGCCATCTCATGCTATGAGGTGGCATGAGTTTACCTTTTGTGCTTGCTAGATGTCACACCTTAGTTCAATCATGTTTCTTATAAATAGGCTCATGTTTGTTTACTTTAGTTAGAGTATATAAAAGAGTGAAACGTTACAGAAAGATGTATAAGGAGAGAAAGAGTGAATAATAAAAGTATACAAAATGGAAACTCATTTTCCTTGGTTGTGTTAATATATTTCATTTATTTACAACACGTTATCAACACAAAGCTCTGGCCGATTGAGGGTACAAAGTTTCGACCAATTGAGCGATACGTGATTATTGTATTTCACTTTGATATAAGGGCATGTGAGCACGAAGCTCGGCTTGGGTAAGGTTTCTCCGCTTTCTCTTTTTCAAACTCTTTATTCAAAAAAGTTTAGAGGTAAGTTATTCAAACTAGAGCTTATATTTTCCTGAATTTTAATGTGATTGTTTTCATGATATATATAACATCTAGTGGATATTGCATTACATGAAAACATTATTTTGATGGCGGTGTTTCATGCTCAGAATTCAAACTTTGTTTAAATCTCAGACCCCTCATCACACACATCACAATATTACACGTGTATTTGGAATAGAGGTTAGAATAACATTAGAATCTTTCACTTCGAATCATGTGGTGTTTGGTAGATACCATTGATGGTCCTGATAATTGGATAAATTATAGGCTAGATGATACATCACTCATATAAAGAAAATCCAATCCACTAGAATAACCAATAAGTGAAAGAACCAAAACTGAGATAACAAGATAGCAATTAATACCTCATCGGTTTCTTCCTTTTTTCTCTTGACATTGATCGTCTCCAAAATTGTCTTCTAAATAAACAATGAAAGGTGAGCGTGGCTAGCCAAAGGCGTCGATTCTCATCTAGGTTTCCATAATTGTCTTTTAAGGCAGAATTCCAGCTCCCCCATAGGTAGAATTGCCAGGTTTCTCAAAGCCGAAAACCACACCAAACTCATCGACGCTGGTGCCCCCGTATAACTAGCGTCATGCTCAGTACCTTGCTGGTGAAGCTCTTAAGCTTGCTTATGATTTCAAATTAATTTGTTTGTCATCAAACTATTAGAGTATTTTCATTAAATAACATCCAATTTATAAGCCTCTTCACTAGACCTAACCTCAAATATCTCCAGCATATTTCTCTGTTACAACTACCTAAGAGGAGTTACAACCGCCTGTAAGCAGATGACTCACTTATCTGCCACGTGTCTCACTAATCTACTGGAGTTACAACTGCATGCAAGCAGATCACTCACTTATCTGCCACATATGTCACGAATCTGCTAGAGTTACAACCGCCTGCAAGCAGATAACTCACTTATCTGCCACGTGTCTCACCCATCTGCTGGAGTTACAACCGCCTGCAAGCAGATCACTTACTCATTTGCCATGTGTCTCGCTCATCTGCCTCTACAAATAGCCAAACACAAATCCATGTGGATGTAACACTTTCTTGACTTACAATTTTCTATTCAAATATAGAGATATTTCTCATTTTACTAAAAACATTGTTCTAACTTTGGCATCGGAGTCCCCGTGGCAGGCACCACACCAGTGTCAATAATTAATTTCTACCTTGTGCAGATTACTCCACGTGATCTTATCTTATGTAGATTGCTCCACGTGATCCGACGAAAATTTGCATACACACTCTTCACTCCCTATTTTAATTACTAGCCAATTCTATAGTGCAAGAGTTTCACTATAAATAACATAGATCTAATTAAAGATAAACTATGCAATAAAAAGAATTCAATCGATCCAATATTTTCTTTCAACTTAAACTTCGGTCACATTTTTGCCTTCTTCGTTTCGAGATTTAGTTAGCATATGTCATAAGCAAGCAGAAGCATGGTTGTCTTTCACATTCATTAAGCAAGACGATCACATTGTTGAGCATTGAAGAGGCAGTGTTAGAGGAATTATCCCGATTGTTATGCTCGAGGTCCTTGTATCAGAAATATAGGTAACCTATTTTGATTTACAAGCTTGATTCCTACATCCTAATGAGAGTTTAATTGCCTTAAGAATTAATAAACAAATGAAAAGAAATTATGATTTGAGCAATTTGAAAATTTTCTACTTTAGCAAACACTAAAAAAAATGTTAACGATTTAAGGATAATAAAGTGCTCTCAACTGTATTAAAGGAAGATGGCCAAAACAGTTGATTGGGCTTAAACCAAGCAGGCCCAATAGGCCCAACTTTCGAATATTTTGAGAGTGATTTTACTTTTGCTGTTAATTAATTCTTCAGGCAATTAAACTCCAATTAGGACGAAGGAATCAAGCTAGTAAATCAAAATATGTTATCTGTAGTTCTGATTCAAGAATTCGAGCATAACACTCAGGATAATTACTCTAACACCGCTTTCATCAATGCACAACACTGTGATCGTTTTGCTTAATGAATGTGGAAGACAACCGTGTTTGTGCTATGGCTTGTTCATGACATGGGCTTACTGCATCTTGAAACGAAAAAGACAAAATATTGTGATCAAAGTTGAATGAAAATACTATTATTGATTGAATTTTTTTTATTCCATAGTTTATCTTCAAGTAGATCTATGGAATTCGCTAGTAATTAAATTAGGGAGTTAAGAGGTTTTCATTAGTGGATTATGGAATGGATATTATTTTAGGAAGATTTCTTGTAAAAGTTAAAGAGTGGCAAATACCCACTTATTAGACAGTATTAAACAATCTATCACTGATTTCTAATACATCAACCTTCTAATAACTAAGTAGATGTTTTAAACTTTATAGTAAACCTTCTAATAACTAAGACAAAATACTGTGACCGAAGTTGAAGTTTAAAAAAAATACTAAGATCGGTTGAAATGTTTTTATTGCATAGTTTATATTTAATTAGATCTATGTTATTTATACTGAAACTCTTGCACTATAGTATTTGTTAGTAATTAAAATATGGAGTGAAGTGGTTTTCATTAATGGATAATGGAATGGATCGAAAATTCTAGGGGTCGAGGGAGGGAACGAGGGAGGGAGCGAGGGATGGGTGGAAAACCCATCCGTCTCGAGATGAGTGCTATCGCGCATCTCAAATATGATGCGCTCATCTCGAGACGGATGGGTGGTTACCACCCATCCCTCGCCCCTTTCCCTCGCTCCCTCCCTCGACCCCTAGCAAAGCTTAGAATGGATATAATTTTAGGAAAATTTCTTGTAAAGATTAAAGAGTGGCAAATACCTACTTATTAGAAAGTGATAAATAGTGTCACTAATTTCTAATACATCAACTGTATAATAACTAAGTAGTTGTTTTAAACTTTATAGTAAACCATTATTGGTAAATAAGGATTTCCTTAAGTTAATTTGTATAGCTATTTTGTTCTGTTGATTTTTCAACTAGTGTTGTTGGCGGCTGCCAATGGTAATTGTGTTTGTGAGGGGAAGGGGCAAGAGTAAAATTTTGATACATATGGGAATACAAAACGAATATGCCAACAAATTGGTAAACCATTATTGGTAAATAGGGATTTCCATTATTTAATTTGTATAGCTACTTTGTTTTGTTGATTTCCCAATTCCCAAATCAATTGTTTTGATATTCGTTTTTCTATTCCAAGATGTATCAAAGTTTCACTACTCCCCCTTCCCCTCACAAACACGAATTACCACTGGTGGCCAACAACACCAATTGGAAAATCGACAAAACAAAATAGCTATGCAAATTCACTTACTGAAATCCCTATTTACCAATAATGGTTTACTATAAAGTTTTAAAAAAACTACTTAGTTATTATAAGGTTGACGTATTAGAAATCAGTGACAGATTGTTTAACACTTTCTAATAAGTGGGTATTTGCTACTCTTTAACCTTTACAAGAAATCTTCCTATAATTATATCCATTCCATTATCCATTAATGAAAACCTCTTCAATTCCTATTTTAATTACTAGCCAATTCCATAATGCAAGAGTTTTTCACTATAATAACATAGATCTAATTGAATATACACTATGCAATAAAAATATTCAATTGATCACAATATCTTCTTTCAACTTCTGTCACAATATTTTGTCTTCTTCGTTTCGAGATGCAGTAAGCCTATTTCAGGAACAAGCACAAGTACAGTTGTCTTCTACATTCATTAAGCAAGATGATCACAGTGTTGAGCATTGATGAAAGCGATGTTAGAGGAATTATCTTGAGTGTTATGCTCGAATTCCTTGAATTAGATCATGTAACATATTTTGATTTACTAGCTTGATTCCTAGATCCTAATGGGAGTTAATTGCCTGAATAATTAATTAACAGCAAATGTAAAATAAGTCTCAAAATATTCGAAAATTGGGCCTACTGGGTTTGGTTGGTTCATGCTATCATTTAAGCACAATCAACAGTTTTAGCCCCATTCCTTTAATACAGTTTAGAGCACTTTATAATCCTTAAATTATTAGTGTTTACAAAAGTTGAAAATCTTGAAAACGCTCAAATCATAATTTTTTTATTTGTTTATTAATAATTCATGCAATTAAACTCTCATTAGGACGTAGGAATCAAGCTAGTATATCAAAATATGTTACCTATATTTCTGATTCAAGGAATTCAAGCATAACATTCGGGATAATTCCTCTAACACCGCCTCCATCAATGCTGAACATTGTGATCATCTTGCTTAATGAATTCGAAAGACAACCGTGCTTGTGCTCCTGCTTGCTCAAGACATAGGGTTACCGAATCTCGAAACGAAGAAGACAAAATTCAGTGACCGAAGTAGAAGTAGAAAGAAAATGATGTGATCGATTGAATTTTTTTATTGCATAGTTTATCTTCATTAATAGATTATGAAATGGATATAATTTTAGGAAGATTTCTTGTAAAAGTTAAAGATTGGCAAATACCCTACTTATTAGAAAGTGTTAAACAATCTGTTACAGATTTTTAATACATCAACCCTCTAATAAATAAGTAGTTTCTTTAAACTTTATAGTAAACCATTATTTGAAAATAGGTATTTCCATAAGTCAATTTTTATAGATATTTTGTTCAGTCGCTTTCC
The DNA here is from genome assembly GCA_963556465.1 of Berberis vulgaris. Taxonomy (NCBI): domain Eukaryota; kingdom Viridiplantae; phylum Streptophyta; class Magnoliopsida; order Ranunculales; family Berberidaceae; genus Berberis; species Berberis vulgaris. Next base: position 11,792,656 of record OY747132.1, on the reverse strand, counting down.
CAACTGGTGTTGTTGGTTGCTGCAAGAGGTAATTTGTGTTTGTGATGGGAAAGGGGAGGAGTAGAACTTTGATACATCTAGGAATAGAAAATAAATATCCCAACAAATTGGTTTGGGATTTGGGAAGCCAACAAAATAAAATAGCTATACTTATTAACTTATGGAAATCCTTATTTACCAATAATGGTTTACCATAAAGTTTAAACCAACTAGTTAGTTATTAGAAGGTTGATGTATTAGAAATCAGTGACATATTGTTTAGCACTTTCTAATAAGTGAGTATTTGCCACACTTTAACATTTTTAAGAAATCTTCCTAAAATTATATCCATTCCATTAATGACCTCTTTAAGAAATCTTCCTAAAATTATATCCATTCCATTAATGAAAACCTCTTCACTCCACATTTTACTTACTAGCCAATTCTATAGTGCAAGAGTTTCACTATAAATAACAAAGATCTAATTGAAGATAAACTATGTTAAAAAAAAAAATTCAATCGATCCAGTATTTTCTTTCAACTTCGGTCACAGTATTTTGTATTTTTCGTTTCGAGATTCAGTAAGCATACGTCATGAGCGAGCAGGAGCACAAGCACGGTTGTCTTCCGCATTCATTAGGCAAGACGATCACAGTGTTGAGCACTGATAGAGGCGGTGTTAGAAGAATTATCCCAAATATTATGCTTGAATTCCTTGAATCAAAACTAAAGGTAACATATTTTGATTTACTAGCTTGATTCCTACGTCGTAATGAGAGTTTAATTGCCTGAATAATTAATTAACAGCAAAATAAATTCTGATTTGAAGATTTTCAAGTTTTACAAACACTAAAATATCGTTAATGATTTAAGGATAATAAACCCTCTCAGCTGTATTAAAAGAAGGTGGCCAAATTAGTTGATTGGGCTTAATATATGTCATGAACCAAGCAAGCCCAACTTTCAAATATTTTGATAGTGATTTAACTTTGACTTTTATTAATTCTTCAGGCAATTAAACCCCGATATGGACGGAGGAATCAATCTAGTAAATCAATTTCATGTACTCCAGATTCAAGGAATTCGAGCATAACACTCAAGATAATTCCTCTAACACCGCTTCCATCAATGCTAAACACCATGATCGTCTTACATAATGAATGTGGAAGACAACCGTGTTTGTTCTCCTACTTGCTCATGACGTATGCTTACTGAATCACAAAACGAAGAAGACACAATATAATCGAAGTTGAAGTTGAAAAAACTGTTGTGATCGACTGAAAATTTTTATTGCATAGTTTATATTCAATAAGATCTGTTTTATTTATAGTGAAACTCTTGCACTATGCAATTAAAAAAAATTCAGTTGATCCAGTATTTTGCCTTCTTCGTTTCAAGATTCAGTAAATATACGTCATAAGCAAGCAGAAGCACAAGCACGGTTGTCTTCCGCATTCATTAAGCAAAATGATCACAATGTTGAGCATTGATGGAGGCGGTGTTAGAGGAATTATCGATAATGTTATGCTCGAATTCTTTGGATCAGAACTACAAGTAACATATTTTGATTTACTAGCTTGATTCCTTCGTTCTAATGAGAGTTTAATTGCCTGAAGAATTAATTAATAGATGAAAAGATATTTTGATTTGAACAATTTGAAATTTTCAGCTTTTGCAAACACTAAAAAATTGTTAACGATTTAAGGACAATAAAGTGCTCTCAATGTATTAAAGGAAGAAGACCAAAACAGATTATTGGGCTTAATTGATGGCATGAACTAAGCAAGCCCAATAGGCCCAACTTTCAATTATTTTAATAGTGATTTTACTTTTTTTTTGTTTATTAATTCTTCGAGCAATTAAACTCCCATTAGGACAGAAAAATCAAGCTAGTAAATAAAAATAAGTTACTTGTAGTTCTGATCCAAGGAATTCGAGCATAACACTCAGGATAAATCCTCTAACACCACCTCCATCAATGCTCAACATTGTGATCATCTTGATAAATGAATGAGGAAGACAACCGTTGTTGTGCTCTTGCTTGTTCATGACGTATGCTTACTAAATCTCGCAACGAAGAAGACAATATACTATGACCGAAGTTGAAGTTGAAAGAAAATATTGTGATCTAGTGAAATTTTTTATTGCATAGTTTATATTCAATTAGATCTATGTTATATATAGTGAAACTATTGCACTATAGAATTGGCTAGTAATTAAAATAGGGGGTGAAGAGGTTTTCATTAATGGATTATGGAATGGGTATAATTTTAAGAAGATTTCTTGTAAAGGTTAAAGAGTGGCAAATACCCACTTATTAGTTAGTGTTAAATAATTTGTCACTGATCTGATACATAATTTGTATAGCTATATTTTGTTCTGTTTATTTCCCAACTGAGTATTGTTAGCGCCTGGCAGTGAGGGGAAGGAGAGGAGTAGAACTTTGATAGGGGTGGGCTGCATAGACTCCTTTGTGAAACCCGTCCTTTTTTCCCAAGCGTTTTTAAATATTAACTAGAGTTAGATGATTAATAGCTGTCTGTTTCCTAATTCAAATGGGATCTTATTTTTCCTTAAATTATCTGAGTGTCTACACCCCACTCCAAAGATCTGTAATATATATATATATAAACAGATCTGTAATATATATATAACTTCCAAAGTGTACATGCAAACCATATTCAAAGACAAAAAAAGAAATTAGCCTTAATGATTTGTGAAAGCAAAACTCAAGCATTCATCAAAATCCAAACATTCGCCATTAACTCGTATCAGACACAATAACACAAGAACCACAATACTCTGTCTTGCCCTTATTCTATATTTCGATTTAACAAGAACGAATAAAAGAGATTTTTTTGCTTGATTAATCGCCTTGCCTTTGGAGCTATCGATGGAACAGTGTGCTTTTGCTAGGAGGTGAAGAGTTTCACTGGAAGAAAATGGAGAAAGAGGGGATGGAAGAGTGATAAAACATAAACCATCTCGTTTTCTCCATTGAAGAGGATAAATTAGTGAAAAAATATTTTAATTATCTATGGAAACAACTGCCTATTACTTAGTTTACTCTCATTAATGCATGAAGACACGGGATTATTACTTTGATTTCTTAGATTTTTCCATTATTTACTTTTATCTCAGGAAATAAGTACCGGGATTTTACTGGATTATTATGCCCCCGAGCAGCTATTTATTTTAGATACTTGCTAAAGAGTATGGAAACACGTGATGGATTTCAATTGAAGGGTTGGAGAAGGGATTGGATCAAGCTAACAAAGGTAGAGCTGTAGAAATATATACCCAGTGAAAATTACAGGCAATGCTCTCAACACCTCCTATAGGCTATATGACATATCAGCCCAATTCAGGTATTCATGACCACTAAGTAAAGCCATAAATTTCTAACATCAGAAATTCTAATTGTCGAGGAAACCAGCGAGGAAACCAGTGAGGGAGGGAGGACTCTCCATCCCCTCGTGATGCGTGCAGGTGATGAGAGGCACACATCTAGAGGGAGATGGAGGGTCCTCCCTCCCTCGCTGGCTTCCTCACCAGTTAGCCTCTCTAACATTGTTAAGTTTCCTTCTAGTATAATCCTTTAGAAACATTAGCTAGTAATGATGCTATGCCATGTAATTGTGTTAGTGAAGGAAGGACAATGTACTGCTCTTGAATGGTTTTTATATGTAAGTCTTTGTGAAACCCTTACTGGTGCAGTATCACTTAGTTGTTAGTACTGTAGGCAATGTGTATATTTACAATATATTATCTGTAGTATGGTAGACAATGTGTATATGCAGGTATTCATTTGAAGTCAGGGACATCCCTATCCTATGTGAGGGAGGGAGTAACAACAAATATATTGCTTTATTATGGATATAGAGTAAAAACCCATCTTACTTCTAAATGTAGAAATCTAACATATTCTAAACCAAAATCTCATGTCAATAATCAATGAAGGAAATTGTAATCAATACTTATCTAGAGTCCTCGTTGATGAAGAGTATCCTCGTAGCAATTCTCACGAACTAGCAATACGCAGTGGAGAGACCTTCCATTGTAATCAATGCATAGTCGCCATTGATGAGAAGTATTCTCGTAGCAATCCTCACGAACTAGCAATACGTAGCGGAGAGATCTTCCACCTCAAGAACTTTTCTCTTATTTTTCTCAACCATGACAGAAAAGTAGGAGATAGAGAATTAAGTTTGGAGTGGAGACCTCAACGGTATATAAAGAACTATAATTCTATTATTAGCCCATCATCGATAATAGAATTATAGTGAAACTTAAATTGGTATCTACTCATAAATAACCTTCATACTCAATTTAGTAATACATATCAAGACATAAAATGTGTAATTAGAAACCTCTATACTCAATTTAGTAGTACATGTCAATACATAAAACATGTAATTAGAAACCCATACTCAAGACATAAAACGTGTAATTAGAAACTTCCATACTTAATTTAGTAGTACATGTCAAGACATAAAACATGTAATTAGAAACTTTCATACTCAATTTACTAATACATGTCAATACATAAAACATGTAATTAGAAATGTGTCTATGACCGTAGTCTTGTTTCTTAATGATCACAATTAATCGAGTCTAACTGAAACTCGAGGATACTCTTGCATACTAGTTAATTCGTTTTTTTTTTAATTTATTTTTAACAAGCAGAAGGGATGCAACAAGGAATCACGATTTGAATATATTTGGTCCACCACTTCCTTTTCAAAAAAAATTCCGCATTAATTACCTCTATATCTTGAGGCATAATCTAGATATTAGGATCTTTTGCAGTATTTTCTCATGTGATATTGTCGATCACCTGCTTGCGTCTAGAGCCTTGGCTGGAACCATACAGTCTCCTTCATCTTATTCATCAGATGGCTTTCCTTCTTGTGGGGATTCCATCTAATAGATTTCATATTGCTATCTCATAAACTTCATCTACCCAATTGTAAATACACCACTAAAATTGATTTCAAATTACACCAATGTTCTCTCAGATGCCGGTTTAAGCAAATGGATCAATTCCCTCTGACACTTACTAGCAGGGGATTCCGTAACATATTTAGTGGGTTCTGATTGTTCTTTCAGACGCTTCAACCATCCAATACCAAATTTTTATAACATAATAGTAAATTTAAGTTTTATAACATATCTAATACAAAAACGTGGATGATTTATTGACTGTTTTCTCCTTAATATGAATACAATTGTTTGATTTATGAAAAAAAAAAAAAAAAAAAAAAATTGCTACGTGTACCCAAATATTTAGCTTGGTTGCACCAACTTTTTGGAATGTTTCGCTTTATTGCACTTACTTACCTTTTTTTTATGAAAGTGATTTTATTGAGTGCCTTTATTTATTTATGCAAAATAAAATATAAAAAATAAAAATCAATGACATTTGAAATTGGGTTCATACATGTACATTGAATATGTGCTAGATTTGGAAATTTGTTATTCGCAACTATTGCAATGCTCTTAGAAATTAGAAATACATCTATTTTTTTGTTATTTCAATGACATTCTTTTATTTCAATAATTGGAGTTGTGAATCCATTGTTTGGTAGCTCGAAAGAATAACTACCAAGTCAATGAACATAGAAGATGGGGAGGAGGCTAGGAGTCATTTTTCTTATTCCTTGTAATTAAGTATTGTTGTTTTAAAATTAAAAATGGTGGTTTGGTACACTAAGTAATTTTTATAAATTAAATATGTAAACTAAAGTTTGTGCAACTCCCAAAAAAAAATGTCAATATATAGTATCTGGATTTTGAGGTTTAGGCACTGAGATTATGGAGCCAAGAAGCATCATGTCATTAATGATACTTGTGTGTCTGGTTAAAAAAAAAAATTAATAACACAACCTCAGTCTTGGAATTAGTATTTTTTTTTTGCCAAACACGAAGAGATTTATTAAAGATAAAAAAAAAAAAAAAAAAAAAAGACAAAGGGAATCATTCATACATCAAGGAATGCCAAGACACCATGAAGGTGTCAAAAATCAAGTCCCTAAACAAATTACAAGCCGAACCTATCCTCCACAACAATTCTCTAATCTCGATAAAAATAGAATGCTCTGATCTGTTGAGCCCTTCAAAAACCCTCATATTTCTCTCTTTCCACACACACCCCTACGTCATAACCACTCCTCCCTCCGAAAAGGATTAGCTTGGGACCACCAACTCAGCCAATCCAAAATGTAACCTTGAAACATCAAACTCAAACCAAATTATGACAAAAAACTACTCCAAATGAATTTGGAGATTCTACAGTAAAGCATCAAATGATCTAGCGTCTCGTCAATCTCATTACAAAGAACACAAAGACTTTTTATGTGGATTCCTCGTTTCCTTAACTTATCTTTAGTCAAGATTCTCTCATGCAACACTGACCAACTAAAGAAATTTATCTGAGGAAAAAGATTTTTCACCAAAACCAGATTCTTGTGAGAGGAAATGAAGGGGTTGGAATGAGTCTCATAATGAGAAACAGCCAACATATCAGAAAATTCTTTCACCGAGAAGCCCACACCTTTACCCTTCCATACCAAACTATCAGTGCCATCCCAGAGCATCTGACTATCCAACAAATGCATTAAATTTGTGACCTCCTCTATCTCTCCAGTATTTAGAGGTCTTCGAAAGGAAATATCCCAAGAATCGCCATTAAACCAAAAATTGCTAACTCTCCCCTGTTTTTGATTGTAATGATAAACAACATTGGAAACAGATCCTTCAGAGGTTGGTTGCTACACCAAGAATCATGCCAGAAAGAGATGAGATCACATTGCCCACTTGTGCATCGAGAGATGTACTTCTACAAAGAGCATCCATAGGGAGAGTACTTAGTTCTTTTATCCTAATCCCATCTATTGTGCCCATATTTATCAATGATGAGCGATCTCCATAAATTGTCATCTTCTTCTGTAAATCGCCAAAGCCACTTGGAAAGTAAAGCAAAATTGGAAGTGATCACTTGGCGAATGCCCAATCCACCTTAAGATTTGGGACAAGAATTTTTTTCCCAACCCACTAAATGCATATTTCTAGAGTATTGAGTGGAACCCCAAAGGAAGTCGCGCATGATATGTTATCTTGGCTGCTATTGAAGAGGAAACCTTGATAAAAAAAAATAATAAAAACAGAATGAACACAGTGATAGAAGCTAAAGTGGAGTGGACAAGAGCTAATCTACCTGCTTTTGAGAGGAATTTACGCTTATGCTAGTCTCGATTTCATCCTTTCGATCGTCTCATCTCACACAACTTTACTTTTAAAACTAGCACCCAAAGGCATGCCCAAGTACTTAACTGGAAATTGACTCGCTGCACAACCAAATAAACTCGCCAACTACCTTAGATTAGGGATTTCTCCAATAGGCAACACCACTGATTTGTGAAAGTTGGTTTTCAGACCTGAAATAACTTCGAACCAAAACATAATTCTTTTTAGAGTAAGAACCTGAGTAGCAGAGGCATCACAAAAGAGGATAGTATCATCTGCATACTGAAGAATAGAAACAAAAGGACTACCCTCTGCGACAGAGAAACCTTTCACTAGGCCAACATCAACCGCTTTAAGAATCATTTGGGTTAGGCCTTTTGCTGCTAAAGTAAATAGAAGAGGAGACCATGGATCACCTTGACGCAAGCCTTTAGAGCTATTGAAAAAACCATATGGCTGACCATTAATCTTCAGCGAGAAATTGATTGTAGATCTGCAAGTGTGAAGCCATTGAATCCATTTGGAGTCAAACCCCATGCGAGCCATTACCAAATCCAAGTATCTTCAAGAAACATTGTCAAAGACTTTAGAAAAATCTAATTTGATAACGAGCCCTGGAACTCCTTGTTTTTTTCCTATAATCAATAATTTCATTGGCAATCAAAAGGCTATCAACCATCTGTCTTCCAATGACTGTTGTACTCTGAAAATGAGAAATGACTGAATGAAGAACTTTTTCAATCTATCAGCCAACACCTTAGCAATGATCTTATAGGCCTAATTCAAAATACTGATAGGTCTGAAATCCTTGACTGTCCGTATTCCCGCACATTTAGGAATAAGCGAGATGATAGTGGTGTTCAACCACCAATCCAGAAAATTTCTAGAGTTAAAATCTTCAATAACTTTTAGAAAATCAACTTTGATTACCTCCCACATTTTCAAATAGAACACCATTGAGAAAACCATTAAGACCTGGAGAAACTTCAGATTTGAGCTCTTGCATTGCCGCTCTAATTTCCATCTCTAAAAAAATTTCAACCAAGGAGGTAGCCATAGGCTAGGAGATTGACTTAAAGGTAATTCCCCATAAGAAAGGTCGACACTCCTCCTTTTCATAGAAACACTTCTTGAAATGAGGGATCATGAGTTCTCTGATGCTGACTTCATCCACTACTAACTCCTGGCCCATGCTAAGAACTTCAATAGAATTAAATAGTCTACGTCTGTTAGCCAAGTTATGAAAAAATTTAGACCCCTGATCCATATGACAAGCCCAGCTGACCCCAGATCTGATCTTCCAAAACTCTTCATCTCTTTTGGTTAATGTTGCCCACTTTTGATGCAGCTGCACTCTACAAGATCTCTCCTCGGTAGTTAGGTCTCAGATCTCTTCCTCAGCATCAATGTTAGTAGTTAAAGCAAAAATATTTTGAATACATAAATTGGTCTTACCCCAAACTTTAGTCCTCCAACTTTTAAGGTTGCATCTGATTGCCTTAAGTTTCCACCATAAGTAGTAGCCAGGGTGGCCACAGACTACTGAATTGTTCCACCAAGATTTCATCTCCTCTGCCAAGGTTGGGTGATCAAACCAACCGTTATCAAATGAAAAAAGGCGAGTGTTGCAACCAATAGACGAGTTCGCAGGCAAAATCTCGTGATGGTCAGAACCTGCTACACCACTGATCCATTCGACTTTATCACCAAATTTATCAATCTAATCCATCGAAGCCATAAATCAATCAAGCCGACAAAGAATAAGGATCTCTTCGATTTGACCATGTAAACTTTCCCCATTTTAGACTTAAATCAGCGAGTTCCACCTCATTAATGAACTGATTGAATTTTTGCATGTTCATGGAGCTCCTTTTGCAACCTTTTTTTCATTCATATGATGGACAACATTGAAGTCTCCTGCTAACACCCGTGGTGATTGCACCCAACCAGCAGTGTCATAAAGCTCTTCTCATAAGTGATCTCTAAGCGAATGATCACATGGACCATATATGTTAGTCCCTGACCAAAAAGAGTTGTCCTAGATCATTTGAAACTAAATAGAAAGTGAAAAAACCCATTTTTCACACTTCCCTCATCTGCAACAGATCAGCATCCCAAATAGCTAAAAGGCCTCATGAGCTGCCAGTGGATTCCACCATAGCCAAATCAAAAGAACTATCACCCCGCAATTTCTGATAAATTTTCTAGAACATCTCTTCAATTTCGATTCCTGAATGAAAACATGATCTGGACGATTCTCTGAAATTAATCTACGACAACCCCTTTGCCTCTCGATATGCCCGATCCCCCTACAGCTCCACGAAAGAATTTTGAAGTTCATGAAGGACCTTCGACCTCGAGGTTGCTGCACTTGTCCATTGCTTTGTCAGATACTGAACCCTGCGCCACAGCTAGAACCATACCTAAAGCCCTTTCTTTATCCTAACTGAGGTTCACTCCCACTTCCAAGACAATTTCTTTGAAAGCCGAATGATCTGATGCCTCCTCTTGAGCCGAATGGCAGTCAAATACAGCGAGCTCCGCGCTGTCCTTGACCCTAGAAAACACCGCTGAAGACTGCCCAGAAGTCTATTCGCCAGGGAGAACAAAATCAAGATTGTTCGTCCAAGGGACCTTGAAGCCTAGGGGAGCACCTACGTGATCTGGTGTAGATGAGCAACTTTCCAAATGAGAGACACATAGTTTTGTGGACAAACCATGGACTCCAACACTGTGCTCTACTGGTGGCTCGAAACCCGGCGGGTAAGTAAGAGATAACGAACACTCCTGTGTCTGGTTTGAAGACTCGCTCCTTATCAGCCCAGCAGGGGCGCTACAACCCTTAAGTTCTACCCGCCCTGCTTTGTTGGTTGAGCCTAATTTGGTGGATCTTTGTTTGAGCATGAACCTGGATCTGGTTGGAAAAACTGAAAAATTAGCCCATTCAACAGCTCTGTCACGTTGGGCCTTTTCTAGCCAGCTTGCGATCCCTATTGGCCTGCATAGACATTTTAGTCAATAAGGGGTCCAAGTTGAAGACATCTTCTTTCACAGCTTCTAAAACCTTCCAATAATTGCCAGAAGCTTGTTGATCATTAAACTTGGCCAAATTACACTTCAAATTGGACGTGGGCCCCTGGCAAGGCGAAATCCCAACAATACCCTTGCCTTTATCCTGCTGAGTTGGGCGAGCCGACTCGGACACCGGGTTACCTACTTTACCCACTGAGCCGACAAAAGAAGCATGAGAATGGGGAAGCACTGGGTCTTGCTGAGGAGACTGATCACTCAGTATTGAAAACCTAGAAAACGACTCATGCTCATCGCAAGAGGTCACATGTGGAGAGTTGGCGAAAACCAGGAAAGTTGTGTGGCCAAACGGAAAAGCAACAGGTGTCCATTGAATCACCGAATCAGGCAACTCTATCAATGATCTCGCACCATTCTTTTTTGCAACGGGATCTGGAAGAAGATGTTTTGCCCATACTTGAAACAAGAAATTAATGGGGAAATCCCGGTGGATAGAAGTTGCTACAAAAGAGCACTTACTGACAGCAGAAGTAGGGCTAACACTTGAAAGATCGGTGGTCACTACCTCAACAAAAAATTTGTTGCACGAGGGTGGGACAACACTAGGCCTTGGCAAAGGTGAACCCCCATCTCTTCTAACTTGCTGCTTAGGATAAGGCTGGGACACCTTATTTAAAACCACCTCTTTCATAGCTTCGGCGAGCTATTTCTAGCCCGTCCCTTCCTCATCAACTGGCACCCTAAAAGTTTTAGACCCTGAATCCCAATCCACCATAATAGAAAGGAAGATTCCTCCTTTATTGGCTTCTTTCACCACCTAACCTATCTATTGTTGATCTTTCAACTGACTGAGAATGTGTTAGAGCCTGATTCCATAGCTTTCTTCAGCTGAAACCCAATCCATTCTCCCATTTACAATTCAACAAAAATTTTGATTCTAACCCTCGAGCTCGATTCAAACAACAACAAACATCGTCTTGACCTTCGGATCCCAAATTTTTTCCCATCAATTTTCAACAAACAAAGATTTTCATATTTGAATTCCATCTCTCACAAGATTAAACACAATTTCACAAGCATACAAGCACAATTTCACCAGCATACAAGCATCTTAGCAATAAATAAGATTAAAAAAAAAAGGTATTACCCCTTGCCGAAAAAACTCTAGTCCGTTGAGAAAACCCTCACCACCGTGAAAGGTATTACCTCTTGGAATTAGTATACAAATCATCCTTATTAAAAAAAAAATTAATCATAATCATCTATTAGACTAATCTAGAATATATAACTCCACTTCTCCAAATGAATAGTGAAATATGTAAGTCTTCAACTCAAATTTTTCTCTCGTTTTGCCCTCTCATGTTCTTAATAATTACATGTGAAGGCAACATACTAATGAAAAGTGTCAAGGGTATTTTTGTTTTTTAATTGAAAATTACTATTACACATTTGTCTTCAACCTAATTTTAGGATTCCAACAATACCCTCCCAACTTTACTAGAATATATAACTCCCCTTCTCCAAATGAATAGTGAAATATGTAAGTCTTCAACTAAATTTTTTTCTTTACCGTTTTGCCATCTCATGTTCTTAATAATTACATGTGAAGGCAACATACATACCAATGAACAATGCCAATGGTATTTTTGTCTTTTAATTGAAAATTACTATTACACATTTGTCTTCAACCTAATTTTAAGATTCTGACAATGCCCTCCCAACTTTATGATATTCACAAAAACATATCAAAATGTGGTAAAAGTGACAAAATGTGTTTGTCATTTTAAATTACACATATGTACCATTTTACCCTCCCAAATTCAGATTATTTACGTTAAAAAACTCGTCCCTCTCAAATATTGTTAATTATACCTAAGTCCCTAATGCCATTTATTTGAAGCCCTTAAATTATTTGTAAACTATATATAAACCCTTAAAATTATAAATAATATTTTGTTTACAATTTTGTAATAAAATAAAAAAATATTAAATATTCACATACGTAGAGCGCATCGACAACTTAGTACAAATGATTTACACATTCCTAGGAGCTTGTAGGAAAGTTCATAATAGTTTTCTAAAACAAAAACTAATGCGGGATAGATTAACACGGCGCATATCATAAATGATTGTTTCCATCATCATCCGTGTAATCATAAAATAGGTCTTTAAACATGTGATAAATACATTTTAATATAGTTTTAGTAGTTTTTTTTAAGACTTCATTAAAATTTGGTTGTTGCAGTTCTTTGCATATAAAATTCGGGATGGCATTCTTGGTGCCAATATCAACATTATCGTTTGTCAAGAATGGCATTTCAGTCCCCATCCCAGCATGTGTAGTAGTGGTTGGGCATTGGGTGACCTCCTGGGTTCTTCTAAGAAATTAATCAACTTATTAGACTTTTGACTTTCCATTATTCGTTTCCCATTCCATCATTTGTGCTTACTTTGAAAATTCCAGTCACCCTTCTTCGTGAATTCTCTGGAACATATACTGTTAATTAGATGTCATCCATCCGTTCAAGATTATCACATTGTCCTAGTTGAGTTATGTCATTAATTAGCTTTATCAGCAAATATGGATAAGAATGTTAAGAATGTTCTATTGGCAAATGATGGGTGTGTGGTAAATATCAATTTACGTTCCTAACCATATCCATATCATTTCTAATCTTCGACGACTTTTCGCCAAAAGGATTAGAGTCCTCTAATGTTAAAGCCTACCCACCAAATATCAGGGTAAACTTTAAAACTCTCGATTATGAATAGAGAGGTACTTGCACGACTGTCTTTGGTGCACGTTGGTAAATTAAATTGTTGATCCAAATCTCTGTAATACATCTTAACCATGTATCTCATGTGTCTTTGATTCTTGGTTGGTCAACAATTTTCTCAAACTAGCAACAACACCAATATTCATGAACAATATCATAATCAGTTGTTTTTTATATTATGTGATCCTTAGCAAGGGGTGCTTTGCTTTGGGGCTCCTAAAATACATATTTGAGAAGATTTGACTATTCAAATTTGAAGCCACCTTGCAAACGTGTGGTTGTATATAGAAACCGAATTATGAAGTTTCCTACTCCGATTCTCCTATTATAAATAGACCCCAGACACCGCGACTTCCTCACACACATCAATACAAACTACAGCATTTCCTCTCAGAAATCTTCAAGACATCTCCCTATTTGTGTCTTAGAAACAGCAGTAAAATCAATCAGAGATATCTGAAGCTCTTCTATCATCATCAATGGCTCACAACAACAACAACAACAATTCATATGGGACATCATGGGCTGATCAGTGGGACTACAACTCTGACCCCCTTCCTGAGAATAAGAAGAGCAGTGGTGGTGGTGGGAGCAAGTATGGGAAGAAGGTGGGAGAAGGATTTGATAAAACCAAAAGTGTGGCGTCGACTGGGATGAAGAAAGTGAAGGAAGGAACCACTTTGGGTTTCAATTGGATCAAAGACAAGTACAACAAGAGAACCCAGAAGCACTAGCTTGTTTTCATTGACACCATGATTTAGTCTTTCTTTTGTGTTTATATTTTGGTTGTTGATGCTGTTGCAAAGGTCTAGTTTTTAGTGTTTTTCATGTTGTTTTTAGTTCTGATTCTTATGTTGATACATAAACCATTCATTTACACATCGAGAATTTGATCTTGTTTCTTTCTTCAAACTCTATTTGATTAATTGTTTTTTTCTTTTGTAAGATCTTCTTCTTGACTGCTTGTTGATCAACTTAGTTGACCGAGTTGCATTGCATCCAAAGGTAGCGTCATCCATGATGTTATTAAAAGATGAATTGAAGACTTATTTCCCAAAGTAAAACTTTGAAATTTTCTCAAATACATTCTTCGACTCTTTCGGTCCCCCTTTCTGACATTATGGAATCAGTGAAGATTTTATAATTGTTCAGCTAATGCGGTGATTACAATAAGAGAAACTTAATACATATATTAAGCTAGCTAAGCCAGACAGAGCTATCCATCAACTAAGAATGTAACAAGAAGGTCGAAGATTATTAATAGAAGATAAAGACATATTGGTATTGGTTGGCTTTTGACACTCAGGACCGACCTTAAAGATTCTATAACAAGAAGTACCAGTGTCATAGTGCAAGAGAATTATAATAGAAATGGCTGTGTAATTATACAAAGTCCACAATCAATTAATCCAAGAATTACAAAAACACTTATCAAGGAGAATCCAAAATGAATTGACTTAGAATGTTCAAGAATATTGGCTATGAAAATCAGATTTCAGAATTAAAATATAACAATAACAATGCATTGAGCTTTCTCCTTATGGTGTGTTTGGTTGCATGAAATCTTATGTCATGAAAATTCATGAGGGATCACATAAATCTAAGTTAATTTGAGGTTCATTCACCAATCCACCATTGCATTTTCTAATCAATGGTAGGAATGAAATTCTCATGAATATGAGAATCACATGCTTTGGGGGACCAAGGAGTGTGATTCTCATGTTATGGGATTTTCATTCCCTCAATTGATCACAAAATGCAAGGGTGGATTGGTGAGTAAACCTTACATTAACTTAGATTTAGGTGATCCCCTCATGGATTCACAAGGCATAGGATTTCATGGAACCGAACACACCCTTGGATGTTTGCTATCTACCTTGTTAGTTACACATTCGGTAAAGGCCTTTTAACAATGACTTTTACAGAGGTCATGCATTATTCCAATTGAACTATTCAGTTAATTTTAATTTTTTTTTGGGGATTTGTTACATGTGTCACGGACTAGCAATCCGTACGACACTAACTATCCAATTCACTAGTAAGCCTATAAGTAGTTACTTTGACGGGCACAAATATTAACTTGAGAATGCACAATATCAATCTGTAGACAATATAACAATGCACAATAGTCAGCAAAAGCTTTCATTAACATTCAATAGATTACAATGGGGAGGAACGTTCGAAAGGACGTTGCTCAAGACTAGTTCGATGCTATCGATCGATGGAAATACAAGTTTGAAGTTGAAAAGCAATGCAAAGAAAACAATAAAAATGCTAGCGGTACAGTCTGGCCCGACTATGCAATGGAGGCAACACGTCCTCACAGTCAAGAGCTCAAACCTTCCCCCTATAATATAGATGCTTAGCATTTGGGCACTTTTCAAAAGGGAACATTGAGTTTTGAGACCATTAGGAAAGTCTTGAAAGGCCTCTGACGTTGATTTCCCTGACCAACGGTACTAGTCCTGACACTCTCACACACTCAATTCGCTGACGCCCTTGCAGAGAACTTTTCCAAGTACTCTTCCAGCTTTGAGAGGTACGGCAGCAAATGCTTGACTGGCTCCCAACTGATCTTTGAAGGAGGCTCATCCTGCCACTTGACCAAATACTCTCTATCCGGGCCTGTGTTGGTGATGAGGCGGTCAGCCAAGATTTCTTCCACTTCTCGATCTGGCTTAGTAGGATGCTTAGGCAATGCTCGGGTAGATACATTTCTTGTGGGATCAGTGGCATCTGCATGGTAGGACTTCAAGTTACTTGCATGGAAGACAGGATGGGTGAAACGGAGCCAATGTGGTAACTTGACGCAATAGGAGACTTTGCCTACTTTCTCAATAATCTGTACCGGTCCCTCATACTTGTGAAACAGATTGTTGTGGGCTCTAGCTGTCCGTTTATACTTGTTTGAACATATCTAGCTTCACCAATACCAAGTCCCCGACTTCAAAAGGATTAATCCGTCGTTTCTTGTTTGCCCATTTCTTCATGTGACGGGAGGCTTTCTCAAGATAGGCTCGAGCAATTTCAATGTTTTTCTGCCAGGCTTTGACAAATTCAAGAGCTCTTGGGCTGGGTCCTTGGTATCCGGTAAGCACTGTATGTGGTGTCAATGGTTGCTGACCAGTGACTAACTGAAAGGGGCTAGAGTGAGTAGCTGAGCTCTTTTGTAAGTTGAAACAGAATTGTGCAACATCAAGTAGTCCCACCCAATTTTTCTGATTTGCACTTGCAAAATGACGAAGGTATTCTTCGAGCATAGAGTTAAAGCGCTCAGTCTGTCCGTCAGATTGGGGATGTTGGCTTGTCAACATATTAAGTTTGGATCCCAAGAGCTTGAACAACTCCTTCCAGAACTTTCCTGTGAAGCGAGCATCACGGTCGCTGACAATGTTTTCGGTCAATCCCCAATACTCCACTACATGCTTGAGGAACAATTGTGCCGTATCTTCGGCTGTGCAAGTCAGTCCGATTGGCACAAAGGTCACATACTTTGAGAATCGGTCAACAATTACAAGGATACACCTGAAATCCTCTACTTTCGGTAACCCAGTAATGAAGTCCATGGAAACACTTTCCCAAGGATGAGTTGGAACAGGCAAGGGCTCTAGTAAGCCTACTGGTCGATCTCTTTCAACCTTATCTTGCTGGAAAATGAGACATGTTCGAACATAGGCCATTACATCCTCCTGTATCTGCGGCCAATAGTACCCCCTCTCTAGCAATGCAAGTGTTCGTCTCCAACCTGGATGTCCCGCCCAATGGGTGTCATGGCATTCTCTCAAAAGTTCTTTCCTCAAACCAGAAGTTCTTGGAACATAGAGGCGATTACCAGTTGTGAGTATTGCTCCATCTTTTATCCAGAACCGTCGAGTTTTGCCCTGCTTGATCAACTCTGTAATCGCCTTCACTTGTGGGTCTGTCTGTAGGCCTGCTTTGATCTTCTCCAAGATGGTGTGACTCGGACTGGTATGGGTTAGCACTGCAAGGTCTGCCCTTCTACTGAGTGCATCAGTTACATTGTTAGTGCCCCCTGGCTTGTATTCCAATACTAAGTCAAATTCTGCTAATTTTTCCTGCCATCGAGATTGCTTGGAGGTTAGCATCTTCTGAGTAAGAAAATGGCTTGCTGCAGCATTATCCGTTTTAACAAGGACTTGAGATCCCAAGAGGTAGTGTCTCCACACCCGTAAACAATGTACAATGGCTAGCAATTCCTTTTCCTGAACTGAGTAACGGGACTCTGTATCATTCAACTTTCGACTATTATATGCTACCGGGTGACCATCTTGAAGCAAAACTCCCCCTAAGGCACAATCAGATGCATCTGTTTGCACTTCAAAGGGCTTGGTGATATCTGGCAAGGCTAATACTGGATCTTTCATCACGACCAGTTTCAAGTCTTGGAATGAAGCTTCACACTGCCTATCCCATTCCCATGTTCGGTCTTGTTTCAACAAATTTGTTAGTGCAACAGCTCTCTTAGAGTAGTCCCTTATGAAGCGACGATAATAGTTTGCGAGTCCAAGGAAAGAACATAGTTGAGACACGTTCTTAGGAGTGTTCCAATCATGGATTGCCTTGACTTTCTCCATGTCCATCCGAATCTTGCCATTGCCAATAACATGACCCAAGAAATTGATCTGGGTCTGGTCGAATGAGCACTTCTCCTTCTTGACAAAGAGATGATTATCCCTAAGGATTTGGAACACTTCTCGCAAATGATGTAGGTGTTCTTCTATAGTCCCACTATAAACCACAATATCGTCAAGAAAGACAACCACGGACTTGTCCAGAAGGTGACGGAACATGCCATTCATAAGGGTGCAAAACGTAGCTGGAGCATTGGTCAAGCCGAAGGGCATTACTAGGAACTCATATGACCCATATCTAGTAGAACAAGCAGTTTTGGGTTCGTTACCAGCAGCAATGCGGACCTGATGGTAACCTGATCTCAAGTCGAGTTTTGTGAAGTATCTGGTGGATCCAAGTTGGTCGAATAAGTCTGCGATGAGCGGTAGCGGGTATTTGTTCTTTATAGTGACTTTGTTCAAGGCTCTATAATCAACACAAAGGCGAAGACTGCCATCATGTTTCCGCTGAAAAAGAACAGGTGCCCCATAAGGTGCTTTAGAGGGCCGAATGAATCCCGACTCCAACAAGCCATCTAGTTGTTTTCTCAATTCGGTCAACTCTGGAGGGCTCATGCGATATGGACTACGTGCGGGTGGCTTGGCACCAGGCACTAACTCAATTTCGTGATCAATGAGCCTTCTGGGAGGTAGATTCTTTGGCAATTCATTCGGCATCACTTCGCTGAAGTCAGCAATAACTTGGGCAACTTCCTCAGAGATTTTGCTAGTATCATCTTCCATCTCTAGCTTTGCCACAGCTAAGTATGTATCTTCTCCTTTGGCCAAGCCTCTTTTGACTTGGAGCGCCGACAATATTCTATCATGAGTTGTGGGTCGAATTGAGGTTGGTACAATGCGTAGTCTGGGTCCGAAAAAGCCCAAGGAGTCCATGAAAGGTAGTGGTCCTGCTGCAGCTCCTCGGAAGAATTCTTGGCCAAGAATCACCTTAAAATCATCAAGTGGGACGGCTAAGAAGTTTGATCTTCCTTCCCATGGACCAACCTGTAGTGGCACAGCTCTAGCCATACCATTAATAGAGATTGCCTCAGAGTTGACAGCTTTCAACTTACCCACATCTCTTTCTAAGTTCAGACCCACACGTCTAGCTTCATCTGGGGCAATAAAATTGTATGTCGCTCCTGAATCCAACAATGCTTGGGAAGGGAACCCATTGATAGTGATGTCGATGTATTGCAAAGTCTTCTTGTGTGGGTGCTCATACATTTCTCCTTTGACAACATTGAGCTTGCATAGAGCTCCCATCTCGGAGGTCTCACTGTTGGTGGGGTTTGAGCTCCTTGTGGTCGAGTTAGAAGGTTATGTTTGAAGCAAGGACATCAATGAGTGTAGGGCTGGTTTGGATGGACATTTGCCTGTTGGGTGATCCCTGCTATTGCAAAGAATGCATGGGGCAGGTGCAGATGGTCTCCACTGCCCAGAGTAGTTTTGTCCTCCTTTGTTGTTGTAATTTGAGTTGCTAGGGCTGGCATTCCAATTTCTGTTGGAACTCCAATTCTGGTTGGACGGCCGAGAATTGTAGTGTCCTCGGTTCTGACTTGAGTTTCCCCAGTTTTGGTGAGGTGATCAAGCATTCGACCCTGAGCTTCAATTGGTACTGCCAGTTCTAGCTGTGGAGTGATTGAGCAAAGTGGATCCAGCCATGGGCATATAATCACTAAACATTTCTACTGCTGCAATAGCACTTGTAATATCTGTCACCTTCTGCCTTTGCAATTCTGCTTGCAGAAGCGGCTGAGCTTGTTCCATGGAACAGAAAACTTTGTCCTTCTCAGACATGTCTCGAATATCTAGCAAGCAAGTTGAGAACTGCCTGACATAGTCTCGAATATTGCCTGTCTGTTTGATGGTGTGGAGCTTCCTCCTTGCTAAGAAATCAGTGTTCTCATGCAAGAATTGATTTCTGAGTTCCTTTTTGAGGTCTGCCCAAGTTCTAATAAGGATACGACCTTCTTCCACATCTGCATATTTGGTTCTCCACCATAGTTTCGCATCTCCTGCTAAGTACATGGTCACCATGGTGACCTTGGCTTCTTCTGATTCGGGGTTCACCGCGCAAAAATACTGCTTCAAATCAAACAAGAAGTTCTCTAGCTCCTTCCCATCTCGTACCCCAGCGTATGACTTTGGCTCAGGCACTTTCATCCTAGGGTGATCAGTCGTCCCTGTGGCCTTGGTCAGCAAGCCAACCCTTGCAAATAAGTCCTCCAGCTGTAATTGGAAGTCACTAATCACCTGAGCTGTGGGGTGAGGCGACTCTTCCATAGCGATTGTCCGTCCCTCTAAATTGTCGACGTGCTCAGCCAGCGAATCCACTCTGTCTGCCAAGTGAAAGAGTCCATCAAGCCGACTGATATGTTCTCCCAAACTGCTCAACTGGTCCATTCTATTTTCTAGTCTCTGCATTCGACTAGCCTGTCGCTCCTCCATAGCACTAAGGTGCTCACTTAGTTCCTGCATCCTGGTTTGCATTCAACAAGCTCTGGCTCTGATACCAACTGTCACGGACTAGCAATCCGTGCGGCACTAGCTATCCAATTCACTAGTAAGCCTATAAGTAGTTACTTCGACGGGCAAAAATATTAACTTGAGAATGCACAATATCAATCTGTAGACAATATAACAATGCACAATAGTCAACAAAAGCTTTCATTAACATTCAATAGATTACAATGGGGAGGAACGTTCGAAAGGACGTTGCTCAAGACTAGTTCGATGCTATCGATCGATGGAAATACAAGTTTGAAGTTGAAAAGCAATACAAAGAAAACAATAAAAATGCTAGCGGTACAGTCTGGCCCGACTATGCAATGGAGGCAACACGTCCTCACAGTCAAGAGCTCAAACCCTCCCCCTATAATATAGATGCTAAGCATTTGGGCACTTTTCAAAAGGGAACATTGAGTTTTGAGACCATTAGGAAAGTCTTGAAAGGCCTCTGACGTTGATTTCCCTGACCAACGGTACTAGTCCTGACAACATGCACCCGACTATTTGACTCAGTTACACCAACTCTTTGTTACACTGATATTTTGGGATGTTTAGACTTTGTTACACCGACTTAAAATATGTAACACCGACTATTTTTTTATCAATAAAAACCATTTGATAGTTATCTCTTTTGTGATCATTAATTTTTTTCTTAACGAAAAAACAAAAGTAAATCTTATTGATAAAACTGAATTTTCAGTTACAAATTCTTAACTTTCAAAAATTTGTATACAAACATCAAATATACACTAACTATCGTCACAAGTTTTACAATAAATAGCAAACACTACGGTAGGTTGTTGATTTAGGACTTTGTACGGATGATCCTTATTGTAAATTTTTGGATATAGAGTTTGATGATACATCAAAATAGACCAAATATCACGACCGTACACGTGGCATAAAGATCTATCACGAGAATACAACGCCCAATCTATTGGGCCGGCTCGTAAAGCCTAGGAAGAATGAGGCCAATCATTAAGGCCCATAGTAGGTCCACCACTAAGGAGACGTAACCAGGATCCGAATCCAGGCTCGATGTGCGTTCTCTCATAAAGAAGAAGAACGTTGCACCATGGAGGGACTTACGCCCCCACGAACACATCTCTATTAAGGAGGAGATTAATACAAGAAACATCCCCTTCTGTTGCGCCTCACATGCTTAAGTCACGCCGAGAGTTAACTACGACCATTATAAAAGGTAAAGGGAACATCCGACAAAGTATTGCAACTTTAACTGAGTTGTCCAAATTTACATCATTCTTCTAAGAATATTACTGACTTAAGCATCGGAGTGCCTTCGGCCACCAAAAAGGTGGTCCTTGGCAGTCTAACTGTTGTCTCTTTCACAACAACTACGACCACTATATCAAAAATTGTTGCAGCTTGAGAGATGAAATTGAATGCCATATCGAAGAAGGAAGACTCGGAGAGTTCGTCAAACTCGAGGGCGAAACAATCATTTCAAATGAGCAAGCAAAGGAAACGATCTACGTTTTGCATGGCATAGGCGGAGAAAAAGTGCAATCCAATCGATCCAGAAAGCGCATAGTCAGAGACTTACGCACAAATATCATATTCCAAGAACCATCCGTGCAGCGTGCAAAGACAATGTAAAGGACTATAACCTTCTCGAATTAAGATGCTGATGGAGTTAATTTCCCATACAATGATGTTTTAGTAATTTCAATCATGATAGCAAAATGGGAAATCAAAAGGGTATTGATCGACACTGACAGCTCAGCAAACCTATTATACCTAATAGTTTTCCAAAGGATGCAATTTACCACCGAGATGCTCTCACCAAGTAATCAGTCTATGGTAGGTTTTAGTGGGGAGCAATGTAACCCACTAGGAATTATTCGACTACCAGTTGAAGGGGGAGAACCAGGGAAGCAGCGAGTGTTAATGACAGATTTTCTCATTGTCGACGCTCATACTGCATACAACATGCTACTAGAAAAACCATGGATACACAAGATGGGTACAGTATCCTCTACTTTGCAGCAATGCGTTAAGTACCATACCGACAATGGCATTGAAAGAATAAAAGGGGACCAACCAGGAGCCCTGGAGTGTCATTTTGTTGTTATAAAGACTCCTCACAAATAGCAATTACCGCAATGACTAAAAGAGTCTCCACAATAATCCAATGAAACAAGTTCAAATTCTCCAAACGACAATATGGCTCCAACCAGTCCGCGAGATCGACCCAACACCGAGCAATCGGAAGAAGAAACGGTCGAGGTCTACTTAGACAATGAAGCTAAAATGGCAGTTTGAATCGGCACAAAAATCCAACCTAAACTCGCCAAGAAGCTGATCCAGCTGTTGAAAGATAACAAAGATATTTTCGCATGGTCAATAAAAGACATGGTGGGAATGGATCCATCCATCATTTTCCACAAATTGCAAGTGAATCCAGATGAGAAATCGGTTTGACAAAAAAGAAGAGCGGTGGCCTCGGAGCTCAATCGGGTGATAAACGAATAAGTGCACCGACTGCTTAGCGCAGGAATGATAAGGGAAGCTCATTATCCAGATTGGCTAGAAAACACGATACTAGTAAAGAAAAATAACGGGAAATGGAGGGTGCGCATGGATTACACCGACCTAAATAAAGTTTGTCCCAAAGACAACTTCTCACTTCCATGAATAGACCAAATAGTGGATGCAACTGCCAGGCATGAGATGCTGAGCTTCATGGACGCGTACTCCGGGTATAATCAAATACAAATGTACCCACCCATCCCCCCCCCCCCCCACAACCAAGAAAAAACTTATTTCATAACGGAAATGGGACGTACTGTTATCGAGTAATGTCGTTCGGATTAAAGAATGCAGGAGTAACGTATCAACGGCTAGTAAAGAGGATGTTTAGAGATCAGATCGGCAAAACGATTAAAGTTTACATCGACGACATGCTCGTCAAAATCTCACGTAGAACAAACCATGTTACGAACTTCGAACAAGTTTTCTCCCAGCTTCGAAAATACAAGATGAAGCTAAACCCAGATAAATCCACCTTTCGAGTGGAGTCATGAAAGTTTCTCGGTATATGGTCAACAAGTGAGGAATTGAAGCCAATCCAAAACAGATACAAGTGTTTCTCAACATACAATCATCGACAAACATAAAAGTTGTTCAAAGTCTTAATGGGAAGATAACAACTCTGAACAGATATATTTACAGGTCATCAGACAAGTGTCTGCCTTTCTTCAAAATCTTGAAGGGGAATAAGACATTTGAATGGAACGACGAATGCGAAAGAGCCTTTCAAAACCTTAAGACATACATGGGAAGCACAAAGCTGCTAACAAAACCAAACACAGAAGAAACACTGTATCTGTACCTATCTGTGTCTAATCACGCGGTGAGTTCAGTGCTTATACGAGAAGAAAAAAGGGTGCAGAAACCAGTGTACTACATCAAAAAAACACTCGCAGATGCAGAAATCAACTATCCGGCCCTAGAGAAAATAGCGCTCGCTCTAATCGTGTCATCAAGGAAATTGCGGCCGTACTTCCAGGCACACCCGATCACGGTTATAACCGAACAGCCACTTCGTTCAGTATTACACAAACCGGACCTGTTGGAAAGAATGGTAAAATGGGCAATAGAGCTCGAACAATTTGACATTACCTATGCCCCTGGAAATGCTATCAAAGCTCAGACATTAACAGATTTCATCGCCGAGTTCACAGGAAGCAACAACCAACTAGAGGATAAGAAAAAAAGAACAGAACAACCCAAATCGATCCCTGAATGATGGATCATTCGTTGTGATGGGGCGTCCAACGAGGTAGGAAGCGGAGCTGGAATAGTCTTATACAACTCGGAAGAAATTGCATTAGAAAAGGCGATAAATTTTAGTTTTGAAACCTCCAACAATGAAGCTGAGTACGAAGCTGTGATAGCAAGGCTACAATTTGCAAAACACCTAGGAATGAATGACGCTCGAATGAAAGCCTACCACCAGAAAACCATAGCACTGATAAAAGGCTTTCGAAATGCTACCATCCGACAATGTGCACAAACAAAAAACAAAAGAGCAGACGAGATAGCTAAAGAAGCCTCAACAACGAAGGATGATGGCAATCCACTCGTCATGACACAAGGAAGTTCCATACTGGAAAATCAATCAAAAGACAAGCGCCATACACCAATGAGCTAATTGGATGACTCTAATCATAGTGTACATTCTAAACGGGGAGCTCCCAATAGATAAGATGGAAGCCAGGAAGCTATGGAATCGAGCAGCAAGATATACAATGATCAATGACAAATTGTACAAGAGGTCTGCCACGAACCCATTACTGAGATGCCTTGCACCATGAGATGTCGAATACGTCCTAGAAGAAATACACCACGGCACATGCGGGAATCACCCGGGGGGAAGAACATTGGCCTACAAAGCTCTCACATTAAGGTATTATTGGCCAACGATGCAGGCGAACACTCAAAAGCTAGTTCGTAAATGCGACAAGTGCCAAAGATTCGCTCCATACATTCACATGCCTGGACAAAATCTGATTCCAATGAGCAGCCATTGGTCGTTTGCACAATGGGGAATGGACATCATAAGACCGCTCCCAGCGTCTGACAAAAATAAGTTTCTCCTCTTAGCAGTAGATTACTTTTCCAAATGGGTAGAAGTAGAGCCCCTCACAAAGATACGGAAAGCACAAGTTGAGAAATTTCTCTAGAGAGACATCATATGCAGATTCGTGATCCCAAGAGTAATCGATATGGACAATGGGAGGCAGTTCGAAGGCAAGAAGGTCAGAGAGTTATGTAAGAACATGAATATCCAGCAACACTTCTCCGCGCCAACTCATCTGCAAGCAAACGAGCAAGTTGAAGTCACTAACAGGACAATTTTGGAGGCAATCAAAAGAAGACTCGAAGCAGCAAAAAGACTATGGACGTTTGAATTACCTAGCATCCTTTGGGCATACAGAACAATAAAACGAACTCCGATAGGAGAAACACCTTTTGCACTCGCTTACGGGTCAGAAGCAATGATACTCGTAGAAATTGGAATGCCAACATTTTGAACTGAAGAGTTCCATGCCGAAGACAATGTCAAAGCATTAAGAGTTGGGCTGGATCTCCTTGAAGAAAAATGAGAAGCAGCTTCGATTAAAACAACAGCCTACCAACAGCGTATGGTAGGGTACTACAACAAGAAGGTGCGGATCGAACCTTTAACGTTGAAGACTGAGTGTTACAAAAGTCCAACTAAACACGAAAAAGCCTGGCGCAGGCAAGGTTAACCCAAACTGGGAAGGACCCTACCGAGTAACAAAAATCAACAGACCAGGAACATACTGGTTGAAAGACAAAGAGGGTGAAATGATACCTCGATTATGAAATGTAGAACACTTGAAATAAACAGGACAAAAGGTTTGATTAAAATAAACTCGAGAAAACACTCAGCATGGCTAGAGTATCGAGCAAACAAATACATATGTTGGACGAACAAGTCAGACATAAAAGCTTTTGGCCTGATCAACCACGAAGTAATAAAGTACCAGGACATAAGAGCCAGACTTTTACGTCGACTGTAACGTACGACATAGTAATTCGAATGAGAAACAGAATTTTGTAAACCACAGCCTCCATACGACTAAAATGTTGAGTATCAAAGCCACCCACGAAAATTCGAACAACCAAAGTCGGAAATCTCCCAGAAATTTCATAAGTAAAAATTAAACAAGCTAGACATATGGGGCACAAAAATGTGAAATAACAAATTTTTCATTTATCTTCTAAAAATGAGATTACAAAAAGAAGAAAACAACAACTAATGGGAATCAGTGTCATGAATATCTTCAGGAAGCATAGGGTCAGCAGGCTCCTCGACATCCGGATCACCCATCGAATCCGGAACAACTTCCTCAACATCGTCAAACTCCTACTCAGCAAGGTTGCGGTAAGGGGACATGTTCAAACCTTGCATTTCCAAGAAGTCCATAAAATCATTGCGACCCTCAACCACTCTCTTAAAATCCATGGCCTCAGCTGCCTTCAACTTCTCTTTAACAGTCGACAACTCAGCTTGGGTTGACGCTAACTCTTTGTCGACATTGACAAGTTTAGCAGTGACCGTCAACTTGGTCTCAAGAAATTTGAAATTCAGCTCAACGATGTGAATATTAACAGCCTTACGCTTGTCAAAACACTCTTTGGCGGAAAGAACAGCCTCGTCACACTCGACCCTTCGGTAGGACAACTCTTTCTTGACAACATCCTGACGGGAACGCAACCTACCCAATTCTACCTTGGATGTCTCGAGGTCGGAAGCAAACGCATCACGCATAGCCTTGCGTTCTCTCAACAACTCCCGCGCAGAGTTCGCAACCCTCTCATATTTCGTGCACTGCACCTTCAACAAATCCAGTCGATGGAAAACATGGGAAAGGACCAAAATGTGTCCTGAGAGCTTCCACTCGACATGCGCAGCCTGGTCACGAGACACCTTACAATCTGACCCCATGACAGCTGCATAGGTAACATGTGTCATCTCTTCCATCAGATGTTGGAGACCATCGTCAATATGACGATGTGGTTGATACACGGGCATAAGAGTTATGTTAGCCAACCGATCGTGACATCCACCAATAAGATTGTGAGTGATGTCCTGCACATCAGCCTCGGAAGGCCAGAAGGTCTCGCCAAAGGCAAAAGAAGCGGGGTGAGATGCAGAAATAACATCACTAGATCCATAAGTCCCAGCCACAACAGAAGAAACAATAAGCTTGTGGTCTTGGGACCGAGCACCAACTAGATCCTTTGCTGACGGATCATACTCGAAGTCATCCAAGGTCTTAAACCCTTCGGATTATTCGACAGTCAAACACCTAGCTGAAGCATTTTATTCTCAATAACGCATGAATCATCAATCGAGAGGCCGACAGAATCCGGCAAACCATTAGAAGCAACGAGTTTTTTCTCATGGTCATCCAAAGGATGAGAAACCTCCTTCTTACTTAACTCAAGGACTCGATTTACCTCAGCGTCCTCACGGGTAGAAGAATCGTCCCTCGAACCACGACTTCCTTTCTAAAGAGAGGCAAGATGAGAAGGGGTCCTGGCGGATTCAAAGATGGAAGAAGCAAGCTTCTTTCTCTTCGAGACACGGCTAGAACTGACAGTCAATATATTGGAGGGGCTGGAAGGCCTAGGAACCTTCCTTTTCTTAACAATTGGACCAGTGTTCCTAGGACCTCGAGCAGAAATAGAAGCAGGGACTCCTACATCGCCAGCGCGCGCAACAGTAACCTCAAAAGCGAGGTCTGCCCTACTCGGTGAAAGTAGACCATCACGGACAACGACATCCACAGTAAGGAAATCTTCTACTGATACTCAAGGAAGATCACAAAATCGACAACAGAACTCATGCTCTTTTAAAGACAGTGACAGCTCAACCTGTTTAGTCTCCAAACGATCACAGAATCTGATTCTCGTGGAACCTAAAATAGTTGGAAAAAAGAGAGGCGTAAAACCAGGACCTCGAGCAACCTAAATACTCCTCTCGCAAGTCCTCAAAGTAGGGAGGATAACGCAAGTGACAAGTGTAACTAGGGTCCACGCTGAAACCTACCAGGGAGTATAAAATCCTAACATTCATAGGGATGCGAGCAGAGGTAGCCTCGCTATGGTTGAAATCATTACCTTCCAACCGTTAGGGACAAGCTGAGTCGGAACAATCCCAACCAAATCCAAGTGCTCCCAGACGATAGGAGAAGTCGAAAGCCTAAAACCATAATGAAACATACCTGGATACAAAATAATGTATCCATGTCTAGGACGACAAGGACTGTTGCCATTTTCGAGGAGAACAATCTCCAGATCGTTTGGCAACGAGTAGTCGTAACGAATGTTGTCCAAGGTCGTGCGTGTCGCCCTCTTGGGCATGAAGAAAGCTTCGCAAACATTAAGGGCATCGCCACCGAAAACTCTGGAGTTAGACATGACTAAAGAACGAATGCGAAAAATCAAAAGGTTAACAATCAGAAAACGATAAGATACAGAAGGAATAAGAGCATATACAAAGTCTCTCCTTTTTATAAGAGTGGGAAGCGAATGGACTACCGAGAAATTGCACCAAAACAAACAGGCGGATGGAACAACAGAGAGAAAACAACAGCGACAAATAGTAAAAACACTAATCAAGTCGTAATGTTGCAATCAAAAAGCAAAACCACCACACAATTAATGAATGGTTGAACATACCCACTAACTAAGGGGGAGTAGTTGATGATACATCAAAACAGAATGAACATCACGACCGTACAAGTGGCATAAAGAACCATCACGAGAATACAACGCCCAATCTATTGGTCCAGTTCGTAAAGCTGAGGAAGAATGATGCCAATTATAAAGGCCCAGACTAGGTCCACCACTAAGGAGACGTAAACAGGGTTTGAATTCAGGCTCGATGTACGTACCCTCATAAAGTAAAAGAACGTTGCACCAAGAAAAAGTCGTGGAGGGACTTACGCCCCCACGAATGCATCTCTATTAAATAGGAGTCTGTTACGAGAAACATCTCCTTTTGTTGTGCCTCATATGCTAAGTCACGCAGAGAGTTAACCACGACCATTATAAAAGGTAGAGGGAACATCCGACAAAGGATTTTGGACGCAAGAGGACGATTTTGGACGCAACAAAGTTCTTGGGTACGAATGAATTTTTTTAATAGTTGCAATCACTTACATTTCTTATAATTTATTTATTGACACTCCTAAACGAGAAAATTCATCACCAAATGGTTTCCATTTAAAAAATGTTAAAGTTGGTGTTACATCATTTAGGTTGGTGCAGCAAAGTCAAAAATCTCAAAATATCGGTGCAACAAAGAATTTTTGCAACTGAACCAAATAGTCAGGTACACATATTTGATGAGCTAAGAACCGTAGTTCACTCAAAAGAATGTGATACTAAACAACACCCCTTCCCAAGAAAAATGTCCTCACACAACTTTAGGTTTCGTACATATAGTTGTAGTAGAAGTGTGTTTATGACTCAAAAGTCAATGGATGTGTCCCTCCCAAACACAAAATTTTCCTTGAATTTTTGTTGAAGAGAAACTTGTTAAAAACTTTCTATCCTATTGCAACAACAATATCTCTGTTGGAAATAGTGAAAAAATCATTCACAGGAGGTCAGGTAGGAGCGGTTGTTCCAAATCACAGAGAACAACCTTTTCAACTCCATTTCATTTATTTCCTTTCTTTTCCTATCCAAGAACGTCTTACCCTTTAGTTCCAATTTTACTTGTCTTCTCCATTAGCTTCCCCCCGTCCTTCCTCTTGCATCTTTTCTGTTCTAGCCAGAAATTGCTTGTTTGTTGTTGTTGTTTTGTTTTGCAGGTCTTTGGCGGTACAGTCCTATTAATAGTTGTTCTCATCATTACACCCCATTAAAACCACCCCTTGAGCTTCAACCTTCATCCCCCTCCTCCCTCCGCCGCTCTTACATCAAATCGATCATCATCACCATGACCTCCCCTCCCCACTCCCAACCAACCAGCATTAATTCCATTGATTTGATCCTTGTCTCTTCTCAAGTTCTTCAACTAATGCTCAAATCCAATACCAATCGAGCTTAATATATACTATCTATCCTCATCCACCTTTACTTCTCCTTTGGCACCCTCATTTTTGTTTCAGAGCTTTACTTATGGAACTCTCTGGCTCACACTTAACCTCCCTCCCTTCTAACCCTCACTTTCACTCCTCCCGTCCCACCATGATACCACACCTCGTTTACATGAGCAATATTCTTCTAATCCACAAACCCAAGTAACTCAATCCTCATCCTTACAGTCCTCACCCTTTACTCCACACATATAATCTTCCACGATCCATAACCTGGAAGCCCACCTAAAGCGTAATCTATCCATCCCTTCTCTCCCATTTACTTGTCGATCCGTGTACTCCAATGAAGATGCTGGCCTACGTATTGTGGTGAAGTATTGCCATTATCAAAAATTGAGGAAAAAGTCTTTGCTAGAAGAATGGCATCCCAATGGGATACTAAGCACAACTTTGAAGTAGAAATCTTGGCTCGCAAGTGAAATGTGGACAACACATACTACTTGATCCAATTTTCCGAGAGATCAGACATGATTCGCGTCCTTTTTTAGGACCTTGGGTTTTGTTTGGATGCCTTGCTATCCCTAAACCTTGGAATGAAAATTACCTTTCTATTGATTTTTCGAAGGTTCCGAGCTGGGTGAGATTTCATGAATTTCCATCCCACAAATTGGAGGTAGACGATATTCAATTACTCGTTCAACAGTTCGGTCAACTGATGGAAATAGACATGGCTTCTCTCAGGGATCTTAATATTCCATTCATAAGGTTCAAGGTTTGGTTGAATGTCACCAAAGCTCTCCCATGTTCTATGGAAATAGATTTCGGTGTGCAATATGGTCAACAATTCTTGGTGCGCTTTTGTTATGAGAATCCCCCAACATTTTGTTTATGGTGTGGTCATATCGGTCATGTTTTTGGGCGTCATTGTCCCCTATATTTTGAAATATTCCAACTTTTGGAGCCCGGCCAGTCACTGGAGACACTTGTCTTTCCTTTCTCCCATCGTCACGCATCAAAACACGCCATGAACAGTACCTGGACTCTCCTATTCCAGTAAGATCTCAACATCTCCGGCGCTCACAACCTCCAATTCCTGGCAGTTGACCCTATAATTCATTAAAAAACAAAATTCAATCATTAATGAGTCAAGTGGGGCCCTTAGGACATCTATTTCCACTGCACGTGTGGCGCCACAACAGCCTAAATCTCTAAGTATGGTTGCACGAAATCACAACACAGAGAATACTTTGGGCCATGTAGCGTCTTCTTTTCTTGGGCTTTCTTTGGGCCAATTGCAACAGCTTCTAGCAACTGGCGAGTCCTGCGCTTCGTCTTTATAGATGGTTGAATTTTTGTCTTCACGTTGGCTTGCCATGCAGGGCTCAAAGCAACTCAAAGGAAGCCCAACATCACCGAGCCCCACTCCTTTGTTCTTGGGCTGCAATAGGCAGGATGGCCCAGGCTTGCTGGTTCACACTAAAGGGAGCTCAGGCCCACCATCAATTCCTCACTGTAGCAATAATTCAAACTCCAGCAAATTGTTTGCACCTCGAGCACTGCCTTCTACAGGAGCGTCAGTCCCTGTTACCGCCACATCCAAGGCGATTCTGACTCTTCTGGCACACATTCAGTGAACTCGGTAACTCCGATCTACACCTATACCACATCTTACTCCACTCAGGCGGGAACTCCTTTGGGCGGCACCCACGTGCCAGTATTACATCAGTCACCCACCACGAAGCAGTCACAGCCTTCCTTGGTCCAGCTAGTTTCAGTCACTCTTACAACACCTAAGAAAGCTCGGAAGCCTGTCTCACACTCCAAAGGTGCTCTCAACCAGGATCTTATCGGTGCCAACATGTCCCTTGCCATTCTTATTGCGATGAACAAGGTCCACTCCGGGGAGGTTAAGGAAAGCAATGTGGCGAAAACCCACCGTGAGGTAGCCGTCCAATTGGGGAAGCGTAAGCTCCCGGTAGACATTGATTCAGGTGCAGACATACAACAGTCCAGGAAGCGTGCCTCTCAGTCACATGGTATATATCACGACGTCTGTCTCAACAGCGCCACCTCAGTGGCCACGACTTCTTCCGCCTCATCCGGACCACATGTTATCTCCGGTTCCATCTGCCCCAGTTCCACAATGCCTGATTATCATAGTGGTTCTCAAGTCCAGATTGCCACTTTTAGTTCAGTCTCTCAGACACATGTTCCGACGACCACCTCTCGTAGATCGCCCCTGTCACCATGATACTTTTTTGGAACGTCAGAGGTGCCGGGTCTCCTAACACGTTCCGGCATTTAAAGAACCTCTCCGTTCAGTTCAATGTAGATATCCTTTTTTGTCTGAAACTAAGGCTAGTTCTGCTACTATGGACCGTATCCGCCAAAGGCTCGACTTCCAACATGGACTCGCAGTTTTTGCTCTAGGACAAGCTGTAGGTATAGCTCTTTTTTGGAAGGAAGATATCCATTTCACCATTATTTCCTTTTGTAACTATTATTTTAATTGCACCATTTCAAATTACTATGCTACTAATGATTGGTCGGCTCTCTTTGTCTATGGAAAACAAACTCGGCACGTCGGGTTCACTTCTAGGATACGATGCTACAGGTGTACAGTCGTCAACCTCTCCCAGGGGTGATAATAGGGTACCTTAAAGTTTTATATGACCCCATGGAAAAAATGGGTGGCGTAACTCCTTATTATGCCACACTTAGTCATTTACGTCGTTTCGTGGATGACAATCATCTTATGGACCTCCCCCTAAAGGGATCCCAATTTACTTTCTGGACAAACATGGCATCAAAGCTAAACTTGACAGGGTTTTGGTTACAACTGACCAGATGACCCTTTTTCCTTCGGCCTCCTATCGTTCTCTGCATGCCCCATCTTTGGATCACCGGGCCATTTCCCTCAAATTGTTCATCCATTCTACCTCCTCTGCCAAGCCGTTCAAATTTTTCCATATGTAGACCAGGGATCCGGGTTGTCGTCACATCATTAACAGTTCCCGATCCCCCCTAGACAAGGTACCCCCACCTCATTTATCTCACAAGTATGCATCCTCAAAACTCGTGCGACATTAGATGTTATTCAGAATGTTCCTTTGTCCAAAGGTAATGCCTCCTCTATGCTCGCCTCGACGAGCTTCTAATCCGGGAAGAATTATTTTTGTGCAATAACTCAGGAGTACCATGGCTATCTGATGGCAACCGCAATACTAGATTTTTGCATCTTTTTACTCTGATGCATAGCAAGTCGAATTTGATTTTGCGCCTCAAAGACCATCATGGAGCTTGGCACGATGAACCAGGGCCATTGGGACAGGTTTTCTCCTGCTACTACTCTATCCTGTTCAAAATTTCTCAACTCCCACATGCTCCAAATGTTTTACAACTCTTCCACCCTGTCATCTCCGCGACTGATAATGAAGCATTAACTGTTGTCCCAAGTAATGATCTCATTAAGTAAACGTTGTTCTCATTCGGGAGCCACAAAACTCCCGGCCCAGACTGTTTCAATGCTTTCTTTTTTCAACATTACTGGGATATAATAGGAGAGGATGTTATTACTGTGGTTCAAAACTTTTTCATTTCCAAAAGGTTCGACCCAAAACTAAATGAGACATTCTTGGCTCTTTTACCGAAGGTTGGTAACCCAACCACTTTGGATAAATTCCGTCCTATAGGTCTTTGTAATGTTATTTACAAGGTCATATCTAAACTCTTAGCCAACCGCCTCAAACCCCTCTTGAATGACATCATTTCTCCTTCTCAAGGAGCATTCCTAAAATGTCGTTCCATTGTGAATAATGTCTCTATTTCTCATGAGACCTTCTCCCATATGAAGAAATTTAAACGAAAAACTCAGGGTTGGATGGCTATTAAAATCGATATGGCTAAGGCCTATGATAGATTGAGTAGCCCTTCCTTCTTTAGATATTTCGACAGCTTGGTTTCTCTGAGGATTGGGTTGAGTTGATACACCAATGTATTTCTACTTCCACTCTTAGAGTTCTACTTAATGGCTCCCCAATGGAGTCAATTATTCCTACCCATGGAATTAGACAAGGAGACCCCCTCTCTCTTTTCCTTTTCATCTTGGTGGTTGAGGCTCTCTCCCGCCTCTTGTCTCAAGCTGAGGACAATGGTATCATCAAAGGTATCAAAATCAGGTGGCAATCCCCTATCATCAACCATCTTCTGTATGTTGATGATATTCTCCTATTTTGTCAAGTTTCCCTAGCTGAGGCACATGCAGTCAAAGATATCCTTCATCAATACTACAGGCCTCTGGCCAGGGTGTCAATTTTGATAAATCATCCATTTTCTTCAGTGCCAATGTGCATCCTTGACATGCCAAAATGATTACTCAAATTCTGGGATCAAAGTCCTTCAATTCGAAAGACAAATATCTGGGGTCGCCTATCATGTTTTCCAAACATAAGGCCACGGATTTTCAATTCCTATTGGATAAATATTCCAAAGGACTCGCCACTTGGAAATCCAGCATCCTCTCCCAGGCTGGTCAGACGATCATGATAAAGGCGGTCCTTAATCCTATCCTTGTTTACACAATGCAGACATTCCTCCTTTCTGCGAGTCTGCATCATAAGATAGATTCCCTTGCTCGTGATTTTTGGTGGAACGGTTAAGAGCATGTCGTGCTAAGCACCTTTGCAAATGGGATCAAATATCCTCTCCCAGACACTTGGGATGTCTTAATATTCCTACTTCTAGGAACACAAATCTGGCACTCCTGTCAAAAGTTGTATGGAGTGTTTTTTCTTCCCCTCTCTCTCTCAGGTCTTGCCTCCTCAAGACCATCTATTTCCACTCTATATTTCTATCCCAACTGGACAAACCTGCAACTTAGGCTTCCTTCGCCTAGAGAAGTGTCTTAACCGCTCTCCCGGCTTTTAAGTAGTTCTTTCATTGGCAAATCCTCTATTGGGAAACAATCAATCTCGGGTATGATGCTTGGATAAAGCCTGGCCTTCTCTTAGCAAACTGCGTCCCGGATCTGACAGCACACAATCTCCCTAGTCGTCTGTTGGACCTTTGGGCGGTCTCACCTTCCTTTTCCATTTCTTGGAATGAGGAACTTTTTTTCTCCTTTTTGCCTAGTCATGTGGTCAGGGATATTACCAATATTTACATGCACCCATCTTTCAGCCTTGACCGCCTCATCTGGAACGGCGATAAAAAAAAATCTTTTCTGTCAAAAGTGCCACGCATATCCTATCCTCCGGACGTGAGGCTAGCTCTTCCTCGGGTGCTAGTTCCTCTGCTCTTTCCCCAAATATTCTTCGACATATATGGCACTTGAAAGCACCACTTAGTGTTGTTCTCTTCCTGTGGAAATTAAGTCAGAATCTTCTGCCCCTATGTCCAACTTGAGCAGGGTCCATGTTCCACTCGAGAATAATTGTCTTTTGTCACAACCATGAAGATGATATCATCCATCTCTTCTTCACTTGCCCCACCACAAGCAGACTCTGGCAGTTGTCCTTTCTACCTATTAACTTGCTTTGCCAATCCTTCC
Source organism: Berberis vulgaris (assembly GCA_963556465.1). NCBI lineage: Eukaryota > Viridiplantae > Streptophyta > Magnoliopsida > Ranunculales > Berberidaceae > Berberis > Berberis vulgaris. Next base: position 11,757,330 of record OY747132.1, on the reverse strand, counting down.
ACCAACCCACTATCTCGACCTTTTTTAATTTCACTTGGAAAACAACTAAAGAGAACCCTGCTTCCTCTGAGGAAATCCTAGCTCAATTTTTAGTTGTGCTCCTGACTATTTTGAAGATACGAAATAATATTATTTTCAACAAATCCAAATTTAGGATCAATGATTTCACTTCGACTCTTTAGGCCACGTGGTTGTTTTGGGCATCTCATTGGTTTAGAACTCCAAATGATAGCCCTGAACTTACTATAGCCACAATTCCTTAAATAGCTAGTTCAGCCCGTACTGATCTGATTCATTATCATGTCCCTGTCCCACTTCTTGTTGTTTTTGGTCCCCCTACGGCTCTTGTAGCTGATAGGCTTGCTTTTATTCGAAATCAATTCGAGTTCGCCAACTCCCATATACTAAATAACCAATACTGTTCAGTACTCAGTTCTTCAGAATCTATTGATCCTGATACAGTGATTGTTAACTTTGATGTTTGCTTATTTAACCATTGTAAACAGTGAGTGATAGGCATCATAGCAATCTTGGAGGACATGTGCTTGCTACCGTGGCTAGTACGATTTAGGGACAGGTCTTGGATAATACAATAGTTGAGCTCTTTGTAGGTGAGGCGGCTCTTATGCTAATCCAAGCCCAACGATGGAAATCTGGCTTCCTTTTTGGAGACTCATCGACTGCTCTTACAACAATGGTGGATGCGGATACATCTTTTGCGTCTGATCGGGCCTAGCGTCCACTTTTGTGTAATGTAAAGCATCTTATTAAACTTCTTAATGGTTGGAAATGTATGTATATTGGTAGGGAACTCAGCTATGAGGCCCATTATCTCGCTTCCACAGCGGGTAGAACTTTGTATGATACTTAGTAGTTATTATATATTATGCTTTACAAAAAAAAAATAATAAATAAAAAAAAACAATATCTCTGTTGGATTCAAACAATTTTTTTAAAGAAATTCTATTTCTAAAAATACCAAATCTTCTTCTATTATATGCTCTCTTCACGTTTTCCTTACAATTGTTCTATGTTGCCCACATCTTCTTGCATGCTTTCTCTTCATCTTTAACTAAGGTACTACTCTCTCTTCACACTTTATATTGAAAGCTAGTTATGATGATAATAATAATAATAATAATTTAAAGAAGAGCTAAGCACTACGCATTATTACTATGATTATATGTATTTTTTTTTTAAGAAGAACTATGCGTTATGATAGTGTATGCTCTCATAGATTTAGTCATTTTTAATATATCCATCTTGGGTTTAAAAGACATGAATGATATCAACTCAAGTTCGAAATGTTAGTACACTAGTGTATTACAAGTGGAGTTGGCATAATACGAATTCAGTTGTAGCATTAGGGTCAGACTCAATTGAATTTTTTTTTTAAAACTCGCAAGAGTGAGTTCTCCCCAAACTTTGATTCAAGATCTTTGTGTGAATTAGTTATAAGATATCATTTCTTTCTGTAAAAAATATTGAAAGTACTTAAGATGTAAAATGTATTAAATGTTTTTCTAATAATAACTACATACTTTAAAATTGAAGTGTTTGTATCAATCCTTCGTTTCATCGGACAGATCTTAAAAATTGCATTTCAATGATATCATCATCATCATCAAAGCCCATTCCCGATATTTTCGGGGTCGGCTACATGGATTTTGGTTCTCCAAGCAATGCGGTCTTCCCACATATCCTCGCCTAATCCAAGCTCAATGATATCTTCATTCACTGCCTTAATCCAAGTTTTCAACGGTCGTCCCCTCCGTCTACACCCTCCATTAACTTGCCAATCTATACATTTTCTAATTGGGGTCGTGCTTGGTCTCCTCCACACATGACCAAACCAGGTTAAACGTATTTCTCTAATTTTGTCCTCTATGGGCGCTACACATAAGTATCTCCTAATTCTTTCATTTCTAATTTTATCCTTACGAGTTTTACCACACATCCACCTTAATACTTAATATACGCATTTCTGCTACTGTCATCCTATGCGTATGTTGTCCCGTAGTAGCCCAACATTCTGAACCGTATAGCATAGCTGGTTTACATCTTCTCCAATATCCCCATTCTTTTGAATTATAGATCCTAGATATGGAAAAGCCTCACACTCTGGGACCTTTACACCTTCGATCTCAATTGCATTACTTCTCCCTCGTGGTTCACAACAAAAGTTGCACACTAGATACTCCGTCTTCGAACGGCTAATTCTAAAACCTTTACTCTCTAAATCCTCCCGTCACCTATCTAATTTATTACCTAAACTTGCACTAGTCTCATCAATTAAGACAATATCATCTGCAAATAACATGCACCAAGGTACATCTTCTTGCAGATGTCTTGTCAACTCATCCATGACCAAAGCAAAAGATATTGACTTAACGCCGACCCTTGATGTAGTCCTACTGACACTGAAAATTCACTGGACATCCCACCTACTACGCGAACACTTGTTACAGCCCCTTCATACACATCCTTAATGATATCGACATAACATTGATACACTTTCTTCCTTTCAAGCACCCACCAAATTAACTCCCTGGGGACCCTATCATATGCTTTCTCTAGATCAATAAAAACCATATGCAAACTCTTACGTGCCTCTCGGTATTTTTCTATAGTTTTCCTAAGCAAGAAGATGGCCTCCGTAGTAGACCTACCCGGCATAAATCCAAAATGATTCTCCGAAACCGTGGTTAAACTCCTAAGTCTTCGTTCTATAACTCTCTCCCAAAGTTTCATCGTATGACTCATAAGCTTTATCCCTCTATAGTTCGAGCAATTCTGGATATCCCCTTTGTTCTTATAAATTGGTACCACAATGCTATGCCTCCATGAATCTGGCATTTTTCTAGTTTCCAAAATCCTATTAAAGAGCTTAGTTAGCCATTGAATCCCAACTTCTCCCAAACATTTCAATGATATCAAATTTAACAAAATCCAACAACTACATAGATAGCTAAGTGGATTTTTATTTTGAAAAAAAAAATTAAAAATACAAAACATTATGTCTTCCACATGTATGTTTCATAAACTTTTTTCACCATTTTCTTTGCCTTTCTTGTATGCTTAAAATTTACAAAGATGTTATTATAGAAAATGAATCTTAACTATCAACATCTTCCCCAACTCTTAATCTTAACCGTCTTTTGTCTTATATTCTTTATGAATAATAAAACCTCTGGCTGAATTGTATTATAGATACAAGTGATATGTTAGGTTTTTAAGAACTTGATTATGACAACCTAAGTTCAAGCAATGTTAATCCCTGTGACTTTCACATATCTGTTGTCCGAATGAAAGTTAAAAGCTGTTGCAACCTAAATTCTCCTTTCTTAAAACTGAATGAGCGTTACCCAAAAAGAGATCTCATTTACAGTTCACCCTTTCATAACTAGTCCTACTAACGTGGTTTTTACACAAATGTACAAAAAACATCAAGCTCAATGCACTCGACAAGGCCAGAAGCCAGTAAAACCTGTTGAGCCTAGCTTCTCTCATGTCATCAGAGAACCAACTATGTCTTCCGTCACCGTCACTAGTGACAATCTCAATAACTGATATCAATAGAGCACTCAAGAAACTCCCCACACCAAAAACACTCAGATGCAGAGCCATACCAATGGTTTTCATCCTGTTAGGTACTTCAGTGTAGAAAAATTCCTGCATTCCTACAACCGTAAACACATCCGAAATTCCCAGCAGAATGTATTGAGGCAGCAACCAAAATATGCTAAGCGATACTGTACCAGAAGTTGTACTCATCTCTAGCCGCTTTGTCTCGACAAGTGCTGCAATTGCCATGGCGATTACGGAGAAAAACATCCCAACTCCCATTCTTTGCATTACATTGATCCCCTTTTCATCACCAGTGATTACACGGAAAATGGGGATTATCAGCTTGCCATATAATGGCATTAGAAGGATTACAGATATGTTTATTGCACTTTGTAGTGTTGCAGGTGGGATTGACAAATTCTTGCCAATGTTTCTCTTCATTGTCATCCCCTGTTTTGTAAAGAAGGTAGCTGGTTGTTGAAAGATGATGGCGAACATTAGAAGCATTGTCCATATGGGCAAGAGCCTTAATACAGCTTTTATATCGTCAAATAGGTCAACTTCATGATTGGGGTTTTCATCCAAGTAATCCTGATTGCTGGAGAATGGTGTCTCCTCTAGCCTGCCAACGATATTAGCTTACATTAGATCTTCCTACAAGGCTCTAAACAAAATAATAATAATAATAATAATAATAATAATAATAATAATAATAATAATAATAATAATAATAATAATAATATTAATTATTATTATTATTATTATTATTATTATTATTATTATTATTATTATTATTATTATTATTATTAAATAAATAAATAAACTGGAAGTCCTAATTATGAATCCTTTATATGATGTATTTGCATTATGTAGTAAATGATCATCTTTGTACTCAACTATCAAATGAAGAATATAAGAGTGACAACTTACTCAAATTCAGTGACTTCTGATTGCTTTGGTGGTAAGGTAATTCTGCCCTTCACCATTTTTGTCATTTTGGACACACAGATCTTGATGCTTCGTTTAATCTTTTCAATGCGCTTGATCTTATCTTCTCCATTGTGCTCCTTATGCTTGTAACATAGAGTTCCACAAGCGAAGGGTGTAACAGATATGGCCATGGATATTGTTGGGATGGCAAAACCAAGACCCCAACCCAATGCATCTTGAAGGTATGACATAAGAGAAACTCCCAACAGGCTACCACTGCAAATGCCGAAGTACCACCATTGGAAGAATGAACTTTTCTTGTCAGAAGTACTTTTACTATCTTCCTTAGTACATATTGGTAGCTCGTCTTCGCCTTCATCTTCGAGTTGTTCTACTCCAAATGCTTGAAGGCATGGATTATATCCTCCTTGTCCTAAGGACATTAAAAAGAGGGACAAAAGGAGTGAAGAAGTGTTTGATTTGCTTGTAGATGACCTTTCTGAAATGAATGCCGTTAATGTCAACGCTGCAAGGCTCTTCAGTAAACAGGGAGCTTATATTAGATATTGTTGAATTATGTTTCTCAACAAGGATTTCAATAGGCACATCCTTTTTATGAAGGAATGAGAGAAATACAAACCTGGCCAAGAAAATCATGATAGTTTTTTGCTTGGGAAACAAATGATTCTACCTTTGCTAGAGAACTATTGGAAAGATCACTAATGGGTTAGGGTTTCCTGAACCTGAAACAAGGATAAGTCTGAGTAGGCCTCTTCCTTCCAACATGTATGTCGGTGGCTCACAAACTGTGGAAGAGCCTCTGTAAAACTCAAAATACCAGATTTACACAAAAGAGTCTGCATAAGCATGACAATTTTGCCTTTGTAGATTGCCCAATTACAAAAGAAAATGTTCACTTATTCACTTGGCGGATGTTTGGGGAAGATCCTAAAACTTTTATAAATTAATGGAGAAGATGAGATTTCCCACTTTATTGAGATCGTTTCCAAGGTATAAACAGCTGATTCAAAATTATCATTAGTCTATTGGTTTGTTTTTTAGCACAAAAAAAAATAAAAAATAAAAAAAAATTCGACATTCAAATCCGAAATGAATTGAAAGAATGTGATGTGTAAATTTTCTGATCTTTTCCTTCTGAAGTTACTGAACCCCAACCGGATGATTCTATTTTGGGTGTGTACTAATTAAATTTAGATATTCTCTTTGGGTTTCTCATCATTGTTGGTTGAATGCCTATATATGTTGAGGAAACAAACTTTATGGTGCTGAAATCATGCCAAAACTCCAACTATGTCCCTTAACAAGGACTTAATATTTTGAATAAGCTAGAGAGAGATTAATCTGTGCTCACCACAACATAGAGAACAGAAGAAGCTAGAATTGTTGAATATCTATCCAACAAGGAATCGGCTAGAAACGCGCCTAATAGAGGAAGCATGAATGTTACTCCACACCATGTGTTCACTATCTTTGCAGCAGATGAGTTGCTGAATTTCACAACTTCTGTTAGGTAAGTCACTAGGTTTGATGCCACCCCCTTGAATGCAAACCTCTCCACTCCAGCCACAACTACATATATCGTGAACATCACATCAAATGGGAAACTAATAATCAGCAATTAACAAATAATGGATGTAGAAACACACCTATAACAAGAAAACATGATTTACCAAGACCCTTTGAGGCTCCTCCTCCAGCCATGGAAATTTAAACAACAGAGATATATACAAGCTAGGACAAACTTGTTCAAATAACAACTGAGCAAAGCAATGATCAGCAAAAGTGGCTATGGTGTTTCTATGGAGATGGAATATTCAATAAATCTTCCAAGAGTGTCAATCATTTTCACATCGAATGATAAGGGACACTAGTCTCTATTATAGTAATTGGCCAAGCATCTAAGCCTATGATGATTCATGATTATTGTGTGTCTAGTTTGGTTGATGGATGGGTGGGTTTGTGTTGGGTTAATAGGAAATATTAGTGTACCATCTCCCTTTTAAAAAGCTTTCCTTCATGAGGAGAGACCATAAAAAACCAGAGAATCAAAAAGAAAAGAAGAGATTTTCGTTGTAGTGGGACGCTTGGCAATCACTAAAGTTTGTTGTTGTTGCAAAACTTGAGTCGAAGTTGTCGTCACCTAGATAGAAATGATATCAAAGAAGCTTAAAATGTCCACATGCAATCTCCTAGCCTCTTGCTTTTTACTCTCTTCTCTCTATATTAGGTGGCATTGTACCACACTTTTGTAACGCTTCCCTCACGTAACAATTGTGTTCCAGTGTTGTGTTTTTGTTACACTTTCTTTTTTTACAACGCCACATCCTCCAACTCGTGATGCACATATAATCTTGCGTTTGTTTGATGTCATGCTAACACATGGAAATTCAGATTATCATAATATCATATCACATAGAAACTTGAATTCAAGAAATCTGGAAAAAAAAATGAAAAGTTTGTTTGAACTATTTACCATAAAAATGGGTGAGAGATAGAGCATGAGTGGAAGACGCATGATAAGGTTTCCTATGCTGACGTCGATAGGATAGATAGATAGATAGATAGATAATGCCATTATATAAACATATACATTTTTCTGGTTTTTCTTCTTTCTCTTGTTTATTGAGCTTTTGGCTTTTGGAATTCAAAGTCCTGAAAAGAGGAAACCGCACAATTAGCGATTAGTGGATTTGCTTGTAATAGTGTTTTGCTTTGTGGTTGGGTGATTGCTTACTAGGATTTCACTTTTGTGGTGGTGTCCTATGTGATTCATGCATGGTGTGTGTGGCTGGGTGTGTGGGTATTAGGTTTTGATTGCTCAGTTTGCCCATCCATTCATCTCTGTGCTTCAGGGAGTTGGATTTGATTTCATCTCATGGTATTGATTGATTTCAAATATGAAATAGTCACAACATGGGAAATGATTGCGAGTGTTTGTTTGTTATTGGCTTCTAAACTAGATAAAAAAAAATGCACCTTTTGCTAATCAAAAGCCGACAACATCGCATTAAGACTATTTTTGTGCTTCTGATTATAAGTAAACTTTAATTTTAAACATCAAGGGGTTATAAGATGTGTTTTGTTCTGATTTCAATTACAAGAAATGGATGGAGAAGTATTGTTCATATAGAAAACTACCTATTAATTGGAGTACTGGAACAAACATTAACATTGTAAGGTGCTATTGCACACAAGAGACACAATAACAGACAGTAGTGGGAGTCTGCTTTGGAATTGTTTATCTGTCATCACCCCATCATCTTTTACAGCCATCTACCAACAGTTAATTAGCTTTATATGCTCCATATCTCTATCTATGCTGATATGGGTAATTAAGAGCCACTCAATACTTCCCCCCACCAACTTAGATGTCTCAACACCTGCATGATTGCATTGGTAGAGGATCGATCCCTCCTTTTTTTTTACCCCGTAAACACTTAATAACTTGGGGACATAAAATATTCAGACTTGTTGAAAAAAGTGATCAATGAAAGACAAGGCTTCACCACCAACATCAAATGTGCTTGTTATAGTAAAAATTGTTTTTGATATATACGTGGTTACTTATTGCTCACAAGTCACTCTTGATTTTGTTATCATCCTTATTTTAAACTTATTTTTAGCTGTAGGGTTCAACCAATTAATTATAATACAAATTTTAATTGTCTACATCGGTAGAATTTGTGGCGCTCTCTTCTAGTACATACATTGAGTACCTTAGCTACTTAGACATGCATCCTCTAATAGCTAATGGATTTTTTGAAAAAAATATATATATATACAAAAAAATATTTAGTCATGGTAAATGAGCCGTCGCTATTTTTTACAAATATTTTATTATTAGCGACGGCAAAGAACCGTCGCTAATTGATTTTTTTGAATATTGCACATGCATCCTCTAGTACATACATTGAGTACCATAGCTATTAATGCTTTTTTTTTTGTAGTGATGTCTCAGTGGCGATCCTGAGTCTACGGGAGCCATGGGCAAACTCTAAAAATGGGGTCATCTTTAGAAGAAAAAAAAATGAATACCTTATTTTACTTAAATATGTCTCTTCTAGCATTTTAAGATGCATAATCACTAATTATATTGTTGTAATCAATTTTTTTGCAAAGTAACTCTCAATATACATCATAGCTAACCCATTTAATCTTTCTTGTAACATGGTGGACCGAAGATACGATTTTATCAACTTCAATTTTGAAAAACTTCTCTTTGCGGAGGCTACCGTTACTGGAATAATCAACAATATTCTATATGCGATCCTGACATTTGGAAAATCACCATCGATTGTTTGAAAATGATTTAGACTTCAATAGGTTTTGAGTATAAATTAGGTGTGGATTTAAGTTATGAATTTGTGTCTTCGGATCCCTATCCATAATTTAATTTTGAGGTAATATATATATTACCTCAAAATTAAATTATAGGGCCCTGGGCGGCCACCCATGCCCAGGGACGCCCCTGGTATGTCTCTACTCCTTAACAAGGGATTTTACCTAAGTAGAGGATGCATGTGCAATATTTAAGAAGAAATTAGTTTGTGAGGAAAATTATAAAATAGGAGAACCAAATACAAACGAAGATACACATGATTGAGGATTTTACATGAAAGATAGAGCGAAACCATAGATCTGGTAATAACTACGAGTTATGGCCCATATTGAATAAAAACAGGTACTCTAGGCTACATTGGAACTTGGTTAAGCCCAATCCATATTGTCAAACTGTGATGGGTATAAAATGGGTCGGGGAAGATACACAAGATTGAAGATTTTACATGAAGGGTCGGATAAGGCCATAATAATTTGTTTAGAATTGGAATAAAATCAATATTAACATTAAATTGTAAGCCAATGAGGTATCACCTCAATGATAGACTTGTAATAGATGGAATCACAAGTTCAAAGTAATAATACTAATAATAATAATCAATTTATAAAATAAATAAAATATATATATAAGGGTTTTTTTAAGACTATTTTACCCTAAATCTCAAAATTGCTCAACTCCTCATTTCTTCTATCTTCTTCTCTATGCAACTTTTTTTTTTCTTCCAGCTAGAACCCCACCCCCTAAATCACAACCCCGTTGCCAAATATGCATGTGTTTGGTTTCAGTATATTCGTTGTTTGCAGCAACAGGGATGGTTGTTGGAATTTGTGCATTTCAGTTGGTTCACAATGTCTGCATCAACCTTGAAGTCAGATGGTATCGTGATGCTGCCATCTCATTTAATCCCACATCATTTAGTCTTTGGCTTGTTTAAAACATCAGTCATTATTGACTTCATCATCTGTTTAAAAAACATTTGTTTAATTTCTTCAATATAAGGAATATAAGAGAGCATCCATGATTAGACCAACTAATATTGTATTTTCTTTTGTTGTTGGTGGAGCTAAGAGTATACTGGAGTAGTATTTTATCTTCTAGATTTGTATCTATCTCTAATTCGAAGTCTGAATGCATGAGGCTCTCTTTTTCAGAGAATCTCCAATTGGGAGACCCCCAACCCCTTCTCATTCGGAAGGATTTAGTGCTCTAGACCTCTTAAATACTTTCCCCATCTTCCCTTTCCTACACTCCCCATTCACTAGCTAGCTTTAATCTGCCATGGCAAGGACGAAATTGAAGGATGATGATCTTGTTGTAGGACAGCTAGTGAGAGAGAAAAATGTCTTTATTTGGCAATGAGGTTGTGATTTGGTAGTGGGGTTTTAGATGGAAAAGAAAAACAGTTGCAAGGAGCAAGAAGAGATAATGAATGGGGGGTGGGGCAATTTTCGGTTTTAGGGCAAAATGGTTAAAAAAATTAGTCTTGATCAGTCAATCACGTAGACTTAACGGTTCCGTGAGAAAGTGTTATACTTAATTAGTTTTCAAAATGAGGGCCAAACTCTTATAGGTATAAACTAATGAGTGTCAAACTCAAAAAAACCCTAAATATAAATTGACGTACACCAAACCGTTCATTAATCTGTGTTGTACACTTGTCATGATGATCTCGTCAACAGAGCAAAGCGAGCCTAGTTGTCCGCCTAATTTGGCAAAGCCCAGACAATACTGAGCCCATTTTTGTAGGGTCCAGGAGGATGGACCCAAACGGCAAAGCCCTAATAAGCCCATACGTCACATGGTCAAGCCCAATACACGGAAGACCTAATAAGGAAAGTATCTGGGGGATCGACCTAGAACGGGCAAACCAACAATACATTGATTCCAACTATGAAACAAATACCAGAGTATAAGTCGTGCATGGACAACACCCCACAAGGGAAGAATCTCCCGCAAATCTAGGAGCACAAGTCGTGTAGGAAAACTCTCCTACATGAACGACTCCTAGCATGGAAAGGATTTTCAGTAAGATATCTTTCTCTAAATACGCCACCAAAGGCCTACACGAACAAGGACTCTCGCATGGTAAATAGGCCACAAGGTTGAGGAGCAAAGGTACATTACAAAACTCAATTTACAGCACTTCGCCTTTCTCAAGCCTTGTCTGACTTAAGTATCGGAGTGCCATCGGCCACCACAATGGTGATATTTTGCTCACGTGTGTTCCTTGTGCAACTCAAGGTCAAGGGGAATAAGATTTGACAATATCAGTTTGGTGTTGTCCGTTGGAAACGACAAAGTTATTAAAAAAATCAATGATATCACCCTTCCTTACGATCCAGAAAGTTGGTAACTACGAAATCTCGCAATAATGGAAACATCATTGCGCCCTCGAATGCTCAATCCAGCGGAGCGCCGCCGGCACCGGCACCGCGGGGGGAACAACCTCGGACCCCCGCGCCGACAACAATCATGACAGACCCTACAGTGGATTTACTGTCAACCCAAGTGCAACAAATCGCACGGCGGTGGAGATACTCACTCAGCGGAACGCTCCACCCGCCGAAGAAAACAAGGAGCCGCAAAGAGCCCCGTCCCCTGAAGACACTAGATAACACGTTCACGAAAGCCATTTTTACCTTCCCGCCTCTTAGTGAACTAAGGGCGGAGGAGCAACCAACAAAGACCCGACGTATAGGGCCAACAAACTCGTCTCGAAGAACCCTCTTCGGCTTGGGCCACCAATCCAGACGTGTTGTACAACCTCACCCCTCACTCGTTCATGGATCACATCATGAACGAGCCACTGCCAAAGAATTTCAGCCCTCCAAAGCTAGAGTTTTATGACGGGACAATAGACATGTTCGACCACTTACGCCATTACCACCATGTAATGGCGCTCAAAGAATGATCTGAAGCAGTAATGTGTCAGTCATTCCCCACCGGCTTGAAGAAGTCAGCGCTGACCTAGTTCAACAGTCTCCTTTCGAAGTCCATTGACTCATTTCGAACGCTAGCCAAAGCATTTCTTACAGCTTTGTCGACAGCCAACGAATCAAGAAAGGTCTGCAATACCTACTCACCCTAAAATAAAAGCCAAACGAGACACTGAGGGAGTACGTCACACGTTTCAATAATGAGTTAACTATCATTGACGGCTGCAGTGACGACACATCGGTCACAACCTTCACCTCGGGTCTGAGAAAAGGTCGGTTCTATGACTTCCTCACTCAGGAGCCTCCGACTGATATGGCGGATTGGCTGAAGAGCGCCTAGAGATACATCACTCTCGATAAGATGTTAGCCGCCAAAAATTAAACAGAATCTGAAAATAAACCCCCTGGTCCTAGAGACAAGAGAAAGGGAAATAAATAGGAGGACAATGAAATAAACAAGAGGAAGCGAAATGACAGCAAACCAGACTCTTGCCACACAAGGCAAGATAAGGTCTCCAATTCGTCGGATCCAAATCCGTCACTCCCCTCAAATGCACCCTGTCTGACGTCCTCAACACCATCAAGAATTTGGGAGAAGTGAAGTGGCCCGCCAAACAGTGAGGAGATCCTTCCCAGTGCGCTAACATTAAATATTGATCATTTCACAAGGAAGGCGATCATGACACTAAGGACGCAAAAGTCTTAGAAGTGAGATTGAGTACTAGATCAAGAAGGGAAAGCTCAAAGAATTCCTTGGCCCGAAAAAAATACAAGACCAGGGCAGAGGAAAGGGAAGATGTCGTCAAAGGGATAGAGAATGAAGCTTCTGCATCATATATGTCCTTCATGAGGTCGGGTCATAAGGTGAGCAGTCCAACAAGTCTCGAAAAACACGCTCCTCTAGATGTGGATGAAACCCACCTGCGAGGACCGACAAGTGCAATATGCACGTATTCAGAGACATTGACGAACAAGGACCTCCAAGGCGTCCATTCTCCTCACAATGACGCCCTGGTCATTTCGGTCCTCAAAGCAAAGTAGGAAGTGAAAATGGCCTTGATAGACATAGGAAGCTCTTTGAACATCCTTTTTCTCAATGCATTCTGCAATATGCAGCTCAATAAGGAGAACTTGACAGCCGCTAGTCACCCAATGATCGGGTTTAGCGGAGAGAAGTGTTTCCCTATCGAGAAGATTGGATTAACAGTAGTGGTAGAGAACCACAACTACATAAAGTCTTTTCTAGGAGTTCATGGTGGTCGATGCCCCCATCCGCCTACAACATCATCTTGGGAAGGCCCTAGCTCTATCAGATGGAGGCGATAGTTTTCACTCTTCACCAGTGCATCAAGTACACCGCCAATCAGGCGAAAGGAACCATTCGAGGATACAAACCTTCAGAGAGAGACTGTCACTACGCAGCGCTGAAACAACTGGATTGTTAGCAATTACAACTCGAGCCCTCAGGATAGACATATCAGATACCGAGCCCAAATAAGAGGAAATGTCACCTCGCACGAACGAAAAAGATCTAGTCAGTCCAAGGGAAAGATCCAATGTCCACCAGCCAGATTGATTGGCTAGTGCCACCTCGACGAAAAAGAAACACGGGAAATTGAGAGTTCATGCGGATTGCACGAGCTAAGATGAGGCTTGTCCGAAAAACAACCCTCCACTCCCTTACATGAATCAGAGCGTGAAAGCCACCTCCGAACACAACTAATCTAATACGAACAAAGACAAAATTATGACAACTGAGACTCGACTATATGACGAGTCAAAATCCAGCACTGGAAATTTAAATACCATTCATTTGTCACTCCAATTCAATACAAAGCTAAGTAATAACACTTCGACAAACTGGCACCTACTCTGAAAGGTGGCAACCACCAAGGAACGGTCAGTCGGCACAAAGTTCACTTTTCAATGACTTCACTAGCATTGGAAAAACGTGACACTTTGCCAAGGAAACTACACAGTTTGAGCCAGGACCATGCACATCTCGTTCAAAGCCAGATTAGCTTAATCCCCACTAAGAGTCAAACTATTTTATTGTTTTGATTTATTTTGTTTTTCAGTCTAGAAGACTTGTTCGCTCAAGGCTATATGATACAGATTCATTCAAGGAATAAAACGCGAATTATAGAAAGCAAACTTTATTGATTACTAAGAAAGTTGTTACAAAACTTGTCCGACTGACTAATACAAAAGTTTATACACTACAAGTATCTAAGTCCGGCATGAGTATGGATCCGCTGAAATGCACATCAAGACTTCGCTCTGCCAATCTGCCTCCAGAAGAGGATTCAAAAGTGAAAGCAAGAGTACCCTAAACAGGGTGCAGGTACGTGTTTGATTCTTTGCTCCGCCAATCTGCCTCACAAGGATGATTTCAAAATAGGCCGATGGGGATGTCTCTCAAACGAGAGATGCCTGAGGTGATGCAGAGTTAGCACCCCAGGAACATAGGCCACGTCCAACGGAGCTCCGCAGCCAATCTGCCTTCCAGCTATGGCATCACGAATGAAGTCCAGTAGATATGTAGGAACAACTACCCCAAGACTGGTTGCGGGTATTATCTCCCAAACTGGATGTCGTGGTAGCACCAGAGGATGGAAGATAGACTTGACTTCTGAGGGGGAGCCTGTAACTCTTCTTCGCAATGTAAGAAGAAATTACAAAATCCCATGAAATCAATTGGATGCTCACCCGAACCAGGTGGCATCACACAATAGCAAGTCTTGTCAAGACTCATCGCTGCAAATGTCATAAAATTTGAAGACTCCAACAACGAAGATCTTCCTTTAGCCTTTGGAGAACCCAAAGCATATTTTCTGGAAAGATGCATTTGAAAGACATGTTCTACAACGTTCATGGCAATGCTTGAAATGGTGAAGAACAACCTATATATAGGCGTGACGATTCACGAAACGAAGTCATCCAACAATTACGTTAGCATTAAATGTCGTACGGGAAATAAGGAGGCAACAATTCCAATTGCAACTACACGAGTCCACATTCGTTGAATTAATGACACTCCATGCAACCCCCATTAACTAGGGAGAGTAACCAATACTAAACCTCTCGCAATCTACGTCGTACACGTGGCACAATGATCTCACCAACAGAGCTCAGCCAACTAGTAAGCCCAAGCAAGTACTCAGCCAAATCATGCACAAAAGACAGAGAATGGCTCAGTATATGCAAAAACACAAACGATGAATGCCTTAAGCTCCCATGGAATGCATAGCGCGCAAGGTATTTGTTCTATTAAAATTTCACTGTTGTTTATCACATCTGGATGAAATTCAGTCCGGTCAATCTATGGCGATCCGACTCCAGAATCAGACTTACTGATCTAACCCCTGTGTCGGACTATTAGGCGAATTAAGTAAGGCAGGACACCCAAGTCAGACTTACATGCCCAAGGCCAAGCGAAGGTCTAACCCGATCAAAGTTTTGTCAAATCCGACTGATGACGATAGTTTCTGGTCCGCTCTAAGACCGTAGTTCGCCAAGCACGGATGAAAATGGCTTAGAAAGTGGGAGCCTAGTCAGCGCTCTTAATGCCTAATCAAGACGGCTTGCCAGGGATAACTATCCAACTACAGACAATGGTTGCCAAACCCGATCAAAGCTTAATCGGTTTCGACTGATGATGATAGCTTCTAGTCACTCTACGACCGTAGTTCACCAAGCGCGGATGAAGATGGATTAGAAAGTGAGAGCCTAGTCAGCGTTCTTAACCCCTGATCGAGATAGTTTGCCAACGATTATTGCCCAACTACAGACAATGGTTCCCGAACCCGACCAAAGTTTAGTCAGTGACAACTAATGACGATAACTTCTGGTCAGCTTTATCGCCTAGTCCGCCAAGAGCAGATGACGATGGCTAAGAAAGTGGGAGTCTAGTCAGCGCTCTCGATGCTTGATCAAGATGGTTTGCCAGGGATCATTGTCCAACCATAGACAATGATTGCCAAACCCTACCAAAGTTTAGTCAGTTATGAATGATGATGATAACGGCTGGTCCGCTCTAACACCTAGTCTTCCAAAAGCGGATGACGATGACTTAGAAAGTGGAAGTCTAGTCAACACTCTCAATGCCTGATCATGACGACTTGCCAGGGATCATTGTCAAACCAAAAACAATGGTCGCCGAACCTGACCTAAGTTTAGTCAGTTACGACTGATGACCATAACTTTTGGTCCGACCTAAAGCTTAATCCTCCAGAAGCAGACAAAAACGATTTGATAGTCCAATTTTAGAGCTTGTGAAGCTTAACTTGGACGACTCACAAGGATCACTATCCGCCACTTACATTGATGCACACGCTTGACCACGGTCTGGTAAGTTCACTTATACTAGCAATGACAACTATTGGTACAATCTACAGCCTGGTCCGCTAAGGGCGGATTACAATGGTGGATTACAAGGATTACAACCTGGTCATAATGATCTATTGCCAGCAAAGATTATCCCCTCGCATGGAGTTTAGCCAACTTACAAGACTTGACCGAGACAACTTTTCGATCTCTAAAGAGTACAGAGCGGGATTGCTTGAACTATCGCAATATAAGCGGTTAGAACTTTCATCAGCAGATCAACCCTACGGTTTCCTGATGATCGGCAAAATCTCTTGTTTAAGGGCTAACACCACAATAAGACAGAGCAGGAAAAGTCAAAAAAATACAGAGTTTACTCCTCGTCGGGAAGAAGTTCATATACAGTGGAGCTTGACTTAAAAAGAGAAGCAGCAGGGGATGCGTCCTCACGCGCTGCCGCTCGAACACCCTGATCTTGATCACCCACCTCTTCTAACTGATCGAAAGATTCTTCCAACTCTGCAAATGACACCTCTTTGTAACAAGAGAGGTCCCAATCAGTGTGCTTCGCTTTCATCAGCTGCAACAGTTCCAGTTTTCCTTGCACGACTTCTACAAATTTGCAAAGACTCGTTCCATGGTATAGACTCTCTCACGAGCGACCTCGACTTCCATCCCAGCGACGACAACTTGGTTCAGATACAACATCCCCAACATGAGATGCTTTTGCCCCTTATCTATACGCTATCTTAGCATATCAACTTCTAGCTCCGGAGCATAACTTGATAGACAATTATTCCATCTACTAATATGCTTTCTGGAGGCATAAGAAATGTCAACCTTCTTATGTCATGCCTTGTTGCTCATCCTTACCACATCCGGGGCGAATAGAGTGATACGCGCATCTAAGTGAAGGTTCATGGAGACTGGAATCGCGCCAACACCGCCCTTCGCAGTCTTCACCGCATCAGGACCCTCCTCCACCGCTTTCCCCTTACTCACAACAATCTGCTCTCTCTCACGAACCGATTTGAAAGCAGTTGATGGGGAAGAAAAAAGTGAGTTATCTTTCGGACCCTTCGTTACCTCAATCTGCGGTCGAGATGGAGACGAAGAACGGTACGGGCAACGTGTAGGGGACCTTTCGCCATAAGGACGACGGTCAAGTGACTCTTCAGTAAGGTGGAAAGACTCGCAATCCAAGGAGGGGTTATACTTGAAATCCTCCAACTAAAAAGGACAAGTCTAACATGCATCGGACGAAGCTGCCATACTAGCCTGTAGCAACAGGTTGTTCATAACCTTCGCTTGCTCAGTGGTCAACTTCATTGCATTTTCAACCCCCACCATTTGCAAATACGCCTTTTCCAAATCGAGGAGAGAAACGGGTTCTTTTGCCCAAACATCATGCCCCTCGGGCACAACAGCTTCCGCCCCAGCAGACGACTCAAGATCTTGCCCCACAACTCTGCGTCCCACTCTGAAGGGGTTGAATGCTCAGGAGCAGGCTTAGGCGCAGTGCGAGGCTTCTTTGAATGCATAGAAGAAGAAAGTGCCTCATTCAACTTCGCTCTCCTTGGCGAGCTTGGAATCTTAACCTTCTAGAGCTTCCTCTTCTTCGAACAAGGTTTCGCCTTCAAATTTCAGTTTCGGCACTCTGAAAAGAGTGAGAGCCTCATGTCAGTAAGCTCACAGTCCACTGCACTTGATATTATAGGATTGGACGACATCCTCTACCAGCATCCGAGGCATGTCACGAAATTTATCCATGACTTATTCGTCCTCAGAAGAAAGGGGCGTAGTTGGAAATTTCCCTACAAAAAGCATGGATAACAATTCAATACAAGCGGGATCAAGAACGAAATTAAACTTACTCAGTTGCCTGAACTCCCGCTCGATCGGACGACCATCAAGCTCAAAATACTTTGATTTTGCAGAAGCCATGAAGCAATACTTCAGTCAGAACTTGTAATCGTCAGGCAGCTTGCCAAAACAAGTTGGCGACTTCAACACGCACATGGGCTCATTTATCCAAGGAAAGTAATCAATTGGATCACCCTCAGAGACACTTAAACATCAGCGTCCTTCGCTCTAATCAGAATCGCAATCACCGTCCTGTACCCATTTGGCACTAGCTGAGCAGGCGGAATGTCGAGTTACGCCAAAAAGTTCCAAATTTCCTCGATAACAAGAAAATGAACGCCTGATTGAAGCATACCTCAGTACAAGAAAATAAATCCTTCCAGAGGAGACAATGGCGCCTAACAAACGCCCAAAGTGAAGAGCACCAGATCGTCAGGGATCCCTTACTACTCGCGAAGGCCTTCCAGATTCGACTCAGAGATCGACCTCTCAACGAAAAACTTACGTTCTTTAGCAAACAGTTCATCAACAGGTTGATTCTTGCTCGCCATGGAAGAATGTCCAAACTTTCGATTGGGAAAGTTGAATGAAACCAAAAGCACAAAAACTGAAACGACAAAGCAAAGTCTCTGGGATCGAAGAAGTAAAGAACCAAACGCTGCAGAGAAGGTATAGAAACAAGGATTCTCGCCTTTTTTAGCAGTCACACGCCCAAATTAATGACGCGCGCCGCTTGAGGAGGTGATTCAGACTCTATCATCATGACCACCCAGTTTCTTCATGACGTGACTTAGTGGATTGACGAGTTGGCCCACTAACTCGGGGGGAGTAGCCAATGATACACCAAACCGTCTATTAATCAACGGCGTATACGTGTCATGATGATGTCATCAACAGAGCAAAGCGGGCATGATTGCCCATCCAATCTGGCAAAGCCCATACAACACTAAGCCCATTTTTGCAAGGTCCACGAGGAAGGACCCCCTAATAAGCCCATACGTCACATGGTCAAGCCCAACACCCGTAAGACCTAATAAGGCAAAAAGTATATGAGGGATCAACTTAGGACGGGCAGGCCAGCAATAAATTGACTTCGACTAGGAAATAAATACCGAAATATAAGTCGTGCATGGAAAGTCCAATACATGGACAACATTTCACAAGAGAAGAATCTCTCGCAGATCTAGGAGCACAACTTGTGTAGGGAAACTCTCTTACATGGACGACTCCTAGCAAAAAAAGAATCTCCAACAATATATTTTTCCCTAAACTACGCCCCTAAAGGCCTAGCTGAACAAGGACTCTCGCATGATAAATAGGCCACAAAGTTGAGGAGCAAAATGTATGCTACAAAACCCAATTTACAGCACTACGCCTTTTTCAAGCCTTGTCTGACTTAAGCATCGAGTGTCATCGGTCGCCACAACAATGGTCTTTGGCTCACGTGTGTTCCCTGTGCAGGTTAAGGTCAAGGAGAACATGATTTAACAACATCATAAACCATCAAAATTATGTGTGTCAAATTTATGTATCTATTGATAATGCATATTATACATATCCTCGACTTGGGAATATCCACATTGCTCGAGACATGATAGAATATGCTCGGGGAAACCTTGTTGTGGGCAAGTTTTGATAGATTCGACCCTATTACCACCGCGAGATCACGGCCGCAGAGATGCGATCAAACAAGTATAAAAATCAGGCTCATTTTCCAAGAGCCGAAGACTCAATAACCGCCCGAGCAAACATGGCTCTCTGTTACCTTCTTAAGCCTGTTACTAACTTGACCGTCGGAGTCTCTGCCCGGCATTCCGCTCAGATTGAAGTTTGTGAAGGTACCAAAAGCTCGCCTTCTTGCTAGAAATAGATCCTTTACAGAAGAATTTTCGAGACTAATTTTTACCTTCAACGTCTATAATATAGATCTTGAATCATTTTATGCGCAGAGTCTATATCAATCCCCTAGGATAACATGCAGTCTCACTTGAGAAAGTAAAGAAGCACACAAGGGCTCTATGAGGTCCATATTAAGCTTAGGGGACATGGATGCTATCAAGCCCAAGTCTAATAATCCAGGATGCTTAACAACTTTTAAGTTTGTAAGCACGGTGACACAAACATACTAAACCCAATAGTAGGTCCTGTCATTAAACTTCTTGTAGACGATTTATTTTCTCAGATATATAATACGGTAAATAAATGACTAAAAAGGTATTTTAGCAGAAGGAATTGAAACTAAGGCCATGTGCTTCTTTCATGTTATAGGGAATGCCTTCTTTCAAAGCTAGTAACAATTATGATGGTTGAATCAAGTGTTATTAATTGGTGTGGAACATTTCAAATTAAAGTTGGTATTTAATTGGGTGAGCCTTAGAGAATCTCCAATGGATCTCCTAAAATAGTCAAAAGGCTATTTTAGGGGGCTCATGTGAGAAAATGCATGCTCCAATGGATCTCCTAAAACATTTCATATTTTAACTTCACTTTCAACTTTCCCCTAAATTTAGGAACAACCATATCATCCCCTAAATTTAAAATAACATTAAAATATTCCAATTCTTTAATTTTTTAAAATTAAAAACAAAAGCAAATTTCAAAACAAAAGGAAATGAAAAGTGATATAGAAAAGTGGAAGATATATTTAAATAATGATGAAAAAGTTAAAATAGGGGATGTGGTTGGAATGATTAAGAAATCGAGGGACCTTTAAATTTAACTTTTGGTTAAAATTGGAAACCCATAAATGTTCAGTTGGAAAGGGGAATATGAGTTTTGTTTGAGCTCTGAGGGCAAATTTCCATCATCCAATTAAAGCCCAAAGCTTAATCGGTGGAAGGTTTTAGCCCAAACAGATGCCAAAAATAAGATATGGGCCAGCTAGATTTGATTGGAGGTGTAAAACACACAAAATATTCTTGTGTGCCTACCATCGGGCTAATTTGTACAGTATAACGTGAGCTCTACTTATGAACAATGTTTTGTGGATTTCATCCTGATTTTTGCAATGCCCAAAATGCCTTCTCAATTCCTTACTTATTACAACAACAAAAAAAGGTAGATGAAAAGCCACTGGGGTATTTTTATAATTTAAAATAAATATTACTATTACACGTGTGTACCTTTCTACCCTCCCAAATTCAAAATATTTACATTCAAACCCGACCCTTTCAAATATTTTTAATTATAAATAAGCCTCTAACATAATTTATTCGAAACCCTTAATTATTTGTAAATTATATATAGGCCCTTAAATGTTTAGAATTTCAATAATTTTTAATTCGCCTTCTCAAACTCGTGCTATTTACATTTAAACTCATCCCCTTTAAACATTCATTAACTACGCTGAAAGCCCTAACATAATTTATTGAAAGTCATCCAATTATCTATAAACTATGAAAATGCCCTAACATCTAAATTTTTTTATTTTCAACCAATCAGCCTCGTAAACATTCATTAATTATACCTAGGCCCTATTTATAATTTATTTCAAACCGCCCATTTATTTATAAATTATAAAACGACCATTACATTTAATTTTTGGATTTTCAATTTTGCCCTCCACATTTCATACTTTTACAATCAAAACCACCCCTCTCAAACATTTATCAATTATACGTAAATCCCTAACATAATTTATTTAAAGTCCCTTATTTATTTATAAATTATACATCAGCTCTTAAAATAATATATAATTATTTTGTATAGAAAATCAATTATAATTTTTTTCTTATTATTAAGTGTTGTAATAAAATTAAATTTTTTTTACTGAATATCTGCGCATGTAAAATGTGTCGACATCCTAGTAGTATAAAAATGAAAATCCTCCTTATTTACATTGATATGTGTTCATGTCACGTTGTCGAAAGTACAGATTTACCTCTTGGCAAAATTTAATCCTCTAAACTATCCTACAAAACCATCGGCACCAAGTGTAACTATTACCTTCCTCTATCGATTCCTCCTAGGGATGGCAATGGGGCGGATTTGGGCAAATTTGTCCCCGTCCCGTTGGGGATCATGGATCCCCGAATCCGCCCTGAATATCCGTTTATACCATTTTTCATAAACCATATCCGCCTCGCCCTGAAGGTCTATTAAATTAAAAAAAAAATTCCCTTCTTCTAGATCGTCTCAATTTGAAAACAGAATGAAAAGCATACCCAATTTGAAGAGCAACATGACTCCACAAAACATCATATCCAAACTACCTTATTCTTGAATATCATAACTGAAACAACAACTGTTTTAGCATTCCCAATCACTTGTAGTGTCAAACCACTTGTGCGTTTAGTCACCAAAAAATTGGTTAAATTCACCAAATACGCCATTGTTGCATTACCCAATATGAGAAACACAGTTAAGGAATCTTATTTTGCCTTTTCATGGGCAATCTTCGCTATGTTTCCTTCGATATAAAGGGTGAAAGGAAAGAGAATACAAAATGCCATCGGAGCCATGTACAGAAGGAGATTCATTGAGTGAAACTTTTATCTCTCTGAAGTCAATAGAATCCCCTTGTACTATAGATTTCAAAGCTCTCTTAGTTGTAGATCCAACACAGACCAAGAACCTGAAGAGATGAAAAAGGGGTTCACTGTTACTCGCTAAAACTATCCCAAACACAACCAATAAGAGTGCTAAATTGACTTGCGCGGATTCCTACTTGCAAGTTATGATGAATCGCTGCTGGTAATGGTAAGAACATGAGGCTTGTCAACACCTTGTTGAACGACCTACTAATAGTTTCTCCCGATCGCATGAACCTAAATATGATTACTCGGTTCTTCACATGATGGGCAAGGATGTGTAAAAATATGGCAACTTGTTCTGGGATACCCATATACTTGGTTGATTTTAGCCCACTTATGGTTTCTATCATGGAACACAAATTTTCAAATGTAGACCTATCCATCCTTAGTTGTGCAATGCAAGTGCTATCACTTGCATACACCATCTGCGTAAAGGTGTTGTCTTTGCAATGCAAAGTGTAAAACATGTGACTTAACCTTGGGTCTAATATTATTCAAAGACACAACAATGCAAACATTGTAAAATAGGCCTGTCATGCTAAGTATCTGAGTCCATAAAAATGAAATAAATGCCTCCTTTCTCATCTGTTTCATTTTGATTGATGTTATACTCAATGAAGGCATGACTGCATAAAGGCAAGTTAGTAACTAATTAATACAACAAGTATAGAAGTTTAAAATATAGAAATTTCAGTAGAGGAATATAACAGAATTCAAGACTTCAGATGAATTACAATAAGCATAAACAAAAAATTAATTCATCTAATATTTAGTGATTATCAACTCAAATCCTAGGATTTCGTGTTAACATTCACATACTCATAACAAAAACATATATAAATCTTTTAATTGGCAAAGCATATAATGCATTGAACATGCAGGGCTTCAGATCCTTCTATCCAATCCCAAATAAATAAAATCCATTCTCACAATAGTTATACCAATAGACCATGACAATGAGATACAATTGAGATAGACTGAGAGGGAAAGTTTAGACTTTGGAGAATGAGTAGTGAGTTAGGTGAATAGAAAAGACAGAGCATTTCATTTTCATAATCTCAAAAGGAAACCAAGGTACAAAGTCTTCTCTCTCACTATTAATTTAAAGATAATTTTATCTTCCTTGAATTCACATCTTTAAAGAAATCATTATCTTCCTTCAATTCACAGTACAAATTAACTACAAATTGTCAACTCTATCTTCAATACATTCTTCCATTAAGAAAGAAAGAGAGATAAATCACTCATCCTCCAATTAAAGACAAAATACACAAACTGAATGTAAAGAGAGAGTGAATTGAAGAAAATTAACAGAGAGATAATGTGAATTGAAGCAATTTGTGGTGTTAATTCAACATAGACACCATAGTATCAAAATAGGTTGCAATCGCAATATTTTCTCCTAATCTAATGGATGGTTTGAAGAGGAAGGCGAAGAGATTTACCTCGATCAATGGATGTAGATGTGTTTGTTCTTCCCTGTACACCACAGTCGTAGTCGTTCAAGCTCAAGAGGTGAGAAAGAATATGAGGTCGAATGGGGTTTTGTTGAGCAAGGAGGGTAAAAAAGTCTTTTCGAGTTGCGTTGACCATTACAATGGGGGATGTAATCGCCATTCATAGGGGTTGGGGTCGGAATGGCTATTACAATGCAATCCGTAATACTCGTTCCCATCACGACACTTTTTTGCCCAACCAAACAAAGGTTTGCATTGGACCAATGTATTTACCATTACGATTATAACGGTCAATGCCCAACCAAACACGCCCTGAATCTCAACTTAGATTTTTAAAGGGTATTTTGCTCATCTAAATATGGACATTTTGAAAACATACGTTCAATGAGCATGAACCGCTAGCCCTAAGGGGCGATTGAAATAGTAATATGTTTTAGGGTAATCTTATATTAGCTTGATTATGGGGGCATATCACAATTAATCCCTATATAAATCATAACAATAAAAATCAACAACATGAAGCTTGCGATAGCATAGTGTCTACTCTTGGCAAAACTAAAAAAGTTATCATGCGTACTTAACGCGCATTAGAAGCTAGTAGTATAACAACGAATTTTTTGACCATTTTTCTTTTCGGATTTTGTTGAATGACCCATTAGAGTACATCTAATCTCATTAGGGCTGAACAAAAAATCGATCAAGCCGTTTAAAAAATTGATCGGTTCGGTTTTAGTTTTAAAAAATTCAAAACTGAAATGGTCGGTTCGGTTTTCAGTTTCTATGTGATTTTAACCGACCAAACTGAACCGATGGACTATATATAATAAATATATATTTTTTATGTAAAATTATTATAATATGTTTAAAATAGTCGGTTCGGTTTTATTCTGGTTTAAGTCATTTCAGTTCGGTTACGGTTTGCATAAATTAGAATCGGTTCGATTTTGTTAATGGTCGGATCGGTTTCGGTTTGAAATTTTTGAAATCGACCAAAGTCGGTTCGATTCACGGTTTAGGTGAAAAACCGAACCGTCGGTTCGGTTTCAACCCAAAATCTCATATTGGTCAAACTTTTTTAGCTTGAGGTTGATCTCCCTATTGGTGTGATACATTTCAAATTAAAGTTGGGCTTTAACTGGTGGACCTTCTAACCCCATAACTGATCCAATATGAACCAACAAAAGCGGTTTTGAACATCTTGGTCCGAATCCGATTTCCTTTGATATAGATTCGTTGGTGATCCAATTGGTATTTCGTTTCTATCATTCGAACCAAATGGATCCAATCTTACAATCCTTGTGTATCTACCTCTTAACTTGAGCCCATTAAACATTTTAGCTTACAAAAAAGGCATCAGGTTCCACGGGACTAAATCATACGACTACAATTTAGTTTTTTTTTATTTTAAAATAAAAATTACTTAACAGATCAACTTGCACATGAGCTTTCATTTTCACTACTTTGTTTGAGCTAGAATTGCCAAAAATCGTGTGGATTAACATTAAGAATAATGTGTTAAAAATCCAACTCGAACCGTAATAGAGTGGTGAAAAAATGAAAAGGGTTGGGGTATTTATAGGGAAAGGGTTTAAAGCCTTAAGCATGTAAATGTGTGCGACATTTATAAGACACGCCCTTCCATCACAATGATTAATTAAAATCCGAGTAAACCAATCTAAACAAGGCACGTGGGAGACGTGTCATATTACTTCAATAACAATCAACTTTGAGCAACAAAACCGTGTGACATTCCAACGCAACATGACGTTTTGGGACATGAATGTGAGAATGACACATTAGGTATTCCCCACTTTTCATAATGTGAAACTCAAATGAGTAATTCTACCTGTCGAAGAAATGGGCGAGGGAGGCTCCTGCGCAAGTGTAGAGGTGACGTGGTAAAAAAAAAATTGGGGGGAAATCGAAATTTTGGGGGAGAAGAAGGAGGGAATGGGGATCTTTCTCCCCATTTTCAATCGACAAAGAAGCTCTCCTCCCTTCCCCATTTTCTCCATCTCCCTCTCCCCATTTTCCATCTCGACAGAGATAGAGAAGGCCCCCTCCCTCTCCCCCAAACGAAGCTCTCCCTCTCCCCATCATCGTCATCGACTCAAATGAAGGAAAAGAGAAGAAGCTCCAGAGAAGAAGAAGGAGAAGAGAAGAAGCTCAAGAGGTAAGAGCTTCAATTTTTTTTTTCAGCTTTCCAGATCTGGTTTTTTAATTTCAGCTTTCCAGAGCTCTCCAGATCTGGTTTTCATATCGAGGTCTAGCACGGATTCATGAAGAATATAGTGTTTCGAAAATACCACATGAAAACATTAAATCATCGAATGTGCTTCTTGACAAGAATGGTGTTGCTTGCATATCTGATTTCGGGTTGTCATTACTTTTAAATCCAGTTCATGCCACTGCAAGGTTAGGAGGATACCAGGCACCTGAGCAATTTCATACTCCCAATTTCATTTTCAATCCATTTTGTGCTGACTGGTGTATAATTCTAGGGTTTTGGAGGGATTTCGTGTTTGCTTCGTTTCGTCATTGATTTGGGTTGGTAGAGTTTTTTTTTTTTGGTGGCGTTGAAATTGTTGAACATTTCATTGATTGAGATCTAATTCATGGTCCTTTACAAATTATTCCCATGAAAATTTCCCCTTTGCAATGAAAAACAACCTCACCTGTTAAAACTGCAAACTTTAGCATTTCTCAAATATCACGGGTGTCAAAATTTATTGTGGAGTCAATAAAATGTATATCCCATATATTTGCTCAAAAAACATATTTTTGTGGAGTTGGGAATATTTTTAAGACATCAAATCTCAAACACATAACACGTTGCTTACTTTTTTGTTGCTTGTTTGATCCAGGGAAATATTGCAAGCTCTTCGCATAGTCGAGTAAGATCCTATTTTGTAGGGATGGGGTTCTTGCCAACTCTTGTTGATAAAGCGATCGAGGAAAATGGTATAGTATACTTACTATTAAAGAAGAATGTTGTTCAAAATGAAGTATGCATAATCAGTAGTGTTATATTGTTTTTACGTATGAATCAACAATTTAGTTTTGACCTGTGAGTCCATGTATTTACTGGTTTATTGATCTCTAGGTAATTCCTTTCTTAAATTAGGTGAAGACAATGCTGACCTTTTATTGGAGACACTTATTGCATATTCTGTAAGTGGATAGTCCTAGAATGATATGCTATGCCTTTTTTTTTCTATTAATCAAGACACTGCAATAAAATTGTTCCACCTGTCTTTAAGAGTTCAGAGCTAAGATTTATATGATGGTAATGAGGACAATCATGTAGAGGTGTTCTATTTAATGGACAGACACGTACTTTGAAAACCTTATCATTAAGCTTGTTGGGCTTTTACAAAAGACAGCTTGAAATTTGGAAATAAATGCTTTAAAAGTTATTGGAAGCTTGCACTTTGATGCTAGCTAGGAGTGGGATAAAAAAGAATGCTTCAAGGCTTTAAGGAAGCTATCTTCTTCAAAGGCTTGAACCTACATAAGATGGAAAATCTAACTCATTAGAAAATTGGCACATGTATATTTTTGTGTTTTTGACTAAGAAATTTGTCTTGTGGTGACCAACTGTTTTCTTCTTCTTTCTACTTTTGAAGCTTCCATTTATTGAATAAAAGAAGAAATAGATGAATGCTTGTGAAGGTTTCATGTTTGAACTATTAATGTCTCATAAGTAGTCCATCAGTTGAATACTAGTTGAAGTTGTGGTCTCATATAGGCATGTTGAATGGTGTAATTGAAATTGCTTCATGATTTTTAGCAATTACATGCATTTGTTGGTATTGAAATTCTCTGCATGAATTAGGATAACCAAAAAACAAGTCCTAGGTCCCCAGATTCTTTGGATGAAGTACTTGGTGATTGTAGGAATGGAGGCAGTTCTTAACCTCCGTTGGCGATTATACCTTTTGAAATGACCTAGGTGATTAAAAACTCTCCCGAATCCTCATATTATCTGGATGAGATGCTTGGCAACTGTGAAAATGGAAGCACTTTTGGTGATTTTGCCACTAATGGTTTTGAACTTCCGGTACATGATTATTGTCTTTCTTATATGATAGTGACTATGTATTTTTTACAAGGAAGAGGTATAAATCGATGAACCAATGAGGGCTTTGAAGAATGGTGCTATATTCGAAGAATGCAAGTAATGCTATATGTTGCAAGTCTGCAAGTTGGACTGATGCAAGTAGTGCTATATGTTGCAAGTCTGCAAGTTGGACTGCAAGTCTAGATGGTTAGGCAGTTCAGGGGGTTAGTAAGCCAGTTGTTGTATTGTTGCTATACCAAGTTGCAGTGTTGTATTGTTGCTATATTCAGAATTATAAAGACTAGTAGGAATTCTTATAAATATGGGGGGCAGGAACAGAAATAGGATTCATTCATTCTTCTTTGTAAACATTTTGTACAAGTGAGCACATTGCTCTCTAAGGAGATTGGCAATCTCGAATTTTGCCTATTACATTCCAGTCTAACCAGACTATTGTAACCCCTACATTTTAATCAAATAATTATTTCATTCTTGTGATTCTTTTGTTGAGGCTAGCTTGCTGAAAACTGCAGTATCAATTCCCTTCTTGTCTTGCTTGCTGAAAACTGCAGTATCTTTTCCCTTCTTGTCTGTAATTGCATTAGCAGGTTGAGCATTGAACTGTTCTAATTCTGCAGAATATCAGAAGAAGAAGTCAGATAGTATCAATCTTCTTGTAGTTTTTGTAAAAATGAATATGTAAAAATGAATACAAAGAGATTGTGTATTGTCTTATAAGTTGTTAGTGGGTTACATTTATGAATAGTCAGATCGTATCAATCTTCTTGTTGTCAATTCATACACATGAGGATTCTATTAGCTTAACAACTAAAAATGCCTGAAGAGTTGGAGAAAAGTAGTACTGAAACTCACGTAAATAAATTGAAAGATAACCAACTAGGCAGAGTGATAACCAACTTGTTGTGCCACTGCATTCTAATGGGCAGTATCATTACAGAGGATAAGGAGGTTGATACTACATTTTATCTTCATGTAGCAGGTTGATACTACATTTTATCTTCATGTAGCAGAGTTCTACTCTGTGGGATGACTTTCATTGTTTTGTTTTTCAGGCAAGCTTAAAGTGAAACATTGCAAAGGAAATTGGAATATGGTAATTTTGTTTGAGTACAACTATCTTGTGAAAACTTCTTGTTTGTTGAAGTATGAAAGATTGACTATGATAAAGTAGATGACGGCAGAAGAGATCAGAGAAAATACATTGAGATGTTCTAAGATGTTTATTGTACTCAAGGCCATTGGTCTTGAGCTGCAGTGAATTATGTGGATGTCATCGCAGAAGCTTGTCTGTGGAATGCCAATATTCAGGTAGGAGATAGGTAGGTTAAGAAAACTTGATAGAATTGTGTATGAAATCTGTAAGCACTCTACTTTTATAAATACTGCATTCAAACGTGTAGTAATGCAAAGCTTCATTTTACATCTATTTTTTTCACAAGTTCCAGCAGAGGTGTGCAATCCTAGATGACAAAGGGACTGAACAATAACCAAGAAAAAGAATGCACATGTAACAGCAACAGGCTTTGTCACAAGAGAGAAGAAAACTCTTTCATTAAGCTAAGGTAAGAAAACTCTAGGACTCTTTCAAAACTAAAGCACAAGTAAAAACTACAATCAGCCAAGAAACAGGAACAGCAACAGCAACAACAACAGGTTTTGTCCTTGGTTCTTGGAGTTGAACAGGAACAGCAACAGGTGATCTCCTTCAGAGGAGGAACAACAACAGCAACAGCAACAGCAATAGGGGTGCATGTTTTTTTAGGGGTCCTCATGTTTGGAGCTGCTTGGTTCTGTGAATTATGATGTTGAAGAGGTGCATGATCCCAGTTCTGAAAAATAAGGGTGCATGTTCCCAGCAACAACAATAGGGGTGCATGATCCCAGTTCTGAAAAATACAAAAGAAACATTCAAAGGTAAGGTTAAGAAAATAGTAATTGAATTAACATGCAAACCGTCACATGGAGAACGAACATGCAAACCGTCACATGGAGAACGAACTTAAGGATTGATAGGGAACCAAAAAGTATTAGCACATCCAACACACTAGCCATATTTCAAAAACTAACTATAACGAAATCAAACTTGCATTCACAGAATGAAAAATGGAGAACGAAGTAGGATGACTGAACTGACGCAAAAAAATCCCGCAAAGAACAACGGAATAATTCGTCTCAAATGTCATTTATACTTATGATTCCCTTAAAAATGACTGAAATATGTAAAGCTTGACTGAATATGATGCAACTTGCAAGATTGGCTTATAGATATCAACTCTAAAATTTTGGACCATATCCTCACCAGAATGGGATTTGATGGCTGTTGAAGAGGCTAGATAAGAAAATGTATTCAAGGCATCCCCCTTTTCCATATTGGTGAATGTTTCTCCAGCAAGTTTCTTCCAAAATTCTAGTGGGCATAGGCAAGGATTCCTATATCCTCAATTTTATATATGCTCATATTAGAGGCTAATCTGGATGATTAGAAATTTCACTCTCAAGATTACCTAGAGATATCTATGATCAATGAAATGGTCTTTGTATTTGAAGATTATGTTCTGGTAAGGTATTTATACACTCTATCTCCCTTCTTAATCCTAAAGCCAACAAGCTTCCAATGTTACTTGGGAAAAAAATTCATACCAAATCCTAAATGTTTGCCTACTTTTGTCATCCATATTATGTTTGCTATTCTCAGTTTACTAGCAGTTTCTATTGCTACTACAAAACCTGAATACATCTAGCATACCAGGTCTACTCAAAGATCCACCATTATGTATGTAAGCCAAAATAGATCAACTTCAGTAATGAAAATTATGAAAAAAGGAATTCCAGAAGAAAATAAAGAACATACCTTTAGTTTCTCAATCTAATGAACCTTGTCAAACTTCCGACATTACTGTATCACCATCCTCATCATAACTTCACTTCAATTAGGGTAACAAAATCACACTGTAAATCATGAAATTGTGTTAAAATACTAGCAAACAACACAACAACTTCGTTATCAAATTTCAAACCAAAAAATCGAAAAAAATAAAAATTATACACTGTAAATCAAATCTCATCCACTTCACTTCACTTCAATTAGGGTAACAAAATCACACTGTTCTTCAGATTTTTAGCCCTAGCTCTAGTAGAAACCCTAGATCTATAAATCCCCAACAAGAAATCAGCCACAAAGAGGGAGAGAATGAGAGGGAAAATACAATTAGACAAAGGTAGCAGCTTTACCTTTTGGGAGAGGGTGGCGATTCGTCTCCCACTTCTCTTCTCTGTCGAGCTTCATTGGGGAGAGGGAGGGCTTCTTTGTCGAGCTTCGTTTGGGGAGAGGGAGGACTTCGGCGGTCAGGCTTCGTTTGGATTTCTTCTCTTCTCTTCTCTTTCTGCTCCTCTGTCTCTATCTGTCGAGATGGAAATGGGGAGAGGGAGAGAGGTTCCCTCTTCTTTTCCCCCCAAATTTCGATTCCCCCCCCCCCCACTTTTTTTTCGAAACGATGCTCCTGCACGTGCGCAGGAGCCTCCCTCGCCCATTTCCTCGACAGGTAGAATTACTCAACTCAAATTACACCCAAGTGTTTCAAATATTAGGGGTACCACCCACGACTGACAGTCGACGTGAGTCACAGTCATGATCGCATGTGTCTTGCATATGTTATTCCCTTAATTTTTGCTAATGACCAAAATGCCCCAACTCTTTAATTTTGTAAATTTAAGTTACCCCCACCACCCTTTTAAGTATTTGATAAAACCTAAATCTGAAACTTAAATTAATTGTTTGTACGACATGCTATAGACATTGAGATAACAATGCGTATCTCGATATACAATAAATGGTTAAGATTTAATTACTAGAAGAAAAAGAAAAAACCTTGTCTTCTCCAAATCAACCATTTCCATGTCCCATCCACCGACGTTTTTCCTCTTAAAACTACTCTCATAGCAACTTAAAGTGTGTTTGGTTGCATGGAATCCCATGCCATGGGAATTTATGAGGGGACCCCTACATTTTAGGCTAAATTGATATATCACTCCACATCCACCATGTGATTTTGTGATCAATGGTGGGAATGGAAGTCCCGTGAACATGGGAATCTCACTCCTTGATCCCCCAAGGCATGTGATTCACATGTTCATGAGACTTTCATTCCCACCATTGATAACAAAATCAAATAGTGCATGTGGAGTTATACCCCAAATTAGCCTAAAATATAGGGATCCCTTCATGGATTCCCATGGCATATGATTTCATGTAACCAAACACACCCTTAGTCTCTAGATCCCTAAATGATGTGAATCCATCAACCTAATAGCATCTCCAATGGTAAAAGTTAAAATGGGGGATGAATCATCCCCCATTTTAACCAAAAGCTAAATTTATGGGTTCCTCCACTCCAACCACATCCTCTATTTTAACTTTTTCATCATTATTTTAATATATCTTCAACTTTTTTATACCAATTTAATTTCAATTATACTATTATTAATTTCAACTTAATATAATTATATTAATTAGTTTCAATTATATTATTATAATATTATTAAATATATAAGAGGGGAAAGTATTATTAAATATTAACTTAAATATTATTAAATATTTATTAACTTAAATATTATTAAATATAATATTATTAATTTCAAATTAAAGAAGGGGAAATGTAGTTGAGGGTTTATTTTATTATTAAATGGATTTTAGGGGGAAGTTGAGCCAAAAGCTATTATAAGGGGGTAGTTAAAGGGATGGTTGGAGGGCTATTCTTTTCAATCATCCCCCTAAAAGGCTATTTTAGGGCGATGATTGGAGATGCTTTAAGCTAAATAAGTTGTTGTACTTGGGCTTCTCCGCTACTTCTTCCTTATTCGCCCAGCGGTTTGGTTGTATTTGATCTTTGTTATTAACCTAAACATCTATTGGTTATGGTTATCTATAGTGTTGTGTTGCATATTCTCTCAAATAACTCCTCCTCCATTGATAAATAAAGAGAGAGTTGCATAGGGTTGATTCATCAATGGGGGGGGTAATGGGGTTAGGCTTGTTAAAGAAAACTTCCCCTCCATGTATCCGCTTTAGTCAATGCAGCGCAACACTCCGCAACCATTAGTTCAGCCGCATCTCATCTTCTTCCTCGACTCCTCAACCCCGCATTTACAATGCATAACACCTCCACTTACTCTCTATATTGCTTCCTTTTCCTCCAACACAACAACAACTCAATCAACCAATCTGGAAAATCTCTTCCTTGTCACAACTGTCTCCAAATCCCTCTTTCAATCTGGCACTCACAATCTCGACACATATTCCATTCCCTTTTTCGTATCCCTTCTTTTTCATATCCTCCATCGAAACTCCTTCCACCCATTCAAGAAGATTGATTTCTTCAAATGGCTTCTCTTAGGCCTAATTACAAACACTGTGAACACCTTCTCTCATGTCTTCTTTGTAGTTTATCGAGCTGTCTATCTCAACGAGTTTCGTCCTTTAATAAATTTGATGAAGGAAGATGGTGTTGTAATTGATTTAGCCCCTTTCAAGCTCCTCTTTGATGCTTTCATTCAGTTTAATAAGTTCCAATCTGCTATCGAAATACTTGCTGGCATGGAACAACTAAAATGTCGTTGGATGGGAAAGGCAATGAGTTGCTTTGGAAAAGAAAAAGGTTTTATTAATTTATTTATTTTGTTTAGTAATTAAATCTCGATCATCTACTGCACATTGAGATACACTTTATTATCTCGAGGTCTTTGGCTTGCGATACAAACCATTGATTTAAGTTTAGGATTTGGGTTTATCAAGTATTTAAAGGGTAGGTGGAGGTAACTCTAATTTTATAAAATCAAGGATTTAGAGATTTTGGTCATTATCAAAAATCAGTGTTTTAAAAAGCGCTAGGCAGTGGACAGGCGGCGAGCAGGTGCCTAGCGCCTAGGGACCTAGGCGCCTAGGCGGTTTTAGGTTTTGTATTATAACTTTAATAATTTACAAAAGTTAAGCATAATACCTTATCAATTACATCCAATTTAATGCCAAGATACATATGCAAAATTTAAAAACATGAAAAATTAACAATTATGAACAAAATTTATTAAAATTCAAATGACTGAAGTTGATCATGATGGGTACTTTATACAAAATTGAATTTGTTGACAAATATTCAAACCTACTCTTTTATTTTTCTTCAAATTGCATGATTGACCTCACTCATGTTTGATAAAATGCACATTACTAAAATTGGTACCGGCAGATCCTTTGAGAATTTCATTAAGTAATCATCATTTGTTACATTTAACATATACTGAATAAAAACAATTAATTTGTTTATTTCCAAAAAAGATGAAAGAAAAATAAAATAATAACATAATCAGCCTTGTTAAAAAAAAATTTGCCCAGACTGCCTAGACTGCACAGACCCCTCCCAGACTGCCCAGAACTCGCCCAGCCATTAATCTGGGCATTTCTCTAATGCCTAGGCCAATTTTTATAACACTGTCAAAAACTAAGGGAAGACATGACTATGTGTCTCATGTTGACTGTCAGTCTTAGGGGTACCCCTAATATTTGAAACACTTAGGAGAGATGTTTTGAGTTCCGCATTATGAAGTGGGGATGCCTCTAAATGTTCCAGTAACTATAGACAATTAAAAAATGAGGTTGAAGGGTTACGTAATAACCTCAGCCAATCGGACCCGGGGGGCTCATGCGCAGAAAGGGCAGGAGGGGCTCTTGCGCACAGATCTGGGTCGTCGGATCTGATGGACGGTCCAGATTAGATGGATGTGAAAAGGGTTTTATTTCAAAGTTTTTAACAAATGGGAAATGAAAGGTTTAGAACACAGGAGGGGAGTTTTCGGCGGGAAATAGGACCTGAAGAAGAAGAAGAGAGTCTCTTCCTCGGCGTCGATCTAGGCTGCAAACACAGGCTACACCCACCCCCCTTCTCTTCCTCCATCTTGCTCCATATTCGAACTCGAATCAGGTATGTTTTCAAATGCAGTAACTTTGGTTCTTTGCAACATCAAATCTATTTCACCTCTTCAACTAAGAGAAGGGGACGAAAATGAGGTAAATCTTGTAAAATGAAGAAATTCATTTATATCGTGCTCAAGTTTCCATTCGTCTCACAACAAAATAGAAAGCAAAAGAAATATTTTAGCCTGATCCCCCCAAGAGCTGTTGGGAACAAAGTGAGTGGAACACTTGATTTGAACAGCGCTGCTTTCAACCTTCAACCACATCATACAGATGGGAAGAACTTGTTGAGATTGAAAGGAAGAGAATAAAACTCCTTACTTCTTGTATCTATCCTGAACGATCTGAACTTGTCCCATCAATGCATACCTCTGTCCCTCCTGATTGCGCTGTCCTTTCTATATAAGGTGATATCAAGAAACAATGCCAAGACACACGGAACAAAAGGTTCTGATGAGAATGGAAATTTGATCATATCATTAAACTGTAAACAATCAAAAGGGACTTCGAGTTAGGCGAGGGACAGAAAATCATCAAGTGGGAGGCAGTTAATGTTATGCATAGATATTAAATTGATCCAATAAGCAATAGATTGAGATACATGTTGAATTCTTATGCATAACCATCTGGCTCTAGTGTGAATTGTTGGAACATATGTGGGTTTTTAAATAAAAATTTCTTTATTTAACGCAATATAAAACTCAGCAGTGCAGTGGGCGGCTCCCTGTTTTGTTCCGCGAATCCCACCGTGTTTTCTGGCGTAAAGCACGCTGCTTTCTGCTCCCTGTTTTCAGCCATTACTGCTCCCTGTTTTTGTTTTGTTTTCATTCTATTTATGCTCTCTTGTATTAGAGCTTAATGAGAGATGAAGAAAACAGTTTTTTGAGAGAATGAAGAGCAACAGAATCTTGCTTCCTTCAATACGAAAAAAACAGAGCAGCAGTGTATCTTCAAAACAGAGAGTCTTGCGAATTGCTTCTTCAACACAGTTTGCTTGCTTCTTCTTCAAATCTGTTTTTCATTATATCTATTCCTTCTCTTACCAGAGATTAAGAGAACGAAAAGCTCCCTGCTTCTTCCAGAGTCTGTTTCAATCTCATCAACCAGCTAAGAGAGTTTGAAGGCTTCCAGTTTTTCATAGAAAACAGAGTTTGCATATCACTTCTTGCAACAATTCTTCAAGAGCAGAAAACAGAGAGTTTCTTACAGTTCTTGAAACAAAGAAACAGAGTCTTGAGAGCATCTTCGAAATCTGTTTTTTGAAAAACACAGTCTTGCTCATCAGTCCAGCTTCCAGAATTTACAAATCTGATCTTGCATCTTCGAGTTCTTCCTGTTCTTCGAAGTTTTATATCAGATTTGCATATATAGATAAACAACGAATAAACAGAGCTTCCTCCAAAAACAGTTCTTGCTGGGAGAGATCAGTTTTCAAACAGAGACAATTCTTGCTTCTTCTTCGAAAACAATTCTTGCAAACAGAGTTTTTGGCTTCTTCGAAAAACAGTTTTTGCAAGCAGAGTTTTGCTTGTTCGAAATCTGTTTTAGCAAGCAGAGTCTTGCTTCTTTGAAATCAGAACATGTTTTGCTTATGATTATGTTTTTTGCCGATTTTTTATTCCGAGCAAATAAAGGAGAGGGTGATTAGTATACCGTTCAATTATTGTGCATTTTTGAACGAGACAGAAGATTCTGGGCTGTTTTATCCTGGGGACGGCGGGG
Source organism: Berberis vulgaris (assembly GCA_963556465.1). Taxonomy (NCBI): domain Eukaryota; kingdom Viridiplantae; phylum Streptophyta; class Magnoliopsida; order Ranunculales; family Berberidaceae; genus Berberis; species Berberis vulgaris. Next base: position 11,720,592 of record OY747132.1, on the reverse strand, counting down.
CTATGAAACTGCTAGCACAATCTTGGGCAGAGCCGCGAAACGTCTTAAAGAGAGCGACCTAGTCCGCGACTCAACCCAAGAAATAATGGTACCATTGTTCCTAACTATTTCTTTGAATTGTTTACAGCAGTTGAATCTTATACAGAAGTTACGACAAACAGGTATGTTAAGTATGAATTTATTTCATAGATTTCATTTGTTTGTCAAAGAATGTATGATCACATTAGTATGCTTATTTGTATTTGCTATTGCTCGTATGCTTAATGTTTGGATGGAAAGTATGCTATTTATTTGCATATTGGAATTTACTTGAGTAGAACATCCTAAACATTATTCTAGCAAAATACTTAGAAATGTCTTACTGTGACATTATAGGTGCTGATCCATATAAATTGTCCCAACAATTTTAAGACGTGGTTCTTTCTGCCATGATTACAAATACTGAATTTGCCAAACAAATTTTGCATATATTTGTAATACAAGAATGCACACATGTGATCACACATACGATTTGAGTTAATCATATATAGTTGGATATATATAGATTAGCGATGAACAGTTAATATACTGAACTCAATGCTTTTCGTAAGCATAAATTTCTGAGTCAGGAACTTAGGCTTCCTTTAGAAATTGATCCAACTGTTGGTAACAAAAATATGTCTTTGATCTATAAGCTTATGGACATACTGTTTTGTTATGCAAGGATGATTATATGTATTTTGATTTTGACTCTTATTCATGGTTATAGAATAAGTTATATCCTCATGATTCTCATGTATTAGTTATACGCTCGTTGATTGGAAAAATCCTTCAATTGAGTTTGAGAATCTTTCCTTGTTATGTAACAAACATAATAATGGAGTAGCAACCATGTTTATGAAGGCCATATAAGTCTAAAAGTAATAAATGAGGATATGTATGTTTATATGAAAGCTTTGAAATATTGCTTTTGAAGAGTCAAACAAAATACATGAATGGTGACTTTACTACCATATTGAAATCATATTAATTATGATTAACGTAGTTAGAGATTGACATACATATACACATGATGACATGTAAAATGTAGTCTATACTCTAAACCTTGGATGATTCAGTCTATTTTGGTGAGAACAATAATTGATCTATTGTGAAAATTAGAATGCCTCTAATTATCAATACTATTGATGAAAAGAAAAACCTTGTGTTTAATGTTATAGTTGATGTTTGATGTTAAGCTGACATAAGGAGGCTATAAGGAATCATTTATATATAGATTGACCTGTGGATTTTGTTCTTAATGTCAATACATAAATGATTTTGCTAAGACCATAAGTTGGTCGGACTTCCACATGAGGACATGTATTCTTATGGAAAGGATAAGTTCTCATGATGATGATGTTGATGGCAATCTAGATCAATTGAAGCTATTGCCTGATTTTGTTGCGGAACTTTGTTATCAAAGTTGGCAACTAAATTCCCAGAGGCTGAACAAATATAGCTTGATGTTTACATCAAAATTTGAAAAATTCAGAAGCTGAATTTAAGATACATGTTCTAATGAAATTCTTAGTTGATCCTTGAACTTAAAAGAAAAAATGAGAATAAGCGAGATGAATAGAATGGGTATTTTATTCGATATTCTCATTTTATGGGTCCTTAAGAATTGAATGCATGGTCATCTTCAGATAGCAAGAAGACCGTCATTTAATATGCATTCAAAAAGGTAGTTAACCTGTTATTTGACAAGAGTTAGAAGGACCGAAGTTCAAAAGTCCCTTAATGGGAAGCTTACGTATATTTTTATACATGCTAAGAATAATTTTGTGGATTCTGATTCTTTGTGAAAAGATTTTTTGTGTTTCTCAAGGAATTTTTCATGAAAAGATAAATTGCATTTATAGTGGGGGTTATTTCGAGGAATAGTGGGGGTATATCCTCAAATAACGTGCCTATGATAAGGATGCATGAAACTGATAAAGTCATAGAATCTGAGCCTAGGAGAAGTAAACGGAAATGAACTTCTTGGCCCCGATTACTATGTATTTTCAGTAAAGAAGGGTTTCCTTAGATTTTAAGGAGCCTTAATAGATGCAATTGAAAAGGTCATGAGGTACCTTAAGAGGACTACGAACCTCGGATTACAGAAGTTTTCCGCTGTCCTTGAAGGATAAAGCGATGCTGATTGGAACACCCTTTCAGATGACTCCAAAGCCACCAGTGGCTATATTTTCAATATAGCTGGTGAAGCTGTTTCTTGGAAGTCAAAGAAACAGACCATTTTGGCACAGTCCATGATGGAGTCAGAGATTATAGCATTAGCTACGGCTAGTGAAGAAGCAGGTTGGTTGAGAAACCTGCTAGCAAAGATCCCTGTATGGGAAAGATTGATTCCAGTTGTCTTGATCCAATGCGATAGTTCCGCGGCTATTGCAAAAATACAGAACCGTTATTATAACGGCAAGAAACGACAAGTACGTCGTAAGCACAGTACGGTTAGAGAATTCTATCTACTGGTGCTATGAGATCGGATCAAGTACGAACTGATGAGAACTCGGCTAATTCTTTGACGAAAGAATTAGTTAGAGAAAAGGTTTTCAAAAACCTCGAAAGGAATGGGACTAAAGCCCTTAGATGGATGAGTCATTCATGATGGTAACCCAACCTATAGACTGGAGATCCCAAGAAATAGGTTCAAAGGGTAATAACAAGTCGTGAATGATATGATGTGAATCATGCTGACCAAATAACAATCTCATTCCTAGATTAAAGCATGAATTCCTGCAGCGATAGTAGGATGAGTTAAAAAAACTCTTAATGAGATCTATACTCTATGTGGAGTGGAGTACCTAGCTACAGGAGTACTCCTGATAGACTCACCTAAGTGATTGTGGAAGTTTGGCCGCTTCCTATGGAATTTGTGGGCAAAATTCCTAGAGCTTTCACTTACTGGGATATACGTGCATGGCCGTAAAGCACGGGCTTTTTAGACTTCACCCAGGAAAAGGTTGTGCGTGTAATGTCTGTTAGAGATAGAGTTCAAAACTACGAGTTACTCTAGTATATTCTAAAGCATGAACACTACGCAAGAGTTCAAGTCGAAAGACACTTTTGCTTATGCACAATCTTATATGTTACAGATTGCTCGATGAAAATTGTTTTTTCAATCCAAGTGGAGGATTGTAAATTTGTTTTAAAAATCCAAGTGGGGGATTGTTGGAACATATGTGGGTTTTTAAATAAAAATTTCTTTATTTAACGCAATATAAAACTCAGCAGTGCAGTGGGCGGCTCCCTGTTTTGTTCCGCGAATCCCACCGTGTTTTCTGGCGTAAAGCACGCTGCTTTCTGCTCCCTGTTTTCAGCCATTACTGCTCCCTGTTTTTGTTTTGTTTTCATTCTATTTATGCTCTCTTGTATTAGAGCTTAATGAGAGATGAAGAAAACAGTTTTTTGAGAGAATGAAGAGCAACAGAATCTTGCTTCCTTCAATACGAAAAAAACAGAGCAGCAGTGTATCTTCAAAACAGAGAGTCTTGCGAATTGCTTCTTCAACACAGTTTGCTTGCTTCTTCTTCAAATCTGTTTTTCATTATATCTATTCCTTCTCTTACCAGAGATTAAGAGAACGAAAAGCTCCCTGCTTCTTCCAGAGTCTGTTTCAATCTCATCAACCAGCTAAGAGAGTTTGAAGGCTTCCAGTTTTTCATAGAAAACAGAGTTTGCATATCACTTCTTGCAACAATTCTTCAAGAGCAGAAAACAGAGAGTTTCTTACAGTTCTTGAAACAAAGAAACAGAGTCTTGAGAGCATCTTCGAAATCTGTTTTTTGAAAAACACAGTCTTGCTCATCAGTCCAGCTTCCAGAATTTACAAATCTGATCTTGCATCTTCGAGTTCTTCCTGTTCTTCGAAGTTTTATATCAGATTTGCATATATAGATAAACAACGAATAAACAGAGCTTCCTCCAAAAACAGTTCTTGCTGGGAGAGATCAGTTTTCAAACAGAGACAATTCTTGCTTCTTCTTCGAAAACAATTCTTGCAAACAGAGTTTTTGGCTTCTTCGAAAAACAGTTTTTGCAAGCAGAGTTTTGCTTGTTCGAAATCTGTTTTAGCAAGCAGAGTCTTGCTTCTTTGAAATCAGAACATGTTTTGCTTATGATTATGTTTTTTGCCGATTTTTTATTCCGAGCAAATAAAGGAGAGGGTGATTAGTATACCGTTCAATTATTGTGCATTTTTGAACGAGACAGAAGATTCTGGGCTGTTTTATCCTGGGGACGGCGGGGCTATGAAACTGCTAGCACAATCTTGGGCAGAGCCGCGAAACGTCTTAAAGAGAGCGACCTAGTCCGCGACTCAACCCAAGAAATAATGGTACCATTGTTCCTAACTATTTCTTTGAATTGTTTACAGCAGTTGAATCTTATACAGAAGTTACGACAAACAGGTATGTTAAGTATGAATTTATTTCATAGATTTCATTTGTTTGTCAAAGAATGTATGATCACATTAGTATGCTTATTTGTATTTGCTATTGCTCGTATGCTTAATGTTTGGATGGAAAGTATGCTATTTATTTGCATATTGGAATTTACTTGAGTAGAACATCCTAAACATTATTCTAGCAAAATACTTAGAAATGTCTTACTGTGACATTATAGGTGCTGATCCATATAAATTGTCCCAACAATTGGGCCAAACCCTTTGATAGCTGTGTACTCGTTGAAATATTGGGGCACCGACAAGCCCATGATTCGAGTTCGAATCTGGAGCAAGAGGGAGGAAGAGAAGGGGGTGGGTGTAGCCTGTGTTTGCAGCCTGGATCGACGCCGAAGGAAGAGACTCTCTTCTTCTTCTTCAGGTCCTGTTTCCCGCCGAAAACTCCCCTCCTGTGTTCCAAACCTTTAATTTCCCATTTGTTAAAAACTTTGAAATAAAACCCTTTTCACATCCATCTAATCTGAACCATCCATCAGATTCGACTGCCCAGATCTGTGCGCAGGAGCCCCTCCTGCCGAGTCCCGGTCATTCTACCCCACACAACTACCAAGAGTGAAGGGACATGTTTACGCATGAATTACGCTCACATGATTGAAACTTGATGATCAACACATCAAGAACACATGTGGTCAACATGTGCAGAGGCAATGAGTGGTCCGAGCACACGAGTAATTCTATAGATAGATAAGAATATTTTTGCATGGGATCAAGGAGGCGTGTAACCAAATAAAGGCAGGTGAGCTGAGACCAAAGGTAGTAGTGGTCCTAGCTAGCTACAAGAGATCCTCATGCTGCGAGGGTTGTTGCAGATGATGGGTGGAAAACACAAATAGAGGAAAATTAGTAATTATAAAAATGATGGGTTGGTGAGGATGACTCTTATCTTATAACATAAGGGAGAGACAAATTCCTAGTGGTCGACTCTCAACTTATCGTGGGTGCTCTTAGGGTGGGCACCATTTTAATGTGGGTGCTCTAATTGGTGACAATTTTATTCCAATAGGTGGGGTGGGGTGGGGTGGGGGCAGTGGCGGAGCCAGGATTTTAGTCAGGGGGTCGAAATGGCAAGCAAAAAAAAAAAATTTCTATCCGAGTTAGTAAAATAAGAAAAATACAACTATAAAATACATTGTATATACCAAATTAAATTAAGTGTAATCCAATTTTAAGCAAAATAAAATTACAATATCAATAACCTTAGCAAGGGGCAAACGAACGTAATAACTAGAATATATAACTAAAATCACAAAATAATTAGGATAAATATCTAATTGAAGTTTTAAAAAATCAAAAATTTACGAACATAATAAGATCCTAATACATTTCATTGAAAAATATTTATATGAGGCTCAAATTTTGTACGAGTTGGCTAGTGGCATATATTTTCATTGAATTCTTTAGTTATTATTTTAGATATTAATTTCAAATATTTTTTTGGTTGAAGGTTTTACGCCACTTGTGAACAAGCAATTCGTTGCTTTAATGTTTGCAATTACATATAAAATTGAGTTGAAAACAAAAAAAGTAGAGAAATGTCACAATGATAAAATTGTGTAGACATAAAGAAATCATATGTTCCGAGAGGACAAAAAATAAATTTTTATTAAACTAAATAATTTTTTTAATGTTTGCAATTACTATAAAATTGTATTGAAAATAAAAAAAATTAGGTGAGTGACAATGATAAAAATAGTAATTATCAATAACCATCAAAATATATAGTGAATAGCCATAAAAATATGCGTTGTTTACAAAAATTTACGAAGTTCCAACCACTACACCAATAGAAAGATGTAAATCAAGGTGAATGAACAATTTACATATTATATTATATATTATAAAATTAAATTTTTTAATGGTTAAGTATATAATAAAATTATTTTAAAAATTGAGGGGGACAGCTGCCCCCTCGCCCCTTAGTAGGTCGGCGTCTAGGTGGGGGGAGGGAGGTGCTACTAACAAGCACGTTTACTAAGTAAGTCGATTAAAACCATTTGGATTGTTTGTTATGACTTAGGATGCATGAATGAAGCGCGAGAGAAACTTGAGATCCGAGATGAGACTACCAGAAGAGAACATGATCGTAGAGAGTTCCAAGCAGATCGCACACAGAGAGTCGATGAGTTCTTTCTCCATATTTGCAAATGAGATGGGGGGAGGGAGAATTACGGGTAAGTCATAGTCGTTGGCTTAAGAAGATTCAATAGATCCTAACCTTGGACGCGGATGGCATTGTCATGTGTTTCCAAGTTCCTCATTTGCTTCTTCACTATTTGATAGATCATAAAAAAAAAAAAAAGGGAACTTATTTAAATTCTAAGCTAAAGCTAATGATCTAAAAATGAACTCCCCGTCCCCGCACTCCACGCTAGGGATCAAACTTGCTAAATGATTTGGTGTCATGATAGTTCTTAGTACTAATTTCTTCCATTGTACCCAACTATTTGTACGAAAAAAATCCTGCATAGTTGTCCCACTCCTAAACTCTAAAAAACATTAGATAAAATTTTGAACAAGTCTTATATCTCATTACAAAATATTTCCCTTTTGAAATATGTGATTTTATATAGTTTTGGGGTCAACTATAGACCCAAGAAATTTCAACTAAAACCAGCTCCACCAAACCCACTCTTGGATCCCAGCTCCCTCCATCTTCTCCTCCTCCACAACCACCGACACCATGTCCGATCCCCATCACCACCACCAACACCGGCCTCACCGTCTCTCAGTCCCCTCTCGCACCTCCACCACAACCTCAAGATCTTACCCTCTCTACCCTTACTCCTCCACCACCACCACCACCCCATTAGCAACTCCATCAAAACATCGCCTCTCTTCAATTCCTTCCTTCACACACAGATCAAACACCACAACTAGTTCCCTCCCCTTTCTCTTCCTCCTCCTCTTCTCTCTTCGCTCTCTCTACTCTCTCCTTCCTTTCCTTCGCTCTTCTCCTTCTTTTTCTCTCTTCCCCTTTTCCTTTCTCGTCTCTCTCTCTTCTTTCCTTCTCACCCTCTCCTTCTCTCTCTTCTCTTCCACCACCACCTCTCCTTCCAAAGACCCTTTTAACAAAACCCATTCTTCCCCACACCCCATTTCATCATTTTCACTCATTTCCCAATCTCAATTTCGTCTACTCATCGCCAAATCCATCCTCCTTGCTGTTGTCTTCCTCCTTAGATTCCAAGCACTTCGATACTGTGGCACTGCAGCTACCATTCTAGCTGAATTCTCAGGAAATGTCGCCGCCAGGTTCTTTATGGAGAATTCCAAGCCGAATTCTGGCTATGGGGATCGCAATTATGGCTCTAAGGTTCGTGGTTTCTTTTGTTTGTTTATTGGGTTGTCGCTTTTATCCATTAGTTGGGATAGGGTTGAATGCTTTCCGTTATCATTCTCGAATGTTGGTAAAGGTGGGGTTTTGATTCCTGGTGTGAATTGTGTGAGGGTTTGGCCTATGTTGCTTCCTTTTCTTTCTGGGTTTTTGGGGTGTTATGAAAAGGGTTCAATCAATTGGGGATCAATTAAACAGTTGGGTCGGAAAAGGGTTCGATTGATTTCGCTGTTGTTCACTACAATTGTACTGTTCTTTCCTGCACTTATTAGTATCTTCGTGTTTGAAGAGGAGGGTGGTGATGGTGTTTCTATTGGTAGTCTTGGTTGGCCGTTGGCTAACACTGTGGTTTTCGGAGTGCTTTTGAGTGAAAACTTTAGTGAGCAGAAGTATTTGAATTCAAAAGACTATCACAGAGAATACATTGTGACATTTGTTTGTACTCTTGTTCTGGAACTGTTTTATTTCCCCGAGCTCTCACTATGGGGACTTCTATTGTGTGGTTTCTTGCTGTGGATTTCGGTTAGGGAATTGGATCCTATTGCATTGAAATATCCTGAACTGGGTTCTGTTACTTCGGAGTCGTTCTCATCGATGATTATGAAGCCCATTCGACATATCATGAGTGAGAGGAAATCTCGAAAGATAGCTCTTTTTCTTTTTATCAATACAGCTTACATGGTTGTGGAATTTGTTGTTGGGTTCATGAGCAACAGCCTTGGGTTGATATCAGATGCCTGCCACATGTTGTTTGATTGTGCAGCTCTTGCAATTGGATTGTATGCTTCTTACATATCTCGATTGCCTGCAAACAGTCAGTTTACTTATGGACGTGGTAGATTTGAGGTTCTCTCCGGATATGTTAATGCTGTTTTCTTGGTTTTGGTTGGAGTTCTTATTGTGCTGGAGTCATTTGAGAGGATTTTGGATCCTCAAGAGATCTCGACTAGTAGTTTATTAACTGTGTCAGTTGGTGGGCTTGTGGTGAATGTGGTTGGCTTGATATTCTTTCATGAAGAACACCATCACGCCCATGCTGGAGCTGGATCATGTTCCCATTCACATTCACATCTCCATTCTCATGACCTTGCTGTGCACGATCATCATGAATGCATATCCGTCTCTCATGAAAAATCTAGCGTGCATCATGAGTCCCATTGTGATGATCATCCTCATCACAATCACGAACATGATGACTCTCATTTACATTCTCATCATCATCATCAGTCCCATGGTGATCACCATGACCATGGACATAAACATGATCATCATGACCATGACCATGACCATGACCATGGACATACACATGGTCACCATGACCATGGGCATACAGATGATTGCCATGACCATGGTCACCAACATGATCACCACGATCATAAGCATCATGATGACGAGTATGCCAATCATAACTCACTTCGAACTTCAAGTAGTTTGTCGAAGCACTCCCATGAAGGTCATTCACATGGTAAGTCCCATTCTCACAGCGAAAGTTGTGGTCATGCACCAGTCAAGGAATCTCAAAAGCAGCACCGCCATATTGACCACAACATGGAAGGGATATTCTTGCATGTTCTAGCTGATACTCTAGGGAGCGTTGGGGTTGTAGTATCCACTCTATTAATTAAGTACAAGGGATGGCTTATATCAGATCCTGCTTGCTCAATATTTCTTTCAATAATGATAATATCTTCGGTTATCCCATTGCTGAGAAACTCTGCTGAAGTTTTACTTCAAAGAGTTCCTAGAGCTCATGAGCAGGATTTAAAAGTCGCTTTGGACAATGTTGCAAGAGTAAGTGGGGTTCATGGTGTCCAGAATGTGCACGTGTGGAGCTTCACAAACACAGATGTTGTAGGAACGCTCCATCTGATTGTCTCTGCAGATGCTGATAAGGTTTCCACCAAGGCGCGGGTTTCAAACATCTTACAAAATGCTGGAATCAAGGATTTGACTATCCAGATGGACTATGTCATAGTGGAAGAACAATAGCGTCCTTGTGCTCAAGTATAAGTTCTTGTTGCTAGGGGTAGCCAAGAAATGAAGTGGTACTTCTGTTTGTAGAAAAAAAAGGTTGATCAATTCCTGATGAAGCTGTTGCTGCTACTCTGAGGTCTTGATCAAGATTCCCTGGAGGATTGCATTGGCTACTGAAGGCTGACCTTCTACTATATCCTTATTTTGATCGTATTACTTCATCCATGAGTATACCTTTTAAGGAGATGTAAATTTGATGAGTCAATGAGCATCGAAGCATTAGGCACAATATGGTTCCTTCCTTTTGCTGGTCAGAATATCAACTTTCAGGTGGATTTTTTGTTTATTAAGAAACAAGCGAACGCTAGAACACAGTGGTATGCATTTTACTGTATTCATATCAATTAATTACTTAAGAAAGAAAGAAATACATTTTGTTGGCTGTTTCATGTATTCTTACCATACCCTATATTCTCCCATGGAATTGTCTTACAGCTGTGGTTTTCTTTTTGTATCTGTTCAAAGAACATAGTTACATACATTTTTCTCAGTTTTATTAACAATGCTCTGTACGAGACAAGAGAATTACTGAAATACACAGCTATGCTTTTGTTTTTGTTATTGACATGAAAAGTTAATCCATACTTGTTTTGTTGTTGGCGTCTATTTAAATCTTAATGGTACATGGCATAATCTTATCTTGAATTATACTTGATCAGCCTCTGATTGATTGGCAACACACTTGATGAATTGGCTTGGATATCCATGTTACATAGCTAAAAGTATGAATCTATTTAATTTTTTTCATCTTCTGAAAATCGATGAATGAAGCTCATCTCCTCATAGGGAGGCTGAGAAAGTGGCCACCAGTGGTATACTTGAAGCAGAAGTGGAAATAATCCAAAAAGGACTTCCACGGAATCCTTTTTTTTTTTTTTTTTTTTTTTGGGGGGGGGGGGGGGGGGTCAAAGATTTGAATTCCCATGAGAGATGGGAAAACTAGTCACCTGCTGAAATCATTTCTTGTCGTTAAATACACCATAAAACAACGGAAAATCACTTGACATGAGAATTGGATTCCATTTCCCATGAAAATTGGCTAACCAAATAGTCGCTTAGTGTTTGCCATTTCTGGTGAAAAACAATATATACACATATGACACTTTCTATAACTATTTTTCTGTGTGTTTGAAACTCAAATCCCATAAAAATAGGTCCCAACTTATGAAGCTCTGAATTATGTTAAGCTACATCGAAAACCATCATCCTTGAGAAATCACCTTCAAGGTAAAAATGAATTGCTACCTTTGTATATTTGAATAGGTGTGGAAACAGTTATTAAAGCCAAGTATGCCGTGGTGTGTGTGTGGATGGATACCTAATCGTCCTTCTTAGCCTTGCAGAATAAGCTCACGAGAAGGTATATCGATGTGGAGCCTTCCTTCTCCCATGGAGTGAACCTTATTCTTGGCAGAGGAAACAATGTTTGCTTTGGGGATGTACCGCTCAAGGAGGAATACCGTAGGTTTTGTTGGTTTCTAACTTGCAGGGAAATGTTCAAGATTGGGAATGTTTTCAAGATTTCTAAGTCGGTGGTACATTGGGGAGGAGGTTGGGATCTTAGCTTGCGGAGGGCTTTTTATTAGTGGGAGGAAGAAGAGGTAGGGCTTATGTTGGCGGCTCTTGATCTTATAGTGCCAAACATCCATAATCAATTCAAGATAGATTGGGAATGGTTCAAGATTTCTAACTTCTAAGTGGGTGGCACATTTGGAGGAGGTTGGAATCTTCGCTTGATGTCTCTTTATCAGTGGGAGGAAGAAGAGGTAGGTATTATGTTGGCGGTTCTTGATCTTATGATGCCAAACATCTACAATTACTTGGTAGATGTTACCCCATCCTCGGGGGCGAATGTGAACTTCCCAACTTCATTGGTCTGAGCAAATCGTGCCACTATTAGGGATGTCCTCAAGAAGTATTAAAGTGGAGGTTGGTTGCACCATGTGTAACAATGGGTTGGAGTCATGGGACCATTTACTTGTACACTGCGAGTGTGCAAGCTCAGTGTGGTGCCACTTCAGTCACGTTTGGGAGGTGGATTGGGTGATGCCTCAGTCCGTCGAGGAGGTATTTCAGGGGTGGGGATGAAACACTTTTAAAAAGAGACAAAGGCTAAGAAGTGGTGAGTTGGGATCATATTATGTTGTCTGAAATTTTGTTGCAAGTCCCGTGTGGCGTTCGGTGGCGACAATTTTATACTTAAACACTTCGCTTTGAAGATTTTTCACCTAGCATAGTTTTTTCACTTTATACTGTTGGAGTGCCATGCTTCAGTTTAGGAGCGTTTCAGTGGAGGCGCTAATTATCTAATTAATTTAATGAATAATTAATATTTGATCGTTTAATAGATACTCTAGTGTAATTAATTTTTTACATAAATTGCTTCTTCTAATTCCTAAATGCCCTAAAGCCCTAGATGTCGATTGTTCTCCTCAAGCGTTTGAGAGTGACTGCAACTCTATTCTTCTGCTTGACTTAGTCAACCAAAAAATTTAAGAAAACATACCTCAGGAGTCACGGAAACCTACGACTGAATTTAAGTAAGGTTTCTCGTATTAGTCTTCCTGGTCTTCACCTCTGCAGAATTTAAGTGCGTCAATTCCTTGTGAACCCAAGACTTCCTGATAGAATTGTGAGATTTCTTTCGGCCTATTGAGTACCTTCATTCCTTTCGAAGTTTCTAGAGAGTTTGCTTATTTGCACACATCAGTAAAAAAAAATAATTCATAACTTGGCAGATTTGACATGTTTTGGGCAGTGAGGAAGTGGGAAAATTTTGTCAGTTCATGCAGTTGTGTTTGAATCTGACAAGTAACCTGATCTATGTAAATTTTTAGTATTTTTTTATTCTTTGAATGTGAAAGTACAGTATTACGGTACGTTAGGTAACAATACAAGTTTAGATTGCGAGCATAGCACATGGAAGACATAATTAATCCATTTGTTAGTTAGGCCAGCTCTGTTGTGAGTTGTGACCATGAACATGTGAACCTCTGTATGTTTTTGGCTACTTCATTCAAATGTTTGTGATGATATGAGGAGAATACTTAGCCCCTTCCCTAGTTTCCAGGTGACATTATTGAATTTCATTAAAGAATCATGTGTCACGTACATGACTTTCTTTTTGAGGATGGCCTTGCTTCATTTTTATGTCAATGTCCTTTTCTGGTTCTGTGATGAAGTCTTCTTCTTCTTCCTTTTTTTTTTAAATTTTATTTTATTTTCCTGATAATGAGACGAGTTGAACACAACAACCATACACTTTAAAGGAATTAGATTGATTTTGACATAACAGATGCTTCTCAGCTTCACAATATATGCTAGGTTGTGGACACAGGATTTCTTGTCTCTGTGAATACCTGTAACCCAGTTAATGACCCTGGCTTTCAGAAACTATTGTTTGTTTGAGGACTTTAATGCTTCTGCGGTAATGTTTGCCAAGAAGGGGATTTGTTTGTCTGTCATTGAAATTTTTTTCTGGTGATTGATACAACTTGAATCAGAAAGTTGATGCATGATGTGAGGTTATAGCCTGAAAGCTTCTTGCTCTCTACATCCATTCTTTCGTTTGGTTACCGTAACTTAATGAGTGGGAGGAAGAAGAGGAAGGTGTTATGTTGGCGGTTCTTGATCTTATGATGCCAAACATCTACAATCACTTGGTACATGTCACCCCATCCTCGGGGGCTAAGGTGAACTTCCCAACTTCTCTGGTCAGAGGAAAGGTGCGTCTATCGTTATCCATCCATTTTTTGTATGGGAGCTTCTTTGGAATCGTGCCTCAAGAAGTATTAAAGTGGAGGTTGGTTGTTCCATGTGTAACTATGGGGTGGAGTCGTGGGACCATTTACTTTCTGAACTGCGAGTTTGCCAGCTCAGTGTGGCACCACTCACGTTTGGGAGGTGGATTGGGTGATGCCCAGTCCATCGATGAGGTATTTTAGGAATGGAGATGCAACTCTATTAAAAAAATAAAAAATAAAAAAAAGGCAACGAAGTGGTGAATTGGGATCATAGGTATGTTGTCTGAAATTTTGTTGCAAGTCCTATGCGGTGGTCGTGGCGACAGTTTTATACTTGAACACTTCATTTTGAAGATTTTTCACCAGCATAGTTTTTTCACCTTATACTGGTGGAGTGCCATGCTTCAATTTGGAGCGTTTCAGTGGAGGCGCTAATTAGCTAATTAGTTAAATAAATAATTAATATTTAATAGTTTTATAGATACTGTAGTGTAATTAATTGTTGACATAAATTGCTTCTTCTAATTTCAAAATGCACTTAAGCAGTAGATGTTGATTGTTCACCTGTGTGTTTGAGAGCGACTATAACTCTACTCTTTTGCTCGACTCAGTCAACCAGGTCAGGTACATCTTCCTTTCGTCCTTTTTTCTTTTCAACTTTGAACTCTTTGCCCGAATTCCTCTTTTTTCGGAACTCTTCCTCCATCGTATTTTTTCTTGTACCACCTTCTTCATCCTCTTTTGGTGAGGGAACAAAGTAATGACTTACAACTTACAAAATTTCAAAAACCGTATAGCCTTCCTGTTCTTCACTAGGGATGGCAACGGGGCGGATTTGGGCAAATTAATCTCTGTCCCGCTGGAGATCGTGGATCCCCGAATCCACCCCGGATATCCGTTTATATAATTTTTTTTAAAACTATTCCCACTCCGGATGGATTGACGGATATCTGCGGACGGATTGGCGGATATCCGCCCTGCCCCTATTATTCGTTAATTTTTTTTCACTCATCTTAGATCTGCTGGTGGAGAGGGTTGTGCGAGAAGGAGAGGGAGGATTGTGTGATGAGAGAAGGAGTGTTGTACCGGCGAAGAGGGTGGGTTGTGCGGCGAGGGAGGGTTGTGCAGCTAGAGAAAGGTTGTTGTGTCTGTTTGTCTGCGAGGAAGAAGAATCAGATCCAACAGTTGTTTCGATTGTTCCATTTAATTACAAATAAGATTATGAAGTGTCAACACTAAATTTTGGATTGTCAAGATCATACTCACTGATCATACTTATGGACGTCACCAATGATGTTATGATTGCCTTCGCTTTATTTCATACTCATTTACCTTATTTTTCAAATGCAATAGAATAATTATATTAAGGAAAATAAATTTTCTCCTTGATATTCTTATTTTTCTTCGTAGTCGTAATTTGTCTCGTTGACTCGTTGCATGTTGCTTATACATTTTTAGGTAAGTCGTAGTTGTCAAAATAAGTTTCACTGTGGATCTCCAGTTTGATTTTTTTTTTACTGGCAATGGAGCCTTTACAGCTACATGTCTGAATTTCTTGATTTGAATTCTTTTATGGCCGCTTTCATGTTTTGACGCGTTGGTTGCCTCGAAGTGGTTTGGCTTCATCCTTTTTCCCGATGTGTTGGAGCTTACTTGAGCAAGTTGATCTTTCTGTCTCGACTTTGTATTGGTTGTCTCGAAACTTTTATGAGAAAGTTGGTTTGTTCGTCCAACTTTTGTCCAACTTTTATTTCGTTGGTTTGACATTCTAATTGACCCGAGGTTCTCTGAGTTAAGTTGACTCGTTTGTCCAACTTTCACTTTGTTGGTTTGACGCACTAGTCAACCCAAAGTTGTTTTTTAGTTAAATTGACTTGTTCATCTAACTTTTACTTCGTTGGTTCGACGTACTAGTTGACCCGAAGCTCTTTGAGTTAAGTTGACTTGTTCGTCCAACTCTTACTTCGTTGGTTTGACGTGCTTAGTAAATCCGAAGTTGTTTTTTAACTAAGTTGACTTGTTCGTCCAATTTTTACTTCGTTGGTTCGATATATTAGTCGACTCGAAGCTGCTTTTTAATTAAATTGACTTGTTCGTCCAACTTTTACTTCGTTGGTTCGACGTACTAGTCTACCCGAAGCTCTTTGAGTTAAGTTGACTCATTCGTCCAACTTTCACATTGTTGATTTGATGCACTAGTCAACCCGAAGTTGTTTTTAATTAAATTGACTTGTTCATCCAACTTTTACTTCGTTGGGTCGACTTACTAGTCGACCCGAAGTTGCTTTTTAACCAAGTTGACTTGTTCGTCCAACTTTTACTTTGTTGGTTCGACGTACTAGTCGACCTGGAGCTCTTTGAGTTGACTCGTTCATCCAACTTTCACTTTGTTGGTTTGGCGTACTAGTCGACCCGAAGCTCTTTGAGTTAAGTTGACTCGTTCATCCAACTTTCACTTCATGGTTGATCAAACCAGAAGTTTATTATATGTATCAGACTCGTGTCCTGAGTTTTTTGGGCTTGATATGTTGATTGTTCTGTATTGTCAAGCTTTGTTGTCCATGTATAAGATTAGGATTTCGAACTTGTAATTTTATTGATATTCCTTTCTCGATATTCTGACCAACCCTAGCAGTTGTTTTTCGAAAGTTGTGCTAGATTGTAGTGGTTTGCTTCATCCTTTTGACCTTTGGTTGAAGTCGATCCTCATGTTGTTAGAGATTTATGTCTCTGTTGCTTTGTCTCACATCGCCTATGTCTTCAAGTCACCGGATTTGCTATTTGTTATGTTTCGTCGTTCGTTGGATATTTTATTGTAGCTAATGAACTCGGGGTGTTTTCTAACTCGGTAGCTGAGCAGCGCTGAATTGCCATATCATGCTTACAACTATGCCAAATTGTCCAATCATGCTTGCATCAGTGCTAAATTGTCCAATCATGCTTGCATCAGCACCAACTGCCAAGTTTTAATCAAGTCCATTATCGTCAATTTCATCGTTGGTAATTTGGGTTGGGTTTGCATCCATTAGTAGGGCCCTTGAATTGCGTTAGTTGATTGGTGCAAGCTTCTCCATGTTCTTTTACTATGCATCGGTAAAATAGTTTGTCTGGTTTCGTATGACGTCAGTATTCCTACTTCGATATAGATCAACTCGAGTGGGAGGAGTTTCCAGCTGATTATTCAGTTGGGTTGATTATTTTGTTCCCTTTGGCCATGCAATGTAGGGCATATATCAGTTCCCTGGGTTGCTCTTTTGATCCCGTAGTGGAATCTGCCTTTTCTTTTCCTTTGAGCTGCTTGTCTGGCATTCTGATGAACTCGTTGAGTCATTCTCTCTGAACCCAATGCCCAATTTCATCTTTTAGTTTGTAGCAATCTTCAGTATCGTGTCTGTGATCCTTGTAGAAGGAACAATATTTTTTTTTGTCTCCTCTCATTCTGAATGGTCAGTTGACGTCTTCC
Organism: Berberis vulgaris; assembly: GCA_963556465.1. Classification (NCBI taxonomy): domain Eukaryota; kingdom Viridiplantae; phylum Streptophyta; class Magnoliopsida; order Ranunculales; family Berberidaceae; genus Berberis; species Berberis vulgaris. The sequence continues at coordinate 11,703,532 of OY747132.1, read as the reverse complement.
CATTTCGCTATGTATTTCAGTATATTGGCTCGGCTCGTTTTTAGGGTCCGGTACAGTTTGTATGTCATGTTCATCACACTTGTTATCCGCTCGTGTTTAGGTTTTGTTGACTGCAACTTTTCGAAGTTTTACTGGTTGGATTCGGATCACCCATTATTCAGATGCCTCTTTGACTGAATGATATCCTCTTGGGGTCCGACGTCTCTTCTTCTTATCTCCCTTTTTTCCTATGTCTTTGAGTGATTTTCTCTTTATTGGTCATTTTTCTTCTTGGCAATGTTCATTTCCTCAAGAGAAATGTTCTTTTAGGTGGTTTTCAACAGGATCGCCAAGCTTTTTGGGGGTTCCAGGTTGATAGTGAAGATACATCAAAATAGACCGAACATCACGGCCGTATACGTGCCATGAAGATCCATCACGGTCGTACACGTGCCATGAAGATCCATCACGAGAATACAACGCTCAATCTATTAGGCCAACTCATAAAGCTCAGGAAGAATAAAACTAACTACTGAGGCCCAAACGAGGCCCGCCAATAAGGAAATGTAAATAGAGCCTACATCCAGGCTCAAACAAATCAAAGTTTGGATCCATGATCGACATGAGTTCTCTCATAAAGAAGAGGAACGTTGCATCGAAAAGAGCCATGGAGGGAGTTACGCCTGCCAATCAACAACGGACTGCTAATCTGCCACCTCCATAACACAAATTCTATCCTTGACAGAAACAAACTCACTTCTTACCGCGATGAGTTGACCCTCAACAGTAGTGAGCATTGCGGAGGAATCAGCCTTGACCTCATAATGCGAAGCCAGTAATTGCTCCACCCTTTTTCAGCGACATCGCGATTGTTAGAGTGTTCTATCATGACACGCGCAACCTCGTCATGAAGCGCCTTCTCAGCAGAAAACTCTTTATCCACATCATGCAAACGTGTGTGGAAGCCTTCTAGGTCAGCTCTCAGGGACTCAAGCGCGACCACAGACCGATTATGCACACACTCCACCTCGGCCAACAACGCCCGAGCAACCTCAACCGCTTTGGTCCGTTCAGAACATCGTACTTTTAACGCGTCATACTGGTAAAGAACATGGGAGAATACCAGTAGCAATTCAAAGAGTTTCCTCTCCAAAGAAACCATAAGATTGAGATTAACTTGATAACTCAAACCCATCACTCCTACATAGGCAAGATGGGTCATCCCCTCCATTATAAGCCTGAGACCATCCTCAAGATGAAGGTTCGGGTTCAGCACATACATCGAAGACATCTCCACCGTGTCATTCATTAATCAGCTTACGTGTGGCATTCTACACGCCAAGACGAGAAAATTAGCAGAATTGTCCATCTGATTTGACTCGAATCTCTCCAAGAGTAGGTTCCTTCCAACTGACCCACGAATGAAGAATGCGATGAACTGCCACCACCAACAGCCAGGCAAGAAGAAGGAACGACAAGATAACCTTCATCGCCTTTTTGTTGTTCAACAGAAACGTAACGAATGCCAGTCCCAACAAGAGCAGAAAAACTCAAGTAAGTTGTGGAATGAGGGATCTCCACCCCTCCATCAACAAGAGGGGAAGAAGAAGGATAAGACTACAACTCGAGAACCCGATCACAACTGCCAAACTCCTTAGATTGAACCACAACCAATTGAAGCATCTTGTCATCTAAGGACCGAGGATCCTCATCAGAACACTTGACATCGTCAAGGCCGCCATAAGCAGAGAGAAACTTTTTTTGCCCATCGTCCAGTGGACGAACGATATCTTTTTCACTCCTCTCCAAAGCCAACTTCATCTCTTTTGCCTCTTGTAGAGAGTAGCGGTCTTCCCTTGAAGGACCTCTATCAACATAATCCGAATAAAGAGATGTGCGACGCACATAATCAACAAACCGTTTCTTATTTGGAACACGGTGTAAAGGCAAAAACAACCGCTTCGACGGACTAACAGGCCTCAATACTTTTCTTTTTTTAGGAGAAGGACTGGTAGCACTACAAATAGAAGCATTGAGATCTGTAACACCCGAGCTCACTTTTCAATCAACGACCACATCATTACCTTCAATAGCGGTAGCACGGGCAGCGATCTCCACGGCCTACCTCTTGGTCAACAAAGCCCAATCTGTCTCAATCATGTTGTATAGACCATTGTGCCTCACCATATCATCAGTAAGATAGGTGTCCAACGGAACTGCTGGAAGCTCCAGAAAGCGCTCACTGTTAACCTGCTTCTTAATAGTCAATTTCAGATTTTGGTGCTTAATAGGAACTCGAAAAGAACCTTACTATCTGAACACCCTGCAAATTGAAGTAGCTAGAACCGACATACGCATAAAACCAATCCTGCGACCAACCCTTGATGTCGTCATTGAGATTGCTAAAACACACATGAGAATGCAGGAAACAAGTACAGTTGGGTTTCACGCTAAACCCCACCAAAAAGTGTAAGATTCTAGGGGTTAAAGGGATACCGGAAAGAATGGCCCTGGCATACGTGGAAACCATAGCCCTCTAACCAATCGGGCTCATCTGAGCAGAAGGGATACCCAGGAAGTCTAGATATGATCAGAACAGCTCCGAAACTGGGAATCGAAGACCAACATATAACATGCGAGGACAAAACACAATATATCCCTTCCTCAGGCAACAAGGACTATCGTTTTCGCGAGGAAGAACGATTGCAAGGTCGTCAGGCAAAACATAGTTAGAACAGACACTATTCAGAGTAGCCTGAAAAACTTTGTTTGGGGAAAAATGTGCCTTATAGGTAGAAAGCTGATCACCGATCAACATGTCACTAGCAAACATCACAATAGGAAAGAAGAAACGAAGAAAAAGAGACACTAGATAAGAAAAATAACACTAACATCAAATATGGCATAAAGAAATGAGGAAAATAGCCACAACACCCTTTATACAACTGGGAAACGAAGAGTTCGCTCACGAAGTGACATACGGAACATAATGGCACACCAAAACTCCCAAAAAATGTGTGCGAAAACGAACAAACAACGAATTAACCGAGACGATCAGCCAACCGAAAGTTATTAAACATTAAGTTCAGTGCAATAGCGCAATCGAAATACCAACCATCACACAATTAATAGATGTGTGAACATACCCACTAACTAAGTGGAGAGTAGCTGATGATACATCAAAATAGATAGAACATCACGGCCATACACGTAGCTTAAAAATCCATCACAAGAATACAATGCCCAATCTATTGGGCCAACTCATAAAACCCAGGAAGAATAAAGCTAACTACTGAGGCTCAGACGAGGCCGCTAATGAGGAAATGTAAACAAAGCCTACATCCAGGCCCAAACAAATCAAAGCCCGGATACAAGACCGACACGAGGTCTCTCATAAAAAAAATGGGAACGTTGCACCGAAAAGAGCCGTGAATGGAGTTACGCTTCCCCGAACGCATCTCTATAAAGGAGGAGAATGTTACAAGAAGCATTTCCTTCCGATGCGCCTCACATGCTTAAGTCAGGTAGAAAGTTAACTACGACCATTATAAAAGGTAAATGGAACATTCGACAAAGGTGTGTAACTTTAACTGAGTTTTATCCAGATTTATATCCTTCTTCCAACAGAGTTACTGACTTGAGCATCGAAGTGCCTTCGGCCACCAAAAAGGTGGTCCTTGGAAGTCTAACAATTGTTTTGCAGGTCAAACTTACAGGAGGACGATTTTTGGACGCATCAGAAAGCATTAAAGAAAGGTAATCTTTTTAGCCCGGCGGTGAAAGTAGCAGTGGTCATGTGGTCGCTGCATCCATTGATCATTGTTAGCTAGTTAATGAAGTGAATGACGTATTCCCTTATTGTTTTCTCAGGCTTTTGTGTGATATGAAGGAGGTAGTGCAGTCTTTTCCTCATCCGCTGGCTCCCGATGAATGTTGTGATAAAGACGGTAACTAGTGCCTGAAAGGAGTCTATTAACCTCGGTGGTAAGCTGTTGAACCAGATAATCGATGTAGAGGTAAGACTAGTAGGAAATAGGGGTGGGCATCCCATCCCGCGATCAAGATCTCGTCCCAATTTTTTGGGGTCCTTTTGGGACTGATCAAACTCATCTCGATTCCATCATATCCCGATCTAGAATGGGATGAGATCAGGATGAAGATTTTTCAATCCCACCCATCCCGAACTTATTTATTTAATAGTTATTATTATTAATTTTAATCAAACTACACTTCTAAAGGAAAGTTTAGGATGTATTTAAATTAAATCAAAACATCTACTATTTGAAAACTTGCTTGATTTGGTACTCTTTGTTTAGATTAAAAACTTAAGTTTATATATTTAGGTCAAATAGAACCCATGAAAATTTTTATTTTTTTCACATTTTAGATTGGTCATAGGACAATTATTTTTTAAGACATTAAAGTCAAATGATGGTTTGTTTTAGTTTTACACTTTGAGTTATATGTACAACTATTGGTTAATGTATCACACAAATGATGTTTAATATAAACAAATTGTAAGTTCATTGAACCATAAATTTTACATGACATTTAATATTGTTACAATGATAGTTATATATACATAAATTTGGCATTATTGGTGTGTGAGCAATGTGTGATGCATGAAATTCTTTTGTATTCTTCATTAGAAGACTATTTAGTACCCGTTCATCTCGTCTCGTCCCGAACCCGTTTGTGATGGGACGAGGTCGGGATGAGGTCTATCACTCCCGTCCCTATCCCGAACAAACGGGATGGGATAGGGATGAGGTTTGTCCCGTCCCATCCCGTTCTGTGCCGACCCATAGTAGGAAATGTTTTGCATAAGATTGACTTCATAGTCTCCTTTAACGTTGTCATGTGGTGAAAATGTCACAAATGATCTGTCGGGTCGATGGTGCTATCATATGCCTTGAACTTTAGTGGAATGAACTTCTTTGGCATGGGAGTTATCATGAGGGCGTCAGAGAATGGCTGCTTGGCTAGTTTGTACAATACATTGGGATCTGTGACTCCAATTCTGAACGGGATTTTAGCAAGCGTTCCGTCACTTTGTGGAGTCTTACCTTGGGGAAGTTCATCGCTTTCGAGATTTCTATATTGGGGTTCTACAGAAACCTCGTTGCTTTCTCAAGTTTGATTGGTAGAGATTTGCTGGGGTGGTACTTGGAAAGGGTCGGTTGGCTGAATGCGCTATTGAGTGAGTCTTTCCAGCATCTTTGTCATGTGGTTCATCTGGATCATTAGCAGATCTACCCGAGGGTCTGTGGCGGTGTTATCGGACGTTTGGGTTGTCTGAGATATTGCCTGATGTGGATCTTGATTGTCGGGTGCAATTGGCTCAGTGGTCGTTGTTGGGTCTTGATCGTGAGTTGTTGGTAATTTAACGTTGTCAATAGGAGGGTTATTGTGATTATCATTGGGTTGAGGTCTGCAAAGTGTTCCATTTATTCTGACAGCCCATCGATCGTTGGTCAGATTTTGGTGAGCTTCGTTACTGTGGATCTTCTTTTCCGAAAGGAAACTTGTCATTCCCCATAGACGGCGTTAAATCGATGTATCCAAATTTCGTTCTCCTATGAGTTTGACTTGCAAAACAGATATTAGACTGTCAACGACCCCATTTTTGGGGGTCGAAGGCACTCCGATGCTTAAGTTAGCAACTCTGTTTGAAGAATGGGGTAAATCTAAACAGAACTCAGTTAAAGTTGCATACCTTTGTTGAATGTTCCATTTACCTTCTATAATGGTTGTTAATTCTCTATGTGACTTAAACATGAGAGGTGCAATGGAAGAAGATGTTCTTCATAACAGTCTCCTCTTTTATGAAGATGTGTCCATGGAGGCGTAACTCCCTCCACGACTTTTTTCTTATGTAACATCCATCTTCTTTATGAGAAAATTTGTGCAGACCCGAATTTGGGCCAAATTATGACTTTTTCTTATGGGCTCTGTTTGGGCTTTTATTAATTGTTTTGCCTTTTTGGGTTTTATGAGTTGGCCCGGTAGGTGGGATACTTGATCCTCGTGATGAATGTTTCTTGCCACGTGTATGGCTGTGATGACGATCTATTTTGATGTATCATCATAATAATGAATATTCAAAGGGCTATTTTTGATTATAAATAATCTGAATTTGGGAGGGCAAAATCATTAAAAAAAAAATGTAATAATATTTTTAGTTAAAAAGCACAAATACCACTGGCACTATTCATTTGTATGTTGGTTTTTTATATGATTATTAAGAATACTGGAGGGCAAAATGGAAAAATAAAGTTAGAGTTGAAGACATACAAATTTATTATTCATTTAAAAAAAGATGGATTATATAGTCCAGATGGGCTAGCTTTTCATACCAAACTGTTCCTCACGTGTTTTGCACATTTCAACATATTCTACCAACACTAGTCTCAACATGATAATCTCTTTCACGAGATGTAAGTTGATGTCTCAAGTGTCATAATTTTTAATATATTTCCAGTGTTAATCTGAAAATTGGCCCTCTGGTCTTGTCGTTTTTTAATGTCCACAAGTGAATTATCAAAGTAAATATTCAAAAAAAATTCGGAATAAAAAAAGCCTATTTAGTACTTCCTTGGATACAATATGTGGCACGTGTTCCTTACATGTCGCCCCAAAACGCAAAAGATCTAGAGTTCTATTTGTGTGGTGGTTGTCGGTGATGGGTGGGAATGGTGGTCGGGAAGAAAGGAGGAAGAAGGTTGAAAAAGTTGAAAATTTGATAGAAGTTGTAGAAAATAACCCTAATTTCAAAGATGACGAAAAAAAGGAAACAAACCTGTCACACCCACCTTTATAGAACCAAACATCGAAGAGACTGCTCATGAGATGACGTGCAGGATATGGTGGCGCACAAAATCTCAAAAATGTGCGCGAAAATGAACGGATAAAAAAAAGATCGAAACACCAACTAAGCAAAGGTCGTTGATAAACATTAAATACAAGGCATCGATGAATTGAAAGTCCAATCGTCACGAAATTAGTGGTCACGACAGCATACCCACTAACTGAGAGGGGAATAGCTGATGATACATCACAAAATAGGCTGTCATCACAGCCATACACGCGACAAGAAACATCCATCACGAGGATCAAGTACCCCACCTACCGGGTCAGCTCATAAAACCCAAAAAGGCAAAATCAATCATAAAAGCCCAAACAGGGTCCATCAGAAGAAGTCGTAATTATGGTCCAAATCCGGGTCCGCACGAATTCTCTCACAAAGAAGATGGAAGTTATATGAGAAAAGAGTCGTTGAGGGAGTTACACCTCCATAGACACATCTTCATAAAATAGGAGATTATTACGAAGAACATCTCCTTCCGTTGCGCCTCTTATGCTTAAGTTATGCAGAGAATTAACAACGACCATTATATAAGGTAAAGAGAACATTCAACAAATGTATGCAACTTTAAATGTGTTCTATTCATATTTACTTCCCTATTCAAACAGAGTTGGTGACTTAAGCATCGGAATGTCTTCGGCCACAAAAAATGTGGTATTTGATAGTCTAACATTTGTTTTGCAGGTCAAACTCACCAGAGGACGAAATTTGGACATATCAAATCATACCTAAACTCCTAATATAATTTATTTGAAGCCCTCCAATTATCTATAAAATTATAAATAAGCCCTTACATCTAACTTTTCCCATTTTGCCTTCCGCATTTCATAATTTTTATAATCCAAACTAGCGCCTCTTAAACATTGATATAATATATTTAAGCCCCTAACATAATTTATTTTAAGCCCCTCCCCCCCCCCCCTAAAAAAAATCTATAAATTATAAAAAAAAACTCAAACAACTAACTTTTTATTTTCCATTTAGTCATTCATATTTCATATTTTTACAGCCAAAACCAGTTTCTCTAAAACATTGATTAATTATTCTTGCCTCTAATATAAGAATTTATTTGTAGTTATCTAATTATTCATAAACTACACATAAGTCTTTACAATTTTTTTTAAAAAAAGTATTGAATATCCGTGCACGTAGAAAGCGTCCACCCATACACTTTAATGAGTGAATTCAATCACTGTTTTCTGCAGTACACATTAACATGGCAACGACTACTCCACACCACCTAAAGCATTGTCCCACACCACCATATCAACTTTTTTCTCTCACACCACCTACTTTATTTTCCACACCACCAATAAAAACTCAAAATTTAAAATTTTCTCTCTCCTCCCCTCTCTTCATCTTCTTTTCTTCCCTTATTCTTCTTCTTCTTCTCTTCCCTTATTCTCCACCCTCTCTCTCTTATCCATCAGACACCGCCATCACTCCGCCACCGCCACTTTTCTCCCTCATTTCTCCATCAAGCACCACCACCACCCCGCCACCTCTTTCACCCTCATTGTCTCTGAAAACAATGTACTATCTCTGATTTTGGTTCAACTTATATGCTCGACGGAGACCGATTTTCAAGCTCATTAAAACACAAAAATTGTAGTACTCTGAGTTATCTAATAAACACAATTTGAATCACTTGCAAATGTTTTTAAATGAGCAAGTTCTAATCATTTTACTAAAGTTGATGCAAATGTGTCTCGCAATGAAAACGGGGTAGTGTCCCTGACTTTTGGCCAACTTATATGCTCGATCTAGACCGATTCTCAAGCTCGTCAAACACAAAAATTGTAGTATTCTGAGTTATTTAATAAACACAATTTGAATCACTTGAAAATGTTTCGAAATGAGCAAGTTGTGATCATTTTACTAAAATCGCGCAATGAAAACAGAGTAGAGTCTCTGACTTTCGGTCAACTTATATGCTCGATCGAGGCTGATTATCAAGCTCACCAAAACATGAAAATTGTAGTACTTTGAGTTATCTAATAAACACAATTTGAATCATTTAAAAACAAATATTTTTTTCGGACATATTTGTGTGACTTTAGTAAATTTATCATAACTTTTTTATTTCAATATATTTTCAAGTGATTCAAATTGTGTTTATTAGATAACTTAGAGTACTACAATTTTCGTGTTTTAATGTGTCTGAGAATCGGTCTCAATTGAGAGTATAAATTGATCGAAAGTTATTCTATTTTTATGTTACTGTTTTTTTCAAAAACAATTTTTGGGTGACGTGGGTTAGTAGAAAAAAAAGGTACATAATGTTGTGAGACAATATATATGGTGGTGTGGAGTAATCACTGGACATTAACATTGGCCGGTACTACGTGTGTGTACACCAACATAAAAGACGCAAATTCCCCTCCAAAATCTAAAGTTTTAGCACTGAAAATTTGGGGAAACCAAACTCAAGTGAATCCGGAAAAGAGGGAGACTCGGGAAGCAGATGACATTAGATTTCACGAGTACCGACGGACATTGGTGAAAATCCAATGCCCCGAAAATTTAAGCCAACAAAATCTTATCCAGTATCTGACACGTGGGTTAGTAAGATGATGCGCGCTGTGATTTAAGCCAACAAAATCTTATCCAGTATCTGACATTAGATTTCAGCTCAATCACCCGAAAAGCTGCAATTAATTAGCAGTGTTTGCTTAACTTCACTTCACTTCACTTCACTTCACTTCCTCGCCCCCTTTTCCTCGCTCCTTCCCTCGACTCGACACCTAGAAGGACTCCTTTCACTCTTCCCTCAACTCCAACTCCACCCAAATCTCTCTTGCTCTCTCTCTGTTAACTATAACCATGGCGATCCCAGTACCAACTCGTCAGCTTTTCATCGATGGCGAATGGAGAGAACCTCTCAAGAAGAATCGCCTCCCCATCATCAACCCTGCCACTGAACAGATCATCGGTCACTTTTCTCTCTCTAACCTTACCACCTTGTTGATTCTTTTTCAATATCATGCAATTCAAGTCAATTTCGTAGCTCAATTTTATTTTATTCGAAACATCTCAGATCAATTCTTTTTTTTGCTATTGGATTTACCGGTACAAATTCTTCATGTGGATTTGATTGAATGAATGCGTCTTCTAATCCAAGATTATAGATAGATTATACGCAACTATATTTAGGGTTTAGGGCACTGTGTTGATTTGTTTGATGTGTTTGTTGTTGTGGTTCAGGTTACATACCTGCTGCAACGGCGGAAGATGTGGGGATCGCAGTGGATGCAGCTCGAAAGGCTCTCAATAGGAACGGAGGCAGAGATTGGTCTTCTGCTTCTGGGGCTCATCGTGCTAAATATCTACGTGCTATTGCTGATAAGGTCCTATTATTGTTTCATTTCTCTTTTCCAAGGATACCATCCTTTTTTTTTTTTTTTTTTCCTGATCGGTTGGAATAGTTAGATAAGTAATTTTTTTTTTAATCAGTAAGATCAGATGTTTGTATCTGTATTAATAAGAAGAAAAGCGTGTGATGACCAGGGAAGAACAAGGGCCCTAATCACACTCTTCGATAGTATAAATCATATCAGATCATGATGTTATTATTTGGTGACCTGTGTTCTTTTATTCAATCTGTGTCATTGACACGTCTATTCAATTTTACTACTATATATGCTAGCTTTCAAGTGCGTCACTTGAAGCACCAATCGTCTATCTAAATGACAATTGGAACTATAGCAATAATTCTCCCCATCCCGGCACTACATCTTCCACCATCAATAGAACACACTTTCTCCCACCCTTTTCACCGTCACCAATACCCCGATTCCCTATGTAAAAATAGCACCCCTCCCTACCAACTTCCCCACTACCCCTAACAGCCCCAGAACACCATCAGCCTCCAAGACAGTATCACCCCTCCCACTTGTGTAGTTGTAGCACTACCACCAACAGTTCCTATGCCACCATAACCATCCCCACCTTCAGCATTTTCTATAGCACATTGCTAATCAAAATGAAGATCCATAGTAGAAATTCATCCACAATAAAAGACACCCTTCTCTATCAATATCTCTACATCCAGGAAGGATGGAGTGTACCTACTTTTCTAATTGAACCATCAAGGCTCAAATCAGTGGAGGGACAAAGTCAGTCTGAGAGTGTGAGAGCTTAATAAAATATCAGTAAATCTAAAACATGTAAGCTTGGGAATAAGTTAACACAACCTACCACATTCCTTAGGTGTCTCACATGTTCAACATCTGTTAGAACGAAATCACCGCTAATATAATCTGAAAAACAAATTGAAGGGATGCAGATCATAATTAGATTTAGTGGCATTGTCAACAATCAAATGAAAAATTGCTAACAGTCAATTCAAACAAAAATACACTTGTACAAATGCTTCCTTTCTATTCTAATAATCCATTCATAAAGACATGAACTGATCACTTTTAGCTCTTGAGAACAAAACTAACTCATCACAGAATTGACGCAGAATCCCTTAAAGAAGTCGAATAATGAAAACTAATTATTGCCACCTAAACAAGGCAAATAATTAATTAACCATTACTACATCAAGTTCTAAATGCACATTTTTCCACAACTGAAAAGTTGATCAAGGCTACTTGTACGTTTTTTGGAGGGGAATTCTGTAGATCAACTGTTTATTGTTTCATTTTCTTTGTTCTAGTTCTCATGTAATGAAATGAACTCAAACACCCCCACGCAGGTAAAAGAAAGAAAGTCTCAGCTAGCAACACTAGAAGCAATGGATAATGGGAAGCCATTGGATGAAGCAGCTTGGGACATAGTACGTTCCACTTCTTCTGTAGAAGAATTTTAAGTCCTTATCTATTTTCCATTTTTTTCTTATCTGATCTACTAGTTCATGTCATACAGGATGATGTTGCGTCATGCTTTGAATATTATGCAGATCTTGCCGAAGGTCTAGATGCTAAGCAGAAGGCTCCTCTAGCTCTTCCCATGGATACATTTAAGGGTCATGTTCTTAAGGAACCACTTGGAGTTGTTGGTCTGATTACTCCTTGGTATGGCATATGTTTCTTTGTATCTGTATACCATTTTCATGTTACATTACATCTTTAGACATGAGAAAAGTATGAATTCTATGTGGTTCTATGTTTTTGTGTTGGATAACAAACCGTTAGTTCAGTTGGTAAATCCAATTCTATATTTCTCTTTACTTTCTAGTCTTAGGCCGTGTTTGTTTAAGCTGGGAACTTTCTTAGGAAAATTTAATGATTATGATTAGAAGGAACATGCAAAATTTAATGGAATCTATTGACATATGCAAAATTAACTAATGATTTGATCATCACTGTATGGATGATGAGCAGATGATGTCTATCCAATGGGCTTTAGCTTAGCAAGAAATAATCGCACGCAATGAGAAAATCACAGTAATCAAACAAGGAACATAGTTGCAATGGAAATTGCTTTTCATGTTTAGTAAGCCATAGAGCATAACAAGATTGAAAAAAGAGTCCCTAAACACTATCTTATACAGCAACATCTTATCTTCCAGTCTTCCTCTCGGCATGGTTTAAAAAAAAATGTTGTGAGGCTACGATTTAAGGCTTGCCCAAGTTCGAGGCGTATAATTAACAAACAGGGATGGAAAAAAAAAAACCCAATTTTGACCCTTCGGCACTTTGTTTGCCCTAAGATGGAGGAATGGAGAATCTGAGAGGAGAAGAGAAGAAAATTTAGTAGAAGTCTTGTTTTAGTTGTATGGTCTTGATGGAAGAAAAGAGTATTGATTTGTATTAAACAAGTGAGTCAAGTGGCCATATGGTATTCTTGTCATTCTTCAACGCCCCCAGTATTCAACTAATTGGAAGCTGGTCTACAGAAAAGAGAGAAAATATCAGTATCAGTTGATCCAAATGATTTGTACTAAATCATACACCGATGAAGTGAGGCTTAGCCTCATGCCTCATGAAAGGGGACGACTCAGTTCTCAGTTAAGATTTTTTAAGCCTTGCCTCTCCCTTGCTAGTTGCCACATTGTTTTGTTATTCGCACAGATGTTCATACTACAACCAGCTATGTAAGAATGACACTTGAAATATGTATGTACCTGTGTACTAGAGGGGTGGTGACCCATTTTCATAGGATATGCATGTCATTTGATGTGGGTCATCATGTCTGTCTATCACTTCTATCTTTCTATTATGTCAGTTACCAAAACCTATGAGTGTCATTGTCACAGAGACAATTAATGTTCTCAAATCTAATAATGATTATTTATTTACTATTACATGATTTTATTTTGCACTGAAGGAACTACCCTATGCTGATGGCTACATGGAAAGTTGCGCCCGCTTTGGCAGCTGGTTGTGCCGCCATACTTAAGCCCTCTGAGTTGGCATCTGTGTAAGGCGTTTTTTCTACTGTAGTGTTTTCTTTTCCTTTATCCTCACCTTTATAGAACTGTAATTTCCAGCCGTCTCTTACTAACATTTTTTTTTTTCAGCACTTGTTTGGAGTTGGCCGATATTTGTAGAGAAGTAGGTCTTCCCCCAGGTGTCCTCAATATTTTGACGGGACTAGGCACAGAAGCTGGAGCTCCTTTGGCATCTCATCCTGATGTGGATAAGGTTCAGTTGTATCTTTTTGTGCTTTAGGGTACTAGTTCAATATTAACGATTCATAAAGAATGGATAGAATTTGGAATAAATAATAAATGCACCGAGTGAAATCTAATTTATTTGCTCTTTTTTATATTAGTGTAAATGATATTGGTCTGTCAACAGATTGCTTTTACTGGAAGTACTGCAACTGGCAGCAGAATAATGAGCGCAGCCGCTCAACTGGTGAAGGTGTGTGAAGCATTATTGTCTTTAAACAAACTCGCACCATCACACATTGGCTTATAATTTGTTGCATGTTTTGTGCTCCACTTATTGATTCTTTGTTGTGTGGCAGCCTGTTACAATGGAACTTGGTGGCAAAAGTCCAATTGTCGTATTTGAGGATGTCGACCTTGACAAAGGTTTGTATGTAGTTCTGGGATGATTTATATACTAGATATCGTGGATATTTGAGGATATATTGGAAAAAGCGATATTCTACTAAATATCATAAATTTTAATAGAAATCAAATTTAATCCAATTCAAAGCTTCTAATGAAAAGAGTGACGGCCACTGCATACACATTGTAGGTTGTGTTATCTACACATGCTGACGACATGTTTTCGCGACATACTGTTGGCTAAGTGGACCATGCAAAATTTTCGAATATATGATTCATAACACAAAAGGAGGCTGGGACTCCAAATTACCTGGTGAATTTTGAGAAGTTGAATCTCCAACCTGATGGTTTGTATCACCTGTATTGTTGCTCTGGTTGTTGGCCACAATCGTAATTATTCCACGATTAAGATTCTTGTTGTTGGGTGGAATACGGCTCATGCACTTGTTCATGTAGATAATAAGATGTTGAGGTGGTATTTGATAAGTGTATCTACGACTCAAGTCCATGCTCATACAATCATACCCTCCAATGGTGATGGGAAATGTTCACCTACTAAATCTCTTACCGGAATAAGTATACAAGTAATATATATTTTATAGTGTTTGTCACCCTTTTACTTTCATTTTCCTTTCCCTTTGATTTGTTGAAATATAAAATAATGTCGTAAATCTCACATATAGAAATTTTCAAGTAAGATGATGGAATATATAAGTTTGTATATTTATTTTTTCTGGTTTTTATTGTTATTCAAATAAGTTGGATGTGCCACGTGTCGCCAAATTGTTGGTTACCCAATATCCAAGATTTGACAGACATGTAAATCTGGAATTACCCGAATATATTTGAAAAAAATTCGTGATATTTACAGTTGCTTGTATACCAAACTTATCGCCTACCTAATCTGTGCATAAATCCTATCCGTGCATCAAAGTTCAGACATCCGATAGGATCAACTTTCAGACATATATCTAGATAAATAAGAATATGTCTTCGATTTTTAACCCTTGATCCGTGTACAACTTGCTTTTATGCAATGGAGTCTCAATGGAAAATAGATCTTTTGGTATTTACTGACAAAGAGACCATATAGGTAGAGACATATTGAACCGTACTAGATCTGTGGTGGGCTTTCCATTTATGCCAATTTTAGCCAAGAATCACTTAAGAGGATCTTCAGTTCAATAGAATTTTAGCAAATTGTTTGAGAAAATCTTTTTTTGGCTCATCAACCCTCGAGAAAATTCTAGAAAAAATTGTTACAAAGTAGTGGATGAATGTGTTGTACACTTGTAGCATTGACTTCGTGAGCTGCTCGTCATTGCACACCAATTTGCATAAGATGAATGGAAAAGCCTACCACAAATAAAAGGGGGAAGCGGAGGGGTTGGACTGCTACCTACCTACAAAGTTTCTTTATGCGCGCACACTCAAAAGATACTGTTATGTGAACGTTAGTTTCAATAAACCAAGGCTGGAGATGCTCTAAACAAATGCAAAATTTAAAGTTTTAGAGTTGGAGATTTCTTTAAAGTTGCTGCATGAAAAGACATTCTTGTGGGTCTGGGTCAGCATATGATGTTTCTGTTTCTCTTCCTGAAACAGCTGCTGAGTGGGTTATGTTTGGCTGCTTTTGGACAAGTGGACAGATCTGCAGCGCAACTTCTCGTCTTCTTGTTCAAGTAAGCATGATAAGTAGACCCAGATATTTGCTTCACATTCCAGGAAATTTCTTCTCTCTAAATCAATTATCAACTTAAACCTTTTACCAAATTGTTCCTATTAAGACTATATGGTGAATTTTTTTTCAGGATATATTGATATGCAGGTTTTGCCATCTAAAAAATGGCGTTAGACATTTGATGTTTATGTGATGTAGATATTCAACTATGTGGAGGACATGCATTGATTTATTTCACTTCTCGTATTTCAGGAAAGCATTGCGAATGAATTTCTACAGAAACTTGCCAGATGGACTATGAAAATCAAGATTTCAGATCCACTGGAAGAGGGGTGCCGGCTTGGCCCTGTTGTTGGCGGTGGGCAGGTACTCATTTCCTTGATTAATTACTGAGCTCATCTGTCTCGTACATCTTATGTTTTGTTCCAAGACTTATATATATTGTAGTTCAGTTCATTAGAAACTCTATTTTGTTTTAGCTTGAACCATAATGATTAATCAAATACATCAATTTGTTTCATCAAATATATCAATTCGTTTCAACTTGACGAGTAAGAAAGGCACCTACTAGATTAATAGTTTGTAGAAGAACATATCTTGTGGAAGTTCGATTAAGAAAAAACTGTAAATCAGGTTTACTAGGTTTTAAGAAGCACACAAGTTTCACGAAAAGGGATCTTGTCTCGATAAAATATACCTCACAACCTGTGTTATTAAATCGTTGATTAATCGGCGATTGATCCCCGATTAATATCTTCTCGCTAGTAGAGCGTTACGATTTTTGAATTAATCGTTTCAACAATCTCTAACCCGAGTAATCAATAATTTTTCACCGATTTTTCGATTAATCGCTTTCAGTTCACCGATTAATCAATCTACGGTAAATGTTATAGATAAACGAGATAAAATTAATCTTAAATTTTCTAATTTTATGTTAACCTCATGAATACTCTAACCCATTGGGCAATAACAAGTGTGTGAAAAGGTTTAAGTGAAAGAAAAATCAGTATATTTAAACAGGCATTATCGGAAGCCTCGATACCTACAATTTAGATGAGATTAGAGTCGGTTAATGAAAACTCGGTGGGTTGTTAGAAACTGGAGCTATCAGCTTATGGCGCTTCAAAAATGGAATCCATGTCTTTTTCTCTTAGTTTACGGAGGGATCAGTGGAGTGTGCTTAGGTCTTGGTCTAGAGTGCTTTCTTTCGTGCCTTGGTTAGCTGGAAGTAGAAATGTTGTGAGTGTAGGCTATGCAGTTAAAACGGCGTTATAATCCCGATATAACGCTTAATGGGGGGAGGGGACAATTATGTTTTGACATTATCACGTTTTGGTATCATGACTCCGATATAACGCCGTTATATGGCCGTTATTGAGATAATGTGTTTTCGATAATGCCTTTTTAACATTTTTGTTCATATACATAAATAAAAAATAAAAAATTTCACCCATTTCATTCTTGATTGAACAAAAACACTAGACTCAGAGGAAAAACGAAGGAAGGACCAAAGCTCAATTTTGCTGATTGACAGAGAATAAGACCTCGCTGATCGACAGAGAACGAGAAAAGAAGAATGGAAGAGGAAAAAGAGTTGATCGCACTCTCTATTGTGATCTCACTCTCTGTTGCAATCTCACTCATACGAAGGGAAGATTTTTTTTTTTAATGTTTTGATGTTTTTGAATTTAATGTTATGAACATGATTTACTTTTTTGAATCTATATTACATTAATACTTAGTGTAGGTATAAAAAAATATATTTAAAAAATATTTCGTTATATACTGTTAGATCCCGTTATAACTTATAATGGACCATTATGGGTCTGTTATCCGTTTTAACTGCATAGTGTAGGGAAGGGTCCCTCGGGTGAGATGGCTAATTGTGTCCTTGCCTCATATGGTTGATTACCCAAAGCATTGGTTGGTGCACTTGGTTGCTATATAATCTAAGAAGAGAGAAAAAAAATACCAAGCTAAAAGCTAAAGAATATAGAAATGCATCTGTATCTAACATTGAATTTTATATTTGTTATAATTTGCCTTAAATTGTTGTATATGAGGTCTACTATTTCAATATACATTAACTTAATAAAAAAATGTAGTAAACATGTTATAGATATAGAAGAATATATATAAAATATGTGTATAAAATGTAGGCCAATTAGTTTCGATAAATTTTGATTAATCCAGATAAATCTCATATCGCTCTTGAATTGATTAGGCTTTGATCTACGATTTAACTACATAGCTCATGACTGGATTAGTGTGAAGGAGGCAAAAGCTCATGAAGTTGAACATGAATAGATGTCTAATCATAGGCGTCTCAGCCTCTTTGACTTCATCGTTTGTCGCCATTACTGCAGCTAAAAGCTCTTTGAGTGATTAAATTTATTTCCTACTATAATGGTACCCAAAGGCGATGATGTGCCCAAATTAATGAAAAGGCAAACCTACTGCAAATGGTACCCAGGGGCAATGATGACTCCCTCGAACTACTGGAATCAGGAGTTTTCGGTCCTGGATGGCAAAAGGTTCGTGAACTGTACATTGGAAAAACAAGGGCGAAGCAAATTTGCTGCTATTTGTTGACAATGTCA
The DNA here is from genome assembly GCA_963556465.1 of Berberis vulgaris. Taxonomy (NCBI): domain Eukaryota; kingdom Viridiplantae; phylum Streptophyta; class Magnoliopsida; order Ranunculales; family Berberidaceae; genus Berberis; species Berberis vulgaris. The sequence goes on along the minus strand of OY747132.1, from coordinate 11,685,443 downwards.
CATTTCATACTTTTTGCTGATTAATCAAATTTGCTAATTTTTCCTGAATGGAGGCGTCTACTCCCTAATATGTAGCTAGGCAGCTGCCATTTTGAGCATCTCCCAGTTTCATTCTAGGTCCAACATTTCATATTTCCAAATTACCTAGGATTTTTCGTGGGTGTTGGTTTAGTTTAGGGAGAAAATCTTCTTTCTACGCACAAAGGTCTGTTTGATTGCCTGGAAAACCATTTTCCAAGTAAATTCCATATTTTGCTGTTTGATTAGCCACATATTTCCCGGGACTACTTGATTTTCCTGATTATTTTTTCTGATTTCCCCCCATAAGAAAACTGTTTTCAGGGTAGTATGAAAAATATATTAAAAAAAAGGCTGTTAAGAAGCAAATCTCAAACTCATATACAACAAAACGTGATGATTTAAGACCAAGTTTGTAACAATAAAATTATCAATATACCCATGACAAATATTTTCGATTATAATTTCTGGGGTAGAATCAAACACTAGAAAATCATTTTCCTAGGAAAGTAATTTTTCTAGTCCTTTTTATTCCAAGTAAAGCCATTTTCTAGAAAGCAATTTTCTGGGCTATCAAACACACCCAAAGAGAAATATCAAAGTGTTACAGTGTGTATATAGTTGTCAATAGGCTAGCAATTAGGCTGTCAATTAGAGATTCTAATTGATATAGTTTCCTAGTTTAGATTTAATAGTTTGTATATAAATACATGTAATACTTCAATGAAATACACAAGAAAGTATTCTCTTAATATTTCTTAACATGGTATCAGAGCCACTTAGGGCTTGAGATTAAGATTCGAAGTTTGAAGTTAGGGCATAATATTCGAAGTTCGAAATTTGGTTCTCACCGCCAGATCGAATCCTCCAGGCACCAACAGACCTCTTTCGATCCTCCGTTCGACCCATCCAGCCAGTCGATCGACTCCTTCCGATCGACCTATCCAGTCGATCCAGCCTTCCGATCGACTCCTCCAGTCGATCTAGCCCTCCGACGCAATCGATCGACTCCTCCAGCCAGATCGATCGACTCCTCCAGTCAGATCGACTCCCTCAGCCAGATCGATCAACTCCTCCAGTAGATCGACTCCTCCAGCCAGATCGATCGACTCCTCCAGTCGACTTTTCCAGTCGATCGAAGCACCCTCTGCTTCCAGTCGATCCACCCTCTGCTTCAAGTCGACGCTTCCAGCCAGTCGATCCAGCCAGTCGCCGCTTCCAGCCAGTCGACGCTTCCAGTCGGTTCTTCCAGTCGATTCAGTCGATCGAAGCTGTTCTTCTCTGTCTTGTGCGTCTTTTCAAGCCTCTTTCCTGATTTCTCTTGCTTTGGGGGAGATTTTGCAAGATTTCTCTTAATTTTTGGTGCTTTGATGAGTCGAAATAGGAGCTATACGCTTGGGAGACCGTCTACTTACAGTGGACACAAAGGAGGCAGCTCACAAGGGCTTGAACCTCGCACGCCAGATTTTGAAATTACTATTTGCAACTATTGTAAGAAGCCGGGCCATACCAAGTTTGACTGTAGAAAACTACAGTTTAAAAACCGGCAAAAACATTCAGCTCATGTTGCGATCACTACTGATGTCTCTGACAAATCGGTCTTTATCTCTGCTGATGAATTTGCCAAGTTCTCACAGTATCAGGAATCACTTCAGTCTTCATCTCCTTCTGTCACATCTATTGCTGATTCAGGTAAACCCGATGTATGTCTTCTTTCATCATCCTCCAAGTGGGTCATTGATTCTGGTGCCACAGATCATATGACAGGTAATTCTAGTCTATTTTCTTCTTTTCAACCCTACACTTCTACTTCTACCGTCACTTTAGCCGATGGGTCACCATCTTGTGTTCGCGGGTCTGGCACCATCAACCTTACCCCCTCGCTATCTCTGTCCTCTGTCTTACATTTACCTAATTTATCCTTTAATTTGCTCTCTGTCAGTCAGCTTACTCGTAATCTTAACTGTTGTGTCTCATTTTATCCTGATCATTGTTTATTTCAGGATCTTATGACGAAGAAGATTATTGGTAAAGGACATGAGTCTGGAGGCCTCTACATTCTTGATACATCGGTACCGCGTTCTATTGTTTGCTCCAGTGTCACGTCTCCTTTCGAGGCTCATTGTAGGTTGGGTCATCCGTCTCTCCCTTTACTCAAAAAGCTTTGTCCTCAATTTAATAAGGTGTCTTCATTAAATTGTGAGTCATGTCAGTTTGCAAAACATCATCGCCTTAGTTCAAGTCCTAGAGTCAATAAACGTGCTAGTGTTCCTTTTGAATTAGTTCATTCTGATGTTTGGGGTCCTTGTCCTATTTTGTCTAAACCTGGCTTTCGGTATTTTGTTACATTTGTGGATGATTATTCTCGTGTCACTTGGTTATATCTCATGAAACGTCGTTCTGAGTTGTTTTCTCTGTTTTGTGCGTTTTGTGCTGAAATTAAAACTCAATTTAATGTTTCAATTCGTACTTTGCGAAGTGATAACGCCAGAGAATATACTCAAGCTTTATTTCAGTCTTATATGACTCAGAATGGCATCCTTCATGAAACTTCGTGTTGATACCCCATCCCAAAATGGTGTGGCAGAACGTAAAAACAGACATCTTCTTGAAACGGCACGAGCCCTCTTATTTCAAATGAATGTTCCTAAACCTTTTTGGGCCGATGCAGTGTCTACAGCATGTTTTCTCATTAATCGCATGCCTTCCTCTGTTCTTCATGGTGAGATACCTTACCAAATCCTTTTTCCCAATAAGCCATTGTTTCCTGTTGACCCGAAAATATTTGGTAGCACTTGTTTTGTTCGGGATGTTCGTCCGCATGTCACTAAATTAGATCCCAAGTCTTTGAAATGTGTCTTCCTTGGTTATTCTCGTCTTCAGAAGGGTTATAGGTGTTATTGTCCCACTCTTAACAAATATCTAGTCTCAATTGATGTTACCTTCCTGGAAGACGCACCTTATTTTCCGTCTTCATCCGTTCCCACTCGCCAGGGGGAGGATGATGATTTGTAGTCTATTCCATCACATCCTCTGCACCCGTCTCGGCACCAGCATCTGTCTCGGCTCCTGTTTCGGCACCAGCACCTGTCTCAGAACCAGCTCCTGTCAAGCCTCCTATTATTCAGGTTTACTCCAGGCGTCCACCTATTGCTTTATGTCCTGCACCTGCTCCTTCGTCATCAGATCCAGTCCCGAGCGATGATCTTCCTATTGCATTGCGCAAAGGTAAACGTCAGTGTGCTTATCCTATTTCTTCCTTTGTTTCTTATGATAACTTGTCATCTACCTCTTGTTCTTTTATTGCTTCCCTTGATTCTATCTCTCTTTCTAAAACTGTTCGTGAAGCCATATCTCATCCTGGTTGGCGTAATGCAATGATAGAGGAGATGAATGCTTTAGATGATAATGGTACTTGGGACTTGGTCGATTTACCTGCAGATAAAAGGGCTATAGGTTGCAAATGGGTCTTCGCTGTTAAGGTCAATCCAGATGGGTCAGTTGCCCGATTGAAAGCCCGTCTTGTTGCAAAGGGCTATGCTCAAACCTATGGGGTTGATTACTCTGACACTTTCTCTCCTGTTGCAAAGTTAACCTCTGTTCGGTTATTTATTTCCATGGCGGCTTCCCATCGTTGGCCTTTACATTAGCTTGATATCAAGAATGCTTTTCTTCATGGTGATCTTAAGGAGGAGGTGTATATGGCGCAACCTCCTGGTTTTGTTGCTCAGGGGGAGTCAGGACGAGTTTGTCGTCTTCGAAAATCTTTATATGGTTTGAAACAGAGTCCTCGTGCTTGGTTTGGAAAGTTTAGTCAGGCTGTTGAGAAATTTGGTATGAAGAAAAGCAAGTCTGACCACTCTGTCTTCTACAAACGATCCGCAGCTGGTATCATTCTGTTAGTTGTGTATGTGGATGACATTGTAATTACTGGAAATGATACTAGAGGAATCTCATCTCTTAAATCTTTCCTTCATACTCAGTTTCACACGAAGGATTTGGGGGTGTTAAAGTATTTCTTGGGAGTTGAAGTCACTCGGAGTAAACAAGGTATATTTCTATCTCAGAGAAAATATGTTCTTGACTTATTATCTGAGACAGGTAAATTGGGAGCAAAGCCTTGTAGTACTCCAATGACTCCAAATGTACACCTTACAGAAGAGGGGGAACCATTTGAAGATCCTGAAAGATATCGAAGGTTGGTTGGGAAGTTGAATTACCTTACCGTGACTCGTCCAGATATTGCATACTCAGTCAGTGTTGTCAGTCAGTTTCTGTCATCCCCCACAATCCATCATTGGGCCGCGTTAAAACAAATTTTGGGTTACTTGAAAGGAGCACCGGGACGAGGTATCGTGTACAAAAATCATGGGCACACTCACATTGAATGTTTTTCAGATGCTGATTGGGCAGGTTCCAAAATGGATAGAAGATCCACTTCAGGTTATTGTATCTTTGTTGGAGGGAATTTGGTCTCATGGAAGAGTAAGAAGCAAAGCGTTGTGTCCAGATCCAGTGCAGAGTCTGAATATAGGGCTATGGCACAGTCTGTATGTGAGATAATTTGGATATATCAGCTCTTGACTGAAGTAGGAATTAAAACTACAGTACCAGCGAAATTGTGGTGTGATAACCAAGCTGCTCTTCATATTGCATCTAATCCTGTGTTTCATGAACGAACTAAGCACATTGAAATTGATTGTCATTTTATTCGTGAGAAAATTCAACAAGGCTCGATTTCTACTGGTTATGTGAAAACTGGAGAACAACTAGGGGACATCTTCACGAAAGCATTACATAGGGTTCGGGTTGACTATCTTTGTAACAAGTTGGGCCTGATTAACATTTATGCTCCAGCTTGAGGGGAGTGTTACGGTGTGTATATAGTTGTCAATAGGCTAGCAATTAGGCTGTCAATTAGAGATTCTAATTGATATAGTTTCCTAGTTTAGATTTAATAGTTTGTATATAAATACATGTAATACTTCAATGAAATACACAAAAAAGTATTCTCTTAATATTTCTTAACACAAAGAAAACAATTATGCAGTATTTGCATCTACACTCACCTATGTGAGTGCAAATTTTGTAGAATTCAAACCCTATTACCCTAATCCGCCCCAAGTTGTCAAAATCTGCCAAAGAATTTGTAAACTCTTAATTTGATCACCAATCCTCTAATTACCTACACCAGAGTAGAGAGTTCCTTATTTTTTTGTAGGTCTAACATTTCATTTCTAAATGCGAGTTAGAAGGAAAACTGATCAAAACATCCCAAGGTTTTTTTGTTGATGTTGATTTGGTTGAGGGAGAGAATCTCCTTTCTATCCACTAAGAGAAATAGTAGAGAGAACAATTCAGCAGTATTTGTATCTACCCTCACATAGGTAATAGTGTAGAATTCAAATCCTATTACCCTGGTCTGCTCCAAGTTGTCAAAATCTGCCAAAGAATTTGTGAACTCTAAATTTGACTACCATTCCTCTATTACCTACACCAGAGTAATTTAATAAAATACAGTAATTAGCACAGGTGGGATGTCTCTCATCTGAAAGTTTTGATTATTTTATATGTTTAGATATCATTTTTCTTAATGGGAGCCCTTGATGAAAAACATCTTGAACCAAAAAGTTGATATAGGATGAGGGGAAAATGAGACCATTCCAAGCATTCCTTGAAGTGGGGTGTCTAGGTTTGAGAATGGTCATTTTGCGTAATTGAGGATTTTGCTTGACAAGGTTGAGGATCAGAATACTGGAATTGTTTTATTATTAGTTATTGAAAGAAAAAGAATTGGCCAGAGAATTGAGAATTTTTTTGGGAATTTTGGCAAAATGAACACAAGTTTGGTTTTGGAATCGAAGGGTTTAGATGATGAATGATTTTTTGGACATTTGATTTTTCTTTTTTAGGCGGCCCATGTGTTGTATTGGGTGGGTCTCATTTGTGCGATTTGATGGTCAGGTCAATGTGAAGCATACCAAACTAAACTACCGATCAAAAGAGGGCAAAAGAGAAGATCAGAGAGAGAGAGTCGGAATCAAATTGAAGCTTCATCTTGAGCCCTCTTCAATTCTCATCTAGAATGAGATTAGAAGAATTTGAGTTTGAGCTCACCACCATGATGTCAACCATCATCTACCATCACCACCAGCAGGAAGGCCTCTGCCGTCTCCGTTCACAATTACAGCAAGAAGATTTGCACCAAACTTGCTGCTGCTGTTGATTCTTTTGGAATCACCACTTAAGGATTCACTCCTGACTGAGACAGACGGATTCCTAAGCTTCACTAGGAAGAGGAGGATTGCCCCCTCCTTCCGCTGCTCATCTGGTACCATCCATCCCCTAATCCATTTCCCACTCCGATTTATAATTTACACTATATTTAATTTTTATATTTGTTCCCATTCACCAAACCACCAAGCGGATGGATCCCCTTAATCCCTTGTATGCTATACTCAGGTTCATTTAGTTTTTCAATTCAATATATAATAACATAGAGTCAGGTATATGGGACTGACTACTGACCTCTGACTGAGGCTGACATTTTGAAATCTTCCATCTCCAATTTTCAGCCGCTTGGGAATGGGATGATCATGGTCCTCCATGATTGGCAGTCTCAACCTCTCCATGATTAGGAATGCTTCAAAAGATGTACATAGCTTGTGGACAGATATTATGGTCCACCTTTGGGTTTAGGGACACACATGGGGCACTTTAAAAGACTGTCTTCTCCTGTATGCGTGATTGGGGAGATGTAGTTCTGTATAGTCCTTTGTGCAACATTGTGCTACCTTACATCACTAACTAGCACAGACAATCAGGAATCTTCTGTTATTGGTTGGGTAAACGGATATCGCTGAAGACAATCTGAATCCCCTTGTAAAACATTGTGGGGATTGGAAATTGTACCAACCAAATATTTTCAAGCTATTGCTATTAAGTGGGTGAAAGTCACAGAACCACAACTGGTGGATAATTGATTTTGAAAGGGGAGAAAGGAACCGTTATTTTGAATGGGAAAAATAGCTATCAGTCTGTCGACGTAGTAGGGATTCTGTCTAACCATGTTACTTTTGATTTTCATCAAGTACATGCGCGAATCATGAGTTTAGAATTCATGACCTAGACTCTGTGAGCATATCTCTTGTGGTATAAGTCTAGGTCCTTTGCATGGTGTCGTTAAAATTTCTTTGTAATAGCTAGTTTATTTTGGTATTAACATTTTAACAAATAAATAAATAAATAAAATTCATGTAAACGATTGGCAAAATATGGAGCTGCTGATACTAAGTTGATATAATATAGACACTAACTGTTGGAACCACATCAAATTGTCAAGCTAATAGGTTTTGGTTTATTTCAGTATGAGAAGATATTGAAGTTCATCTCCACGGCTAAGAGTGAAGGTGCCACCATTCTGTGTGGTGGGGATCGACCCCAGGTAAAATATATCTTAATGACCAGTATTTACCTTGCTTCATTATCAAGTCCGTCACAATCAACTGATTCTTTGTTGTATGACAGCATTTGAAGAAAGGGTTCTTTATTGAGCCAACCATTATAACAAATGTGGATACCTCAATGCAAATATGGAATGAGGAGGTTTTTGGGCCTGTTCTCAGTGTTAAAACATTCAGAACGGAAGAGGAAGCAATTCATGTTGCAAATGACACCCAGTAAGTTGATTGTTATTTGGATATGTGTACCCTTGGTTGAGGTTCAGCTTTATGTTTGACTGGTTAATTTTTTGAATGTGTTCCATTGGTCTTTCGCAGGTATGCCTTGGGTGCAGCTGTGATTTCAAAAGATCTTGATAGGTGTGAGCGAATGACAAAGGTATGATTTTGGAGAGTAATATCATCAAAAAGACGTTGTTTCTTGCCCTTTCATCATAAAATTGAAAATCCTATTCAATTTATTGTGTTTTCAGGCCTTTCAGGCAGGGATTGTCTGGGTGAATTGTTCACAGCCTTGCTTCTGTCAAGCTCCTTGGGGAGGAAACAAACGTAGTGGTTTTGGGAGAGAGCTAGGGGAATGGTATGACTTCGGCCAATTCAGTGCTTTTGAAGTATCAAAGTAATTTAGTTTGTGTTTTTGAATTGTGAAATTAAATTTAGTTGACCATGAGAATTGTATACTGCAGGGGACTTGAAAATTACTTGAGCGTGAAGCAAGTTACAGAGTACATCTCGGATGACCCATGGGGATGGTATCCAGCTCCATCATTCTCCATCAAGACTATGAATGTTGCGGAGTGAGCTTGTTTAGGACACGTAAAAGTGAGGGTGATCTGAAGTTCGAATGTAATGTTGGGTACTTAATGTAGTGGATAGCAATTTTCAATAAAAATAAGAGAGCCTTAATAGTCGATACTTGGGCGGAATGCAAGACACAAGCTGCAAGGAACTTTTCTTTGGCAATTTAGTGTTTTAAAATTGATTTTCCAAACAACCTCTTGGATGTGCCAAGAGCTAAGCTCGTAATTCCCTAAATGCATGGTTGGTGTAAGCAACCACTAACCATATCAAATGGGGTAAACAAAAATACTTAGCAAAAATATTTAGAACTTTGATATTCTAAATACCAACAATTAGAAAACAAAAATATTGCACAACCGGTAAATGTGTGATGATACACGTGTTAAGCATACTCAGCAAAATGAGTTTGTTAGCTTAAGTTGTTAGCTATAGTTGTCAGTCTGTTTTGACAGCTATTTTAGTTGTCTAGATGCCTATATAAAGCAACGTATAATGATCATTTTAGATCAATGAAACACAATAGAATTTTTGCTCATATCTTCTCTTAGAAGTTAACATGGTATCAGAGCTACTTCATTGTTCTTTCCCCTTTTCCTTTCTTCTTCTCAATCAGTAGCGATGATGGCAGATTCAACCTCTTCAAATGCTGCATCTCTCAGCAATTCTACCATTACAGAGTGTAAACCAGTAATGTTCACTCGTGCTCTATATGTCAAATTGAATGAACACAACTACTTGTTGTGGAAACAAAAAGTATTAGCAACAATCAGAGGCCACAAACTACAAAGGTTTATTGAAAAAGATTCGTCTCCACCAAGATTTCTAGGGGTGGGCAAAAACCGATTTAAATTCGGCTAACCGACCGAACCGAAATATGAATAGAAAGAAAATAATTTAAACCAAACCGAACCGATTATAAACGGTTCAAAATCGGTTTACGGTTTTGAACCGACCGATTTATAACCGAACCGACCGATTAATTAGATATATATAAATAACTAAATAACAAGTAGGTGTCAATACTTGATTAGTGCAACAAATGCACTGCAGTACACCCTGTTGCACTGAATCACCCCTTTCTTTCAAAGTTTTCAATTTTTGGCTAAAAATTGGGTCTGTAAAAAAATTGGGCCTGTAAAAAAATTGGACATGTTTTAATGAAAGTCTTTCAAATGCTTGAGCCTGAAATTTCGTCCCAACTGAACCGAACCGATCTGAAATTCGGTTCAACCGAATTCATCGGTTTACAAATACAAAATTCGGTTTCGGTTTGGGTTTTGGGCAAACCGAATGAAATCGGTTCGAAATTGGTTTGGGGCTCAAAACCGAACCGAACCGACATTGCCCACCCCTAAAGATTTCTATCTGATGAAGATGAAGCTCACAATAATGTCAATCCAGAATTAATTAGTAAGGAACAACCGGATCAGCTGCTCTTCTCATGGCTTCTTTCATCCATGACTGAGTCATTACTCACAAGGTTAGTTGGTTGTGAAACTTCTGAACACATCTGAAAGATTCTTGAGGTCTTCTTCAATTCTCAAACTGTTGCTAAGATTTCTTAGTTTAGGACTCAACTACAGAATCTCAAGAAAGGAGATCTCTTCATTAATGGATACCTACTGAAGATAAAGAACACCATTGATCAGTTAGCTTTAGTAGGCCATCCATTTTCTCCTAAAGACCTTATTAATGCCATTTTTTATGGATTACCACAAACCTATGATACATTTATAGTATCAGTGACTTCTAGATCAGATTCATATAGTGTAGCAGAGATTGAATCACTCTTACTTGCTCAAGAATCAAGAATTGAGAGACATATGAATGATCTTGTTGTATCTAGCTTTGCAAATGTTGCTCATAGTTCATACAAACCTTCTCCTAGATCCTTTGCTTCAAATCCACATGCTTGGAGACCTCAGTTCAGATCTCCAACTAATTCTCTCTCATTCAGAAGTGCAAGATCTGGTCTGGGAGAGGTTTTAGACCCCCTGGTCATCAAACTAATCGGCCTCAGTGCCAAATTTGTGGGAAGATTGGTCATCTAGCTTTCAAGTGCTACAATAGATTTGATAATAATCTTCCAAATCCATGGAGTTCAAGCATGGCATCTCAGCAGACTTCGTCTTCAAACATAGCCTCCAAGCAAGCAAATATAGCATCTCGAAATGCTTTATCTGCTTATTCCAGTCAATCTCCTGAACCTACTTGGAGAACTGATTCTGAATCTCAGATGCAAACATTTACTACTTCTTCTACACCATCTGATCGTAGGTGGTATCTTGATTCTGGTGCAACAAATCATTGCACTCCCTACACTCAGAACATGACATCTTCTGCTCCTTATCATGGCAATGAGCATCTCTTTGTCGGGGACGGTATTGGGCTACAAATTCAAAACATTGGTCAGTCCACTTTACAATCCTTAAACTCTTCAAGAAAGTTGCTACTTAAGAGTGTTCTTTAAGTTCCTAAACTCACTAAAAATCTGTTAAGTGTTTCAAAATTTGCAAAAGATAATGGTGTCTTTTTTGAGTTTCATCCTAATCTTTGTTTTGTTAAGGATCAGGTCACCAATCAGATTCTATTGGAAGGGAGACTTAACAATGGTCTATATGTTTTCCATCTACACCTCTTGCTGATCCAGTCATACCAGGTTCTAATTCTTCTTATTCCAATTCAAGATCTTCAGTCAATACAGCTTCTACAAATGCTTCTTCATCCTTGTACCTCTGGAATGCTCGATTAGGCCATCCATCATTGACACTTGTTCATAAGATCCTTAGCAAATGTAACATTTTTGTTTCAAACAAAAATGAATCTGTCTTTTGTTCTTCATGTTGTTTAGGAAAGATACATAGATTTCCATTTCCTAGTTCATCAGCTGTGTACAACACAGCCTTAGAACTCATCCATATAGACTTATGGGGTCCTGCTTCCATTGTGTCTTCCTCTGGTTACAAGTATTACATCCATTTTATTGATGCTCACAGTAGATTTACTTGGGTGTATCTTTTACAAAATAAATCAGATGTTTTTCCTACTTTTCTTAAATTTAAGTCACAAGTAGAACTGGAATTTGGTCTTCCTATTAAGTGTATTCAATCTGACTGGGGTGGAGAATACAGATCTCTCTCAAAATTTTTAGCTCAACATGGTTTTCTTCATCGTTTAGCTTGTCCAACAACTCATCAGCAAAATGGTGTTGCTGAGAGAAAACATCGTCATATAATTGAGTCTACTCTAACTCTTCTTGCTCATGCTTCTCTTCCCTTGAAATTCTGGGATGAAGCAGTAAGAACTTCAGTTTATCTTCTTAACAGAGTTCCTTCCTCTGTTTTGAAAAGTCTCTCTCCTTTTGAATCTCTTTATCACAAAGCTCCCAATTACAGTACCCTCAAGGTGTTTGGTTGTTCTTGTTTTCCCAATATAAGACCATATAATTCCCATAAGCTTCAATATAGATCTGTTGAATGTACCTTTATTGGTTACAATTTACAACACAAAGGATATAAATGTTTGTCTCCTACTGGCCGCATATACATCTCCAGAGATGTGTTGTTCAATGAGAGTTCCTTTCCACATAAAAAGTTGAATCTTTTTTCTCTCAAGTCTACTTCTCTCTTTACTGATTCTACACCTGCATCCATCCCACTTTCCACTACATCTATTGCCCATACTGCAAAGTCCACCACTGCAATACTGCAAAGTCCACTACTGCCAATACTGCAAAGTCCTACTGATAATAATACCCCTTTGCCTCATACGTCTTTGTCCTCTGCTGATAGTCATACATCCTTTAGTCCATTGGTTTCTTTTCCTAATCAAACCAGACACATTACATTGCCTCATACTACTGCATCTTCCAGTCCAGTGATTCCTTTACCTACTTCAGTAGTACTTACTACAATTGCTTCTGGTCATCAGAGGGTGACAAGGTCCAAAGCAGGTATATACAAACCCAAGGTTTTCATGGCTTCTGCTGAACCATCTAGCTTGAATGAGGCTTTAAACACTCCTCATTGGCTCTCTACTATGCAGGATGAGTATATGGCCTTGCTACGCAATAACACTTGGTCCCTGGTGGATCTTCCACACAATAGGAGTATTGTTGGTTGTAAATGGATCTTCAAGGTCAAAGAAAACTCAGATGGCACAATTCATAAGTATAAAGCTCGCTTAGTAGCCAGGGGTTTTCAACAAATTGCTGGCTTTGATTATGAAGAGACTTTTAGTCACGTGGTTAAACCTTCTACCATCAGAGCTGTGCTCTCTATAGCAGTCACGTATTCTTGGTCAATATTTCAATTGGATGTAAACAATGCCTTCTTAAATGGGGACTTACAAGAAGAGGTTTACATGATGCAACCTCCTGGGTTTATAGATCCCTCTCGTCCCAATGCAGTTTGCAAGCTTACCAAAGCAATCTATGGTCTGAAACAGGCTCCTAGAGCTTGGTTTGATAAGCTAAGGCATACTCTTATCAGGTTTGGATTTACAACAACTAAGTCAGACTCATCGCTTTTCATCAGACACTCACCATCTCCTATCTTTATCTTGGTGTATGTTGATGACATTTTAGTTACTGGTTCAAGCTCTTCATACATTTCTCAGTTGATACATCAGCTGAATTCTCAGTTTTCTTTGAAAGAATTGGGACTGGTTCATTACTTTCTTGCTATTCAAGTTCAACACACTGCTGATAGACTGTTTCTATCTCAATCTAAGTACATTCATGACCTTCTTTGTCGTGCCAAGATGCAATTTGCAAATGGTTTGCCTTCTCCTATGAGTGGTGGTGAGAAGTTGTCATCCATAGGAAGTGATCCTGTCCAGAATGTTCAGTTGTATAGGAGCATTGTTGGAGCTTTACAATATGTCACCATAACTAGACCTAAGATTGCATACTCAGTTAATCGGGTTTGTCAGTTCATGCAAAATCCTCTTGAGTCTCATTGGCGAGTGGTCAAAAGAATCTTAAGGTACCTAAAAGCTACGTCAACATCTGGACTTCATCTGGTTCCTGCTCCTTCTCTCAAGCTGATCATAGGGTATTGTGATGCTGATTGGGCATCTGATCCAAATGATAGACGTTCTACTTCAGGTTATTGTGTGTATTTGGGCTCTAATCTCATCTCATGGTCCTCTAAGAAACAAAGCACTGTATCTAGAAGTAGTACTGAGGCTGAATATTGGAGTTTAGCTTCAGTCACGACTGAGTTATCATGGCTACAATCCCTTTTCTCTGAGCTCAGGATTGGTTTTGCGTCTCCTACTATCTGGTGTGATAACAAGAGCACTGTCCTACTGAGTGCCAATCCAGTTCTTCATTCCAGGACCAAACATATTGAGTTAGACATCTATTTTGTGCGTGAAAAGGTTGCTCGCAAGCTCATTAATGTTCTTCACATTTCTGCAGTGGATCAAGTTGCTGATATTTTTACAAAGGCTCTTGGAACTTCCAGATTTTTGTTGTTGCGTGACAAACTAAGTGTTGTTAATGGTTCTACACTTAGTTTGAGGGGGGATGTTAAGCATACTTAGCAAAATGAGTTTGTTAGGTTAAGTTGTTAGCTATAGTTGTCAGTCTGTTTTGACAACTATTTTAGTTGTCTAGATGCCTATATAAAGCAATGTATAATGATCATTTTAGATCAATGAAACACAATAGAATTCTTGCTGATATCTTTTCTTAGAAGTTAACAACATGCATCTAAAACCATTCACAAATCCTCACCGCGTAACGTAACGAACTTATTAGTAGAAAAGTTGCTAAAAAAGGGGAACATTTTTATATTTTACTTAATTTAGTTAAAGTGAATTGTATAGTTGCATACCACAGAAACTACGAAACTCTAGCCTTTTTTTCAGGTGTATCACGGGCTAGTACATTATTTTGTCCTAGGACATGGCTAAACTAAACATCATTCATTAAATAGCGAAAAAATTGAAGACTTTGTTCATGCAGTCCATTTGGATTTTTGCTATATAATTGAGAAGGCAAACAAAGGAATTTCTGGATACTCTCCTCGTAGCAAATCTTTTCAGGTATATAATCTTGAGAAAATATATCAAACAATCATCAATTCATATGAAAAGGTTGATGAATCAAACACAGTGGAACAAATCATTGAGAATAATCAAAATCTTTCATGAGACATCCACCACTGAAGCTAAAATGGAGACACCATCAACCAATGGTAATCCTTTTGAGAATTCTGCTTATGATGACCGACCTCCTCCTGAGAGGCCTCAAAATATTCAGAAAGGATAGGCATATCGTATTACAATTAAAGATTCATTAAAAAAAAGGTAAGTAGGAGCAAGACAATCAAATGTCTTATATGTGCTTTATTTTTGAAGTTGAACCTCACAATGTAAATGAAGCTTGATGATATATCAAATTGTCACTTGATCATGGCCTTACACGTGGCACAAACCATCATAATTAGAGATGGTTGTTACGAATAAAATACGTTATGGAAGGAATCACTCCCCTAAGGACGCACGTCAATTAAGAGAGGACCGTTACAAACGATCTAAGTTATGGCAGGAATCACTCCCCCAATGACACATTTTAATTATGAGAGGACCGTTACGAAGAAGATAAGTCATGACGGAAATCACTCCCCCAAAGACACATCTCAATGAAGGAGGTGACCATTATAATAAATGTCCCCTTTCATTGCGCCATTTTAATTATGAGAGGACCGTTCGAACACCTTGTGATTGCCCTTGGAGTGTATTGTGGGGAGTGAATATGTCAAGCCCTTAAAGAAAACAATTTTGAGCATTCGGAGAGCGTGATCAACCAGGCTGACAACCCCAACGACCATATTGAAATGGTTAGTTTGACTAATAATGCAAACACCAACATTTTGGTCGATTAGGGTTGTTCAAGCTATAAGGCTTTGGTCGACCGAGCCATGTCAGAATTCAAATTTTGAATTCTTTTGGCATGCCTAATCTCTTGGTTCGGGTATTCAAATAGCCTTGAATTTTTTTTTTGATTTTGACAAATCTTTGGTTGACTTGCTCTGACTTCTTGCCAATTTAGAGTTTGGTCATTGTTGATTTTACTTGGTCTTTGTCGGTTGACTTTTGTCTTCTTGTCATTGACTTTTGAGTTTACATCTTTGACTTTGGTCTTCATGAGTTGGATAATATTTAAATGATCTTTTCAAGGTCTATGTCTAAATTTCAAAATTTAAATATATGGTAGATGAATTATTTAATGACATTATGACAATTGTATGTAATTTAGGGGAGCAAGTTTGAAAAATAATTGTAGGCCATGCCATAAAATTCAAACAAAATACAATGGTTTTGTTAAATATGAACCACTGACTTTGTAAGGGACATGATAGAAATTGAAAGTTTTAGCTGATGGCATATGCAGTAAAAGAACCACTTTATTTGATTGAAGTAAAAAAAGACAACCCTAGTGATGTTCCAGTGACACCCGTATTCTTTTCTGAACAGTGACTGAAAAGTCAAGGTATTGAAGTCATCTCGCCTTAAAAGAACTTTTATTATTGTTAAATAGATGAACAATGTGAAATTATGTTGGACTAAACTTAAAATTTGGATCCGAATGTACATGATTACACATGACATGTTTTTGTTTTATTTGATTTGTCTCAAACATGATGAGAACGTTGTATTATGGGCGAGGGTATTTTCGAAATTCAAAACATGTCGGACAATGGATTCATTGTCATGCTACAATGAATCTCAAATTTAGATATAAAAGTAAATGGCAGGTAAAAAATAACAAAATTAACATGCATTAGGTAATGGTCCATGTTTTTTAAAGTCAACAACAACAACCCATGGGTTTGCAATAAATTTCGAATCCCATTACTTGACTTCGTTTCAAGTGAGGAAAAAGAAACATCTTTGGATGAGTGTAAACTCCCTAATAATAAATGAAATGGATTTTATCGCCATATAGAGCTACTAATTTATTATTATTATTACTATTATTTCATGTTTTTCCTTTTTTTAATAATATTTTTCCTAATTTGGAGTGCAAATACATTTATAAAATAACTCACTAGTAGCTTAACCGTCTATGCATTTCGGTTCCATACCCTATAATGTCAAAAGGTAAGAGTTCTAAGGGTGTAGGCTTAGAGCTAGCAAAATTTTGCTGTGAAATACTTTCAAGCGTAAAGATTGCTTAATGGTGAGTCAAATAAATAAAAATTTATGAAACAATGAGAAATAAGTCGAATTTTGCAGTTAAACATTTGAAATCATAATTTAACTAATAAAAAATTATTCCACACAAAACATGTCGGTTGGGATGCATAACCCTAACATAATTGCTTAACTAGTCCAGTTTATATAAAAAAAAAATGTATATATATCTTACCAACCCCCCACCCCCCCCAAGTTTTACTAAAAAAGCCCCAGAAAAAAAAAAAAAAAAAAAAAAAAAAAAAAAAAAAAAAAAAAAAAAAAAAAACATGTTTTTGTTTTCAAGACGTGTTTTACTTAACCCCACCCTGTCCTAATTACACCCCAAATAATTTAAAAACTTACTAGAAAATTCCCAACCCTAGAAAACTACACCAAGCCAAGTTGTATAGTTTTAAACCCCATACTCAAACTAAATCCATTTTCTTCCTAAAAAAAATAATTATAAAGATGGATGGAATATATGGTCATGCTTTTTAGCATTCACTAGCCAAGAATGATGAGCATGAAAATCTAGACTAGTCATCGATTTGGAAATCGCATAACTATCTATTGTCATATCAAATATTTACCATATGGTTTAGGTTGGTCATGCTAGTCTAATGTTGAACTTTTGTTTAAAGATGATCGTCGTTGGTCATCCACTTTGAAATCGCATGACTTGTTTCGAGTCATGCTTGATATTTTTCGGATGAGTATTGTTGAACATGTTAGTTTAAAGTTTGACTTTTGTAGGTACTGAAAATCTTAGATAGAGAACATGATGTGCAGAAGTGTGGTTGCATTGTTAAGAAAACACGTGGTATCGTGTGTGATCATGAGGTGTCTAACATCGGCAACATTCATAATTGAGTTTTTATTCTTACATGATTTACATTTTCTATTTAAATTTGTTTGTTTACTACATGATGAGGCACAATGAATGAGTCATAATATAAACATGTCTCGTATTCAATATTTTCAAATAAAACACAACATGACTAGTTTTGGTCACATGCTTAAACAAAACTTTAAAACATGGCCAAACCTATTCATGTGATTTCAAAAATAGTGATTGGGTTTGGTCATATTTTCACCAATTTTTATTTTTTATACATGACCAAAACCAGTCATTAATTTACAATCGCATTGTGGCTATCTTTTCACAAAAAAAAATTAAAACATGACCAAACCTAATCATGCAATTTCAAAACTAGTTATTGGGATTGGTCCTCTTTTCACCAATTATATATATGCACACACACAAGTGACCCAAACTAGTTATTAGTTTTACAATCTCACGACAGGGTATGGTCTCTTTTTACCAAAAAATTTTAAACATGACCAAACCCAATCATGCGATTTAAAAAAATAGTGATTGGGTTTCGTCATCATTTTGCCAATAATTAGTTTTATGATTGCATGACTGGGTATAGTATTCTTATAACCAAAAAAATTAAAATATGACCAAACTATCACGTGATTTCAAAACCAGTTATTGGGTGTGGTCATCTTTTCACCGAATTTTTGTTACAATTTTTGAAATTTTTTTTTTTTTTTGGTAAAACACGAAGATGTTTATTAATGAAAGAAAGAGAAACAAAAAACAAAGAGAAACATTCATATATCAAGGAATGCCAAGACACTATGAAAGTGTCAAAACCCAAATCCTTAAACAAATTACATGCCATACCCATCCTCCACAGCAATTCTCTAATCTCGATAAAGATAGAGTGCTCTGATCTGTTAAGTCCTTCAAATACCCTTTTATTTCTTTCTTTCCACACACACCACATGAGAACGTGGGGACCCTACGCCATAACCACTCCCCCCGACGGGAAGGATTAGCTTGAGACCACCAACTTGCCAATCTAAAATGGAGTCTTCAAACATCAAACTCAAACCGAATTCCACCAAGAAACTGCTCCAAATGGATTTGGAGAAACTGCAGTGAAGCATCAAATGGTCCAGTGTCTCGTCAAATTCATTGCAAAGCACACAAAGACTCCCTGTGAGGATTCCTCTTTTTCTTAACCTATCTTTAGTCAAGATCTTCTCATGCAAAACTGACCAACTAAATAAATTAATCCGAAGAAAAAAGTTTTTCACCCATACCAGATTTTTGTGGGAGGAAATGAAGAGATTAGAGTGGGTCTCATAATGAGATGCAGCCAACATATTCGAAAATTCTTTCACCGTGAAGCCCACACCTTTACCCTTTCACACCAAACTATCTGATCCCTCTAAGAGCATTTGTCTATCCAAAAGAGCATTTTTGAAAACCACTAATGCAAGTTTAAAACTAGTGATAAATGTTTATGGTCCTTTGATAAATGTTTTCAGATGTTAACAACCCAATTCAAGACAGTTGAGCAAAATTTTGAGATTGAATCTATGAAACTATGAAACTCTAAATGTTCTACTGAAATTTTTTAAATGCACCAAATTCCATTTGTAATTTTAATAAATCTGCTAGTGCAAAACACCAACTAATCGACAAAAAACATAGCGTTTAATATCCTTTATTAACCTATCACAGGATGAGCTTAACACATGAAACTCATCAATTACAATATTTTTCGCAAAAGCAATAGTTATTGAGGGGAGATGGTTGATCTACACAAAACCCTGAAGTATGATATTGTTGGTTGCACTTCTGATTGCATCCAGCTCTTGTTGTACAAACTCCCATTGGAATTGGGCATGGTTTTAATGGGGACCCCGGTTGTAAGGTCGACACCACTGTATAACATACAACATTAGCATCATATACACTGTTCCTTCGTCAAATATATGGGTAGATGTTTAATAGAAAAACAATTGAAACTAAAATAAATATACAAACCTGAGACCAAGAGCACCGAGAGGAGAAGAAAGCAAACACTGATTGATAACTTATTCATTTTATGGATCTTAACAATTAAGCAATGTATAGAAGCCAAAATACAACCTATTTATAATCATTATTTCTCAAATTAATTTGCATCAAGAAGTCTTGCATCAAGAAGTCTACTTTATTAAAATTTAAAAAATATATATATTTTAGCAGTCAAAGCTCAATTTAATTAGTCAAAATTCAACTCGATAGTCAATAACTTCAATGAGTAGGTCATTAATATCAAACTGAATTAGTCAATTAGTTGAGTTAATAAATAATCAGCAAATATAATAGGGATAGACATTAAAAAAAGTCAAGGTCAAAAAGTCAAATGAAAGTTTAAAATAATTTTTATAAGAAATAATAAATTCAATTTTGGCTAGTAAGATGTCAAGCATAAGTATCGATTGAATGACATGAACCTTAGGTACTGAGAAAGTGCTCGAAGTACTACATTCATTAGCGAATTTTTTATAAACATATGTTCCTAGGTATATAAAAAATATTTCAAGAAATTAACACTTTCTAGATGATAATCACCATGAGACGTAACGCACTAGGTGAGACTGCCAAGAGTGTTAATCAACCTAGAAACCACTGGGTGTAGTTCATTCACATGGGAATGATGTAACAGGTGTATGCTCTCTAGAGACTTAACTCAAATTTTATTAGGGAGCGTTTTCTATACGCACTAGGTGAGACTGCCAAGAGTGTTAATCAACCTAGAAACCACTGGTGTAGTTCATTCACATGGGAATGGTGTAACAGGTGGGTGGAGGAAATTAAATTCACTTGTAGAAAGTTGAAAAAGATGGGGCAAGAGAATAGCAGCTGTTACGTTAGTTCACATGGGATGTCTGGCACAAACATTTACTAGACTTAGTAGCATTTGAATTCCACCACCAAAAACAAAAGAATGATGGATTGGCTTCTCCAAGTAAAGAAATTTCGACAATCCTTGCATATGTAAACGTTTTAGATAAGTAATTTGTTTTACCCGTTGACTAGGGCCTTGTTGTCCCCAAAATTTGCTAATGTAGCTGTCCCAAAACAAACACTGAAGTTGATGTGCTTCTGAACTCTTGGAATTGTTGAAGAATTCCATATACAAATATATTATCAGAAGAAACTGATAACCACAACAAAATGTGTGATCGCCTTACCTGTGCTAATTGCTAATGTATGCATTGACCTGGCATACCTCACATCCACGCTTATGTGTTGTGTATACGTGTACTTGTGAATTCCCTGTAGTGTACATCTCAAGGCGGCTATTTGGATGACCGAAGTTGTGTGTCAGCATGAAACGTCATACAAACAAAGATTCCATTTGATCTCATATGAATAGAGTCAACACTTGATGATTTTGATATGAATTACCAACAACCACATAATCTTTTTGCATAGATGGATTGGATTGACAAATTTGGTGATAAAGTCGAATGGCTCAAAGGTGCAGCAGGTTCTGACCATCACGCGATTTTGCTTGCGAACTCGTCTGTTGTTAGTGGTACTCGCCTTTTTTCCTTTGATAACGGTTGGTTTGATCACCCTACCCTGGTAGAGGAGATGAAAGTTTGGTGGAACAACTCAGTAGTCTCTGGCCACCCTGGCTACTGTTTATGGTGGAAGCTTAAGGCTCTCAGATGCTTAAGCTTTTTGCATAGATAGAGTTTGACTACAAAGCTTGCTTGGTTCACCAAAAAATTAATTTGTTGCAAATTATAAACCAACTTTCCTAGAAAATTTTAGGGCACTGTTATTGGAAATAATCTCTCTTTTGTTGGTCTCCACAATCGCACGCACAAGGCTATCCGGCCGGCCAGTTTATAATTTTTCCAAAATTCTCTTTGCTCTACTTTTTGGAATATCAATTTGTGATTGCAAATCCATTATGGTCTGTAATAATCACCAAATGTGGATATAATAAAAGTTCTTGTGTGACAAATGATAACATATATATATATTTCTTTTGTGTGTTGAATGACAAATTATAATGATGAAATAATAAATAGAAGGTTCGGCCTTGCATGCATGATGAAATAATTACTAGGATATTGGTCAGGTTCAATTGAACATTCACCTTCATCACCAAGTGCTAAGTTGCCAAGTGGTACTGTTTTGGTTGAGCCGCGCCAATATCTTGGTGGACTATGAAGCGTGCAAACAACAAATTTTAGCCTATGTGAACGCAGGTAGATATAAAAGTGAATATCAGCCCTAGTCCATGCAGAAAATTGAAGGGTATACTTTCGTTGTACCTTCTTTGAAACTTGTGAGTTGTGATAGAATGAGAGTGTTAGAAAACACTCATCTTCAACAACTTGATCCAAATGGAAAAATAATAAAATTTATGTACTCATCTTAACTCATATTTTATTAGGAAACAACGCTCTTTTCTTCTATACGCACTAGGTGAGACTGCCAAGAGTCTTCTTGCAGCTTTACACTCAATCCATAAAGAGCATAGTACTCATTAAATGTTTCACAAACCGATCCTATATATCTAACCGCAACAGGAAAACATGCATAAAAGTGTATGACTAATTAAGGATAATTGTCTCCCACGCAAATAATCTATGACATGTTCTTCCTTTTAAACCCGGTTCTTAGGATTTCTAGTTTTCAGATAGGATTACCATCACAAATTTTTATATATCCATAAACTTTTTTAAGTTCCATGCTAAACCTTTGGCAAAGGGATCTGCAAGATTATCTCCCGATCTTACAACGTCAATAGGAACTAGTATTTAAAATGTGGATATATCCTTGAAATAATTCTAGGATGTATATCAGATATGTTGGACTTAGCCAAGGATTTTTTTTATTATTAATTTTTTTATCCAGTTCAGAGTTTTTAAATTAAATAATGAAATAATTTAGTACACATTAACCTTCTGTAAGAATAGTGAAGATTAGTGTAAACCTACACTACCTAAATAATTAAAAATTTTTAAAAAAACATAAAGAGTAAAAAAAATAGAAATATTTAGTCATTAAAATAAAAAGCAAATATTTTTTAGGCATTAGCACATTGAGACAAAAAATGGTTTTTACTAACTTAGAAGAACCCCCTTAGTTTTCATTGTAAAATAAGGACACTACATACACGTGACTAAATTAAAACTACACCATTCGAGCTGAAATTGAAGAAAATAAAAAATCAATATCAGAAACAATGTCTCAAAGTTCATACTCGTTTCAAATTGTGTGCCTTGAGATCTGTACTAAATGGGATAAAGAGAAATTTTTTATCATGAAGCGAGCGAGGGCCCACCTTGGATACGACAAAAGCCAGCTGGTAGAAGTGTTTCTCAATCGGAAAGATAAGGTTAGCAGAAGTGGCAGGAGAGCCGCAACTGAGAAAGGGCTTGTTTCTGGACTTCATGGTGGTAGACGCGTCATCTACCTACAACCTTATTTTGTAACCACCATGGCTCTACCAGATGGAAGCAATAGTCTCCATCCTTCACCAGTGCGTTAAGTATATCCCTAACCACGAAGGAACAATACGTGGAAACCAACCTACGGCGCGAGGCTGCCATTACACCGCACTGAAACAAATAAAGTGCTCCCAGATCCAACTGAGTCCTACAGAGAAGTCTGAACCAGTGCCAGGTCGAAGAATGGGTGAATCGTCATAGTCAAGTGGAACGGAGAGGCCAAGGAAAACGGGAACACAACCCCCTGACCTTCCGTGGATACGGAGATAAACCCCCCTACAAGGTTTACTTTTCAGTAACCTCTGTAACGCCAACAAAGTCCAATAGTCCGTTGAGAACACTAACGATCCACAAGGGCCATCCGAATTCGCATCAGGCCAGTATCAATCTCTTTCAGTCAACAATTAGTCTTTTTCAATTGTTTATTTCCCTTTCCATAGTCAATGTAGAGTTTTGGTTCTTAAAGACCTATGTGACTTGCAATCATTTAAGAAATAAAAAATAATTACGAAAACGAACTCTATTGATTACTGGAAAGATGTAACAACAAGCGCCTTGAGACGGATATAAAAGACTACATACTACAAACATCTGAATTCAGTGCGACATGAAGTAAAGACTCGATTAGACGATCCAACTACATAAGGTACCGAAAGAAGATTTCACTTCGCAACCTCTTTGAGCATATTGGCATGAGCAAGAGCAGGATGAAACATCACGTTCTGTTCAATTCCTCAACAGTGTTGTAACGACCTGTTCCACATGGTATGATACTGTCCGCTTTGGGCTTAACCACTTTCACGGCTTTAAAACCCGTCATACCAAGAGGATCCAACCTCGCACATATATAACACATACCCTTCCCTCACCTAGGCAATGTGGCACTATAACACCTAGGTCTTGATTGTGACAGCCTTGTGTGGGCGGACTCTGAGGCTGATGAGCTACGATGTCTTGGCGGGCGATAAGGCTGGTAGGCTACGATGTATGGGCTGGCTCAGAGGCTGGCAGACTACCTAGGTGTTATAGTCCCACATTGCTTGGGTGAGGGAAGGGTATTTTCTATATATGTGAGAGGTTGGATCCCCTTTGTATGACGCGTTTTAAAGTCGTGAGGTTGGTTAAGCCCAAAGTGGAAAATATCATACCATGTGGATTGGGACGTTACAACCACAACCTGATTCCGACGGTTTGCCACGGGACCATTATTTTTCGGCGTGGCTGCCGAACCCTCCCAAATTTGTAGCTTGGTGCACTCAGGTGTAGATAATTTGGATGGTGGGAGCCTAGTCAGTCCTGAACTGATTTTGATGGCTTGCCACGGGACTACAACTTTTCAGCCGAGTCACCAAACCTTTCTTGAATTCATAGCCCCCACCGCGCGGGGAGGGTGGAGATGGTTCGAAAGATGGGAGCCTAGTCAGTCCTGAACTAATTCTGTCGGCTTGCCACGAGACCACTGCTTTTTAGCCTGGTCGCCAAACCTTTACTCCCTGAATCTGTAGTCCGCTCTGCTTGGACATAAATGATTTGGAAGGTGGGCGCCTAGTAAGTTCCGAACTTATTCTGACGGCTTGCCGCGAGACCACCGCTTTTCAGTCTGGTCGCCAAACGGGAATCTAGCTGAGTCAGCGTCTGCACACTCAAATGGATTGATGGTCTAATGTTAAGCAAATGTCACTCACGCTGATACAAGGATCGTACGGCCAATGCCTAGATAAAAGCTACTTAGGATGCCAACCCAATCTTACGATGCCTGACTCGACACAAACACTCTGATATGCACGTTCAACCATCACGACTCGCTCACAGTAGCAACTACAGCTGACTGGTCAGACAAGCAAGGTAACTCTTAAGCAGCTTACCTTGGGGACATAGCACAACTCGAATGACTGAAACCCCAGCTAAACTGTTCATAACAAGCCCACTTTCGGACATGACTACAACGCGATGACCTCGAGTCATTCACATCACAAAGTGGTCAAACTCTCTACCATAGGCAGACCAATCAACGTCCTATTGATT
Source organism: Berberis vulgaris (assembly GCA_963556465.1). Lineage (NCBI taxonomy): Eukaryota > Viridiplantae > Streptophyta > Magnoliopsida > Ranunculales > Berberidaceae > Berberis > Berberis vulgaris. Next base: position 11,660,634 of record OY747132.1, on the reverse strand, counting down.
CAACCAGCCTATGCCATAGTAAGATGACAAGGAGAAATGAAAAAAAATGCAATAGAGACAACAAGTACGAAACAGATAAAACTGTTTTCAATTCATTAATGATCAAAGACAAAAAGAGTACAAGCACACAAAGTTCACTCCTTATCAGGAGAGGGTACATAAATGAAAGAGTTTAGCCTAGTGGAAGAAATAGCAGAAGATGCGTCAACACACGCTGCAGCCTGGACATCAGGGCTCAAACTGTCTTCCTCGCTCAATGATGTCAAGGTAAAAGACAAGTTCACATACGTCATCTTCTTATAATGGATGAGATCCCACTCCGGATGTTCTTCCTTCATAGCGCCAGTAGCTCCAGCCGTCCATGTACAACCCAGCGGAACTCACATTTGACTTGTTCCTGAAGAAGCTATTCCTCCCACACCTTTGCATCAACAAGTTCACGCTCCAGTAGCTCCAATTTGTCAGTCAGGGCGTCAACCTGAGACTGCTCTGTGGCCAGACTGCTCTTCATGCTGCCCCATTCGAGTTGGTCCTCCGCCTTCCTCGCTTCTCGAGCACAGAACTCCACATCAGATTCCAACTGTTGCTTCTTAGCAGCCCAGTCAGCTTCCTTCGAAACAGTCTCTTCAGCGAAAGTCGTCAGTTCAAAACTCGCCTTAGCTGCAGCTTCCTGCGCAACTTCGACTTCTCGGTGGATATGGCTTAACTCTTGCCTAAGTATGTCCCTTTTGGACACCGCCTCTGTCAGATCACGCTCAAGGTCCTCCATACGAGCCCTCTGAGCCTCAACGGCCATGGCTGACTGATCCAACCACTTCTCTTCATCCTGCTTCTTTAACCACTCAATTTCATGGAGCGCATTAGAATACAATGTCTACAAATGCAAGAAGACACTCTCTAAGGTGTATACTCTCTCACAAGCTGCCTCAACTTTCGTCTCAGCAACGGCCACGTGGCTCAAATGAGACATACCCATCATAAGGTACTTCAAGCCCTTATCTATACACCCTTCCAACGAATCCTCATCGGGTTTTGGAGCGTGATCCATCAGCTAGCTGTGACGTCTGCTTATATGCTTCCTCGAAGCCTACTCTACGTCCACCTCTTGGTGCTAAACGAATGAACTCAGCTTCACCAAATCCGGGGCAAACAGACTTATCCATGCACTCGGATTAAGGCTTCCTTGATCGGGAACTACATCGACATCGCCCTTCACGGTCGCCACCATCTTCAAGCTCTACTCTGTTGCCTTTCCCTTGTCAACAACAACAACCCTTTTTTTGTGAGACGACTCAATGGGATCCAAAGGGAGAGAAGTAGCGAAGTATCCAAAGGACCCTCCAACACCTCTAACTAAGGCCTAGAGCGAGACGGTGAATAATGCGGACTACAAGAGACACGACCGATACCACGACCACTATCTGGCGAAGCAACTAAGGGGCGATCAGATTCTACCACCTCAGGGAGATCCTCACAAAAGCCTTCTGTCGGAGCGGCCTCACGTGAATTAGCACCAGCGAAAGCAGCCATTGCAACCCACACAAGACGATCATTAAGAGCCTCGACCTGTGCGCCACTAAGGTTCGACCTGTCTACAACTCCTGCCAATCATAGGTAATCCTTTTCCAAGCCGAAAACATCAGACTCCGCCTCAACAGGTCTAGCAGACTCGCGCTGCCCCTTCATCGGAGCAGGTCGTGCCTGATGCGGGTTTAACTAACCTAAATTAATAGGTTAATTCAGCCCACTTGTAATAACCGCAAGGGCACGGTGTCTAACTGGTAGACAACGGCAAGTACGGGTCGATCCCACGAGGAAGGTGGATTAAATTGAATTTTAGAATTTAATTAAACTAATTTAGAGAAAATGGGGTTACAACATTTTTAAATCTAAACTAAAAGTAAATTAAAATAAGAAAAATAAAAGATAAATGAGATGGATTTTTGTGGGCTTGGACTCACCAATGAGTTAGCAAAATTATTTAAATCTAAATTACTGAATTTAAAAACGAGAAGCATTAGGAATGAGAATCCCTTGCTTACACCGAATATGTGATCGTTAAAATCTAATTCAAATTATATCATGTTTCTTTCAAACATTAACAAATTATTTCAAGCAAATACGCTCTTACCAAGTATTAAGTGTCTTTTTAGGGCACACTTAATCAAAGTTTAAGCTTAACATTTTTAGCACATGCTTTGAATATTGATAAAGGGTAATGCTAACTACCAAACATATCAAGTTTAATTTTTCGAACATGAAAGGTGAAAGCAATTTATCAAAAATTCAGAAATAAATTGTAATTAACAATTAAGCACACAATTCAGTAAAATAAATCAAAATAACTTATACAACCCATTTAGTTTGTCACAAACTCGATGTGGTGGCACTCAGCAAATCAGCAGTTGGTTGTGCACGAATCCCGAGGAAAATGGTCAAAAGCACTCTATGGTGGCTCTTACAGATAACTGGGGTGTGAATAGCCAAATAACCGAATTTTGACTCATTCCCACCTCTGCTATAGTACTGCTACAGTACCGAGCTTCTTCTCCAGCGAGACAGCGTATGTTCGCGGCCTCGTTCTCGCTCCTCGCGACCGTCCTCGACCTCAAATCGTCTCCAGAACCTGCAAAAGAGAGAGAGAGGGTGAGGAAACAGTTATAAAACAGTAAAAACAGAAGGAAAACGAGGAACAAGAGCTCCCTGTTTCTGGGTTGCGAACTCTGTCTCGCAAGGTGGTGGCGGTGATGCTCGGTCTGGTCGTGACGGTGACTGCGAGAGAGGGATTCAGGAAGGAGCTCGAGACGAAGAGAGGCCGAGAAAAGAGGGGAACAGGCTCTGTCGGGAGGCGAAACAGAGTCGCGGTGCGGCTCTGTTTCGCGGCGTGGTTGCGGTGGTTTTGTCGCGGATTTTCGTGGTCTGTTGTGGTGGTGGGAATCGTGCGGAGGTGGTGGCGGTTGTGTGGACAGGGGAGAGGAGCAGAGAGTGGTGGTGGAGTAAAAATTGGACGTGAAACAGGGTTGTCACACCCCTGTTTCACGGTGGTGACGGTGGCGGTTGCGGAGCTCGGTGGTGGCGATGGCGAGGTGACTGTGGTGGCGAGGTGACTGTATGCTGAGTGAGTGGAGTGAGTGAGAAATGGATGAGTGGTGAGGGTGATTGTGAATCACCTTTGAGAGAGGAGCTCCTTTGAGGAAATCTCCATTGAAGAAGAGGTTTTGATTTCTAATTCTTTTCTTTTCCCTTATCTTCCTCCTCTCCCTTCCTCCCTATTATCTTCTATTTATATAAAATTATCAAGATGAATAGGGATGAAATGAGGGAATGATTCATCAATGAGGGTAGAAGAAGGATTGGGCTTGGCATTGAGTTTGGGTTTAGGTTATGGATTGGGTTTAGGTTTTGGGTTTAGGTTATGAATTAGGTTTCGGGTTTAGGTTATGAATTAGGTTTCGGGTTTAGGTTTGTGAATTAGGTTTCGGGTTTAGGTTTGTGACTGCTTTATACCACCGTTGGAATCGACTAATTGTCGTTCCTTAACTTGTCGCTTTAACATGATTTCATCGTTTACGCTCAAATTCCTACAAAGACATGAAAACGAAGTAATTACTATACAATATAATAATCGAAACACTAACATGCATAAATTAAGGGGTATATTATGTAATAATTATGTGAATATCAGTGCCGAAGACGGATCGATTCTAATGCGAGACCTCTTCCTCACGAAGGAGGCAAGAGTCTCAGACGGCTCCTCTACATCAGTAGCTTTGGACCCAGTAGCCTTCCTCTTCCTGGAAGGGGTCTCATCATCCAACTTAATGTGCGACTCTCAATACAGAGTGGAGGCGACATGCTAGTTATCCCACAACCCACTACGGATGAAGTTGGAAACCCTTATGACATCAACCTCCTCTCTTTTCGTGAAGACGCAAAACTTCTTCATGGTGTTTTTCTCCTCTAAGGTAAAAAGAGTAGTGGGAAAACTTCCTGTAGAAACACACAAGTGATGGTTAATCGACCCACTATCAAGCAAATCAAAGTCACAAGAAAATAGATGAACTTACGAAGCAACTTGAACTGTCGCTCGAGTGGACGACCCTTGCATTGAAAATACTTCGAATCCACAGGGGCCAAGAAATAGTACTTCTGCCAAAACTTGAAATCATCACATCTAGTTATGATTTTCCTGCAAAATAAATTTTAGCCAGATCATGACAATTCCCTCATGATACCAAACATAGCATATGGAACATCAGAACACATCTCAAGCATCAAATAATCACAAGGATAACTAGCAAGAGATAGACAAGGATAGGGGGAAATATCATGCTTATAACCAAATTAAGATCAAAGGATCCATGTGCATACTAACCAAGCATGATCAAATCCCAATATACTAACAAAAGCAAATAGAGTCAAGTATCTCAATCCTAAATATCCAAATAGAAAACAAATTAACTTAGAGCCACTACACAATAATTGCAATTTTGTAACACAATCACAGTTTTAATTGTATCATTTTTCAACAGTATCAATAGTTGTATTAGTTTATTTTTATTGTTACTGCTTTTATATGATACAATTCTAAGCCATGTTTTTAAATTGTGTTACCAATGGTTGATGATCTATTTGATGCAATTCATCGTCTGATCTTACGGTCACGAAATAAACCCTCTCTTCCAATCTCTCTCGTCTCTCTTTCTCACTCACTGTTCATCAAAGTCTCACACACTGTTCATTCATCTTTTACTCGCTCACCGAAGTCTCACTCACTGCTCCTACGTTCCTCATCGAAGCATTTCTCACGATTCCTACGTTCCTCATCGAAGCAAATTGGTATTATCGAAGCAAATTGGGATTTCCCTCATCAAAGCAAATTGGTGTCATTGAATCAGTTGCTTGTGCTTCCTCTCGATTGGGATTTCCCTCACGATTCCTGCGGTTCTTCCTCTCTTGATCCAACCTGATCTCCCAGTCACTGCAAGGTAATGCACACTCTCTCTAGTTTTGCTCTAGGGTTTAGTTTGCTCTAAGGTAAACTCTAGGTTTGCTCGATCTTTTAACACGATTCCTTGCTTTTGGTATTCAATCGTGATCTCTCCTTCGTTTTGTTGAAATCTCCTTGAATCCTTCACTGATTCTTCGTTTTACTGTTTTTGAGTTACTTCACTGATTTCTCGAGTTACTTCACTGATTTCTTGATCTTCATCATCATCTCTTGGCTTGCAGTTGTTCGCTCGACAACTTATCAGATTTTTGCAAACGAGAGAAGTTCACTTTGAAATCAAGGTTAGTGAGTGCTACTTAATCTTCTAGTCTTGTTTTGTTCGTTCGTTCAATTCTCATGCTTTGTGTAATTTTTATTTTCATTCAAATCAAACAGTTGATTTATCTGTTTGGTTGATTGTTAATGGTGATTTAACCTTGTCTGAAGTTTTAAATCAAATGTAAGGTCTCTGAATTGTTTTTATGGTTTCTGAATTTCATCTGCGAGTTATTCTACATGGCGAGGAAGTGAGCGAGGAAAGCAGCGAGGGAAGTGAGGTGGAGGGGGGCTGAACCATTCACCCCCTCGGGATGCGGGCCATTATTTTTTTGCGCACGCATCCCGAGGGGGTTGAATGGTTCACCCCCTCCACCTCACTTCACTGACTGCTTTCCTCGCTCATTTCCTCGACATTTAGAATTTTGCTTTCATCTACATGCTCTGTAGTCCTTGTGTCACACACTAACTGTTGAGGAATTCTAAATGTCGAGGAAACGGGCGAGGGACGGGACGTGGCGGGGTGGGGATCGTCCACCCCACTTGGGATGCACGCACCAAAAATGACGGCATGCATCCCGAGCGGGATGGACGGTCCCCACCCCGCCACGTCCCGTCCCTCGCCCGTTTCCTCGCCAAGTAGCATTGCTCCTAACTGTTTGATTTAAGTTCTGTTAGGGAAGACAAAACATGCATAATCTGTGTGTCAATATCATGTGAGGTGATGAGCTGTTTACAGATCTTCTAAGTAATTCAAAATGTGATTGAGGTTTGCTATCCACCCCCTTTCATTCGCCCATATATGGTGTGCAAACCCTATTTTACATTTTCCTTGACCGTCATCCTCTTCGAGCTTTACACTAACTTGAGCATCGTAGAGTTGCTTCAAGTACAAATCACCAATTATTCTATTGCATCCAAATCCCATTTAGTCTTTATTTCAATCTAAACCATCTGGTCTCCTTTTGTAGGTGCACCCTCCTTTTTTTTTTGTTAAAAGCCTACAACATAATTAAACAATATGAGAAGCTGAAAGGCCTATATGTTTTTATCTTTGGTTCAAACTACATTTGCAACCCTTGCTAAAAGGCCTATATGTTTTTTTAGTATGAAAGGCCTATATGTTTTTTTTTAATCTTTGGTTCAAACTACAAGCAAGGGTTCAAACTTTTAGTTCACATGAAGCTAGCTATATGTTTTTATCTTTGGTACTCTTTCTTGAGACGTGTCTAGGCTTAGTATCACACATTATGGATCAGTTTCCATGCAGATAAGCCACACCATCAATGAAAAGTTGGCTATTTATCCAAAGTGCAAATTATTCTGTTTGAGAGTACACTGATCTTTTGCTGGTGACAACTTTCATTTGCAATGTTGCATCCATGCACTTGAAGTTTAGTGAAAGCTGAATATAATCATATATGCATGGAAACACTAGTGTACTAAGGACTTGAGATTGGTTTTTAAGGGATATAAGTTTATCAGGGGCATGTGAACTCTAAACTCTTTGTGGACTTAAAGCTAGAGCATGACAAGACTTAACAAGTTAGAACAATTTAAACCTACAAGAATAGGTTATATAATAGGTAAAAGAAGTATAGTTTATAATATGTAAAAGGAGTGTAGGTTATAATAGGTAAAACAAGTATAGGTTAAAATAGATCAAAAAGTTAGCTATGTATCCATAGTCATGTTCAGTTTTTTATGAACAAAAAGTATAATGAAAGGCAAATATTGGAAGTTATATTGAAGGCATATAAATATACAATTAAGTTAAAGTGTGTTTTATAAGCAAGTGAATCCAATATAATTAATGGGAATAATAAGTTAACTTAGGATGTATTTGTTTAACATATAATGAGATAGTTGACATTTGGACAATTAAACAAAATTTAGCAACATAAAAGTAACATGGTATGTAGATAATCTGCTAACTGAAGCATACTAAAAGTTTGAACCCTTGCTTGTAGCTGGCTTCATGTGAACTAAAAGCTGAAAGGCCTATATGTGAACTAAAAGTTTGAACCCTTGCTAAAAGTTTGAACCCTTACTTAAACACATGAGAGAAACTTGTATAGGTAAAATACTGTAATGCCACAACAATTTTTATGCATGGCTAGAATATCTGTGGCTAGAATACTGTAATGCCACAACAATTTTTAACTCTGAATATTTTGTTTGTGAAAATATCTTTTGTTGCTGATTAATTTTTTATATATTTACATGTCATTTATTTAAATGAGGTATTTTATTGTGTAGAATGACATCATATTTAAGTAAAGAATGGATGGACGAGTCTGATATTTAAGCAAAGAATGTAGGGCCAGGGTTTCTCAATTTCTGAAAATTTTGGAGGACAATGGTAGTAGGCAACAACTGTTTTCTTGCCCATGTAATAAATTTAGAAATCAGAGGGGGATGGTTTATCTTGATAAAATTTCTTTTCATTTGCATCGGTATGGTATAATGAAGACATATAAGGTTTGTTATCATCACGGAGAACAAAATATAGAGCAAGAACAATCAACTACAACATGTGTCGAAGAAAGTGATGATGATTTTGACGATACTAGAATGGAAGACCTTGTTAATGATGCTTTTGAAATACATGGTGGGGGTGAGGGTGCAGGTTTTGAGGACATTGTTCAGAATAAAAATGGTGAGGGTGCAGGTTTTGAGGGTAATGATCAACCTCAAATGCATGGAGGTAAAAAATACAAATCTCTACATGTTCATGCCAAGCAACCTTTGTATCCTTCATGTCTACAAAAGTTGACAACGTTGTATGCCGTGGTTAAGTTAATTAACATAAAGGCAAAATTTGGTTGGTCAGATAATAGTTTTACCGAACTACTCAAGCTCTTTCAAGAGTTATTACCTGAAGGAAACACAATGTCAGCTAGTTACACTTACATGAAGAACATGATCAACGATGTTGGTCTGACTTGTGAAACCATTCATGCGTGTGTGAATGATTGTATTATGTATAGGAAGGACCATGAAGATAAGGTTGAATGTCCTATATGTAAAATGCCAAGATTTAAGTTGAATTTAAGCAATAATAAGTCTAGTAAAGTGCCTCAACAGGTGGTGAGACATTTTCGTTTGATTCCTGAGCTAAAGTGGTTATACAGTATACCATGGATAGCAAATGAAATGACTTGGCACTTTCGAGCAAAATCTTCTTCAAGATTTATCCGTCATCCTATGGAATCACCTGCATGGAAATTTGCTAATAGGAAGTGGCCTGAATTTGCAACCGAAGGACACAATGTCCGTCTTGCAATGTCAATTGATGGTTTTAATCCACATGGCACACTCAGTAGCACCCACAGTTGTTGGCCGGTTACCGTGGTGCCTTATAATTTGCCACATTCTTTGTACATGAAAAAGCGATTTGCTATGATGTCGATATTGATACCAGGACCGAAGGCACTAAGCAAGGATATTGATGTGTATTTAGAACCATTGATAAATGAACTGAAGCTTTTGTGGTTTGAGGGAGTAATGACTTATGACTCGCTCACCATAACTAATTTCACTTTGAGAGCTATGCTGATGTGGGGGGTTCATGATTTCCTCGCATATGGGACTTTATTAGGTTGTGTAACACATGGTTACTTTGCTTGTCCAGTTTGCGGTGAAGAAACTGATTCTGAACGTCTTGAGAGTAGTAAAAAGTTATGTTATCGGCGGCATCGTAGATTCCTTCCCCAAAGCCACAAGTTTATAAGAGATACACGCAATTTTAATGGAAAAGGTTGAAGATCGCCCAACTCCACAACGTTTATCCGGTGTAGATATTGAGCAGAAAGTGACCAACATCAAAATGAAAATTGGTAAAGGAAAGTTTCCCGTGAATAGAAAACATAAAAGGAATGATGATGGTGATAATGAGGTTGAAAATACCTCGAGTGCTTGGTATAGAAGGTCGGCACTTTTTGATTTACTGTATTGGAAAGAACACATGATTCGGCATTGTTTGGACGTTATGCACATTGAGAAGAATGTTTGTGATATTCTCTTGTCCACAATTCTTGATATCAAAGATAAAACAAAAGATGGAACAAATGCTCGTAAAGATATGGAAACAATAAGAATAAAGAAAAAATTGTGGGTGATAGAAGATGGGAGTTCAAGCAAAAGTGTTATACCAACAGTGTCATTATCTCTGAGTAAAGATGAAAAACAACAATTCTTTCATACATTGAAGGGTTTGAGATCACCCAATGGGTTTGCCTCTAAGTTGAGTAATAAAGTTAGCTTACAACCCCTTGAACTTAAAGGACTAAAGTCCCATGACTACCATGCAATTATGCAAGTATTGCTTCCTTTGTTACTTCAACACGCCTATCCAAAACATGAGGATCTTCGAAGAGCTATTCAACAAATAAGCCTATTTTTCAATGTGTTGTGTGCAAAAAGGGATGATCTCTTGGCTGCGAGAAAATGTTTAATTGAGGCTTTATGTGTTAGGGAAAAACATTTTCCACCTTCCTTTTTATTATTAGTATCCACCTCATGGTGCATCTAGCCGATGAAGCATTGATATGCGACCCAGTAAGATATTACTGGACATACCCTTTTGAAAGGTACGAATCTAACATTCTTAGTACATGTTAATAAACTATATCAATAAACCATTTTATGATCATTTTTTTTCTCCCAATAGGTTAATGAAGAAGTACAAGGAGTACGCACGAAATAAAAGGTACATTGAAGGAAGCATTGCACAAGCATACCTTGAAGAGGAATCTAGTATGTATTGCAAGGATTACTTGCCAAATTCAACTAATGGAAAGCAAAAATCCATAGTTGATTTTTTTTTATAAATGTCAGTTTTGATAGCTGAGGTCCACAATCTGACTTAGTACAGATGATATTAGAGGGAAGAAAGGTTTCAAAGCTATATAGTTTTTAAAACCGTCATAATGAAAGACCCATTCATGAATCTTTTGACTGGCAGGCTGGAGATTATTGTCTTTTTATTTTTGCAGGAACCCAGAGACGGGTTGACTATTTAATTATAGTTGTTTGTTGTCTTTCAAAATTTTCTTAAAAATTGTGATTGTTTATGCCCAGCCATAACATTTTTTGATAGTCCAAACTGTGGATAGTCGAAATTGTTGTCTATCATAGGTGATCCATCTCCTGTGTATTTTAGAAGGATGTATTTTATGTTACACACTCTTTTGGAGATATCTCAACTCTCTGCATGGGTATAAAAAATCTCAAAGTGATTGCATAGACATTGTAGTGTATTTATTTTCAAGTGGGTCAAGTAGAATTGTTTTGGCCTCACCTCCTTGGTGATGAATGAATCAATATGGTTATGGCCTTCTATTCTTCACCTGCTGGTGGGCTTATGGTCTTTGTACTTGGCTTCTTTTTATTGTAATTGGATGTTTATACCTACAGGCAAACCAATCATGTTGTGTGGATTTCTAATATGCCATTCCATTAATTTTCTAAAATACCATTTTTTTGGATTTTGAAACAATTATGGACTTGATTAATTGTAAATTTGATTTTTCACTGAAAAAAATATATAAATTGTAGTTTGCATGCTTAAAAACATATGCAAGCTGAATGGGTTATCTCTTGTGCATTCTTGAAAACAAGATTGTGGGAACTTGGTTCTCCTATGCATTCTTAGTGTGTACTGGGATATATATTTTTGCATGTTTACAAATGGCCAGATGACCACAATCCTATCACTAAATTTGACAAAATAGTTTTCGAGTTTGAAATCTAATGTAGCATTGCTTGCAGGAGACAAAGAGTATTCAAATTTCAAAGAGAAACCTTTAACTGTGGACAATAAAAAAAAAACTTTACTTAGCAAAATTGAACTCCTTTAGTCTTTTGGTCAGATTTTTGTGAATAAATTGCGCAACTTGGGGAACATGTTTTTTTATTGACAAAAAAATAACAAGGCCTAATGAGGTGGGTTACTGATTAACTAAGTAACAAGGGTGTTGTTTTTTAAATATAGGAACAAGTGAAGAGCATTCAATTGAATCAAGGTGAGAACATTGGTTGTTCATTAGAAGATGATCCCTTAGGGAAGGTGTTTGGTTAAGACACTAGGGGACATGTTCGTGGTATTGGCTCTCTTGTATCAAGAACGCAAATTGAAGCTTCACTTCCTGCATTACCGAAGGTTTTATCACTTGAGATTGAAAATTGTGGTCTTGCCTCTCGAATGACCTCCATGGAATCTCATATGGTCACTATGACAGAACAAATGCAAGAAATGATGGTAAGACTCTATTTCATGTGATTTTTATATCCCTCACACTCTTTGCATTGAGTGTCTATTGAGTTTTGATTATCATGACTGATGTCTCAATGACATTCATGTAATTGATGAATTGAGAATTTATAGTTATTTGCTATGTATATTGCAGACTTTATTGAATGGATACATGGAGATGGCTCCACCCATGACCCAAGGAAATATTAGAAATGTTGGTTCCACATCCAATTCTGCTACAACTATACGTTCCAAAAGCGCCGAAGTTAATTGTGAATTACTAAGTTTGGAGCGTGAAGTAGTAGCCAAGAGGCGAGTGGTCTTGGACAAGCATCGTGAACTTTGTCATGGACACGAAGTTGATGAGCTGGAAGAGAAAGTGTCGTTGGATGAGATAGTAAATTACAATGCTGCTTTATACTTGGGGAAACAAGGTGGTGCAACCTGTTTTCGAGACATTGGTGATGGTGGCTTTGTAGTGTGGTTGAAGGCACTTGTCAAATATCTATAGGTTAGTAGCTCATGTTTGCTTTTACTATTTTTTGCTCTCATCAGCACATTGTTTATTAAGTCCTAGTTATACCAATATATTCTTCTATTGATTAAAATACGATGGAGTAACTTATGTGAACAACATATATACCTGTTGGGACATTCATTGAATTTGAGCAATGGTGACTCCAGTCTTCCTCCTACTTAAGTGTATGCAGTAGGTAAAGTCCTCAAGCCTAGTAACACAATGTCTTAGGTACTGTCACACTGTCTGTCTAATGCACTGTTTGTAATACAGTGTCTGTCTGTCCGATGGATTTAAACTGATGGATTTAAACAAATTTCATGTTTGCATTACTAGTGCTCATTCTCTTTAACACCATTTATAACATACTATATATTGTGGACAATATCTGACCTCTTTATGGTTGTAGTTCAAAACACTGCTCGGTTTCAGTAGGCAGAGCGAAGAACTCTGACATATTATAGAAAGCAATATGTTCCAGTTATGCACATAGGTTCTCACTGAGACACATATGAGACTTAGCGTTCTTTCTGACAAATATATGAAACATAACAATTAGGATTTGCACTTGATCCTGGACTTGCAAAAGACATGATCTCCTCCCTCTTCACCCAATTATTTATTTATACACATTTCCAGGGTTCATTTTGTTCTCATTATCTCTGCACGCCACTACACTACACTACACCACACACATCTCTCTCGTCTCTCCACTTCCGTCCCGTCGCTTTGTTCGTGTTAACCAGTAAGTAAATCACTGTTTGGAACCTTGTTTTCAGTTTCCCTGTGAAGAATTTCTTCAAAAAACTGTGTGTGTGTATGTGCATAAAATGAGGGAAATCCTTCACGTACAAGGAGGACACTGTCTGATACACTTATCAACAGGGTATTACATTGATCTATCTGATACACTGTCTGTCTGATGGACTACTATGCTAATACAGTCTGTAATACACTAATATGCTAACACACTGTCTGATATTAATATTAAAATTTCCTATATCTAAATCCATTCAAATTTCTGATCAGGATTGAAGAAGGTGAAGCCAGATACTAAATTTTTGGGATGTTTTTGCTCTTGTTGTTGTTGCTGCTACTACTTTTCTTCTTGCTCTTGTTGTTGCTCTTCTCACTGGACCAACTTACTTTATCACTGGATCAACATGCTTTCTCACTGGACCAGCTTGCTTTCTCACTGGATCAGCGCCCCTATCTGCTCATTAATGACAGTTTCACTTTTGTTCTTTTGAAACATTAATTAGGTGTTAATTTGCTAGTATCAGACAAGATTGCTAGTATGTAGCCGGCATAAACAAAATGTACCAAGCTAGTTCTTTTTTTCTTTTTTTTGGATTTGGAGATTATTGTCCAATCTTTTACATGTTTCATTCGATTACATTGATGAATCAATAACAACACATACATTCTTTCATATAACTTCTGTTGGCACATTATTTTCTTGCTACTTGTTTACTTCGAAAGTCATTTAAAATATAGGTTTTGCTATACGTACCTCTGAGATTTGAATGTAGTAGTTTATAAAATTTTTGGATGTGTACTATCAATTTTTAGCTATAGTTTTTAAAATCCATTTTTAGTTCTTTTTTTAATTTGAAAAATGTTTGAAATTAGCTATAGTTTTTAAATGATACAATGCAAAATTGAGTATCAACTTCATTTGAAATTAGTATTAGCTAGTGTATGTAACTATATAAAATTTAGTATTAGTTTTATGATGTTGCAATTATTCCATTAGTATGGGTTGGTAGATGATACAATTATTGGATTAGTATGGGTTGGTTGGTGATACAAATATTAACATCACCTCATTTAGTATGGGCACAAAAGTGTTACAATTCATCTTAGCAACATGTAAGAGTCATAACAAAAAGCCCTTTTATGGTGTAGTGAACGCATAGGCCATGAGTATCATCGTAGTTGAAAAAAAAAAAAAAGGAAAAAACAAATCATCTACTCATCATCTGCATGCTTAGTAAACTCTGGAGTACGAGGTCTTAGAGAGATGTCACCGTTCCCAAGATGTTTCACGATTTTCTTGTAGGTGGTGCTCCAAAACTTCGCCATATCCTTCAAGGCTTGCTTGATGTCCTTGTGCACGTTCTTCATCTTTGCCTTCATATTTTGAATCTAGTCCTGAACCAGATTATGATTGTTCTTCTTCTCGGGACCGAACATCTTATTGATGGTTACATTAATGAAAGTGCTCAGAAGGTTTGACTTAAGATTCACTCAGGAGATGTTATCTGGAATCAACATGTCGATGTTAATCTCGTAGGGTAGCGAAGCCTTACTATCAGCCCTGTTGTGCAGAATCCCATACCAAATGTAGAAAATAGTGTTAATCTTTCTACTTTTTGTAATCCTCCACACGTTGTTCAACTGGCTAGGGGTCATAGTAGTCAAACTCCATGTCTTTCCAAATAGATTAGACACAAGCATCCTCTGGATAACACGAATCCTGGGTATAAAATCACTGGAATAATGTTTAGTGTACACGTTCACATCCTTTCCAAACAGCATCAAGCCGGCCTCATTTTTAAATTCTTCCTTCTCCCCTTCCTTGAGCACTTGAGAAATGGAGTGATCTTCATGAAATTCCAGACCCCAAATCTGAGCAATATCTTGGAGAGTGTCAAAGAACTATGTTATCCTGACAGCAATATTGAAAATAAGAGCATTGTAGTCAATATTATTGATGTTTGCATAGAATTATCTTACTAGACTGAGGCAACAATGAGCATCTTTGAAAAGAAAAAAAATCCCAACTTTGGTTGTGATGATGTGTTCATTGACATGATACACCTTCCGGCATTTCAGATCCACGGCATACTCAAGACCAACTTTGCAAGCTTTCAATGATTGGAAGAAGTCCATGCTTTCCCTTTAGTTAGAAACTTTTTGTCACCAAGCAGTATTTTATCTTGATCACAATTCAATTTTGGAAGTCCCATTAGAAATTCAAAATGAACATGATCATGTTCTCCTTCATCATGTTGTTTTTCCTCTTATTTTTTCTCTGGTCGTTGGTTCAATAGGCACCACTATTTTCACTAAGTTTCTCTTTAGGGCCTTCAGATCTCAAACAAAGAAGTTGTTTAATCTAGATTCAACTCTCAATTTGCTCACACAGAGATATTATGGAGAGATTTTTTCTTGAACAATGGGAAGGAACTTGCTCTTGTTCTTGCTGGATTTGTTGCTCTTGAATAGCTCTAAACAAGGATTGTGATTTTGTTTTTCGAATTAATTTCAGTCCCATAATTTTATGAAATATTTCGTGAAATATTTTGTTTTGTAAAAAAATGCAAAAAAATTCAATTGTTATTTGGTATTTAACAATACAAGTTATGCATTTTAACTCTTAAATGCTAAATAAAAGTCTCACACGAATTATAGTGTCAAACAGACTACATATTACATAAGAATCACTCACATAACATATTTTTAATACAAAAATAACATTGTAGCAGGTTAAAATACACATAGGTTCTAACAAGTTTTTCTTGAACTCCTAAAGTTAATGAATAAACTGATCTTGGATACCTGAATCGACTTTACTATCTTCATATTTGCTTTTCAAAATGGCTAGATTCATAATATATCTCTGCTTTATCAAAACAATCGTCTGTTGATAGTGACACTTTATGGGTGAAGTCGACTTTGCTCTACTCATACAAACAACTTTTTATAAAAATAATAATAATAATAATAATTCTCTTAATCGCATGTCATTGTACTTAACATGGACTTCTCCTATACGTACATGAGCATGTCCAAAGTGATGGAATATTCAGGAGAATATTCATTCTCATGTAAGAGGATTTTCCAAATTCAAAATTTTAATTTTGATTCCAACACATTTCTGCCTCCAAATAGCATTTGACACTTTATTTAAAATTTGAGCATCCATAAACTATTTTTCCATTGTCTTCTAATGTCACTTGACACGATCCACCTTCTTGGTCTTCAACCATCTTGGACATGTCTCCTTGAAGTTTTCACATTCTTTGACAACTCTTAATATATTTGATTTTGGTCTCTTGAATTTACTTTGTCATTGGTTGACTTTGACTTTGAATTTGATTGATGCATGATTTGATTTTTCTTCTTTCATTGTCACCTTCGGTTGAGTCTTAACGATCGCATTTGAAAGATCCATTTTCATCAACCACTCACAACCCAGTATGTATGACTTTACAATTCAGTCAATACATTTTTACAATAATTTTTTCTTCGACCTATATTGGTTTTACAAGCTTAACCAATATTATTTTTGTATTAATGCACGAATAATATTTTCATAAAGCACCATGGATCTCTCAAAGGATATGAGTTTTTGAGTGGGTGAACGGATCTCTCAACAGGAAGGCCAAGGGAAAGGGCTTCGCAAACTTGAAAAAGAGAAATATGAAAGATTTGAAAGATGATCCAAAGATATGGATCTCGATTCTTATTTATATAACCAGCTTGGAATGAGTAAAGTCGACTTCTCTGTCTCCACCACTTGCTTATCAGAGTGGCTTATTGCTTTGTCAGAAAGGCTCTTTGCTGAAAATGACTTTTCAAGGGGTGAAGTCGACTTTGCTTACCTCAAACAACTTTTTAAAAACAAAATCTTCTTATTTGTCACATGTCTTTATAATTGACATGGATACTTCCTTTAGCACATGAGAATGTCTTTAGAGAGAATATTAATTCTCAAATGAGTGAAATATCCAAATTCATACTTTGAAATTTGGTTCCTACTTATTTTTGCCTTATAGCTTTTGGCAGAAAATTTGAATTTTGACAATTCATAAGCTATTTTTAGCTTGTCTTGGTCTTCATAGGTTTGACACATCTTCATGAGTTGGCTCTAATCTTTTTGTCCTTTGACAATGTCTTCATGAGTTAGATAACACTGAAATGATTTTTATAAAGCATAGTCCTAATTCCAATAACTTGATAAACGATTTATACTTCCCTCGTATATTTTTACATTGTTTTGGCGTAATTCACAAATATATTGCGCTATTTATTTATTTAACTATTTATTTATTTAACTATGGATTTGACAATTTAATTGTTAAAACTACCATTTCTCCAATGGTCAAGGTACTTTTTCATTTTTCCTCGCCTATGAGAAGTCTTGGAATGAGTATGTTTCATTTATATATTTGTTTGTAATCCATAAGCTATTTTTGGTTTGTCTTTCTTCATAGGTTTGACATGTTCAATCTTCTTGTTCTTTGACAATATCCTCATGAGTTAGATAACATTGAAATGATCTTTATAAAACATAAATCTAATCTCAATCACTTAATATATGATTTATATTTTTATCGTATATTTTTACATTATTATGGCATAATCCCCAAATACATTTTCACTATTTATTTATTTAACTAAGGAAATGACAATTTAATTGTTAAAACTAACCATTGCTCCAATTGTCAAGGCACTTTTTCCATTTTCCTCCCCTATGAGGGGTCTTGGAGTGAGTAGGTTTCATTTATTTATTTGTTTGTAAATTATTTTATTTTTTTTGAACCAGATTGCATAAATACTAAATTAAACAAACCACATAATTGTCTAGGAACAAAAAAAGAAGAAGATAAAGTTAAAATGTGTCCTTAAACTGAGATGCAAAAACGCACTGAAAGTATGTCTCCTCCCAAGCTGAGTTTGAGGTCATTCAATAGCTTTTAGAGCGGCATAAAACTCTGATTCAAAACTACTGTGGACACTCACACCCAAGCTTCCACCAGCTTCAAAGATTCTGGAACCATGTTTGTTGACATAATTAAATCAGTCCAAAGGTACTTGTGTGGTCATCATGAGAGACCAACATCAGCAAATATGAGTATTGCTTGTTCTGTATAATGTCTGCTGCTAGTTCTAGTCATGTTGAATTGTTTTGATGCTTCCTGTTGGTCTTGGTTTAAGGTCTGATCTCGTTTGTGGAAGGCCTTCTCACATCTACTCCACATTCTCCAAGTTTGCCTGCTTGTAATCTGTGGATTTGGTTCAACCTGTTGGAAACATTTCACGTTTCTAGCCTGCCAAAACCATCAACAACAATATCAACCTTACTAATAATTAGGCCAATATCTAGATGATTTTGAATGAGCAGCAGCCAAATAAAATCAAAGATAGAACCATTGTATTTGATTTTTACATAAATATGGTATTAAGACAAATATTTTTTCCTTTTCCTTTTATGTGAAATGACATCCTTATTTTTTGTCTTCGAATACCCCCCTTAAATTGTAGAGACGACCTTGCTTAATGCCTTCAACTCTTTTCATCGGAAAGCGTTATCTTCTACGTAATATACATGAGAGTCTTCAGAATCAGGGACGCTTAAAGGTCTCATGATTCACTAATGAAGCACAAACAAAATTTCACAAAAAGACCATCAGATTTCGTTATTTTTTTTCCTTCTCTTTTTCAATGGTTTTAAATTTTGCAACTCTGCCAATATATTGAGGTGAGATTTGGCAGGCACATTATCCAATTTGTGACAATCAATCAATCAAATAACAAACTGAAATACAAAGTATTTTTCCCCATTACCAATTTAGGTTTTTTCTTTATTACATAATTAATTGAAAAGTTAGGAAAAAAAACTCAATCAAATTAAGGTTATAATTTTGATTTTATTTATAATGTCTAATACGAAAGAGATACTACATGGATTGTGATGCCATAACAATCAACAATTATATTGACAGGTGCAGACTAGGGGGAGACCAGGCTTTGCATCATGTTCGCAGTATCCCACGCCGTTTGAATGTGTTGTCTTACATTGTTGCGAGCAAGCACCTGCGCTTATGCACGGTCCCAAGGTACTGTAACATGTATTTGCATTCACTGTACCTAATGTTATAAGATTCATACACATCATTAGAACAAATTCAAACTCGATGCGCTTTTGGAAGAATTCTAATATATGTTTAATTGAAACTTTGAATATCAAATAAATATGTTGAGACCCTTAAAAAACACATAAATTCACACGTGAAAGGGTCGAACCCTGGCAAGAAGTATATTTGCTCATCCTAAAATAAAATTAAATAGGTAACTGGAAAAGATGAGAATATTGCACAGAAAGAGAAAACCAAACACACCTAAGACAATAGCAGCAAGGAGAACAAAGATGCAAAAATGGGTAATTGAGACTAGCTTAGCCATCTTAAATCTTGAGACTCTTAATTTGTAAATGATAAGAAACCTGCCTACTGAACACATATTTATAAGTCATTCAAAGGTTGATTTGCTTTGGATAATAAAAGTCAAAACAATGACTTTTTGAAGCTTTCTAAGATTTCAAGAAAATACTGCACAAAAAAAACTTCTTAATTTGTGAATTATGTTGAAAGTATTTTAATAATTGGAACACTATCTAACGGCAATGAGATTAATGTGTTGTCAACAGTTTGACCAATTTTTGTAACTTTCTTATTCTTAAAGTCAACATTTATACTACACATCAGTTAGGTGTTTTATTATTTATAAGGATTTGGAAATAAAATAAAAATAAGACCGAGAGTTGAGGGTTGAGATTCATTATCTACAATGGTTTGTTTGTAAATGTGAAACATATAGAATGACAAACAAAAACCATAAAACTTAAAATGAGTGCAATAAAGATGTTATTTGTGTTCTCAAAATAAAAATTTTCATAACTATCTACATAGTTGTCGAATTTTTGTAAAGTTGGTATTGTTGAAATGCATTTTTTGAAGATTTTCCAATACAATAATTGATTAATACAAATGCATGTTTGTAAATATGAAGTATGCAGAAGGGCAAAAGATAAGGAATGTAAAACTTAAAATGAATGGAATGTACATGTGGCAGAGAGAGAAAATTTGTGTTTTCTTTTATCGTATTGAATATTGTTATAATTATCTACATAGTTGTCAAATTTTTGGTAAAATTAATATCTTTGGAGCATATTTTTGAAATATTTCCAATACAATCAATGATCAATACAAACGCTTAAAATTTTAACATATGTATTTTATGTTAGACAAAACGTCAAATACATTTGACGCCGTAAGTATATTCAATATTTTCTCGAAGGAAATAACTAAATGTTCATTCAAACCAAGATCGCGAACTTCATATATTGACGAAGTCAAAGTTTGGGGAGAACTCACTTCTACAGTTTGAAAATGTTTTTTTCTTCTTCTTAATTTCAATCGAATTTAATCCTAATGCTATGATCCACTTCCTATAGTGCCAATGACATAGGTAATAATATGCTAGTCTATATAATAGGTATAGACTATTTGACACCAAATCTATATAATAGGTAGAGACTATTTTCTCCCACACCACCACCTAGTTTTTTTTTCTATCATACCACCCCCTTTTGTCCCACACAACTACCTATTTTCCACACCACCAAACTCAAACATGCAAAAACTCTCTCTCCCTACCAGATTCATCTTCTTCCCCCCACTTAACTGAGTTTCCCACTTCCACAACCATCACTCTCTCCCTCATTATCTCAACAGTTTCCCTAAAATTGGAATCATTTTTCCCCCGTTCGTAGTTGGTCTCATTCAAACAAAATGAAGGGTATTGTCCCTGAAAACGTATATTGTCCCTGACTTTGGGCAAATTTATTTGCACAATTGATACCAATTCTCAAGCTCATCAAAATTGTACTACTCTTAGTTATCTAATCAACACAATTTGAATAAGTTAAAAATGTTTGAATAGAGCAAGTTGTGGTCATTTTACAACAATCACTCAAATTTGTCCAACAAAGAAAACATGTATTGTCTTTGACTTTGGGCCAATTTATACTAATGATACATGAAATCATCACCCGATCATTGCCATACATGTGGCTCAAGGCACCATAAATGCTGGAGAGCTGTTACGAAAGCTTAAGTCGTCATAAATATTGATGGACCGTTACGAAGGAGATGGAGGGAATCATTCCCATTTCAATGAAGGAGGAGACCGTTACAATAAACATCCCCCTTCATTGCGCCATCCGAGCTTAAGTCATGCACACAATTGAATGCAGACATCAATTCACTCATTATATAAGGTAAAGAAAAATGTATGAACAGTGGACTCAACTGACTCTCAACTCGAATCTCAACTTGATTCGAGAGAGGTCAATTTGACTTTCCTATCCACACTATCCAACTCTAACCGAGTATTGTCCAGATTTACTTCCTTATTCAAACATAGTTGCCGACTTAAGCATCGGAATGCCTTCGACCACCAAAAAGGTGGTCCTTAGTAGTCTAACATCTGTTTTGCAAGTCAAACTCACAAGAGAAGGATTTTTGGACGCATCATACCCTCAATTGAAACCGATTATCAAAACACAAACAATTATATTACTCTGAGTTATCTTATAAAAAAAATTTGAATCAGTTAAAAATGTTACGAATTTGAGCAAGTTATGATCATTTTACTAAAATCACCAAAATCTGCGTAGCAAAAAAAAGGGTTTGTCCCTGACTTTGGGCCAATTTAGACCCTCAATTGAGACTGATTCTCAAGATGATCAAAACACAAACATTATATTGCTCTAAGTTATCTTACAAACAAATTTTGAATTAGTTAAAAATATTGTGAATTGAGAAAGTTATGATTATTTTACTAAAATCACTCAAATCTATCCAGTAAAGACCAAGTCGCAAAGGATCATGCGAATGTAAGTCTCTCACTCACATGATTTGCTGCGAATGTAAGCCCCTTACTCGCATGATCCACTGCGAAGGCGAGTTTTCTGCTTGCATGTGCCGCTGCGAGGGCCAATTGTTTTTGTTCTTATACACACCACCGCTAGTGGGGAACCTATCATCTCACATGTCACTGCAAGGGCAATTAGAAAAAAATAATAGAAGGGCCAGGGGCGGTGCGGCCAGTGATTGCATTCCGGTGAGGTTGGGTAGCAGAGAGAAGACGGCAGTTGATGATAATGGGAGGGAGAGAGACGTCATTGCAAGGGGAAGTAGGACTCTCACCCTAAATTCATCGACATTGACTTCTTTTTTTTTAACACAAACTGTGTTTATGATGGTGTGGGTTAGAAAGTAAAAAAAAATCAAAAAATACGTTAAAATGACTTTTAAGGCCCAAATTTTCACCAAATAGATCATTTAAATATCGTAGTTGATGTAATGGCTAATTTACCTACTTTTATGATCAACAATGACTCTTTTATTAACCCGTGTTAACCCATAAAGTTATGACATATAGGCATATTTACCCTTAGACATATTTACCCTTCCTAAACAAATAGAAAACCTACTTTACACTTTTATTACCAACAAAAACTTTTATTTATTAATGATTCTAATTATGACCAACCAATTGCTTTCACTGATTGGGTAGGTTATATAGGTTGATGATTTTTGGCATTAATTTCTACAATCACTCTCCAAACATATCTAATGGAGTCAAAGGTATCACATTTTTCTGATTATTTATTTATTTATTTATTTATTTATTATTATTATTATTATTATTATTATTATTATTATTATTATTATTATTATTATTATTATTATTATTATTATTATTATTATTGTGTATGTGTGAGGGAAAGGGATGATTTCAATTCTAAAAATATCAAAGTGCTTGCCTCTTAATTCAAATTGTTTAATAACTCTAAAACTTGAAACTTGAATTAGTTAAAAATGTTGTGAATTGAGTTATCCAGTTAAAAATGTTGTGAATGTGCAAGTTGTGATTATTTTATAAAGGCAACGACTACTCCACACCACCAAAAGAGTCCCTAAATAGAGCAAGTTGTGAATTGAGCAAGTTATGAATTGACGGTCTGTTATGTGCTAAATAGAGTCCCTAAATCGAAAATTAAAACTTCTCCTTATGAGATTTTGAAAAATAGACAACCAAACTTGTCATACTTCAAAACTTGGGGTTGTTTAGCCTATGTTAGAATTCCTGATCCTAAAAGGAACAAGCTTGCCAATAGGGCTTATGAGTGTGTATTCATAGGCTATATCGTTAACAACAAAACCTATAGATTCTATAACTTAAGTGATCACGTTATCATAGAATCGAACGATGTTGATTTCTATGAACATAGATTTCCTTTTATTTCGAGGAATAGTGGGGGTACATCTTCTAATAACGTGCCTATGATCAGGATGAATGAAAACGATAAAAGCAACAAAATCTGAGACTAGGAGAAGTAAACAAAAACGAACATCTATAAACTATGGCCTTGATTTCTATGCCTTTACAGTAGAGGAGGATCCCCTTAACTTTCAAGAAGTCTTATCTTCTATAGATGCCAACTTTTGGGAAGAGACTATTGATGATGAAATGGACTCTCTTGAGTCTAATAGAACTTTGCATTTAGTTGACTTGCCACCAGGTTGCAAGACAATAGGTTGTAAGTGGGTATGTAAGAAGAAATTCAAACCCGATGGAAATGTTGAAAAGTTTAAGGCTTGTCTTATAGCCAAAGGGTTTAGACAGAGAGAAAATGTTGACTTCTTTGACACATATTTTCCTATTACTAGAATTACATCTATTCAAGTGCTAATTTCTCTTGTTGCAATACACGATCTAGTATTGCATCAAATGGATGTTAAGACTGTTTTTTTTAATGGTGATTTAGAAGAAGAAATTTACATGGACCAACCTGAAGGTTTTGTAATTCCAGGGCAAGAAAATAAAGTTTGCAAACTAGATAAATCACTTTACGGTTTAAAACAAGCTAAATCTGAAAGTGAACGAAAGTGACAAATGCATTTGTTATAAATCTGAAAATGGCATTTGCACTATTATATGTCTATATGTGGATGATTTGCTTATCTGTGGTTCTAATATTCATGTCATGAATAAAGTGAAATCTTTATTGCGTGCGAACTTTGATATGAAAGACCTTGGAGAGGCGAGTGTAATCATTGGTATTAAGATTACTAGGTCCGAAAAGAGAATTTCTTTGGATCAATCACACTATATTGAGAAGATCCTAAAGAAATATAATTACTCTGACTGTAAACATGCATGTACTCCTAATGATCCTAGTGTAAAGTTGTTCAAAAACACCAGTAATGGTGTTAGACAATCCGAGTATGCGAGCATCATTGGTAGCATTCGATATGCTACCGATTGCACTAGGCCCGACATAGCTTATGTTGTGGGACTACTATGCAAATTTATCAGTAGACCTAGTATAAAACATTGGCATGCTATTGAAAGGGTCATGAGGTACCTAAAGAGGACTAAGAACCTTGGATTACACTATCAGAAGTTTCCCGCTGTCCTTGAAGGATATAGTGATGCTGATTGGAACACCCTCTCAGATGACTCCAAAGCCACCAATGGCTATATTTTCAATATAGCTGGTGAAGTTGTTTCTTGGAAATCAAAGAAACAGACTATTCTAGCACAGTCCACAATGGAGTCAAAGATGATAGCACTAGCCACGGCTAGTGAGGAAACAGGTTGGTTAAGAAACCTGCTAGCAGAGATCCCTCTATGGGAAAGACCGATATCAACTGTCTTGATCCATTGCGTTAGTACCGCGGCTATTGCAAAGATACAGAACCATTATTATAACGGCAAGAGAGAACAAATATGTCGTAAGCACAGTACGGTTAAAAAGTTTCTATTTGTTGGTGCTGTTAGAGTGAATCATGTATGTATTGATGAGAACTTGGTTGGTCCTTTGACAAAAGGATTAGCTAGAGAGAAGGTTTTCAAAACCTCGAAAGGAATGAGACTTATGCCCTTAGATTGATGAGTTATTCATGATGGTAACCCGACCTATAGATTGGAGATCCCAAGAAATAGGTTCAATGGGTAATAACAAGTTGTGAATGATATGATGTGAATCATGCTGACCTTATAGTAATTCCATTCCTAGATTGAAGCGATAGTAGGATGAGTTAATAACTCTTAATGAGATCTATACTCTATGTGGAGTGGAGTACCTAGCTACAGGAGTACTCTTGATAGACTCACCTAAGTGATTATGGAAGTATGGCTGCTTCCTATGGAATTTGTGGGCAAAATTTTTAGAGCCTTCACTATACTAGGATATACGTGCATGGCCTTAAAGCACGGGCTTTTTAGACTTCACCCTAGTAAGGTTGTGCGTGTAATGTTGTTAGAGATAAAGTTCAGAACTACAAGTTACTCTAGTATAATCTAAATCATGAACAATATGCAAGAGTTCAAATTGAAAGACACTTTTGTTTATGTACAATCTTATATTTATAAATTGCTCGATGAAGAAATGTTTTTTTTCTAATTCAAATGGGGGATTGTTGAAACATTAGTTTGAATTTTAAAAACAAAATGGTTTCTTAACTTTGAATCTCTCTCTATATTGTTTAGTCTCATATCCTCTATGTAACTCACTTTGGAGGAGTTAATAAGGATAGTGTTTGGATTTGGGTTTGGACCCCAAGGGGTACCCACTTTAGTGAAAGAGGGAAGAGATAGACCAATGTTGGTCCACTCCACGCACGCACCACCGCCGTTCGACCGAGTCGGGTTGGGTCAAATTGAGATGAAAATTTTATTTTTGAAAAATAAAATATCTTTTTCTTTATTTGCTTCAGAGAACAAGACTGAGTCAGAAGAGACCCAGTCTTTTCTCCGTGATTTTTGCCACCTTTTAAGGCACGTTTTCTCTCAAAAATATATTCTCTCAGCCTATAAACACTGGTGTTACTTCTTTTTGGTGTTTGTTTAGTGATGCTAATGAGTTTAATTTGATAGAATCGTGTGTAAGTCATCATTAGAAGAGATAGGTACATGATATTTAATAAAGATGACGAGGATTATAACTTATGATATGCTCTTTACAACACAACTAATATTTTGTATCCAGGCTAAAAGCTATTCTAAGTATCGTTTCTGAAGAGCAAAAGGCTCTGTCTTTACAAGAAAATCTATGTAGAGAATGAGAAAAAATATATGGTAGTCCCAAGTAACTTCATGGGAAGTATGTTCACTACTGCTTTGTGCAATAGAGGACCTGAAAACCTACAATGAAAAAATTCTCAAGTTCTCTGACTCCATGAACAAGGCAATAAAGCTAGACTCTCTCTAAAATCAAGCTTAATGTAGTTCTTCTCTTTTACATATGTTTTGACTGCCAGTCTACCATGACCTCTATATGCATTGTAGTGCTGTTGATCTGTTTATTAATCATTGGGAGCGATAATAATAACAAGATAAAATAAAAGTAAATAAATAATAGAGTCGGAGATGAAAGAAATGAGCCCTTCTAGCTGTCGAGGAAAGGGGCGAGGGGGAGGGTATTACCACTCACCCCCCTCGAGATTTGTGAGGTTGTGCATCTCGAGAGCACATGTGCACATCTCGAGGGGGATGAGCGGTCACACTCACCCCCTCGCCCATTTCCTCGCCATTTAGAATTTTCTGAAAGAAATAGAGGAAACCCTTTCAAGCAGTTAGTTCACTGGCAAGATGGATTTATGACTCATTCTATCAAAATCAGTTGATTTCTAAGATGCGCGCTGTCATATTTTCCTTTTCACTTTTATATGTTTCTTGAATTGTAGAAAAGTATATTATGGCTTGCAATACCTTTTTTTTTTTTTTTTCATATTGGATCAGTATTTAAAAAAAACTACATATATCAAATACACCATGTATGCTAACATTAAGAAACTAAAAAATGTTCCAAACTCTCTGAATAATTTCATATTGGACACCATTCCTTGCATCACTGCCCCAATGTATCCCTGCAACGCACCATTCATTGTATTAGTACATAGCAATAAGAAAAATCATACACAAAAAAGACAATGTTGAATAAGAAAAATGACACATAATACAGACTGTCAAGAGCATTTTGGCACTGTTCATTGAATGCTTGAAATTTAACTATAACCGTCATCATCTTTATTAAATATCATACCGTACTCCAACTGATCCTAATTCTCTGGGCAGAAATTGATTGCAACTATTTTACTTTGTAATGGTTACAAGATTATTTTAATTTGGGTATTAATAATTAGTATTTAAATGTTTGGGTTTTATAATTTCATTGGATGTCATTCATTTGTTGACACATTTTTATTTATTTAATTAAAAACAAATAAAATTTTATATATTGATTTTTGTAAAAAAAAAAAAAAAAAAAAAAAAAACCCATTTGTAACACATCTAGGTGTTGCTAATATTTGAATACCATGCTACAGTGCCATTGTCAACATTGAACAACTGTTACGAAATTTGAAGGTTGTAACACGTCGAAATATTATTAATATTTGTAATGCCTTGATTTGCAAGATTTGTGTGGTGTTACAAATTTTTTTAGAAACAAAGCTAGTGTGTTACTGATTACCCATTTTGGTGTAATGACTAATGAGTGATGAAAAAAAGGGGGATCCATAAATTTATCTTTTTAATTAAAATGGGGGATGGTTGATTCCCATTTTTACTTTTACCCTTGGAGATGCTCTAAGTAGAGGTATTAGTTGGATGGTTTTGTTTTTTTTATTCAGATTGTATTGTTGGTTTTTGCCACAAAATAGAACATCATGACATCTCTACTATCTATAAGGCCAAGACTCTTTAAGTAACTACCTCACTTTTTGGACCATTTAGACCCCGAATTATTTAAAAAATAACTTAGTTTGATTTGATTTTGTTGAATTTGTTTCTAATTTTTAAGGGTATTAAAGAATTTTTTCAATTTATTCCATTTTTAACATTTTTAAATGTTGAATCTTTTAAAATTAATAACTACCCGCTATTCTAACCATTGTCAATTTTTTTTAATAATTAGCAAAACAAGAGTTGTTTAATTTTGTTCATCAAAGAGAAAAAATAAATCATGTCATCTCAATCTTTGATTTAGGAAACTACAAAAAAAAAGTCTTCATGTATGATTTTATAAACTATAGAAAACTGTGTGGACTATAAATTTCACATTGATGAAACAATCAGCAAATAGTATTTAAATTAAATGTAAAATAATGTTAAAATAAATATGTATATATTGAACTTTATTCTGACCTCTTTTGATTGCTTGAATATATATATTACAAATTTTGAGTATTTTATTATGGTAACTTTAAGAGTGATTTGAGAGTTGATAATTTATGTCAGATTTTACAATATATTTTTATAGTTCATTATTTCATTGTCACACTACACCAAATTGACACTTTTGTAACAACTCTCAAAACAGTATCAATTTTGAGATGTTGCAATTCACCAAACAATTTTAAGTCAAAACTAAATTTAGCCAAAAAAATGAAAAGCAGTAACACAAAAAAAATGATACAATAAGCTGGATCACCATGAATAGTATCACTTTTATAACCATACTCTTCATGGTGATACAATTATTGTATCATTTGTTTATGAAAATGTGTAAAATTGTTAGGTGAATTGTTGCACTTCAAAAGTGATACTGTTTAGGGGGTTGTTACAAAAATGTCAATTTGGTGTAGTGTCATCACTACAAAAAAAAACCATTATTAGCTACGGAAATTAGCGACGGTTTTAAAAAACCGTCGCTATTTAAAAACCGTCGCTATAGTTTCTGCTACGGCTTCGGTACATAAATTAAAATCACCGTCGCTAACCGTTTTGCGACGGATTAAAACTGTCGCTAATACGAGAATTAGCGACGGCAGTGGAGCCGTAGCTAATGTTTACAAAAAAATTTTGTTAGCCACGGTCAAAATACCGTAGCTAATGTGATTTTAAAAAAAATTATAAGAAAACAATATAGCGACTGCACTGGGACCATTGCTAATGTTTACAAATTTTTTTTGTTAGCCACGGTCAAAATACCGTAGCTAATGTGATTTTTTTTTTTTAAAATTATAAGAAAACAATATAGCGACGGCACTAGGACCGTAGCTAATGTTTACAATTTTTTTTTGTTAGCCACGGTCCAAATACCGAAGCTAATGTGATTTTTTTTTTTTATAAAAATTATAAGAAAATAATATAGCGACGACACTAGGGCCGTAGCTAATGTTTACAAATTTTTTTGTTAGCCACGGTCCAAATACCGTAGCTAATGTGATTTAAAAAAAAAATTTATAAGAAAACAATATAGCGACGGCACTAGAGCCGTAGCTAATGTTTACAAATTTTTTTTGTTAGCCATGGTCCAAATACCGTAGCTAATGTCATTTTAAAAAAAAAAAGTTTATAAGAAAACAATATAGCGACGGCACTTGGGCCGTAGCTAATGTTTACAAATTTTTTTTGTTAGCCACGGTCAACATACCGTAGCTAAATGTGAATTTTTTTTTAAATTATATAAAGCAAAATCGCTATATATTTATAAACTGGATAAAATCACTAATAACACATTTCTGTCCAGCTCGGTTAGGAGACCAGGCTTTCACCTAGGGGACCCGGGTTCAAATCTCGCCAATGAAACTTTAAATTATATTAAAAAATTTATATTTTATAAATAAAACTCATTAGCCACGGTTCTCTACCGTAGCTAATTCTTTTTCTTTAATTATATAAAGAAAATAGATATATATTTATAACCTGGATAAAATCACAAATAACCCATTACCTTCCAGCCCGGTTAGGAGAACTGGCTTTCACCCAAGCGACCTGGGTTCAAATCCCTCCAATGAAACCTTTTTTTTATATTAAAATTTTTATCTTAGCGACGGCAAAGTGTCGTGGCTAATGACTTTTATAAATAAAACTCAGTAGCTACGGTTCTCTACCGTAGCTAATTCTTTTTTTTTTTAAATTATATAAAGAAAATAGCTATATATTTATAAACTGGATAAAATCACCAATAACCCATTGCCTTTCAACCCGGTTAGGAAACTCATTAGAGAAGATCAGATCAGATCAAAGAAGATCAGAGAAGATCATATCAGATCAAAGAAGATCAAATCAGATCAAGGAAGATCAAAGAAGATCAGATAAAAAAAGATCAGATCAGATAAAAAAAATATTAAAGAAGATCAGATCAAAGAAGTTCAAAGAAGATCCGATCAAAGAAGATCAAATCAAATAAGATCAAAGAAGATCAGATAAGATCAAAGAATATCAGATCAGATCAAAGAAGATAAAAGAATATCAGAGAAGATCAGATCAAAGAATATCATATAAAAGAAGATCAAAGAAGATCAGATCATATCAAAGAATATCAACGAAGATCACAGAAGATCATATCAAAGAAGATCAGATCAGATCAAATAAGATAAAAAAAAAAAAGATCAGATCAGATCAAAGAAGTTACAAGAAAATCAAAGAAGATTAGATCAAAGAATATCAAAAAAGATAAAAAAGGTTCAAAGAAGATCAAAAAAGTTCAGATCAAAGAAAATGAGATAAAAGAATATCAGATCAGATCAAAGAAGATCAGATCAAATAAGATCAAAGAAGATGAGATCAAGGAAGATAAAAAAAAAGATCAGATCAGAGAAGATCTAAGAAGATTAGATCAAAGAAGATCAGATCAGATAAGATCAAAAAAATCAAAGAAGATCAAAGAAGAACAGATAAAAGAAGATCAGATCAGAGAACATCATAGACTAATTGGTTTAAAAAAAAATTAACACTAAAGAGATTAGCCACGGAAAATTCCCGTGGCTAATTGGTTTTTGATTTTTTATATTAGTGACGGCAACAAACCGTCACTAATTGGTTTAAAAAAAAAAATTAAACACTAAAGAGATTAGCTACGGCCAATTGTCGTGGCTAATTGGTTTAAAAAAAAAATTAAACACTAAAGAGATTAGCCACGGCAAATTGCCGTTGCTAATTCGTTTTTCATTTTTTATATTAGCGACAGCAACAAACCGTCGCTAATTGGTTTTTAAAAAAAAATTAAACACTAAAGAGATTAGCTACGGCCAATTGCCGTGGCTAATTGGTTTTTAAAAAAATATTAAACATTAAAGAGATTAGCCACGGCAAATTGTCGTGCTAATTCGTTTTTCATTTTTTATATTAGCGACGGCAAGAAACCGTCGCTAATTGGTTTTAAAAAAAAAAATTTAACACTAAAGAGATTAGCTACGGCCAATTGTCGTGGCTAATTGGTTTTTTAAAAAAATATTAAATACTAAAGAGATTAGTCACGGCAATTTGCCGTGGCTAATTCGTTTTTCATTTTTTATATTAGCGACAACAACAAACCGTCGCTAATTGGTTTTAAAAAAAAAATTAAACACTAAAGAGATTAGCTACGGCCAATTGCCGTGACTAATTGGTTTTAAAAAAAAATAATATTAAACACTAAAGAGATTAGCCACGGCAAATTGTCGTGGCTAATTCGTTTTTCATTTTTTATATTAGCGACGGCAACAAACCGTCGCTAATTGGTTTTTTTAAAAAAAAAATTAACACTAAAGAGATTAGCCACGGCAAATTGCCTTGGCTAATTAGTTTTTATTTTTTATATTAGCGACGGTTTTTCTAATAGTTAAAAAAAAATTATCACCGGTCCACGTGAAATCTCATCTCAACCGTTAATAACACCCAAAAATTTAGCTAAATCCAATGCACTAAACCAAACCACGTCATCGATCCGCGTGAAACTAACACAACCAATCCCCTTCAATTACCTTTCTCTATATAAATTTCAATTTTTTCTACAAATCAACTTAAACAAAAATTTTCTCTCAAAATTTTTTTTCCTCTCAACCTCCAGAGAAGAAACCCACAGAGGAGAAGTTCGCCGCTTCCTCGACACCGATGCCGGCCGCCTCTCTCTCGGAGATCTGAGATATCTGATCTCGGAGATCTGAGACCTGAGATATGAGATCTGAGATCTCTGATCTCGAAGATCTGAAATCTGAGATCTCTGATCTCGGAGAGATCTCCGATATTCTATAGATCGAAAATATATATATTTATTTATTTTTATTTTTTTTAAAACCATTTAGCCACGGCAAAATGCCGTCGCTAATATTAAATTTTTTTTTTAAATCCATTTAGCCACGGCACAATGTCGTCGCTAAAATAAAAAAAATAATGTTAAATTAAAAAAAAAACAATTAGCCACGGCAAAATGTCGTCGCTAATATTAAAATATTTTTTTTAAATACCATTTAGCCACGGCAAAATGCCGTCGCTAATATAAAAATAATGTTAAATTTTTTTTAAAAAAATCAGTTAGCCACGGCAAAATGCTGTCGCTAACATTAAAGTAATTTTTTTAAATACCATTTAGCCACGGCACAATGCCGTCGCTAATATAAAAATAATGTTAAAATTTTTTTAAAAAAAATCAATTAGCCACGGCAAAATGCCGTCGCAAAATAATGTTAATTTTTTTTTTTTTATAAAAAATGAATTAGCCACGGCTATTTTACACTTTAGCGACGGTTTTATGCCGTGGCTAATTAGCCACGGCTATTTTGCCGTCGCTGATTCAAATAGTGACGATAATTGTAGCTACGGGATAGCGACGGTTGCTGTGCCGTCGCTGATTCCTATTAGCTACAGTTTTGGGACAATTAGCAACGGGTTTTAGCCGTTGCTGATGTCAAATTTTTTTGTACTGCATTCAATCTTTTTATCCGATGATTTTTTTTCTAATGTAACATATTTACATATTATAACACGCGTATCGTGCGTATTGCCGGATTCTATCAAATGGGAGGGACATATATCTAACTAAGAACTATGTATGGGAATAAGAAAAACAAAACACAATTCATGTAGTTAATCAATTAACAAAATGAAGAGAACTAAATAGAGTCTGCTGAATAGGATATTATAATGTAACAAACAAAAATAACTCACATAATGACATGGATTGAAAAATGTTAATGGGGCATTTGACAACTAAAAGCATAATCACTTTTACTTATTTTTATAGCACTCATGCTACAAAATATGTAGTTATTTTGGCAGTAAGTTTAGCAAATGAATTTGTATGAGAGAGAAAATGTGGAGAACATGTTTTACAAAAATATAGTTTAGCTATTTAGAAGCGAAATTGCTTTTAAAAAAAAGAAGCTACAAATTTTAGAAAAAAATAACTAATAAAAAGTAGAAGTTACTGATGAATTCATACTTAGGTAGTTTTTTTTACCCTTAAACAAGAACCATATTGATCCCAAAAACACTTTGATTGCTTTCGCCCAAAACACTGTATCAATACTTTTTATAACAATGAGATATTACAGTGACGGCAAAAGAGAGATCAACAATTGTACTGGCAGGAGCAAACTAGGGGTAGACCAGGCTTTGCATCATGTTCGCAATATCCTATGCCTTTGGAATGCGCCTTGCTACACTGTTCGCTGCAAGCGCCTTCACTTGTGCAAGGTCCCAAGGTATCATAACATTCTTTTGCATTCACTGTACCTAATATACAAAAGATTTAAAACATCACAACAAGAAGTTTAAATTCAATTAGTTTTGGGGATTCAAGACTTCTCACATATATGTTCAAACCATCTAAATTTTAAAAATCAAATTTGATAACTTTTGATACAAGTTCCTCATATGCATATCACAATAGAAATTTGTAGAGAAGAAAATAATTAGAACAAAAATGATGTTTAAGAGTCGAGATAAAATACCTGAGGCGAAGACGAGAACCAAGAAGAAAAATTTCTTATAAGTTGTCATAATTAACTTATAAGAAATGGTCAAGGTCAGGATCATCAACCTTTGGCTCATACGTAAAGATATTATTAGGGTGGTTTTTTTTCCTTTTCGGAACAGACTGTTGGTTCTTACCATAAAATAGAACATCATGACATCTCTACTATCTATAAAGCCAAAACTCCTTTTATGTAACTACCTCACTGTTTGGACAATTTAGACTCCGATTATTTTGAAAATAATTTAGTTTGATTTTGATTTATAATTTCTAAGGGCGTTAAAGTCTTTTCAAATTATTCTACTTTTAACATTTTTAAATGTTGAATATTTTAAAATTAATAGCTAGCCATTATTCAAACCACCATCAATATTTTTTTAATAATTAGCAAAACAAGAGTTATTTAATTTTGCCCATCAAAAAGAAAAATAAATTATGTCATTTCAAATCACATTCTTTGATTTAAGGAACTACAAAAAATCTCCATCTATGATTTTATATACTATAGAAAAATTATGTGAACTATAAATTTCAGGTGATTAAACAATAATCAAACAGTATTTAAACAAAATGTAAAATGTTATAAAAATAAATATATATAAATCGAATTTTATTCCAACCTCTTTTGATTGCTTGACTATATATATTATGTTTTTTTCAGTATTTTATTATGGTAATTTTAATGATAATTTGAGAGTTGATAATGCTAAAGTGTATATGTCTAGGTTTTATAAGATTTATGAAAGGTTTTAATAGTTCAGTTTTTCAGTATTTATTTTTTTATGTAACATATTTACATATTCTAACACGCGTATCGTGTGTGGGGGTTACTTGATATTTAAGAAAATCAACTTGGATTGATTGTTTCAAAGATATTGGTGGAAATTTTTAACAAGAAATTTTTAATAAAATAAATCATCAATCGACTATTATTTTTTTTCATTTTTTTAATATCAAAGATTAGTTTTATTATTCACGCACAACGCGCATGCAGGTTTACTAGTACATGTTGGTTTAATCTGAAGAAGGCTTAGCAAGGAGATACACTATCGTCACTACAAAAAAAATGCTTAATAGCTACAAATATTAGAGACGGTAGTCTGATTTCGTCTCTAATTAAAAAATTTGCGACGGGAAAATGCCGTCACTAATGCTTTTGGTAGCTGACCGGGACCATAATCATAAAAATTGTGCTTGTGACGGAAAAATCGTGGCTAAATTCAAAACAAACCGTAGCTAATTAAAGTATTTGCAACGGTATATTAGCTGTCATTAAGTTTTACAAAACAAAATTGGTAGCTACGGTATAAGCCGTTCCTAATGGATTTTTTTTGAAAAAAAAATATATATATACACAAAAAACATTTAGCCACGGTATATTAGCTGTCGCTAAGTTTTACAAATAAAAATTGGTAGCTACGGTATAAGCCGTCCCTAATGGATTTAAATATATATATATATATACACACAAAAAATATTTAGCCACGGTATATTAGTTGTCGCTAAGTTTTACAAAAAAAAAAAAAATTGGTAGCTACGGTATAAGCCGTCCCTAATGGATTTTTTTGAAAAAAAATAATATATACACAAAAAACATTTAGCCACGGTATATTAGCTGTCACTAAGTTTTATAAATAAAAATTGGTAGCTACGGTATAAGCCGTCCCTAATGGATTTTTTAGAAGAAAAATATATATATACACAAAAAATATTTAGCCACGGTATATTAGCTATCGCTTTACAAATAAAATATGGATTAATATAGTTGGATACTGTGAAACAGGAAACATAACTGTTTTGTGAACAGGAAACTGTTTTTTAAACAGGAAACTGTTTTTTGAACAGGAAACAAATTCCGAAAACAGGAAACAAGACGCTATATATACTAGGAACTGTAGCTGTTTTTATATGTAGAAAAACTGTGAAGCACAGGGAATAGAGAAAGATAATTGCTGAAATTGTTTCATCTCTTGTTGAGAGATCGTGTGAGAATTGTCATCTTCTTGTACCTTGTTCTTGAATATAGTGAAATCACCTCACCGTGGACGTAGGCGCAATTTGCCGAACCACGTAAACTTTGTGTCTCTTGTGGTATGTTCTTGGTTTTCTCTAATTACTTTCATTGCTAGTTGCTCTATTTAATTGATTAGATCCTTGTGGTACTGTTTGTGAATAGGAAACTGTTTTTTGAACAGGAAATAATTTTCGGAAACAGGAAACTGTTTTTTGAACAGGAACAGGAAACAAGATGTTATATATACTAGGAACTTTAGCTGTTTTTTATATGTAGAAAAACTGTGAAGCACAGGGAATAGAGAAAGATAATTGCTGAAATTGTTTCATCTCTTGTTGAGAGATTGTGTGAGAATTGTCATCTTCTTGTACCTTGTTCTTGAATATAGTGGAATCACCTCACCGTGGACGTAGGCGCAATTCGCCGAGCCACATAAACTTTGTGTCTCTTGTAGTATGTTCTTGGTTTTCTCTAATTACTTTCATTGCTAGTTGCTCTATTTAATTGATTGGATCCTTGTGGTACTTGTGTGCAATTATTGGTGTCTACCCGCTTCCGCAATGAGTCGCAACAATTGGTATCAGAGCACTAAGGGAAATTGATCTTGAATTGTTCTACTCAAGATTGTGAAGATTCAAAAGTGTTAGGGTTTGTTTGTGCACAAGTTGTTTGAAGAAAAAAAAACCGTAGTGAAACTTCTTGTCTAGAAAGTCACAGGTTTTGTTTGCAATGGCATCCATTGTGAGCAAGGCACATGTGGGGAAGTATGAAATCGAGAAATTTAATGGTAAGAACGATTTCGGATATTGGAGAATACAAATGAGGAATTTGCTTATTTCTCAGAAATTACACAATGCATTACTAGGGAAGGATAAAAAGACTGAAACCATGTCAGATGATGAATGGGAAGAATTGGATTTGGAGGCTCGTGCTGCTTTTTGCTTGTGTTTGGATAGAGACATAGTTTTTTTTAGGTAATGAAGAGACTACGGCAGCTGATGTTTGGTTGAAGCTTGAGTCACAGTTTATGACTAAGACATTATCAAACAGGTTATACTTGAAAACCCAATTGTACAGACTAGCAATGGATGAGGGCACTCCAATTGGTGATCATATCACCAAGTTTACACGGATTATCTCAAATTTGAGAGATGTGGATGTGAAGATTGAGGATGAAGACCAAGCAATTATATTGCTTTACTCCTTACCGCAGTCATATGAAAATTTTGTACAAACAATTTTATTTGGGAAAGATGAACTTACATTTGATGAAACTACCGGTGCACTCTTGTCCAATGAGATTCGAAAGAAAACTTCATCAAGTGGTAGTGGGAAAGATCAAGCTGAAGGGTTGGTTGCTAGAGGAAGGTCTCAAGTGAAATCATCTTCAAAGAGTGGAAAATCTAGATCAAAGTCTAGAGGTCCACAATGTCACAAATGTAGAGAGTGAGGGCATATTAGGAAAAATTGTCCAAATCAAGGTAAGAGTAATCATGATAACAGTTGGAAGGGCAAGAAAAAACAAGATAAGTGTGATACTAGTGAAGCAAGTTATGCATCTAGTACGGAAAAGGATGATGAATGTTATTCAGTTGCGGGTGAAAACACAGAAATCTCTGGGAGATGGATCCTTGACTCTGGGTGTTCTTACCATATGTGCCCAAACAGGGAGTGGTTCACTACCTATGGGCACATTGATGGTGGTACTGTTCTAATGGGTAATGATTACGCTTACAAGACAGTTGGAATTGGAACAATGAGGATTAATATGTATGATGGTGTTGTGAGAACCTTAACTGATGTGAGGCATGTCCCAGCCTTGAAAAAGAACCTTATCTCGCTTGGTGTTTTAGACTCCAATGGTTGTAAGTTTACAGCGGTAGGTGGAGTTTTAAAGGTTGTCCGTGGGTCTTTGGTTGTCATGAAAAGGATCAAACAAGGTAACTTGTACACCTTGATGGGTAACACGGTAACAGGAAATGTGGCAGTGAGAACTTCTTCATCGGAAAGCACTAGGTTATGGCACATGCGACTTGGGCATATGACAGAAAAAAGATTGTCTCTACTGAGCAAGTAAGGGTTACTGAAGGGTCTGTAGAAACCGACTATGGAGTTTTGCGAGCATTGTGTATATGGAAAACAATGCAGGGTAAAATTCAGTACAAGCAAGCACAGGAGCAGAGGTATTCTAGACTATGTGCATACAGATGTGTGGGGGATAGTAAAGGTCGCCTCTAAGGGAGGTTTCAGGTACTTTGTCTCCTTCATTGATGATTATTCCCGTTACACATGGGTATATTTTTTGAAGTCTAAGAATGAAGTATTTGAGACATTTAAAAGGTGGAGAGCAATGGTTGAGAATAGAACTGGAAGAAAGGTGAAGACTTTGAGGTCTGAAAATGGTACCGAGTATACTGAGGGTACTTTCAAATAGTTTTGTGATCAGGAAGGAATTGTTCGACATTGGACTGTTAGAGACACGCCACAACAAAATGGAGTTGCTGAGAGATTGAACCGTACTATGCTTGAAAGAGCTAGGTGTATGCGCTCCAATGCTTGTCTTGGTAGAGAATGGTGGGCTGAATCAATAGCCACCGCGTGTTTCTTGATTAATAGATCGCCACATTCTACATTAGACTGCAAAACACCTTATAAGGTGTGGTCAGGTGAACATGCTGATTACAGTATACTAAAAGTTTTCGGTTGTATTGCCTACTACCATGTGAAAGAAATTAAGCTTGATGCTAGGGCTAAGAAGGCCATTTTCTTGGGGTATGCAAAAGGCGTGAAGGGTTATCGTCTATGGTGTTTAGAGGATAATAAATTTGTGATCAGTCGAGATGTTACATTTGATGAGAATTCCTTGTTAGCTTGTACTAAAGCTAAGAAGTTGGTTGATAGTGGTGGTGAATCTAGTAACACTTAGAAAGTGGAAGTTGAAGCGTCTGTGGATGCAGCAGATGAACAAGTGGTTGAAGCAGGCACACATGATCTGAATTATGAGCTTGAAGACCATGAGGAACAACAACCAGTTTAAGATAATCAATCCCAGCAGCAACCTTTGGCCTTAACTAGGTCAAAACGATTGGTTAAGCAAGTTCAAAATTTTGGCTTTGAAGAACCATTGAAGCACTATGGTCAGTTGAATAAAGTTGATTTGGTTGCATATGCACTCTCTGTGGAAGATGATGAACCAACTACTTACAAGCAGGCCGCTCGTCATTCAAATAGTCAAAGTTGGGTGAGATGGAGTCTCTCCAGAAGAACCATACTTGGGATCTAGTGTCGTTGCCTAATGGAAGGAAAACAATTGGCTGCAAGTGGGAGTTTAAGAAGAAACAGGCTACTCTAGAGTCTGGTACTCAGTTCAAGACAAGATTAGTAGCTAAGAGTTTTGCTCAGAGGGAAGGCATTGACTACAATGAGATATTTTCGCCTGTGGTAAAACACACTTTTATACGTGTGTTGTTGAGATTGGTAGCTCATGGTGACCTTGAGCTTGAAAAACTTGATGTGAAAACAGCTTTCTTGCATGGAAATTTAGAGGAGGAAATTTATATGCATCAGCCGGAAGATTTTAAGGTTGTTGGAAAAGAAGACCATGTTTGTCGTTTGAGGAGATCACTTTATGGGTTAAAGCAGTCACCTAGGCAGTGGTACAAACGGTTTGACACTTTTATGTTGAAACATTTCACACGAAGTAAGTATGATTGTTGTGTTTACTTGAAAAAACTTCGTAGTGGCGATTTTATTTATATTTTGCTCTATGTTGACGATATGCTCATTGCCTGTAAGAGTATGGTGGAGATAAATAAATTGAAGTCTCAACTTGCATCTAAGTTTGAGATGAAAGATATGGGTGCTGCAAGGAAAATACTTGGTATGGAGATAAGAAGAGAAAGGGAGAATAAAAAATTATTTCTTTCACAGAAGGGGTACCTTGAGAAGGTCATATCACGGTTTGGCATGTAAAACGCAAAGCCGGTTATTACTCCTTTGGCTTCACATTTTAGACTTTCTCGAAAGTTATCTCCAGTCACAGTGGAAGAAAAGGAATACATGTCGCATGTTCCTTATGCTAGTGCAGTTGGCAGTTTAATGTATGTTATGGTGTGTACATGCCCTGACATTTCACAGGTTGTTAGTGTTGTGAGCAGGTATATGGAAAACCCTGGGAAGAAACATTGGGAGGCAGTGAAATGATTGCTTAGGTACTTAAAAGGTACCTTGGATGTGGGTTTGGACTTCGGTGGAGATTCATGTCATGTTCGTGGGTTTGTTGATTCTGATTATGTTGGTGATCTAGATAGACGAAGATCTACTATTGGTTATGTATTTCAAATATACGGTGCTCCGGTTAGTTGGAGATCTATGCTTCAGGATACAATGGCTCTCTCTACTACAAAGGCAGAGTATATGGCATTGACAGAAGTTGTAAAAGAAGCATTGTGGCTTCAAGGTCTTGTAAATGACTTGGGTGTGGAACAAGATAGTGTTGAGGTTCTCTGTGACAGTCAGAGTGCCATCCACTTGGCTAAAAATCAGGTTCATCACGCAAGGACTAAACATATTGACGTCCGATATCACTTTGTTCGAGATGTAATTGAGGATGCATGGTAATGTGTCTTTGGTGAAAGTACACACAAAAGACAACCCTGCTGATATGTTGACAAAGGTTGTTCCTAGAGTTAAGTTCCAACATTGTTTGGACTTACTCCACATTGACTCATGTTGATTGAGGGCCCTTTGGGAGGGTTTCGTGAGGTGACAAAGCTATGGTGGAGTGTTGATCAGTTTATTCTTTTGCCTTGTTTCGACTCATTTTTTCCTTAAAAAAAAATTCGCTGAGGTGGAGAATTGTGAAATAGGAAACACATGAAACATAACTGTTTTGTGAACAGGAAACTATTTTTGAACAGGAAACTATTTTTTGAACAGGAAACAAATTCCGGAAACAGGAAACTGTTTTTTAATTAGGAACAGGAAACAAGACACTATATATACTAGAAACTGTAGCTGTTTTTTATATGTAGAAAAACTGTGAAGCACAGGGAATACAGAAAGATAATTGCTGGAATTGTTTCATCTCTTGTTGAGAGATTGTGTGAGAATTGTCATCTTCTTGTACCTTGTTCTTGAATATAGTGGAATCACCTCACCGTGGACGTAGGCGCAATTCGCCGAACCACGTAAACTTTGTGTCTTTTGTGGTATGTTCTTGGTTTTCTCTAATTACTTTCATTGCTAGTTGCTCTATTTAATTGATTGGATCCTTGTGGTACTTGTGTGCAATTGTTGGTGTCTACCCGCTTCCGCAATGAGTCGCAACAGATACATATTTTTAACAAGAACTTTTTTAATAAAATAAATCATCCAAGGACTATTTTTTTTCATTTTTTTTAATATCAAAGATTAGTTTTATTATTCACACACAACGCGCATGCAGGTTTACTAGTACATGTTGGTTTAATCTGAAGAAGGCTTAGCAAGGAGATACACTATCGTCACTACAAAAAAATTGCTTAATAGCTACAAATATTAGAGACGGTAGTTTGATTTCGTCTCTAATTAAAAGATTTGTGATGGCAAAATGTCGTCACTAATGCTTTTGGTAACTGACCGGGACCATAATCATAAAAATTGTGCTTGTGACGGAAAAACCGTGGCTAAATTCATAACAAACCGTAGCTAATTAAAACATTTGCGACGGTATATTAGTTGTCGCTAAGTTTTACAAAAAAATATTGGTAGCTACGGTATAAGCCGTTCCTAATGGATTTTTTTTTAAAATATATATATACACAAAATACATTTAGCCACGGTATATTGGTTGTTGCTAAGTTTTACAAAAAAAAAAAATTTGGTAGCTACGATATAAGCCGTCCCTAATGGATTTTTTTGAAAAAAAATAATATATACACAAAAAACATTTAGCCACGATATATTAGTTGTCGCTAAGTTTTATAAATAAAAATTGGTAGCTATGGTATAAGCCGTTCCTAATGGATTTTTTTGAACAAATAAATAAATATATATATATATATACACAAAAAACATTTAGCCACGGTATATTAGCTGTCGCTTTACAAATAAAATTTGGTTGCTACGGTATAAGCCGTCCCTAATTGATTTTTTTGAAAAAAATATATATTTACACAAAAAATATTTGGGACGGTATATTAGCCATCCCTAATTTTGCTTTTGGTATCAATCTATAGGATAATCCAATGGATGTGATCTAATCTTATCTTTGTTGTTTTCTTTGTTATGATCAACGGATCAGGATAATCCAAAGGATGAGCCCTAATTTTTGCTTTTTTCTTTCTTTCTCTTCAGAATCAGAGAAGGAGAAGGAGAAGCCGAGAGGGAGCTAAAGGAGGAAGGAGAAGAAGAAAAGAAGAATAAGAGGGTGAGAAGGAGGATTCAGGCAAAAAAGAAGGAGACACCAGTCTGATTGTAGATGGGGGTGGAAACAAGAATGATCGAGATCGAGAGACTAATGTGCAAGTGTTGCTAAGATGCAGGTGAGATTTTTATAGAACCCCATTTTTATGGTTTCATATTAGGTTTGTTGTAACATTAAACTATATGTAACACAGATATTCAAATGTTTATCATGTTGAACCCTCTGTTGTATCCAAATTTTCAAAGCCTCCAGTGGCATGACAGCTCAACGGTTCGAGCTTGGTGGATGGTACCACTAGGTCATGGGTTCAAATCCAGCTTGTGGCATATTTAGTGGGTTCTGAGATCCTATAAAAACCCTACTTGCCTTTCAAAAAAAAAAAAAAATTCAAATCCATTAAGCTTCGTGTTGTGTGATTTTGTGTTTGCTACAACATT
Organism: Berberis vulgaris; assembly: GCA_963556465.1. NCBI lineage: Eukaryota > Viridiplantae > Streptophyta > Magnoliopsida > Ranunculales > Berberidaceae > Berberis > Berberis vulgaris. The sequence continues at coordinate 11,618,191 of OY747132.1, read as the reverse complement.
GGCAGTGATTTATTTGTGCAGTCCCTCAGCCGATTTGATGAGCTTCCAGATTATTTTGATCCAAGTGGGAAGCTTCCTGGGTCATTTGATGATGGTGACCCACAAACTACAAATCTTTATGTTGGAAATCTCTCACCACAGGTGTCAGTGTCATTACTTGTATCAATGGATCAAATTTATTATATAAGTGATAAGAAAAGAATAAATTTTGGATATGGTATAGTAAATTCTTTTATATCAGTGTTTTAAATGTTCGTTTGTTTTGCATCTGCTTATTTTTCTACTGAGCTTTGCTGGGGAGCGAGGGATGGGTGTAACCACCCATCCTCCTCGAGATGAGTGAGGCGACCCCTAGAGTTTTCGTTTTCTACTCTTTTTTTTGTCTACAAATGAATCTATCTGTCATTTAATTTATAGTGGTAAGAATGATGAATTCTTTATCGGTTTACATCCATGTGCTAATTGACGCTAAAAGAAGCGAGTTCCTTTGAGGTTTAATGTTCTATTCGAGAATATGAAAATTGAAGGAATCTATGTAGCATTAACATTTCTTATGGTGCACTTTAAATGTTCCAGCATACTTTCTTTTCTCTCTGTCTGGAGATAACAAATACTTTTGAGGGCCAACCTTTTCACTCCTGCTATGAGAAGGAAGTGAAACTTTCTCATTTCCATAATGCACTTCACTGGTCCTGCTGCTTGTCTTTGTTTGATCATCAGCCGAAGTTTCACAACATATCACATGAAATTCAATTTGGAAAATAGTAAGGATTGTACTTGCATGCTTCAGTCTGTAAATCTCGGTCTTATGTCATATCTACTTGAACTTATGCCTCTGCGTGGATGATTTTTGGACATCTGCAGATGTAGGAATGAAATAAAATGGTTAACATGTTATTTCAGTTTGTGCATAGTACTTCACTCCTTGGGTCAGATTTATGAAATAAAATGGTTAACATGTTATCTCGACGCAAATCAACAATGCCTGGCACCCACCAGGCAGGGTACCAGGCATCCTAGATGCTTGATTAGTCACGTCTTCTTAATGCTATTCAAGTCTTATGCTACACACAGTAGTTGAACACATTGGATCTGATGTATAAAAAATATTTATTGTTGAATTCAGGGTGACACTCTTCAAAGGTGGAGAACAGAGCCTTTCATTATGATAACTGGTAGTGCGAGGTATTTACCTTCCCTTGTATCACTTCCTCATATCTTTTCTTAGAAGTTAACAACATGCATCTAAAACCATTCACAAATCCTCACCGCGTAACGTAACGAACTTATTAGTAGAAAAGTTGCTAAAAAAGGGGAACATTTTTATATTTTACTTAATTTAGTTAAAGTGAATTGTATAGTTGCATACCACAGAAACTACGAAACTCTAGGCTTTTTTTCAGGTGTATCACGGGCTAGTACATTATTTTGTCCTAGGACATGGCTAAACTAAACATCATTCATTAAATAGCGAAAAAATTGAAGACTTTGTTCATGCAGTCCATTTGGATTTTTGCTATATAATTGAGAAGGCAAACAAAGGAATTTCTGGATACTCTCCTCGTAGCAAATCTTTTCAGGTATATAATCTTGAGAAAATATATCAAACAATCATCAATTCATATGAAAAGGTTGATGAATCAAACACAGTGGAACAAATCATTGAGAATAATCAAAATCTTTCATGAGACATCCACCACTGAAGCTAAAATGGAGACACCATCAACCAATGGTAATCCTTTTGAGAATTCTGCTTATGATGACCGACCTCCTCCTGAGAGGCCTCAAAATATTCAGAAAGGATAGGCATATCGTATTACAATTAAAGATTCATTAAAAAAAAGGTAAGTAGGAGCAAGACAATCAAATGTCTTATATGTGCTTTATTTTTGAAGTTGAACCTCACAATGTAAATGAAGCTTGATGATATATCAAATTGTCACTTGATCATGGCCTTACACGTGGCACAAACCATCATAATTAGAGATGGTTGTTACGAATAAAATACGTTATGGAAGGAATCACTCCCCTAAGGACGCACGTCAATTAAGAGAGGACCGTTACAAACGATCTAAGTTATGGCAGGAATCACTCCCCCAATGACACATTTTAATTATGAGAGGACCGTTACGAAGAAGATAAGTCATGACGGAAATCACTCCCCCAAAGACACATCTCAATGAAGGAGGTGACCATTATAATAAATGTCCCCTTTCATTGCGCCATTTTAATTATGAGAGGACCGTTCGAACACCTTGTGATTGCCCTTGGAGTGTATTGTGGGGAGTGAATATGTCAAGCCCTTAAAGAAAACAATTTTGAGCATTCGGAGAGCGTGATCAACCAGGCTGACAACCCCAACGACCATATTGAAATGGTTAGTTTGACTAATAATGCAAACACCAACATTTTGGTCGATTAGGGTTGTTCAAGCTATAAGGCTTTGGTCGACCGAGCCATGTCAGAATTCAAATTTTGAATTCTTTTGGCATGCCTAATCTCTTGGTTCGGGTATTCAAATAGCCTTGAATTTTTTTTTTGATTTTGACAAATCTTTGGTTGACTTGCTCTGACTTCTTGCCAATTTAGAGTTTGGTCATTGTTGATTTTACTTGGTCTTTGTCGGTTGACTTTTGTCTTCTTGTCATTGACTTTTGAGTTTACATCTTTGACTTTGGTCTTCATGAGTTGGATAATATTTAAATGATCTTTTCAAGGTCTATGTCTAAATTTCAAAATTTAAATATATGGTAGATGAATTATTTAATGACATTATGACAATTGTATGTAATTTAGGGGAGCAAGTTTGAAAAATAATTGTAGGCCATGCCATAAAATTCAAACAAAATACAATGGTTTTGTTAAATATGAACCACTGACTTTGTAAGGGACATGATAGAAATTGAAAGTTTTAGCTGATGGCATATGCAGTAAAAGAACCACTTTATTTGATTGAAGTAAAAAAAGACAACCCTAGTGATGTTCCAGTGACACCCGTATTCTTTTCTGAACAGTGACTGAAAAGTCAAGGTATTGAAGTCATCTCGCCTTAAAAGAACTTTTATTATTGTTAAATAGATGAACAATGTGAAATTATGTTGGACTAAACTTAAAATTTGGATCCGAATGTACATGATTACACATGACATGTTTTTGTTTTATTTGATTTGTCTCAAACATGATGAGAACGTTGTATTATGGGCGAGGGTATTTTCGAAATTCAAAACATGTCGGACAATGGATTCATTGTCATGCTACAATGAATCTCAAATTTAGATATAAAAGTAAATGGCAGGTAAAAAATAACAAAATTAACATGCATTAGGTAATGGTCCATGTTTTTTAAAGTCAACAACAACAACCCATGGGTTTGCAATAAATTTCGAATCCCATTACTTGACTTCGTTTCAAGTGAGGAAAAAGAAACATCTTTGGATGAGTGTAAACTCCCTAATAATAAATGAAATGGATTTTATCGCCATATAGAGCTACTAATTTATTATTATTATTACTATTATTTCATGTTTTTCCTTTTTTTAATAATATTTTTCCTAATTTGGAGTGCAAATACATTTATAAAATAACTCACTAGTAGCTTAACCGTCTATGCATTTCGGTTCCATACCCTATAATGTCAAAAGGTAAGAGTTCTAAGGGTGTAGGCTTAGAGCTAGCAAAATTTTGCTGTGAAATACTTTCAAGCGTAAAGATTGCTTAATGGTGAGTCAAATAAATAAAAATTTATGAAACAATGAGAAATAAGTCGAATTTTGCAGTTAAACATTTGAAATCATAATTTAACTAAGAAAAAATTATTCCACACAAAACATGTCGGTTGGGATGCATAACCCTAACATAATTGCTTAACTAGTCCAGTTTATAGAAAAAAAATGTATATATATCTTACCAATTATTTAGGGAATTCATAAAAAAAAACCCCAAGTTTTACTAAAAAAGCCCCAGAGAAAAAAAAAAACATGTTTTTGTTTTCAAGACGTGTTTTACTTAACCCCACCCTGTCCTAATTACACCCCAAATAATTTAAAAACTTACTAGAAAATTCCCAACCCTAGAAAACTACAACAAGCCAAGTTGTATAGTTTTAAACCCCATACTCAAACTAAATCCATCTTCTTCCTAAAAAAAAATCATAAAGATGGATGGAATATATGGTCATGCTTTCTAGCATTCACTAGCCAAAAATAATGAGCATGAAAATCTGGACTAGTCATCGATTTGAAAATCGCATAACTATCTATTGTCATATCAAATATTTACCATATGGTTTAGGTTGGTCATGCTAGTCTAATGTTGAACTTGTTTAAAGATGATCGCCGTTGGTCATCCACTTTGAAATCGCATGACTTGTTTCGAGTCATGCTTGATATTTTTCGGATGAGTATTGTTGAACATGTTAGTTTAAAGTTTGACTTTTGTAGGTACTAAAAATCTTAGATAGAGAACTTGATGTGCAGAAGTGTGGTTGCATTGTTAAGAAACCACACGTGGTATCGTGTGTGATCATGAGTTGTCTAACAACGACAACATTCATAATTGAGTTTTTATTCTTACATGATTTACATTTTCTATTTAAATTTGTTTTTTACTACATGATGAGGCACAATGAATGAGTCATAATATAACATGTCTCGTATTCAATATTTTCAAATAAAACACAACATGACTAGTTTTGGTCACATGCTTAAACAAAAATTTAAAACATGGCCAAACCTAGTCATGTGATTTCAAAAATAGTGATTGGGTTTGGTCATATTTTCACCAATTTTTATTTTTTATACATGACCAAAACCAGTCATTAGTTTACAATCGCATTGTGGCTTTTTCACAAAAAAATTAAAACATGACCAAACCTTTTTTTTTTTTTTTGTTCAAACACGAAGATGTTTATTAATGAAAGAAAGGGAAAACAAATTACAAAGAGAAACATTCCTATATCAAGGAATGCCAAGACACTATGAAAGTGTCAAAACCCAACTCCCTAAACAAATTACATGCCGTACCCATCCTCCACAGCAATTCTCTAATCTCGATAAAGATAGAGTGCTCTGATCTGTTGAGTCCTTCAAATACCCTTTTATTTCTTTCTTTCCACACACACCACATGAGAACGTGAGGGACCCTACGCCATAACCACTCCCCCCGACGGGAAGGATTAGCTTGAGACCACCAACTTAGCCAATCTAAAATGGAGCCTTCAAACATCAAACTCAAACCGAATTCCGCCAAGAAACTGCTCCAAATGGATTTGGAGAAACTGCAGTGAAGCATCAAATGGTCCAGTGTCTCGTCAAATTCATTGCAAAGCACACAAAGACTCCCTGTGAGGATTCCTCTTTTTCTTAACCTATCTTTAGTCAAGAGCTTCTCATGCAAAACTGACCAACTAAAGAAATTAATCCGAGGAAAAATGTTTTTCACCCATACCAGATTTTTGTGGGAGGAAATGAAGGGGTTAGAGTGGGTCTCATAATGAGATGCAGCCAACATATCTGAAAATTCTTTCACCGAGAAGCCCACACCTTTACCCTTCCACACCAAACTATCTGATCCCTCTGAGAGCATTTGTCTATCCAACAAATGCATTAGATTAGCGAACTCATCTAGTTCCCCAGTATTGAGGTGTCTTCGAAAGGAAAGATCCCAAGAATTGTCGTTAGACCAAAAATTGCTCACACTCCCATATTGATTGTTGTTAATGATAAACAACATTGGAAACAAATCTTTCAAAGATTGGTTACTACACCAAGGATCATGCCAGAAAGAGATGAGATCACCATTTCCACATTGGAGAGAGGTGTGAGGGTAGAAACCACTTGCGCACCGGGAGATGGACTTCCACAAAGAGCATCCGTAGGAAGTGTACTTAGTTCTCTTTTCCCAAACCCATCTATTGCGCCCATATTTGTCCATAATGAGAGATCTCCATAAATTATCATTTTCTTCTGCAAATCGCCAAAGCCACTTAGAAAGTAATGCAATATTGAAAGTGAGCACCTTACGAATGCCTAAACCACCTCGAGATTTAGGGCAACAAATTTTCTCCCAGCCCACTAAATGCATCTTTCTAGAGTTATGAGTAGAACCCCAAAGGAAATCGCGCATGATCCGTTCCATCTTGGCTGCAATTGAACAGGGAACCTTGATAAGAGACAGAATGAACACCGGGATAGAAGCTAATGTGGATTGTACAAGAGCTAGTCTGCCTGCTTTAGAGAGAAATTTGCGTTTCCAAGACGCTAGTTTCGATTCCATCCTTTCGATCGTCTCATCCCACACAGCTTTACTTTTGAAACTAGCCCCCAAAGGCATGCCCAAGTACTTAACTGGAAGATGACCAGCTGAACAACCCAATAAACCCGCCAACTGGTGCAGATGAGGGACATCTCCAATAGGCAACACCCTTGATTTGTGAAAGTTGATTTTCAGTCCTGAAATAACTTCAAACCAAAGCATAATTCTTTTAAGGGCAAGAACCTGAGAAGCGGAAGCATCACAAAAGAGGATAGTATCATCCGCATACTGGAGAATAGAGACAGGCGGACTTCCCTCCGCGACAGAAAACCCTCTCACTAGGCCAGCATCAACCGCTTTAAGAATCATTTGAGTTAAACCTTCTACTGCTATAGTAAAGAGAAGAGGAGACAGAGGATCGCCTTGTCGCAGGCCTTTCGAGCTATTGAAAAACCCGTGCAGCTGACCATTAATTTTCAGCGAGAAATTAGCTGTAGATCTGCAAGTGTGAAGCCACTGAATCCATTTGGCGTCAAACCCCATGCGAGCCATTACCAAATCCAAGTATCTCCAAGAGACGTTGTCAAAGGCTTTGGAGAAATCTAATTTGATAACGAGCCCTGGAACTCCTTGTTTTTTCCTAGAATCAATAATTTCATTGGCAATCAAAGGGCTATCAACCACCTGTCTTCCACTGACTGCTGCACTTTGAAAAGGAGAAATGACTGAATGAAGAACTATTTTCAATCTGTTAGCCAACACCTTGGCAATGATCTTATAGGCCCCATTCAAAATACTGATAGGTCTAAAATCTTTTACTGTTCGCATTCCCGCACATTTAGGAATGAGCGAGATGATAGTGGTGTTCAACCGCCAGTCAAGAAAATTTCTCGAGTTAAATTCTGCAACAACTTTCAGAAAATCAATTTTGATTACCTCCCACATATTCAAATAGAACACCATAGAGAATCCATCAAGAACTGGAGAAACTTCAGTTTTTAGCTCTTCCATTGCCGCTCTAATTTCCATCTCCGAAAAATTATCTACCAAGGCAGTAGCCGTAGACTGAGAGATAGACTTGAAGGTAATCCCCGAGAAGAAAGGTCGCCACTCCTCCTTTTCATGGAACAACTCCTTGAAATGAGATATCAAGAGTTCTCTGATACTGACTTCATCCACTACCAACTCCTGACCCATGCTAAGAGCTTCAATGGAGTTAAACAGTCTGCGTCTGTTAACCAAGGTATGGAAAAATTTGGACCCCTGATCCATATGACGAACCCAGTTGACTCCTGATCTGATCCTCCAAAACTCCTCATCCCTTTTGATTAAAGTTGCCCACTCTTGATGTAGCTGCACTCTACAAGACCTCTCCTCAACAGTCAGGTCCCTGATCTCTTCATCAGCATCAATGTTAGCAATTAAAGCAGAGATATTTTGAATACATAAATTTGTCTTACCCCAAACTTTAGTCCTCCAACTTTTGAGATTGCATCTGAGAGCCTTAAGCTTCCACCATAAACAGTAGCCAGGGTGGCCAGAGACTACTGAGTTGTTCCACCAAGCTTTCATCTCCTCTGCCAGGGTAGGGTGATCAAACCAACCGTTATCAAATGAAAAAAGGCGAGTACCACCACCAACAGACGAGTTCGCAAGCAAAATCGCGTGATGGTCAGAACCTGCTGTACCCTTGAGCCATTCAACTTTATCACCAAATTTGTCAATCCAATCCACCGAGGCTAGAAATCGATCAAGTCAACAAAGGATAGGAAGATCTCTTCGATTTGACCATGTGAATTTTCCCCCTTTTAGACTGAAATCGGCGAGTTCCACCTCATTAATGAATTGATTGAATTTCTGCATGCTCATGGACCTCCTCCTGCATCCTTTTTTTTCATTCATATGACGGACAACATTGAAGTCACCCGCTAACACCCATGGCGATTGCACCCAACCAGCAATGTCATATAGTTCTTCCCAGAAGTGGTCTCTAAGCGAAGGATCACATGGACCATAAATGTTAGTCCCTGACCAAATTGAGTTATCCGAGATCATTTGGAATTGAATAGAAAGGGAAAAAGCCCCTTTCAACACTTCCCTCATCTGCAAAAGATCAGCGTCCCAAAAAGCTAAAATGTCGCCCGAGCTGCCAATGGATTCCACCATAGCCCAATCAAAAGAACTATCACCCCACAATTTTCTGATAAATTCTCTAGAACATCTCTCCAATTTCGTTTCCTGAACGAAAACAAGGTCTGGACGGTTTTCTGTAATTAATCTACGACAACCCCTTTGCCGCTCAGTATTTCCGAGCCCCCTACAGTTCCACGAAAGAATTTTGAGGTTCATGTAAAACCTTCAAACCCGGGGTTGTTGCATTTTTCCATTGCTTTGTCAGATATTGTACCATGCGCTGCAACTTGAACCATATCTAAAGCCCTGTTTTCATCCTGATTGAGGTCCACTCCCACTGTCAAGCCAATTTCTTTGAAAGCCGAACGATCTGATGCTTCTTCCTGAGTCGAATGACAGTCAGAGACAGAATGCTCCGCACTGTCATTGACCCTAGAAACAAAACTTAAAAACCCAAGATTTTCCGTCTGTGGGACCTCGAAACCTGGTGGAGCGCCTACGTGGTCTGGGGTAGATGAGAAACTCTCCACCTGAGAAACACATAGATTTGTAGACAAACCATGGGCTTCAACACATTGTTCTAGTAAGGGCTCGAAACCCGGAGGGTAAGGTAAAGATACCGAAACATCCTGGGTATGATTGGAAGACTCTCCCCTTGTCAGCCCAGCAGGGGCACTACAACCTTTAAGTTCTACCTGCCCTGCTTTGTTGGAAGAGCTTGATTTGTTGGATCTCTTTTGCAGCATGAACCTAGATCTGGTAGGAAAGACTTAGAAATTGGCCCATTCAGCGGCTCTGTCACGCTGTGCTTTCCTTGCCAGCTTTCGATCCCTGCGGGCATGCATTGACATCTTGGTCAAAAGAGGGTCCAAGTTGAAGACATCTTCTTCCACCGCTTCTAGAACCCTCCAATAATTGCCAGCTGTTGGTTGATCAGTAGACTTGGCCAAGCTTTGTTTCGAAAAAGACTTAGGTCCTTTGCTGGGTGAGGGCCCAACAATACCTTTGCCTTTATCCTGCTGAGATGGACGAGCTGACTCAGATAGCGAGTTTCCAACTTTACCTGCTGAAATGACACGAGAAGCAGGGAAATGGGGAAGCATTGGGTAGTGCTGGGGAGACTGAACACTCAGTGTCGGCATCCTAGGAGGCGGGTCGAATGCTTCGCATGAGGACACGTGTGGAGAGTTAGTGAAGACCAAGAAAGCTGTGTGTCCAAACGGAAGAGCAACAGGTGACCACTGAATCACTGACTCAGGCAACTCTATCAACGACCTTGCAAGATTCTTTCTTGCCACGGGATCTGGAGGAAGATGTTTGCCCCATACTTGGGACAAGAAATCAAGGGGAGAATCCCGATGAATAGAAGTTGTTGCAATGAGACCCTTACTGGCAATCGGGGTAGGGCTCACACTGGAGGGATAAGTGGCCACTACCTCCACAAAGGATCTGTTGCGCGAGGGTGGGACAACACTAATACCTGGCAGAGTTGAAACCCCATCTTTTCTAACTTGCTGCTTAGGATAAGGCTGAGGCACCTTATTCAGAACCATCTCATTCATAGCTTGGGCGAGTTGTTTCCAGCCTGTTCCTTCCACGCCAGCTGGCACCCTGATAGTTTTGGACCCTGATCCCCAACCCACCAAAATAGAAAGGAAGATTCCTCCTATATTGGCCTCTTTCACCATCATAACCCATCTATTGTTGATTTTCCAACTGGCTGAGAAGGCATTTGAGCCTGATTCCACAGCTTTCTTAAGCTGAAACTCAATCCATTTTCCCATCTGCAATTCGACAAAAACTTTGATTCTAACCCTCGAGCTCGATTCAAGTAACAACAAACCTCCTCTTGACTTTCGAATCCCAAATTCTTTCCCATCAATTTTCAATAAACGAAAATTTCCTTCTTTGAACTCCATCTCTCCCAAGATTTAGCACAAATTTACAAACATACAAGCACAATTTCACAAGCATACAAGCATCATAGCAATACGAAGATTAGGAATAATTGCAAGATCTTACTTGTTGCCGTAAAATTGCCAAATGTGTTCCAAAGTCTGAAAAAGAGCTCACCGCGATCGCATGGCTCACCACCGTCAAGCCCCGGAGATGGCAGAACGAAAAGAAGGAAGAGGCTCTTGTGAGATTCCTCGAAAACCCCCTCACCACTGCGAGATCCACCTCAACTTCGAAAACCACCTTCGAATACCCCTTTTCACCTTCGAAAACCCCTTGCAATGTTGAAAACCACCTTCGAAAACCTAATCATGCAATTTCAAAACTAGTTATTGGGATGGGTCCTCTTTTCACCAATTATATATATGCACACACACAAGTGACCCAAACTAGTTATTAGTTTTACAATCTCACGACTGGGTATGGTCTCTTTTTACCAAAAAAAATTTAAACATGACCAAACCCAATCATGCGATTTAAAAAAATAGTGATTGGGTTTCGTCATCATTTTGCCAATAATTAGTTTTACGATTGCATGACTGGGTATAGTAATCTTATAACCCAAAAAATTAAAATATGACCAAACTATCACGTGATTTCAAAACCAGTGATTGGGTGTGGTCATCTTTTCACCGAATTTTTGTTACAATTTTTGAAAACCACTAATGCAAGTTTAAAACTAGTGATAAATGTTTATGGTCCTTTGATAAATGTTTTTAGATTAATTATATTCAATTGAGTCATCAGATGTTAACAACCCAATTCAAGACAGTTGAGCAAAATTTTGAGATTCAATCTATGAAACTCTAAATGTTCTACTGAAAATTTTTAAATGCACCAAATTCCATTTGTAATTTTAATAAATCTGCTAGTGCAAAACACCAACTAATCGACAAAAAACATAGCGTTTAATATCCTTTATTAACCTATCACAGGATGAGCTTAACACATGAAACTCATCAATTACAATATTTTTCGCAAAAGCAATAGTTATTGAGGGGAGATGGTTGATCTACACAAAACCCTGAAGTATGATATTGTTGGTTGCACTTCTGATTGCATTCAGCTCTTGTTGTACAAACTCCCATTGGAATTGGGCATGGTTTTGATGGGGACGCCGGTTGTAAGGTCGACACCACTGTATAACATACAACATTAGCATCATATACAGTACTGTTCCTTCGTCTAATATATGGGTAGATGTTTAATAGAAAAACAATTGAAACTAAAATAAATATACAAACCTGAGACCAAGAGCACCTGGAGGAGAAGAAAGCAAACACTGATTGATAACTTATTCATTTTATGGATCTTAACAATTAAGGACGACAAGCAATGAATAGAAGCCAAAATACAACCTATTTATAATCATTATTTCTCAAATTAATTTGCATCAAGAAGTCTACTTTTAGTGCTTTATTAAAATTTTAAAAAATATATATTTTAGCAGTCAAAGCTCAATTTAATTAGTCAAAATTCAACTCGATAGGTCATTAATATCAAACTAAATTAGTCAATTAGTTGAGTTAATAAATAATCAGCAAATATAATAGGGATAGACATTAAAAAAGTCAAGGTCAAAATGTCAAATGAAAGTTTTGAAATATATATATATATATTTACTTATTTTTATAAGAAATAATAAATTCAATTTTGGCCAGTAAGATGTCATGCATAAGTATCGATTGAATGACATGAACCTTAGGTACTGAGAAAGTGCTCGAAGTACTACATTCATTAGTGAATTTGTTATAAACATATGTTCCTATGTATATAAAAAATATTTCAAGAAATTAACACTTTCTAGATGATAATCACCATGAGACGTATTTATGCTCTCTAGAGACTTAACTCAAATTTTATTAGGAAACAACGCTCTTTTCTTCTATACGCACTAGGTGAGACTGCCAAGAGTGTTCTTGCAGCTTTACACTCAATCCATAAAGAGCATAGTACTCATTAAATGTTTCACAAACCGATCCTATATATCCAACCGCAACAGGAAAACATGCATAAAAGTGTATGACTAATTAAGGATAATTGTCTCCCACGCAAATAATCTATGACATGTTCTTCACTACAACAAAATTGTTTTAAGCGGCGTTTCCCAAAGCGCCGGTAAAGCTAAACATATGCCGGTTTTGAGCATTAACGGCATTTTGACAAGCGCCGACAAGCGCCGGCAAAGGTACGTGCCGCCAAAAGATTAACGACGCTTATTGTAAAGCGCCGGTTAAAAGTGATTAGTTGCGGCACTTTTAAAGCGCCGCCAAAGATTATATTAGCGCCGCTAATTAAATGGATATTACATTCCCTTTTGGCTGGAAACGCCGTATTTATAGCTTTTAGTGGCGGTTTAAAAGCGCCGGTTATGTAAAAAATAATATTTTACAATATTTTTTGCGACGCTTTTAAAGCGCCGGTTGTCTTAACAAATCTGTAAAAAACCTACATTTTAATGGCGCTTTGGAAGCGCCGGTTATGTTAACATACGGGAAAAAAAAAATCAATAAAAATAAAAATAAAAACCTGTCATTGGGACGGAAAAAATAGACTGTAAATTTTGTAATTTCATATCATCTACTAAAATCTCCTTCAGTAACAAATAAACTCAAAGCACACTATAATTTTCTACAGTACTGTAACAACCATATATTAAGACCTGCAACATATATAGGCAGTGCATCCTTATACATCCTTGTATTTTTCATATTCATCCATTCTATGTCTTAAACTTTTGTCATGTTGAACAGTATCAAGTGCACCGAAAAGTTTTCCTCTTACTTCATTCCAAGCATAGTCCACGTTGCTTTGGTGATCACTCTTCAGGATACTGCAAAAAGGAAAAATCTAACTAAACTCAGAATAAAAAGTTAACTCAACCCTACCATTAGTTCATATTTGATGCGTTAACCTTATAAAATGGTCAAGGAAAAGAACTCAAAAATGTTCATTACAGTACCCTTACCTACCAGAAGAAGTGTTTGCAGGCACAGCATCATCATCTAACATTTTTCCAAGATAAGAATACGCCTTGCCAGACGGTGCTACTCCAGCAACATCTGATGTAATGCGGCTCTGTCGTGCTCAGAGTTTCCATTAATGATTGAAATTGTTGCTGCAATATGGTTCATGATGCAATGATCACACAGAGCCTGTAAGATGTTATTATCAATAATTTAAAAACAATGAATAAATACTAGAGCACAGAAAAAGCACTTACCCATCCTAGAATGATGTTATTATGGTAATGCTAGAAAATTCACCGTTGACTTTTCATTCTGAATCCAATAGATCTTTTTTCACCACGGAAGGAAAAAATAAATCCCATTGTGGAGCCATATGCAATGCCAAAACATTGCCTGAACGGTTGTTGAATTTTATCTATTTAGATATATAAAGATATAAACAGTGTTACCTCAAGCTCGAATGGCATTGATGGTGCTCCATTCATGTTCTTTGGATTTAAGCGAGGTAACAGATGATCTAAGAAATCCTTTCCTCCTTTACTGCAGATGTTCAAAAACAGTTCCAATGAAATATTTCATTTAGAGTATGAAGACAAACACATGGTCAAAACCCAAAACCCACACTATCAGCTAGAAATCAGAGATTACCGGTTATAGTCAAATATGAATACACGTTTTGGCATGGAAATTGCACGTAATGTGCCAAGATTCAATAGAATAGCATTTCCCGGACCTAGCATAGAAGTAGCAAAAGGAATTTGTTAGAAGTGATACTAAAAGCATACAGAGTAAGGTGTTCCAAACTAGCAATTCAATATAGGAGAACTAATAAAATTCATATGTTGCGCAAAATGATTAGATATCAAACTACAATTCATCATCGATGAAGATATTTAGTCAAGTGACAAAATCTTGATTGGATTTCTGTGAATCAGAAGAGCGACATCGGAGCTCCTCTTGCCATTCCTCCTCCACTCATTCGGTTCACCTTCGCCATGAGGTATAGTAATTGTAAGTGAAGTCTTTAAACACTCGCAGAAGACCAAACCGGTTTAGTGTAACTTTCTAATATTTTGGAAGATTAGAAAGTTACATATATCAGATTAACAATGATCTTATTATTGACATGGAAAGCATGCAACAGATTAACGGTCAGAATCATGCAAAATTAAAGATCCGTGTGAGGTAAGTTATATATAAGTTGATAATGGTTAGAATATCAGAGACCATTTTAACTCTAAGCATTAAGAAAACGAGATAGGACAATAGGGCTTACTATTATGCCGTTTACAAATTGTACAAGGATGATTTGGATGAGTGCATATGCCGCAAGTTCTGATGTACCAATGTGTCCCATAAATGACTGTGTTACCAGGGTGATTGCTGTTGACGACAGTCTTGAAATAATAGCAGGAAATGCAACTCCCCAAAATTTCTTTGACTCTATCCATACTCTTAGTTTCAAGCTCTGTGCCTCTTCTTCTTTTGATCCAAGAAGGCCAACCTCCACAGTGTTCTCCATATTTATTTGCGATTATTTTCAGCAATGACAAATGGCCAACAAAAGTAAGTTGGAATCACTGAGTTATAAACCTATAATGACCAAAAGATGACATGGTTTTGTTTTTAACAAGAGGAATCAACTAACCTGTTTGCGGACTGTTTTTTGCGGTCAGGGGCAGATGCTGTGCGTAGGCAGAGCACTCTGTTGCAAAACAGAGTGTCATGGTTTAACCTGGGGGAATTTGTGGAACGGAACTGGATGGGCTCTCGCAAAACAGAGCGTATCCTTTTGCTGCTGCTGTTGCTGCGCTGCGTTGCTGTTGCTGATGCTGCTGTTGCTGCGCTGCGCTGCGCTGCGTTGCTGTTGCTGTTGCTGATGCTGATGCTGCTGCTGCTGCTGCGCTGCATTGCTGTTGTTGCTGGTTTTGCTGATGCTGGGACGCATTGCTGCTGTCTGTCGCAGCGTTGACATGCTGAGATGCGGCGACATGCGGTTGGAGCGTGTGTATGCCGGTTGATTTGGGCAGTCCGGTGTTCATTCGGGATTTGTCGCAGAGGATATCAAACAGCAATAACTTGATTTCGCAGGCAAAAAATCTGACACACAGAAAACATACAAGAATAGTATGTATTTCGCACGAGTTAAGTCGGACATTTCTTGATTTTTAAGTGAACTATATATATCATTGCTAAAAAATCAATGTATACAGTTTAACAACATCTACAACTGGCATGTTTCATGAATAGATATATCAAGGGTCATAAGGCTTGCATATTCTTCACATTCAGTTTTTCACACAAGCATCGGTTTCTTCTTTAGGACAAACAAAGAACTGACATAAACAACAACTCCAGGGTGATAGTAAGTTATGAACCATATATTATGAACCAGTTTCCTTTAAACTAATAAACCTAATGACTTGGGGAAGAAAATCATTATCAACATTTTAAGAAACTAAACTTTGGTAAGAATTAGTAAGTAAACCTACAAAAACTAAGCATTACCTGCTTCAACCAACATTCCTGATGTTTGTGTTCATAAATGTCAGGAGAATAGCAGCCAGTTTCCGATGGGCAATAAACCCATATATTGCATTTCTTTTCACCATCTTTTGCATTTTTAGCCTGGTCCAAGCAAGCCTGACAACAGTCAGCTGCAGTTTCTTTATGGTGAGTGAGCCCCCATCTGACAGCAGCACCACTATAATCAGTATGCACCTCAGCATGGCATTCTGGTGGAAGTGGCTGGCCAGGAATAATGTCTTCCTCATCTGAAAAAAGCACTTCAGTAAAATTTTACGGGACATTCTACTATATAATTTTAAGGAGGTTGTTAAATGAGTTAAACATATACAAATAAAATTCAAGAAATATTTCGCATGAAACCAATTGAAGAAAATATGTTACCCTGATAGTCTTCGCCTTCAGGCTTGTCGAACTCTAATGCTCTTTTCAGCATCTCTGGAAATAAGCACTATTAGTATAAGTTATAAAGAAGACGGTGTTTTTTATACTAAAAAAAAGCAACAATATGAAAGTATATCCATTCAAGTGGAAGGAGACTATACGTGTTTCATTTTTGGGGATGTTTAAGGTTGCATTTCCATGTTCCATCTGGTCAGATTCTTTTAGTTTTTCAGTGCGCCAGATCTCCAATGCTTCTGCTCATTGAAAACAGTACATATTATATATAAGCAAGCAAAACTTGGTACTAGGAAAATTAGCATAGCACAAGACTTTACAGTGGATCATATGTTTCCAACTAGACTTGTCTTTCTCGTCTATCCTACCATTTTGGATTCTGATAAACGTTTCGGAATAACTCGACTTTCGCAACTCATGGAACTTAAATAAACTGATTATCTTACCATTTTGGATTCTTTGAGCTCCAAAACATCTAATACAATTATTTTCAATTAACTGATTATCTTTTTTCTGCAACTAGAATGAACACTGATCAGTCAACCATATAATATTGCAGCGACAGAGTAGTTTTGATTCTTGTGGGAGAGCTTTTCACACCACGGTGCATTGTCCTACAAGAAATTATGGCTGACATGTCCACCAGTGGTGAAGATACAATCAAGCAATTTCATTTGTGGATGTTGCCTTTTTCTACCCCATAAAATGCATCATCAATAATCAGGATAAGCAATGTTACCAACAAAAAACTAGGATACTTGGTTCGAAAAAATGCCATCTCCTCGAAGAACAAGCAAAAAGGAGAAAATGAAGACAATATAAGATATGGCATTCTATGAAGCCAAAGAACAAACCACAACACAGTAAAGCCTCAGTGATTTCAGAACACCCCAAATACAAGCTCCAGGTTTCAGATTTCACAACAGAAATTTACACCTAAACGCAACGAGAAGAGTGCAGAAAATTAGCTAGAATTACCTTCAAGACGTCTCTTTGCAAAATGTTCACCTCCTCCACTCTGCTTGTACAACCTTCTCTGAAAATGATCAACATCCAAATGTTAAGGAAATAGACACATTAGGGTCGGATTGCATACTGGATCAATCTCATTTGCATGCAAAAAAAACACCAACAAAAATCTCAAATGTTGATACCTTATTTAAGACATGTCTCAACTCTTCAAGTCATACTAAGAAACAAAAAATTTCAAGAGATATGCATGTGAGAATATTCACCCAGAAACTACAATATGCTATTTT
The DNA here is from genome assembly GCA_963556465.1 of Berberis vulgaris. Lineage (NCBI taxonomy): Eukaryota > Viridiplantae > Streptophyta > Magnoliopsida > Ranunculales > Berberidaceae > Berberis > Berberis vulgaris. The sequence goes on along the minus strand of OY747132.1, from coordinate 11,600,697 downwards.
TTATACCAGTAAAATATAGTACTTAACCAACTCCTTATATAAAACAATATTGCAATTAGATGAGTATAACACAATGTTGTAGTTTTGATTTGATAGAAAAAGAAAGCCGTATTACGGACTTACCGATTCAGTAAAAAGAACTTAAAAAGAAAAAACAAGACAAAACAAAACAAAAAATGCCTAAAAGAGATTTCAGACAGAACTTAGCTGATTGAATGTGTACCACCACAACCACTCATAGAGAAATGCTACCTTCTTCATCTGTATACAAAGATTACAACTTCGGTTAAAATGACATTTACAACAATACTTTAATTACCAATTAGCATACACATATAAAGGTGATATGAAAAGAAAACTACCTTCTTCTGGATGGGAGCTCTCAGTAGCATTGTTATTACTAGGAGCAGGTGCTTCAGGTGCAGGAGTAGTGGTAGTGCCAACAGGAAATATTAAATGTCTACTGATCATACTTACAATTGAAGCATATGACTTCTTAACCAGCATGTAAGAAAAATATAACAATAAAATAGCAACGCAATGAACATAACCCTTTCATATATTTATAGGTAAAACAGTTACAAAGAATATATACTACATTCTTCTATAACAACAAGACTGATCCAAATAACATATACCACATTCAGATATATATACATCCAAGTATAGCACATCGGCAGCCACTTCAAACCTGTGGACAAGGATCAAATAAGGAAACAACTATTATCACTGATGGCATACAAAACACATCCTATTTATTATCACTTTAAAAAACTCACCGCTAATGTGCCTCAGATCCACCAGATCCATTGTTTTGATCAGTTAGTCTCCTCAATGCTTGCATCATCATGGCCATATCCTCCTTCATTTTATTCATTTCATCACTGGCCACTTTTTTGTAGTCTGCCAACTCTTGTGTTGCCACTATCTTGTCTTGTGCTGCCACTATCTTGTAGTCTGCCAACTCTTGTTTTGCTTCCGCAGCCTCTTTCCTTGCAATCTCAATCTCTCGCCTTGCTTCTTCTATAGCTTGAGATCCAAAGCGACTACTCGTACCGTTTTCAGATGTTGGCGTGATCCCATGTCCCCTACAACGTACACGTCCAGGTCTGTCTGGCCCGAATACTTGAGTAAAAATGTGGTCATCATCTAAGGAGTTTAATCCCTCCTCTCGTTGCACAATAAGATTTTTAATCTCTTCCTACATTTAGAGACACATTTAGTTAGTGAATATGAAATATAAATGGTAATGGATACCAACAATGTAAATTGAAAATAATACTGACCGCCTTTCTTTGAGTGGATACATCTGAATATGATCCATCTTTGCTTGTATAAGCAAGCTCAAACATCCTAATACGAGATGGACGAACTCCTGTCCTTTTCATCTGACAACAATAGAAAACGTACACAAATGAGTAAATATATTTCTTACTAAGTTGATATTCAAATCGAAAATTTCAAATATTTTGTATTTAACCTCTTCATCCTCAAGTATGGCAAAGGATTTTCTGCCTGCATGATGAAGCATTTGTTGTGTGTCACGCCTTTCTTTATTTTTATCACACAATTCCTGAATTTATTAAAAACGGATTGGAAAAACTATATCATCAAGAATTAAGGTATGGCTAGTACGTAGAGAATCAAGTGTGATATTAAGGTTTAGGTACATACCTTAACCTTTGGCGTTCCCCAATGTTCTTTTATCAACCATTTCCAATCTTCTTCTTTTACAAATGGTGGTCGATTTTGAAGTCGTTCTTCATCTGTCTCATGTGAATCATAATAGTTCTTCTTCAAATCAGATCGATAGTCCCTCCATTTTTTCCCCATTTCCTTCATTAACAACTTTTTCACTTCTGGATCATCCCCTATGTCAAACTTCTCCTGAATAAAAGAGCACATTTGATCAAATCTAGCATATGTGACCAATATATATATATGTATATACACACACATATTATAATGATAAGATATATACGTACCAATAACGATTCAAGCATTTTGGCCTTTACATCTTTGTCAAGTTTTCTCCATGATGGTGCAGCAATAGATGTAATTTGCATGTTTCGAACGACAATTCCTTGTTGAGACGCACATAATGACCTGTGCTCTCCTATTACACGATGTCTGTCGTCAAATTCCAGACTCAGTTTTGATCCTTTTGGTAGAATCGCTACCTTCTGTCCCATTGCTCGTCCACGTGCTTTCCTATTCATGTTGCTACCTATGTAAAGGAAATTATTAATGTTAAAAATTGTAAATTTTAAGTACAATTCTATAAGAAAAATGGAGCTTTATATTGTTTAGAGTGAGTAAAAATACCAGAAGAACTTGACTCAACATTATGGGATGACTCCTCTGACCTATCATTTGTCGGTGGTCTTGGCGCCATACCTGAAAAATGCACAAAAAGTGAGCTAGTGCCATAACATAATAATAATAATACATTATAACATTTGATGACTATTCAATTACCATATTTCAAACATCAACTCTCTTATTTTCTTTTCCTTTTTTTTTTTTTTTGGTGTCATCCTGGATGCTGCTTCAAACCATAGAAAAATGGACTTAATAGGCCTAACTTGATTAATTGACTCGAGGAACAGAGTTGTGTCAACAATATATTGTAGGATAGGAACCGAATGCCTTGTTCTCTAATTGTGAAACCTGAAACCACCACATTACCATTGACTGACAATTAACATTAACTTACAAGTCGTTAGCAAAATCCCCTTTACCTTCGGAATCATTAAGAGAAAGTTACACAGGCCAATCAAGGTAGGAGTTAAGAGTTAGAGCTGAAATCTTGGATTACTTTCATGAGGCTAATTGAGACATGGCTGCTATCACTTCCTCTTGCCAAATTTCTTATCCCATTCTCTGCTCTAAACCTCATAAATGATTTAGAACTGGATTCAATCTAACTTCGGACGTCACCCCGGCCTCTTGTTCTGAATAAACTTTTGAACCAAATGACCAATGCATCTCACGGAAGGGAAATTTTTTGAAAAAAAAGTACCACTGTTATGTACTATTTTGTCTAAAAGCAATTTGAACACCGCAGTTCAATTAACTGAATTATTCAACCTATGCCTGGTTCAGGGCACCAAAATTAGGTTCTGGTGGAATGGATGCTATGGTGACAAAGCATTTAAATGTTTCATCCCTGTGGCATTTGATTTAGTTAGAGGAAAAATGTTCTTCCTTCCTCACCTAATTAAGAATGTCATCTGTAAAAAGTGAAAAGGAAAACCTAGCTACTACATTCTTTGCTTGAAAACACTTCTTGAGGTCGCATCCCAAATCAAGTTGAGAGTATCAAATGTTCACTCAAACCCCATTGATATAAATTTATTCATAGAATGATCACACCCATTATTAATAGCAATCGAAACATCATATCCATTAGAACAGAAGTTAGTACCAAAAACCAAAAACCAATCCCGATTACAAAAGAACGATTCATCAAAAATTAAAAACCAAAAACCCTATATTTGGAAATCATAAAATCTAGATTCGATTGTACCTTGAGCTTCTTCTCTTTGGTTGCTATTCGAATGCTCTTGAATGAGTACCACCACCACCACAGTATTCGACAGATTCAACAGAGAGACAGAGAGCGAAGGAGGGAAGACCGAATGAGCGAATTCGTCACGAAGCGCTAAGGAGAGGGAAGGAGGAAGGAGGAAGGAGGAAGGAGGAAGGAGGAAGGAGGGAATGTAATCGCAGGAAGGAGGGAATGGAATCGCAGGAAGGAGGGAATCGAAGAAGGAAATCGAAGAAGGGAATGGAATCGACGGCTTGTTAGCGCTGCAGAGATTTTGTAAAATCTCTAATCCGGCGTTTTCAGCGTCTTATACGGCGTTTTTAAAACTAAATTATACTTTTATTGGCGGGATAATTCGCGGGTTTTTTTCGCTCTTTCTCGGCGCTTCTACACAAAACGCCGGTCTTGTTAGATTTTTACCGGCGCTTTTTACATCTAAACCGGCGTTTTCGAACCCAAAATTTTATTTCGCGGGTTTATTTCGCGGGATTAATTCGCGGGTTTTTAATCGTTACCAGCGCGGGTTTTTTATCGTTACCGGCGCTTCTTAAATAACGCGCCGGTAGTGCTTACCCTTAACCGGTGCTTTTGTTTTAAAGCGCCGGTAGTGTAAGCTTTTGACCGGCGCTTATTTACAGCCACTATGGGCATTTCAAAAACACACAATTCTGTTTGCGATAGGATGGCGGGGTTTTATCTCGGCCGGCGCTTCATAACACAAACGCCGGTTAAGGGTAACCAATACCGGCGCTTGTAACATCTAAAGCGGCGTTGTAGAAAATATAATTTTTTTTCATCAGCAGAATGGGTTGAAGTAGGGGTAGGCACGAGACGGGATGGGACGAGATAAACCTGTCCCTATCCCATCTCGTTCATACGGGATTTGAAATCATCATAAAGGGAACCCAGACAATCTGGCGTGCTCAACTGGATGGCCCTGTGAGCATTCAACCGAGGGAAAGTCAGCAGATGGACCACCAGCGGAGTCAACCGAAGGTCAACATCCTTCATCCTTCATACGGGATCGATACAGGACGGGATGGGACGAGATCGATAAACCCATCCCTATCCCATTCCGTTCATACGGGATCGATACGGGACGGGACGAGATCAGCATGCTCTGATTATATGCATTTCATTTTCTTTAATCAATCTCATCATTTGGTTGCTTGCACTCATCTGTGTTAGACTTCAAAGCATTCCACACCTGCAAATTGCTTATTCTTGAAGAAGAAACTATGCATCCAACAGTGCATTTTCAATCTTGAACAATATATTTGCTAAGTATAGAAGAACAAGTTTAAACAAACATAATGTATACAACGCAAAGAATAACACTCAGTTTTACCCTTGCATAGGTATCTGAGCTACCAGTGACAAAAACCGTTCCACTAGCATTATATGCACAACACAATATTTGGTGGCTTGGTGGATCAGTACTAGTTGAGGGAACAGTGCTAGTTGAGAGCGTGGTGCTAGTTGAGGGACCATTGCTCTTCCCTGCATATAATTACAAGTTAAGATTTCAGTTACCAAATTCCAAAAACCTCAGCCAACCAACCAACCAAAACACATTATGTAAACTTGAAACAAACCAGTGATAGCATCTGAAGGCTTTGGAATGTAAATGCGAGGACTAGCATAGGTATTCCTAATATCCCAGATACGACATGTTCCATTATCTGATGATCTAGTAGCTAGGAAGATAATAGAAAAAAAATCAGATACAAATTGAAATTTGAGAAATTAAAGTTTAATATTCATGTAGTAATTATGTAATAGATAACTGCAAAAAATATGCTACCAAACCTGCATTGTAGGTATTTCTAAATGTTTAAATGGCAGAAAGTTGAGGGATGTATTCTAGAAAATACTCATCAATACCAGAGTGAAAAATTAGCTTGGGACGGGACGGAGTTGGCAGTATTGAAAATATTCATCTCATCCCATTCTAGATCGAGACGGGATGAAATTATTCAATCCCATTAAGACCTGGAAAAATCAGGACGGGACGGGATCGGGATTGCACGATGGGATGCCCAGCCCTAGGATGGAGAGATTTTTTTATCTTGCCCGGCGCTTCGCAAAGCGCCGGTAATAACTATCATTACCGGCGCTTTTATGAAAATGCCGGTCTAGGTCATTCTTTCCCGGCGCGTCACTATAAGCGTCGGCATTGTTCACTCGTCACCGGCGCTTTATTACATCTAATACGGCGTTTTCAAAAAAAAAAAAAAAATTATTTTAGTTTTTATCATTACCGGCGCTTATGTGAATAAACGCCGGTATTGGTATCTTTCTACCGGCGCTTCACACCCAAAACGCCAGTTTAGGTCGCTCGTTAGCGGCGCGTTAGTAAAAACGCCGGCAGTGTTTTACCCCCAGTTTATTACCGGCGCTTGATATCCTAAACGCCGTTATTGATTCTTTTTTACCGGCGCTTCATAGGAAGCGCCGCCTTCAGAATGCCGTTTTAGACTACGTTTTTTGTAGTGCTTCCTTTTAAACCCGGTTCTTAGGATTTCTAGTTTTCAGATAGGATTACCATCACAAATTTTTATATATCCATAAGCTTTTTTAAAGCGTTCCACACACTTCCATGCTAAACCTTTGGCAAAGGGATCTGCAAGATTATCTCCCGATCTTACAACGTCAATAGGAACTAGTATTTAAAATGTGGATATATCCTTGAAATAATTCTAGGATGTATATCAGATATGTTGAACTTAGATAAGGATTTTTTTTATTATTAATTTTTTTTTTGTTAAAGTTTCATATGACTAAATATCATGGATATTTGAGGATATATCGAAAATATTGACTGACATTCTGCCAAATAATTAAAATTTTAATTATAAATCAAATTTAATCCAGTTCAGAGTTTTTAAATTAAATCATGAAATAATTTAGTACACATTAACCTTCTGTAAGAATAGTGAAGATTAGTGTAAACCTACACTACCTAAATAATTAAAAATTTTAAAAAAACCATAAAGAGTAAAAAAAAAATAGAAATATTTAGTCATTAAAATAAAAAGCAAATATTTTTTAGGTATTAGCACATTGAGACAAAAAATGGTTTTTACTAACTTAGAAGAACCCCCTTAGTTTTCATTATAAAATAAGGACACTACATACACGTGACTAAATTAAAACTATATATACCATTCGAGCTGAAATTGAAGAAAATAAAAAATCAATATCAGAAACAATGTCTCAAAGTTCATACTCGTTTCAAATTGTGTGCCTTGAGATCTGTACTAAATGGGATAAAAAAATTTCTTTATCATGAAGCGAGTGAGGGCCCACCTTGGATACGACAAAAGCCAGCTGGTAGAAGTGTTTCTCGATCGGAAAGATAAAGTTGCCGCAACTGAGAAAGGTCTTGTTTCTGGACTTCATGGTGGTAGACGCGCCATCTACCTACAACCTTATTTTGTAACGACCATGGCTCTACCAGATGGAAGCGGTAGTCTCCATCCTTCACTAGTGCGTTAAGTATACCCCTAACCACGAAGGAACAATATGTGGAGACCAACCTACGGCGCGAGGCTGCCATTACACCGCACTGAAACAAATAAAGTGCTCCCAGATCCAACTGAGTCCTACAGAGAAGTCTGAACCAGTGCCAGGTCGAAGAACGGCTGAATCGTCATAGTCAAGAGGAACGGAGAGGCCAAGGAAAACGGGAACACAACCCCCTGACCTTCTGTCGATACGGAGATAAACCCCCTACAAGGTTTACTTTTCAGTAACCTCTGTAATGCCAACAAAGCCCAATAGTCCGTTGAGAACACTAACGATCCACAAGGGCCATCCGAATTCGCATCAGGCCAGTATCAATCTCTTTCCGTCAACAATTAGTCTTTTTCAATTATTTATTTCCCTTTCCATAGTCAATGTAGAGTTTTGGTTCTTAAAGACTTATGTGACTTGCAATCATTTAAGAAATAAAAAAGAATTACGAAAACGAACTCTATTGATTACTGGAAAGATGTAACAACAAGCGCCTTGAGACGGATACAAACGACTACATACTACAAACATCTGAATTCAGTGCGACATGAAGTAAAGACTCGCTTAGACGATCCAACTACATAAGGTACTGAAAGAAGATTTCACTTCGCAACCTCTTTGAGCATATTGGCATGAGCAAGAGCAGGATGAAACATCACGTTCTGTTCAATTCCTCAACAGTGTTGTAACGACCCGATCCACATGGTATGATATTGTCCGCTTTGGGCTTAACCATCCTCACGGCTTTAAAACACGTCATACCAAGAGGATCCAACCTCGCACATATATAACACATACCCTTCCCTCACCTAGGCAATGTGGGACTATAACACCTAGGTCTTGATTGTGACAGCCTTGTGTGGGCGGACTCTGAGGCTGACGAGCTACGATGTCTTGGCGGGCGGTAAGGCTGGTAGGCTACGATGTATGGGCGAGCTCAGAGGCTGGCAGGCTACCTAGGTGTTATAGTCCCACATTGCCTGGGTGAGGGAAGGGTATTTTCTATATATGTGCGAGGTTGGATCCCCTTTGTATGACGTGTTTTAAAGTCGTGAGGGTGGTTAAGCCCAAAGTGGAAAATATCATACCATGTGGATTGGGACGTTACAACCACAACCTGATTCCGACGGTTTGCCACGGGACCATTATTTTTCGGCGTGGCCGCTGAACCCTCCCAAATTTGTAGCTTGGTGCACTCAGGTGTAGATAATTTGGATGGTGGGAGCCTAGTCAGTCCTGAGCTGATTTCGATGGCTTGCCACGGGACTACTGCTTTTCAGCCTAGTCACCAAACCTTTCTTGAATTCATAGCCCCCACCGCGCGGGGAGGGTGGAGATGGTTCGAAAGGTGGGAGCCTAGTGAGTCCTGAACTAATTTTGTCGGCTTGCCACAGGACCACTGCTTTTTAGCCTGGTCGCCAAACCTTTACTCCCTGAATCTGTAGTCCGCTCTGCTTGGACATAAATGATTTGGAAGGTGGGCGCCTAGTAAGTTCCGAACTTATTCTGACGGCTTGCCGCGAGACCACCGCTTTTCAATCTGGTCGCCAAACGGGAATCTAGCTGAGTCAGCGTCTGCACACTCAAATGGATTGACGGTCTAATGTTAAGCAAAGGTCACTCACGCTGATACAAGGATCGTACGACCAGTGCCTAGATAAAAGCTACTTAGGATGCCAACCCAATCTTACGGTGCCTGACTCGACACGAACACTCTGATATGCATGCTCGACCATCACGACTCGCTCATAGTAGCAACTACAACTGACTGGTCAGACAAGCAAGGTAACTCTTAAGCAGCTTACCTTGGGGTCATAGCACAACTCGAATGACTGAAACCCCAACTAAACTGTTCATAACAAGCCCACTTTCGGACATGACTACACCGCGATGACCTCGAGTCATTCACAGCACAAAGTGGTCAAACTCTCTACCACAGACAGACCAGTCAACGTCCACAGACATGTCGATGTTAATCTCGTAGGGTAGCGAAGCCTTACTATCAGCCCTGTTGCGCAGAATCCCATACCAAATGTAGAAAATAGTGTTAATCTTTCTACTTTTCGTAATCCTCCACACGTTGTACAACTGGCTAGGGGTCATAGTAGTCAAACTCCATGTCTTTCCAAATATATTAGACACAAGCATCCTCTGGATAACACGAATCCTGGGTATAAAATCACTGGAATGATGTTTAGTGTACACGTTCACATTCTTTCCAAACAGCATCAAGCCGGCCTCATTTTTAAATTCTTCCTTCTCCCCTTCCTTGAGCACTTGAGAAATGGAGTGATCTTCATGAAATTCCAGACCCCAAATCTGAGCAATATCTTGGAGAGTGTCAAAGAACTATGTTATCCTGACAGCAATATTGAAAATAAGAGCATTGTAGTCAATATTATTGATGTTTGCATAGAATTATCTTACTAGACTGAGGCAACAATGAGCATCTTTGAAAAGAAAAAAAATCCCAACTTTGGTTGTGATGATGTGTTCATTGACATGATACACCTTCCCGCATTTCAGATCCACTGCATGCTCAAGACCAACTTTGCAAGCTTTCAATGATTAGAAGAAGTCCATGCTTGCCCTTTAGTTAGAAACTTTTCGTCACCAAGCAGTATTTTATCTTGATCACAATTCAATTTTGGAAGTCCCATTAGAAATTCAAAATGAACATGATCATGTTCTCCTTCATCATGTTGTTTTTCCATTTATTTTTTCTCTGGTCATTGGTTCAATAGGCACCACTATTTTCACTAAGTTTCTCTTTAGGACCTTCAGATCTCAAACAAAGAAGTTGTTTAGTCTAGATTCAACTCTCAATTTGCTCACACAGAGATATTATGGAGAGATTTTTTCTTGAACAATGGGAAGGAACTTGCTCTTGTTCTTGCTGGATTTGTTGCTCTTGAATAGCTCTAAACAAGGATTGTGATTTTGTTTTTCGAATTAATTTCGGTCCCATGATTTTATGAAATATTTCGTGAAATATTTTGTTTTGTAAAAAAATGCAAAAAATTTCAATTGTTATTTGGTACTTAACAATACAAGTTATGCATTTTAACTCTTAAATGCTAAATAAAAGTCTCACACGAATTATAGTGTCAAACAGACTACATATTACATAAGAATCACTCACATAACATACTTTTAATACAAAAATAACATTGTAGCAGGTTAAAATACACATAGGTTCTAACAAGTTTTTCTTCAACTCCTAAAGTTAATGAAGGCAAATGGGGATGCAACTATTTATAGACTGATCTTGGATGCCTGAATCGACTTTACTATCTTCATATTTGCTTTTCAAAATGGCTAGATTCATAATATATCTCTGCTTTATCAAAACAGTCGTCTGTTGATAGTGACACTTTATGGGTGAAGTCGACTTTGCTCTACTCATACAGACAACTTTTTATAAAAAAAAATAAAAAAAAAGTTTTCTCTTAATCACATGTCATTGTACTTAACATGGACTTCTCCTATACGTACATGAGCATGTCCAAAGTGATGGAATATTCATTCTCATGTAAGAGGATTTTCCAAATTCAAAAATTTAATTTTGATTCCAACACATTTCTGCCTCCAAATTGCTTTTGACACTTTATTTAAAATTTGAGCATCCATAAGCTTTTTTTCCATTGTCTTCTAATGTCACTTGACACGGTCCACCTTCTTGGTCTTCAACCATCTTGGACATGTCTCCTTGAAGTTTTCACATTCTTTGAAAACTCTTAATATATTTGATTTTGGTCTCTTGAATTTACTTTGTCTTTGGTTGACTTTGACTTTGAATTTGATTGACGCATGATTTGATTTTTCTTCTTTCATTGTCGCCTTTGGTTGAGTCTTAACGATCGCATTTGAAAGATCCAATTTCATCAACCACTCACAACCCAGTATGTATGACTTTACAATTCAGTCAATACATTTTTACAATAATTTTTTCTTCAACCTATATTGGTTTTACAAGCTTAACCAATATTATTTTTGTATTAATGCACGAATAATATTTTCATAAAGCACCATGGATCTCTCACAAAGGATATGAGTTTTTGAGTGGGTGAACATATCTCTCAACAAGAAGGCCAAGGGGAAGGGCTTCGCAAACTTGAACAAGAGAAATATGAAAGATTTGAAAGATGATCCAAAGATATGGATCTCGTTTCTTATTTATATAACCAGTCTGGAATGAGTAAAGTCGACTTCTCTGTCTCCACCATTTGCTTATCAGAGTGGCTTATTGCTTTGTCAGAAAGGCTCTTTGTTGAAAATGACTTTTCAAGGGGTGAAGTCGACTTTGCTTACCTCAAACAACTTTTTAAAAACAAAATCTTCTTATTTGTCACATGTCTTTATAATTGACATGGATACTTCCTTTAGCACATGAGAATGTCTTTAGAGAGAATATTAATTCTCAAATGAGTGAAATATCCAAATTCATACTTTGAAATTTGGTTCCTACTTATTTTTGCCTTCAAATAGCTTTTGGCAGAACATTTGAATTTTGACAATCCATAAGCTATTTTTAGCTTGTCTTGGTCTTCATAGGTTTGACACATCTTCATGAGTTGACTCTAATCTTCTTGTCCTTTGACAATGTCTTCATGAGTTAGATAACACTGAAATGATTTTTATAAAGCATAGTCCTAATTCCAATAACTTGATAAATGATTTATACTTCCCTCGTATATTTTTACATTGTTTTGGAATAATTCGTAAATATATTGTCGCTATTTATTTATTTAACTATGGATTTGACAATTTAATTGTTAAAACTACCATTTCTCCAATGGTCAAGGTACTTTTTCATTTTTTCCTCCCCTATGAGAAGTCTTGGAATGAGTATGTTTCATTTATATATTTGTTTGTAATCCATAAGCTATTTTTGGTTTGTCTTTCTTCATAGGTTTGACATGTTCAATCTTCTTGTTATTTGACAATATCCTCATGAGTTAGATAACACTGAAATGATCTTTACAAAACATAAATCTAATCTCAATCACTTAATATACGATTTATATTTTTATTGTATATTTTTACATTATTATGGCATAATCCCCATATACATTTTCACTATTTATTTATTTAACTAAGGAAATGACAATTTAATTGTTAAAACTACCATTGCTCCAATTGTCAAGGCACTTTTTCCATTTTCCTCCCCTATGAGAGGTCTTGGAGTGAGTAGGTTTCATTTATTTATTTGTTTGTAAATTATTTTATTTTTTTGAGCCAGATTGCATAAATACTAAATTAAACAAACCACATAATTTGTTACAGCCTTAGATCCATCATGGGCTTCAAAATTAAATTGTCTAGAAAAAAAAAAAAAAAAAAAAAAGATAAAGTTAAAATGTGTCCTTAAACTGAGATGCAAAAACGCACTGTGGACACTCACACCCAAGCTTCCACCAGCTTCAAAGATTCTGGATCCATGTTTGCTGACATAATTAAATCAGTCCAAAGGTACTTGTGTGGTCATCATGAGAGACCAACATCAGCAAATATGAGTATTGCTTGTTCTGTATAATGTCTGCTGCTAGTTCTAGTCATGTTGAATTGTTTTGATGCTTCCTGTTGGTCTTGCTTTAAGGTCTGATCTCGTTTGTGGAAGGCCTTCTCACCTCTACTCCACATTCTCCAAGTTTGCCTGCTTGTAATCTGTGGATTTGGTTCAACCTGTTGGAAACATTTCACGTTTCTAGCCTGCCAAAACCATCAACAACAATATCAACCTTACTAATAATTAGGCCAATATCTAGATGATTTTGAATGAGCAGCAGCCAAATAAAATCAAAGATAGAACCATTGTATTTGATTTTTACATAAATATGGTATTAAGACAAATATTTTTTCCTTTTCCTTTTATGTGAAATGACCTCATTTTTTGTCTTCGAATACCCCCCCCTTAAATTGTAGAGATGACCTCGCTTAATGCCTTCAACTCTTTTCATCGGAAAGCGTTATCTTCTACGTAATATACATGAGAATCTTCAGAATCAGGGACGCTTAAAGGTCTCATGATTCACTAATGAAGCACAAACAACATTTCACAAAAAGACCATCAGATTTCGTTATTTTTTTTCCTTCTCTTTTTCAATGGTTTTAACTTTTGCAACTCTGCCAATATATTGAGGTGAGATTTGGCAGGCACATTATCCAATTTGTGACAATCAATCAATCAAATAACAAACTGAAATACAAAGTATTTTTCCCCATTACCAATTTAGGTTTTTTCTTTATTACATGATTAATTGAAAAGTTGGGAAAAAAACTCAATCAAATTAAGGTTATAATTTTGATTTTATTTATAATGTCTAATACTAAAGAGATACTACATGGATTGTGATGCCATAACAATCAACAATTATATTGACAGGTGCAGACTAGGGGGAGACCAGGCTTTGCATCCTGTTCGCAGTATCCCACACCGTTTGAATGTGTTGTCTTACATTGTTGCGAGCAAGCACCTGCGCTTATGCACGGTCCCAAGGTACTGTAACATGTTTTTGCATTCACTGTACCTGATGTTATAAGATTCATACACATCATTAGAACAAATTCAAACTCGATGAGCTTTTGGAAGAATTCTAATATATGTTTAATTGAAACTTTGAATATCAAATAAATATGTTGAGACCCTTAAAAAACACATAAATTCACACGTGAAAGGGTCGAACCCTGGCAAGAAGTATATTTGCTCATCCTAAAATAAAATTAAATAGGTAACTGGAAAAGATGAGAATATTGCACAGAAAGAGAAAACCAAACATACCTAAGACAATAGCAGCAAGGAGAACAAAGATGCAAAAATGGGTAATTGAGACTAGCTTAGCCATCTTAAATCTTGAGACTCTTAATTTGTAAATGATAAGAAACCTGCCTACTGAACACATATTTATAAGTCATTCAAAGGTTGATTTGCTTTGGATAATAAAAGTCAAAACAATGACTTTTTGAAGCTTTCTAAGGTTTCAAGAAAATACTGCACAAAAAAAACTTCTTAATTTGTGAATTATGTTGAAAGTATTTTAATAATTGGAACACTATCTAACGGCAATGAGATTAATGTGTTGTGAACAGTTTGACCAATTTTTGTAACTTTCTTATTCTTAGAGTCAACATTTATACTACAAATCAGTTAGGTGCTTTATTATTTATAAGGATTTGGAAATAAAATGAAAATAAGACCGAGAGTTGAGGTTGAGATTCATTCTCTACAATGGCTTGTTTGAAAATGTGAAACATATAGAATGACAAAAAAAAAAAAAAAAAACATAAAACTTAAAATGAGTGGAATAAAGATATTATTTGTGTTCTCAAAATGAAAATTTTCATAACTATCTACATAGTTGTCGAATTTTTGTAAAGTTGGTATTGTTGGAATGCATTTTTTGAAGATTTTCCAATACAATCATTGATTAATACAAATGCATGTTTGTAAATATGAAGTATGCAAAAGGGCAAAAGATAAGGAATGTAAAACTTAAAATGAATGGAATGTACATGTGGCAGAGAGAGAAAATATGTGTTTTTTTATAGTATTGAATATTGTCATAATTTTCTATAGGGCTGAACAGGAAACCGATCAAACCGCATTAAATCGAACGAACCAATCGGTTTGGTTTAAATTCGGTTCGGATCGGTTTCGATTTAAAAAAATTCAAAACCGAAGTAGTCGGTTCGGTTTTCGGTTTCTATGTGATTTTAACTGACCAAACCGAACCGACCAAATATATATAATAAATAATATATATTTTATATATAAATAATACAATATGTTTAAAATAGTCGATCGGTTCGATTTTATTTCGGTTCGGTTACGGTTTGCATAAATTAGAATCGGTTCGGTTTCGGATCGGTTTTGTTAATGGTTGGTTCGGTTTCGGTTTGAAAATTTTAAAACCGACCTAAGTCGGTTCGGTTCATGGTTTAGGTGAAAAACTGAACCGTCGATTCGGTTTTCAGCCCTAATTATCTACATAGTTGTCAAATTTTTAGTAAAATTAGTATCTTTGGAGCATATTTTTGAAATATTTCCAATACAATCAATAATCAATACAAACGCTTAAAATTTTAACATATGTATTTTATGTTAGACAAAACATCAAATACATTTGACGCCGTACGTATATTCAATATTTTCTCGAAGGAAATAACTAAATGTTCATTGAAACCAAGATCGCGAACTTCATATATTGACGAAGTCAAAGTTTGGGGAGAACTCACTTCTACAGTTTGAAAATGTTTTTTTTTTCTTCTTAATTTCAATCGAATTTAATCCTAATGCTATGATCCACTTCCTATAGTGCCAATGACACAAGTAATAATATGCTAGTCTATATAATAGGTATAGACTATTTGACACCACTTCTATATAATAGGTAGAGACTATTTTCTCCCACACCACCACCTAGTTTTTTTTCTCTCTCATACCACTCCCTTTTGTCCCACACAACCACCTATTTTCCACACCACCAAACTCAAACATGCATAAACTCTCTCTCTCCCTGCCAAGTTCATCTTCTTCCCCCCACTTGACTGAGTTTCCCACTTCCACAACCATCACTCTCTCCCTCATTATCTCAACAGTTTCCCTAAAATTGGAATCATTTTTCCCCGTTCGTAGTTGGTATCATTCAAACAAAATGAAGGGTATTGCCCCTGAAAACAGTATATTGTCCCCGACTTTGGGCAAATTTATTTGCACAATTGATACCAATTCTCAAGCTCATCAAAATTGTACTACTCTTAGTTATCTAATCAACACAATTTGAATGAGTTAAAAATGTTTGAATAAAACAAGTTGTGGTCATTTTACAACAATCACTCAAATTTGTCCAACAAAGAAAACATGTATTGTCTTTGACTTTGGGCCAATTTATACTAATGATACATGAAATCGTCCACCGATCATTGCCATACATGTGGCTCAAGTCACCATAAATGCTGGAGAGTTGTTACGAAGGCTTAAGTCGTCATAAATATTGATGTACCGTTACGAAGGAGATGGAGGGAATCATTCTCATTTCAATGAAGGAGGAGACCGTTACAATAAACGTCCCCCTTCATTGGGCCAATCGAGCTTAAGTCATGCACACAATTGAATGCAGGCATCAATTCACTCATTAAATAAGGTAAAGAAAAATGTATGAACAGTGGACTCAACTGACTCTCAACTTGATTCGAGAGAGGTCAATTTGACTTTCCTATCTATACTATGCAACTCTAACTGAGTATTGTCCAGATTTACTTCCTTATTCAAACATAGTTGCTGACTTAAGCATCGGAATGCATTCGATCACCAAAAAGGTGGTCCTTAGTAGTCTAACATTTGTTTTGCAAGTCAAACTCACAGGAGAACGATTTTTGGATGCATCATACCCTCAATTGAAACCGATTATCAAAACACAAACAATTATATTACTCTGAGTTATCTTATAAAAAAAATTTGAATCAGTTAAAAATGTTACGAATTTAAGCAAGTTATGATCATTTTACTAAAATCACCAAAATCTGTGTAGCAAAAAAATTGTGACTGATTCTCAAGATGATCAAAACACAAACATTATATTGCTCTGAGTTATCTTACAAACAAATTTTGAATTAGTTAAAAATATTGTGAATTAAGAAAGTTATGATTATTTTACTAAAATCACTCAAATCTGTCCAGTAAAGACCAAGTCGCAAAGTATCATGCGAATGTAAGTCTCTCACTCGCATGATCTGCTGCGAATGTAAGCCCCTTACTCGCATGATCCACTGCGAAGGCGAGTTTTCTGCTTGCATGTGCCGCTGCGAGGGCCAATTTTTTTTGTTCTTATACACACCACCGCTAGTGGGGAACCTATCATCTCACATGTCACTACAAGGGCAATTATAAAAAAATAATAGAAGGGCCAGGGGCGGTGCAGCCAGTGATTGCATTCCAATGAGGTTGGGTAGGAGAGAGAAGACGACAGTTGATGATAATGGGAGGGAGAGAGACATCATTGCAAGGGGAAGTAGGACTCTCACCCTAAATTCATCGACATTGACTTTTTTTTTAACACAAACTGTGTTTATGATGGTGTGGGTTAGCAAGTAAAAAAAATCAAAAAATACGTAAAAATGACTTTTAAGGCCCAACTTTTCACCAAATAGATCATTTAAATATTATAGTTGATGTAATGGCTAATTTACCTACT
This sequence comes from Berberis vulgaris, assembly GCA_963556465.1. Classification (NCBI taxonomy): domain Eukaryota; kingdom Viridiplantae; phylum Streptophyta; class Magnoliopsida; order Ranunculales; family Berberidaceae; genus Berberis; species Berberis vulgaris. Next base: position 11,583,438 of record OY747132.1, on the reverse strand, counting down.
TTTATGATCAACAATGACTCTTTTATTAACCCGTGTTAACCCATAAAGTTATGACATATAGACATATTTACCCTTAGACATATTTACCCTTCCTAAACAAATAGAAAACATACTTTTCACTTTTATTACCAACAAGAACTTTTATTTATTAATGATTCTAATTATGACAACCAATTGCTTTCACTGATTGGGTAGGTTATATAGGTTGATGATTTTTGGCATTAATTTCTACAATCACTCTCCAAACATATCTAATAGAGTCAAAGGTATCACATTTTCTGATTATTTATTTATTTATTTATCACTATTATTATTATTATTATTATTATTATTATTATTATTATTATTATTATTATTATTATTATTATTATTATTATTATTATTATTATTATTATTATTATTATTATTATTATTATTATTATTATTGTGTATGTGTGAGGGAGGGGGATGATTTCAATTCTAAAATATCAAAGTGCTTAAAAATGTTGTGAATTGAGTTATCCAGTTAAAAATGTTGTGAATGAGCAAGTTGTGATTATTTTATAAAGGCAACGACTACTCCACACCACCAAAAGAGTCCCTAAATAGAGCAAGTTGTGAATTGAGCAAATTATGAATTGACGGTCTGTTATGTGCTAAATAGAGTCCCTAAATCGAAAAGTAAAACTTCTCCTTATGAGATTTTGAAAAATAGACAACCAAACTTGTCATACTTCAAAACTTGGGGTTGTTTAGCCTATGTTAGAATTCCTTATCCTAAAAGGAACAAGCTTGCCAGTAGGGCTTATGAGTGTGTATTCATATAGGCTATATCGTTAATAGCAAAACCTATAGATTCTATAACCTAATTGATCACGTTATCATAGAATCGAACGATGTTGATTTCTATGAACATAGATTTCCTTTTATTTCGAGGAATAGTGGGGGTACATCCTCTAATAACGTGCCTATGATCAGGATGAATGAAAACGATAAAGCAACATAATCTGATACTAGGAGAAGTAAACGAAAATGAACATCTAAAAACTATGGCCTTGATTTCTATACCTTTACAGTAGAGGAGGATCCCCTTAACTTTCAAGAAGCCTTATCTTCTATAGATGCCAACTTTTGGGAAGAGGCTATTGATGATGAAATGGACTCTCTTGAGTCTAATAGAACTTCGCATTTAGTTGACTTGCCACCAGGTTGCAAGACAATAGGTTGTAAGTGGGTATTTAAGAAGAAATTGAAACCTGATGGAAATGTTGAAAAGTTTAAGGCTCGTCTTATAGCCAAAGGGTTTAGACAGAGAGAAAATGTTGACTTCTTTGACACATATTTTCCTGTTACTAGAATTACATCTATCCGAGTGCTAATTTCTCTTGTTGCAATACACAATCTAATATTGCATCAAATGGATGTTAAGACTGTTTTTCTTAATGGTGATTTAAAAGAAGAAATTTACATGGACCAATATGAAGGTTTTGTAATTCCAGGGCAAGAAAATAAAGTTTGCAAACTAGATAAATCACTTTATGGTTTGAAACAAGCTAAATCTGAAAGTGAACGAAAGTGACAAATGCATTTGTTATACATCTGAAAATGGCATTTGCACTATTATATGTCTATATGTGGATGATTTGCTTATCTTTGGTTCTAATATTCATGTCGTGAATAAAATGAAATCTTCATTGCGTGCGAACTTTGATATGAAAGACCTTGGAGAGGCGAGTGTAACCATTGGTATTAAGATTACTAGGTCTGAAAAGAGAATTTCTTTGGATCAATCACACTATATTGAGAAGATCCTAAAGAAATATAATTACTCTGACTGTAAACCTGCATGTACTCCTAATGATCCTAGTGTAAAGTTGTTCAAAAACACCAGTAATGGTGTTAGACAATCCGAGTATGTGAGCATCATTGGTAGCCTTCGATATGCTACCGATTGCACTAGGCCCGACATAGCTTATGATGTGGGACTACTATGCAGATTTACCAGTAGACCTAGTATAAAACATTGACATGCTATTGAAAGGGCCATGAGGTACCTAAAGATGACTAAGAACCTTAGATTACACTATCAGAAGTTTCCCGCAGTCCTTGAAGGATATAACGATGCTGATTGGAACACCCTCTCAGATGACTCCAAAGCCACCAGTGGCTATATTTTCAATATAGCTGGTGAAATTTTTCTTGGAAATCAAAGAAATAGACTATTCTGGCACAATCCACAATGGAGTCAGATATGATAGCACTAGCCACGGCTAGTGAGGAAGCAGGTTGGTTAAGAAACCTGCTAGCAGAGATCCCTCTATGGGAAAGACCGATATCAACTGTCTTGATCCATTGCGATAGTACCGCGGCTATTGCAAAGATATAGAACCGTTATTATAACGGCAAGAGACAACAAATACGTCGTAAGCACAGTACGGTTAAAGAGTTTCTATTTGCTGGTGTTGTTAGAGTGGATCATGTACGTATTGATGAGAACTTGGCTGATCCTTTGACGAAAGGATTAGCTAGAGAGAAGGTTTTCAAAACCTCGAAAGGAATGAGACTTATGCCCTTAGATTGATGAGTTATTCATGATGGTAACCTGACCTATAGACTGGAGATCCCAAGTCGTGAATGTGAAGCGATAGTAGGATGAGTTAAAAACTCTTAATGATATCTATACTCTATGTGGAGTGGAGTATCTAGCTACATGAGTACTCTTGATAGACTCACCTAAGTGATTATGGAAGTATGGCCGCTTCCTATGGAATTTGTGGGCAAAATTTTTAGAGCCTTCACTATACTCGGATATACATGCATGGCCTTAAAGCACGGGCTTTTTAGACTTCACCCTGGTAAGGTTGTGTGTGTAATGTTGTTAGAGATAAGGTTCAGAACTACGAGTTACTCTAGTATAATCTAAATCATGCACAATACGCAAGAGTTCAAGTTGAAAGACACTTTTGTTTATGCACAATCTTATATTTATAGATTGCTCGATGAAGAAATGTTTTTTTTAAATTCAAGTGGGGGATTGTTGAAACATTAGTTTGAATTTTAAAAACAAAATGGTTTCTTAACTTTGAATCTCTCTCTATATTGTTTAGTCTCATATCCTCTATGTAACTCACTTTGGATGAATTAATAAGGATAGTGTTTGGATTTGGGTTTGGACCCCAAGGGGTACCCACTTTAGTGAAAGAGGGAAGAGATAGACCAATGTTGGTCCACTCCACGCACGCGCCACCGTCGTTCGACCGAGTCGGGTTGGGTTGAATTGAGATGAAAATTTTATCTTTGAAAAATAAAATATATTTTTCTTTATTTGCTTCAAAGAACAAGACTGAGTCAAAAGAGACCCATTCTTTTCTCCGTGATTTTTGCAGCCTTTTAAGGCACGTTTTCTCTCAAAAAGATATTCTCTCAGCCTATAAATACTAGTGTTACTTCTTTTTGGTGTTTGTTTAGTGATGCTAATGAGTTTAATTTGATGGAATCGTGTGTAAGTCATCATTAGAAGAGATAGGTACATGATATTTAATAAAGATGATGAGGATTATAACTTATGATATGCTCTTTACAACACAACTAAGATTTTGTATCCAGACTAAAAGCTATTCTAAGTATCGTTTCTGAAGAGCAAAAGGCTCTGTCTTTACAGGAAAATCTATGTAGAGAATGAGAAAAAATATATGGTAGTCCCAAGTAACTTCATGAGAAGTATGTTCACTACTGCTTTGTGCAATAGAGGATCTGAAAACCTATAATGAAAAAATTCTCAAGTTCTCTGACTCCGTGAACAAGGCAATAAAGCTAGACTCTCTCTAAAATCAAGCTTAATGCAGTTCTTCTCTTTTACATATGTTTTGACTACCAGTCTACCATGACCTCTATATGCATTGTAGTGTTGTTGATCTGTTTATTAATCATTGGGAGCGATAATAATAACAAGATAAAATAAAAGCAAATAAATAATAGAGTCGGAGATGAAAGAAATGAGCCCTTCTAGCCGTTGAGGAAAGGAGCGAGGGGGTGGGTATTACCATTCATCCCCCTTGAGATTCTTGACATTGTGCATCTCGAGGGCACAGGTGCACATCTCGAGGGGAATGAGCGGTCACACTCACCTCCTCGCCATTTAGAATTTTCCGAAAGAAATAGAGGAAACCCTTTCAAGCACTTAGTTCACTGGAAATATGGGTTTATGACTCATACTATCAAAATCAGTTGATTTCTAGGATGCGCGCTGTCATATTTTCCTTTTCACTTTTATATGTTTCTTGAATTGTGGAAAAGTATATTATGGCTTGCAATACCTTTTTTTTCCAGGCCTCTCTAGTGATGATGATGTGTTTACAGAACCGGCTGCAAAGACGTTCTCTAACATCCACACCAAAGATTTTAGCCTTTGTCCCCGAAAATCCAATAGAAATAAGAAAGCAAACAAAAGATACAAAGGCTGAGTTTGTTTATAGTCTAGGTTTGTTTTGGTGAATTCTCTCTCTTGTGAGAGTTTGTTTCAGTATTTGCTTTTAATTTTGTTTCATTTATATAAAGGTTTAGGGGTCCTTAAAACCCAACTCAATTTTCAAAAAAAAAAAAATACCTTTTTTTTTTCTTCATATTGGATCAGTATTTAAAAAAAATTACATATATCAAATACATCATTAGTATGCTAACATTAAGAAAACTAAAAAATGTTCCAAACTCTCTGAATAATTTCATATTGGACACCATTCCTTGCATCACTGCCCCAACGTATCCCTACAACGCACCATTCATTGTATTAGTACATAGCAATAAGAAAAATCATACACAAAAAAGACAATGTTGAATAAGAAAAATGACACATAATACAGACTGTCAAGAGCATTTTGTCACTGTTCATTGAATGCTTGAAATTTAACTATAACCGTCATCATCTTTATTAAATATCAGACCGTACTCCAACTGATCCTAATTCTTTGGGCATAAATTGATTTCAACTATTTTACTTTGTAATGGTTACAAGATTATTTTAATTTGGGTATTAATCATTAGTATTTAAATGTTTGGGTTTTATAATCTCATTGGATGTCATTCATTTGTTGACACATTTTTATTTATTTAATTAAAAACAAATAAAAATTTATATATTGATTTTTGTAAAAAAAAAAAAAAAACTCATTTGTAACACATCTAGGTGTTGCTAATATTCTGTAGCATGCTATAGTGCCATTGGCAACATTGAACAACTGTTACGAAATTTGAAGGTTGTAACACGTCAAAGTATTACTAATATTTGTAATGCCTTGATTTGCAAGATTTGTGTGGTGTTACAAATTTTTTTAGAAACAAAGCTAGTGTGTTACTGATTACCCATTTTGGTGTAATGAGTGATAAAAAAAAGCCATAAATTTAGCTTTTTGGTTAAAATGGGGGATGGTTGATCCCCATTTTTACTTTTACCCTTGGAGATGCTCTAAGTAGAGGTAATAGTTGGATGGTTTTGTTTTTTATTCAGATTGTATTGTTAGTTTTTGCCACAAAATAGAACATCATGACATCTCTACTATCTATAAAGCCAAGACTCTTTAAGTAACTACCTCACTTTTTGGACAATTTAGACCCGAATTATTTAAAAAATAACTTAGTTTGATTTTGATTTTGTTGAATTTGTTACTAATTTTGAAGGGTATTAAAGACTTTTTCAATTTCTTCCATTTTTAAATGTTGAATCTTTTTAAATTAATAATTACCCGCTATTCTAACCATTGTCAATTTTTTTAATAATTACCAAAACAAGAGTTATTTAATTTTGTTCATCAAAGAGAAAAAATAAATTATGTCATCTCAATCTTTGATTTAGGAAACTACAAAAAAAAAAAAAAAAAAAGTCTTCATGTATGATTTTATAAACTATAGAAAAATTGTGTGGACTATAAATTTCACATTGATGAAACAATCAGCAAATAGTATTTAAATAAAATGTAAAATAATGTTAAAATAAAAATGTATATATTGAACTTTATTCCGACCTCTTTTGATTGCTTGACTATATATATTACAAATTTTGAGTATTTTATTATGGTAACTTTAAGAGTGATTTGAGAGTTGATAATTTATGTCAGATTTTACAATATATTTTATATATTCATTATTTCATTGTCATTCAATCTTTTTATCCGATGATTTTTTTTTCTAATGTAACATATTTACATATTATAACACGCGTATCGTGCATATTGCCGGATTCTATCAAACGGAGGGACATATATCTAACTATGAACTATGTATGGGAATAAGAAAAACACAATTCATGTAGTTAATCAATTAACAAAATGAAGAGAACTAAATAGAGACTGCTGAATAGGATATTATAATGTAACAAACAAAAATAACTCACATAATGACATGGATTGAAAAATGTTAATGGGGCATTTGACAACTAAAAGCATAATCACTTTTACTTATTTTTATAGCACTTATGCTACAAAATACGTAGTTATTTTGGCAGTAAGTTTAGCAAATGAATTTGTATGAGAGAGAAAATGTGGAGAACATGTTTTACAAAAATATAGTTTAGCTATTTAGAAGCGAAATTGCTTTTAAAAAAAAAGCTACAAATTTTAGAAAAAAATAACTAATAAAAAGTAGAAGTTACTGATGAATTCATACTTAGGTAGTTTTTTTTACCCTTAAACAAGAACGATATTGATCCCAAAAACACTTTGGTTGCTTTCGCCCAAAACACTGTATCAATACTTTTTATAACAATGAGATATTACAGTGACGGCAAAAGAGAGATCAACAATTGTACTGGCAGGAGCAAACTAGGGGTAGACCAGGCTTTGCATCATGTTCGCAATATCCTATGCCTTTGGAATGTGCCTTGCTACACTGTTCCCTGCAAGCGCCTTCACTTGTGCAAGGTCCCAAGGTATCATAACATTCTTTTGCATTCACTGTACCTAATATACAAAAGATTTAAAACATCACAACAAGAAGTTTAAATTCAATTAGTTTTGGGGATTCAAGACTTCTCACATATATCTTCAAACCATCTAAATTTTAAAAATCAAATTTGATAACTTTTTTTTATTTTACTTTTGATACAAGTTCCTCATTTGCATATCACAATAGAAATTTGTAGAGAAGAAAATAATTAGAACAAAAATGATGCTTAAGAGTCGAGATAAAATACCTGAGGCGAAGACGAGAACCAAGAAGAAAAATGTGGGAAGAAATTTCACCATTTTGTTCTTATAAGACTTGCTGCAAATGGTGTTCCTTATAAGATGTTACTAGGGTGGTTTTTTTTTCCTTTTCGGAACAGACTGTTGGTTCTTACCATAAAATAGAACATCATGACATCTCTACTATCTATAAAGCCAAAACTCCTTTTATGTAACTACCTCACTGTTTGGACAATTTAGACTCCGATTATTTTGAAAATAATTTAGTTTGATTTTGATTTATAATTTCTAAGGGTGTTAAAGTCTTTTCAAATTATTCTACTTTTAACATTTTTAAATGTTGAATATTTTAAAATTAATAGCTAGCCATTATTCTAACCACCATCAATTGTTTTTAATAATTAGCAAAACAAGAGTTATTTAATTTTGTCCATCAAAAAGAAAAATAAATTATGTCATTTCAAATCACATTCTTTGATTTAAGGAACTACAAAAAATCTCCATCTATGATTTTATATACTATAGAAAAATTATGTGAACTATAAATTTCAGGTGATTAAACAATAATCAAACAGTATTTAAACAAAATGTAAAATGTTATAAAAATAAATATATATATAAATCAAATTTTATTCCAACCTCTTTTGATTGCTTGACTATATATATTATGTTTTTTTCAGTATTTTATTATGGTAATTTTAATGATAATTTGAGAGTTGATAATGCTAAAGTGTATATGTCTAGGTTTTATAAGATTTATGAAAGGTTTTAATAGTTCAATTTTTCATTGTCATTCAATCATTTTATCTGATGAATTTATTTTTTGATGTAACATATTTACATATTCTAACACGCGTATCGTGTGTGGGGGTTACTTGATATTTTAGAAAATCAACTTGGATTGATTGTTTCAAAGATATTGGTGGAAGAAAAAATCAAAAACAAAAATAATATGGATTAATATAGTTGGATACATATTTTTAACAAGAATTTTTTTAATAAAATAAATCATCCATCGACTATTATTTTTTAATATCAAAGATTAGTTTTATTATTCACGCACAACGCGCATGCAGGTTTACTAGTACATGTTAGTTTAATCTGAAGAAGGCTTAGCAAGGAGATACACTATCGTTACTACAAAAAAAAATGCTTAATAGCTACAAATATTAGAGACGGTAGTCTGATTTCGTCTCTAATTAAAAGATTTGCGACGGCACACTACACCAAAAATACCCATTAGCAACGGTTTTAAACCATGGGGATAACCCATTGTCACGGCTTAGAGCCGTGGGCTGTAGAGGCGTCGCTAAATCCCCAGTAACGGCTAAAAACCGTTGCTAAAATATTAGCAACGGTTTTATCTCGAAGACGGTTGATGATTTAGCCACGGTTATAAACCGTTGCAACAATCTTAGCCACGGTTCTAAGCCGTGGCCAGGAGTAGCCACGGCTTAAAACCGTTGCAAGTTATGGCCACGGTTCTAAGCCGTTGCAATAGTTTTAGCAACGATTTTAAGCCGTGGCCAGTACTAGCCACGGTATTTAGCCGTTGCAATAATTAGCCACGGTTTTAAGCCGTGGCAATTTTTATTTTTATTTTTTTTTGGTCACGGTGTTAAGCCAATGCAATTCTACTGACAGTGATGCAATACAGGCAATGAAGAGAAATTACAGACTGAAGAACTTGTAATTGTAATTCTGGATTGATGACAGTAAATGGAATGGATTGTATTCAATAAGAAAGCTAATTCGAGATAGCTAATCTCCTGTAGAGCAAATGCTCAAGTGTACAATTTTCTTACAAATCAAATGAATCTCTTTTTCTCTCTTATGCTCTCTTATTTATAGTACTACATTTATTGACAACTAATCTAACAGAAATCCTTCCTAAACAACATTACATGTAACAACATAGCACTCTGCAACATATAGCAACCTGCTCCCTTTAGTAACAGCACTTGTGTTAGCAGCCTGCATTCCATTCAGCAACAACAGTATTAAAAGAAAGCTAAAAGACTGAGGGGACAAAAACATGAAGTTGATATTCTTGAAAAGGGTGGTGGCACTAGTATCTACATATCTAAGAAAAACATGAAGTTGATATTCTTGAAAGGAGTTTAATGCTGATAAATTCACTGCTTAACTTGCATTCACCATAATAATACAATTGGAAATTTATTTAAATACAAGTGAAAGAAAGAGATTTTAGTAGATGAAACCGTATAATATGAATATAGCTACAACAGTGAGATGATAAAAATTGTGTGCTGATAATAGATGGAATTTGAGGTCAGGACATTGCATTAATGGGAAATGGTACCTATCAAGAACAACGCAGGTTGCTTTACAAGCTAAGGCCTCTTGTAAAATGACCTTCTTCATTGGCATCCCTGCAATAACTTTCACGTCGATGCTTACCTAAATCATAGAAGAAAACGAAAGCCAAACAAAAATTAGTAAACATACAAGAAAGGATAAGTATACTACTAGCTACTACTAATAATATGCAAAAGATGAAAACCAAGATCATAGGAGATCTTTTTACCATTAAATTGTTATTGAAGAGCATATCTCTAAATTCTTTTTCCTTTAGTTATCTTCTTTATCGTAATCAGAAGTACTCAATTCTATACCAGATCTCAGCTGTTAACAAAGAATTGAGGCATCAATTATCTAGGAATATGCCATCAAACACAAATCACAGAAGTAAATAGGCTACCATCAAGAATCCAAATATCCAAAGAAAACACAAACGGGAATAAAGTGGACATCAGTTAACACTAATATACCTGCTTACATCTTTCTTCAATGGCCTTTTTGTCACCAGCCCCATCAAGAACAACAGTGTCATCTTTTGATATAGTCACCTTTTTGCATCTGCCTAACTGACCAAGCTCCACCTCCTCAAGATTCATACCAAGCTCTTCACTTGTAAGCTGAAACGAAGGATATGAATAATGTTTCTTGAGATGAGGAAGCCAAGAAGAAGTCAACTGTTGAAAAAAAGAGCCCAAGAAGATCAAAAAACTAAGATGATATATACTCACAGTAGCACCAGTCAGAGTGGTAAGATCCTGCATGTTGGCTTTCCTATTTTCTCCAAATCCAGGAGCTTTAATTGCACAGACCTACACATAGCAAACATTTTCCATCCAATCAGCAAGTGATCCTTAAAATAAGATTTAATGGAAAAGTGATCCATAAATTTGTTCATATCGTAGCATGGAGCAATCTAATAGGTTTTTGTTTATTCCAATCTAATTGTACTGATTCCTACATGCTTCCACCATGCATTAATCAAGTTCTACTCATTTTGGATGCTTGATTGTATTAATAAGATATTGCAGAGGTTTAAGTGGCATAGAAAAGCTGAAATACAAAAGAACCCACCAGCAATTAATTTTAGCTAACCATGAAACTTAGTTTCAGAAATAAGGTTGTTCCATCAGTACAAGGTAATCTGTGATCTTAGCCACAGAAAGTGTGATGTGATGAAAGGACCAAGCAAACAAAACTTGGATGATGAAGATATTCCACAAATAACCAATTACAATGCAAAATACATGGGTGTCAAATGTAGATTTTGTAGATCTCATAACTAATGGCAGCAAAATACCTTTGCTCTGTAATGTAGAAGAGGGCTTGTTTCAACACTCTCACGCATTCCTGAAGTGCTGCTTGTTTCCTTCTGCCGTGAACTGACCTGGAATCAAGAATAGTGAGGCTCTTCCAGCTTGATTCCTGTTTGATTGCACGCAGAGTTGCTACTGTACAAGTGCTTTGATGATGGTGACTTTGTTCGCCTCTTTGTTGGTCGAGGAGTGACATGTGATACAGGAACCTCAACATGTGGAGATGTCGATCCTGCTCCACCAATTTGTGACTCTCCACACTCAAATGGCCCTGCCCATGATAAGGGATTCACTGCAGAAAAATGTAGAGGTCGATATTAGTGTTCCTCCTTCAGTTTCATATTTTTTGCATCAAAGTTAACAAGACTGAACTACAAATTTTCAAACTCTGGTGTACACACCTTCAGTAGGTTCTAGAGTCCTTTATATGGTAAGCTAATCAGCAAAATATACCATGATGAAGACCACAAGTCATCATATTTTGATCAATGCTACATGAATATCAAGGAAAGGATCGAACAAGTCTAATTAAAAAAAGACGGAAGGTATTGTGCGAAACTTCCTTAGCCAAGGCTCAAAAGAGTCCAATGGATTTCATTTCATCTGTCAAATGAGATTTGATTAACACTAAAAAGATAAAGGTGGTCCTGGTATAAGGATATTAAAATTATGAATCAAACTTTATTTGCCAACTTTGGGCAAGAAAGGGACTCCTTGTGGGAAAAGGGATCTTTGAAGCCATATATGGGCTTGATTAACACATAGTAACTAAAAAATAAGAGGCAATAGATACAGTTAACTTGGGACATGTGAATGGACAAATAACAAATAGTAACAGTAACGATGCAGTAGATAAGTTAACTCACAAGCAATGAGCGACATGAGGACGATAAATCGAGTTACGATCAATCGAGTTACCGATACGTAAGTATTGGTAGCGGTCATTCCAACTGATAGTTCCATCGGTGCAGCGTGTAAAGGCAGTGCAAAAAAGCCTTCTGGCGTCGACCCAAAACAGACAGAACTTGTCCTTCCCATTTGGAAGGAGAAACGGTCCGTGGATGTCATGAACGGGCTGAAAGTGTTTATCAGTGAACTGCAGAAGAAGGCATGACTTTCCAACACCTGTAAAATACAAGTCAAACTGATTTGATTATCAAAGGAATAAGAAAAGGTGAAGCCAAAACATTGCCGAGTTGACAAAATTCTTTCATGACATAAGCAGGGAGCCATTCTTTCTCTCTTAACAATCAAGTTCATAGTCTAGCAGTAAAAGTAATGTTTAGTGAACAAACCTCATTTGATACATCAAAGACACTGTCCTGAATCTTCTTGTAGATTGTCGCAACTGTGCTTATAAAAGCCTGCAAAACTGTTTTTATAAGATACAGAAAGAAGGCTGGCATATTATGATAACAAAATATGTTCATGTTGACAATTATCACAAGAGATAAGGCCCATTACCAAGTTCCAAGTGAACAACATCCACACCAGATGGTCAGAAATTCAAGAAAATTATTGAATTGGGACAAGAAAAGATGTATTAAAAACTCAGGTCCTTAAAATCACTTGCTCAAAAGCACTTGCTCAAGTCCTTAAAATCTATCAAGGATAGAAGCAGCCCGTCCCAAATCAAGGAATATGGAATAGAAAATATTGTTAAGACTGCTGCAATATAGAAGCAGTCCATTGGTTGCATTTCGTGCCAGCTATACAGAATTTAGGCACAGAGTCCTTCAAAATTTGTAACAGCTAACTGAATCCAAGTCCTTCTACCCGTGTCTGACATGAGTAGCTGAGAATTGATATCTAAGTTCAGCCTACATGTGCAAGAAAACATTGGGTTCACTTTAAGTATTAATGTCCACGAGTACCAATTTGGTTATAGAGCCATAGTAGAATTCCAATATGCATTTAGTTTGAATCACAAAAAGGGTAATTTTGTGCTCACTTAAGGATTTGGAAGAATACCTCAAAGATTTGCATTAGGAAGGTCTTTATGGACTTTCAACATAGTAGATTTACTCCATATCAGCCATATCAACATAGCTCTGTTACCATATCAACAAATATCTGCATTCCATTTGCTTCTGTTGCTTCACTATTTTCTCTGGTTTCAAGACGCTCCATTAAGCGTGATACGCTACCAATACGCTAGTATGCCTACAATCAAAGCAAAAACAAAACAATATCATTGAACCCAAATAAAAACAAACACTAAAAAACCAACAAAACAACAATGGTAATCATTAATTCACACCTCAAGCTTCTCAACAAGTTCTTTAGCATTTGGTGCAGAAGCAATTATTTGGCGCTGTGAAGGCTTGATAAACCCATCATCCACTGCTTTGTCTATGAAGGTCAGTAGATAGTTGTAATATCCATCCACATTCAACAAACCCACCTGCACAGATTTCCTCACTTTGTCAAGCAAATGAAGGTAACAAAAACCAAGACTCCATGGTTGGTTTTTTGATTTGGTTTTGGTTGCTTACAGGTTTGTCATGGATGCCAAGTTGATCCCAAGTGATGACCTCCAAGAGCTCCTCCAATGTGCCATACCCACCTGCAGCAGGAAAATGAAAAATCTCATAATCTCTAGCAAACAATAATAATGTCACTGAAAAACAGCTGGACAGATAAAAAAATCCATTCTTGCTGCAGTGGATTGAAAATCAATTCAAGGAGGACTGGACCAAGCAGTGACTGAGTCTTAGCTTTGCCTAAATCTTGGCAGTGTTCTTAGAAAAATGCCTAAGCTGATTGCACAGATGTAAAGAGGAGATATGGATATGCTTAATGCTTGAAGCAAACTTTTTTTTCTTTAGATGAAGCCAAATCCTTGAACAGCTGAAACTCTGTTGAATACAACTCGAACAATAGATTTTGTCTCTGAGATGCATTTCCCAATTGGTAGGCATGTTCAACAACTGCCAAATAAGAACCATTAGGCAATATTAAAAACATCAGGTCTGCAGAGTTCGACCAAATATGCACGAATATGTAATAAAGAAATATAGAATGTTTTCACAAGAAAACATGTTTCTATAAGAAACTTTGTGCCCCTTTTTCCCCTACTTCTTAGCCTGGGAGCAACTAAAGTCCATTTTCAAAAGCAACCAATGTTAAAGACATCAATAAAGTCTGATATCACTCAACTAAGTCAAACAAGTCCAAGCAAAATAATGATCCACCATACCCAAGATTACTCAAACTTTGACCTTAACAATCCTTGGATGTATTTAACAAATAAAGCAACAGACTTCACAAAGAATAAAAGTACAAGAAAACTTCTATTGTTGTAAACTGAATCGGTTATAACATACCAACAGGTCCAACCATATGACGGAGAAGAGAGGCAACATGCCCATGGAGGGCAGAGATGAAACCTTCCAACTGTTTTTTAGAGGCTACAACATCATGAAGAAAAAAAATCAGAAAGAAGAAAATCAGATTTTCAATGCCCTAAATCTCCAATCAACATTGTCGTAACTTTCAATTTTCCACTTTCTCGGCAGAAACATACCATCGTCTAACATCTTTTTCACTAGATGAACTGAATATGTGTTACGTGCAAGCGTAAGAAGATTTGGCTGGAGCTCCTTAAATATGGCATCTCGTTCAGGTTGGGTACAGTACTTGACACAAGTCAAATATGAAACAAGCAAAGCCCTACTACAGTTAATAGTAAATCAAATGAAAATGGAAGAGAAGTCAGCAAGAGAATAATATTTACCTGCAAAACCCGAGAAGATACATGGGACATGGCAATTTCAGGTATCTTCCCCTTCATCTTCTGTACAGCTTCACTCACCATTCTTAAAATATTAAAATGAACAAAGTTAGCCATATTACTAAAATATTTCTACAAAAGAACCCCATTATTAAAAATGAACTTCTTACTTCGATCTGTCTTCTTTAGCAATATTGCGCCGCCTCATTTTCTCCCATAAGGCTGCAAGCTCCTATACAAACCAAATATGAAATGTAACAAAGAATTTTATTTTTTAAAAATAATCCTTTGACCAATCAAAAAAATCCATAACCCCTAAAAGAACTTGGTGCTTACATGTTGAAGATCATAGTTTTTCTTCCTCTTTTTGTTCTTTGCCTCTGTTTCTGCCTACAATAAGTTAAAACCAAAAAGATGATGCATTTTTGACTTGATGTAGCACTGACATTACACGAATCTACATTACCAAGAAATATACGTAAGGCATAGAAACGTAAGCTCAACATAAGGCATAAGAAAAGTGAGATGTCAAACACATTTTAAAGCATATAAACAATTGCAATTATGGTTCAGTAGAAACTCAAATAATTAAATCTAGTACCCAATCATGGCACGCAGAAGTGCTAGAGTACAATTGCACTAGCAGATTGATGCTTGGTAGTCATTGTTATCTAAATATATCAAGGATATAAGCACTAAACAAGAAGGTTATGACACTAAAAAGTGAATACCTGACATAAGTGGTAGAGAAATACTGAAAGCATGTCAGGTGTTGAAGCACACTTTGGATGATGATTCACATGGAAAGTTTTGTATGTGCAGAGAAAACCTAACCTGAAATACAAAACACAGATCATTCCTTATCAATTTTAACATCTAAATAACTTATAGACAATAGTGAAGTTTCTTCACTGATGACAAAACCAAACAATAACAATCCGATTTTTATCAAGCAAAAAACCCAATTTAAACTTTCTCCCTAATCGATTGAGATTCAAAGTAAAACCTTCAATGGGGGTGTAGATCTGATGAAATCCTCCATAGTCTTGGGATGCCGACAGTCTTCAACAGGAAAAACAAAGAAAATCATCTAACATTTAACATAAAAATCAAAAATTTATTCAATGGGTTGTTGGGAAATCATATCAGGCTTGCAAAACCAGGCTTCATCATCAACAATCTTCTTCGGGAACGGAGAAATTGATCCATTAGGAGAAATCTTCTTCTCCTCTTCAGAAATCGAGTTGGAGAAAAGAAGAAAGTGAGTTCTAGGGTTTGCTTTGCTGAAAGAAGAAAAAAAAATAAGAAGAAGAGATCAACAAAGAGATCTAAAGAATAAGGAGATCTAAAGAAAAAGAAGGAGATCTTACATTCTCAAACTTTCTTCTTTTTCTTCTTCTTCTTCTTCTTCTTCTTCTTCTTCTTCTTCTTCTTCTTCTTCTTCTTCTATCGTCCCCTCCTTCTTTCGTCCTTCTTTTTCCCTGCTTCGAGAATCTGTTTCGTCCCTGCTTCTTCTTCCCTGCTTCGAGAATTTGTTTCGTCCCTGCTTCTTCTTCTATCGTCCTCTCCTTCTTTCGTCCTTCTTCTTCCCTTGTGAGAATCTGTTTTTCATCAATTTTTTTCGCCAAAGCACGAAAGTGAAAATTTTTTTCGCTACGGTTTTAAACCGTTGGCAATTTTAGCCACGGTTATAAACCGTTGCAACCTTTTGGTGTATTGTTTTTAGCCACGGTTTTAAACCGTTGGCCGTTATAGCCACGGTTTTTAGCCGTGGCAATTAAACCAACGGTTTAGAGCCGTGGCCACTTCTCCACACTTCTACGTGCAACACACGTGCTGTTTAGCAACGGTTTTAGGCCGTTGGGCACTATAGCCATGGTTTTTAACCGTGGCAAACACGCCAACGGTTTAGAACCGTGGCCAAGCCTTTTTTAGCCACGGTTTTAGGCCGTTGGCCACTATAGCCACGGTTTTTGGCCGTGTCAAATAAACCAACGGTTTAGGGCCGTGGCCACCTCCGTATAGCTAAATAGGCCTTTTGGTGTAGTGGAAAAATGTCGTCACTAATTCTTTTGGTAGCTGACTGGGACCATAATCATGAAAATTGTGCTTGTGACGGAAAATTCGTGGCTAAATTCATAACAAACCGTAGCTAATTAAAGCATTTGCGACGGTATATTAGTTGTCGCTAAGTTTTACAAAAAAATATTGGTAGCTACAGTATAAGCCATTCCTAATGGATTTTTTTTGAAAAAATATATATATACACAAAAAAAATTTAGCTACAGTATATTAGCTGTCGCTAAGTTTTACAAATAAAAATTGGTAGCTACGGTATAAGCCATCCCTAATGGATTTAAATATATATATATATATATACACAAAAAAAAATTTAGCCACGGTATATTAGTTGTCGCTAAGTTTTACAAAAAAAAAATTGGTAGCTATGGTATAAGCCATCCCTAATGGATTTTTTTGAAAAAAAAATCAATTATATACAAAAAACATTTAGCCACGGTATATTAGTTGTCGCTAAGTTTTATAAATAAAAATTGGTAGCTACGGTATAAGCCGTCCCTAATGGATTTTTTTGAAATATATATATATATATATATATATATATATATACAAAAAACATTTAGCCACAGTATATTAGTTGTCGCTTTACAAATAAAATTTGGTTGCTACGGTATAAGCCGTCTCTAATTGATTTTTTGAAAAATATATATATATATATATATATATATATATATATATATATATATATATATATATATATATATATATATATATATATATATATATATTTACACAAAAAATATTTGGGATGGTATATTAGCCATCCCTAATTTTACTTTTGGTATCAATCTATAGGATAATCCAATGGATGCGATCTGATCTTATCTTTGCTATTTTCTTTGTTATGATCAACGGATTAGGATAATCCAAAGGATGAGCCCTAATTTTTGCTTTTTTCTTTGTTTCTCTTCAGAATCAGAGAAGGAGAAGGAGAATCCAAGAGGGAGCTAAAGGAGGAAGGAGAAGAAAAAAAGAAGAATAAGAGGAGGAGGAGGAGGATTCAGGCAAAGAAGAAGGAGACACCAGTCTGATTGTAGATGGGGTGGAAACAAGAATGATCGAGATCGAGAGACTAATGTGCAAGTGTTGCTAAGATGCAAGTGAGATTTTTATAGAACCCCATTTTTATGGTTTCATATTAGGTTTGTTGTAGCATTAAACTATATGAAACACATATATTCAAATGTTTATCATGTTGAACCCTCTGTTGTATCCAAATTTTCAAAGCTGCCAGTGGCATGACAGCTCAACGGTTAGAGCTTGGTGGATGGTACCACTAAGTCATGGGTTCAAACCCAGCTTGTGGCATATTTAGTGGGTTCTGAGATCCTATATAAACCCTACTCGCCTTTCCAAAAATAAATAAATTTCAAAGCCATTAAGCTTCGTGTTGTGTGATTTTGTGTTTGCTACAACATTGGCAGTTTGTTAGTTTTAACATTCTACTTAGAATACTTCTTTATGTCTCTAAACTGATTTATTTGTGCAGTCCCTCAACCGATTTGATGAGCTTCCAGATGATTTTGATCCAAGTGGGAAGCTTCCTGGGACATTTGATGATGGTGATCCACAAACTACAAATCTTTATGTTGGAAATCTCTCACCACAGGTGTCATTACTTGTATCAATGGATCAAATTTATTAAATAAGTGATAAGGTTGCTCGCAAGCTCATTAATGTTCTTCACATTTCTGCAGTGGATCAAGTTGCTGATATTTTTACAAAGGCTCTTGGAACTTCCAGATTTTTGTTGTTGCGTGACAAACTAAGTGTTGTTAATGGTTCTACACTTAGTTTGAGGGGGGATGTTAAGCATACTTAGCAAAATGAGTTTGTTAGGTTAAGTTGTTAGCTATAGTTGTCAGTCTGTTTTGACAACTATTTTAGTTGTCTAGATGCCTATATAAAGCAATGTATAATGATCATTTTAGATCAATGAAACACAATAGAATTCTTGCTGATATCTTTTCTTAGAAGTTAACAACATGCATCTAAAACCATTCACAAATCCTCACCGCGTAACGTAACGAACTTATTAGTAGAAAAGTTGCTAAAAAAGGGGAACATTTTTATATTTTACTTAATTTAGTTAAAGTGAATTGTATAGTTGCATACCACAGAAACTACGAAACTCTAGGCTTTTTTTCAGGTGTATCACGGGCTAGTACATTATTTTGTCCTAGGACATGGCTAAACTAAACATCATTCATTAAATAGCGAAAAAATTGAAGACTTTGTTCATGCAGTCCATTTGGATTTTTGCTATATAATTGAGAAGGCAAACAAAGGAATTTCTGGATACTCTCCTCGTAGCAAATCTTTTCAGGTATATAATCTTGAGAAAATATATCAAACAATCATCAATTCATATGAAAAGGTTGATGAATCAAACACAGTGGAACAAATCATTGAGAATAATCAAAATCTTTCATGAGACATCCACCACTGAAGCTAAAATGGAGACACCATCAACCAATGGTAATCCTTTTGAGAATTCTGCTTATGATGACCGACCTCCTCCTGAGAGGCCTCAAAATATTCAGAAAGGATAGGCATATCGTATTACAATTAAAGATTCATTAAAAAAAAGGTAAGTAGGAGCAAGACAATCAAATGTCTTATATGTGCTTTATTTTTGAAGTTGAACCTCACAATGTAAATGAAGCTTGATGATATATCAAATTGTCACTTGATCATGGCCTTACACGTGGCACAAACCATCATAATTAGAGATGGTTGTTACGAATAAAATACGTTATGGAAGGAATCACTCCCCTAAGGACGCACGTCAATTAAGAGAGGACCGTTACAAACGATCTAAGTTATGGCAGGAATCACTCCCCCAATGACACATTTTAATTATGAGAGGACCGTTACGAAGAAGATAAGTCATGACGGAAATCACTCCCCCAAAGACACATCTCAATGAAGGAGGTGACCATTATAATAAATGTCCCCTTTCATTGCGCCATTTTAATTATGAGAGGACCGTTCGAACACCTTGTGATTGCCCTTGGAGTGTATTGTGGGGAGTGAATATGTCAAGCCCTTAAAGAAAACAATTTTGAGCATTCGGAGAGCGTGATCAACCAGGCTGACAACCCCAACGACCATATTGAAATGGTTAGTTTGACTAATAATGCAAACACCAACATTTTGGTCGATTAGGGTTGTTCAAGCTATAAGGCTTTGGTCGACCGAGCCATGTCAGAATTCAAATTTTGAATTCTTTTGGCATGCCTAATCTCTTGGTTCGGGTATTCAAATAGCCTTGAATTTTTTTTTTGATTTTGACAAATCTTTGGTTGACTTGCTCTGACTTCTTGCCAATTTAGAGTTTGGTCATTGTTGATTTTACTTGGTCTTTGTCGGTTGACTTTTGTCTTCTTGTCATTGACTTTTGAGTTTACATCTTTGACTTTGGTCTTCATGAGTTGGATAATATTTAAATGATCTTTTCAAGGTCTATGTCTAAATTTCAAAATTTAAATATATGGTAGATGAATTATTTAATGACATTATGACAATTGTATGTAATTTAG
This sequence comes from Berberis vulgaris, assembly GCA_963556465.1. Classification (NCBI taxonomy): domain Eukaryota; kingdom Viridiplantae; phylum Streptophyta; class Magnoliopsida; order Ranunculales; family Berberidaceae; genus Berberis; species Berberis vulgaris. The sequence continues at coordinate 11,563,295 of OY747132.1, read as the reverse complement.
GGGAGCAAGTTTGAAAAATAATTGTAGGCCATGCCATAAAATTCAAACAAAATACAATGGTTTTGTTAAATATGAACCACTGACTTTGTAAGGGACATGATAGAAATTGAAAGTTTTAGCTGATGGCATATGCAGTAAAAGAACCACTTTATTTGATTGAAGTAAAAAAAGACAACCCTAGTGATGTTCCAGTGACACCCGTATTCTTTTCTGAACAGTGACTGAAAAGTCAAGGTATTGAAGTCATCTCGCCTTAAAAGAACTTTTATTATTGTTAAATAGATGAACAATGTGAAATTATGTTGGACTAAACTTAAAATTTGGATCCGAATGTACATGATTACACATGACATGTTTTTGTTTTATTTGATTTGTCTCAAACATGATGAGAACGTTGTATTATGGGCGAGGGTATTTTCGAAATTCAAAACATGTCGGACAATGGATTCATTGTCATGCTACAATGAATCTCAAATTTAGATATAAAAGTAAATGGCAGGTAAAAAATAACAAAATTAACATGCATTAGGTAATGGTCCATGTTTTTTAAAGTCAACAACAACAACCCATGGGTTTGCAATAAATTTCGAATCCCATTACTTGACTTCGTTTCAAGTGAGGAAAAAGAAACATCTTTGGATGAGTGTAAACTCCCTAATAATAAATGAAATGGATTTTATCGCCATATAGAGCTACTAATTTATTATTATTATTACTATTATTTCATGTTTTTCCTTTTTTTAATAATATTTTTCCTAATTTGGAGTGCAAATACATTTATAAAATAACTCACTAGTAGCTTAACCGTCTATGCATTTCGGTTCCATACCCTATAATGTCAAAAGGTAAGAGTTCTAAGGGTGTAGGCTTAGAGCTAGCAAAATTTTGCTGTGAAATACTTTCAAGCGTAAAGATTGCTTAATGGTGAGTCAAATAAATAAAAATTTATGAAACAATGAGAAATAAGTCGAATTTTGCAGTTAAACATTTGAAATCATAATTTAACTAAGAAAAAATTATTCCACACAAAACATGTCGGTTGGGATGCATAACCCTAACATAATTGCTTAACTAGTCCAGTTTATAGAAAAAAAATGTATATATATCTTACCAATTATTTAGGGAATTCATAAAAAAAAACCCCAAGTTTTACTAAAAAAGCCCCAGAGAAAAAAAAAAACATGTTTTTGTTTTCAAGACGTGTTTTACTTAACCCCACCCTGTCCTAATTACACCCCAAATAATTTAAAAACTTACTAGAAAATTCCCAACCCTAGAAAACTACAACAAGCCAAGTTGTATAGTTTTAAACCCCATACTCAAACTAAATCCATCTTCTTCCTAAAAAAAAATCATAAAGATGGATGGAATATATGGTCATGCTTTCTAGCATTCACTAGCCAAAAATAATGAGCATGAAAATCTGGACTAGTCATCGATTTGAAAATCGCATAACTATCTATTGTCATATCAAATATTTACCATATGGTTTAGGTTGGTCATGCTAGTCTAATGTTGAACTTGTTTAAAGATGATCGCCGTTGGTCATCCACTTTGAAATCGCATGACTTGTTTCGAGTCATGCTTGATATTTTTCGGATGAGTATTGTTGAACATGTTAGTTTAAAGTTTGACTTTTGTAGGTACTAAAAATCTTAGATAGAGAACTTGATGTGCAGAAGTGTGGTTGCATTGTTAAGAAACCACACGTGGTATCGTGTGTGATCATGAGTTGTCTAACAACGACAACATTCATAATTGAGTTTTTATTCTTACATGATTTACATTTTCTATTTAAATTTGTTTTTTACTACATGATGAGGCACAATGAATGAGTCATAATATAACATGTCTCGTATTCAATATTTTCAAATAAAACACAACATGACTAGTTTTGGTCACATGCTTAAACAAAAATTTAAAACATGGCCAAACCTAGTCATGTGATTTCAAAAATAGTGATTGGGTTTGGTCATATTTTCACCAATTTTTATTTTATATACATGACCAAAACCAGTCATTAGTTTACAATCGCATTGTGGCTTTTTCACAAAAAAATTAAAACATGACCAAACCTTTTTTTTTTTTTTTGTTCAAACACGAAGATGTTTATTAATGAAAGAAAGGGAAAACAAATTACAAAGAGAAACATTCCTATATCAAGGAATGCCAAGACACTATGAAAGTGTCAAAACCCAACTCCCTAAACAAATTACATGCCGTACCCATCCTCCACAGCAATTCTCTAATCTCGATAAAGATAGAGTGCTCTGATCTGTTGAGTCCTTCAAATACCCTTTTATTTCTTTCTTTCCACACACACCACATGAGAACGTGAGGGACCCTACGCCATAACCACTCCCCCCGACGGGAAGGATTAGCTTGAGACCACCAACTTAGCCAATCTAAAATGGAGCCTTCAAACATCAAACTCAAACCGAATTCCGCCAAGAAACTGCTCCAAATGGATTTGGAGAAACTGCAGTGAAGCATCAAATGGTCCAGTGTCTCGTCAAATTCATTGCAAAGCACACAAAGACTCCCTGTGAGGATTCCTCTTTTTCTTAACCTATCTTTAGTCAAGAGCTTCTCATGCAAAACTGACCAACTAAAGAAATTAATCCGAGGAAAAATGTTTTTCACCCATACCAGATTTTTGTGGGAGGAAATGAAGGGGTTAGAGTGGGTCTCATAATGAGATGCAGCCAACATATCTGAAAATTCTTTCACCGAGAAGCCCACACCTTTACCCTTCCACACCAAACTATCTGATCCCTCTGAGAGCATTTGTCTATCCAACAAATGCATTAGATTAGCGAACTCATCTAGTTCCCCAGTATTGAGGTGTCTTCGAAAGGAAAGATCCCAAGAATTGTCGTTAGACCAAAAATTGCTCACACTCCCATATTGATTGTTGTTAATGATAAACAACATTGGAAACAAATCTTTCAAAGATTGGTTACTACACCAAGGATCATGCCAGAAAGAGATGAGATCACCATTTCCACATTGGAGAGAGGTGTGAGGGTAGAAACCACTTGCGCACCGGGAGATGGACTTCCACAAAGAGCATCCGTAGGAAGTGTACTTAGTTCTCTTTTCCCAAACCCATCTATTGCGCCCATATTTGTCCATAATGAGAGATCTCCATAAATTATCATTTTCTTCTGCAAATCGCCAAAGCCACTTAGAAAGTAATGCAATATTGAAAGTGAGCACCTGACGAATGCCTAAACCACCTCGAGATTTAGGGCAACAAATTTTCTCCCAGCCCACTAAATGCATCTTTCTAGAGTTATGAGTAGAACCCCAAAGGAAATCGCGCATGATCCGTTCCATCTTGGCTGCAATTGAACAGGGAACCTTGATAAGAGACAGAATGAACACCGGGATAGAAGCTAATGTGGATTGTACAAGAGCTAGTCTGCCTGCTTTAGAGAGAAATTTGCGTTTCCAAGACGCTAGTTTCGATTCCATCCTTTCGATCGTCTCATCCCACACAGCTTTACTTTTGAAACTAGCCCCCAAAGGCATGCCCAAGTACTTAACTGGAAGATGACCAGCTGAACAACCCAATAAACCCGCCAACTGGTGCAGATGAGGGACATCTCCAATAGGCAACACCCTTGATTTGTGAAAGTTGATTTTCAGTCCTGAAATAACTTCAAACCAAAGCATAATTCTTTTAAGGGCAAGAACCTGAGAAGCGGAAGCATCACAAAAGAGGATAGTATCATCCGCATACTGGAGAATAGAGACAGGCGGACTTCCCTCCGCGACAGAAAACCCTCTCACTAGGCCAGCATCAACCGCTTTAAGAATCATTTGAGTTAAACCTTCTACTGCTATAGTAAAGAGAAGAGGAGACAGAGGATCGCTTTGTCGCAGGCCTTTCGAGCTATTGAAAAACCCGTGCAGCTGACCATTAATTTTCAGCGAGAAATTAGCTGTAGATCTGCAAGTGTGAAGCCACTGAATCCATTTGGCGTCAAACCCCATGCGAGCCATTACCAAATCCAAGTATCTCCAAGAGACGTTGTCAAAGGCTTTGGAGAAATCTAATTTGATAACGAGCCCTGGAACTCCTTGTTTTTTCCTAGAATCAATAATTTCATTGGCAATCAAAGGGCTATCAACCACCTGTCTTCCACTGACTGCTGCACTTTGAAAAGGAGAAATGACTGAATGAAGAACTATTTTCAATCTGTTAGCCAACACCTTGGCAATGATCTTATAGGCCCCATTCAAAATACTGATAGGTCTAAAATCTTTTACTGTTCGCATTCCCGCACATTTAGGAATGAGCGAGATGATAGTGGTGTTCAACCGCCAGTCAAGAAAATTTCTCGAGTTAAATTCTGCAACAACTTTCAGAAAATCAATTTTGATTACCTCCCACATATTCAAATAGAACACCATAGAGAATCCATCAAGAACTGGAGAAACTTCAGTTTTTAGCTCTTCCATTGCCGCTCTAATTTCCATCTCCGAAAAATTATCTACCAAGGCAGTAGCCGTAGACTGAGAGATAGACTTGAAGGTAATCCCCGAGAAGAAAGGTCGCCACTCCTCCTTTTCATGGAACAACTCCTTGAAATGAGATATCAAGAGTTCTCTGATACTGACTTCATCCACTACCAACTCCTGACCCATGCTAAGAGCTTCAATGGAGTTAAACAGTCTGCGTCTGTTAACCAAGGTATGGAAAAATTTGGACCCCTGATCCATATGACGAACCCAGTTGACTCCTGATCTGATCCTCCAAAACTCCTCATCCCTTTTGATTAAAGTTGCCCACTCTTGATGTAGCTGCACTCTACAAGACCTCTCCTCAACAGTCAGGTCCCTGATCTCTTCATCAGCATCAATGTTAGCAATTAAAGCAGAGATATTTTGAATACATAAATTTGTCTTACCCCAAACTTTAGTCCTCCAACTTTTGAGATTGCATCTGAGAGCCTTAAGCTTCCACCATAAACAGTAGCCAGGGTGGCCAGAGACTACTGAGTTGTTCCACCAAGCTTTCATCTCCTCTGCCAGGGTAGGGTGATCAAACCAACCGTTATCAAATGAAAAAAGGCGAGTACCACCACCAACAGACGAGTTCGCAAGCAAAATCGCGTGATGGTCAGAACCTGCTGTACCCTTGAGCCATTCAACTTTATCACCAAATTTGTCAATCCAATCCACCGAGGCTAGAAATCGATCAAGTCAACAAAGGATAGGAAGATCTCTTCGATTTGACCATGTGAATTTTCCCCCTTTTAGACTGAAATCGGCGAGTTCCACCTCATTAATGAATTGATTGAATTTCTGCATGCTCATGGACCTCCTCCTGCATCCTTTTTTTTCATTCATATGACGGACAACATTGAAGTCACCCGCTAACACCCATGGCGATTGCACCCAACCAGCAATGTCATATAGTTCTTCCCAGAAGTGGTCTCTAAGCGAAGGATCACATGGACCATAAATGTTAGTCCCTGACCAAATTGAGTTATCCGAGATCATTTGGAATTGAATAGAAAGGGAAAAAGCCCCTTTCAACACTTCCCTCATCTGCAAAAGATCAGCGTCCCAAAAAGCTAAAATGTCGCCCGAGCTGCCAATGGATTCCACCATAGCCCAATCAAAAGAACTATCACCCCACAATTTTCTGATAAATTCTCTAGAACATCTCTCCAATTTCGTTTCCTGAACGAAAACAAGGTCTGGACGGTTTTCTGTAATTAATCTACGACAACCCCTTTGCCGCTCAGTATTTCCGAGCCCCCTACAGTTCCACGAAAGAATTTTGAGGTTCATGTAAAACCTTCAAACCCGGGGTTGTTGCATTTTTCCATTGCTTTGTCAGATATTGTACCATGCGCTGCAACTTGAACCATATCTAAAGCCCTGTTTTCATCCTGATTGAGGTCCACTCCCACTGTCAAGCCAATTTCTTTGAAAGCCGAACGATCTGATGCTTCTTCCTGAGTCGAATGACAGTCAGAGACAGAATGCTCCGCACTGTCATTGACCCTAGAAACAAAACTTAAAAACCCAAGATTTTCCGTCTGTGGGACCTCGAAACCTGGTGGAGCGCCTACGTGGTCTGGGGTAGATGAGAAACTCTCCACCTGAGAAACACATAGATTTGTAGACAAACCATGGGCTTCAACACATTGTTCTAGTAAGGGCTCGAAACCCGGAGGGTAAGGTAAAGATACCGAAACATCCTGGGTATGATTGGAAGACTCTCCCCTTGTCAGCCCAGCAGGGGCACTACAACCTTTAAGTTCTACCTGCCCTGCTTTGTTGGAAGAGCTTGATTTGTTGGATCTCTTTTGCAGCATGAACCTAGATCTGGTAGGAAAGACTTAGAAATTGGCCCATTCAGCGGCTCTGTCACGCTGTGCTTTCCTTGCCAGCTTTCGATCCCTGCGGGCATGCATTGACATCTTGGTCAAAAGAGGGTCCAAGTTGAAGACATCTTCTTCCACCGCTTCTAGAACCCTCCAATAATTGCCAGCTGTTGGTTGATCAGTAGACTTGGCCAAGCTTTGTTTCGAAAAAGACTTAGGTCCTTTGCTGGGTGAGGGCCCAACAATACCTTTGCCTTTATCCTGCTGAGATGGACGAGCTGACTCAGATAGCGAGTTTCCAACTTTACCTGCTGAAATGACACGAGAAGCAGGGAAATGGGGAAGCATTGGGTAGTGCTGGGGAGACTGAACACTCAGTGTCGGCATCCTAGGAGGCGGGTCGAATGCTTCGCATGAGGACACGTGTGGAGAGTTAGTGAAGACCAAGAAAGCTGTGTGTCCAAACGGAAGAGCAACAGGTGACCACTGAATCACTGACTCAGGCAACTCTATCAACGACCTTGCAAGATTCTTTCTTGCCACGGGATCTGGAGGAAGATGTTTGCCCCATACTTGGGACAAGAAATCAAGGGGAGAATCCCGATGAATAGAAGTTGTTGCAATGAGACCCTTACTGGCAATCGGGGTAGGGCTCACACTGGAGGGATAAGTGGCCACTACCTCCACAAAGGATCTGTTGCGCAAGGGTGGGACAACACTAATACCTGGCAGAGTTGAAACCCCATCTTTTCTAACTTGCTGCTTAGGATAAGGCTGAGGCACCTTATTCAGAACCATCTCATTCATAGCTTGGGCGAGTTGTTTCCAGCCTGTTCCTTCCACGCCAGCTGGCACCCTGATAGTTTTGGACCCTGATCCCCAACCCACCAAAATAGAAAGGAAGATTCCTCCTATATTGGCCTCTTTCACCATCATAACCCATCTATTGTTGATTTTCCAACTGGCTGAGAAGGCATTTGAGCCTGATTCCACAGCTTTCTTAAGCTGAAACTCAATCCATTTTCCCATCTGCAATTCGACAAAAACTTTGATTCTAACCCTCGAGCTCGATTCAAGTAACAACAAACCTCCTCTTGACTTTTTTATCCCAAATTCTTTCCCATCAATTTTCAATAAACGAAAATTTCCTTCTTTGAACTCCATCTCTCCCAAGATTTAGCACAAATTTACAAACATACAAGCACAATTTCACAAGCATACAAGCATCATAGCAATACGAAGATTAGGAATAATTGCAAGATCTTACTTGTTGCCGTAAAATTGCCAAATGTGTTCCAAAGTCTGAAAAAGAGCTCACCGCGATCGCATGGCTCACCACCGTCAAGCCCCGGAGATGGCAGAACGAAAAGAAGGAAGAGGCTCTTGTGAGATTCCTCGAAAACCCCCTCACCACTGCGAGATCCACCTCAACTTCGAAAACCACCTTCGAATACCCCTTTTCACCTTCGAAAACCCCTTGCAATGTTGAAAACCACCTTCGAAAACCTAATCATGCAATTTCAAAACTAGTTATTGGGATGGGTCCTCTTTTCACCAATTATATATATGCACACACACAAGTGACCCAAACTAGTTATTAGTTTTACAATCTCACGACTGGGTATGGTCTCTTTTTACCAAAAAAAATTTAAACATGACCAAACCCAATCATGCGATTTAAAAAAATAGTGATTGGGTTTCGTCATCATTTTGCCAATAATTAGTTTTACGATTGCATGACTGGGTATAGTAATCTTATAACCCAAAAAATTAAAATATGACCAAACTATCACGTGATTTCAAAACCAGTGATTGGGTGTGGTCATCTTTTCACCGAATTTTTGTTACAATTTTTGAAAACCACTAATGCAAGTTTAAAACTAGTGATAAATGTTTATGGTCCTTTGATAAATGTTTTTAGATTAATTATATTCAATTGAGTCATCAGATGTTAACAACCCAATTCAAGACAGTTGAGCAAAATTTTGAGATTCAATCTATGAAACTCTAAATGTTCTACTGAAAATTTTTAAATGCACCAAATTCCATTTGTAATTTTAATAAATCTGCTAGTGCAAAACACCAACTAATCGACAAAAAACATAGCGTTTAATATCCTTTATTAACCTATCACAGGATGAGCTTAACACATGAAACTCATCAATTACAATATTTTTCGCAAAAGCAATAGTTATTGAGGGGAGATGGTTGATCTACACAAAACCCTGAAGTATGATATTGTTGGTTGCACTTCTGATTGCATTCAGCTCTTGTTGTACAAACTCCCATTGGAATTGGGCATGGTTTTGATGGGGACGCCGGTTGTAAGGTCGACACCACTGTATAACATACAACATTAGCATCATATACAGTACTGTTCCTTCGTCTAATATATGGGTAGATGTTTAATAGAAAAACAATTGAAACTAAAATAAATATACAAACCTGAGACCAAGAGCACCTGGAGGAGAAGAAAGCAAACACTGATTGATAACTTATTCATTTTATGGATCTTAACAATTAAGGACGACAAGCAATGAATAGAAGCCAAAATACAACCTATTTATAATCATTATTTCTCAAATTAATTTGCATCAAGAAGTCTACTTTTAGTGCTTTATTAAAATTTTAAAAAATATATATTTTAGCAGTCAAAGCTCAATTTAATTAGTCAAAATTCAACTCGATAGGTCATTAATATCAAACTAAATTAGTCAATTAGTTGAGTTAATAAATAATCAGCAAATATAATAGGGATAGACATTAAAAAAGTCAAGGTCAAAATGTCAAATGAAAGTTTTGAAATATATATATATATATTTACTTATTTTTATAAGAAATAATAAATTCAATTTTGGCCAGTAAGATGTCATGCATAAGTATCGATTGAATGACATGAACCTTAGGTACTGAGAAAGTGCTCGAAGTACTACATTCATTAGTGAATTTGTTATAAACATATGTTCCTATGTATATAAAAAATATTTCAAGAAATTAACACTTTCTAGATGATAATCACCATGAGACGTATTTATGCTCTCTAGAGACTTAACTCAAATTTTATTAGGAAACAACGCTCTTTTCTTCTATACGCACTAGGTGAGACTGCCAAGAGTGTTCTTGCAGCTTTACACTCAATCCATAAAGAGCATAGTACTCATTAAATGTTTCACAAACCGATCCTATATATCCAACCGCAACAGGAAAACATGCATAAAAGTGTATGACTAATTAAGGATAATTGTCTCCCACGCAAATAATCTATGACATGTTCTTCCTTTTAAACCCGGTTCTTAGGATTTCTAGTTTTCAGATAGGATTACCATCACAAATTTTTATATATCCATAAGCTTTTTTAAAGCGTTCCACACACTTCCATGCTAAACCTTTGGCAAAGGGATCTGCAAGATTATCTCCCGATCTTACAACGTCAATAGGAACTAGTATTTAAAATGTGGATATATCCTTGAAATAATTCTAGGATGTATATCAGATATGTTGAACTTAGATAAGGATTTTTTTTATTATTAATTTTTTTTTTGTTAAAGTTTCATATGACTAAATATCATGGATATTTGAGGATATATCGAAAATATTGACTGACATTCTGCCAAATAATTAAAATTTTAATTATAAATCAAATTTAATCCAGTTCAGAGTTTTTAAATTAAATCATGAAATAATTTAGTACACATTAACCTTCTGTAAGAATAGTGAAGATTAGTGTAAACCTACACTACCTAAATAATTAAAAATTTTAAAAAAACCATAAAGAGTAAAAAAAAAATAGAAATATTTAGTCATTAAAATAAAAAGCAAATATTTTTTAGGTATTAGCACATTGAGACAAAAAATGGTTTTTACTAACTTAGAAGAACCCCCTTAGTTTTCATTATAAAATAAGGACACTACATACACGTGACTAAATTAAAACTATATATACCATTCGAGCTGAAATTGAAGAAAATAAAAAATCAATATCAGAAACAATGTCTCAAAGTTCATACTCGTTTCAAATTGTGTGCCTTGAGATCTGTACTAAATGGGATAAAAAAATTTCTTTATCATGAAGCGAGTGAGGGCCCACCTTGGATACGACAAAAGCCAGCTGGTAGAAGTGTTTCTCGATCGGAAAGATAAAGTTGCCGCAACTGAGAAAGGTCTTGTTTCTGGACTTCATGGTGGTAGACGCGCCATCTACCTACAACCTTATTTTGTAACGACCATGGCTCTACCAGATGGAAGCGGTAGTCTCCATCCTTCACTAGTGCGTTAAGTATACCCCTAACCACGAAGGAACAATATGTGGAGACCAACCTACGGCGCGAGGCTGCCATTACACCGCACTGAAACAAATAAAGTGCTCCCAGATCCAACTGAGTCCTACAGAGAAGTCTGAACCAGTGCCAGGTCGAAGAACGGCTGAATCGTCATAGTCAAGAGGAACGGAGAGGCCAAGGAAAACGGGAACACAACCCCCTGACCTTCTGTCGATACGGAGATAAACCCCCTACAAGGTTTACTTTTCAGTAACCTCTGTAATGCCAACAAAGCCCAATAGTCCGTTGAGAACACTAACGATCCACAAGGGCCATCCGAATTCGCATCAGGCCAGTATCAATCTCTTTCCGTCAACAATTAGTCTTTTTCAATTATTTATTTCCCTTTCCATAGTCAATGTAGAGTTTTGGTTCTTAAAGACTTATGTGACTTGCAATCATTTAAGAAATAAAAAAGAATTACGAAAACGAACTCTATTGATTACTGGAAAGATGTAACAACAAGCGCCTTGAGACGGATACAAACGACTACATACTACAAACATCTGAATTCAGTGCGACATGAAGTAAAGACTCGCTTAGACGATCCAACTACATAAGGTACTGAAAGAAGATTTCACTTCGCAACCTCTTTGAGCATATTGGCATGAGCAAGAGCAGGATGAAACATCACGTTCTGTTCAATTCCTCAACAGTGTTGTAACGACCCGATCCACATGGTATGATATTGTCCGCTTTGGGCTTAACCATCCTCACGGCTTTAAAACACGTCATACCAAGAGGATCCAACCTCGCACATATATAACACATACCCTTCCCTCACCTAGGCAATGTGGGACTATAACACCTAGGTCTTGATTGTGACAGCCTTGTGTGGGCGGACTCTGAGGCTGACGAGCTACGATGTCTTGGCGGGCGGTAAGGCTGGTAGGCTACGATGTATGGGCGAGCTCAGAGGCTGGCAGGCTACCTAGGTGTTATAGTCCCACATTGCCTGGGTGAGGGAAGGGTATTTTCTATATATGTGCGAGGTTGGATCCCCTTTGTATGACGTGTTTTAAAGTCGTGAGGGTGGTTAAGCCCAAAGTGGAAAATATCATACCATGTGGATTGGGACGTTACAACCACAACCTGATTCCGACGGTTTGCCACGGGACCATTATTTTTCGGCGTGGCCGCTGAACCCTCCCAAATTTGTAGCTTGGTGCACTCAGGTGTAGATAATTTGGATGGTGGGAGCCTAGTCAGTCCTGAGCTGATTTCGATGGCTTGCCACGGGACTACTACTTTTCAGCCTAGTCACCAAACCTTTCTTGAATTCATAGCCCCCACCGCGCGGGGAGGGTGGAGATGGTTCGAAAGGTGGGAGCCTAGTGAGTCCTGAACTAATTTTGTCGGCTTGCCACAGGACCACTGCTTTTTAGCCTGGTCGCCAAACCTTTACTCCCTGAATCTGTAGTCCGCTCTGCTCGGACATAAATGATTTGGAAGGTGGGCGCCTAGTAAGTTCCGAACTTATTCTGACGGCTTGCCGCGAGACCACCGCTTTTCAATCTGGTCGCCAAACGGGAATCTAGCTGAGTCAGCGTCTGCACACTCAAATGGATTGACGGTCTAATGTTAAGCAAAGGTCACTCACGCTGATACAAGGATCGTACGACCAGTGCCTAGATAAAAGCTACTTAGGATGCCAACCCAATCTTACGGTGCCTGACTCGACACGAACACTCTGATATGCATGCTCGACCATCACGACTCGCTCATAGTAGCAACTACAACTGACTGGTCAGACAAGCAAGGTAACTCTTAAGCAGCTTACCTTGGGGTCATAGCACAACTCGAATGACTGAAACCCCAACTAAACTGTTCATAACAAGCCCACTTTCGGACATGACTACACCGCGATGACCTCGAGTCATTCACAGCACAAAGTGGTCAAACTCTCTACCACAGACAGACCAGTCAACGTCCACAGACATGTCGATGTTAATCTCGTAGGGTAGCGAAGCCTTACTATCAGCCCTGTTGCGCAGAATCCCATACCAAATGTAGAAAATAGTGTTAATCTTTCTACTTTTCGTAATCCTCCACACGTTGTACAACTGGCTAGGGGTCATAGTAGTCAAACTCCATGTCTTTCCAAATATATTAGACACAAGCATCCTCTGGATAACACGAATCCTGGGTATAAAATCACTGGAATGATGTTTAGTGTACACGTTCACATTCTTTCCAAACAGCATCAAGCCGGCCTCATTTTTAAATTCTTCCTTCTCCCCTTCCTTGAGCACTTGAGAAATGGAGTGATCTTCATGAAATTCCAGACCCCAAATCTGAGCAATATCTTGGAGAGTGTCAAAGAACTATGTTATCCTGACAGCAATATTGAAAATAAGAGCATTGTAGTCAATATTATTGATGTTTGCATAGAATTATCTTACTAGACTGAGGCAACAATGAGCATCTTTGAAAAGAAAAAAAATCCCAACTTTGGTTGTGATGATGTGTTCATTGACATGATACACCTTCCCGCATTTCAGATCCACTGCATGCTCAAGACCAACTTTGCAAGCTTTCAATGATTAGAAGAAGTCCATGCTTGCCCTTTAGTTAGAAACTTTTCGTCACCAAGCAGTATTTTATCTTGATCACAATTCAATTTTGGAAGTCCCATTAGAAATTCAAAATGAACATGATCATGTTCTCCTTCATCATGTTGTTTTTCCATTTATTTTTTCTCTGGTCATTGGTTCAATAGGCACCACTATTTTCACTAAGTTTCTCTTTAGGACCTTCAGATCTCAAACAAAGAAGTTGTTTAGTCTAGATTCAACTCTCAATTTGCTCACACAGAGATATTATGGAGAGATTTTTTCTTGAACAATGGGAAGGAACTTGCTCTTGTTCTTGCTGGATTTGTTGCTCTTGAATAGCTCTAAACAAGGATTGTGATTTTGTTTTTCGAATTAATTTCGGTCCCATGATTTTATGAAATATTTCGTGAAATATTTTGTTTTGTAAAAAAATGCAAAAAATTTCAATTGTTATTTGGTACTTAACAATACAAGTTATGCATTTTAACTCTTAAATGCTAAATAAAAGTCTCACACGAATTATAGTGTCAAACAGACTACATATTACATAAGAATCACTCACATAACATACTTTTAATACAAAAATAACATTGTAGCAGGTTAAAATACACATAGGTTCTAACAAGTTTTTCTTCAACTCCTAAAGTTAATGAAGGCAAATGGGGATGCAACTATTTATAGACTGATCTTGGATGCCTGAATCGACTTTACTATCTTCATATTTGCTTTTCAAAATGGCTAGATTCATAATATATCTCTGCTTTATCAAAACAGTCGTCTGTTGATAGTGACACTTTATGGGTGAAGTCGACTTTGCTCTACTCATACAGACAACTTTTTATAAAAAAAAATAAAAAAAAAGTTTTCTCTTAATCACATGTCATTGTACTTAACATGGACTTCTCCTATACGTACATGAGCATGTCCAAAGTGATGGAATATTCATTCTCATGTAAGAGGATTTTCCAAATTCAAAAATTTAATTTTGATTCCAACACATTTCTGCCTCCAAATTGCTTTTGACACTTTATTTAAAATTTGAGCATCCATAAGCTTTTTTTCCATTGTCTTCTAATGTCACTTGACACGGTCCACCTTCTTGGTCTTCAACCATCTTGGACATGTCTCCTTGAAGTTTTCACATTCTTTGAAAACTCTTAATATATTTGATTTTGGTCTCTTGAATTTACTTTGTCTTTGGTTGACTTTGACTTTGAATTTGATTGACGCATGATTTGATTTTTCTTCTTTCATTGTCGCCTTTGGTTGAGTCTTAACGATCGCATTTGAAAGATCCAATTTCATCAACCACTCACAACCCAGTATGTATGACTTTACAATTCAGTCAATACATTTTTACAATAATTTTTTCTTCAACCTATATTGGTTTTACAAGCTTAACCAATATTATTTTTGTATTAATGCACGAATAATATTTTCATAAAGCACCATGGATCTCTCACAAAGGATATGAGTTTTTGAGTGGGTGAACATATCTCTCAACAAGAAGGCCAAGGGGAAGGGCTTCGCAAACTTGAACAAGAGAAATATGAAAGATTTGAAAGATGATCCAAAGATATGGATCTCGTTTCTTATTTATATAACCAGTCTGGAATGAGTAAAGTCGACTTCTCTGTCTCCACCATTTGCTTATCAGAGTGGCTTATTGCTTTGTCAGAAAGGCTCTTTGTTGAAAATGACTTTTCAAGGGGTGAAGTCGACTTTGCTTACCTCAAACAACTTTTTAAAAACAAAATCTTCTTATTTGTCACATGTCTTTATAATTGACATGGATACTTCCTTTAGCACATGAGAATGTCTTTAGAGAGAATATTAATTCTCAAATGAGTGAAATATCCAAATTCATACTTTGAAATTTGGTTCCTACTTATTTTTGCCTTCAAATAGCTTTTGGCAGAACATTTGAATTTTGACAATCCATAAGCTATTTTTAGCTTGTCTTGGTCTTCATAGGTTTGACACATCTTCATGAGTTGACTCTAATCTTCTTGTCCTTTGACAATGTCTTCATGAGTTAGATAACACTGAAATGATTTTTATAAAGCATAGTCCTAATTCCAATAACTTGATAAATGATTTATACTTCCCTCGTATATTTTTACATTGTTTTGGAATAATTCGTAAATATATTGTCGCTATTTATTTATTTAACTATGGATTTGACAATTTAATTGTTAAAACTACCATTTCTCCAATGGTCAAGGTACTTTTTCATTTTTTCCTCCCCTATGAGAAGTCTTGGAATGAGTATGTTTCATTTATATATTTGTTTGTAATCCATAAGCTATTTTTGGTTTGTCTTTCTTCATAGGTTTGACATGTTCAATCTTCTTGTTATTTGACAATATCCTCATGAGTTAGATAACACTGAAATGATCTTTACAAAACATAAATCTAATCTCAATCACTTAATATACGATTTATATTTTTATTGTATATTTTTACATTATTATGGCATAATCCCCATATACATTTTCACTATTTATTTATTTAACTAAGGAAATGACAATTTAATTGTTAAAACTACCATTGCTCCAATTGTCAAGGCACTTTTTCCATTTTCCTCCCCTATGAGAGGTCTTGGAGTGAGTAGGTTTCATTTATTTATTTGTTTGTAAATTATTTTATTTTTTTGAGCCAGATTGCATAAATACTAAATTAAACAAACCACATAATTTGTTACAGCCTTAGATCCATCATGGGCTTCAAAATTAAATTGTCTAGAAAAAAAAAAAAAAAAAAAAAAGATAAAGTTAAAATGTGTCCTTAAACTGAGATGCAAAAACGCACTGTGGACACTCACACCCAAGCTTCCACCAGCTTCAAAGATTCTGGATCCATGTTTGCTGACATAATTAAATCAGTCCAAAGGTACTTGTGTGGTCATCATGAGAGACCAACATCAGCAAATATGAGTATTGCTTGTTCTGTATAATGTCTGCTGCTAGTTCTAGTCATGTTGAATTGTTTTGATGCTTCCTGTTGGTCTTGCTTTAAGGTCTGATCTCGTTTGTGGAAGGCCTTCTCACCTCTACTCCACATTCTCCAAGTTTGCCTGCTTGTAATCTGTGGATTTGGTTCAACCTGTTGGAAACATTTCACGTTTCTAGCCTGCCAAAACCATCAACAACAATATCAACCTTACTAATAATTAGGCCAATATCTAGATGATTTTGAATGAGCAGCAGCCAAATAAAATCAAAGATAGAACCATTGTATTTGATTTTTACATAAATATGGTATTAAGACAAATATTTTTTCCTTTTCCTTTTATGTGAAATGACCTCATTTTTTGTCTTCGAATACCCCCCCCTTAAATTGTAGAGATGACCTCGCTTAATGCCTTCAACTCTTTTCATCGGAAAGCGTTATCTTCTACGTAATATACATGAGAATCTTCAGAATCAGGGACGCTTAAAGGTCTCATGATTCACTAATGAAGCACAAACAACATTTCACAAAAAGACCATCAGATTTCGTTATTTTTTTTCCTTCTCTTTTTCAATGGTTTTAACTTTTGCAACTCTGCCAATATATTGAGGTGAGATTTGGCAGGCACATTATCCAATTTGTGACAATCAATCAATCAAATAACAAACTGAAATACAAAGTATTTTTCCCCATTACCAATTTAGGTTTTTTCTTTATTACATGATTAATTGAAAAGTTGGGAAAAAAACTCAATCAAATTAAGGTTATAATTTTGATTTTATTTATAATGTCTAATACTAAAGAGATACTACATGGATTGTGATGCCATAACAATCAACAATTATATTGACAGGTGCAGACTAGGGGGAGACCAGGCTTTGCATCCTGTTCGCAGTATCCCACACCGTTTGAATGTGTTGTCTTACATTGTTGCGAGCAAGCACCTGCGCTTATGCACGGTCCCAAGGTACTGTAACATGTTTTTGCATTCACTGTACCTGATGTTATAAGATTCATACACATCATTAGAACAAATTCAAACTCGATGAGCTTTTGGAAGAATTCTAATATATGTTTAATTGAAACTTTGAATATCAAATAAATATGTTGAGACCCTTAAAAAACACATAAATTCACACGTGAAAGGGTCGAACCCTGGCAAGAAGTATATTTGCTCATCCTAAAATAAAATTAAATAGGTAACTGGAAAAGATGAGAATATTGCACAGAAAGAGAAAACCAAACATACCTAAGACAATAGCAGCAAGGAGAACAAAGATGCAAAAATGGGTAATTGAGACTAGCTTAGCCATCTTAAATCTTGAGACTCTTAATTTGTAAATGATAAGAAACCTGCCTACTGAACACATATTTATAAGTCATTCAAAGGTTGATTTGCTTTGGATAATAAAAGTCAAAACAATGACTTTTTGAAGCTTTCTAAGGTTTCAAGAAAATACTGCACAAAAAAAACTTCTTAATTTGTGAATTATGTTGAAAGTATTTTAATAATTGGAACACTATCTAACGGCAATGAGATTAATGTGTTGTGAACAGTTTGACCAATTTTTGTAACTTTCTTATTCTTAGAGTCAACATTTATACTACAAATCAGTTAGGTGTTTTATTATTTATAAGGATTTGGAAATAAAATGAAAATAAGACCGAGAGTTGAGGTTGAGATTCATTCTCTACAATGGCTTGTTTGAAAATGTGAAACATATAGAATGACAAAAAAAAAAAAAAAAAACATAAAACTTAAAATGAGTGGAATAAAGATATTATTTGTGTTCTCAAAATGAAAATTTTCATAACTATCTACATAGTTGTCGAATTTTTGTAAAGTTGGTATTGTTGGAATGCATTTTTTGAAGATTTTCCAATACAATCATTGATTAATACAAATGCATGTTTGTAAATATGAAGTATGCAAAAGGGCAAAAGATAAGGAATGTAAAACTTAAAATGAATGGAATGTACATGTGGCAGAGAGAGAAAATATGTGTTTTTTTATAGTATTGAATATTGTCATAATTTTCTATAGGGCTGAACAGGAAACCGATCAAACCGCATTAAATCGAACGAACCAATCGGTTTGGTTTAAATTCGGTTCGGATCGGTTTCGATTTAAAAAAATTCAAAACCGAAGTAGTCGGTTCGGTTTTCGGTTTCTATGTGATTTTAACTGACCAAACCGAACCGACCAAATATATATAATAAATAATATATATTTTATATATAAATAATACAATATGTTTAAAATAGTCGATCGGTTCGATTTTATTTCGGTTCGGTTACGGTTTGCATAAATTAGAATCGGTTCGGTTTCGGATCGGTTTTGTTAATGGTTGGTTCGGTTTCGGTTTGAAAATTTTAAAACCGACCTAAGTCGGTTCGGTTCATGGTTTAGGTGAAAAACTGAACCGTCGATTCGGTTTTCAGCCCTAATTATCTACATAGTTGTCAAATTTTTAGTAAAATTAGTATCTTTGGAGCATATTTTTGAAATATTTCCAATACAATCAATAATCAATACAAACGCTTAAAATTTTAACATATGTATTTTATGTTAGACAAAACATCAAATACATTTGACGCCGTACGTATATTCAATATTTTCTCGAAGGAAATAACTAAATGTTCATTGAAACCAAGATCGCGAACTTCATATATTGACGAAGTCAAAGTTTGGGGAGAACTCACTTCTACAGTTTGAAAATGTTTTTTTTTTCTTCTTAATTTCAATCGAATTTAATCCTAATGCTATGATCCACTTCCTATAGTGCCAATGACACAAGTAATAATATGCTAGTCTATATAATAGGTATAGACTATTTGACACCACTTCTATATAATAGGTAGAGACTATTTTCTCCCACACCACCACCTAGTTTTTTTTCTCTCTCATACCACTCCCTTTTGTCCCACACAACCACCTATTTTCCACACCACCAAACTCAAACATGCATAAACTCTCTCTCTCCCTGCCAAGTTCATCTTCTTCCCCCCACTTGACTGAGTTTCCCACTTCCACAACCATCACTCTCTCCCTCATTATCTCAACAGTTTCCCTAAAATTGGAATCATTTTTCCCCGTTCGTAGTTGGTATCATTCAAACAAAATGAAGGGTATTGCCCCTGAAAACAGTATATTGTCCCCGACTTTGGGCAAATTTATTTGCACAATTGATACCAATTCTCAAGCTCATCAAAATTGTACTACTCTTAGTTATCTAATCAACACAATTTGAATGAGTTAAAAATGTTTGAATAAAACAAGTTGTGGTCATTTTACAACAATCACTCAAATTTGTCCAACAAAGAAAACATGTATTGTCTTTGACTTTGGGCCAATTTATACTAATGATACATGAAATCGTCCACCGATCATTGCCATACATGTGGCTCAAGTCACCATAAATGCTGGAGAGTTGTTACGAAGGCTTAAGTCGTCATAAATATTGATGTACCGTTACGAAGGAGATGGAGGGAATCATTCTCATTTCAATGAAGGAGGAGACCGTTACAATAAACGTCCCCCTTCATTGGGCCAATCGAGCTTAAGTCATGCACACAATTGAATGCAGGCATCAATTCACTCATTAAATAAGGTAAAGAAAAATGTATGAACAGTGGACTCAACTGACTCTCAACTTGATTCGAGAGAGGTCAATTTGACTTTCCTATCTATACTATGCAACTCTAACTGAGTATTGTCCAGATTTACTTCCTTATTCAAACATAGTTGCTGACTTAAGCATCGGAATGCATTCGATCACCAAAAAGGTGGTCCTTAGTAGTCTAACATTTGTTTTGCAAGTCAAACTCACAGGAGAACGATTTTTGGATGCATCATACCCTCAATTGAAACCGATTATCAAAACACAAACAATTATATTACTCTGAGTTATCTTATAAAAAAAATTTGAATCAGTTAAAAATGTTACGAATTTAAGCAAGTTATGATCATTTTACTAAAATCACCAAAATCTGTGTAGCAAAAAAATTGTGACTGATTCTCAAGATGATCAAAACACAAACATTATATTGCTCTGAGTTATCTTACAAACAAATTTTGAATTAGTTAAAAATATTGTGAATTGAGAAAGTTATGATTATTTTACTAAAATCACTCAAATCTGTCCAGTAAAGACCAAGTCGCAAAGTATCATGCGAATGTAAGTCTCTCACTCGCATGATCTGCTGCGAATGTAAGCCCCTTACTCGCATGATCCACTGCGAAGGCGAGTTTTCTGCTTGCATGTGCCGCTGCGAGGGCCAATTTTTTTTGTTCTTATACACACCACCGCTAGTGGGGAACCTATCATCTCACATGTCACTACAAGGGCAATTATAAAAAAATAATAGAAGGGCCAGGGGCGGTGCAGCCAGTGATTGCATTCCAATGAGGTTGGGTAGGAGAGAGAAGACGACAGTTGATGATAATGGGAGGGAGAGAGACATCATTGCAAGGGGAAGTAGGACTCTCACCCTAAATTCATCGACATTGACTTTTTTTTTAACACAAACTGTGTTTATGATGGTGTGGGTTAGCAAGTAAAAAAAATCAAAAAATACGTAAAAATGACTTTTAAGGCCCAACTTTTCACCAAATAGATCATTTAAATATTATAGTTGATGTAATGGCTAATTTACCTACTTTTATGATCAACAATGACTCTTTTATTAACCCGTGTTAACCCATAAAGTTATGACATATAGACATATTTACCCTTAGACATATTTACCCTTCCTAAACAAATAGAAAACATACTTTTCACTTTTATTACCAACAAGAACTTTTATTTATTAATGATTCTAATTATGACAACCAATTGCTTTCACTGATTGGGTAGGTTATATAGGTTGATGATTTTTGGCATTAATTTCTACAATCACTCTCCAAACATATCTAATAGAGTCAAAGGTATCACATTTTCTGATTATTTATTTATTTATTTATCACTATTATTATTATTATTATTATTATTATTATTATTATTATTATTATTATTATTATTATTATTATTATTATTATTATTATTATTATTATTATTATTATTATTATTATTATTATTATTGTGTATGTGTGAGGGAGGGGGATGATTTCAATTCTAAAATATCAAAGTGCTTAAAAATGTTGTGAATTGAGTTATCCAGTTAAAAATGTTGTGAATGAGCAAGTTGTGATTATTTTATAAAGGCAACGACTACTCCACACCACCAAAAGAGTCCCTAAATAGAGCAAGTTGTGAATTGAGCAAATTATGAATTGACGGTCTGTTATGTGCTAAATAGAGTCCCTAAATCGAAAAGTAAAACTTCTCCTTATGAGATTTTGAAAAATAGACAACCAAACTTGTCATACTTCAAAACTTGGGGTTGTTTAGCCTATGTTAGAATTCCTTATCCTAAAAGGAACAAGCTTGCCAGTAGGGCTTATGAGTGTGTATTCATATAGGCTATATCGTTAATAGCAAAACCTATAGATTCTATAACCTAATTGATCACGTTATCATAGAATCGAACGATGTTGATTTCTATGAACATAGATTTCCTTTTATTTCGAGGAATAGTGGGGGTACATCCTCTAATAACGTGCCTATGATCAGGATGAATGAAAACGATAAAGCAACATAATCTGATACTAGGAGAAGTAAACGAAAATGAACATCTAAAAACTATGGCCTTGATTTCTATACCTTTACAGTAGAGGAGGATCCCCTTAACTTTCAAGAAGCCTTATCTTCTATAGATGCCAACTTTTGGGAAGAGGCTATTGATGATGAAATGGACTCTCTTGAGTCTAATAGAACTTCGCATTTAGTTGACTTGCCACCAGGTTGCAAGACAATAGGTTGTAAGTGGGTATTTAAGAAGAAATTGAAACCTGATGGAAATGTTGAAAAGTTTAAGGCTCGTCTTATAGCCAAAGGGTTTAGACAGAGAGAAAATGTTGACTTCTTTGACACATATTTTCCTGTTACTAGAATTACATCTATCCGAGTGTTAATTTCTCTTGTTGCAATACACAATCTAATATTGCATCAAATGGATGTTAAGACTGTTTTTCTTAATGGTGATTTAAAAGAAGAAATTTACATGGACCAATATGAAGGTTTTGTAATTCCAGGGCAAGAAAATAAAGTTTGCAAACTAGATAAATCACTTTATGGTTTGAAACAAGCTAAATCTGAAAGTGAACGAAAGTGACAAATGCATTTGTTATACATCTGAAAATGGCATTTGCACTATTATATGTCTATATGTGGATGATTTGCTTATCTTTGGTTCTAATATTCATGTCGTGAATAAAATGAAATCTTCATTGCGTGCGAACTTTGATATGAAAGACCTTGGAGAGGCGAGTGTAACCATTGGTATTAAGATTACTAGGTCTGAAAAGAGAATTTCTTTGGATCAATCACACTATATTGAGAAGATCCTAAAGAAATATAATTACTCTGACTGTAAACCTGCATGTACTCCTAATGATCCTAGTGTAAAGTTGTTCAAAAACACCAGTAATGGTGTTAGACAATCCGAGTATGTGAGCATCATTGGTAGCCTTCGATATGCTACCGATTGCACTAGGCCCGACATAGCTTATGATGTGGGACTACTATGCAGATTTACCAGTAGACCTAGTATAAAACATTGACATGCTATTGAAAGGGCCATGAGGTACCTAAAGATGACTAAGAACCTTAGATTACACTATCAGAAGTTTCCCGCAGTCCTTGAAGGATATAGCGATGCTGATTGGAACACCCTCTCAGATGACTCCAAAGCCACCAGTGGCTATATTTTCAATATAGCTGGTGAAATTTTTCTTGGAAATCAAAGAAATAGACTATTCTGGCACAATCCACAATGGAGTCAGATATGATAGCACTAGCCACGGCTAGTGAGGAAGCAGGTTGGTTAAGAAACCTGCTAGCAGAGATCCCTCTATGGGAAAGACCGATATCAACTGTCTTGATCCATTGCGATAGTACCGCGGCTATTGCAAAGATATAGAACCGTTATTATAACGGCAAGAGACAACAAATACGTCGTAAGCACAGTACGGTTAAAGAGTTTCTATTTGCTGGTGTTGTTAGAGTGGATCATGTACGTATTGATGAGAACTTGGCTGATCCTTTGACGAAAGGATTAGCTAGAGAGAAGGTTTTCAAAACCTCGAAAGGAATGAGACTTATGCCCTTAGATTGATGAGTTATTCATGATGGTAACCTGACCTATAGACTGGAGATCCCAAGTCGTGAATGTGAAGCGATAGTAGGATGAGTTAAAAACTCTTAATGATATCTATACTCTATGTGGAGTGGAGTATCTAGCTACATGAGTACTCTTGATAGACTCACCTAAGTGATTATGGAAGTATGGCCGCTTCCTATGGAATTTGTGGGCAAAATTTTTAGAGCCTTCACTATACTCGGATATACATGCATGGCCTTAAAGCACGGGCTTTTTAGACTTCACCCTGGTAAGGTTGTGTGTGTAATGTTGTTAGAGATAAGGTTCAGAACTACGAGTTACTCTAGTATAATCTAAATCATGCACAATACGCAAGAGTTCAAGTTGAAAGACACTTTTGTTTATGCACAATCTTATATTTATAGATTGCTCGATGAAGAAATGTTTTTTTTAAATTCAAGTGGGGGATTGTTGAAACATTAGTTTGAATTTTAAAAACAAAATGGTTTCTTAACTTTGAATCTCTCTCTATATTGTTTAGTCTCATATCCTCTATGTAACTCACTTTGGATGAATTAATAAGGATAGTGTTTGGATTTGGGTTTGGACCCCAAGGGGTACCCACTTTAGTGAAAGAGGGAAGAGATAGACCAATGTTGGTCCACTCCACGCACGCGCCACCGTCGTTCGACCGAGTCGGGTTGGGTTGAATTGAGATGAAAATTTTATCTTTGAAAAATAAAATATATTTTTCTTTATTTGCTTCAAAGAACAAGACTGAGTCAAAAGAGACCCATTCTTTTCTCCGTGATTTTTGCAGCCTTTTAAGGCACGTTTTCTCTCAAAAAGATATTCTCTCAGCCTATAAATACTAGTGTTACTTCTTTTTGGTGTTTGTTTAGTGATGCTAATGAGTTTAATTTGATGGAATCGTGTGTAAGTCATCATTAGAAGAGATAGGTACATGATATTTAATAAAGATGATGAGGATTATAACTTATGATATGCTCTTTACAACACAACTAAGATTTTGTATCCAGACTAAAAGCTATTCTAAGTATCGTTTCTGAAGAGCAAAAGGCTCTGTCTTTACAGGAAAATCTATGTAGAGAATGAGAAAAAATATATGGTAGTCCCAAGTAACTTCATGAGAAGTATGTTCACTACTGCTTTGTGCAATAGAGGATCTGAAAACCTATAATGAAAAAATTCTCAAGTTCTCTGACTCCGTGAACAAGGCAATAAAGCTAGACTCTCTCTAAAATCAAGCTTAATGCAGTTCTTCTCTTTTACATATGTTTTGACTACCAGTCTACCATGACCTCTATATGCATTGTAGTGTTGTTGATCTGTTTATTAATCATTGGGAGCGATAATAATAACAAGATAAAATAAAAGCAAATAAATAATAGAGTCGGAGATGAAAGAAATGAGCCCTTCTAGCCGTTGAGGAAAGGAGCGAGGGGGTGGGTATTACCATTCATCCCCCTTGAGATTCTTGACATTGTGCATCTCGAGGGCACAGGTGCACATCTCGAGGGGAATGAGCGGTCACACTCACCTCCTCGCCATTTAGAATTTTCCGAAAGAAATAGAGGAAACCCTTTCAAGCACTTAGTTCACTGGAAATATGGGTTTATGACTCATACTATCAAAATCAGTTGATTTCTAGGATGCGCGCTGTCATATTTTCCTTTTCACTTTTATATGTTTCTTGAATTGTGGAAAAGTATATTATGGCTTGCAATACCTTTTTTTTCCAGGCCTCTCTAGTGATGATGATGTGTTTACAGAACCGGCTGCAAAGACGTTCTCTAACATCCACACCAAAGATTTTAGCCTTTGTCCCCGAAAATCCAATAGAAATAAGAAAGCAAACAAAAGATACAAAGGCTGAGTTTGTTTATAGTCTAGGTTTGTTTTGGTGAATTCTCTCTCTTGTGAGAGTTTGTTTCAGTATTTGCTTTTAATTTTGTTTCATTTATATAAAGGTTTAGGGGTCCTTAAAACCCAACTCAATTTTCAAAAAAAAAAAAATACCTTTTTTTTTTCTTCATATTGGATCAGTATTTAAAAAAAATTACATATATCAAATACATCATTAGTATGCTAACATTAAGAAAACTAAAAAATGTTCCAAACTCTCTGAATAATTTCATATTGGACACCATTCCTTGCATCACTGCCCCAACGTATCCCTACAACGCACCATTCATTGTATTAGTACATAGCAATAAGAAAAATCATACACAAAAAAGACAATGTTGAATAAGAAAAATGACACATAATACAGACTGTCAAGAGCATTTTGTCACTGTTCATTGAATGCTTGAAATTTAACTATAACCGTCATCATCTTTATTAAATATCAGACCGTACTCCAACTGATCCTAATTCTTTGGGCATAAATTGATTTCAACTATTTTACTTTGTAATGGTTACAAGATTATTTTAATTTGGGTATTAATCATTAGTATTTAAATGTTTGGGTTTTATAATCTCATTGGATGTCATTCATTTGTTGACACATTTTTATTTATTTAATTAAAAACAAATAAAAATTTATATATTGATTTTTGTAAAAAAAAAAAAAAAACTCATTTGTAACACATCTAGGTGTTGCTAATATTCTGTAGCATGCTATAGTGCCATTGGCAACATTGAACAACTGTTACGAAATTTGAAGGTTGTAACACGTCAAAGTATTACTAATATTTGTAATGCCTTGATTTGCAAGATTTGTGTGGTGTTACAAATTTTTTTAGAAACAAAGCTAGTGTGTTACTGATTACCCATTTTGGTGTAATGAGTGATAAAAAAAAGCCATAAATTTAGCTTTTTGGTTAAAATGGGGGATGGTTGATCCCCATTTTTACTTTTACCCTTGGAGATGCTCTAAGTAGAGGTAATAGTTGGATGGTTTTGTTTTTTATTCAGATTGTATTGTTAGTTTTTGCCACAAAATAGAACATCATGACATCTCTACTATCTATAAAGCCAAGACTCTTTAAGTAACTACCTCACTTTTTGGACAATTTAGACCCGAATTATTTAAAAAATAACTTAGTTTGATTTTGATTTTGTTGAATTTGTTACTAATTTTGAAGGGTATTAAAGACTTTTTCAATTTCTTCCATTTTTAAATGTTGAATCTTTTTAAATTAATAATTACCCGCTATTCTAACCATTGTCAATTTTTTTAATAATTACCAAAACAAGAGTTATTTAATTTTGTTCATCAAAGAGAAAAAATAAATTATGTCATCTCAATCTTTGATTTAGGAAACTACAAAAAAAAAAAAAAAAAAAGTCTTCATGTATGATTTTATAAACTATAGAAAAATTGTGTGGACTATAAATTTCACATTGATGAAACAATCAGCAAATAGTATTTAAATAAAATGTAAAATAATGTTAAAATAAAAATGTATATATTGAACTTTATTCCGACCTCTTTTGATTGCTTGACTATATATATTACAAATTTTGAGTATTTTATTATGGTAACTTTAAGAGTGATTTGAGAGTTGATAATTTATGTCAGATTTTACAATATATTTTATATATTCATTATTTCATTGTCATTCAATCTTTTTATCCGATGATTTTTTTTTCTAATGTAACATATTTACATATTATAACACGCGTATCGTGCATATTGCCGGATTCTATCAAACGGAGGGACATATATCTAACTATGAACTATGTATGGGAATAAGAAAAACACAATTCATGTAGTTAATCAATTAACAAAATGAAGAGAACTAAATAGAGACTGCTGAATAGGATATTATAATGTAACAAACAAAAATAACTCACATAATGACATGGATTGAAAAATGTTAATGGGGCATTTGACAACTAAAAGCATAATCACTTTTACTTATTTTTATAGCACTTATGCTACAAAATACGTAGTTATTTTGGCAGTAAGTTTAGCAAATGAATTTGTATGAGAGAGAAAATGTGGAGAACATGTTTTACAAAAATATAGTTTAGCTATTTAGAAGCGAAATTGCTTTTAAAAAAAAAGCTACAAATTTTAGAAAAAAATAACTAATAAAAAGTAGAAGTTACTGATGAATTCATACTTAGGTAGTTTTTTTTACCCTTAAACAAGAACGATATTGATCCCAAAAACACTTTGGTTGCTTTCGCCCAAAACACTGTATCAATACTTTTTATAACAATGAGATATTACAGTGACGGCAAAAGAGAGATCAACAATTGTACTGGCAGGAGCAAACTAGGGGTAGACCAGGCTTTGCATCATGTTCGCAATATCCTATGCCTTTGGAATGTGCCTTGCTACACTGTTCCCTGCAAGCGCCTTCACTTGTGCAAGGTCCCAAGGTATCATAACATTCTTTTGCATTCACTGTACCTAATATACAAAAGATTTAAAACATCACAACAAGAAGTTTAAATTCAATTAGTTTTGGGGATTCAAGACTTCTCACATATATCTTCAAACCATCTAAATTTTAAAAATCAAATTTGATAACTTTTTTTTATTTTACTTTTGATACAAGTTCCTCATTTGCATATCACAATAGAAATTTGTAGAGAAGAAAATAATTAGAACAAAAATGATGCTTAAGAGTCGAGATAAAATACCTGAGGCGAAGACGAGAACCAAGAAGAAAAATGTGGGAAGAAATTTCACCATTTTGTTCTTATAAGACTTGCTGCAAATGGTGTTCCTTATAAGATGTTACTAGGGTGGTTTTTTTTTCCTTTTCGGAACAGACTGTTGGTTCTTACCATAAAATAGAACATCATGACATCTCTACTATCTATAAAGCCAAAACTCCTTTTATGTAACTACCTCACTGTTTGGACAATTTAGACTCCGATTATTTTGAAAATAATTTAGTTTGATTTTGATTTATAATTTCTAAGGGTGTTAAAGTCTTTTCAAATTATTCTACTTTTAACATTTTTAAATGTTGAATATTTTAAAATTAATAGCTAGCCATTATTCTAACCACCATCAATTGTTTTTAATAATTAGCAAAACAAGAGTTATTTAATTTTGTCCATCAAAAAGAAAAATAAATTATGTCATTTCAAATCACATTCTTTGATTTAAGGAACTACAAAAAATCTCCATCTATGATTTTATATACTATAGAAAAATTATGTGAACTATAAATTTCAGGTGATTAAACAATAATCAAACAGTATTTAAACAAAATGTAAAATGTTATAAAAATAAATATATATATAAATCAAATTTTATTCCAACCTCTTTTGATTGCTTGACTATATATATTATGTTTTTTTCAGTATTTTATTATGGTAATTTTAATGATAATTTGAGAGTTGATAATGCTAAAGTGTATATGTCTAGGTTTTATAAGATTTATGAAAGGTTTTAATAGTTCAATTTTTCATTGTCATTCAATCATTTTATCTGATGAATTTATTTTTTGATGTAACATATTTACATATTCTAACACGCGTATCGTGTGTGGGGGTTACTTGATATTTTAGAAAATCAACTTGGATTGATTGTTTCAAAGATATTGGTGGAAGAAAAAATCAAAAACAAAAATAATATGGATTAATATAGTTGGATACATATTTTTAACAAGAATTTTTTTAATAAAATAAATCATCCATCGACTATTATTTTTTAATATCAAAGATTAGTTTTATTATTCACGCACAACGCGCATGCAGGTTTACTAGTACATGTTAGTTTAATCTGAAGAAGGCTTAGCAAGGAGATACACTATCGTTACTACAAAAAAAAATGCTTAATAGCTACAAATATTAGAGACGGTAGTCTGATTTCGTCTCTAATTAAAAGATTTGCGACGGCACACTACACCAAAAATACCCATTAGCAACGGTTTTAAACCATGGGGATAACCCATTGTCACGGCTTAGAGCCGTGGGCTGTAGAGGCGTCGCTAAATCCCCAGTAACGGCTAAAAACCGTTGCTAAAATATTAGCAACGGTTTTATCTCGAAGACGGTTGATGATTTAGCCACGGTTATAAACCGTTGCAACAATCTTAGCCACGGTTCTAAGCCGTGGCCAGGAGTAGCCACGGCTTAAAACCGTTGCAAGTTATGGCCACGGTTCTAAGCCGTTGCAATAGTTTTAGCAACGATTTTAAGCCGTGGCCAGTACTAGCCACGGTTATAAGCCGTGGCAAGGTAGCCACGGTATTTAGCCGTTGCAATAATTAGCCACGGTTTTAAGCCGTGGCAATTTTTATTTTTATTTTTTTTTGGTCACGGTGTTAAGCCAATGCAATTCTACTGACAGTGATGCAATACAGGCAATGAAGAGAAATTACAGACTGAAGAACTTGTAATTGTAATTCTGGATTGATGACAGTAAATGGAATGGATTGTATTCAATAAGAAAGCTAATTCGAGATAGCTAATCTCCTGTAGAGCAAATGCTCAAGTGTACAATTTTCTTACAAATCAAATGAATCTCTTTTTCTCTCTTATGCTCTCTTATTTATAGTACTACATTTATTGACAACTAATCTAACAGAAATCCTTCCTAAACAACATTACATGTAACAACATAGCACTCTGCAACATATAGCAACCTGCTCCCTTTAGTAACAGCACTTGTGTTAGCAGCCTGCATTCCATTCAGCAACAACAGTATTAAAAGAAAGCTAAAAGACTGAGGGGACAAAAACATGAACTTGATATTCTTGAAAAGGGTGGTGGCACTAGTATCTACATATCTAAGAAAAACATGAAGTTGATATTCTTGAAAGGAGTTTAATGCTGATAAATTCACTGCTTAACTTGCATTCACCATAATAATACAATTGGAAATTTATTTAAATACAAGTGAAAGAAAGAGATTTTAGTAGATGAAACCGTATAATATGAATATAGCTACAACAGTGAGATGATAAAAATTGTGTGCTGATAATAGATGGAATTTGAGGTCAGGACATTGCATTAATGGGAAATGGTACCTATCAAGAACAACGCAGGTTGCTTTACAAGCTAAGGCCTCTTGTAAAATGACCTTCTTCATTGGCATCCCTGCAATAACTTTCACGTCGATGCTTACCTAAATCATAGAAGAAAACGAAAGCCAAACAAAAATTAGTAAACATACAAGAAAGGATAAGTATACTACTAGCTACTACTAATAATATGCAAAAGATGAAAACCAAGATCATAGGAGATCTTTTTACCATTAAATTGTTATTGAAGAGCATATCTCTAAATTCTTTTTCCTTTAGTTATCTTCTTTATCGTAATCAGAAGTACTCAATTCTATACCAGATCTCAGCTGTTAACAAAGAATTGAGGCATCAATTATCTAGGAATATGCCATCAAACACAAATCACAGAAGTAAATAGGCTACCATCAAGAATCCAAATATCCAAAGAAAACACAAACGGGAATAAAGTGGACATCAGTTAACACTAATATACCTGCTTACATCTTTCTTCAATGGCCTTTTTGTCACCAGCCCCATCAAGAACAACAGTGTCATCTTTTGATATAGTCACCTTTTTGCATCTGCCTAACTGACCAAGCTCCACCTCCTCAAGATTCATACCAAGCTCTTCACTTGTAAGCTGAAACGAAGGATATGAATAATGTTTCTTGAGATGAGGAAGCCAAGAAGAAGTCAACTGTTGAAAAAAAGAGCCCAAGAAGATCAAAAAACTAAGATGATATATACTCACAGTAGCACCAGTCAGAGTGGTAAGATCCTGCATGTTGGCTTTCCTATTTTCTCCAAATCCAGGAGCTTTAATTGCACAGACCTACACATAGCAAACATTTTCCATCCAATCAGCAAGTGATCCTTAAAATAAGATTTAATGGAAAAGTGATCCATAAATTTGTTCATATCGTAGCATGGAGCAATCTAATAGGTTTTTGTTTATTCCAATCTAATTGTACTGATTCCTACATGCTTCCACCATGCATTAATCAAGTTCTACTCATTTTGGATGCTTGATTGTATTAATAAGATATTGCAGAGGTTTAAGTGGCATAGAAAAGCTGAAATACAAAAGAACCCACCAGCAATTAATTTTAGCTAACCATGAAACTTAGTTTCAGAAATAAGGTTGTTCCATCAGTACAAGGTAATCTGTGATCTTAGCCACAGAAAGTGTGATGTGATGAAAGGACCAAGCAAACAAAACTTGGATGATGAAGATATTCCACAAAGAACCAATTACAATGCAAAATACATGGGTGTCAAATGTAGATTTTGTAGATCTCATAACTAATGGCAGCAAAATACCTTTGCTCTGTAATGTAGAAGAGGGCTTGTTTCAACACTCTCACGCATTCCTGAAGTGCTGCTTGTTTCCTTCTGCCGTGAACTGACCTGGAATCAAGAATAGTGAGGCTCTTCCAGCTTGATTCCTGTTTGATTGCACGCAGAGTTGCTACTGTACAAGTGCTTTGATGATGGTGACTTTGTTCGCCTCTTTGTTGGTCGAGGAGTGACATGTGATACAGGAACCTCAACATGTGGAGATGTCGATCCTGCTCCACCAATTTGTGACTCTCCACACTCAAATGGCCCTGCCCATGATAAGGGATTCACTGCAGAAAAATGTAGAGGTCGATATTAGTGTTCCTCCTTCAGTTTCATATTTTTTGCATCAAAGTTAACAAGACTGAACTACAAATTTTCAAACTCTGGTGTACACACCTTCAGTAGGTTCTAGAGTCCTTTATATGGTAAGCTAATCAGCAAAATATACCATGATGAAGACCACAAGTCATCATATTTTGATCAATGCTACATGAATATCAAGGAAAGGATCGAACAAGTCTAATTAAAAAAAGACGGAAGGTATTGTGCGAAACTTCCTTAGCCAAGGCTCAAAAGAGTCCAATGGATTTCATTTCATCTGTCAAATGAGATTTGATTAACACTAAAAAGATAAAGGTGGTCCTGGTATAAGGATATTAAAATTATGAATCAAACTTTATTTGCCAACTTTGGGCAAGAAAGGGACTCCTTGTGGGAAAAGGGATCTTTGAAGCCATATATGGGCTTGATTAACACATAGTAACTAAAAAATAAGAGGCAATAGATACAGTTAACTTGGGACATGTGAATGGACAAATAACAAATAGTAACAGTAACGATGCAGTAGATAAGTTAACTCACAAGCAATGAGCGACATGAGGACGATAAATCGAGTTACGATCAATCGAGTTACCGATACGTAAGTATTGGTAGCGGTCATTCCAACTGATAGTTCCATCGGTGCAGCGTGTAAAGGCAGTGCAAAAAAGCCTTCTGGCGTCGACCCAAAACAGACAGAACTTGTCCTTCCCATTTGGAAGGAGAAACGGTCCGTGGATGTCATGAACGGGCTGAAAGTGTTTATCAGTGAACTGCAGAAGAAGGCATGACTTTCCAACACCTGTAAAATACAAGTCAAACTGATTTGATTATCAAAGGAATAAGAAAAGGTGAAGCCAAAACATTGCCGAGTTGACAAAATTCTTTCATGACATAAGCAGGGAGCCATTCTTTCTCTCTTAACAATCAAGTTCATAGTCTAGCAGTAAAAGTAATGTTTAGTGAACAAACCTCATTTGATACATCAAAGACACTGTCCTGAATCTTCTTGTAGATTGTCGCAACTGTGCTTATAAAAGCCTGCAAAACTGTTTTTATAAGATACAGAAAGAAGGCTGGCATATTATGATAACAAAATATGTTCATGTTGACAATTATCACAAGAGATAAGGCCCATTACCAAGTTCCAAGTGAACAACATCCACACCAGATGGTCAGAAATTCAAGAAAATTATTGAATTGGGACAAGAAAAGATGTATTAAAAACTCAGGTCCTTAAAATCACTTGCTCAAAAGCACTTGCTCAAGTCCTTAAAATCTATCAAGGATAGAAGCAGCCCGTCCCAAATCAAGGAATATGGAATAGAAAATATTGTTAAGACTGCTGCAATATAGAAGCAGTCCATTGGTTGCATTTCGTGCCAGCTATACAGAATTTAGGCACAGAGTCCTTCAAAATTTGTAACAGCTAACTGAATCCAAGTCCTTCTACCCGTGTCTGACATGAGTAGCTGAGAATTGATATCTAAGTTCAGCCTACATGTGCAAGAAAACATTGGGTTCACTTTAAGTATTAATGTCCACGAGTACCAATTTGGTTATAGAGCCATAGTAGAATTCCAATATGCATTTAGTTTGAATCACAAAAAGGGTAATTTTGTGCTCACTTAAGGATTTGGAAGAATACCTCAAAGATTTGCATTAGGAAGGTCTTTATGGACTTTCAACATAGTAGATTTACTCCATATCAGCCATATCAACATAGCTCTGTTACCATATCAACAAATATCTGCATTCCATTTGCTTCTGTTGCTTCACTATTTTCTCTGGTTTCAAGACGCTCCATTAAGCGTGATACGCTACCAATACGCTAGTATGCCTACAATCAAAGCAAAAACAAAACAATATCATTGAACCCAAATAAAAACAAACACTAAAAAACCAACAAAACAACAATGGTAATCATTAATTCACACCTCAAGCTTCTCAACAAGTTCTTTAGCATTTGGTGCAGAAGCAATTATTTGGCGCTGTGAAGGCTTGATAAACCCATCATCCACTGCTTTGTCTATGAAGGTCAGTAGATAGTTGTAATATCCATCCACATTCAACAAACCCACCTGCACAGATTTCCTCACTTTGTCAAGCAAATGAAGGTAACAAAAACCAAGACTCCATGGTTGGTTTTTTGATTTGGTTTTGGTTGCTTACAGGTTTGTCATGGATGCCAAGTTGATCCCAAGTGATGACCTCCAAGAGCTCCTCCAATGTGCCATACCCACCTGCAGCAGGAAAATGAAAAATCTCATAATCTCTAGCAAACAATAATAATGTCACTGAAAAACAGCTGGACAGATAAAAAAATCCATTCTTGCTGCAGTGGATTGAAAATCAATTCAAGGAGGACTGGACCAAGCAGTGACTGAGTCTTAGCTTTGCCTAAATCTTGGCAGTGTTCTTAGAAAAATGCCTAAGCTGATTGCACAGATGTAAAGAGGAGATATGGATATGCTTAATGCTTGAAGCAAACTTTTTTTTCTTTAGCTGAAGCCAAATCCTTGAACAGCTGAAACTCTGTTGAATACAACTCGAACAATAGATTTTGTCTCTGAGATGCATTTCCCAATTGGTAGGCATGTTCAACAACTGCCAAATAAGAACCATTAGGCAATATTAAAAACATCAGGTCTGCAGAGTTCGACCAAATATGCACGAATATGTAATAAAGAAATATAGAATGTTTTCACAAGAAAACATGTTTCTATAAGAAACTTTGTGCCCCTTTTTCCCCTACTTCTTAGCCTGGGAGCAACTAAAGTCCATTTTCAAAAGCAACCAATGTTAAAGACATCAATAAAGTCTGATATCACTCAACTAAGTCAAACAAGTCCAAGCAAAATAATGATCCACCATACCCAAGATTACTCAAACTTTGACCTTAACAATCCTTGGATGTATTTAACAAATAAAGCAACAGACTTCACAAAGAATAAAAGTACAAGAAAACTTCTATTGTTGTAAACTGAATCGGTTATAACATACCAACAGGTCCAACCATATGACGGAGAAGAGAGGCAACATGCCCATGGAGGGCAGAGATGAAACCTTCCAACTGTTTTTTAGAGGCTACAACATCATGAAGAAAAAAAATCAGAAAGAAGAAAATCAGATTTTCAATGCCCTAAATCTCCAATCAACATTGTCGTAACTTTCAATTTTCCACTTTCTCGGCAGAAACATACCATCGTCTAACATCTTTTTCACTAGATGAACTGAATATGTGTTACGTGCAAGCGTAAGAAGATTTGGCTGGAGCTCCTTAAATATGGCATCTCGTTCAGGTTGGGTACAGTACTTGACACAAGTCAAATATGAAACAAGCAAAGCCCTACTACAGTTAATAGTAAATCAAATGAAAATGGAAGAGAAGTCAGCAAGAGAATAATATTTACCTGCAAAACCCGAGAAGATACATGGGACATGGCAATTTCAGGTATCTTCCCCTTCATCTTCTGTACAGCTTCACTCACCATTCTTAAAATATTAAAATGAACAAAGTTAGCCATATTACTAAAATATTTCTACAAAAGAACCCCATTATTAAAAATGAACTTCTTACTTCGATCTGTCTTCTTTAGCAATATTGCGCCGCCTCATTTTCTCCCATAAGGCTGCAAGCTCCTATACAAACCAAATATGAAATGTAACAAAGAATTTTATTTTTTAAAAATAATCCTTTGACCAATCAAAAAAATCCATAACCCCTAAAAGAACTTGGTGCTTACATGTTGAAGATCATAGTTTTTCTTCCTCTTTTTGTTCTTTGCCTCTGTTTCTGCCTACAATAAGTTAAAACCAAAAAGATGATGCATTTTTGACTTGATGTAGCACTGACATTACACGAATCTACATTACCAAGAAATATACGTAAGGCATAGAAACGTAAGCTCAACATAAGGCATAAGAAAAGTGAGATGTCAAACACATTTTAAAGCATATAAACAATTGCAATTATGGTTCAGTAGAAACTCAAATAATTAAATCTAGTACCCAATCATGGCACGCAGAAGTGCTAGAGTACAATTGCACTAGCAGATTGATGCTTGGTAGTCATTGTTATCTAAATATATCAAGGATATAAGCACTAAACAAGAAGGTTATGACACTAAAAAGTGAATACCTGACATAAGTGGTAGAGAAATACTGAAAGCATGTCAGGTGTTGAAGCACACTTTGGATGATGATTCACATGGAAAGTTTTGTATGTGCAGAGAAAACCTAACCTGAAATACAAAACACAGATCATTCCTTATCAATTTTAACATCTAAATAACTTATAGACAATAGTGAAGTTTCTTCACTGATGACAAAACCAAACAATAACAATCCGATTTTTATCAAGCAAAAAACCCAATTTAAACTTTCTCCCTAATCGATTGAGATTCAAAGTAAAACCTTCAATGGGGGTGTAGATCTGATGAAATCCTCCATAGTCTTGGGATGCCGACAGTCTTCAACAGGAAAAACAAAGAAAATCATCTAACATTTAACATAAAAATCAAAAATTTATTCAATGGGTTGTTGGGAAATCATATCAGGCTTGCAAAACCAGGCTTCATCATCAACAATCTTCTTCGGGAACGGAGAAATTGATCCATTAGGAGAAATCTTCTTCTCCTCTTCAGAAATCGAGTTGGAGAAAAGAAGAAAGTGAGTTCTAGGGTTTGCTTTGCTGAAAGAAGAAAAAAAAATAAGAAGAAGAGATCAACAAAGAGATCTAAAGAATAAGGAGATCTAAAGAAAAAGAAGGAGATCTTACATTCTCAAACTTTCTTCTTTTTCTTCTTCTTCTTCTTCTTCTTCTTCTTCTTCTTCTTCTTCTTCTTCTTCTTCTTCTTCTATCGTCCCCTCCTTCTTTCGTCCTTCTTTTTCCCTGCTTCGAGAATCTGTTTCGTCCCTGCTTCTTCTTCCCTGCTTCGAGAATTTGTTTCGTCCCTGCTTCTTCTTCTATCGTCCTCTCCTTCTTTCGTCCTTCTTCTTCCCTTGTGAGAATCTGTTTTTCATCAATTTTTTTCGCCAAAGCACGAAAGTGAAAATTTTTTTCGCTACGGTTTTAAACCGTTGGCAATTTTAGCCACGGTTATAAACCGTTGCAACCTTTTGGTGTATTGTTTTTAGCCACGGTTTTAAACCGTTGGCCGTTATAGCCACGGTTTTTAGCCGTGGCAATTAAACCAACGGTTTAGAGCCGTGGCCACTTCTCCACACTTCTACGTGCAACACACGTGCTGTTTAGCAACGGTTTTAGGCCGTTGGGCACTATAGCCATGGTTTTTAACCGTGGCAAACACACCAACGGTTTAGAACCGTGGCCAAGCCTTTTTTAGCCACGGTTTTAGGCCGTTGGCCACTATAGCCACGGTTTTTGGCCGTGTCAAATAAACCAACGGTTTAGGGCCGTGGCCACCTCCGTATAGCTAAATAGGCCTTTTGGTGTAGTGGAAAAATGTCGTCACTAATTCTTTTGGTAGCTGACTGGGACCATAATCATGAAAATTGTGCTTGTGACGGAAAATTCGTGGCTAAATTCATAACAAACCGTAGCTAATTAAAGCATTTGCGACGGTATATTAGTTGTCGCTAAGTTTTACAAAAAAATATTGGTAGCTACAGTATAAGCCATTCCTAATGGATTTTTTTTGAAAAAATATATATATACACAAAAAAAATTTAGCTACAGTATATTAGCTGTCGCTAAGTTTTACAAATAAAAATTGGTAGCTACGGTATAAGCCATCCCTAATGGATTTAAATATATATATATATATATACACAAAAAAAAATTTAGCCACGGTATATTAGTTGTCGCTAAGTTTTACAAAAAAAAAATTGGTAGCTATGGTATAAGCCATCCCTAATGGATTTTTTTGAAAAAAAAATCAATTATACACAAAAAACATTTAGCCACGGTATATTAGTTGTCGCTAAGTTTTATAAATAAAAATTGGTAGCTACGGTATAAGCCGTCCCTAATGGATTTTTTTGAAATATATATATATATATATATATATATATACACAAAAAACATTTAGCCACAGTATATTAGTTGTCGCTTTACAAATAAAATTTGGTTGCTACGGTATAAGCCGTCTCTAATTGATTTTTTGAAATATATATATATATATATATATATATATATATATATATATATATATTTACACAAAAAATATTTGGGATGGTATATTAGCCATCCCTAATTTTACTTTTGGTATCAATCTATAGGATAATCCAATGGATGCGATCTGATCTTATCTTTGCTATTTTCTTTGTTATGATCAACGGATTAGGATAATCCAAAGGATGAGCCCTAATTTTTGCTTTTTTCTTTGTTTCTCTTCAGAATCAGAGAAGGAGAAGGAGAATCCAAGAGGGAGCTAAAGGAGGAAGGAGAAGAAAAAAAGAAGAATAAGAGGAGGAGGAGGAGGAGGATTCAGGCAAAGAAGAAGGAGACACCAGTCTGATTGTAGATGGGGTGGAAACAAGAATGATCGAGATCGAGAGACTAATGTGCAAGTGTTGCTAAGATGCAAGTGAGATTTTTATAGAACCCCATTTTTATGGTTTCATATTAGGTTTGTTGTAGCATTAAACTATATGAAACACATATATTCAAATGTTTATCATGTTGAACCCTCTGTTGTATCCAAATTTTCAAAGCTGCCAGTGGCATGACAGCTCAACGGTTAGAGCTTGGTGGATGGTACCACTAAGTCATGGGTTCAAACCCAGCTTGTGGCATATTTAGTGGGTTCTGAGATCCTATATAAACCCTACTCGCCTTTCCAAAAATAAATAAATTTCAAAGCCATTAAGCTTCGTGTTGTGTGATTTTGTGTTTGCTACAACATTGGCAGTTTGTTAGTTTTAACATTCTACTTAGAATACTTCTTTATGTCTCTAAACTGATTTATTTGTGCAGTCCCTCAACCGATTTGATGAGCTTCCAGATGATTTTGATCCAAGTGGGAAGCTTCCTGGGACATTTGATGATGGTGATCCACAAACTACAAATCTTTATGTTGGAAATCTCTCACCACAGGTGTCATTACTTGTATCAATGGATCAAATTTATTAAATAAGTGATAAGGTTGCTCGCAAGCTCATTAATGTTCTTCACATTTCTGCAGTGGATCAAGTTGCTGATATTTTTACAAAGGCTCTTGGAACTTCCAGATTTTTGTTGTTGCGTGACAAACTAAGTGTTGTTAATGGTTCTACACTTAGTTTGAGGGGGGATGTTAAGCATACTTAGCAAAATGAGTTTGTTAGGTTAAGTTGTTAGCTATAGTTGTCAGTCTGTTTTGACAACTATTTTAGTTGTCTAGATGCCTATATAAAGCAATGTATAATGATCATTTTAGATCAATGAAACACAATAGAATTCTTGCTGATATCTTTTCTTAGAAGTTAACAACATGCATCTAAAACCATTCACAAATCCTCACCGCGTAACGTAACGAACTTATTAGTAGAAAAGTTGCTAAAAAAGGGGAACATTTTTATATTTTACTTAATTTAGTTAAAGTGAATTGTATAGTTGCATACCACAGAAACTACGAAACTCTAGGCTTTTTTTCAGGTGTATCACGGGCTAGTACATTATTTTGTCCTAGGACATGGCTAAACTAAACATCATTCATTAAATAGCGAAAAAATTGAAGACTTTGTTCATGCAGTCCATTTGGATTTTTGCTATATAATTGAGAAGGCAAACAAAGGAATTTCTGGATACTCTCCTCGTAGCAAATCTTTTCAGGTATATAATCTTGAGAAAATATATCAAACAATCATCAATTCATATGAAAAGGTTGATGAATCAAACACAGTGGAACAAATCATTGAGAATAATCAAAATCTTTCATGAGACATCCACCACTGAAGCTAAAATGGAGACACCATCAACCAATGGTAATCCTTTTGAGAATTCTGCTTATGATGACCGACCTCCTCCTGAGAGGCCTCAAAATATTCAGAAAGGATAGGCATATCGTATTACAATTAAAGATTCATTAAAAAAAAGGTAAGTAGGAGCAAGACAATCAAATGTCTTATATGTGCTTTATTTTTGAAGTTGAACCTCACAATGTAAATGAAGCTTGATGATATATCAAATTGTCACTTGATCATGGCCTTACACGTGGCACAAACCATCATAATTAGAGATGGTTGTTACGAATAAAATACGTTATGGAAGGAATCACTCCCCTAAGGACGCACGTCAATTAAGAGAGGACCGTTACAAACGATCTAAGTTATGGCAGGAATCACTCCCCCAATGACACATTTTAATTATGAGAGGACCGTTACGAAGAAGATAAGTCATGACGGAAATCACTCCCCCAAAGACACATCTCAATGAAGGAGGTGACCATTATAATAAATGTCCCCTTTCATTGCGCCATTTTAATTATGAGAGGACCGTTCGAACACCTTGTGATTGCCCTTGGAGTGTATTGTGGGGAGTGAATATGTCAAGCCCTTAAAGAAAACAATTTTGAGCATTCGGAGAGCGTGATCAACCAGGCTGACAACCCCAACGACCATATTGAAATGGTTAGTTTGACTAATAATGCAAACACCAACATTTTGGTCGATTAGGGTTGTTCAAGCTATAAGGCTTTGGTCGACCGAGCCATGTCAGAATTCAAATTTTGAATTCTTTTGGCATGCCTAATCTCTTGGTTCGGGTATTCAAATAGCCTTGAATTTTTTTTTTGATTTTGACAAATCTTTGGTTGACTTGCTCTGACTTCTTGCCAATTTAGAGTTTGGTCATTGTTGATTTTACTTGGTCTTTGTCGGTTGACTTTTGTCTTCTTGTCATTGACTTTTGAGTTTACATCTTTGACTTTGGTCTTCATGAGTTGGATAATATTTAAATGATCTTTTCAAGGTCTATGTCTAAATTTCAAAATTTAAATATATGGTAGATGAATTATTTAATGACATTATGACAATTGTATGTAATTTAGGGGAGCAAGTTTGAAAAATAATTGTAGGCCATGCCATAAAATTCAAACAAAATACAATGGTTTTGTTAAATATGAACCACTGACTTTGTAAGGGACATGATAGAAATTGAAAGTTTTAGCTGATGGCATATGCAGTAAAAGAACCACTTTATTTGATTGAAGTAAAAAAAGACAACCCTAGTGATGTTCCAGTGACACCCGTATTCTTTTCTGAACAGTGACTGAAAAGTCAAGGTATTGAAGTCATCTCGCCTTAAAAGAACTTTTATTATTGTTAAATAGATGAACAATGTGAAATTATGTTGGACTAAACTTAAAATTTGGATCCGAATGTACATGATTACACATGACATGTTTTTGTTTTATTTGATTTGTCTCAAACATGATGAGAACGTTGTATTATGGGCGAGGGTATTTTCGAAATTCAAAACATGTCGGACAATGGATTCATTGTCATGCTACAATGAATCTCAAATTTAGATATAAAAGTAAATGGCAGGTAAAAAATAACAAAATTAACATGCATTAGGTAATGGTCCATGTTTTTTAAAGTCAACAACAACAACCCATGGGTTTGCAATAAATTTCGAATCCCATTACTTGACTTCGTTTCAAGTGAGGAAAAAGAAACATCTTTGGTTGAGTGTAAACTCCCAAATAATAAATGAAATGGATTTTATCGCCATATAGAGCTACTAATTTATTATTATTATTACTATTATTTCATGTTTTTCCTTTTTTTAATAATATTTTTCCTAATTTGGAGTGCAAATACATTTATAAAATAACTCACTAGTAGCTTAACCGTCTATGCATTTCGGTTCCATACCCTATAATGTCAAAAGGTAAGAGTTCTAAGGGTGTAGGCTTAGAGCTAGCAAAATTTTGCTGTGAAATACTTTCAAGCGTAAAGATTGCTTAATGGTGAGTCAAATAAATAAAAATTTATGAAACAATGAGAAATAAGTCGAATTTTGCAGTTAAACATTTGAAATCATAATTTAACTAAGAAAAAATTATTCCACACAAAACATGTCGGTTGGGATGCATAACCCTAACATAATTGCTTAACTAGTCCAGTTTATAGAAAAAAAATGTATATATATCTTACCAATTATTTAGGGAATTCATAAAAAAAAACCCCAAGTTTTACTAAAAAAGCCCCAGAGAAAAAAAAAAAAACATGTTTTTGTTTTCAAGACGTGTTTTACTTAACCCCACCCTGTCCTAATTACACCCCAAATAATTTAAAAACTTACTAGAAAATTCCCAACCCTAGAAAACTACACCAAGCCAAGTTGTATAGTTTTAAACCCCATACTCAAACTAAATCCATCTTCTTCCTAAAAAAAAATCATAAAGATGGATGGAATATATGGTCATGCTTTCTAGCATTCACTAGCCAAAAATAATGAGCATGAAAATCTGGACTAGTCATCGATTTGAAAATCACATAACTATCTATTGTCATATCAAATATTTACCATATGGTTTAGGTTGGTCATGCTAGTCTAATGTTGAACTTGTTTAAAGATGATCGCCGTTGGTCATCCACTTTGAAATCGCATGACTTGTTTCGAGTCATGCTTGATATTTTTCGGATGAGTATTGTTGAACATGTTAGTTTAAAGTTTGACTTTTGTAGGTACTAAAAATCTTAGATAGAGAACTTGATGTGCAGAAGTGTGGTTGCATTGTTAAGAAAACACGTGGTATCGTGTGTGATCATGAGTTGTCTAACATCGACAACATTCATAATTGAGTTTTTATTCTTACATGATTTACATTTTCTATTTAAATTTGTTTTTTACTACATGATGAGGCACAATGAATGAGTCATAATATAACATGTCTCGTATTCAATATTTTCAAATAAAACACAACATGACTAGTTTTGGTCACATGCTTAAACAAAAATTTAAAACATGGCCAAACCTAGTCATGTGATTTCAAAAATAGTGATTGGGTTTGGTCATATTTTCACCAATTTTTATTTTTTATACATGACCAAAACCAGTCATTAGTTTACAATCGCATTGTGGCTTTTTCACAAAAAAATTAAAACATGACCAAACCTTTTTTTTTTTTTGTTCAAACACGAAGATGTTTATTAATGAAAGAAAGGGAAAACAAATTACAAAGAGAAACATTCCTATATCAAGGAATGCCAAGACACTATGAAAGTGTCAAAACCCAACTCCCTAAACAAATTACATGCCGTACCCATCCTCCACAGCAATTCTCTAATCTCGATAAAGATAGAGTGCTCTGATCTGTTGAGTCCTTCAAATACCCTTTTATTTAT
Source organism: Berberis vulgaris (assembly GCA_963556465.1). Taxonomy (NCBI): domain Eukaryota; kingdom Viridiplantae; phylum Streptophyta; class Magnoliopsida; order Ranunculales; family Berberidaceae; genus Berberis; species Berberis vulgaris. Next base: position 11,520,033 of record OY747132.1, on the reverse strand, counting down.
TTCTTTCTACACACACCACATGAGAACGTGAGGGACCCTACGCCATAACCACTCCCCCCGATGGGAAGGATTAGCTTGAGACCACCAACTTAGCCAATCTAAAATGGAGCCTTCAAACATCAAACTCAAACCGAATTCCGCCAAGAAACTGCTCCAAATGGATTTGGAGAAACTGCAGTGAAGCATCAAATGGTCCAGTGTCTCGTCAAATTCATTGCAAAGCACACAAAGACTCCCTGTGAGGATTCCTCTTTTTCTTAACCTATCTTTAGTCAAGAGCTTCTCATGCAAAACTGACCAACTAAAGAAATTAATCCGAGGAAAAATGTTTTTCACCCATACCAGATTTTTGTGGGAGGAAATGAAGGGGTTAGAGTGGGTCTCATAATGAGATGCAGCCAACATATCTGAAAATTCTTTCACCGAGAAGCCCACACCTTTACCCTTCCACACCAAACTATCTGATCCCTCTGAGAGCATTTGTCTATCCAACAAATGCATTAGATTAGCGAACTCATCTAGTTCCCCAGTATTGAGGTGTCTTCGAAAGGAAAGATCCCAAGAATTGTCGTTAGACCAAAAATTGCTCACACTCCCATATTGATTGTTGTTAATGATAAACAACATTGGAAACAGATCTTTCAAAGATTGGTTACTACACCAAGGATCATGCCAGAAAGAGATGAGATCACCATTTCCACATTGGAGAGAGGTGTGAGGGTAGAAACCACTTGCGCACCGGGAGATGGACTTCCACAAAGAGCATCCGTAGGAAGTGTACTTAGTTCTCTTTTCCCAAACCCATCTATTGCGCCCATATTTGTCCATAATGAGAGATCTCCATAAATTATCATTTTCTTCTGCAAATCGCCAAAGCCACTTAGAAAGTAATGCAATATTGAAAGTGAGTGATTTTCAGTCCTGAAATAACTTCAAACCAAAACATAATTCTTTTAAGGGCAAGAACCTGAGAAGCGGAAGCATCACAAAAGAGGATAGTATCATCCGCATACTGGAGAATAGAGACAGGCGGACTTCCCTCCGCGACAGAAAACCCTCTCACTAGGCCAGCATCAACCGCTTTAAGAATCATTTGAGTTAAACCTTCTGCTGCTATAGTAAAGAGAAGAGGAGACAGAGGATCGCCTTGTCGCAGGCCTTTCGAGCTATTGAAAAACCCGTGCAGCTGACCATTAATTTTCAGCGAGAAATTAGCTGTAGATCTGCAAGTGTGAAGCCACTGAATCCATTTGGCGTCAAACCCCATGCGAGCCATTACCAAATCCAAGTATCTCCAAGAGACGTTGTCAAAGGCTTTGGAGAAATCTAATTTGATAACGAGCCCTGGAACTCCTTGTTTTTTCCTAGAATCAATAATTTCATTGGCAATCAAAGGGCTATCAACCACCTGTCTTCCACTGACTGCTGCACTTTGAAAAGGAGAAATGACTGAATGAAGAACTATTTTCAATCTGTTAGCCAACACCTTGGCAATGATCTTATAGGCCCCATTCAAAATACTGATAGGTCTAAAATCTTTTACTGTTCGCATTCCCGCACATTTAGGAATGAGCGAGATGATAGTGGTGTTCAACCGCCAGTCAAGAAAATTTCTCGAGTTAAATTCTGCAACAACTTTCAGAAAATCAATTTTGATTACCTCCCACATATTCAAATAGAACACCATAGAGAAACCATCAAGACCTGGAGAAACTTCAGTTTTTAGCTCTTCCATTGCCGCTCTAATTTCCATCTCCGAAAAATTATCTACCAAGGCAGTAGCCGTAGACTGAAGGTAATCCCCGAGAAGAAAGGTCGCCACTCCTCCTTTTCATGGAACAACTCCTTGAAATGAGATATCAAGAGTTCTCTGATACTGACTTCATCCACTACCAACTCCTGACCCATGCTAAGAGCTTCAATGGAGTTAAACAGTCTGCGTCTGTTAGCCAAGGTATGGAAAAATTTGGACCCCTGATCCATATGACGAACCCAGTTGACTCCTGATCTGATCCTCCAAAACTCCTCATCTCTTTTGATTAAAGTTGCCCACTCTTGATGTAGCTGCACTCTACAAGACCTCTCCTCAACAGTCAGGTCCCTGATCTCTTCATCAGCATCAATGTTAGCAATTAAAGCAGAGATATTTTGAATACATAAATTTGTCTTACCCCAAACTTTAGTCCTCCAACTTTTGAGATTGCATCTGAGAGCCTTAAGCTTCCACCATAAACAGTAGCCAGGGTGGCCAGAGACTACTGAGTTGTTCCACCAAGCTTTCATCTCCTCTGCCAGGGTAGGGTGATCAAACCAACCGTTATCAAATGAAAAAAGGCGAGTACCACCACCAACAGACGAGTTCGCAAGCAAAATCGTGTGATGGTCAGAACCTGCTGTACCCTTGAGCCATTCAACTTTATCACCAAATTTGTCAATCCAATCCACCGAGGCTAGAAATCGATCAAGTCGACAAAGGATAGGAAGATCTCTTCGATTTGACCATGTGAATTTTCCCCCTTTTAGACTGAAATCGGCGAGTTCCACCTCATTAATGAATTGATTGAATTTCTGCATGCTCATGGACCTCCTCCTGCATCCTTTTTTTTCATTCATATGACGGACAACATTGAAGTCACCCGCTAACACCCATGGCGATTGCACCCAACCAGCAATGTCATATAGTTCTTCCCATAAGTGGTCTCTAAGCGAAGGATCACATGGACCATAAATGTTAGTCCCTGACCAAATTGAGTTATCCGAGATCATTTGGAATTGAATAGAAAGGGAAAAAGCCCCTTTCAACACTTCCCTCATCTGCAAAAGATCAGCGTCCCAAAAAGCTAAAATGCCGCCCGAGCTGCCAATGGATTCCACCATAGCCCAATCAAAAGAACTATCACCCCACAATTTTCTGATAAATTCTCTAGAACATCTCTCCAATTTCGTTTCCTGAACGAAAACAAGGTCTGGACGGTTTTCTGTAATTAATCTACGACAACCCCTTTGCCGCTCAGTATTTCCGAGCCCCCTACAGTTCCACGAAAGAATTTTGAGGTTCATGTAAAACCTTCAAACCCGGGGTTGTTGCATTTTTCCATTGCTTTGTCAGATATTGTACCATGCGCTGCAACTTGAACCATATCTAAAGCCCTGTTTTCATCCTGATTGAGGTCCACTCCCACTGTCAAGCCAATTTCTTTGAAAGCCGAACGATCTGATGCTTCTTCCTGAGTCGAATGACAGTCAGAGACAGAATGCTCCGCACTGTCATTGACCCTAGAAACAAAACTTAAAAACCCAAGATTTTCCGTCTGTGGGACCTCGAAACCTGGTGGAGCGCCTACGTGGTCTGGGTTAGATGAGAAACTCTCCACCTGAGAAACACATAGATTTGTAGACAAACCATGGGCTTCAACACATTGTTCTGGTAAGGGCTCGAAACCCGGAGGGTAAGGTAAAGATACCGAAACATCCTGGGTATGATTGGAAGACTCTCCCCTTGTCAGCCCAGCAGGGGCACTACAACCTTTAAGTTCTACCTGCCCTGCTTTGTTGGAAGAGCTTGATTTGTTGGATCTCTTTTGCAGCATGAACCTAGATCTGGTAGGAAAGACTGAGAAATTGGCCCATTCAGCGGCTCTGTCACGCTGTGCTTTCCTTGCCAGCTTTCGATCCCTGCGGGCATGCATTGACATCTTGGTCAAAAGAGGGTCCAAGTTGAAGACATCTTCTTCCACCGCTTCTAGAACCCTCCAATAATTGCCAGCTGTTGGTTGATCAGTAGACTTGGCCAAGCTTTGTTTCGAAAAAGACTTAGGTCCTTTGCTGGGTGAGGGCCCAACAATACCTTTGCCTTTATCCTGCTGAGATGGACGAGCTGACTCAGATAGCGAGTTTCCAACTTTACCTGCTGAAATGACACGAGAAGCAGGGAAATGGGGAAGCATTGGGTAGTGCTGGGGAGACTGAACACTCAGTGTCGGCATCCTAGGAGGCGGGTCGAATGCTTCGCATGAGGACACGTGTGGAGAGTTAGTGAAGACCAAGAAAGCTGTGTGTCCAAACGGAAGAGCAACAGGTGACCACTGAATCACTGACTCAGGCAACTCTATCAACGACCTTGCAAGATTCTTTCTTGCCACGGGATCTGGAGGAAGATGTTTGCCCCATACTTGGGACAAGAAATCAAGGGGAGAATCCCGATGAATAGAAGTTGTTGCAATGAGACCCTTACTGGCAATCGGGGTAGGGCTCACACTGGAGGGATAAGTGGCCACTACCTCCACAAAGGATCTGTTGCGCGAGGGTGGGACAACACTAGTACCTGGCAGAGTTGAAACCCCATCTTTTCTAACTTGCTGCTTAGGATAAGGCTGAGGCACCTTATTCAGAACCATCTCATTCATAGCTTGGGCGAGTTGTTTCCAGCCTGTTCCTTCCACGCCAGCTGGCACCCTGATAGTTTTGGACCCTGATCCCCAACCCACCAAAATAGAAAGGAAGATTCCTCCTATATTGGCCTCTTTCACCATCATAACCCATCTATTGTTGATTTTCCAACTGGCTGAGAAGGCATTTGAGCCTGATTCCACAGCTTTCTTAAGCTGAAACTCAATCCATTTTCCCATCTGCAATTCGACAAAAACTTTGATTCTAACCCTCGAGCTCGATTCAAGTAACAACAAACCTCCTCTTGACTTTCGAATCCCAAATTCTTTCCCATCAATTTTCAATAAACGAAAATTTCCTTCTTTGAACTCCATCTCTCCCAAGATTTAGCACAAATTTACAAACATACAAGCACAATTTCACAAGCATACAAGCATCATAGCAATACGAAGATTAGGAATAATTGCAAGATCTTACTTGTTGCCGTAAAATTGCCAAATGTGTTCCAAAGTCTGAAAAAGAGCTCACCGCGATCGCATGGCTCACCACCGTCAAGCCCCGGAGATGGCAGAACGAAAAGAAGGAAGAGGCTCTTGTGAGATTCCTCGAAAACCCCCTCACCACTGCGAGATCCACCTCAACTTCGAAAACCACCTTCGAATACCCCTTTTCACCTTCGAAAACCCCTTGCAATGTTGAAAACCACCTTCGAAAACCTAATCATGCAATTTCAAAACTAGTTATTGGGATGGGTCCTCTTTTCACCAATTATATATATGCACACACACAAGTGACCCAAACTAGTTATTAGTTTTACAATCTCACGACTGGGTATGGTCTCTTTTTACCAAAAAAAATTTAAACATGACCAAACCCAATCATGCGATTTAAAAAAATAGTGATTGGGTTTCGTCATCATTTTGCCAATAATTAGTTTTACGATTGCATGACTGGGTATAGTAATCTTATAACCCAAAAAATTAAAATATGACCAAACTATCACGTGATTTCAAAACCAGTGATTGGGTGTGGTCATCTTTTCACCGAATTTTTGTTACAATTTTTGAAAACCACTAATGCAAGTTTAAAACTAGTGATAAATGTTTATGGTCCTTTGATAAATGTTTTTAGATTAATTATATTCAATTGAGTCATCAGATGTTAACAACCCAATTCAAGACAGTTGAGCAAAATTTTGAGATTCAATCTATGAAACTCTAAATGTTCTACTGAAAATTTTTAAATGCACCAAATTCCATTTGTAATTTTAATAAATCTGCTAGTGCAAAACACCAACTAATCGACAAAAAACATAGCGTTTAATATCCTTTATTAACCTATCACAGGATGAGCTTAACACATGAAACTCATCAATTACAATATTTTTCGCAAAAGCAATAGTTATTGAGGGGAGATGGTTGATCTACACAAAACCCTGAAGTATGATATTGTTGGTTGCACTTCTGATTGCATTCAGCTCTTGTTGTACAAACTCCCATTGGAATTGGGCATGGTTTTGATGGGGACGCCGGTTGTAAGGTCGACACCACTGTATAACATACAACATTAGCATCATATACAGTACTGTTCCTTCGTCTAATATATGGGTAGATGTTTAATAGAAAAACAATTGAAACTAAAATAAATATACAAACCTGAGACCAAGAGCACCTGGAGGAGAAGAAAGCAAACACTGATTGATAACTTATTCATTTTATGGATCTTAACAATTAAGGACGACAAGCAATGAATAGAAGCCAAAATACAACCTATTTATAATCATTATTTCTCAAATTAATTTGCATCAAGAAGTCTACTTTTAGTGCTTTATTAAAATTTTAAAAAATATATATTTTAGCAGTCAAAGCTCAATTTAATTAGTCAAAATTCAACTCGATAGGTCATTAATATCAAACTAAATTAGTCAATTAGTTGAGTTAATAAATAATCAGCAAATATAATAGGGATAGACATTAAAAAAGTCAAGGTCAAAATGTCAAATGAAAGTTTTGAAATATATATATATATATTTACTTATTTTTATAAGAAATAATAAATTCAATTTTGGCCAGTAAGATGTCATGCATAAGTATCGATTGAATGACATGAACCTTAGGTACTGAGAAAGTGCTCGAAGTACTACATTCATTAGTGAATTTGTTATAAACATATGTTCCTATGTATATAAAAAATATTTCAAGAAATTAACACTTTCTAGATGATAATCACCATGAGACGTATTTATGCTCTCTAGAGACTTAACTCAAATTTTATTAGGAAACAACGCTCTTTTCTTCTATACGCACTAGGTGAGACTGCCAAGAGTGTTCTTGCAGCTTTACACTCAATCCATAAAGAGCATAGTACTCATTAAATGTTTCACAAACCGATCCTATATATCCAACCGCAACAGGAAAACATGCATAAAAGTGTATGACTAATTAAGGATAATTGTCTCCCACGCAAATAATCTATGACATGTTCTTCCTTTTAAACCCGGTTCTTAGGATTTCTAGTTTTCAGATAGGATTACCATCACAAATTTTTATATATCCATAAGCTTTTTTAAAGCGTTCCACACACTTCCATGCTAAACCTTTGGCAAAGGGATCTGCAAGATTATCTCCCGATCTTACAACGTCAATAGGAACTAGTATTTAAAATGTGGATATATCCTTGAAATAATTCTAGGATGTATATCAGATATGTTGAACTTAGATAAGGATTTTTTTTATTATTAATTTTTTTTTTGTTAAAGTTTCATATGACTAAATATCATGGATATTTGAGGATATATCGAAAATATTGACTGACATTCTGCCAAATAATTAAAATTTTAATTATAAATCAAATTTAATCCAGTTCAGAGTTTTTAAATTAAATCATGAAATAATTTAGTACACATTAACCTTCTGTAAGAATAGTGAAGATTAGTGTAAACCTACACTACCTAAATAATTAAAAATTTTAAAAAAACCATAAAGAGTAAAAAAAAATAGAAATATTTAGTCATTAAAATAAAAAGCAAATATTTTTTAGGTATTAGCACATTGAGACAAAAAATGGTTTTTACTAACTTAGAAGAACCCCCTTAGTTTTCATTATAAAATAAGGACACTACATACACGTGACTAAATTAAAACTATATATACCATTCGAGCTGAAATTGAAGAAAATAAAAAATCAATATCAGAAACAATGTCTCAAAGTTCATACTCGTTTCAAATTGTGTGCCTTGAGATCTGTACTAAATGGGATAAAAAAATTTCTTTATCATGAAGCGAGTGAGGGCCCACCTTGGATACGACAAAAGCCAGCTGGTAGAAGTGTTTCTCGATCGGAAAGATAAAGTTGCCGCAACTGAGAAAGGTCTTGTTTCTGGACTTCATGGTGGTAGACGCGCCATCTACCTACAACCTTATTTTGTAACGACCATGGCTCTACCAGATGGAAGCGGTAGTCTCCATCCTTCACTAGTGCGTTAAGTATACCCCTAACCACGAAGGAACAATATGTGGAGACCAACCTACGGCGCGAGGCTGCCATTACACCGCACTGAAACAAATAAAGTGCTCCCAGATCCAACTGAGTCCTACAGAGAAGTCTGAACCAGTGCCAGGTCGAAGAACGGCTGAATCGTCATAGTCAAGAGGAACGGAGAGGCCAAGGAAAACGGGAACACAACCCCCTGACCTTCTGTCGATACGGAGATAAACCCCCTACAAGGTTTACTTTTCAGTAACCTCTGTAATGCCAACAAAGCCCAATAGTCCGTTGAGAACACTAACGATCCACAAGGGCCATCCGAATTCGCATCAGGCCAGTATCAATCTCTTTCCGTCAACAATTAGTCTTTTTCAATTGTTTATTTCCCTTTCCATAGTCAATGTAGAGTTTTGGTTCTTAAAGACTTATGTGACTTGCAATCATTTAAGAAATAAAAAAGAATTACGAAAACGAACTCTATTGATTACTGGAAAGATGTAACAACAAGCGCCTTGAGACGGATACAAACGACTACATACTACAAACATCTGAATTCAGTGCGACATGAAGTAAAGACTCGCTTAGACGATCCAACTACATAAGGTACTGAAAGAAGATTTCACTTCGCAACCTCTTTGAGCATATTGGCATGAGCAAGAGCAGGATGAAACATCACGTTCTGTTCAATTCCTCAACAGTGTTGTAACGACCTGATCCACATGGTATGATATTGTCCGCTTTGGGCTTAACCATCCTCACGGCTTTAAAACACGTCATACCAAGAGGATCCAACCTCGCACATATATAACACATACCCTTCCCTCACCTAGGCAATGTGGGACTATAACACCTAGGTCTTGATTGTGACAGCCTTGTGTGGGCGGACTCTGAGGCTGACGAGCTACGATGTCTTGGCGGGCGGTAAGGCTGGTAGGCTACGATGTATGGGCGAGCTCAGAGGCTGGCAGGCTACCTAGGTGTTATAGTCCCACATTGCCTGGGTGAGGGAAGGGTATTTTCTATATATGTGCGAGGTTGGATCCCCTTTGTATGACGTGTTTTAAAGTCGTGAGGGTGGTTAAGCCCAAAGTGGAAAATATCATACCATGTGGATTGGGACGTTACAACCACAACCTGATTCCGACGGTTTGCCACGGGACCATTATTTTTCGGCGTGGCCGCTGAACCCTCCCAAATTTGTAGCTTGGTGCACTCAGGTGTAGATAATTTGGATGGTGGGAGCCTAGTCAGTCCTGAGCTGATTTCGATGGCTTGCCACGGGACTACTGCTTTTCAGCCTAGTCACCAAACCTTTCTTGAATTCATAGCCCCCACCGCGCGGGGAGGGTGGAGATGGTTCGAAAGGTGGGAGCCTAGTCAGTTCTGAACTAATTTTGTCGGCTTGCCACAGGACCACTGCTTTTTAGCCTGGTCGCCAAACCTTTACTCCCTGAATCTGTAGTCCGCTCTGCTCGGACATAAATGATTTGGAAGGTGGGCGCCTAGTAAGTTCCGAACTTATTCTGACGGCTTGCCGCGAGACCACCGCTTTTCAATCTGGTCGCCAAACGGGAATCTAGCTGAGTCAGCGTCTGCACACTCAAATGGATTGACGGTCTAATGTTAAGCAAAGGTCACTCACGCTGATACAAGGATCGTACGACCAGTGCCTAGATAAAAGCTACTTAGGATGCCAACCCAATCTTACGGTGCCTGACTCGACACGAACACTCTGATATGCATGCTCGACCATCACGACTCGCTCATAGTAGCAACTACAACTGACTGGTCAGACAAGCAAGGTAACTCTTAAGCAGCTTACCTTGGGGTCATAGCACAACTCGAATGACTGAAACCCCAACTAAACTGTTCATAACAAGCCCACTTTCGGACATGACTACACCGCGATGACCTCGAGTCATTCACAGCACAAAGTGGTCAAACTCTCTACCACAGACAGACCAGTCAACGTCCACAGACATGTCGATGTTAATCTCGTAGGGTAGCGAAGCCTTACTATCAGCCCTGTTGCGCAGAATCCCATACCAAATGTAGAAAATAGTGTTAATCTTTCTACTTTTCGTAATCCTCCACACGTTGTACAACTGGCTAGGGGTCATAGTAGTCAAACTCCATGTCTTTCCAAATATATTAGACACAAGCATCCTCTGGATAACACGAATCCTGGGTATAAAATCACTGGAATGATGTTTAGTGTACACGTTCACATTCTTTCCAAACAGCATCAAGCCGGCCTCATTTTTAAATTCTTCCTTCTCCTCTTCCTTGAGCACTTGAGAAATGGAGTGATCTTCATGAAATTCCAGACCCCAAATCTGAGCAATATCTTGGAGAGTGTCAAAGAACTATGTTATCCTGACAGCAATATTGAAAATAAGAGCATTGTAGTCAATATTATTGATGTTTGCATAGAATTATCTTACTAGACTGAGGCAACAATGAGCATCTTTGAAAAGAAAAAAAATCCCAACTTTGGTTGTGATGATGTGTTCATTGACATGATACACCTTCCCGCATTTCAGATCCACTGCATGCTCAAGACCAACTTTGCAAGCTTTCAATGATTAGAAGAAGTCCATGCTTGCCCTTTAGTTAGAAACTTTTCGTCACCAAGCAGTATTTTATCTTGATCACAATTCAATTTTGGAAGTCCCATTAGAAATTCAAAATGAACATGATCATGTTCTCCTTCATCATGTTGTTTTTCCATTTATTTTTTCTCTGGTCATTGGTTCAATAGGCACCACTATTTTCACTAAGTTTCTCTTTAGGACCTTCAGATCTCAAACAAAGAAGTTGTTTAGTCTAGATTCAACTCTCAATTTGCTCACACAGAGATATTATGGAGAGATTTTTTCTTGAACAATGGGAAGGAACTTGCTCTTGTTCTTGCTGGATTTGTTGCTCTTGAATAGCTCTAAACAAGGATTGTGATTTTGTTTTTCGAATTAATTTCGGTCCCATGATTTTATGAAATATTTCGTGAAATATTTTGTTTTGTAAAAAAATGCAAAAAATTTCAATTGTTATTTGGTACTTAACAATACAAGTTATGCATTTTAACTCTTAAATGCTAAATAAAAGTCTCACACGAATTATAGTGTCAAACAGACTACATATTACATAAGAATCACTCACATAACATACTTTTAATACAAAAATAACATTGTAGCAGGTTAAAATACACATAGGTTCTAACAAGTTTTTCTTCAACTCCTAAAGTTAATGAAGGCAAATGGGGATGCAACTATTTATAGACTGATCTTGGATGCCTGAATCGACTTTACTATCTTCATATTTGCTTTTCAAAATGGCTAGATTCATAATATATCTCTGCTTTATCAAAACAGTCGTCTGTTGATAGTGACACTTTATGGGTGAAGTCGACTTTGCTCTACTCATACAGACAACTTTTTATAAAAAAAAATAAAAAAAAAGTTTTCTCTTAATCACATGTCATTGTACTTAACATGGACTTCTCCTATACGTACATGAGCATGTCCAAAGTGATGGAATATTCATTCTCATGTAAGAGGATTTTCCAAATTCAAAAATTTAATTTTGATTCCAACACATTTCTGCCTCCAAATTGCTTTTGACACTTTATTTAAAATTTGAGCATCCATAAGCTTTTTTTCCATTGTCTTCTAATGTCACTTGACACGGTCCACCTTCTTGGTCTTCAACCATCTTGGACATGTCTCCTTGAAGTTTTCACATTCTTTGAAAACTCTTAATATATTTGATTTTGGTCTCTTGAATTTACTTTGTCTTTGGTTGACTTTGACTTTGAATTTGATTGACGCATGATTTGATTTTTCTTCTTTCATTGTCGCCTTTGGTTGAGTCTTAACGATCGCATTTGAAAGATCCAATTTCATCAACCACTCACAACCCAGTATGTATGACTTTACAATTCAGTCAATACATTTTTACAATAATTTTTTCTTCAACCTATATTGGTTTTACAAGCTTAACCAATATTATTTTTGTATTAATGCACGAATAATATTTTCATAAAGCACCATGGATCTCTCACAAAGGATATGAGTTTTTGAGTGGGTGAACATATCTCTCAACAAGAAGGCCAAGGGGAAGGGCTTCGCAAACTTGAACAAGAGAAATATGAAAGATTTGAAAGATGATCCAAAGATATGGATCTCGTTTCTTATTTATATAACCAGTCTGGAATGAGTAAAGTCGACTTCTCTGTCTCCACCATTTGCTTATCAGAGTGGCTTATTGCTTTGTCAGAAAGGCTCTTTGTTGAAAATGACTTTTCAAGGGGTGAAGTCGACTTTGCTTACCTCAAACAACTTTTTAAAAACAAAATCTTCTTATTTGTCACATGTCTTTATAATTGACATGGATACTTCCTTTAGCACATGAGAATGTCTTTAGAGAGAATATTAATTCTCAAATGAGTGAAATATCCAAATTCATACTTTGAAATTTGGTTCCTACTTATTTTTGCCTTCAAATAGTTTTTGGCAGAACATTTGAATTTTGACAATCCATAAGCTATTTTTAGCTTGTCTTGGTCTTCATAGGTTTGACACATCTTCATGAGTTGACTCTAATCTTCTTGTCCTTTGACAATGTCTTCATGAGTTAGATAACACTGAAATGATTTTTATAAAGCATAGTCCTAATTCCAATAACTTGATAAATGATTTATACTTCCCTCGTATATTTTTACATTGTTTTGGAATAATTCGTAAATATATTGTCGCTATTTATTTATTTAACTATGGATTTGACAATTTAATTGTTAAAACTACCATTTCTCCAATGGTCAAGGTACTTTTTCATTTTTTCCTCCCCTATGAGAAGTCTTGGAATGAGTATGTTTCATTTATATATTTGTTTGTAATCCATAAGCTATTTTTGGTTTGTCTTTCTTCATAGGTTTGACATGTTCAATCTTCTTGTTATTTGACAATATCCTCATGAGTTAGATAACACTGAAATGATCTTTACAAAACATAAATCTAATCTCAATCACTTAATATACGATTTATATTTTTATTGTATATTTTTACATTATTATGGCATAATCCCCATATACATTTTCACTATTTATTTATTTAACTAAGGAAATGACAATTTAATTGTTAAAACTACCATTGCTCCAATTGTCAAGGCACTTTTTCCATTTTCCTCCCCTATGAGAGGTCTTGGAGTGAGTAGGTTTCATTTATTTATTTGTTTGTAAATTATTTTATTTTTTTGAGCCAGATTGCATAAATACTAAATTAAACAAACCACATAATTTGTTACAGCCTTAGATCCATCATGGGCTTCAAAATTAAATTGTCTAGAAAAAAAAAAAAAAAAAAAAAAAGATAAAGTTAAAATGTGTCCTTAAACTGAGATGCAAAAACGCACTGTGGACACTCACACCCAAGCTTCCACCAGCTTCAAAGATTCTGGATCCATGTTTGCTGACATAATTAAATCAGTCCAAAGGTACTTGTGTGGTCATCATGAGAGACCAACATCAGCAAATATGAGTATTGCTTGTTCTGTATAATGTCTGCTGCTAGTTCTAGTCATGTTGAATTGTTTTGATGCTTCCTGTTGGTCTTGCTTTAAGGTCTGATCTCGTTTGTGGAAGGCCTTCTCACCTCTACTCCACATTCTCCAAGTTTGCCTGCTTGTAATCTGTGGATTTGGTTCAACCTGTTGGAAACATTTCACGTTTCTAGCCTGCCAAAACCATCAACAACAATATCAACCTTACTAATAATTAGGCCAATATCTAGATGATTTTGAATGAGCAGCAGCCAAATAAAATCAAAGATAGAACCATTGTATTTGATTTTTACATAAATATGGTATTAAGACAAATATTTTTTCCTTTTCCTTTTATGTGAAATGACCTCATTTTTTGTCTTCGAATACCCCCCCCTTAAATTGTAGAGATGACCTCGCTTAATGCCTTCAACTCTTTTCATCGGAAAGCGTTATCTTCTACGTAATATACATGAGAATCTTCAGAATCAGGGACGCTTAAAGGTCTCATGATTCACTAATGAAGCACAAACAACATTTCACAAAAAGACCATCAGATTTCGTTATTTTTTTTCCTTCTCTTTTTCAATGGTTTTAACTTTTGCAACTCTGCCAATATATTGAGGTGAGATTTGGCAGGCACATTATCCAATTTGTGACAATCAATCAATCAAATAACAAACTGAAATACAAAGTATTTTTCCCCATTACCAATTTAGGTTTTTTCTTTATTACATGATTAATTGAAAAGTTGGGAAAAAAACTCAATCAAATTAAGGTTATAATTTTGATTTTATTTATAATGTCTAATACTAAAGAGATACTACATGGATTGTGATGCCATAACAATCAACAATTATATTGACAGGTGCAGACTAGGGGGAGACCAGGCTTTGCATCCTGTTCGCAGTATCCCACACCGTTTGAATGTGTTGTCTTACATTGTTGCGAGCAAGCACCTGCGCTTATGCACGGTCCCAAGGTACTGTAACATGTTTTTGCATTCACTGTACCTGATGTTATAAGATTCATACACATCATTAGAACAAATTCAAACTCGATGAGCTTTTGGAAGAATTCTAATATATGTTTAATTGAAACTTTGAATATCAAATAAATATGTTGAGACCCTTAAAAAACACATAAATTCACACGTGAAAGGGTCGAACCCTGGCAAGAAGTATATTTGCTCATCCTAAAATAAAATTAAATAGGTAACTGGAAAAGATGAGAATATTGCACAGAAAGAGAAAACCAAACATACCTAAGACAATAGCAGCAAGGAGAACAAAGATGCAAAAATGGGTAATTGAGACTAGCTTAGCCATCTTAAATCTTGAGACTCTTAATTTGTAAATGATAAGAAACCTGCCTACTGAACACATATTTATAAGTCATTCAAAGGTTGATTTGCTTTGGATAATAAAAGTCAAAACAATGACTTTTTGAAGCTTTCTAAGGTTTCAAGAAAATACTGCACAAAAAAAACTTCTTAATTTGTGAATTATGTTGAAAGTATTTTAATAATTGGAACACTATCTAACGGCAATGAGATTAATGTGTTGTGAACAGTTTGACCAATTTTTGTAACTTTCTTATTCTTAGAGTCAACATTTATACTACAAATCAGTTAGGTGTTTTATTATTTATAAGGATTTGGAAATAAAATGAAAATAAGACCGAGAGTTGAGGTTGAGATTCATTCTCTACAATGGCTTGTTTGAAAATGTGAAACATATAGAATGACAAAAAAAAAAAAAAAAAACATAAAACTTAAAATGAGTGGAATAAAGATATTATTTGTGTTCTCAAAATGAAAATTTTCATAACTATCTACATAGTTGTCGAATTTTTGTAAAGTTGGTATTGTTGGAATGCATTTTTTGAAGATTTTCCAATACAATCATTGATTAATACAAATGCATGTTTGTAAATATGAAGTATGCAAAAGGGCAAAAGATAAGGAATGTAAAACTTAAAATGAATGGAATGTACATGTGGCAGAGAGAGAAAATATGTGTTTTTTTATAGTATTGAATATTGTCATAATTTTCTATAGGGCTGAACAGGAAACCGATCAAACCGCATTAAATCGAACGAACCAATCGGTTTGGTTTAAATTCGGTTCGGATCGGTTTCGATTTAAAAAAATTCAAAACCGAAGTAGTCGGTTCGGTTTTCGGTTTCTATGTGATTTTAACTGACCAAACCGAACCGACCAAATATATATAATAAATAATATATATTTTATATATAAATAATACAATATGTTTAAAATAGTCGATCGGTTCGATTTTATTTCGGTTCGGTTACGGTTTGCATAAATTAGAATCGGTTCGGTTTCGGATCGGTTTTGTTAATGGTTGGTTCGGTTTCGGTTTGAAAATTTTAAAACCGACCTAAGTCGGTTCGGTTCATGGTTTAGGTGAAAAACTGAACCGTCGATTCGGTTTTCAGCCCTAATTATCTACATAGTTGTCAAATTTTTAGTAAAATTAGTATCTTTGGAGCATATTTTTGAAATATTTCCAATACAATCAATAATCAATACAAACGCTTAAAATTTTAACATATGTATTTTATGTTAGACAAAACATCAAATACATTTGACGCCGTACGTATATTCAATATTTTCTCGAAGGAAATAACTAAATGTTCATTGAAACCAAGATCGCGAACTTCATATATTGACGAAGTCAAAGTTTGGGGAGAACTCACTTCTACAGTTTGAAAATGTTTTTTTTTTCTTCTTAATTTCAATCGAATTTAATCCTAATGCTATGATCCACTTCCTATAGTGCCAATGACACAAGTAATAATATGCTAGTCTATATAATAGGTATAGACTATTTGACACCACTTCTATATAATAGGTAGAGACTATTTTCTCCCACACCACCACCTAGTTTTTTTCTCTCTCATACCACTCCCTTTTGTCCCACACAACCACCTATTTTCCACACCACCAAACTCAAACATGCATAAACTCTCTCTCTCCCTGCCAAGTTCATCTTCTTCCCCCCACTTGACTGAGTTTCCCACTTCCACAACCATCACTCTCTCCCTCATTATCTCAACAGTTTCCCTAAAATTGGAATCATTTTTCCCCGTTCGTAGTTGGTATCATTCAAACAAAATGAAGGGTATTGCCCCTGAAAACAGTATATTGTCCCCGACTTTGGGCAAATTTATTTGCACAATTGATACCAATTCTCAAGCTCATCAAAATTGTACTACTCTTAGTTATCTAATCAACACAATTTGAATGAGTTAAAAATGTTTGAATAAAACAAGTTGTGGTCATTTTACAACAATCACTCAAATTTGTCCAACAAAGAAAACATGTATTGTCTTTGACTTTGGGCCAATTTATACTAATGATACATGAAATCGTCCACCGATCATTGCCATACATGTGGCTCAAGTCACCATAAATGCTGGAGAGTTGTTACGAAGGCTTAAGTCGTCATAAATATTGATGTACCGTTACGAAGGAGATGGAGGGAATCATTCTCATTTCAATGAAGGAGGAGACCGTTACAATAAACGTCCCCCTTCATTGGGCCAATCGAGCTTAAGTCATGCACACAATTGAATGCAGGCATCAATTCACTCATTAAATAAGGTAAAGAAAAATGTATGAACAGTGGACTCAACTGACTCTCAACTTGATTCGAGAGAGGTCAATTTGACTTTCCTATCTATACTATGCAACTCTAACTGAGTATTGTCCAGATTTACTTCCTTATTCAAACATAGTTGCTGACTTAAGCATCGGAATGCATTCGATCACCAAAAAGGTGGTCCTTAGTAGTCTAACATTTGTTTTGCAAGTCAAACTCACAGGAGAACGATTTTTGGATGCATCATACCCTCAATTGAAACCGATTATCAAAACACAAACAATTATATTACTCTGAGTTATCTTATAAAAAAAATTTGAATCAGTTAAAAATGTTACGAATTTAAGCAAGTTATGATCATTTTACTAAAATCACCAAAATCTGTGTAGCAAAAAAATTGTGACTGATTCTCAAGATGATCAAAACACAAACATTATATTGCTCTGAGTTATCTTACAAACAAATTTTGAATTAGTTAAAAATATTGTGAATTGAGAAAGTTATGATTATTTTACTAAAATCACTCAAATCTGTCCAGTAAAGACCAAGTCGCAAAGTATCATGCGAATGTAAGTCTCTCACTCGCATGATCTGCTGCGAATGTAAGCCCCTTACTCGCATGATCCACTGCGAAGGCGAGTTTTCTGCTTGCATGTGCCGCTGCGAGGGCCAATTTTTTTTGTTCTTATACACACCACCGCTAGTGGGGAACCTATCATCTCACATGTCACTACAAGGGCAATTATAAAAAAAATAATAGAAGGGCCAGGGGCGGTGCAGCCAGTGATTGCATTCCAATGAGGTTGGGTAGGAGAGAGAAGACGACAGTTGATGATAATGGGAGGGAGAGAGACATCATTGCAAGGGGAAGTAGGACTCTCACCCTAAATTCATCGACATTGACTTTTTTTTTAACACAAACTGTGTTTATGATGGTGTGGGTTAGCAAGTAAAAAAAATCAAAAAATACGTAAAAATGACTTTTAAGGCCCAACTTTTCACCAAATAGATCATTTAAATATTATAGTTGATGTAATGGCTAATTTACCTACTTTTATGATCAACAATGACTCTTTTATTAACCCGTGTTAACCCATAAAGTTATGACATATAGACATATTTACCCTTAGACATATTTACCCTTCCTAAACAAATAGAAAACATACTTTTCACTTTTATTACCAACAAGAACTTTTATTTATTAATGATTCTAATTATGACAACCAATTGCTTTCACTGATTGGGTAGGTTATATAGGTTGATGATTTTTGGCATTAATTTCTACAATCACTCTCCAAACATATCTAATAGAGTCAAAGGTATCACATTTTCTGATTATTTATTTATTTATTTATCACTATTATTATTATTATTATTATTATTATTATTATTATTATTATTATTATTATTATTATTATTATTATTATTATTATTATTATTATTATTATTATTATTGTGTATGTGTGAGGGAGGGGGATGATTTCAATTCTAAAATATCAAAGTGCTTAAAAATGTTGTGAATTGAGTTATCCAGTTAAAAATGTTGTGAATGAGCAAGTTGTGATTATTTTATAAAGGCAACGACTACTCCACACCACCAAAAGAGTCCCTAAATAGAGCAAGTTGTGAATTGAGCAAATTATGAATTGACGGTCTGTTATGTGCTAAATAGAGTCCCTAAATCGAAAAGTAAAACTTCTCCTTATGAGATTTTGAAAAATAGACAACCAAACTTGTCATACTTCAAAACTTGGGGTTGTTTAGCCTATGTTAGAATTCCTGATCCTAAAAGGAACAAGCTTGCCAGTAGGGCTTATGAGTGTGTATTCATATAGGCTATATCGTTAATAGCAAAACCTATAAATTCTATAACCTAATTGATCACGTTATCATAGAATCGAACGATGTTGATTTCTATGAACATAGATTTCCTTTTATTTCGAGGAATAGTCACTACTACAAATATTAGCTTAGGTAACGCCACTTAGATAGCGCTTTTTTAGAGAGCTATCCAAGTGGGCACTAGGATAGCGCTTATTTGTCTTTAAAAAAAAAAAAAAGCAAAAAAAAAAAAAAAAAAACACTACAATAGCGCTTTTAATTTTTTTTTTCAGTTAAGCGCTATCTTAGTTATGTCTTAGATAGCGCTTTAAAAAACGCTATGGGAAAAAACGTTACCAAAACTACCATAGCGCTTTTAAAGTGCTTGCATAGCGCTTCGAAAGCGCTATGCTACTTTCCATTTAGGATAGCGCTTCATATTCATATCACTACATTTAGGATAGCGCTTCAAACCCTAACCCCCTAAATATCCCTCTTTCGTTCTCTTCTCTTCTCTGCTAAACTGCAACTCAGCAACCCAAAGGCAAGAAGAAATCTTCGAAAGATAAGAAGCAGACAAGCGACACCGCCAGCGCTAACAAACCGTCGATTCCATGCCCTTTTCGATTTCCTTCTTCGATTCCCTCCTTCCTGCGATTCCATTCCCTCCTTCCTCCTTCCTCCTTCCTCCTTCCTCCTTCCCTCTCCTTAGCGCTTCGTGACGAATTCGCTCATTCGGTTTTCCCTCCTTCGCTCTCTGTCTCTCTGTTGAATCTGTCGAATACTGTGGTGGTGGTGGTACTCATTCAAGAGCATTCGAAGAGCATTCAAGGTACAATTGAATCTAGATTTTATGATTTCCAAATATAGGGTTTTTGGTTTTTAATTTTTGATGAATCGTTCTTTTGTAATCGGGATTGGTTTTTGGTTTTTGGTCTTTTGAGTTAAAGATAAACCCCTTGAAGGTGATATGAATCATGCATCTTTTTGTTGAAACATTATCACACTATAACTCATTTGATGATTTTGTTTTCTTTCTAGAATATAGTAGTTTTGAATTTTTGATAGACTTTACTGGCAGATTATGTTCATATATATATATGCCAAGACAAGAGAATCCTACTAGGTTAAATGAATATGGAGTACGATAATAGTGAAAAGGGGTGTTCAATGGGTTGATTCCCTTATTTCGTTCTTCATTAAAAACCTAAATGTCGACATCTTAGACTTAATTTCAAATTGTTTTGTAAGAACGCATTACTACAATACAAGAAAAGTGTAAACCAGTCTAAAAAAAAAAAGTTTGGGCAATGTACAACTGGAAAAGCTATCAATCAATTAAGTTTATTTGTTATTTTCTTGTTCTTCATATTTTAGTCATTTCAAGAGCTGAGAGATGCTCCATATTTAGGGTTGTCTGGTTGCTAAGGGTGGGTACCTTTCCCTAATCAATGAAAACGATTGGCAGTCAAAGAGGGAATACAATACGTTTTATAAAAAATCTGTTTTTTTCTAATGAATTAATCAATGATGATGTATCTTGACTGCAATAAATAGTGTATTGTGATTGCAGTCCGCTTATTTTGATTAAGCACCCATTGTCCACGAGCTATAGTGCTAGATCGATATAATTAGAATTCAGTTTAGTAGGGTGTTTGCATTTTGGACCAGTGTTTCAGAGGATCTCATTTTGCCAACTATTAACAACTTGATGGTCAGAGAAGAGATGCTACAATTCCTCTGTTTTAAGTCTCTACTACTTGTCTTCATTTCTTTATCTTACGTGTTCTCTCCCACTTACATTATTTTGTTCAGTTTGTCAAAAGCATTATAATTTTGTTGAAATAATGTATGGTGGGTCTACTTTTGACTGTCTATTGGCTACACAAAAAGGAGAAAAATCTATTTGTTTTCATTTCTTTAATTATTATTTTTTTCTTATTAGTATTTGTTCTGTAATCATAGCAACACAACACAACTCTTGATACATAAGCCATGCGAGATTTGCCTCATATACTAAATTTGTTATTAGAAAACGAGTCAGGGAATAATATTACCCTACTATTTTTGGAAGAGACATGCTCTACAACTCGAAACCATATCGACGTAATCAGAAAAACAGTTTGGGTTGATATGGAATGTTACAAGTTGCAAGGAAAAGTCCATGATTTATACAATTTTAGTTGCGCAACTTGGCAAAGGTGAGTGAATGTAGAAGTTAGTTGCAATTGCAAGTCTCATCCCTTAAACTGCAAAGCCAAAGTGCGTTGCATCTGCATCTTCTACTTGTCTTCGTTAGACACCAAATTTTAAGTTTTATTGGCCCAACTTTCAGGTCCATCTTGCCACTACTAGATGTATGCTAAAGATTTGTTTTGTACAGAAACTGGGAAGGAGGTCTTGATCGTTAAAACCACAATTCATGACATCATGAGCAAAATGATTCAGGTCTGTATCAATGTATCTTATTTACTTTCTTCTGTCTTGATCATTAAAACCGCATATTCATGACATGATGAGCAAAATGATTCAGGTCTGTGAAGAAAAATTTTCACCAACCTAAAGGTTACTTACAATCTAGTTTATTGAATTGCCATCCCTTTTGTCCTACGTATGCCTAATGTTCTTTCTGTTATCATAATTGACTCCAACCATATATACATGTTTTGAAATTGGATTGCAGCTCAGACCCTTTTGTAGGAACCACTGGACTGTGCTGCTCATGTTCTCCTATCAAATATATATGCTGTCAAATATATAAGTAGACCCTGCCTGCTTCTAGATCCTGAGCCATGTATCTAGAAAAGTCTGACTGCTAGTTTATTTATTTATTTAATAAATTTTGATAGCTTCATTATTAAGAAATGCAAGTCAGGTCGTTTAGGATACACCAAGAAGTGGCTTGACTAGTAACATAAACATCCTATTTTATAGCAATGTTAGCAGTTTATAGCAAATACTACCTCATATATCTCCTTTATTTTCTCCATCATATAACACACTTGGATCAAACATACAATTCTCCCCCTTCATCACTTGCATTGCAATTGCATCATATTATATATTGGGCTGTCACTTGTCAGAGTTTGCTCCTCTTCTATGCAAGCAAAGATGATGATCAACAAACGTTCCTTGATATCATCTCTCACTACTCAGGTTCTCTTTCTCTACTTGTTCATTGATTCTCAATTTTTTTTTAAGAATTTCATTGATATCCATTTAGGCATGTATTGATTTTTATCAGTTAAGCCATATTTGATGATTTTCTTATTCATCTTTGGTTCCTTGTCACAGAACCCAGTTCAGTATCGCTTCTGACACAGCATTTGTTTGTTTGATCTAGGACTCCCTACGCATTAAACCATGTTTACAATTTCAAAGATAGAGATGGATTCAATCTGTCTAGTTTTAACCTGGATCTACTTGTGTACACATATGAGATACTAATGATTTATTTGGATTTGTAGCAAAAAGTCAAATTTATGAGATTATATATATTCAAATCAAATTTCAGTATCTGGAATTTGAATGACTGATTCAAGTTTTCAAATCATATTATGCAACATTAGACTATGATGTGCAACCTAGCAGAATTAGTTCATCTTGTAATGCTTTACACAGGCTAGTGCATATGCAAGAATTATTGCAGCTTCAGAAAGTCTTCACGAACATTTCCTTCAATCACCTGCGTTGGCGCGATGCCATAGTACAGTAACACAGCTAAAAGTGGATTCAGCTTCTGCTGCTCCAGATAAAAGGTATTATCTTCCATGTAATTGTTTTTGCTCCAAAATTTTATCCCGGCCCATTGTGTCAATTTTTCGTTCTACATGCATACACAAGTTAAGTATATTGTGTAATTAATTATCTATGCATACTCGACGGAAATCAGCCCGTCCTTAGTTAATGGATGGCATCGGTGGATCTGTTGTCCCATATTAATTGTTTGTGGGGCATGATATGCTAGCACCATTCACTGCTGGGTGGCATAGTTCTGATCTTCCGCCTCTAGTTATAGAAAAGTCTGACTGCTAGCTTAAATGGTTGATGAGTTGGTTTTCTTAGTTGTTCTGTTTCATTCTTCACTTTCTTTCATTTTTATCAGTATTCTCCTTATCTTTCTAAACCATTATATTAATATCTGACTTGGAACTGAAATGCTGACTTGGAACTGAAAATACTGAGAAGTGGACTGACTTGGAACTGAAATGTTGAAAGAATTCCAATCAGGCATGAAATGCTGAGGAGAAGACTGAGTTGGAACTGATGAGCTGAAATACTGCCTATCGGGCTTGAAATGCTGAGAAGTGAGCCTATCGAGCTTGGAAAGCTGAGTATACTGACTTGGGACTGGAATGCTGATGGACAGACCAGGCTGACTACAAAATCATTTGGGTGTTCAGTGAGGTTTTCTCTGTCCAAGGTTAGCTTTTCTCATCATGTGTTACATATGGAATGTATAGTACATTATATCCAGTTTTACGCACATAAATACCAATTGTTGCTGATGTGAGATTCTTTTTCCTGTTGTTTGACATGGTGGAATGTACAATGGGTGAATTCCAGTTGGATCACAAGGTATATGGATACTGAATGTTGTTTTTACTCCATTTAGCTGCATTTTATTGAACTAGATGATGCACACCCCCTGTCAGTGCTTGAGATGGGCTTACTATACAAAATATCCAAAATGTTCATTGATATGAATATGCAATAGATGCCCCATTGTGATGTCTGACATGGGGAGGCACCTGATCATTTATGAGATGGAAAATTTATGGACATTTAACTTCATGAAACTGGTAAGATGTCCGCCAAGAACCATATTTATGTTTTCAATTCTTGTTAGTAATCACAACATTTTCTCAGAATTTTGAGTACTCAGTTGGATTTTATGCTTGTGCATCTCAACATGATTAAGCAACATTCTGCAGGTTAATGTTTCACTTCGACGTCAAGACGTTCAGACCACATGAAGTCAATAGAGTGAAGATAAGCTTGGCTTGTGTGTTTGCATTCATGGCAATCGGGTGGCCCTTGATTATCTATAGTACCGGGATCATAGGGTGGATCAAGTTCTGGTTAATGCTGTGGCTAGGGTTTCATTTCTTGGTAAGTATTACTGCTTCACAATCTCTTCTTTATTCAATCGCGGCATTCAACATTGCTTTAAAAAGATGGTTCCATGATATTGTCCCTGTTTTTATGTTGTAGACACACATTTAGTATTAAGTCTTATGGGAGGCTGACACAGTCAGACTTCAGTCTAGGAAAGAAAGTTCCGTTAGTTGCATATCTGCAGCTCCATGTGTATCTGGGAGAAAGCCATGATAATGCATTTGGGAGTAGCAGTCATATTCTCCATCCTTCATTGGTACTCGGGCACAATCTTGGAAGCAGTGGGCCTAATGCCAAGCATAGCCGAACAATCACAGATGTTCGTCCGAGGCTTGATCCCTCAACTCTATGCCATGGCACTCGCTTTACCAATGCAGAGGTTCCTTGAAGCGCAAAACATAATCAGCCCCTTGATTCACATGGCTGTTGGGGTCTTCCTCTTGCATATATTTCTCAGCTGGTTGGTTGTGAGCTTCTTCCACTATGGAGTACTTGGAGCAGCACTGACGTTGAGTCTCTCTTGGTGGATCATGGCCATCATAACTGGGTCTTACATAGTTTTCAGCACAAGTTGTCAGAAAACTTGGACAGGCTTCTCCTGCACCAACACTTTCCAAGACTTCTGGTCCCATGCAAAGCTAACTCTTCATTCGATTGGTATGATGAGCATAGAGATATGGTACACCCTTGGACTTGTACTTGGAGCTGCTTATCTCCCTGATCCTACTGTCTCCATTGATTCTTTTGTAATCTGCATTAACTACTTGAATTGGGACTTCATGTTTATGTTGGGTCTGAGTGCAGCAGCTTGTATTCGAGTAAGCAGCGAACTTGAAGCTGCACATCCAAGGGTTGCAAGATTATCAGCACTGGTTGTCAATGGGACAAGTATCTTCATCAGTTTGATCTTCGTAGCACTCATTTTGACGAGCGGTAACATGTTAGGCAAAGCTTTTACTAGTGACCCTGATGTTCTTAAGGGAGTATCAAGTTTGACTCCATTACTTGCAATTTCAGTACTGATTAATGGATTCCAACCAATCCTCTCAGGTAACATAGTGTCTGTTCTTTCTTGTCTTTAACTAACTCCCTACTGACCTTTTAATTTGTTCATTTTATACAGGCATTGCGATTGGGAGAGGGCGAGCTACCTTGGTGGTTTGTGTTTATCTACTCACTTACTACACCATTGGTCTAACCATTGCATCAGTTCTTGGCTTCATGACGGATTTGGGTGTTGTAGGACTTCTATGGGGAATAACAATTGGATTCTTCCTACAGTCTCTCTTCCTACTTGTACTGATTATTAGAACAGACTGGGATATGGAAGTTGAAAAAGTTCGTAATCAGTCAAACAATCATGCAGATGAAGAATCTATAGCATAAGGAACAGCAGAATATTTGGCGTAACACACGAGACACACAAGTTTGTTGTTTGAAATATTCCAGAGTCAACTTTCATCATTTGGATAATTTTTTTTTTTTTTCATCGTTGATCCGTTACAGTTTGAGTGGCAAAGCTTGGGATACCGTGATTGAGAACAATTTTGTATCTTTATTGAATTTTGTATGAATGCTTAAATTATATTTTGAATGAATGAGAAACAGTTAGTTATCATGTTGTGTCTTTATTGATTGATTGAACGTTGTCATTATTATATTAAATATTATATTTAGCCCAGAAAATCGGTATCGGAAAAATAGAAAAAACAAATCAAATAATTTAGATGGCGCTCAAATAAGCGCTATCTAAGTTTAACATATATACTACAATAGCGCTTCTTTTAGCGCTATCTAAGAACAATCTAATTACTTCCATAGCGCTTATTTACGCGCTATCTTAGCAGATAAACAAATCTAATTTAAAAAATTCATTTAAATTAAATAGCGCTTTTTTAAGCGCTATTCAAGCTAATTTAAAAAAAAATTAGCGCTTACATAGCGCTTTAGAAGGCGCTATTGAAGTTAATTAAAAAAAAAAATCAACGCTTAGATAGCGCTTTAAAAAGCGCTATCTAAGCGAAGCGCTATTCAAGTACGCGCCTTGCATAGCGCTTTTTTGAGCGCTATCTAAGCTACCATAGCGGTAGCTTAGATAGCGCTAAAAAGCGCTATCTAAGCCTATTTTTAAGCGCTATGCAAGCCTATATCTGTAGTAGTGAGTGGGGGTACATCCTCTAATAACGTGCCTATGATCAGGATGAATGAAAATGATAAAGCAACATAATCTGATACTAGGAGAAGTAAACGAAAATGAACATCTAAAAACTATGGCCTTGATTTCTATACCTTTACAGTAGAGGAGGATCCCCTTAACTTTCAAGAAGCCTTATCTTCTATAGATGCCAACTTTTGGGAAGAGGCTATTGATGATGAAATGGACTCTCTTGAGTCTAATAGAACTTCGCATTTAGTTGACTTGCCACCAGGTTGCAAGACAATAGGTTGTAAGTGGGTATTTAAGAAGAAATTGAAACCTGATGGAAATGTTGAAAAGTTTAAGGCTCGTCTTATAGCCAAAGGGTTTAGACAGAGAGAAAATGTTGACTTCTTTGACACATATTTTCCTGTTACTAGAATTACATCTATCCGAGTGCTAATTTCTCTTGTTGCAATACACAATCTAATATTGCATCAAATGGATGTTAAGACTGTTTTTCTTAATGGTGATTTAAAAGAAGAAATTTACATGGACCAATATGAAGGTTTTGTAATTCCAGGGCAAGAAAATAAAGTTTGCAAACTAGATAAATCACTTTATGGTTTGAAACAAGCTAAATCTGAAAGTGAACGAAAGTGACAAATGCATTTGTTATACATCTGAAAATGGCATTTGCACTATTATATGTCTATATGTGGATGATTTGCTTATCTTTGGTTCTAATATTCATGCCGTGAATAAAATGAAATCTTCATTGCGTGCGAACTTTGATATGAAAGACCTTGGAGAGGCGAGTGTAACCATTGGTATTAAGATTACTAGGTCTGAAAAGAGAATTTCTTTGGATCAATCACACTCTATTGAGAAGATCCTAAAGAAATATAATTACTCTGACTGTAAACCTGCATGTACTCCTAATGATCCTAGTGTAAAGTTGTTCAAAAACACCAGTAATGGTGTTAGACAATCCGAGTATGTGAGCATCATTGGTAGCCTTCGATATGCTACCGATTGCACTAGGCCCGACATAGCTTATGATGTGGGACTACTATGCAGATTTACCAGTAGACCTAGTATAAAACATTGACATGCTATTGAAAGGGCCATGAGGTACCTAAAGATGACTAAGAACCTTAGATTACACTATCAGAAGTTTCCCGCAGTCCTTGAAGGATATAGCGATGCTGATTGGAACACCCTCTCAGATGACTCCAAAGCCACCAGTGGCTATATTTTCAATATAGCTGGTGAAATTTTTCTTGGAAATCAAAGAAATAGACTATCCTGGCACAATCCACAATGGAGTCAGATATGATAGCACTAGCCACGGCTAGTGAGGAAGCAGGTTGGTTAAGAAACCTGCTAGCAGAGATCCCTCTATGGGAAAGACCGATATCAACTGTCTTGATCCATTGCGATAGTACCGCGGCTATTGCAAAGATATAGAACCGTTATTATAACGGCAAGAGACAACAAATACGTCGTAAGCACAGTACGGTTAAAGAGTTTCTATTTGCTGGTGTTGTTAGAGTGGATCATGTACGTATTGATGAGAACTTGGCTGATCCTTTGACGAAAGGATTAGCTAGAGAGAAGGTTTTCAAAACCTCGAAAGGAATGAGACTTATGCCCTTAGATTGATGAGTTATTCATGATGGTAACCTGACCTATAGACTGGAGATCCCAAGTCGTGAATGTGAAGCGATAGTAGGATGAGTTAAAAACTCTTAATGATATCTATACTCTATGTGGAGTGGAGTATCTAGCTACAGGAGTACTCTTGATAGACTCACCTAAGTGATTATGGAAGTATGGCCGCTTCCTATGGAATTTGTGGGCAAAATTTTTAGAGCCTTCACTATACTCGGATATACGTGCATGGCCTTAAAGCACGGGCTTTTTAGACTTCACCCTGGTAAGGTTGTGCGTGTAATGTTGTTAGAGATAAGGTTCAGAACTACGAGTTACTCTAGTATAATCTAAATCATGCACAATACGCAAGAGTTCAAGTTGAAAGACACTTTTGTTTATGCACAATCTTATATTTATAGATTGCTCGATGAAGAAATGTTTTTTTTAAATTCAAGTGGGGGATTGTTGAAACATTAGTTTGAATTTTAAAAACAAAATGGTTTCTTAACTTTGAATCTCTCTCTATATTGTTTAGTCTCATATCCTCTATGTAACTCACTTTGGAGGAGTTAATAAGGATAGTGTTTGGATTTGGGTTTGGACCCCAAGGGGTACCCACTTTAGTGAAAGAGGGAAGAGATAGACCAATGTTGGTCCACTCCACGCACGCGCCACCGTCGTTCGACCGAGTCGGGTTGGGTTGAATTGAGATGAAAATTTTATCTTTGAAAAATAAAATATATTTTTCTTTATTTGCTTCAAAGAACAAGACTGAGTCAAAAGAGACCCATTCTTTTCTCCGTGATTTTTGCAGCCTTTTAAGGCACGTTTTCTCTCAAAAAGATATTCTCTCAGCCTATAAATACTAGTGTTACTTCTTTTTGGTGTTTGTTTAGTGATGCTAATGAGTTTAATTTGATGGAATCGTGTGTAAGTCATCATTAGAAGAGATAGGTACATGATATTTAATAAAGATGATGAGGATTATAACTTATGATATGCTCTTTACAACACAACTAAGATTTTGTATCCAGACTAAAAGCTATTCTAAGTATCGTTTCTGAAGAGCAAAAGGCTCTGTCTTTACAGGAAAATCTATGTAGAGAATGAGAAAAAATATATGGTAGTCCCAAGTAACTTCATGAGAAGTATGTTCACTACTGCTTTGTGCAATAGAGGATCTGAAAACCTATAATGAAAAAATTCTCAAGTTCTCTGACTCCGTGAACAAGGCAATAAAGCTAGACTCTCTCTAAAATCAAGCTTAATGCAGTTCTTCTCTTTTACATATGTTTTGACTACCAGTCTACCATGACCTCTATATGCATTGTAGTGTTGTTGATCTGTTTATTAATCATTGGGAGCGATAATAATAACAAGATAAAATAAAAGCAAATAAATAATAGAGTCGGAGATGAAAGAAATGAGCCCTTCTAGCCGTTGAGGAAAGGAGCGAGGGGGTGGGTATTACCATTCATCCCCCTTGAGATTCTTGACATTGTGCATCTCGAGGGCACAGGTGCACATCTCGAGGGGAATGAGCGGTCACACTCACCTCCTCGCCATTTAGAATTTTCCGAAAGAAATAGAGGAAACCCTTTCAAGCACTTAGTTCACTGGAAATATGGGTTTATGACTCATACTATCAAAATCAGTTGATTTCTAGGATGCGCGCTGTCATATTTTCCTTTTCACTTTTATATGTTTCTTGAATTGTGGAAAAGTATATTATGGCTTGCAATACCTTTTTTTTCCAGGCCTCTCTAGTGATGATGATGTGTTTACAGAACCGGCTGCAAAGACGTTCTCTAACATCCACACCAAAGATTTTAGCCTTTGTCCCCGAAAATCCAATAGAAATAAGAAAGCAAACAAAAGATACAAAGGCTGAGTTTGTTTATAGTCTAGGTTTGTTTTGGTGAATTCTCTCTCTTGTGAGAGTTTGTTTCAGTATTTGCTTTTAATTTTGTTTCATTTATATAAAGGTTTAGGGGTCCTTAAAACCCAACTCAATTTTCAAAAAAAAAAAAATACCTTTTTTTTTTCTTCATATTGGATCAGTATTTAAAAAAAATTACATATATCAAATACATCATTAGTATGCTAACATTAAGAAAACTAAAAAATGTTCCAAACTCTCTGAATAATTTCATATTGGACACCATTCCTTGCATCACTGCCCCAACGTATCCCTACAACGCACCATTCATTGTATTAGTACATAGCAATAAGAAAAATCATACACAAAAAAGACAATGTTGAATAAGAAAAATGACACATAATACAGACTGTCAAGAGCATTTTGTCACTGTTCATTGAATGCTTGAAATTTAACTATAACCGTCATCATCTTTATTAAATATCAGACCGTACTCCAACTGATCCTAATTCTTTGGGCATAAATTGATTTCAACTATTTTACTTTGTAATGGTTACAAGATTATTTTAATTTGGGTATTAATCATTAGTATTTAAATGTTTGGGTTTTATAATCTCATTGGATGTCATTCATTTGTTGACACATTTTTATTTATTTAATTAAAAACAAATAAAAATTTATATATTGATTTTTGTAAAAAAAAAAAAAAACTCATTTGTAACACATCTAGGTGTTGCTAATATTCTGTAGCATGCTATAGTGCCATTGGCAATATTGAACAACTGTTACGAAATTTGAAGGTTGTAACACGTCAAAGTATTACTAATATTTGTAATGCCTTGATTTGCAAGATTTGTGTGGTGTTACAAATTTTTTTAGAAACAAAGCTAGTGTGTTACTGATTACCCATTTTGGTGTAATGAGTGATAAAAAAAAGCCATAAATTTAGCTTTTTGGTTAAAATGGGGGATGGTTGATCCCCATTTTTACTTTTACCCTTAGAGATGCTCTAAGTAGAGGTAATAGTTGGATGGTTTTGTTTTTTATTCAGATTGTATTGTTAGTTTTTGCCACAAAATAGAACATCATGACATCTCTACTATCTATAAAGCCAAGACTCTTTAAGTAACTACCTCACTTTTTGGACAATTTAGACCCGAATTATTTAAAAAATAACTTAGTTTGATTTTGATTTTGTTGAATTTGTTACTAATTTTGAAGGGTATTAAAGACTTTTTCAATTTCTTCCATTTTTAAATGTTGAATCTTTTTAAATTAATAATTACCCGCTATTCTAACCATTGTCAATTTTTTTAATAATTACCAAAACAAGAGTTATTTAATTTTGTTCATCAAAGAGAAAAAATAAATTATGTCATCTCAATCTTTGATTTAGGAAACTACAAAAAAAAAAAAAAAAAAAGTCTTCATGTATGATTTTATAAACTATAGAAAAATTGTGTGGACTATAAATTTCACATTGATGAAACAATCAGCAAATAGTATTTAAATAAAATGTAAAATAATGTTAAAATAAAAATGTATATATTGAACTTTATTCCGACCTCTTTTGATTGCTTGACTATATATATTACAAATTTTGAGTATTTTATTATGGTAACTTTAAGAGTGATTTGAGAGTTGATAATTTATGTCAGATTTTACAATATATTTTATATATTCATTATTTCATTGTCATTCAATCTTTTTATCCGATGATTTTTTTTTCTAATGTAACATATTTATATATTATAACACGCGTATCGTGCATATTGCCGGATTCTATCAAACGGAGGGACATATATCTAACTATGAACTATGTATGGGAATAAGAAAAACACAATTCATGTAGTTAATCAATTAACAAAATGAAGAGAACTAAATAGAGACTGCTGAATAGGATATTATAATGTAACAAACAAAAATAACTCACATAATGACATGGATTGAAAAATGTTAATGGGGCATTTGACAACTAAAAGCATAATCACTTTTACTTATTTTTATAGCACTTATGCTACAAAATACGTAGTTATTTTGGCAGTAAGTTTAGCAAATGAATTTGTATGAGAGAGAAAATGTGGAGAACATGTTTTACAAAAATATAGTTTAGCTATTTAGAAGCGAAATTGCTTTTAAAAAAAAAGCTACAAATTTTAGAAAAAAATAACTAATAAAAAGTAGAAGTTACTGATGAATTCATACTTAGGTAGTTTTTTTTACCCTTAAACAAGAACGATATTGATCCCAAAAACACTTTGGTTGCTTTCGCCCAAAACACTGTATCAATACTTTTTATAACAATGAGATATTACAGTGACGGCAAAAGAGAGATCAACAATTGTACTGGCAGGAGCAAACTAGGGGTAGACCAGGCTTTGCATCATGTTCGCAATATCCTATGCCTTTGGAATGTGCCTTGCTACACTGTTCCCTGCAAGCGCCTTCACTTGTGCAAGGTCCCAAGGTATCATAACATTCTTTTGCATTCACTGTACCTAATATACAAAAGATTTAAAACATCACAACAAGAAGTTTAAATTCAATTAGTTTTGGGGATTCAAGACTTCTCACATATATCTTCAAACCATCTAAATTTTAAAAATCAAATTTGATAACTTTTTTTTATTTTACTTTTGATACAAGTTCCTCATTTGCATATCACAATAGAAATTTGTAGAGAAGAAAATAATTAGAACAAAAATGATGCTTAAGAGTCGAGATAAAATACCTGAGGCGAAGACGAGAACCAAGAAGAAAAATGTGGGAAGAAATTTCACCATTTTGTTCTTATAAGACTTGCTGCAAATGGTGTTCCTTAGGAGTTTGGAGCTTTGTAATGTTATATAAATAGAAGATATTTTATTTTGAATGAAATTCGGATTCTATTGCTATTTTGGGTCATTATTATCAATAATGTTTTTCTTGATTCTAGGTCGTAGGAATTCTCTTGCAAATCATAGTTGTCATAATTAACTTATAAGAAATGGTCAAGGTCAGGATCATCAACCTTTGGCTCATACGTAAAGATGTTACTAGGGTGGTTTTTTTTTCCTTTTCGGAACAGACTGTTGGTTCTTACCATAAAATAGAACATCATGACATCTCTACTATCTATAAAGCCAAAACTCCTTTTAAGTAACTACCTCACTGTTTGGACAATTTAGACTCCGATTATTTTGAAAATAATTTAGTTTGATTTTGATTTATAATTTCTAAGGAAGTTAAAGTCTTTTCAAATTATTCTACTTTTAACATTTTTAAATGTTGAATATTTTAAAATTAATAGCTAGCCATTATTCTAACCACCATCAATTTTTTTTAATAATTAGCAAAACAAGAGTTATTTAATTTTGTCCATCAAAAAGAAAAATAAATTATGTCATTTCAAATCACATTCTTTGATTTAAGGAACTACAAAAAATCTCCATCTATGATTTTATATACTATAGAAAAATTATGTGAACTATAAATTTCAGGTGATTAAACAATAATCAAACAGTATTTAAACAAAATGTAAAATGTTATAAAAATAAATATATATATAAATCAAATTTTATTCCAACCTCTTTTGATTGCTTGACTATATATATTATGTTTTTTTCAGTATTTTATTATGGTAATTTTAATGATAATTTGAGAGTTGATAATGCTAAAGTGTATATGTCTAGGTTTTATAAGATTTATGAAAGGTTTTAATAGTTCAATTTTTCATTGTCATTCAATCATTTTATCTGATGAATTTATTTTTTGATGTAACATATTTACATATTCTAACACGCGTATCGTGTGTGGGGGTTACTTGATATTTTAGAAAATCAACTTGGATTGATTGTTTCAAAGATATTGGTGGAAGAAAAAATCAAAAACAAAAATAATATGGATTAATATAGTTGGATACATATTTTTAACAAGAATTTTTTTAATAAAATAAATCATCCATCGACTATTATTTTTTAATATCAAAGATTAGTTTTATTATTCACGCACAACGCGCATGCAGGTTTACTAGTACATGTTAGTTTAATCTGAAGAAGGCTTAGCAAGGAGATACACTATCGTTACTACAAAAAAAAATGCTTAATAGCTACAAATATTAGAGACGGTAGTCTGATTTCGTCTCTAATTAAAAGATTTGCGACGGCACACTACACCAAAAATACCCATTAGCAACGGTTTTAAACCATGGGGATAACCCATTGTCACGGCTTAGAGCCGTGGGCTGTAGAGGCGTCGCTAAATCCCCAGTAACGGCTAAAAACCGTTGCTAAAATATTAGCAACGGTTTTATCTCGAAGACGGTTGATGATTTAGCCACGGTTATAAACCGTTGCAACAATCTTAGCCACGGTTCTAAGCCGTGGCCAGGAGTAGCCACGGCTTAAAACCGTTGCAAGTTATGGCCACGGTTCTAAGCCGTTGCAATAGTTTTAGCAACGATTTTAAGCCGTGGCCAGTACTAGCCACGGTTATAAGCCGTGGCAAGGTAGCCACGGTATTTAGCCGTTGCAATAATTAGCCACGGTTTTAAGCCGTGGCAATTTTTATTTTTATTTTTTTTTGGTCACGGTGTTAAGCCAATGCAATTCTACTGACAGTGATGCAATACAGGCAATGAAGAGAAATTACAGACTGAAGAACTTGTAATTGTAATTCTGGATTGATGACAGTAAATGGAATGGATTGTATTCAATAAGAAAGCTAATTCGAGATAGCTAATCTCCTGTAGAGCAAATGCTCAAGTGTACAATTTTCTTACAAATCAAATGAATCTCTTTTTCTCTCTTATGCTCTCTTATTTATAGTACTACATTTATTGACAACTAATCTAACAGAAATCCTTCCTAAACAGCATTACATGTAACAACATAGCACTCTGCAATATATAGCAACCTGCTCCCTTTAGTAACAGCACTTGTGTTAGCAGCCTGCATTCCATTCAGCAACAACAGTATTAAAAGAAAGCTAAAAGACTGAGGGGACAAAAACATGAAGTTGATATTCTTGAAAAGGGTGGTGGCACTAGTATCTACATATCTAAGAAAAACATGAAGTTGATATTCTTGAAAGGAGTTTAATGCTGATAAATTCACTGCTTAACTTGCATTCACCATAATAATACAATTGGAAATTTATTTAAATACAAGTGAAAGAAAGAGATTTTAGTAGATGAAACCGTATAATATGAATATAGCTACAACAGTGAGATGATAAAAATTGTGTGCTGATAATAGATGGAATTTGAGGTCAGGACATTGCATTAATGGGAAATGGTACCTATCAAGAACAACGCAGGTTGCTTTACAAGCTAAGGCCTCTTGTAAAATGACCTTCTTCATTGGCATCCCTGCAATAACTTTCACGTCGATGCTTACCTAAATCATAGAAGAAAACGAAAGCCAAACAAAAATTAGTAAACATACAAGAAAGGATAAGTATACTACTAGCTACTACTAATAATATGCAAAAGATGAAAACCAAGATCATAGGAGATCTTTTTACCATTAAATTGTTATTGAAGAGCATATCTCTAAATTCTTTTTCCTTTAGTTATCTTCTTTATCGTAATCAGAAGTACTCAATTCTATACCAGATCTCAGCTGTTAACAAAGAATTGAGGCATCAATTATCTAGGAATATGCCATCAAACACAAATCACAGAAGTAAATAGGCTACCATCAAGAATCCAAATATCCAAAGAAAACACAAACGGGAATAAAGTGGACATCAGTTAACACTAATATACCTGCTTACATCTTTCTTCAATGGCCTTTTTGTCACCAGCCCCATCAAGAACAACAGTGTCATCTTTTGATATAGTCACCTTTTTGCATCTGCCTAACTGACCAAGCTCCACCTCCTCAAGATTCATACCAAGCTCTTCACTTGTAAGCTGAAACGAAGGATATGAATAATGTTTCTTGAGATGAGGAAGCCAAGAAGAAGTCAACTGTTGAAAAAAAGAGCCCAAGAAGATCAAAAAACTAAGATGATATATACTCACAGTAGCACCAGTCAGAGTGGTAAGATCCTGCATGTTGGCTTTCCTATTTTCTCCAAATCCAGGAGCTTTAATTGCACAGACCTACACATAGCAAACATTTTCCATCCAATCAGCAAGTGATCCTTAAAATAAGATTTAATGGAAAAGTGATCCATAAATTTGTTCATATCGTAGCATGGAGCAATCTAATAGGTTTTTGTTTATTCCAATCTAATTGTACTGATTCCTACATGCTTCCACCATGCATTAATCAAGTTCTACTCATTTTGGATGCTTGATTGTATTAATAAGATATTGCAGAGGTTTAAGTGGCATAGAAAAGCTGAAATACAAAAGAACCCACCAGCAATTAATTTTAGCTAACCATGAAACTTAGTTTCAGAAATAAGGTTGTTCCATCAGTACAAGGTAATCTGTGATCTTAGCCACAGAAAGTGTGATGTGATGAAAGGACCAAGCAAACAAAACTTGGATGATGAAGATATTCCACAAAGAACCAATTACAATGCAAAATACATGGGTGTCAAATGTAGATTTTGTAGATCTCATAACTAATGGCAGCAAAATACCTTTGCTCTGTAATGTAGAAGAGGGCTTGTTTCAACACTCTCACGCATTCCTGAAGTGCTGCTTGTTTCCTTCTGCCGTGAACTGACCTGGAATCAAGAATAGTGAGGCTCTTCCAGCTTGATTCCTGTTTGATTGCACGCAGAGTTGCTACTGTACAAGTGCTTTGATGATGGTGACTTTGTTCGCCTCTTTGTTGGTCGAGGAGTGACATGTGATACAGGAACCTCAACATGTGGAGATGTCGATCCTGCTCCACCAATTTGTGACTCTCCACACTCAAATGGCCCTGCCCATGATAAGGGATTCACTGCAGAAAAATGTAGAGGTCGATATTAGTGTTCCTCCTTCAGTTTCATATTTTTTGCATCAAAGTTAACAAGACTGAACTACAAATTTTCAAACTCTGGTGTACACACCTTCAGTAGGTTCTAGAGTCCTTTATATGGTAAGCTAATCAGCAAAATATACCATGATGAAGACCACAAGTCATCATATTTTGATCAATGCTACATGAATATCAAGGAAAGGATCGAACAAGTCTAATTAAAAAAAGACGGAAGGTATTGTGCGAAACTTCCTTAGCCAAGGCTCAAAAGAGTCCAATGGATTTCATTTCATCTGTCAAATGAGATTTGATTAACACTAAAAAGATAAAGGTGGTCCTGGTATAAGGATATTAAAATTATGAATCAAACTTTATTTGCCAACTTTGGGCAAGAAAGGGACTCCTTGTGGGAAAAGGGATCTTTGAAGCCATATATGGGCTTGATTAACACATAGTAACTAAAAAATAAGAGGCAATAGATACAGTTAACTTGGGACATGTGAATGGACAAATAACAAATAGTAACAGTAACGATGCAGTAGATAAGTTAACTCACAAGCAATGAGCGACATGAGGACGATAAATCGAGTTACGATCAATCGAGTTACTGATACGTAAGTATTGGTAGCGGTCATTCCAACTGATAGTTCCATCGGTGCAGCGTGTAAAGGCAGTGCAAAAAAGCCTTCTGGCGTCGACCCAAAACAGACAGAACTTGTCCTTCCCATTTGGAAGGAGAAACGGTCCGTGGATGTCATGAACGGGCTGAAAGTGTTTATCAGTGAACTGCAGAAGAAGGCATGACTTTCCAACACCTGTAAAATACAAGTCAAACTGATTTGATTATCAAAGGAATAAGAAAAGGTGAAGCCAAAACATTGCCGAGTTGACAAAATTCTTTCATGACATAAGCAGGGAGCCATTCTTTCTCTCTTAACAATCAAGTTCATAGTCTAGCAGTAAAAGTAATGTTTAGTGAACAAACCTCATTTGATACATCAAAGACACTGTCCTGAATCTTCTTGTAGATTGTCGCAACTGTGCTTATAAAAGCCTGCAAAACTGTTTTTATAAGATACAGAAAGAAGGCTGGCATATTATGATAACAAAATATGTTCATGTTGACAATTATCACAAGAGATAAGGCCCATTACCAAGTTCCAAGTGAACAACATCCACACCAGATGGTCAGAAATTCAAGAAAATTATTGAATTGGGACAAGAAAAGATGTATTAAAAACTCAGGTCCTTAAAATCACTTGCTCAAAAGCACTTGCTCAAGTCCTTAAAATCTATCAAGGATAGAAGCAGCCCGTCCCAAATCAAGGAATATGGAATAGAAAATATTGTTAAGACTGCTGCAATATAGAAGCAGTCCATTGGTTGCATTTCGTGCCAGCTATACAGAATTTAGGCACAGAGTCCTTCAAAATTTGTAACAGCTAACTGAATCCAAGTCCTTCTACCCGTGTCTGACATGAGTAGCTGAGAATTGATATCTAAGTTCAGCCTACATGTGCAAGAAAACATTGGGTTCACTTTAAGTATTAATGTCCACGAGTACCAATTTGGTTATAGAGCCATAGTAGAATTCCAATATGCATTTAGTTTGAATCACAAAAAGGGTAATTTTGTGCTCACTTAAGGATTTGGAAGAATACCTCAAAGATTTGCATTAGGAAGGTCTTTATGGACTTTCAACATAGTAGATTTACTCCATATCAGCCATATCAACATAGCTCTGTTACCATATCAACAAATATCTGCATTCCATTTGCTTCTGTTGCTTCACTATTTTCTCTGGTTTCAAGACGCTCCATTAAGCGTGATACGCTACCAATACGCTAGTATGCCTACAATCAAAGCAAAAACAAAACAATATCATTGAACCCAAATAAAAACAAACACTAAAAAACCAACAAAACAACAATGGTAATCATTAATTCACACCTCAAGCTTCTCAACAAGTTCTTTAGCATTTGGTGCAGAAGCAATTATTTGGCGCTGTGAAGGCTTGATAAACCCATCATCCACTGCTTTGTCTATGAAGGTCAGTAGATAGTTGTAATATCCATCCACATTCAACAAACCCACCTGCACAGATTTCCTCACTTTGTCAAGCAAATGAAGGTAACAAAAACCAAGACTCCATGGTTGGTTTTTTGATTTGGTTTTGGTTGCTTACAGGTTTGTCATGGATGCCAAGTTGATCCCAAGTGATGACCTCCAAGAGCTCCTCCAATGTGCCATACCCACCTGCAGCAGGAAAATGAAAAATCTCATAATCTCTAGCAAACAATAATAATGTCACTGAAAAACAGCTGGACAGATAAAAAAATCCATTCTTGCTGCAGTGGATTGAAAATCAATTCAAGGAGGACTGGACCAAGCAGTGACTGAGTCTTAGCTTTGCCTAAATCTTGGCAGTGTTCTTAGAAAAATGCCTAAGCTGATTGCACAGATGTAAAGAGGAGATATGGATATGCTTAATGCTTGAAGCAAACTTTTTTTTCTTTAGATGAAGCCAAATCCTTGAACAGCTGAAACTCTGTTGAATACAACTCGAACAATAGATTTTGTCTCTGAGATGCATTTCCCAATTGGTAGGCATGTTCAACAACTGCCAAATAAGAACCATTAGGCAATATTAAAAACATCAGGTCTGCAGAGTTCGACCAAATATGCACGAATATGTAATAAAGAAATATAGAATGTTTTCACAAGAAAACATGTTTTTATAAGAAACTTTGTGCCCCTTTTTCCCCTACTTCTTAGCCTGGGAGCAACTAAAGTCCATTTTCAAAAGCAACCAATGTTAAAGACATCAATAAAGTCTGATATCACTCAACTAAGTCAAACAAGTCCAAGCAAAATAATGATCCACCATACCCAAGATTACTCAAACTTTGACCTTAACAATCCTTGGATGTATTTAACAAATAAAGCAACAGACTTCACAAAGAATAAAAGTACAAGAAAACTTCTATTGTTGTAAACTGAATCGGTTATAACATACCAACAGGTCCAACCATATGACGGAGAAGAGAGGCAACATGCCCATGGAGGGCAGAGATGAAACCTTCCAACTGTTTTTTAGAGGCTACAACATCATGAAGAAAAAAAATCAGAAAGAAGAAAATCAGATTTTCAATGCCCTAAATCTCCAATCAACATTGTCGTAACTTTCAATTTTCCACTTTCTCGGCAGAAACATACCATCGTCTAACATCTTTTTCACTAGATGAACTGAATATGTGTTACGTGCAAGCGTAAGAAGATTTGGCTGGAGCTCCTTAAATATGGCATCTCGTTCAGGTTGGGTACAGTACTTGACACAAGTCAAATATGAAACAAGCAAAGCCCTACTGCAGTTAATAGTAAATCAAATGAAAATGGAAGAGAAGTCAGCAAGAGAATAATATTTACCTGCAAAACCCGAGAAGATACATGGGACATGGCAATTTCAGGTATCTTCCCCTTCATCTTCTGTACAGCTTCACTCACCATTCTTAAAATATTAAAATGAACAAAGTTAGCCATATTACTAAAATATTTCTACAAAAGAACCCCATTATTAAAAATGAACTTCTTACTTCGATCTGTCTTCTTTAGCAATATTGCGCCGCCTCATTTTCTCCCATAAGGCTGCAAGCTCCTATACAAACCAAATATGAAATGTAACAAAGAATTTTATTTTTTAAAAATAATCCTTTGACCAATCAAAAAAATCCATAACCCCTAAAAGAACTTGGTGCTTACATGTTGAAGATCATAGTTTTTCTTCCTCTTTTTGTTCTTTGCCTCTGTTTCTGCCTACAATAAGTTAAAACCAAAAAGATGATGCATTTTTGACTTGATGTAGCACTGACATTACACGAATCTATATTACCAAGAAATATACGTAAGGCATAGAAACGTAAGCTCAACATAAGGCATAAGAAAAGTGAGATGTCAAACACATTTTAAAGCATATAAACAATTGCAATTATGGTACAGTAGAAACTCAAATAATTAAATCTAGTACCCAAACATGGCACGCAGAAGTGCTAGAGTACAATTGCACTAGCAGATTGATGCTTGGTAGTCATTGTTATCTAAATATATCAAGGATATAAGCACTAAACAAGAAGGTTATGACACTAAAAAGTGAATACCTGACATAAGTGGTAGAGAAATACTGAAAGCATGTCAGGTGTTGAAGCACACTTTGGATGATGATTCACATGGAAAGTTTTGTATGTGCAGAGAAAACCTAACCTGAAATACAAAACACAGATCATTCCTTATCAATTTTAACATCTAAATAACTTATAGACAATAGTGAAGTTTCTTCACTGATGACAAAACCAAACAATAACAATCCGATTTTTATCAAGCAAAAAACCCAATTTAAACTTTCTCCCTAATCGATTGAGATTCAAAGTAAAACCTTCAATGGGGGTGTAGATCTGATGAAATCCTCCATAGTCTTGGGATGCCGACAGTCTTCAACAGGAAAAACAAAGAAAATCATCCAACATTTAACATAAAAATCAAAAATTTATTCAATGGGTTGTTGGGAAATCATATCAGGCTTGCAAAACCAGGCTTCATCATCAACAATCTTCTTCGGGAACGGAGAAATTGATCCATTAGGAGAAATCTTCTTCTCCTCTTCAGAAATCGAGTTGGAGAAAAGAAGAAAGTGAGTTCTAGGGTTTGCTTTGCTGAAAGAAGAAAAAAAAATAAGAAGAAGAGATCAACAAAGAGATCTAAAGAATAAGGAGATCTAAAGAAAAAGAAGGAGATCTTACATTCTCAAACTTTCTTCTTTTTCTTCTTCTTCTTCTTCTTCTTCTTCTATCGTCCCCTCCTTCTTTCGTCCTTCTTTTTCCCTGCTTCGAGAATCTGTTTCGTCCCTGCTTCTTCTTCCCTGCTTCGAGAATTTGTTTCGTCCCTGCTTCTTCTTCTATCGTCCTCTCCTTCTTTCGTCCTTCTTCTTCCCTTGTGAGAATCTGTTTTTCATCAATTTTTTTCGCCAAAGCACGAAAGTGAAATTTTTTTTCGCTACGGTTTTAAACCGTTGGCAATTTTAGCCACGGTTATAAACCGTTGCAACCTTTTGGTGTATTGTTTTTAGCCACGGTTTTAAACCGTTGGCCGTTATAGCCACGGTTTTTAGCCGTGGCAATTAAACCAACGGTTTAGAGCCGTGGCCACTTCTCCACACTTCTACGTGCAACACACGTGCTGTTTAGCAACGGTTTTAGGCCGTTGGGCACTATAGCCATGGTTTTTAACCGTGGCAAACACACCAACGGTTTAGAACCGTGGCCACGCCTTTTTTAGCCACGGTTTTAGGCCGTTGGCCACTATAGCCACGGTTTTTGGCCGTGTCAAATAAACCAACGGTTTAGGGCCGTGTCCACCTCCGTATAGCTAAATAGGCCTTTTGGTGTAGTGGAAAAATGTCGTCACTAATTCTTTTGGTAGCTGACTGGGACCATAATCATGAAAATTGTGCTTGTGACGGAAAATTCGTGGCTAAATTCATAACAAACCGTAGCTAATTAAAGCATTTGCGACGGTATATTAGTTGTCGCTAAGTTTTACAAAAAAATATTGGTAGCTACAGTATAAGCCATTCCTAATGGATTTTTTTTGAAAAAATATATATATACACAAAAAACATTTAGCTACAGTATATTAGCTGTCGCTAAGTTTTACAAATAAAAATTGGTAGCTACGGTATAAGCCATCCCTAATGGATTTAAATATATATATATATATATACACAAAAAAAAATTTAGCCACGGTATATTAGTTGTCGCTAAGTTTTACAAAAAAAAAATTGGTAGCTATGGTATAAGCCATCCCTAATGGATTTTTTTGAAAAAAAATCAATTATACACAAAAAACATTTAGCCACGGTATATTAGTTGTCGCTAAGTTTTATAAATAAAAATTGGTAGCTACGGTATAAGCCGTCCCTAATGGATTTTTTTGAAATATATATATATATATATATATATATATATATATATACACAAAAAACATTTAGCCACAGTATATTAGTTGTCGCTTTACAAATAAAATTTGGTTGCTACGGTATAAGCCGTCTCTAATTGATTTTTTGAAAAAAAAAAAAAAAAAATATATATATATATATATATATTTACACAAAAAATATTTGGGATGGTATATTAGCCATCCCTAATTTTGCTTTTGGTATCAATCTATAGGATAATCCAATGGATGCGATCTGATCTTATCTTTGCTATTTTCTTTGTTATGATCAACGGATTAGGATAATCCAAAGGATGAGCCCTAATTTTTGCTTTTTTCTTTGTTTCTCTTCAGAATCAGAGAAGGAGAAGGAGAATCCAAGAGGGAGCTAAAGGAGGAAGGAGAAGAAAAAAAGAAGAATAAGAGGAGGAGGAGGAGGAGGATTCAGGCAAAGAAGAAGGAGACACCAGTCTGATTGTAGATGGGGTGGAAACAAGAATGATCGAGATCGAGAGACTAATGTGCAAGTGTTGCTAAGATGCAAGTGAGATTTTTATAGAACCCCATTTTTATGGTTTCATATTAGGTTTGTTGTAGCATTAAACTATATGAAACACATATATTCAAATGTTTATCATGTTGAACCCTCTGTTGTATCCAAATTTTCAAAGCTGCCAGTGGCATGACAGCTCAACGGTTAGAGCTTGGTGGATGGTACCACTAAGTCATGGGTTCAAACCCAGCTTGTGGCATATTTAGTGGGTTCTGAGATCCTATATAAACCCTACTCGCCTTTCCAAAAATAAATAAATTTCAAAGCCATTAAGCTTCGTGTTGTGTGATTTTGTGTTTGCTACAACATTGGCAGTTTGTTAGTTTTAACATTCTACTTAGAATACTTCTTTATGTCTCTAAACTGATTTATTTGTGCAGTCCCTCAACCGATTTGATGAGCTTCCAGATGATTTTGATCCAAGTGGGAAGCTTCCTGG
Organism: Berberis vulgaris; assembly: GCA_963556465.1. Taxonomy (NCBI): domain Eukaryota; kingdom Viridiplantae; phylum Streptophyta; class Magnoliopsida; order Ranunculales; family Berberidaceae; genus Berberis; species Berberis vulgaris. The sequence continues at coordinate 11,476,513 of OY747132.1, read as the reverse complement.
GACATTTGATGATGGTGATCCACAAACTACAAATCTTTATGTTGGAAATCTCTCACCACAGGTGTCATTACTTGTATCAATGGATCAAATTTATTAAATAAGTGATAAGAAAAGACTAATTAAACTTTGGATATGGTATAGTAAATTCTTTTATATTAGTGTTTTAAATGTTCTTTTGTTTTGCATCTGCTTATTTTTCTACTGAACTTTGCTAGGGAGCGAGGGATGGGTGTACCCATCCATCCTCCTCGAGATGAGTGAGGCGACCCCTAGAATTTTCGTTTTCTACTCTCTTTTTTGTCTACAAATGAATCTATCTGTCATTTAATTTATAGTGGTAAGAATGATGAATTCTTTATCGGTTTACATCCATGTGCTAGTTGACGCTAAAAGAAGCGAGTTCCTTTGAGGTTTAATGTTCTATTCGAGAATATGAAAATTGAAGGAATCTATGTAGCGTTAACATTTCTTATGGTGCACTTTAAATGTCTCCAGCATACTTTCTTTTCTCTCTGTCTGGAGATGACAAATACTTTTTGAGGGCCAACCTTTTCACTCCTGCTATGAGAAGGAAGTGAAACTTTCTCATTTCCATAATGCACTTCACTGGTCCTGCTGCTTGTCTTTGTTTGATCATCAGCCGAAGTTTCACAACATATCACATGAAATTCAATTTGGAAAATAGTAAGGATTGTACTTGCATGTTTCAGTCTGTAAATCTCGGTCTTATGTCATATCTACTTGAACTTATGCCTCTGCGTGGATGATTTTTGGACATCTGCAGATGTAGGAATGAAATAAAATGGTTAACATGTTATTTCAGTTTGTGCATAGTACTTCACTCCTTGGGTCAGATTTATGCCATGCCTGGCTGTAATTAAAGGTTACTTTCTTACCATAGCGCAAGGTGTCACTTATTGTCCTATCAGAATGAAATATGTTGGCTGCTATACCACACAAACTGGACCCTAGTGGTGGACATTTTTGGTTGTTTGATGTTGGGGATGGTTTCCTTCCAACTCAGGTACACCATCTTTAATGTTATTCAAAGCTTAGATGCTTGATTAGTCACGTCTTCTTAATGCTATTCAAGTCTTATGCTACACACAGTAGTTGAACACATTGGATCTGATGTATAACAAATATTTATTGTTGAATTCAGGGTGACACTCTTCAAAGGTGGAGAACAGAGCCTTTCATTATGATAGCTGGTAGTGCGAGGTATTTACCTTCCCTTGTATCACTTCAACAGAAGTTGAATGGATGTCCATGTTTCAGGTCCTTTACACGGAGTCCTTTTTTTTACAATTCGTATATGGAAGAGTAACCATTGTTTGATCAATGCCTGTTCTCATTCCTCATTCAGATGGATACCACCTGCCAAGAGTCCTGAGCAGGAGAAGGAAGCTAGTACCACATTTGCTGCTGGAAGAAGTAGGGTAATTTTACACCTTTTTGTGAAATTTATAGATGGTGCGACCTATTTTTTGCCTATTTGACAGCGTGTTGAACTGGAGTGAACATTGACAGACCCACAGAGAGATGAGTTTGAAGATATGATGCGGGCCTTGACATTGGAAAGGAGCCAGATTAAATAAGCAATGGGCTTCGCTCTAGATAATGCTGATGCAGCAGGGGAGGTAATATGCTCATGTTATTCTGAAACTTTGTTTTAGTTTTGTAAGGATGAAATAGAATAGGCTTGCTAGGGAAGGAGGAATGTACTCTGTGATTAGGGCAATGAGTCTCAGTAGCATGTGTTCCTATGGTGCTACACTGCTGTGCTCATGAGTTTATTCTCTTGTAGGATGTTACTTTAAGGTTATTGATTGTTGATTTATGAGCTTTAGATAAGCAAATAATAACATAACTTTCCTATCTTTCTCTGCTCAACTTGGTTGAACATTCTGCCATAATTTTGATATGCAATATAATTACTTTCTCTACTCAACTTGAATGCTGCTAGTATACTTGAATGCTGTTAGTATGCTTGAATGCTTGAATGTTGCTAGTATGCTTGAATGCCAGTATGCTGCTAGTAGGAATGCTAGTTTGAATGCTATTTGAATTTATTTCAGCATTTCAGCGTTTAAATTTCAGCATTGTAGCATTTAAATTTCTTTATTTAACCTTGTTAATATGTTCTGCTTACTTTTGTCGATCCTTTAAATCCGCCAACTCAAAATAGAAAAGAATATTTTATTCTATCTAATAAGATGTTGATTAGTAATGTAAAAATGCATCTTAGTTGTAACTTAGAGTCTCCATTTGAATGTGCAACTTTATGAGATTTGTAGTACATAGCTTTAGCATTCAATACGTTTCTCATGCACTGCTCTTTCAAATTTTACAGGTTTAGGTGTTGCTGAATTGATATTGGTTTTGAAGTGGAAGATATGAAATTTTGAAGTAGAACACATTTTGTGGGATGATCGATATGGTGTGCAAGATCACATGAATTGTTGTATGTATCGTTTTTGTTGTATGTCCCATAGACGATCATTATGATTTATGTAGTTATTTAAGTTTAAGTGAGTTATCATCTCAAATTGAAAATGTATTTATATATATATATATAATTTCAATTTGAGGTTGATAAAGTATAAAGTTGTTTGGGATTGTATTTTTTGTAATGAACAAGTTATTGATTATACGAACAAGGTTAGTGTATTAGTCATCATTTACGATGAAAATTAATATAATTGTGTTCAGGTTTGAAATGTTTCTTCTGAATGACAAATTAATTTTCATTATAAAAAGAACTAATTTCATTATAAAAAATGAATTTTCATTAGTAATTTTTTTAGCTACAGCAAGTTAGTGTTAGCCGTCACTAAATTTGCAACTTAGCAAATTAGCAACGGTTTGAAGCCGTCACTAAATTTGCAACTTAGCAACGGTTTAAAGTCGTCGCCAAATTTGCAACTTAGCGACGGTTATAAACCATTGCCAGTTAGCTACGGAACAGTAGATCGTTGTTGTTATACTGCAGCGACAATTGAAATAGCTGCGGTATTGCGACGGTCGTTGAGCTGTTGCTGATTCATTTTAACTACGGCTTTTTTATAATTAGCAATGGTAAAACGCAGTTGCTGAATTTACTTTTTTTGTAGTGCGTGTTTTCCTCATTGCAGGAGCAGACTTGGCAGATCATGGACGACTTCAAAAGTCTTGCTAGTAGCCTATTGTTTGGTTGTTTCAGCTTGGTTTAAACTTTCAAATGGCCTTGTAGCAATGGTAATGGTATTAGTAATTTGAATACCTTGCCCTTTAGCAACAATGGTAATAGTAATTTGAGTAACAATGGTAATATCAATCTGATTTATATTGGTAAGTGTTGGAAGATACTTACGTGATCAACTAAAAACTAAAAAATAAATATAGTTGGTTCTAAAATAAAGGGTTGAGATCATGGGCCATTTTTTTTTTGTCTTTATTTCTTCAAAAAATACTAGAAAACTAGGTTTTTGCAACACATGGCATGATCTTGAAAGAATGATGAAATCTCTAAATTAAGTGTTTATGCATATCTCAAGGATGTAAAAACTCTTCTAATCCTACCAAATCATCCTAATTGCAAAACCTGATTCCCTAGCAAAGTTCTTATTTATTTCATATCCTTGTTGAGAAAGTCTGTGATTGAAAATGGCTAAGCTTGAGCCAAGCCGTATGAAAAACTTGTTGAGGTGAACAAAAGGAAACTTACTTTTTTGTTATAGTATGAATGCAATCGTCTTCTCCAAGTGAAATTGCACCAAAACTTTCATAAAAAATCTCGCTTGGGATGATGAAAAGATTCTTCATTTTTTGTTGTTATAACGAATGTTACCCCTTCTTGTCATTATTAAAGTGTTATTGAAATAACTATAGGACTCAATGAGAATATACACCATTAATAAAGTCATACAAAATTTGAGGGTTGAATTGGCTTGTAAAAGCCATTTATTTTCTATAAGATTGTATTAGCTAGGATCTTATTATGTTTGCATATTTTATATTTTTTTAGCGTCAACTTACATACTTTTCTTAATTATTTTATAATTTTAATTATGTATATTCTAGTTATCTTTATTAAGGTTGTCGATGACGTAACCTCAATTCGGCTTCAATATAATATATTAATGTACTTTTTATAGTTATACTAGTAAAGCTATACTACCAGATTAAGTTTACAACGAATACAAATACAGGTAGTATATATATATATATATTATGCCAGTGTCTATTTATATATGTTAGAGTATCATCAGCTAAAGTTGTGGAAACCGACTAGGTTTTAAACAACTACAACAAGTTGTTTTATCGAATCAGCAAATCTAATTGCCCCAAGTGGTAAAATATAAAGTAAATATTGAAGGCTTTGGATTTCAACGCCTAAGTAAAATGGGAATCACTTTAAATGAACTTCAAAGATGGTCTAAGGTGAATGAACTAGGTTGACTATGCCATTTTGGACCTTAGATTGTACAATTTTAAAAATGGATCCCAAAATAAAAATGACCCTTAAAGTACTATTTATTTGTATACAAAAAGTTTGTTGTTAATTTGGTCCATTAATTTTACATCAAAATGTGTGAATAACCCGTTAATTTATGTAAGGGAATCCATAATCCCCCCGCCTCTTTCTCATTTTACCAAAAAAAAACCCAATTTTTCTTAGATTAACCCATGAAAAAATCCAAATTATCTTTTATAATTTAACCTTAGAAAACCTCCACGTTTTCCTATTTTTCTTTCGAATAAAATTTTGGGATGTTTTGACGTTGTTGCACTAATCTAACATATGTAACACCGACTAATTAGTTTTTATTATAAAAATCATTTGAGAGTGAAATTTTCTCCTTTAAGAGCATTAATTAACAATTGAATGAAAAAATAAAAGTAATCATTATCTAAAAAACTAAAATCCAGTTAAACATTCATTAAATCTCACTGTGTTCATCAGTCATAGACGGGTTGACAAAACTAATACATATTAAAATAATAAATTAAAAAATACATAATTTCATAATTGTTGCAACTATTACATTGCATTCGGAAAAAATTGCATTTAAAACCTAATAAAATCTTATATCCAAAATTTTAGATTAAGAATCCTTCGTACCCGAAATCAACACCAAGAGTAATTTTCTTCTTTCGATGTTTTACTTTAGGGTAAACATAATGTGGTTGGGTACACCAAACAAGTTTTACAAACTAAATCTAAAAAAATAAAGTTTGAGGCATCTAGCCAAATAATCGAGTACATGTAGCAACTCCCTTTTTTTTTAGTAAAACTTGGGGTTTTACCAATATTTCCCTTATTTTATTAACTCATGTAAATTAATTAGTTATTAATTGGTTAGCTTCCATGTTGATTCAGTTGTGAGTAATGAAAATTTTGTGCCGATTTAGGGATCTAATTTGGTAAAAATGGAAAGAAGATGATTGGTTCATACGAAATATCTTTTGAATTGATGTGAAGTATCTTTTATTCTACATGTAAGGGATTGATGATTCTTCACGGTGTGCCGGAATTAATAGAACTGATGAGTTGAGATATTGGTTTTCTCCTCATGGTGAAATTGCACATATCAAGACCTCAAACACACATACAGATATAGTCTCAGAACAATTTTATAATTAAGCTATATATCTATCCCTATGGTATGGAGAACCACCAAATAGAGCATAGTACTTAAAAGTTTATTTGTTAACTAGGGTTCAAGCAAGTACAAAATTAAACACTTATAACCAAATATCAGAGCAAGGAAAATAGTGGATGGATCCATCAATTAGCAATAATCGATCTATCAACAGGCAGGTCCAGCGTAGACACATTGGCAGGTCCTAGTTCCTTCATTTTCTTGGCAGTAACTATTTTCATAACTTCTAAATTCCTCCATGCACTTAATCTTGCAAGCATAGGGGTTGTCGCAAGATCCCCTCTCTTCTACACAATTGCCGTCACCATGATCACCACTAGCAAACTTTGATCCTGGACATTAACATGTTAATTTTGGATCAAACAAAAATAAAATTAAACTTTTGACAGAACTTAATAATGAAACCCAAATCAGTTGAGGAGAAAGATACTAGATACCTGATGAGGCGAGGACAAGAAGAATACAAAGGAAGCAAACTGTTTGAGAAAACTTTGACATTTTGATTTCAGAAGGTGCTTGTTCTATGGGGTATAAATGGTGTTTAAGGCATATTTTATAGTCCATTGACTTGAATGGGAAATAATGATGGGATATGTTTTTTGCAGATTTCACGAATTTGATTCGGCAAGTGCGTGTATCAAGAGGATATTTTGTGCAGATTTTACGAATTTGACTTGGCAAGTGCGCAAGGTTTTTTTTGCATGTATTAATTATAATGAATGATTTCCTTGAGTTATAATGAGAGTAGAGATCCCCTGTTTCAATAGACCTCTGATGTCTGTTGAAAGTCTGTAGCCAAATAAATGTTTCTTCTTCACATCTATTAAAAAAAACTGCTGATACGAGATGCGTGTTAGCTTCACATGCAGATTTATGCCTCTTCTTGCATGGGGATATTTTACTACACCTTTCAATTGGCCCCTGCTAAATAACACCACTAATTTTACTGAAGCACACCATCATCCACTTTTTTTTGGATCTATTAAATGACACCACTGCTACCCTAACCCCTCTTCTCCTCTCTTCCTTTCTTATCCATCAATCACCACCGCCACCCCTCCTCCTCCTCCCTTCTTCTTCTTCTTCAATCACCACCACCATGCCACCGCTATCGCCACCTCTCATCCTCCTTCCTTCTTCTTATTCTTTTTCTCCATCAATCACCATTGCCACCTCTCATCCCACCTCCTCCCATCTTTCTTTATTTTTTCTTTTTTCTTTTTTCTTTTATCTTTTTTCTTTCTTCTTTTCCTCCTCATTTTTTTTCTCCTTGGCGGTGGCGAGGTGGTTGTGGTGAAGGGGAGGAGGAGGAGAGGTGGCGGTGGCAGTGGCATGATGGTGGTGGTGATTGAAGAAGAAGAAGAAGAAGAAGAAGAAGAAGAAGAAGGGATGAGGATGAGGATGAGGGGGAGAGGTGGCAGTCGCAATGTGGTGAAGGGGAGGAGGAGAAGGTGGTGGTGGTGATTGATGAAGAAAAAAGGGAGAGAGGAGAAGATGGGTTAAGGTTTCTTTGTTTATATTGGTGGTGTCCTTCAAAAAGTAAGGGGTTGGTGGTGTCCTTCAGCAGAAATGGTAGTGTTATTTAGCAAGGGTCCATACAATTTAGTCGCCGAAAATGGGGAAATTTTGTTATTTGAAAAACTACCCTCACACACCTTCTAAAGTCTAAATAGTTAACAAGTTCATACTCCTAATGTAAAATTGAGCTCAATGCCACGTTCGGTTTTTGGAATAACCAAACCAAACATGCTAAACATTTTTGTAATTATGAACTGAAAAAAAATGACACCTTAAATATTTCGAAAATACTAGGAAACCAGATGTTTGCAATCAAGGTGACGTAGCATGATCTTGAAAAAATAATGAAATTCCCAAAGTGTTTATTTGTATCTCGAGGTTGTAAAAACTCTTTTGATGATGCCACATCATCCTAGTTGCAAAACTTGGTTCCCTAACCTCACTCAAAATATTTTTTTAATAAAAAAAAATTAGGGAGTTGCTACGTGGATCCGATTATTTGGCTCGGTTGCACCAACTCTTTTTTGCACTAGCATTTTGCGATTTTTCAACTTTGTTACACCAACCTAAAATATGTAACATTGACTTACCATTTTTTTTTAATTAATATAATCGATTTGATGGTAAAAATTCTCATTTAGGAGCATTAATTGGTTATCGACGAAAGAAATAAAATAAATGTTATCTATAAAGCTAAACTTTAATCATGTATGCATTTTTAAAACTTTAATTCCTCGAGATCATCATGACACGTGTATGGCTCAGGGAAGTGACCGTTTTTATGTATCATCAGTTACTCCCCCCCCCCCTCCCAAGTTAGTAGGTCGTCACATCGATTCGCTAAGTCATCTATTTGAAAAGATACGCCGCTCATAATGATGATTGAGTATGAGTTGCCGCAAAAACTAAGCAGGAACCTAATCCCTATTTAGGTCATCCGTAGTGTGCAGAGTCTGACTCTTTTATTTTCATTGCTTTGGAACCTACCGCTTTGCTCATCTTCTGATTAAGGAGGATTGTTCATCTTTATCACGGCTCAACAAAATCTTCATGACGACGCAACCTTGGCCAAGGGCCTGGAGTTATTCAAAAACAGGTTGTTTTTTTAGCCTAGCCTTGCTGAAATCCCCCAAAAAATTTACTTTCAAATATTCACAATTGGAATCATTTGTTCAAAGTCCCCTATTAACAACATGAATAATCTTTTTCTCCTTACAATTAATTACTAGTGTTAACAAAGCGTCTTTGGGTATAGAAAATACTTTTTAAAATTTAAATCTAAAAAAAAAAATTGGGACATCGAGCCAAACAATCCGGGTACACGTAGCAACTCCCAAAAAATTAATATACAACTTAATTTATATTTTCAAAAAGAATTCAAAACCCTAGCGCACGAGTTTTTTTTTTCCCTTTCTCATCTCGTCTTCACCAACCTGATTTAGCTACCGCCACCACGACCCCTTATGACGTTAGGTCTGCGTCAGTGGGCCACATCCGACTACCACCACCATCTTCGGCTGTCAAAACTTTAATTCAGATAGTTTTAGGATGCACGTGCACAAATACCAAATTGACAACTTTTTTTAAATTACCAACATGACATTTGCCCCCCAAAAAACTTGTTTCTAAGGGATCAAAGTGGTATGAGAAGCAGCATCAAAGATTTTGGAAGAGCATATTTTAGGGAAAGATAGGCCCGTAACATTCAGTCACATACATCAGTATCAATTTGGATGGTTTGTTTCGATCAAGCCCTGGAAATAAGAGTTTTACAGTATAAATTGTTCAATGGTTCCTTGCTGGATCCGTTTTCAAAAGTTCCCAGTACCAAAAAAATCAACTAAATGATGTTCAAAAAATTGCTACCTGCATAGGAGAACTTATGGAGGTGAACCTTGTCTCTCTGGAAGACATCCCCATCCCATACATCAGATTCAAGATCTAGCTAGACACTTCAAAACCCTATCCTTGCTCCATGAACACCACCTTTGAAAGTGGACGAACATTCACCATTTGTTTATGTTACAAGGATGCAACCAACTTTAGCTTTTGTTGTGGGATCGTGGGTCACACGTTCAGATCGGCTTGCCCTCTGTTAACACCGCCCACCACATGTCCACCGGCAACGGAGATGTTGAGTTCTCCCTTCCTTTTACTATGGCCTCACGGATTCGCCATAGACAAGAAAGGCAGTTGGGAGTGCAGCCTAGCCTCTGGCGCAAGACTTCTGCCCATTACACCCACCACCCTGTCGACAGCTCTCGCTGGCGAGATCACATCACCCATCAAGATCACACTTCTATGGATCTCTCTGGATCGTTCCTGCAACACGAGTAGGGGTGGGCATCCCATCCAGCGATCTCAATCTCATCCCGATTTTTTCAGGTCTTATTGGGATTGATTAATCTCATCTCGATCCCATCCCGTCCCGATCTAGAATGGGATGGATATTTTCAATCCCGTCGCGTACTAATTTTTTAATATTTATTATTGACAATTTTAATATTTTTATTTATATATTTATTTTACAATTGCAATTGTTTGGATGCCCATACAAATATACTGGTGGAGGTAGCAGTTTGTGAATGAAGTCAGAGTACAGTAAATGAAGTCAGATTATGTTACAGACTGTGTATTATGTTACAGATTGTGTATGTTACAGCAGTTTATGTTACAACAGTAATAACAGTTTATGTTACAAATTGTGTATTATGTTTATTATGTTACATATAGTGAATGAAGTCAGAGTACTATATTGACTTACAGTACTATGCTTATTATGTTACAACATAGTAATATGTTATACATTACTATGTTTATTATGTTGCAGATTGTATTTATTATGTTATGTTGTAATATGTTATTATGTTACAGATTGTAATATGTTACAATTTGTGTTTATTATGTTACAGATTGCGTTGTAACATGTTACAAATTATGTTGTAACATGGAGTTACATTACTATGTTGTATTAAGTAATTTATACCTATTAGATTTTCAAAATACTTGATCAACAGATTGAGCATGCTGATCTCGTCCCATCTCGAACCCGTTTGGGATGGGACGAGGTCGGGATGAGGTATATCCCGTCCTGATCCCGAATGAACGGGATGGGTCCATTCCGTCCTGTGCACACCCCTATTAGACTCAACAAGAGTTTCAACTATTTCAAATGGGTATTTAACACCCAGGGCTTCACTCAATCCGCCCTCAATCTCAATCTTTTGGGATCTCATGCTTTCACCCATCACGGTTTACAATTGTCACGACCAAGGATTGTGATTTCATTTTTCGAGTTCATTTCGGTATCCTGATTCTAAGAAATATTTTGAGATATATTTCGGTGTGTAAAGAAAAAACGTTAAAAAAAAAATTTGAGGATACATAAAAAAAAAAAAAAAAAAAATTTAACATTAAATATATAATTTCGAGGGTATATAAAAATGTGGAAAAAAAATAGGTGCAAGTAAATAAATCTATTAAACATAATAAATGAAGCCTAAATACGAAGAAATGAAACAAACATAAAATCAATTAATAATTAGAAAATCAAAGGGTGGTTTCAAAAATCAATATATACGTAGAAGAAATGATAATTGGAAAATCAGGGGGTGATTTTTAAAGTCAATAAATAATTAGAAGAATTGATAATATGAAAAAATCCCGAATTTTACGAAAAAAGCTCCGAAAGTTTTCGAAAAAAACCCCTCAAAAAATGTAATTTTTGGTAGCTAGGTTTTGTATTTTTACGAACAATTTACGAAAACCCTCGAAAAAATGTAACTTTTAATTTCAAAAAGACGAAATTTTCGTTGAAATTTCGCGAAATCACATTCCTTTGTCATGACCCGACCCACCATGGGACCCACAGCGTGCCGGTACGTGAATTGAATCTGTAACCAAATACAGATCGTAACCAGACACAACATCTAATATAACATATTCTTGAAAAACGAAAATAACCAACTGCGATAAAATTTGAACAAAATAAAAAGTATTAAATTCGCCCAACCCAGCGTCATAGCGACAAAACCAATATATACAAACATCCAGTATTTAACAAACTACATAAGATTACAATGGAAGCAAAACATACCCGTACAGGGTGGACAAGACTAAACAATACAAAACAAGTTTACAACTAGATACTGGGCCTAAGCACCACGATCCACTGAAATAGCAACACTGCCTGCACTCCAAAAGAATCACACCCCTTATGGGGTTAGCCAAACACAAATTAAGCTAGCTGGTGCGAGTGAATTAAATACGAATAACAATACAATATGTGGGAGGAATCCATGCCACACAATAATGAATAACTGCGTAATCCTATATGCATGATTCATAACATTAAAGCGGTGTCCTTATACAAGTTTCTAAAGTATGAGTCACATCGTGTCTCAAAGGATAATATATATGACTTCAAGCACCAACCCAAGGCATTCAATATTGAACAATAACTACAGGTTTACGAGATACGCTGGTCATTACAGGGGATTCAAACATGGTAAATATCAAGTGATGAAGACAAGACAATATCGTAATCCTGCATAGCCTTCCAAGTAAGTGTCTCGTATCGTAGGTATCTGCATACCCTACGAGTGTGTCTCACCCAGACACATCCCACAACATGCATCAGTACCACTTAGGGTTTGTTTGCATCCCAATAGGGTGTCATTTGCCCGAATACAAACTCAAACGTCTCGAACGACTTGCTTAAAACGGCCAACCTAACACAAATCAAACTCAAGAGCGCTAGGAAGGAAAGCAAGTAATCTCCGAAACACATCCTCTGGTTCCTATCGCACTCTCTAGTGATAAACATGTGCAGGAGCTCACCGCACCTCATCAAACATGTTACATGTGATAGTGTCCACAATGTCTGTAAGTATGAGTTATCTCGAGCACCCACCAAACTCACGATGCAAGCAAGCTCCAAAGCATCGACACAATAGGCATTACAACAGAGTAAAGATGCTTACACTAATCTAAACATGCATGCACTTCGAGTTTATATAGAATCTAACAAAACTATCTCGAGCACCCACCAAACTCACGATGCAAGCAAGCTCCAAAGCATCGACACAACAGACATTACAACTAGGTAAAGACACTTACACTAATCTAAACATGCATGCACTCCGAGTCTATATATAATCTAACAAAACTGATGTGTAACAATAATCCATTAGGCAATCGTCTTAAGTCCACGGCTACATTAGGGTCCCAACATGGCCCAATTCACAACAACAAAGTCCCTTGAATCGAACAATCATACAAATTCAAGACGCGACAATCTACGGTAAAACACACGAAGTGATGACATATGCCATATTAACTAATTCTTTCAATGTCAATACAATTTTGTAAATAAAAATCAGGTTATTAAATCGGGACACTAGTCCGACCATGTCATACCAAGCACACTAAAAACACAACATGTAAGCATAATGACATTATACCAAAGCCTAACCACATTTATATTCAGCCACTATTCTATTTCATTCATGTATATCATGCTTTCAAAAAACTCAATACATAAATTCATTCACAAAGGAATCAACACAACAATCGAAATCTCCAAAACCTCATGAGTGTCAAATCCCGAACTTATGTTCAATCACACACAATCGCCACCAGCATAATGTAACAATTCCATTCACGATTTTTAAAATAAATAATTCTCAAAGAATACATTATAGTTACACTCACCTGAGCGGAATGGGTTTACGAAACTCAAATCGTATCGACCAAAACTTCCAATTCGCGGAACAACGAATTTGCAACTAAGAAAACTTTCCAAAACTGCAAAGGCAGACCCAACAGTGAGCAAACTGGCCAAAAACTTGAAAAATGAAGAAGTACGCATGGCTGGAAAATTACTTACCAACAAACTAAATCCATTGAAAACTCACTGAAAACCACCCTACTCCGATTTGATCATCTTTGAGCAACACAACAAGACGGAGACTAGCCGAAAATAGGTCATAGAACAATCGAAACTGTGAATCGCAGCTCACCCGCGCAATCAAAGCTCAAATTCACACCGGCAAACCTCCCTAACGGACATGCACAACTGATTTTTCAAAAATTCTAGCCAACCACAAAGCACCCTTACATGTGGGGTTTACAAGTTCCAACCGACACCCCAACCACTTCCTGAGTGGCCGATTGGAGCAGCACTGCTCGCTTCGACAGTAACAGCTCCGATCAAGCCCACACTCTGATATTTTTTTCTGTTTAAGGCGAAAAACTCGAGCAAAAAGGAGAAGGGAGAAAGATGAAGAAAAATTAACAATAAAGGATGAGATTTGGGAGGGGGAAATCGAACGAATCTCATGAGAGCATGCTAGAGAAGAAGGAAAGTCGCAGGGGGAATGATGCTCTGTAAAATAATAAATGAAGAAGAAGTGAAGGGGGTTTTGTTTTAATATTGGGTGGCTATTTGCCCCCACAGGATTTCTGAGGGCACCAACCCTCCAAAAATTCATTTTTTAAATGAAATTTAAATCTAACTAACTTTACACTATTGAAACAAAATTCAAAACCCTCAAAGTTAAGAAAATCAAACAACTGAAGAAAAAAAAACTACGAGTATACATCATACACACCTCAAAAGAGATCTCGTCCTCAAGATCAGACAAAACAACGACAAGAAAGACTAGGTGAAAAGCTCAGGGTATTTCTGTCTCATCTGATCCTCCAACTCTAAAGTCATGTCACCTTCTCTGTGACTCTATTGGACCTTCACTATCTTTCGTCGAAGTTGTTTCACATCACAATCAATAATGGCTACAGGCCTCATGGGATAAGTCAACTTGTCAGAAATCTCCAACTCAGCGGGCTCCTCAATCTGTGTCGGGTCTGCCAAACACTTCCGCAACATGGATACGTGAAACACGTCGTGGAGACTAAACATATTATGTGGCAAAGCCAATCCATAGGCTACTGATCTAATCCTCTCAGTAATCTCATACGGTTCTACATATCTCGGTGCAAGCTTTTTTCGACCTTTGAACCTAACAACTCTGCACATCGGGGAAACTTTCAAAAAGACTCGGTCGCCAATTGCAAACTCTAACTCCTTACGCCTCTTATATGCATAACTTTTCTGTCTACTCTGGGCTATCAACAAACACACTAATCAATTCAATCTTTTCAGTAGTTTCTCTAGTCACCTCCGGCCCCATCACAACTGACTCTCCAATCTCTGCCCAACAAACAGGGAACCTACACGGTCGTCTGTAGAGTGCCTAAAATGGTGCCATGCCAATACTTATGTGGTAGTTGTTGTTGTACTCAAACTCGAACAACGGTAGATGATCTTCTCAACTGCCTCCAAAGTCTAAAATTTACGCTCTAAGCATGTCTTCCACTACCTGATTCACTCCCTCAGACTAGCCATTTGTATGTGGATGATATGTTGTACTCGTGTCCAATCTAGTACCCATAGCCTGCTAAAAGCTCTACCAGAAGTGGGTTGTGAAAAACAAATCTCGATCGGATACAATTGACATAGGTGACCCATGAAGGAGGACTATCTCTCGAATGAACAACGCTACTAGACTGTCTGTCGTCCAATGTGTACTAACATGAATGAAATGTGCACACTTCGTCAACCGATCAACAATGACCCATATTGACTCATGACCTTTCCTCGACCATGGAAGTCTATCGACAAAATCCATGGGGATATACTCCCACTTTCATGTTGGGATCTCCAATGGTTGCATTAACCCAGACGACCTCTGACGCTCGGCTTTGACCTGCTGGCAACTCGCACACCGTGCCACAAACTCTCCAATGTCTTTCTTCATATTGAACCACTAGAAAGAACGTCTCAAATCTCGATACATCTTCATTCCACTGGGGTGAATGGTGAAACGAGATCTATGAGCTTCCTGCAAGATATCTTCAACAGCTCCTTATCAGACAAAACATAAAGCCGCCCATGGAACCTCAACCCTCCATCCGAACCAATTGATCAATCGGTAGGGCACTCATCCAGTGTGTTCACTACCAAATTTGTTATCTGCCTCAGAATCACTGAATCAGATGTCTGTCTTTCCACCATTCTACTGATCAACGACGGATAAACTGCTAAACTCGCTATCATGTCCTTCTTTACTAGAAGTAGGTTGAACTGCAAATGAAGCTAATGTCTCGAGTGTTTGGTACTCTTGAATCATCATGGTTGCCATTACTGCATGTCGTATACTCAAGGTATCAACAACCACGTTGGCTCTACCAGGCTGATATTGTATCTCGAAGTCATAGTTGCTGAGAAAATCCACCAATCGTTGTTGCCTCATACTCAACTCCCTCTGAGTGAATAGGTACTTCAAACTCTTGTGATCTGTGAACAACTCGAACCTCTCACCATACAGATAATGTCTCCAGATCTTCAAAGCGAATACTATGGCTGCCAACTCTAAATCATGTGTCAGATATATCCACTCATGGGGTTTCAACTGTCGAGACACACATGCTACAATAGGGGTGTTAATTAATTTTAGAAAACCGACTGAACCAGCCGAACCGAAAATAAATCAAAAACCCCAAACCGAGACAAAACCGAACCAAATCGAATGAATTCGGTTGGGTTTTGTTTTTTCACACCATAAAAAAAACTCGAACCGAACCAATGGGTTTACACGAATTTATACATTATATAGAGGTCATAAATTTATAGGTTATATAGGGAAGGGGGGAAGTACTTTGTTTTTTCTTTTTGAATTTCAAGGTAAGAGCATTTCTAATGGATCCCCTAAACAATTCCCCATTTTAACTTCACATTCATCTTCACCCTAAATTTAGGGGCAACCAACCATCCCCTAAATTTTGAAATATCATTAAAATATTTCAAATCTTTAATTTCTAAATTAAAAACAAAATCAAAATCAAAACAAAAGAAATAGTGGGATGAAAAAAGTGTAAGACATATTTAAATAATGATGAAAAAATTAAAATAGGGGGATATGATTGGAGTGATGAAAAAATAAGGGGGGGCCTAAATTTAGCTTTTGGGTAACTTCTACCATTGAAAATGCTCTAAGGAGAGTGGAAGAAAGAAACAATGTGGGGTTGATGTCAGGAGTCACCCATGTGACTTTATCCCACACACACCACAAGAAAGTAATTTGACAAAAAAGACAAAAAACAAAAAAAAAACTGACACTCACTGGTCACTTCCAATCAATCAAAATATAAACAATGCTACCCAATTTACAAGTTATATGTAAAAAATCGTATGAAGATCTTTTAACTCCAAGAAATATCCCTGCACAATTTTCAGTAAAGTTTAAAGAATAATTCGTCAAAGGTGTACCAGTTGAATTGGTAGAGGTGTGGCAGATGGTATCACACGTCACAGATTTGAACCTGGTCGGCTGCATAGGGTGGAGAGGGTTAAGGGTGTGTAAAAAAAAGAATAATTCTAAAAATTGTAAAAGACATATGCACCTCATTTTTGGAGAAATTTTATCAAAAAAATTGTTTTCTATGCTCGGATTGAGATTGCACCCGCATGAATTTTAGGACCCAAAAATATTTTTTTAATGGTTTTGATAGATTCAACAAAGAAGATGGTGGTGTTGACAACACTCAAATATCTCTCTCAAATAACCATTTGGTGGGTTAGTTGTAGACAGACCAAAAACTACCAAAAAGCAGTCCTTGTCATCAAGCTTTCTTGAAAAATCTTCTTGTTACTAGGGTTGAAAACTGAACCAACTGTTCGATTTTTCACCTAAACCGTGAACCGAACCGACTTAGATCGATTTAAAATTTTTCAAACCGAAATCGAACCGACCATTAACAAAACCGAACCGATTCTAATTTATGCAAACCTTAACCGAACCGAACCGACTAAAATCAAACCAAAATCGAAATAAAACCGAACCGAACCGAATATTTTAAACATATTATATTACTTATATATAAAATATATATTATTTGTTATATATTCGGTCGGTTCGGTTTGGTCGGTTAAAATCACATAGAAACCGAAAATCAAACCGACCACTTCGGTTTTGAATTTTTTAAAACTGAAACTGATCCGAACCGAATTTAAACCGAACCAATTGGTTCGGTCATTTTAATTGGTTTGATCGATTTTTTGTTCAGCCCTACTTGTTATCATAGCTTCAATGTCTACTGAGACCAGACACCACAATAGCTAATCTGTGGTTAACTCACTTCAAAAAAATTTCATCTTTACTCTAAATTCCTACCCCCAACTCCATCATTCTAGCCACCCCTACCACTCGTGTTCTTCGCCAATCGATTTTGCACCTTCAACAACAATGACAATATTCCATATTTGATTCAAGAACTCCTTGCCAAAGCGGGAAAGGGATAAGCAGCGAGAGAAGGAGAAGAGAAGGCTGGGTTACCCGTTTGCTTGATCAATCAACGGGTAGCATATCGAGTTCCTCTATTTGATTTGGTTTGTGTTTGGGTTTTTCTTTGCAAATCAAGGGCTTATTTGATTTGGGGGAGAGATTAAAAAAAAAGGAAAAAAAAAAACCGAACCAAACTTATCGGTTAGGTTCGTTTCGGTTTTTTGCTTGAAAAAATAAGATAATCGAAAACCGAAACTCTAGTTCGGTTTAGTTCTTATCCATTTTTAAATCAATCGAACCGATTAACACCCTAGGCTACAACCCTCTTGACCTGCATCAACACACTTTTCAATTCTATACCGCAAGCATCGGCCGAAGCTTCAAAGTTTCAAAAACTTCATCGCATTTCTTTGACCACACAAAAGGAACATTTTTTCTTGTTAACCGAGTGAGTGGTGCCACAATCAATGAAAAATTCTCGATGAACCGTCTGTAGTAACCGGCCAAACCCAAAAAGCTACAAATATTCGTCACACTACTGGGTCGTCTCCAAGACTTCACTGCTTCGACTTTCTCGAGATCCACTGCAATACCTCCACTAGAAATGACATGTCTGAGAAATCGAACTTAGGGCTCCCAGAAATGACACTTAATGAACTTCGCATACAACTTATTTTCTCTGAGTGTCTGCAAAACAATGCGAAGGTGCTATCTGTGCTCCTTTAAACTCCTCGAGTACACCAAGATATCGTCAATGAAGACTACCACAAACTTGTCCAAGTACAGACTGAACAATCTGTTCATCAAATCCATGAAGAAAGCCAGTGCATTCATCAATACAAATAACATCACTGAAAACTCATACAAGCCAAAACGAGTCCGAAAAGCTATAATTGGAATGGAGTGTTCCTCAACACTCATTTGGTGATACCCAGACTGCAAATTCAACTGTGAAAACACTACGACTCCCCTCAGCTGATCCAATAGATCATCAATTTCGAGTCAGCGGATACTTATTCTTTGTGGTCACTTTATTCAGATCTCGATAATCTATGCACATCCTCAATGATCCATCCTTTTTAGACAAAAATATTGCTAGAGCTCCCCAAGGTAAATTGCTCGGCTGAATAAACCCCTTACGAAGCAAATCATCAAGTTGTACTTTCAACTCTTCCAATTGCTTAGGTGCAAACCTGTACGCTGATTTCGATATAGGTGCAATACCAGGAACAAGGTCAATCCTAAACTCTACCTCGTGTCAAGGAAGGAGACCGAGAATCTCTCAAAAGACATCAGGAAACTCACACACAACCTCGACAGAACTGGTGTCGGGACTAGAAATCTCTAGAAAGCCAAGAAAACTCGACATCACTGAAACATAATTGGGCTCATAATCCAACAAACGAGGCGAAGCATCGGGTGGCACTAATGTCACCGACCTATGCAAGAAATCAATGATCACCGGATGACTAGACAACCAATCCATCCCTAGAATCAAATGATAACTTTCAAACCCCAAGACAATAAAGTCAAACACAAAGGTGTACCCCAACAAGGAACACTCAAAACAGGGACAATACTCCCACAACCAAACCGAACTGCCCAAAAGGGACATAACACACAAGGTTTCCGGTAAAGGCACTATCTCTAGACGATCTCTAATAACTAACTGTCCAGAAATAAAAAAAAAACCTAGATGCTCCCATATTGAAAAGAGCCCTCAACTGGGAAAAACAACGAATGCACAAAACCTGACACCCAACATGCATATCCTGAGTCACATAACAAATCTAACATGCAATTTTTCCTACTCATAATGCTTGTAACATATATCCTACTATATCTGGCACACACAACTATAACATACCCTCAACATTTCCTTGACTGGGAATAGTCGCGAGGCAAACCGGCGGTGCTGGGAGATGGACTATCTAACCAACTCTAGGCGCAGGTGCTAATTGTCTCTGATGCGCCTTTTGTTGTGTTGGTACATCCTTACTATGAGGACAAGCTCTAGAAAAGCGCGTCGGCTGCCCACAGGTATAACAAACTGCCTGCTCCCATTGATTTGTTTGACCTCTGGGACAATCACGGGCTAAGTGTCCATCCTGACCACAAGTGAAACAACCTCTCATGGTTCATGTCTGACCACCCCTCATTGGTTGTCTCTGCTACTGTTGTTGTCGATGATCTCCTTGGGAACGCCCGTCACCTTTGTGGTTCCTGCCAGCCCTAACTAGTCCCCCTCTACCGGGGTCTCTCTGCTGAACAGCGACACGCTCTGGCTGTTCTGCCTGATCAACTGTCTGGCTTCCTCGGCCAAACCTCTGATTGCGCTTTGTACCTATAGCCCGTCGAACCAAAGTCTTTTGCTTACACTCAGCATCAACTCGTTATTGACTCAAAGTGACATCTATTAATCTCTCAAAAAAATGATCGATCATCACCATCAACTGTTTATTTAGGAATGGATTCAGACCACTAAAATTTTTCATGTTCTTCTTCTCTGTAGTATCTATGAAATAAGTAGCATAACGGCTCAACTGCGTAAACTCAGCTAAGTATTCTAAAACAGTTCTAGATCTCTACTGTAAGTGTATAAACATGTCCACATCTCAGCTCTGGCAGAATCAAGAATAAAATGTTGCTCAAACACCTCGCAGAATATATCCCACTGCATCTTTGACATATCTTGACTCTGCCTCACGGAATCCCACCAATACATAGTCTCTCCGTCAAACTAGTGTGCTGCTAACTCGGTATGTTGTATAGGTGTCAGCGTCATCCTCAAATATGAGCTCTACCTACGGATCCACCGATCCACAGCTAGTAAATCTCCAATACCTTCAAATATTTCACCACCCAAGCTGACGAAATTCTTGTTGCGGCGAGTAAATGGGTCATTTGAACGATTTCCCTGTCTCACATTCTATACCACACTGTGTCATCATTTCCATGAAAGCTTGAGAGGCATCCCCTCTAGCAGTGCCTGATCCCTCACCCTAGGTTCTCTTTCCATGTGTCATCACCACACTCCCTCTATGCAAAAGAAAACACACATACAATACATCAAACAACACAACAAAACTCCCAACTTCTCTACCCAATTAACTCAAGAAAGTGTCATACGATGATGTTCTATATGAACCGGTAAACAATGACTATGATACCAAGCTCTGTCACGCCCCGACCCGCCACGAAACCCGCAGCGTGCCGGTACGTGAACTGAATCCGTAATCAAAGGAGGATCATAACCAGACACAACATCATAATATAACATATTCTTGAAACGAGAATCAAAACAAAATAACCAACTACAATAAACTTTGAATAAAATAAAAAGTATTCAATTCGCCCAGCTCTGCGTCATAGCGACAAAACCAATATATACAAACATCAAGTATTTAACAAACTACATAATAATACAATGGAAGCAAAACATACTCGTATAGGGTGGACAAGACTAAACATCACAAAACAAGTCTATAGCTAGAGACTGGGCCTAAGCGCCACGATCCGCAGGAACAACACTGTCTGCACTCCAAAAGAAGCACACCCCTTGTGGGGTCAGCCAAGCAGAAAGCTAGCTGGTGCAAGTGAACTAAATACGAATAACACTATAATATGTAGGAGTAATCCATGTCACATAATAATGAATAACTGCGTAATCCTAAATGCATGATTCATAACAAAAAAGCAGTGTCCCTATACAAGTTTCTAAAATTTGAGTCACGCCGTGTCTTTAAGGATAATATATCTAAGTTCAAGCACCAACCCAAGGCATTCAATACTGAACAATAACTACAAGTTTATGAGATATGCGGGTCATTATAGGTGATTCAAACATGGTAAATATCAAGTAATGAAGACAAGACAATATCGTAATCCTGCATAGCCTCCTAAACATGCCAATCAAGTCGAAATCATAATAAATTCCTATGTAAGTGTTTCATATCGTAGGTATCCGCATACCCTACGAATGTCTCACTCAGACACATCCCACAACGTGCACTAATTACACTTCGGGCTTGTTTGTATCCCAAAAATGTGCATTTTGCCCGGATACACACTCAAACGTCCCGAACGACTGGCCTAACACGACCAACCTAACACAAATCAAACTCAAGCGCATTAGGAGGGAAAGCGTGTAATCTTTGAAGCACGTCCTCCGAGACCCGTCATATCGGACTCTTTAGTGTCAAGCGTGTGCGGGAGTTCACCGCACTTCAACGAACATGTCACATGCGATAGCGTTCACAATATCCGTAGGTGCGAGTTTTCTCGAGCACCCACCAAACTCACGATGCGAGCAAGCTCCAAAGCATCGACACAATAAGCATTACAACGGGGGAAAGACACTTACACTAATCTAAACATGCATGAACTACGAGTCTATACAGAATCTAACGTAACTTGATGTGTAACAATAATCAACTAGGCAATCCTCATAAGTCCACGACTACACTAGGTTCCCAACATGACCCAATTCACAACAATAAAGTCCCTCGAGTCGAACAATCATACAAGTTTAAGACTTGACAATCTACGGTAAAACACACGAACTGATGACATAGGCCATATTAACTAATTATTTCAGTGTCATTACAATTTTGTAAATAAAAATCAGGTCATTAAATCGGGACACTAGTCCGACCGTGTCATACCAAGCAGACTAAAAAACACAACATATAAGCCCAATGACATTATTCCAAAGCCTAACCACATTTATATTCAGCCACTATTTCATTTCATTCATGTATATTGTGCTTTCAGATAACTCAATACATAAATTCATTCACAAAGGAATCAACATGACAATCGAAATCTTCAAAACCTCATGAGTGTCAAATCCCAAACTTTTGTTCAGTCACACACAATCACCAGCATAATGTAGCAATTTCATTCAAGTTTTTTAAAGTAAATATTTTTCAAAGAAAACATTATAGTTACACTCACCTTAGTGGAATTGGTTTTCAGAACCCAAATCGTACTAACCGAAGCTCCTAATTTGCAGAACTACGAATTTGCGACTAAGGAAATTTCCCAAAACTGCAAAAGCATGCCCAACAGTGAGCAAACTAGCCGAAAGCTAGAAAAATGAAGTAACAGTCGGCACGTTACTTACCGGCGAGCTAAATCTGGTGCGAAAACCACCCTACTCTATCTGATCGTCTTCAAACAACACAATAGGCCGGAGACTAGCCAGAAATAGGTCACAGAACAATCGGAACTGTGAATCACAACTCACCCGCGCAATCAAAGCTCAGATTCACGCCGGTGAACCTCCCTAATAGACATGCACAACAGATTTTTCAGAAATTCTTGCCAAACACAAAAACACCCTTGCATATGAGGTTTACAAGTTCTAACCGACGCCCCAGCCAATACCTGAAAGGCCAATTGGAGCAGCATTGCTATCTTCGGCAGTGACAGCTCCAATTAAGCCCACACTCTAATTTTTTTTAAGGTGAAAAACTCGAGCAAGAATGAGAGGGAAGAAAGAGGAAGAAAAATAAGGAAGAGGGGAAGATATTTTAGGTGGGGGTGAAATCGAATGAATCTCACAAGCGCGCACTGGAGAAGAAGGAAAGTCGCAGGGGGAAGGACGCTCTGTAAGAAAGAAAAAATGAAAAAGAAGAAAATAAGGGGACTTTGTTTTAATATTGGGTGGCTATTTTCCCCCACAATATTTCTCAGGGCACCCACCCTCCAAAAATCATTTTTTAATGCAATTTAAATCTAACTAGATTTACAACATTGAAATAAATTCCAAAAACTCCAAAGTTAAACAAATCAAACAACCGAAAAAAAACTACGGGTATTACAAGTTTACAACAATCCTCCACCACCACTACCATCTATTCCACATGTAATCACTGATCATCATACATATTTCTCAGTGTTCTAAAAATCGGCCTGGGTGGCCGCCTAGGCGGCGTCTAGGCGCTAGAAGGTGGAAAACCGCCCAGATTAATGGCTGGGCGGGCAGTCTGGGCGGTTCTGGGCAGTCTGGGCGGGGTCTAGGCGGACTCTAGGCGGGGTCTAGGCGGTCTGGGCGATTTTTAATTTTTTTAATTTTTTTTAAAATTTTTTAATTTTTTTTAAAATTTTTTAATTTTTTAATAAGGCTGATTGTGTTCTTATTTTATTTTCTTTCCTATTTTTTAGAAATAAACTATTTAATTGTTTTTTATTCAGTATATGTCTAAATGTAGCAAATGATGATTACTTAATGAAATTCTCAAAGGATCTGCCGGTACCAATTTTACTAATGTAGATTTTATCAAACATAACTGAGGTTATTCATGCAATTTGACGAAAAATAAAAGAGTACACAAATTCAAATTTATATAAAGTACCCATCATGACCAACTTCAGTCATTTGAGTTTTAATAAATTTTGTTCACGATTGTTAATTTTTCATGTTTTTAAATTTTGCATATGTATATTGGCATTAAATTGGATGTAATTGATAAGGTATTATGTTTAACTTTTGTAAATTATTAAAGTAATAATACAAAAACTAAGACCGCCTAGGCCCCTAGGCGCTAGGCACCTGCTCGCCGCCCGCCCAACGCCTAGCGATTTTTAGAACACTGATATTTCTACACCTCACTTCTTGATAACTTAAATCCTAACCTGGACCCCCTTCTAACCTATGTGAACCCCACCCCAAATTTCATTTTTCAGCTTCCGATTACATCCAGCCCTGACGGTCTCCTTCCCATTCCACACATTCCAACACAAGACCCCAGTCGGGACAAAGGACAACATAATAGCACGACACCTAATTTACCTGAGGCACCGTTACACTAGCTATTTTTTACAGATGTTTCACCGAAGGTCAACACAACAAGGATCAACACATACACAGGTCGAGTAGGCAATACAGACAAATCTTCGAAGACGTGTCGTACTTTTTCTCTGGCCATGTTTCAAATGAATCCACATACGATACTTTTCTCACCAGTCAAGAGACAAAGGAATTTGGTAAGTACTAGACAGGGAGAAAGCATCAGGTTGGGCAAACGTAAACTAGCCCCTTTGATCTCTAAGTCGAGTTTGGAGCACTCTATCAGGCACACTGGTGTTGACTTGGGTTCTGGTAGAAAGAAACGTCACACAACTTTGTTTATCCAAAGCAAACCGGATCAGGCACCTACATGGATCATCTCTCATGCTCCCCAGAGCCTACCACTGCTCAGATGGGTCGCCTTCGACGAAGACTTGGATACAGACATGGAGCCTCAATACCAGCACGCGGACAGTCCGATGGCCTCATTTTTTCTGGAAAAAAGGTATTCAACTTACTATTCTTTTTTCTTGCAAATAAAACTACACTATTGATAATTATTTTGTTCAATCTACATGGTCTATTGGCTTTGTTTTTGGAGAACCGAACCCTTCCCTCTGGTCCCCTTTCTAGAATAATTTGTCTTAGATTTATGATCTCCAAGCCATGCCCGGTCTCCTTATAGGAATTCTCAATTCAGTCTTACTTCCTGAAGACAAATTGGGGGGAACAAACCCGGTATCTCAAATTTGAGACACCTTAGGATTTTCATTGAAAAATACCATCTCCTGGACTTTCCTTTAAATGACTCAAATTTTACCTGGAATAACAAATGTAAGGACGAAAATGGGATTAAAGCTAAACTTGATTGCATTTTGGTGTCTACTGACTGGATGAATTGCTTCCCTTCAGCAATAGTCTGCACAATTTACACTTCTACTTCTGACCATAGAGCCATCTCGCTTTAACTTATCTCATACGTCAACAAGGTCCCCAAACCCTTCAAGTTTTTATATGTGGACTAGGGACCCCTGTTGTCGTCAACTCATTAACTCCTCTTGGGAACCCCAACATCATCATCTCCTCTCTCAAAACTTCCGCCTTAAGACAAAAAACTCAGCTATTGTCTCACTAGATAGAATAAAACGGACTTCCGTAATAAACATCAGTGCATTTTGGACACACAAGTAGTTTTGGATCAACTTCAAAATGATCCTCCCTATGAGAACAATGCTAATGCAATCTCCATTCTAGAAGACGAACTCTCTGAATTATATCTCCGAAAATAAATGTTTTGGCGCAATAAATCGGGTTATTCCTGGCTTATGGAATGAGAGAATAACAAAATTCTTTCATCTGGCTTCCCTATTGCATCGAAAAAAACCTTATTCTTCGTCTTAAAGATGTTGCTAACATTTGGCACTCAAACCAGGGCTCTGTTGGCCCTGTTCTTAACTCTTATTTTGAAGATATCTTCCACTCTTCCAACCCAAGCCCTTGCCCAGAAATCATCTCTCTTTTTGAACCCTCAATCACCACTGAAGACAATGAACTCCTTCTCACTATTCTGAGTGAAGAGGAAATTCACTCCATCCTCTTTGCTATGGGTAGCCACAAGGCCCCCGGGCCTGGTGGTTTCCATGTTTTTTTTTTCCAACATTACTGGGATATATTGAAGCGGGATTTGATCAAAGTGGTGGTCAACTTTTCACCACTTGGGAGTTAGATCCAAACTTTAATGAGACATACATTGCCCTAATTATGAAGGTTTCAAATCCTATCACGCCTGATAAATTTTGCCCAATTGGACTCTGTAATGTCATTTATAAGGTCATTTAAAATATTCTGACAAATCGATTGAAACCCTTGCTAAATAACATCATTTCCCCCCACCAAGGTGCGTTCCTCAAATGTCGCTTTATTGCAGACAATGTCAATCTAGCGCATGAAACTTTCTCCTAAATGAAACATTGCTGCAAAAAAAAAAGGTTGGATGACTATTAAAATTGATATGGCCAAAGCCTGCGATGGGGTTTAGTGGTCTTCTTACTCCAAATTCTTGAGCAATTAGGTTTTGCTCAAAGATTGATCCAAATGATTGAGCAATGTATCTCAACCTCCTCCCTCTAAGTTTTGCCCTTCTCTCTCTACCATCAAAGAGCAGAGGCATCAGACAGGGAGACTCACTTTCTCCTTATCCACTATACATGGATGATCTCATGATTTTTTGTAACGCTTCTCTGGTACAAGCACACTCTATCAAAGACATTCTCCAACAATATTGCACGGCTTCAGGTCAGGCGGTCAACTGTGACAAATCATCTGTATTCTATAGCTCTAATGTTCACTCGAAACACTACAAAATGATCATCATGATTCTGGGTTCCAAATTGTACAATCCTAAGGAGAAATACCCGAGTTCTCTTCTGTTGTTGTCCAAAATTAAAGCCTCTGATTTCCAGTTCCTTTTGGACAAAGTCAACTCGAAATTCTCTATTTGGAAATCTAAAATCCTTTCTCAGGCAGGGAGGACGATCATGATTAAAGTTGTTTTGAATTCAATTCATGTCTATACCATGCAAACACTCCTTCCTTGCTCTATCACCACCAATCTGGCTCGTAACTTCTGGTGGAATCAAGCGATGGATAATAAGGCCAAACCTATGTGTATTTGGGATCGCATTACTCTACTTCGACACCTTGGAGGTCTCTATATTCCGTCAGCTACAATTAAAAAACTTGACTTAATGGCTAAAAACTTGTGGCAAGCAATCTCCTCGCCGCACTATCCTCACACTCTCCAACTCAAAGCTCTTTATTTTAACAACGAGAACATTTTTCAACTATCCAAGCACCTCACCTTCGCCTCTTTTGCTTGGAGGGGAAATCTGATTGCTCTCTCGATGATGAAATGCCACCCACTATAGTAAGTTCTCTCGGGCAAAAATATCGATCTTTGGCGAAACTGTTCGGTCAAACTGGGTTTCATCCTTGTTGAGTGTGTTTTTTGTCCTTTAACCTCTAATACCCCGGGTTTCATTCCTAATCTCTAGCTTCCTTCATTAGGCCAAGGGCCTCAGTGAAACACAAATCTTATCATATCCCTATCTCCTGGTCCGGTGGCTAGGGACATTATGGAAATCTCTATCGGACCATCTCTGTGTCCTGATAAACTCACCTTGCTGTTTGACAAAAAAAACATTTCTCTGTTAAAAGTACCAGTCAGGCTTTTGATCACGATCAACTTGAAAAGCTCCACTTCCAATCCTTGAATTTCGAGATAAACTTTTCTGAAAGTTATGGAAAGTCAAAGCCTCCACTTGTGCCCTTTTCCTTATCTGAAAATCAGTCAAGATATTATCCCCACCATGACCAAATTAGCTAGACTTCACAATTCAGCTGATGACTGTTGCATCTTTTGCCAGAATTATACGAAAGATGTCACTCACCTCTTTTTCCTTTGCCCGATCATTACTAAACTTTGGCAATTTTCCCCTATGTCGGTTGATTGGCGTAAGACCAATTCTAATCCTTCCTCCACTGCGAGGTTTTTTACTTTCATGTGGGATACAACCAAGGCCCATCCGATGACAACAGATGAAATGCTCTCCCAATTTACGGCTGTTCTCCACACTATCTGACATATTTGCAACAGAATTATTTTTAACAAAAGTAAATTTTGCATGCAAACTTTCCTTGCTTCCTTCCACCGCACTTGGAACTCCTGGCAAAACCAATGATTCAACAAAACCCCCACCCAACCAAACAAATCTGGCACAATGACCACTATTGAATCAGAAAAACTGGTGACCATTCACCACATCCTGGAAATTGTTTCAACCGAAAATAGATCAGTTCCTATCACGGAACGGTGATATGGATGATTCTCGTTCCTACTTTTGGTCCCCTTCCTGAGGCGGAAACCATTCGAAAGAAGTTGATTCAAACTCAATTATAGTCAGTTAGACACCACATACTTAATGCACGATCTCTTCAGCTTAAACTCATTCTGCGTACGATGGATCCAGACACAATTATAGTCACTTATAATGCTGGTTTTTTTTACTCGTCAAAACAGGGGGCTATAGGGATTTTTGCGGTGACGGTCCTTGATACAGTTCTT
Organism: Berberis vulgaris; assembly: GCA_963556465.1. Taxonomy (NCBI): domain Eukaryota; kingdom Viridiplantae; phylum Streptophyta; class Magnoliopsida; order Ranunculales; family Berberidaceae; genus Berberis; species Berberis vulgaris. The sequence goes on along the minus strand of OY747132.1, from coordinate 11,448,091 downwards.
GCTCGGGTATCTTGTCTGATCTCAAGGAAAGTGATGAATAACACTATAGCAAAATGTTATGCAGCTGAGGTAGCTCTTTTGCTTATCCAGGCTAGACAGTAGATGACATGTTTTCTTTTGTGAAATTCAACACCATTTTACAAGAAGATAACCATGTACTGGATGTGGTGTCTCCTTATTAGTAGTATTCAGCGCCTCCTCACTATTCACAGTTTCCGATTTTGTAATTTTATAATTAGAGACCTCAACTTCGAGGCTCATAACTTAGCTAAAAGAGCTGGACATCTTTATTCTAACCCGTAACCAAAAAAAAAATTTGAGTAACTTTCTAGGGAAAGATGGAAATGAAAGACGTTCGAAAGAAAGGAATGTAAACAAATAAAACCAAGGATAGTTGCATGTGCGAAACAATGGGAAGCTTCTCCGTCTTTGCGTACTTATCGCCAAAACACACTCTCTCTATGGGACTTCAACTACGACATTTGATCTCCTGTCTTGTTTCCTTACTATTTTGCTACAATTTGGGTGGGTGTTTTCGATCTACTGTTGTCGAATCCTCTCTGCATTATTGATCTACCAACTCTACCTGCAAACTGACAATTCAATAAGATTTCATTTGATTCTTCATATTTTTTATCAAAAAATAAACAAAGGGTCTCAAAGAAAGAAAGAGATGGGAGTGAATATATAATAAAGGTAGGGTTTTTGAAGGGAGATCTGAAAGAAGAAGAAGAAATTGTTTGACTTGTTTTCAGAGAGAGAGAGAGGAGATGGGGAGCTCAGATGAGAAAGTTGTGGCTGTGATCATGGTGGGCGGGCCAACTAAAGGTATCAGCCTTTACTGAATAATTGGTTAATTAGTTTCGTCTCTTTAGTGGGGTTTGAAATTTTGAATCAAATTTTGGTTGCAGGGACTCGGTTTCGACCGCTGTCTTTGAATATTCCCAAGCCTTTGTTTCCATTGGCAGGGCAGCCAATGGTGCATCACCCAATTTCGGCTTGTAAAAGGGTATATTCTTCACCCCTTGTGGAAAAGTTTTGATTTTTAGGACGAATTTGGGTCTGGGTATTTGAGATAATTGGTGGGTTTTGTAGATCCCAAATTTGGCACAAATATATCTTGTTGGGTTTTATGAAGATAGGGAATTCACATTGTATGTTTCGTCTATCTCGAATGAACTTAGAGTCCCAGTGAGGTAATTTCATGCATTTTGATACCTTTGATTAGTTAGGCATTGTATGCAGAATTTCAGTTTCTTTGTTTCCTAATTGGTAATGGTTCTGCCTGTGGTGGTGGTGGTGGTTTTAGATACTTGAGGGAAGACAAGCCACATGGTTCAGCTGGTGGACTGTACAACTTTAGGGATCTGATAATGGAAGAGAACCCGGTTTGAATCTACTATCCTTCTCATCTTGTTAGTAGGTTGAGATTAGTTGGCATCTCTTTTGAATTCCTTCTTTTGTGAAAGTGTCTTACGTTTTTTATCAAATTTGTTATTTTTTCATGATAGTCGCACATTTTCTTGCTGAATTGCGATGTTTGCTGCAGTTTCCCACTGCCGGAAATGCTTGGTAGGTCTGCTTTTTTTTTTAGATTTCAATTTTTTATTTTCTCTGCACATGGTGAACTGCATATATTCATTATGATGGAAGCGAATATTATTTTCAATTCGATTGCAATTGTTTAATGCTTATACTTGTTCCCTTTGAATGTGCAGAAGCTCATGGAAGATACGGTGGGATAGGAACAATCTTGGTGATCAAGGTGGGTGCTGTGACGTGACTTTTCTTTTTTTTACTTGATCAGATATTTCTGTTATTGGCATTATACTCATGTTTCTTACTTTACTTGGTTTTATACAGGTTTCGGCTGAATCTGCCAACCAGTTTGGTGAACTGGTGGCCGATCCAACCACCAAAGAACTGTTGCATTATACAGAGAAACCAGAGACCTTTGTATGTAATATCAATTACTTGGCTACATTTAAGCAAGTTTTCAAGTCATTTAGTAGTTTTTTTTTAAAGGCAAGCGTGCTGCCGGTTGGTATAGAACCCAAGACGTGGGGATTAAACCACCACAGCCTTAACCATCCAACTTGATAGCTTCTAATGTGGCCAAACCTGACTTGACTCTACGTTTTCATATTCTGCAGGTGAGTGATCTGATTAACTGTGGTGTCTACATATTTACACCTGATATCTTTACAGCCATCCAGGATGTTTCTTCCCAGCGAAAAGACAGAGGTTCGCAACTATAAGGCCTCTGTAATTGATGCTATAATTGATACTTGTTTTCTGATAAAAAAAAACTATAAGGCCCTTGTAATTGATGGTATAATGCACATAGAATTTGAAATGTGAGAAGTTATATATTATGTTCATTCAGTTTTAAGTCGGTTTTTGAGTTAGCAGCTATATATTCTATACTATTGAAGAAGTATCTAAAAAAACACTAAATTTGATTCATTAAAGCAACCTCTAAAGCGCAGGTGAAAGTTTAGAAGGTGTAGAGATACTTGAAGTTTGTGAATCTTTCTTTTGATGAACCGCATATGAAAGTGGTGTTATTTAATGTGCAGTTAAAACGACGATATAACGGGGATAAGTCGTTACGTTTTGACATTTTCATGGTTAAGGTTAATGGTTTTGTTAAATCGCCCATATAACGGCCGTTATGAAGAAAACGGTTATTAAAATAACGTTGTTTTAGCGTAACTGCTATTACTATGTGGGGGGGGGGAAGCCATTTGATATTTTCAGGAAGCGATCGATCAAAAGAGAAGTTAGAGAAGCAAAAAAGAAGAAAGAGAAGTTAGAGAAGCGGAAAAGAAGAAAGATGGAGAAGAAGAAAAGAAGAGAAAGGGTTGCGATCGACTTTGTTTGCTGGTGTGATCAGCTCTCTGTTTGCCGGTGCAATCGATCACATGTTCTTGCTATCTATTTTAGTGTTTTGCGATTGTTGTTGAAGAAAAAAGAAAATGAATAAGAGAATAAGGGAAGGTATGTTGTGAACTTGCGATCAATCGATCGATTTCACGATCGGTCTATGATGCAACCCTTTGTTGAAAAAAAAAAAAAGGAAGAGGAAAGAAAGACTGACCTGGTTGCTGACTTGTTGCTCGCCTGCTCCTCTATTGCATTGCTCTTTGTTGCACCTTTCAATTTGTAACTGGAAAGTCTCCCTTCGTTCAATTCATACCAAATTTATAATCAATTCAGTCCCATACTTTGAATTTTTCCTTTCATTCAATTCAGTACCATATTGTATTCAAATTTAATTTATTCAAAGTATCTATGACAGTGTCCCAAAGTCTTCCAAATCTGTAGTGTTTAATTTTTACTCCATAATACATTAATACTTACAAGGGGTATAAAATTAATTTAAAAAAGTAGTCCATTATATTTCGTTATACACTGTTATAACACTCCTGGATCATTACGGATCCATTATCCGTCCATTTTCCGTTTTAACTGCATATAAGTGGATGGTGATTATGACAAAATAGATGTAGATAAACTCTTTGAAGTTTGACTAGGAGGGTTGTTGAGGTTATTTTTGCTTTCTATGTCAAATATAGTTAACAAAATGTGGATGTTACATCGTGCATGTCTTTTTCGGAATTGAAAGAATGAAGCATTTTGAAGGATGACACGGTTAAATGTTAATACCAATATAATATGTGACTTATGACATCAGTTATTAATTTGATATGTACGAATTATTTGAATGCTTTAGATTTAACCTTTACTTTAATATGGTTTTTTTTATCATTGTCCATTCGACTAAGATCTTAGATGCACTTAACAATATTTTTTTATATAATGAATTATATTAATATTGTTTTCTTCGCGTGTTTGTGTCTGTATGGTCTTCGTGCTTTCTTATCTTTCTTCTTCCCTTCAAATATTCTCTGATTTCTTTCCTTATAGATGGCCACCATTGTTAACCAATAGCCTCCCCCACAGCCAGTTACCCACAGTGGAGAAGATCCTACCATTTCACTGCTCTGCCCAATTAGGTATTGTAGACGCTATCGGTAATGACCACTACATGTTGTCACTATCTTGTTCCAGACACTTGGGGAATACTGGCAGTAAAAATTAAGTGATTGATGTTTTCCAAACAAGATTCACGTAAGTTGTACCTGCTGGAGATGATCACTCCTCCATACGCGAGGCCATCGATTGTTAAGTTTCTCTCACGAGCTAATGTCCTAGAAAGAACTTTGCCTGTGGCAGAGTTTGTTTTATCCAAAGTATTAGGGGTGTGAAATTGAAGTCACTTGCAGGTTGCCGTGAACTTGGATGAGCTGCAAGGAAATCATAGCAGACTGAAAACCGTTTGGATGTATGGTCCCAAATCCACAAATCAGGAGCAGTAGAGTGTAGTTTACTTTGTAACAGTTGAATTAATGGGAATTTTTTTTTTGCAATTAATCAGTCTTAAACTCTCACATCACAAACATCATTAGCATAAATTGCAGCTGCATCACACTTGAGAGTTATTCAGTCACCAAGTATTATTAGTTGTCAGTTAAAATTTGAAGTGTCCACCTATATGTTTCTGTTTTCTATCAGCATGTAGAATGTATCTAAGCAACCCAGATTTATATCTTTTATGCTTAAAATGCTGGTGATATGACCAAAAAAAAGTTAAATAGTTTCATGATTACACACAAGAGATATGCATCCCGGTAGAGTATCTGAGTTTTTCTTCTTTTGCAGCTAATCTGCGCCGTATATCAAGTTTTGAGGCTCTTCAATCTGCAACAAAGTAAGGCTTCTGGCTCTGAAAATTTCAATCCTCAAATTTTATATTGCTCTTCTTTGTTGCGTAAGTACCTTAATTGGCAATCACTTATATGCCGAAATTGACAAAAAATGAGGTATTTCTCTGTCAATTCTATTAAAGTTTCACTGATAAATCTGGATACTTGTATGATTTCTTTGATAAAAACTAAACACAAAGTTTCAGAGATATATGAATGGAAATTTTCTTGAATAAATAGTACGGTGGACACTTGTGCTTGTATTAGTAACGCTATAGCAAACATGATTGAAAATATCCCGATATATCCTGGATATATCTCAATAAAAATATCCATGATATATTCGTATATTAGAGGAATTATCCGCAATATCAGTGATATCTAGCCATTTTTCAAGGGGTAGATATTTTGAACCACGATTGCAACCCTTTTTTCAATTGGTATTTTATCTCTTTTTTTTTTTTCCTTATTAAACTTTCTCAAACTAACATTGTCATGACACTTGAAATGACATCAAACCTTATACCTTTACCTCCTCTTTTTTTCTCATGTCATGATTGTACTTTTTAAAACCATCTAATCTCTAAAAACTTCGTTTTCTTATTCTTCAATCGAGTCTATCTTCCAAACTTTTTTCTTCTTTCACCATTGATGGAGAAAGTGGAGGAAGTTTTGGTGTTCTCTCATTTTTACTCAATTCATCTATAATATAAAAGGAAAGGGCTTGGTTAAGGAGATGAGAGGTGTAGTTCACTCAAAAGAGTATATTTGCTGAGATACAACTCTTTCCAAAAGTCACATCTTGTCCTGTCATCCGTTGAGATCAAAATGAACGCATGAGATTAAATATTTGACAAGTAAGAGTATGTTTATAAATAAAAATCTTTCCAACAGTCACCTCTTTTGGAATAAACGGATGAGTTTAAAGTTTCATAAAAACACGGCTTTTCGAAAATCAGTGTATGTTTTTGTTTGCATCAAACTCTGCCCATGTTATTCAACACATCATTCTTACCTCTTTATCCAACTCCATTCGTAAAACGTCTCTTCCACTCTTCAAATCCCTTTTCTCCCCTCTTTTTTCTCTATTTTGTGGTTTTGGTACGAGACTGAATGATTTGAGGACCAACAGGAAGGTGTGCCAGTGTGAATACAGTTTGTGGAGGATTTTGAGGATAAGTTTTAGACACCTAGATGAAGAATTTATTGCTGCAGTTGGGATATTGCAGAGGCCTTTCCCAAGGATATTGAACTTGTTCAGTAATTTTAATGTGAATATATGGATTATTCAAATAGAATGTATGAGTTGCATTGTATATAAGGTTGAAAGAGAAGAAAAAAAATTTAGACTGTTACCTTCAAATTACACATTTTGTTGTTGCAGGATATATATTTACTGTGTAGTTAATATGAATTTCTGATTCAGAGTTGTCCTTTTGGATTCTTCTTTAGCCATCATTTTTCTTCATGTGTATTATATTTGGATATGAATTCGTTTTGCTAATAACTGATGGAGAAAAATCAGGAAATTTTAGATCCCAAGTTTCTTGGATTTATGTTAGATGGAATCCATGACTTTGAGGGGTTTTTTTTTTTTTTTTTTTTTTTTTTTTTAAATCTTTCCCTATATGTTAACTATAGAATTTTTTTTTTATTAGTACATTTGTTCTACAGTACAGAAAGAGAGAAAATGAAGGAATTACCATCGGACTTACATTTCCAAACTGATAAATATGGAAATTTCAAAACAAGTTGTTTGTCTTGATAGATCGGGACATATGTTCCAGGCTCTAGATAAGCATCTTCATAGATTGTACGGCTTTGTTGTTTGGAGTAAGTCAGCAATTTTCACTTTGCATGACTCGATGTGTCTATGGCCATGGTTGATAAAAAGCCAAAGAAATTACATTGCTACCTGAGTCACATAATCCTTTTGTTGGTGACGCTCACTCTCTCTATCCTCGCTTTGGCAAATGAGGCATATTCTTCTCAAATTCCTGCTCTATAGTTTACCAAACCTAGCTCTCAAAATCTTAGATCCTCGCTTTGAAAATTTGGAGCCGTTTGTTCTCAAATCTCCGCTTTATGGTTTACAAAACTTCACTTAAAAACTTGAATCATCATTCAAAATGAATCTATTTAATCAATCTTTTGGTTTTTTAATATTATTATATTTGATTTATATTATGAAAAATATTTCATGTACATAATAGTTTTGAAGCTTTATATATATATTATTGTAGTTATTCATGAATGTAACTATTAATCTTAAATAGTTAATATTTAATAAATAATTTTCTTGATTTTATATTACCTATTTATATAACAGATAGTATGGTAGGTCACAAATTGGAAGAATTTGCACATACTCGGAATTTCCGAGAGCATGCGAGAAACGATAAATACAATAACAAGATTGGTGAAACTCAAGTTAATAATATACAAGAATAAAATTATAAAAGTACATTGTGTATATAGGCTCTCTCAGATGCTTTGAACATTAACAAAATTTGAAGTTGAGCACTCTCACGCTCCTGTACCCGCTCACACTTCACACTGGTGGCTAAGATTACTACACAACAATTGAGAATTGAGAAACATATTAATCAACAACAAACAGATTTTATACTGTTGTTTGGACAATTTTGGTTTTTGCAATACCAAATTTAGAGTTGTCTTGAAAAATTAAAGCAAGTGAGCACGTGTAATTCACATGTTTAAAAGCCAATGGTGTTATGGTCGAGTGGTTAGGGTTGTGGGGGTTTATCCCCCACGTCCTAGGTTCGAGACCCGCCGGCGGCATGGTTACTTTCTTATGGTGTTGACCTGTAGGTCACACCTTGTTGATAGGTTATGCGATCCTATAAAAACCCAGCTCGCTTTCAAAAAAAAAAAAAAAAAAACTAGTTAATTATAATTTTCATGGTCTTTCCCTTTAGTAACAATGTTAGTATGAGAAGTTGAACAATAGGAGCAAAAAAGAGAGATTGCCAATTGAAAAAAGAGTTGCAATAGCGTTACCAATTCAAGCACAAGTATCTACCGTATTATTATTCAAGAAATTTCCCTAATATAAAGGAATGCGAGATAGATTAGTAAATTTCTAGAATGCAATAACTGATTTATTGATATGATATTATCATCTTAGTTGCATAAACTCTAGTATAGGGTTTGGAATTAGTGAAGTATGTGTTGTTGTTGCTCCATTTAAACTGAATTTTTCAAAGAATGTGCCAATTATATCACGAATTTCGTGTTAAAATTCCAGTTTGTTTCGTGCTAATAAATATTTGGGTTTTCTTGGGAAAAAAATATTATGAGGTGGTTTTTCCTAAATGATTTTCACTTTTTGTGACTTTTATTTTATTTTATTTTATAAACCTTTGTTGTTTTTATTTAATTTTGACTTTGGTCTCTCTTGTTTATACCATAAATGGATTTGGCCTATTTGTAATCACTATAACTCATATCCATTTTTTGAGTTAACCACACAGTTGGTTGATGGTCAACTCATGGAAAATTGCCATTACCAAAACAGCGGTTATAAATGGGGCTAAACCATTTATGCTATTAGTATGACCCTAAGTTAAAATTTTCCGTTATTATTATTAGGGTAAATTTGATGTAGGTCCCTTCTAAATGGCTTCAGTACCCATTTTAAAATTTTATGTTTGACTTGGTCCCTCGCCATCATTTGATCATCCGGTCACTATTATCTTATTCAAGGTTATCATATAATGCGATTCTCGCATGATGCGATAAAAAAAGAAGAAGAAGACATAAGCTACTTACTTGAGAGAGGGGCTAGAAAGCGTAATCCAACGTGGACAACTCTCTCAAATTAGGGTAATTCAATTTTTTTCGCAACAAGTGAGAAGCACATGCAAGATAGTGGTTGACTGGATTGTCAACTGAAAATAAAGGGACCAAAACCAAACTAAATTTTAAAAGGGGACTAAAGTCTTTTACCATATTAATAGAGGGGACTAAAATGAAATTTAATAGGAATAATTATTTATTATTTTTACTAAAAATATTAAAATCATTTTCTCAACATTGCATTTTGTATAATTTTGAGAAAAACTCGTTACCTTTACGCAACAAAATGGAAATGTTCATATGTTACAATAAAAGCTCATTACATTTTTCTGTAAGAAATTTCAACTAGAAGGGAAGGATTAGAAGCTATACATACGTGTATACAAAGCAAAATGTTAATTGGTGTGTTGCGATTAAGAGTAATATGAAAAATCTAAAGTGTTTAGCAAGAGCCTATCCCTTCAGAGTAGACGCTTATTGGATACAAACAAACCCACCCCTTTATGAGTCCATGCAACACCAATTTTCCCTAGAAGCTTCCATTCTCTTAGCTCTGCTGATATGGGTTTCCTCTACAGGTCTCTTCCTTCAGATTTTGTTAGATTGGATCAAGATATCTTGTCCCCTCTTGCTGGAAAAAAGCAGCTATACACGTACGAAACACGAGATTTCTGGGAACAGATTAAAACTCCTGGGTAATTCATTTTGTTAACTATTTTCCTTACTGTCTTGCATTTCTCAGTGACAGGAACCAATTGATCTTTATGTATTACTTATCATTTTGTATTTCCTTGCAGAATGTCATTAAAATGTTCTGGACTTTATCTTTCCCAATTCCGACTCACATCACCTCATCTTCTGACAAATGGTGATGGCTCAAAGAGTGCAACAGTTAGAGGGGACATTTATGTTCATCCATCAGCAAAGGTGCATCCAACTGCAAAGGTGTGCACCCTGACCCCACCTGTGTCTTTTTCATAGCGATATTTCTCATTCATAACTCCTATATGCCATTCTTTGATGTAACAATGGTGCATGTATCCTCCCTAAATAAAGTTTGTCAGTAGCTTGAAATGCACATGCATATAATGAAAATCCCTAAAGGATGGAAAAGTGATGTTAAACGAAAGAATCAACAACCCTAGCAACTTGGTGTTTACTATGAACACCACTTGGAACAACCAAATAACAAAGAAGAAAAATGAAATCAAACAGGCAATTGCAACACAACACCAAGATATAACATGGTTCACAAACAATATGTTGGGCTACATCCACTGCAAGCACCCTAGAAAGATTTCACCAGACAACAACAAAGTTTACAATAAAATCCAATCTCCTTCTCTCTAGATCTCAATTCTACATAAGCAAAAGTTCTTGGTCAATTGTTGCTGACAACCTGGCGAACTATTTAACCTAAACATAAACCCTTGCACATGTTCAACCTTGCTGCTTGCACAACCTCACGGCCTCCATCTTTGAAGCTACACCACCGTGTAACCTACATTGCCTATTCACTTCTTGTTTAACTCTATGAACCACCCTTGCTCAACTCCTTGTAAATCACATTTACATGCACCGTGGAGCTTCAACTAACTAAATCAATATAATTGTGTCGTGTTTAGCAATAACAAATACAAAGCAGCCCTGATAGAGAAGTTCATCAATTAAAGGTCAAACTGCTATAACTTACTTTCAGCTCAACCTTGGGTGGTAAGCAAGCTTTTTTAAAATAATATTATTATATACTTAACTTTCAAAAAAATCAATTTTATAATGTATAATACAATATGTAAATTGTTCATTCAACTATTCTTACATCTTTCTATTGGTGTAGCGGTTGGAAGTTTGTAAATTTTTGTAAACAATCTGAGTTTGATACTCATCGAGCGCATATTTTTATGGCTATTCATATACATTTTTATGGTTATTGATAATTACCATTTTTATCATTAATACTCGCTTAATTTTTTATTTTCAATACAATTTTATAGTAATTGCAAACATTACAAAAATTGTTTAGTTTAATAAAAAATTATTTTTGGTCCTCTCGGAGCGTATAATTTCTTTATGTCTATACAATTTTGTCATTGTGACCTTCCTCTACTTTTTTGTTTTTAACGCAATTTTATATGTAATTGCAAACATTAAAGTAAGGAATTGCTTGTTCACAAGCGGCGTAAAACCTCCAACAAAAAAAGTATTTGAAATTAATATCTAAAATAATAACTAAAGAATTCAATCAAAATATATGCCACTAGACAACTCGTACAAAATTTGTCGATGAAATTGTATTAGGATCTTATTATGTTCGTAAATTTTTGATTTTTTTTTTAGCTTCAATTAGATATTTATCCTAATTATTTTGTGATTTTAGTTATATATTCTAGTTATTACGCTCGTTTGCCCCTTGTTAAGGTTATTGATATTATGACCTTATTTTGGCTTAAAATTGAATTACACTTGATTCAATTTGGTATATGCAATGTATTTTTATAGTTATATTTTTCTTATTTTACTAACTCGGGTAGAAAAAAAAAATTTGCTTGCCATTTCCCCCCCCCCCCCCCCCCCCGACTAAAATCCTGGGTCTGATTCCAGTGATGACTGAAAAACTCGTAAATTGCTTTTTCTCCCAGAAAAAACATGGATTAAAAATGTCAAGTATTATCACTTATGATGAGCATAAACTGATTAAACCTACAAATCCCTGTTACGGCTGCAAATCTCATAAGCAAACAGAGACACTAAAAGACTAATGGGCTGTTTGTTTTTACCTCATGATCTATTTAACGGTTTGAAGTCTTGAAATCATCTACATATAACAAAATCCACACTCCAATTAGATTAAGTGACAAAACGTACCTTAGATGGAGATTCAAGGGAACAGATGAGAAGAAAACCTTCAGCTCTACTTGTTGGCATATTGGTGTCATCTTGTTGAGGGGAGCTGAACTATTAATACATTCTTTGAACCATTTCCATCAGGTGCTTGAAGGTTTTCTGAGTTACATTTTCCTACATTATCATTAAGTTGTTGAATGGCGTAGGAACCAATAGACTTTGATTCTCTGGTTCTCTACAAGTTGACTTGATCATCTTACCTTCTCGACTCACAGCAGCTCAATTCTTGTTGTAGATTGGTCCCAATGTCTCAATTTCTGCAAATGCTCGTATAGGCGCTGGTGCAAGGCTCATTAGTTGCATTATTCTTGATGATGTTGAGATCAAGGTGTGTTAGATACTCATGAATGTGAGCAGTATATGGTCCCGTACCAAAGGTTTACATGAGTGTACTAAAATGATCTCCTTACAGGAAAATGCAGTTGTTATACATTCAATTGTTGGATGGAAGTCCTCTATTGGGAAATGGTCTCGTGTCCAGGCAAGTGACTTTTTTTCAGTTTATTTTATCCAATACATCATTTAGTTCAAATCTTGAAGATGACTAAAAGACTTCTCCCTCACCCTCATAAGATAAAAGAATTGTCAATTAAAAATTTAAGAATATCACTAAAGTACCTTTCATCTACTGATAGTCTTTGTAGCTCATCTCAATTAATCTCCTTGGTGTTGATCAACTTTTTCAGGCAGAAGGAAACTACAATGCAAAACTTGGAATTACTATTCTTGGTAAGTACAGTAATTTTACTGCTTAGTTCGTTAATTTCCCTTTTTCTTTAGTTCAAAGGAAGCAATCCAATATCCTTAAGTAAATTCACGACGGTTATTTCTAATCCAGGTGAAGCTGTGACCGTTGAAGATGAAGTTGTAGTGATTAACAGCATTATTCTTCCAAATAAGACTCTCAATGTCAGTGTACAGGAAGAAATCATTCTATAATCAGGCAACTGATCGATCTCCCAGAAGGTCTCCTTGCCACAGTTGCTGCCTTTTCTTTTTTATCTTTTATTTATTTATTTTCATTTGTTTATATTTCATTGTATTGTTACCCTTTTTATGTAAAATAAACACAATAGGCAATATAGTTTTGGCTTTGTATGGGGGTGTTATTTGGGTTTGTCATTGGACATTGATATCTGAATCGAAAGAATCAATGACTTCTCATGTCAATCTGCAAGTTGTTGGAGATCGAAGTAAAGATATCTTTGTGTTTGTCTTTGCTGTACTCCTTGGCGAAGTGGTAACCAAGGACTAATTTCGCGAAATCTTTTGGTTTTTGAGATCTCGAAATTTATAGTTTTGAAATTGAAAAGTACATTATTTTGATGAGTTATTTTATAATATTGTGTTTTTTTCATAAATGTTGGCATTTTTATGTAAAACTAAAAAGTTATGAAGCAAAGTACATTTTTTCGGATAAAATATTTCGTCATTTTTTGTAGATTTAGATATTTTCATGTAAAACCCAAAAATTTATAAAGAAAATTACATTTTATACTCTTAGGCTTCATTTAATATATTTAATGTGTTTATTAGGTGAATTTATTTGTATCTTACTTTTTCGTGTATACATATATGTTTGATATGTTCTTGAAATTTTTATGTTTTTTCTACATACAACGAAATATTTTTTAAAATAGAAGACTGAAATTACTTCGAAAGACAAATCACACCACCATAGTGTTGGGTTGGGTCTAGCCCATTAGGGTGGACCAGGCCCTGAGAAGAAGAGGTTAATATAAATAGCAGCTAAGGCTGCCTTGATGAAGAATATAACAGGAAAAATAAAATAGCATATATTGCTGCGTGTGTGCGGTTGTGGGTGTGACGGCTGCGTGGATTTCTCCATTGTGAGAGAGAAGAAAGAAGAGAAGAAGGGGTTGATTTTGGGGTTTGATTGAAGACTTACAAGTGTGTTTTGAATCCGTTTCTTGTCGGATTTTGGTGCCGTTTGTTTTGGTGTATTCTCTCTTTGATTGAGAAATTGATTGAAGCTCTTGTGAGGTAACTCTTGCATTCCTCAAATGTTGGGCAAAAGGCTTGAAAAGAACATTGTACTTCTTTTATTGATTAGTGGATCGATCGTATTTGCCCTGTGATCTTTTTACCCTTCACCTTGAAGGGTTTTTCAGGTATATCTTGGTGTCCTTTACCTTGCATTGATTACTTGTTTGCATTGAATATTTGTTTGGCAATATTATTTGGTTCTTCCATTGGTAGAATTTATTTGTAGTTGTTTGCTTTGTTTTCCCCAATAAAGTGGGGAATTGTTGAGATGGATTGAATATTGGATGGATTGTAAGATGTGACAAGTGCGTGCACGCGCTCGGCGCGCCAACAAGTGGTATCAGAGCCGATGGTTTGGTCGGGACTTGGCGTTGGTTCCTCAAGATGTGAATCCTTGGGATGTTGTAGATCTCGGTGGTTTCCTTACAATCTAGGTGGAGTTGATCTAGTTGAAGATTTGTGTGTTCATCGAGATGTGGTTCCTCGAGATGGGTGAAGATTAGTCTGGTGTTCCTCGAGATAGTTAAAGATCAGATGGATTGTACGATGTGAGAACTCAGTTGCTGGGATAAAATTGGCTTGAATAGTCTTGTCTTACAATTCATCCCAACAATCTCCACCTTGGAGCGAATTGTCACATCTAACAATCCATCCGATCTTCGACCATCTCGAGGAACACTGAACTGATCTTCAACCATCTCAAGGAACACAGATCTTCAACCGGATCAGCTGAACCGTTGACTTTGATACCACTTGTTAGCGCTAGGAAACCATCGCCAAGGCGGTGTGGGATTTTCTCCACTATACATAGCAACGACTGAAATTTTCTCCAAAAAGCCTCGTTGCTATTAGGGAGTGAACAACTTCTTATAGTATTATATGACAACTCCACCTTAGTTGATGTGAAACTATTCAAACCAATTCTATCTCAACACAAAGATCTTGAATTATAAAACTTCAACACCTTTTCTTACTAGTTTATTCATGAACAGGTGACTTGATTTGCTACGTGCACATTGCATCTCAACTTATTCCTGCAGGAAGATTGTTTCTTCGGTTGATGTCAAGATCAGAATGCTTGTCACAAGGGATAGCAATTCAGGCCCCAGAACCTGTATTGAGTGTAATTGCTAGCATATCGTAATCTTTTATAAGTTGAAGAAATTATCAAACATTCAATTTCATCAACTTGAAAACCAAATTTTCATGGGGTTAAATGGATGACTTTTTTCTTTTGCTGGAAGAAAATTTTCTTTCTCACTTGACGCATAAAAACTCACATACCATAGAGACTTAGCTTTCTTAGCAGATTTCAGAGAAGTCTAGCTTAAATATTCAAACACATTTGCTGCCAAAAATTGAAGACTTGTAAACGGATAGTGAAGAGTAATACCCAAGGGTGGTAGTCAGATAGAGAAAACTGTAAAGAACCATATGAAGTACAAAAACAAAAAACCATTCAGATATAAAATCAATATTTCTGTATCCTGAACCACTAATGCAATGTGATGAGTAACTTTTTAATACATAAACAACTCGATCAATCAAAATTGAATATAGAACCAATCTGATCTACTATGGAAGAAGATACTCAACCAAATAATCCGAAAAAAATGGCCAGAATGACCATTTATATATTACACAACAAAGTTGAATTACAGAAATCCCAGCTACAACTCTTCTGCATGCTTTCGATCATGAGCAAATTCTTACCACGGTCTTCAGAAGGGTCCCAGTATTCTAGATTGCACCTTGCATGCTTCAGTTTATCAGAGTCAGTTGCTGTTGGATAAGAGCTCAATCCTCTTCATCTCAGATTCTTGATACAAACGTCATCATCAGCATTCAACGTGCTTGATTAATATGGAAGAAGTTAGAACTCATTGTATCTCCCTGATGAGGGCTGGAAAAGGCCTAAACATCAATCACACGAAAGCACTCATCGACAGAGGGAATTTCCGAAATGTGCATTGTATCCACACCACAGGAAAGCCGTACTCGACATTCATACTGTAATAGGTGTGTTTGATCTCAACTCTAACTTATAGGCTTGTATTTCCATTGGAGATATGGCTACCTGTCCATCTTGTGCAACATCTCCAAACTGCTCAACATACCCTAGTGTTTCTATGTCATCATGTACGAGATTTAAGGAAGTTGGTTTAGCGTTCAAGACTGAAAGATCATTGAAGATGTTGAATAAATTAACTGCCTCCTTCGCTATACTTGAGCAATTGGTCCCTCCCCTTCGACAGTAAGAAGGATCCCATTGTCGCCTTTGTAAGAATAAAGCAAACCTGGATTCTTCGGGGGACTGCAGAGAATATTTTGCAGGTCGTGGAACCTTGAAACTGACAATATGCATATCACATGGTAAGGAAGCTGCTAAAGGAGAGAAAGATCTTGGGGGTGGTTGCACAGATGTTTCCTGTGGTTTTTTACCTATGAATGCGTGCATAGGATAATTCAAGTGATCTCCTAACTGATAGGAGAGCAGGGATGGGTTCAGGGGCAGTGAAGTAGAAACTGGATTTGGAGCAGAAGAAATATTGGATTCTCTGAGGAGGTGGAAAACTATGTTCATTGGACGATTATCCATTACACCTTGTCCGAGACCACGCCCATCATCACTAACCAAACGCCTGTCCAACATTATCTCCAACCATCCATTTTTAAGGCTTGCTACACCCAATGATTGCCGGGAATGAACGGAAAATCGGAGACCACTGGAACCCTGCATGAAGGCAAGAGAGGGCATTGGGTAATAATTTCCTTGCAGAGGGATCTTATCATAGGTCTCTCTCCGGCTCATTTGAAAACCATTTAAGTCAGAATAGAAAATTCGTTTGTTATCAAGGTCTGTCTTGTATCTGACTATCAACTCCTTGTTGATGAAATCCTTGCCAAGAAGCTCAACATGGTATTCCTTCTCAATGAGGAACTCCTGTATAGTGTTCTCTCCATTATATATACGGGTGCTGTGAGAGATGGGGGCATGGTTCCATGTTGTGTTTGGGTAAGAGTAAACCTCTTGCGTCAGAAAACCCTCTGATATCACCAATTGACCACCGGCTTGAACAATTGGCTGAGCCTCACCATTGGGTTTGAACAGGTACGCCCCACTGTCCGGACTAGAATACATTCCTATTTCTTCTCCAACAACTGTTTCTGAGCCATCCTTATGGTTTACTTTTTGCAACAAACCAAGCTTCACGTTGAAGGTCAGTTTTTGTCGCTGGTTCCTAATTTCTGCCAGGTCTCCTTCAAGTTTTGAGCAAGCATATGGGGTGGGGCAAAGAAATGGTCCAGAATTTGTGAAGAACTTCAATGTCACTGGTTCAGCCTTTCCACATCCAGCAAATTCATTTGCAATGTAAAATGTCTGCAAGCCCATGGAAGGGACAGAAGCTTTCCAATAAAGACGATGTTTCCCAGTAAAAATTTTACCCTTATTATGCTGAAATTCAGGGGAAATTTGGCTTTTCACACATGACCAATTCGAATCAAGCACAGTCACATTGGGCCGATCAACGATAACCATCACAATTTCAGTTCTAGTTTGTGCCAGTGGATTGTAAAAAACCACTGTCCGCATGCCCTCTTGAGTATCAATTGATTTATGCACCGGTTGAGCATCATATTTCGACCTTACCTGCTCTGCATCAAACAAGGTTGGATCCTTTTCTATTCTCTCGATGCGGTATCCAAGAAAGACTTCAATGGCCTTGGACATAAAGATTTGCAGATCCTGTAAAGAAATATGCATGCGAGTACCATAGTCCTCAACAACATGATCCTTAGCAGTGCCAGTAACCCCATCATGATGTTGAAAGAGTGCTAGGTTCCTCCTTGCAGCAGTCAACTTATAAGAGAAGTTAGTGGGAAACTTCTCACACGTTGGCTTCCGGCAGTATCCTAGCAATAATGCAAGCATGATCTCTGATGCACGTAATGTCTGCTCCAGCACTCTGTCAACTGCTTTAAAAAATGGCCTTGAGACATAGTACCCACTCCAATAGTCGTGTTGTCGATCAGCATATGTAAAGAAATCGCCAGATAAAGAAGGAAAGCCCTCAATCTGGCCAGAGCCCACCTCACCTTGGCGGGTATAATTGATCCTATCTGTCTCATCACGAAGAGTTTGGAAGTAGTCTTCAAGAGTACCAAACTTAGCTTCAGCATTCAAATTGGGATTAGAATTGATATAATCAAATAGCAACTGATAATTTTTGAACTGAGCTTCAGCTTCATCAATGCTGACATAACGAAAATCATCCCCAAGAGGAACGAGAAGTGTGTTTGTTCTGTATAGAGTCGACTTCTTCCTGTATTGATCTAACAATTTCAATGCCCGTTCCTGTACATTGTCCTGGTTGATTGCAGCTGGATGCAGTCCCCATGGACAGAGTTCGTAACCAAATGCAAACTGTCGAGCAAAGTCAAATTGACAACAAATAGCAGGCTCAGGACCACACGTATGTGGAATGTCATATGAATAGAAGGGCATCATGTGCACAAATATGTCCGTACTTTCCTCAACATCCCAGCTCTGTCGCCATACGTATTCCAAATTTTTATGCAAAGCTAGCTCTTTCTTCAGTTCATAATGAGTCCTCTGAATAAGCATGTTTTCAAAACCCATTCGTCGAAGCAGATATGCCATTGTAGGTGAATAACCAAATGGATCTATAGCCCAAGCATTTTTTGGAACAAAACCAGTGGTTTGATTTAACCAAATATTTCCCTCGGTCATCTGATAAGCAATGTGCACAAAAGATTAGATAAACATATCGACTTTATGCAAATTTCAGATTTTCATAAGAATAAAACCAGAAGATCCAATAGCACAAGTAACTATCTTAGGGTATCTCGAATATTAGGCAGTTTACTCGGTGAGTACTTGTCTACTAACTACTTGCGCCAAGGAACTAAAGAGAATTGCATTACTTGTAGGCAGTTTCTTCCCCGAGTGCCAAAGGGGCTGTGGTCGATTGGTTAAGGCGTTGTGGACTTGATCCACAGATCCTTGCTTCGAGACCCACTGGAGGCATCTTTATTTCGGGGTGGTGTTCGACCCGTAGGTCGCATCTCGGGACTAGGTTACGGATCCTAGGCTAAAAAACCGGCTTGCCTTTCAAAAAAAAAAAAAAAAAAAAAAGTTTCTTCCCCGAGTATTCAGCCGAGTCAACTGAATCAATAAGTTTCTTACTGGGCGAGTGCTTAGCCTGCACTTTACCTTTAAAAGGATAATGTGAGAAGGATTGATGATGTGCGGCCTTGTACAGCATCTAGAAATATAACACTGAGGATTCTTGACAAGATGATGAAGAGGTGGAAGGTGGAGACATGGTGAAGGGGATTCTAAGTGATAAGGATGATGGCAATGTTGACATTGATATTGGGTGATTATGATGGCATTGTTGATGATTTTGCCACTTGAGATACTTTTTATTAATCAGCAAAGCAACGTCATAGTATTAGTCAAAAGAAAGAAATTGAGAAAGAAAATCACAAGTAACAACAATGGATACAATGAAGCAATTGAGGTTAACATGTTTGCCCAGTCCCAAATACACGATGAATCCACTTCCTAGTCATGTCACAAATGTTACCCCATATCAGATCAAAGCTTTGATATCAAGGCAGACAGTGTTAACATCCCTTTTGTTTCCTCTCAAGTCTGAAGTTTCTACTGTGTAATTCTTTCCAAATGACCCACAACCCAGCGATGAGAACTCTAGTCCATAACCATTTACCTTTTAAAGAACATTCATCTTTGTTCCAAGCTATTATCCAATGAAACTGATTATCCTCTGCAGGGAACAGAGCTGAAGCATCTAAGCACAAGGATTGCAAAATCAGCTTAGAGGAAGGGCAAGGAGAAAAAATATGGTTAATGTTTTCTTTCTCTGCCTCACAATAACACATCTGTCTGCAATTAAAAACCTTCTTCTCTAGAGATTGTCCATTGGCATTAATTTACCATGACCCATGACCCAAATAAAGAAGTTGACCCTAGGAGGGACCTCTTTCAGCAAAAGAAAGCATTGCCAAACATGGAGGGAAGAACGAGAAGTTCTTGATCAGCCATAGATATGTTAAAGGCCAAACAGGCATGGTGCATACTGTTGACTGAAAACTCTGAAAACTGACCAGACCTGGCTTGCTAGATAACTTTATCTTCTTCCTCTGTCAGATTAACACAAGCAAATCAATCAATTTCAAGAGACTGGGGAATTCAGTGTCTCTTATACCTATTCTCAGGAAAAGATCCTAATTTCCTGAAATTTCCCTGAATGCCTCTAAAAGCCTAAGCTGCAATCCATCTTTCTCTTGAATGATTGTTCTTCTTTGCCACCACATCCATTTTGAGAGCAAGGCCTTATGAGGCCTCATTGACCTGCTCAACTGTCCTTATCCAGACACATGATCTTCAGGTTTACAAACTTCTTTCCAATTCACTAAGTGATAGCTGCCCCATAGAAAGTTTCTACAAATTCTTTAAATATCATTAGCAATTGAGATAGGCATGGTTGATGTTGACATCAGGAGAACTGGTATAATAGTAATAGATAAGGCCATAAGGGTGACACGCTGCTTTGGAAATATATTTCCTTTTCCACACCACTAGCAATTCTATCAGTTGTGTGAATATGAGTACCCCGGGTCCTCACTTTGAAACCCCTAATCAGATTATATGCTCTAGTGATCATTTGAGTGGGAGCTTCTTCAGCATCTAGATAGAAAATAATTCGGGAAAGAGGATCACCTCACCTAATGCCTCTTGAGGCCTTAAAAAACCTTCAGGGCCCATTATAACTCTTGTGGTGTTAAATGATAGTCTGTATCGGTTACAGTCATAGTTATCAAAAGACTCAAAACTTGCATCGTATCGTGTATTGTAAGATTCGGTGCAAAAACAAATATATAAATATTCTTAAGCACGTAAAAAACATAATTAATACTTATTAAAGCAAGGAGGTCTCGAACACCAAAATACTTCCCTGATATATGACTTGTCTAACACATGTTAGCGAATTATTGCCTATCATTCATCCAATCGTTCACAACACTTGTACAAGGACGAGATATCCTTGCATCATCCTATATAGGTATATCATAAGATTCATATGTACTGTATCGATGAAGCTTAGATACAATACATATCTTGTATTGTATCGTAATATCGTAAGATATTGATAACTACAGTTGAAGTTATGAATTTTCATAGTTGTAAGTTATATGTCTTTGTTTATGATGCGTGTCGTTATATACATGGTTTTTTTTTATCATTTTATAGTAGCCCAGATGTTGATATGTAATATCTATATGCCTTCTTTTTAATGAATTAATATTAGAGGGTGGAAAATCTTGGTTGGGTGCATTGGTCAAGTAATTCCAAATGCTCCCAGAGTAACTAGATGACTCACTACCTATTCTTGGACCGAATAGCAAGTAATACTGCATAGCTCCAATAGTGGTCTATAAGGTGATTTAGACAATACATCATTGCAAACCCCCTCCATTAATTGTATAAACTACAAATCAAATGTGTAACTTAAATTATACATTTAGTTATACATTCTGTTAGTTGCACACAAATAGGGATGGCAATGGAACAGATTTAGGCAAATTCATTCCCGCCCAGTTGGTGATGCCCGAATCCGCCCTGAATATCCATTTATTATATTTTTTAAAAACCATCCCCACACCGAACGAATTGGCGGATATCCTCCCCGCCCCGTTTAACCAAATGATCTGAGAAAGAAGATGCGGGAAGTGAGAAGAAGAATAGCAAAAACCAATTAACCCCCCAATCTCTCTTCTTCATCTTCTCCCTAAACCACCCAACCCACCTTTGAACTAAACCCCCCAACCTCCAGCACTACCATCGCCGCAACCAACTGCTGAATTTAACCACCCCAACTCCTCCACCTTCAACACCAACCCACCCCGCAACGGAGCCACCCTCTCTATCTCTCTTCCCATGTCTCTCTGTTTCACTCCGCCTTTGTAGAAACCACCCACAACCACCACCAAAACCACCAACTCCACGTGTCCCCTTCGATTGTTATTGTCCGTCGAATCCCATGTTGAAGTATATTTCAATTTGTCCCACTAATTTCTTTATCCATCCCTTGTCACTGAAATGAAGTGTTATGAAGAAAATCAAAAACACAAAAAGGAGCAAAATAATTGTGAGAGAAGTGAGAAGAAACAGGGAGTGAGAAAAAGAGAAAACCAGGGAGAGAAGAAGCATAAAAAGAATACGGAGATGAGAAAGGGTGATGGAGAATTGGAGAAATGAGAAGTAGGTTTAGGTTTTTTTATAATCATTTTTGTATTAATGTAAAGGGGCATTCTAGTAATAACATATAGGTATACGGATATCCGCGGGAAGAATATGGTCAAATTCGTATCTTCCCCAAAACCGCCCAAAAAACAATTAAGGTAAACCCAATCCGCCCCAAACAGTCCGGAGCGGAGCAAATATCCGCAAAAAATCGCCCCACTGCCATCCCTACACACAAAGTGTCATCTGGCTTTTATGTGAAACTTGGACCATTAATTGTACAAATCTTTCATTTTCAAATTTGATCATCTTGATTTATTCATAGAACTCTTCACTCGTTCCTCGATCGTAAACAACCGTAAAGATTTCTAGAATAGTTTTTTTTTTCGAGATGGTAATAATCTTGTGATGGACTGAAAAACTATTGAACTTGACAACTTGTACATCCGACTGTTAAAGATACTTGTATAATTAATTATCCTCCAAGTAATATAAATATATCTATATATATATATATATATATATATATATATATATATATATATATATATATATATATATATATATATATCTATATATATATAGTAATGCTCTTTTGCCATCCAAAACGTTCTCCTATCTTATAAAGATGCATGAAAGAACAATCCCCCCCCCCCCCCCCCCCCCCCAACATAACACAACCTTACTAGAAATACAATTATAGTTTTTTGGATGGTAGTACGTAGGGAATTGAGACCTATAATTATTCCTATACATCGTACATATTCTAAAATTACTAAAGAATCATATTTACATCTTAGGATCATATTTTTACCAAGTATGAGGAATATACGAGGATTTAAAATTAGAGGGTAAGAAGAACAAAATAGTAAAGTGTTCTTGTGTAAGCTCTCACGGCAACCTACACAACCCGTCTTGTGTTTAACTAAGAAAAACATTGGCATAACACAAATTGTAAGAACGTAAGAACATGGATTGTGCCAATCCCTATGAACTAGTAGCATACTAGCATCTAACCCACAACTACACACTCCTGACATTGACGAAGACATTACTTTTCTTTTGG
Organism: Berberis vulgaris; assembly: GCA_963556465.1. NCBI lineage: Eukaryota > Viridiplantae > Streptophyta > Magnoliopsida > Ranunculales > Berberidaceae > Berberis > Berberis vulgaris. Next base: position 11,425,233 of record OY747132.1, on the reverse strand, counting down.
ATCACTATATCTATAAGGTTCACAAAATGAAAAAAGGGTCAACTCTCTTTCCAATTGTCAAACTTCTCTCTCGCGATCTTCTCCAATTGTCAAACTTTTCTCTCTCGCGATCTGAATTGGACAGTCATCTCGAGTTTTTAGGAATGCCTGGAAACTTGCCCTAACAAAAACGTTAAGCCAACACAACTAAGGTTGGATTTGATAAGGGATATGTAGGATGATAGATTTACGATTTCATACGTTAATAGATAGTGAAACTATGGTTAAGGTATGTGATGATACATCTGATCAGCACCGTACGCGTGTCATGACAATCTCGTCAACATAATAAAGTAGACTTGATTGCATGCCCAATCCAGCAAGGCCCAAACGACACTAAGCCCATTATTGGTAGGATCCAGAAGGTCGGACCCAAATTGCAAGGCGCCACTAAGCCCACACGTCACGCGATCAAGCTCAATACTCGTAAGCCCTGATAAGGCAAGCATCCGAAGGATATACTCAAGACAGGTAAGCCAGTAATACATTGGTTCCGACTAGGAAACAAATACTGGAATATAAGTCGGGCAAGGAAACTTTCATGCATGGACAATACTTTGAATGGGAAACCTCTCCCGCAAATCTAGGAGCACAAGTCATGTAAAAAAACTTCTCTACATGAACAACTCCAACTAGGAAAGGATCTCTAGCAAGATCTATTTCCCTAAACTACGCTACCAAAAGCCTAGCCGAACATGGACGGTCGCACTATAAATAAGAGATAAGTCGATGAACAAAGATACGCAACAGAAACCCAATTTACAGCTTTAAGCCTCTCCTAGGCCCTATGTAGTTCAATCGAAAAACGGTCGCATCGCGGTCCAGAACCGAATTACGATTAAGCGGGATTCAGTCTACTTTAAATATTAATTATATAGTTTAATTTTTACTGATTTATAGCTAAATTTAACTTTGTAGATACCTAGACTTGTTTAGGAACAACCAACACAACACAACAACACAAGTAACAGCAAGTTAGCACTTAGAACATCACTCTACTAGTAAATAGCAATATATAAACTCTAAAACTAACATTCAATCATTCATAAATGAACCGATTAATCGGTAAAAATAATTTGCATTCAATTATTCATAAATAAACTGATATAATTATATCAATAAAAATAAGTTATAGCGATAAATCGGCGAGTTGGCTGGGTCAATTAATCGGTGATTTGCCGATTTATCGCCAATTTTATGAGTCGGCTATACCCCAACCGATTTCATCCAATTCGGTTCGATCAAACTCCGAATTACGATTAATCGGTGATTTTTCGCTGCATTAATAACATAGCATGGGCCTTATCTAACTTAAGCATTAGAGTGTCATTGGCCGCCACATGGTGATTTTTAGCTATGTGTGTTCCCTGTGCAGGTTTAGGTCAAAGTCAGGAAGGAGAGCAGGAATCGACTACATTAGTATGTATTGCGATAATTTTAGAAGACAAACATAGTTATCGGAACATGTATCTTAATATGCATCAGAAACATAAATTCAAGATATATTTATTAAGATCGTTTATCTTAATACATGACATCATGTATTGTAAGATATAGTGCAAAAATTATATAAATATATATAAGCAAATAATATAAAAGACATAACTAAGATTTATTCAGACAACGAGGTCGCAAAAACAGTTATATTGATATATGAATTGTGTAACACACATAAGCAAGGTATTGTCTATCATCCATCCGTTCATTCATTCACATCATTTATACAAGGACGGTACATCCCACCATCTTCCTATATGAGTAAGATATACATGTATTGTATCAATGAAGCTCAGATTAATACAATAAGTATCAAGAATTGTACTGTGTATTTCATAAGATATTGATATTAAGAAGTAAAGTTACCCACTGTAGTCATAGACAAGAATGATTAAAGTCAACTTCGGGATTTAGTCTCTCAATTATATGAAAACTAAATAATAATAATAATAATAAATTTAAACTTATATGAAGCACGCAAGAATGAAAATACAAGTCATTGCTTCAAATTACCTGCTCTATGATGGCAAAGTAATGTGAGTTAGCCTGTAAAATGAAAAAATGGATGTGGTGAGATAACATTCCTCAATATATTTTAAAATTCAGTTTGCTATATGTTTATGCATGAAACTAGGCTACAGAATAGACACCATGTGCCCAGTTATTTCAATTTCTCGGTCAGAATTCTATGTGTAACTACTTTAAGAACAATCGATAAAAAAACAGAAGGATAACTGAACCTATCAGAAAGGTTGAAATTAAACAAGCCACATCCTTGTATATACTTTTTATGAAAGTGTTTAATTGCTCATCAGAATGGTTACGTTCAAAATGTAAGCAACCACATGCTCTGGCTTTCATCTGATTTAATATTGAATGATAGACACAATGGAATTTCATAGACACGATGAGGTAGCAATGGTAGCCCCACAAAGATTGGAAAAATGAATAACAACTAATATTGTTTCTCAGTTATAGAAACAATTATTATAAGTAATCACTTCAACTCAATTCACCTTAACACTAGCAAGGGGATCTACCACACGTCACTATAACTCTGTCTGTGTTATTCAAAAAATATGACAATAAAATAATTTTCAGTCTTGTGGTATGGCATGCAATACTCCAAATGCTTTGGTTTTATTTAATAAACTGTGTGGAGGTGGTGGTGGAAATGTGATAACCAAATATCTACCAAAGATAAGACAGTACTATGGATATCTTGGATAGATGAGATCTTATATTAAGTTTATCAATGAAGTATATGTCATAAAAGTAGCACGCGAATCCGAATTACAAAATCTAGATTAATTTTATTGGAAAATGTCTAAGTATTTCAAACGTTGAAAACTACAGGAAATTCACCATGGTGTACAAATCTTAGTTTTTTCAAAATTAGTATCTACAGCCAAGCAGCAAGCAGTAATAGCAACTAACATGTATTCAGAAAAATACCTCATCGTTCATTACCCAACCACCTCCAACAATTTCAAGCTGGCCATTCTTAACCAAATTGATGAAGGTCTCCCTTTGTATGTCGGTAGAATCTCTCCACCATCTCTCTAAATACGACATCTCTTCCCATATGAATTTGCGGCGTTCATCCTACAAGATCCGAGTACAGAATAATCATAACCCATAACATATTCAAAAACCAATCACTGAATGCTAAAGCAAACCATTTCCAAATTTGGCAAGTCAAAAGACATTGAAACAATACATGCTTCCCCATACAAAGTAATTAGTCAGTTTCCAGAAAAAACATGAAACTGAAAACTAGTGACTAATGACACCCAATCTTTCCATTAAATACAATTATTAGCTAAAAACACAGTAGCTTTTGGAGAGAAATCCAACACCCTCCATTAAACGATTTAAAGACAATTCATCAAACACCCAACAAAGCTTTTTAGCTTCAAAAAAAAAACCAACAAATTCACTAAGCTCAAAATTCCCTCACCTTGGAAAGACTCTCGACAATAGTATCCAATATACGTCTGGACTGTCGCTCATAGTACTCATCAACAGTAAGCTTCCAACCGGGATCATTATGTGAATGGGGAACAACAAATATCTTCAATTTCTCGGAATCCCACTCATGCCCTTTGTAATTCACCCTCCACCCTTGCTTCCAGGGGCCTCCGTCTTCATCAGAGAACTCGATCTTATCATACAGATCCTTAGTGGTAATATCAACAACAGCTGCAGAGCCCACCACAACCCCTGCATCGGACACAATGGGTCTTCGTAAAGAGGGTCTTCTGAACCTGTAGAAGGGAGAATGTCTGTGTTTGGAGTGAAAGGGGAGTGGGTTCGGAACCCCATACCGAAAGAAGACTGCGATGAAGAAGAGAAGAGAGATCGAGAGGCCGATGTAGAAGAAATTGTTGGAGAAGAAATCGAGAAGAGATGAAGCTCGACGACGAGGTTTGCGAGGGTGCTTTGATGATTTGGTGGCGGCTGAGGTTGGGAGGAAGGATTGGGCCCATCCTCCTCGCCTGGTGGTGTACGAGGAGAAGAAGGCCATTGATGAGATGAGATCCGATCCAAGCAATACACAGAGCACAGTGATTTTTTCCAGCTGTTTTGGTTCAAATACAGGAAGAAAGTTGAAAAGTCAGTCTTCTTACTTGGTTTTTTCTACACTGTATTTTGTTTTGGTTGTTGTTTGCTTGTAGAGATATTAGATACTGATGATAGTAATAGAGAAATAATTAGAATTAAAGTCTTGGAAATAAAATTTGATCATCATTTGGAAAGGGGGTATTGGGGGAAGTAAGATTTTCCTTTTCATTCTATGATCAAAGGAGTACCATTTTTTTGTCATTTTTATTTTTACTCTCACAACATTTTCATATAGTGTGTATTTGATTGCACGTAATTCATGGGAGATTACTTGCGTTTAAGTGAAATCTAATCCTCCACATTTTAATATCAAAGGTGCCAATAAGAGATAAATCACAAAAGATCTCAAGGACACATGGAGGAATCCAAATAATTGGTGAGGAGGGTATGTAAGGAAGTTATGGATGAACAAAGGAGAATAGTAGGTGAATATAACATGAGGGGGAGAGTGAAAAAAAAAAAAAAAAGGAAAGGGGAGCTTCTTCTCTTAGAACGTAGAAAGCATTCACCCGCCCCAAAAAGACTCCAGTCATTGTGTGGAAAGCTAAGTTATCAGTCTCACACGCTCACACAGCAATGAGAAGTCCATGCATTGACTGTATTTTATCTTCTTATCTCCCACCACTTGAAAGTATTGCCCCTCATTTAAAGTAGAAGGAGTCAAGGATGGACTCCACAAAAATATATTTGTTTCTTATCTCTTGACCTTTTTGCTCTAAATTTTTGTAAAGAGGTGGCTCTATTTATGCCAGACCCCACTCTAAATGCCTCCAAAAAAATTTACCCCAACCCTTACCACTGCAGAGGGATGAGCGGAAAGCAAAATGTTGAGGGTGTAAAAAGCATGTTTTTGCTTTTCCTTTCCACTCACCGCCGGAAATTATCTAAGAAAATGAAGAATGGAAGGAGGAAGAGAAAGTTAGAAGAAATGAACAGTGAAGGGGAAGATTATCCTTATTACTAGAAAACCCTACTGATGATACATAAAAACGGTCACACCCTGAAGTCGTACATGTGTCATGATGATCTCGAGGAATTACGGCCTCAAGCGTCAGCCCAACACTGATCCGCCCCAAGCGCTTCTAAGCCCGCCCAACTACAGTCCGTCAGGCGGACCTGAAGTCTCACAGCATGCTAGGCCCACACGTCTTACAACTATCCTTAATACACGTAAGCCTTCTTCAGACAAGTATCTCGAGGATCAGCTTCGAACGAGCAACTACAGCTGCTCTCTGTTTTCAACTAGGAAGCAAACACCAGAGTATCTTTCACACAGGAAAACTCTCTTCTATGGATTGCTCTTGGATTGGGAACTATCTCCCACGTATCTGGGAGCACGGAGCTAACAGGAAACTTCCCTTCTACAGCACGTCTCCTAATAAGGGAGGAATCTCCACGAAGAGCCTCTTCCTAAACTATGTCTACGATGGTCTGGTAAAACCAGAACTCCTTGCACTATAAATAAGACATGAGGTTGGTAAAATAAGGTACACTACAAATTCCCTGTTACATCATTACACCTTTCTCAGAGCCCTGTCTGACTTTAGCATCGGAGTGTCATCGGCCACCCCATGGTGGTATGTGTCTCACGTGCGTTACTTGTGCAGGTCAGCGGGATTAGGTCAAAGCAGGGAGTGGAAAAAAACTGCATCAATTTGGCGTCGTCCGTGGGGACGACATAGTTCATAATTTTACATTAATCGTCGTCTCCTATCAAAATCCAAAGAGATGGTGACCACCAAGTCACGCAACAACAGAAAACTAGGGGACACATCCGAAGCTCATGCCGTCCCTGTATCGCCTCTCTTGACGGATCATGTTGTGCACAGGTAGCCAACTCACGCTCCCGCGCCAACGATAACATCGTTGAACCTTGGGTCGGATGCACGATCTCTTTTCATACACCAGGTTCTGTCGATGATTAAGACACTCGAATCAATGAAGCAGAGCCCTGACGAGACGCTAGAGACGTGTTTAACCCTCTTTAACAGCGGGTTGACCATCGTCCGCGTATGCAACGACATAACGATTGTTTCAGTCTTCATCAACGGGTTACGAAAAGGAAAGTTTGACAATTGTCCGACATTGGACCCTCCAGCAAGCATGGCGGACCTGACAGAGGAAGCGCAAAACTTCATCATCTTGGAGAAAGTCGGAGGGGAACCGAACTCGGAGAGCCGTCAGTCAACAGAGTTCATGTGCTTCATGGAGCACATTCCGAGTCCAAACAATCCAACAGATCCAGAAATAGGGTTCTACAAGTTATGAGGATTCAAGCGATGCGTGAAGAGCGGCCGCCACAATGTGACCGGAGGCACAACTCATCTGCGCCACTGGCATTTACGCAGAAGGATCTCCAGGACATACAACTCCCGCACGACGACGCCCTAGTGATGAAAATTTCCCTGGCGGGCTGAGAGGTGAGAAGATCCTTAGTTGATACTAAAAGCTCAATGAACGTCATGTTCCTCCGCACGCTCCATAGCATGCAACTAGACGAAGCAACATTGACCTTTGACAGTCGTCCAGTAACCGACTTCAGTGGCAAGAAATAACTCCCCGTGGAAAAGATACAACTGACGATAACAACGGAGAGCAGCCAACTCATAAAACTATGTTTCAAGAGTTCATAGCGATCGACACGCCTTCAGCGTACAATGAGGTTTTAGGAAGACTCTGGATACATCATATGGGAGCGGCAGTCTCCACCCTGCACCAATGCGTCAAGTACCCTACAAACCAAGCAATCGGTACACTAAGAGGAGACAAGTTGGAGGTCAGGGAATGCCAATACATGGTGACTTTGCCTCCCGGCAGTCCTTAACAGGCAGCAAATCCAACAGTCGAAACTGCCTTCCAAACAGGCCGAAACACAGGAGAGGAACAATAGGCACTAGGTAACGAGGCACCAGTAAGCCCTCGAGGAAGGCCCAATGTCGGACAACCAAAAGAAGAAACCGTCACAGTCTACCTCGACAGCCCTCGAAATATGAAGGTCATTCAGATCGGTTCCCGCCTAAGCAAGGTAGTAGTGAAGCAACTTACGGAGTTGCTGCAGCGTAACAGGAACATCTTTGCCTGGACCATGCGGGATATGGTGGGGATCAATCCGTCGATAATTACTCATCGCCTCGAGGTCGACCCCTTGAAGAAAACCGTCAAGCAGAAGAAGAGGCTCGTGGTGCCTGGGAGGAACGCAATCATAAACGAGGAGGTACAGCGTTTACTGGACGCAGACATGATCAAGAAAGCACGATACTCCTATTGGTTGGCAAACCCCGTACTCATGAAAAAAAAAAATGGGAAGTGGAGAGTGTGCGTAGACTACACTGACCTTACAAAGTCTGCCCAAATGACAGCTTCCCACTCCCTCGCGTCAATCAGATCGTAGACGTCACTTCGAAACACAACCTACTCAGCTTTATGGACGCCTATTCAGGCTACAATCAAATATTGATGCACCCCCCATATCAAGAGAAAACATCTTTCATAATGAAAAGATGAATATATTACTATCGGGTAATGTCATTCGGCTTGAAGAATGCAGGGGCTACTTACCAACGATTCGTCAACATAGCAGATCGACAGAAATATGGAAGGATACATCGACGACATGCTGGTCAAAAGCCTTCACAACCCCGACCACATACGATATCTTGCTGAAGCATTCGACCAACTCAGGAAATACCGGATGAAACTTAACCCACAAAAGTGCATGTTTGGAGTCAAGTCGGGGAAATTCCTGGGCTACATAGTGAACAAAAAAAGGGATTGAAGCCGATCCAAAACAGATTCAGACTCTTCTCGACATGAAATCCCCGACCAATATCAGAGACGCTCAGAGCCTGACTGGGAGGGTAGCAGCACTCAACAGATTTATATCAAAGTCGTCCGACAAATGCCTCTGATTTATAAGAGGGAGCAAAGGATTCTCGTGGAACAAGAAATGCGAACAAGCCTTTCAAAACCTGAAAGCATACATGGGGAGTCTGGAGGTACTCTCGAAGCTCGCGATGTACTTGTCTGTATCCAAACGCGCTATTAGTTCAGCCCTCGTACGAGATGACCAAGGAGCCCAAATGTCAGTATGCTACACCAGCAAAACCTTCGTAGAAGCAGAAACATATTATCCAGACCTAAAAAAGTTGGCGCTGGCACTGGTCGTATCCTGTAGGAAACTGAGGCCTTATTTTCATACCCACTCCATAACGGTCCTGATCAAACATCCATTATGCTCGGTATTGCATAAACCCGAGCTATTTGGCAGGATGGTGCAATGGTCGGTAGAGCTCGGGAGATCGATATAAGCTACGCTCCAAGAACCACCATCAAAGCCCAGGCGCTTACAGATTTCATCACTGAATTTATCGGCGATGAATAGCCGAGGGTAGACTTTCAACCCTCGGATTCAGATGTCCAAGCATGGACCCTGCACTGCGACGAATCTTCAACAGATAGGGTGAGCGGAGCAGGGATCACACTCCGCTCCCCCAACTTCTACACCCTTGAAAAGGTCGTCAAATTCGGCTTCCCCGCTTCAAATAACGAGGTCGAATACGGTGCACTCATGTTCGGCCTGAAGCTAGTTTTTGGAATCGGCATAGATCACCTAACAGCATCCAGCGACTCAAGACTAGTGTTCAACCAGGTCAAAAAAAATTCAATAGCAAAGATCCCCGCATGATAGCCTACTGCAACAAGGTATTTGGCGTAATGGGCAAATTCAAGAGTTGTCAGCTCACATAGTGCCCCCGAGACGATAACCAAAGAGCTGACGAGCTAGCAAAAGAAACCTCAGCCTCCAACGAAGTCTCCAGTGGCCTCGTCGAGTATCAAGAGAAGTCAAGTCTAGATGAAGATAGCTCAACGATATCTGCACCGTGAAAACACAGCTGAACTGGATGACTCCGATACTAGAATATATAGCATCGGAAGCCCTACCGATACTGAGAAGGTCGAAGCACGAAGACTTAAAAATAGAGCAATAAGGTACACTCTCTTAAATGACAAGTTATACAGAAGATAGATGACAGGGCCTCTGCTTCGATGTCTATCGCCTTCAGAGTCAAACAAAGTCTTGGGAACTATCCATAGCAGCATTTGCGAGAATTACCCAGGTGGAAACCCTCACCCATAAGGCCCTGACTCTAGGGTACTATTGGCCAACCATGCAGCAAAACGTCAAAGATATTGTCCGCAAGTGCGACAAATGTCAGAGGTTCACGCCATATACCCATATGTCGGCTCAGCCACTACTCCAATGACTAGTCCATGGCCATTTGCACAATGGGGAATGAACATCGTCGGGCTGCTCTCGGCATCGGCTGGTAAAAAAATCCTTCTTGTCGCCGCCGACTACTTCACCAAGTGGTTCGAGGCAGAGCCCCTAACAAAAATAGGACAGGTTGGGTCACCATCATCTGCAGATTTGGCATCTCCAGAGTATTGTTCAGTGATAACGGAACTCGGTTCGAATGTAGCAAGGTCAAAGAACTGCGCAAAAGTCTGGGAATCAAACACCACTTCTTCTCGCCAGGACACCCCCAAGCCAACAGCCGAGCGAAAGTTACCAACCGGACGATCCTAGAGGCCATCAAGAGAAAACTCGATGCAGCCAAAGGAAAATGTGTTCCAAAGCTACCAGGAATACTCTGGGCGTATCGAACAACTAAAAGAATCCCTACCAAAGAGATACCCTTCGCCCTAGCATTCGAGTCGGAAGCTATGGTTCCGGTAGAACTAGAGGTGACAACCATCCGGACGGAAGAGATCAGACCAGAAGGTAACGATTAGGCCTTATGCGTGGGACTAGACCTCCTCGACGAAAAATGGGATCTAGCTTCCACCAAGATAACCACCTACCAACAGCTGATGGCGCAGTACTATAACAAGAAGGTCAAACCACGCGAATTCAAGGTGGGGGATTGGGTACTCAAAAAGACCCAATTGAACACCAAAGAAGCCGGAGCAGGAAAGCTAAATCCGAACTGGGAAGGACCTTATAAGGTTGCTATGATCAATAGGCTAGAAACGTACTGGCTGGAAGACGCAGATGGCGACAAGCTTAAACGACCATGGAATGTAGAGTACCTTAAAAAATATTATCAATAAAATATTTTGCTTTTACTGAAACTTTCACTGTTGTCTATTACAGTTCTCGACCAACCCGACTGTGACCAAACTTGAATTTCTCCCAAAAGCCTAATCCGCTAGGCGTGAGCCGCGACGGCTGAGGAAGTGGGAGTCTAGTCAGCACTTGTCCGCTGATGACGACGACTCGTCAAGGGATCATTGCTCTCAATACAGACAATGATCGTCAAACTTACCATGTAAGCTTAGTCAGTTCGCGACTGATGACGACAACTTCTAGTGCCCAAAGCCTAATCCACTCTGCGCGGGTCCCAACGGCTGAGGAAGTGAGAGTCTAGTTAGCAATTGTCCGCTGATGATTACGACTCGCCAAGGGATCATTGCTCTCAATACAGAAAATGATCATCGAATTTACCAGGTAAGCTTAGTCGGTTCACGACTGATGACGACGGCTTCTGTGCCCAAAGCCTAATCCACTCCGCACGAGTCGCGACGACTGAAAAAGTGGGAGTCTAGTCAGCGTTTGTCCGCTGATGACGACGAACCACCAAGAGATCATTGCTCTTAATACAGACAATGATAGTTGAACTTACCAAGTAAGCTTAGTTAGTTCACAACTGATGACGATGACTTCTGGTGCCCAAAGCCTAATCCGCTCCGCACGGGTCGCGACGGCTAAGGAAGTGGGAGTCTAGTCAGCGCTTGTCCGCTGATGACGACGACTCGCCAAAGGATCATTGCTCTCAATACAGACAATGATCGCCGAACTTACCAGGTAAGCTTGACAACAGCTTCTGGTTCCCAAAGCCTAATCCGCTCCGCGCAAGTCGCAACGGCTGAGAAATTGGGAGTCTAGTCATCACTTGTCCGCCGATGACTTCGACTCACCAAGAGATCATTGCTCTCAATATAGACAATGATCGTCAAACTTACCAAGTAAGCTTAGTTAGTTCGCGACTGATGTCGACGGCTTCTGGTGCCCAAAGCCTAATCCGCTCCACGTGGGTTGCAACGGCTGAGGAAGTGGGAGTCTTGTCAGTGTTTGTCCGCTGATGACAACGACTCGCCAATGGACCATTACTCTTAATATAGACAATGATCGTCAAACTTATCAGGTAAGCTTAGTCCGTTCATGACTGAAGACATCAGCTTCTGGTACGCCAAGCCTAATCCGCTCCGCGCGGGTCACGACGGCCAAACAAATGAAAGAAGAAGTTAGCGCTAGTCTGCCAACACTGAAGAAGTCATTATAGACAATGACTGGGGGAATTTGGTCAACCCCTGGCCAACAACGACTTTCGTTGGTTAACCCCTAATATCTCACAATAGCAATATAGTTTGACTGAAAAAGATATGCATTTCGCCTAGTAGTACAAACTCTACGGTCTACAAAGCAACCAAAGCAAATACGACAATACAGAGCAAAAACAACACTTTTATTCAAAAAACATGTCTATATAATATCAGCCCAGGAAAGGACATTACAATCAATCTAAGGAGAAGCATCATCCTCATCTGTTAGCCTCGCAGTACTAGAACCTTCCTTTCAATTGATCGTCCTAAAAGCAGCCCTCCTATAGCGGGCAAAGTCAAGATCAATATCGGGGTGTTCTCCTCTAATCAGTTCCAGGAGCTTCAGTCTGCCCTGAATGACCTCAGATGAGATCAACGGCCTCTTGTTGGACACGTCAAAGTCCACCACACCCAACAAGGCCTCATAGTGCGAGCACTCCTCCGCCCCAGAGCACGGCGAAGTCTTTCGTCAATCGCGACCTCCAGCTGTTGCTTTTCAGCGACCCATTCTGCCTTCGCCCGCTTCCTCTCGGCTTCCTGAGCCTTTCGTTTAAAAGATCACATGTCTACAGCCGCATCCAGGCACCCTAGTTCAGCCCCGGTCTGCTTCATTTCAGTAGGGTTGACTTCAAATCAAACTCAGTAGCCCTCACCTGACCCCTCACATCAGCAACTGCTGCATCGATAACGAAGGTTGTGGCCTCCTCACCCTCGCAGTTTGCGATAGTGACTGGACCTTTCACCCGATAGAGGGCGTCCGAATACGACATCTGCAGATCTACGAAGGCCTTTTCCAAAGCAAGGACCTTCCCACGGGCTTCAAGGTGCAGCAAGATAGAACCGTCAGCTCTAGGGCGCGAAACTAAGGGGAAAAATCGCCCTGACAGAAGTCTGCCTCTTCCTCGAGACTACAATCGGAGGTACATTCACCTCCAATTCAGCAAGCCTGGAAGGGCTGAGCAGGGCTAGGCTTATCTTCCTCATACGACGAGCCACCACCCCTCAGTCGGTGAACCTGACAGGAGGTGAGCACCATAAGAGCACCGCAGCAACCCGCTACGCGCGACATTGCCTGGCATTACTACCTACTCAACAGAAACCAAAGGGGACTCAAGGAACTCCCTCTCTATCTGCATCTCTTCCTCGCTAAGAGAAGGAATAATGAATTTCCCTAAAACAAATAAACAACATCAAAACCCGTGTCATAGAAGGAGTGCATGAAGATATGCATGCACTAGCGACCAAGGGACTCACTGAGGTCATACTGAAAGTACCGAGACACTTTGTGACTCCTAAACGTGAAGTAACCAGGATCCGCCGAAGCCAAGAACCATTGATTCCCCCAAGATTCGGCGTTGTTCGCCGTCAGTCGCAGACAATAAGGGCGCAGGTCAGCCTACAAATACCTTTGAAATCCAGTCGGGCATCGGTCAAGTGATGAATCACTGATGAAGGCCAGTTTCATGAGCCCTCGAGAGAATTGCGAGCAATATCCTGAGCCCGCTCGGCGCCATTTGAGCGGGAGGCATGCGGAAATGGGTAAATAAGCACTAGACGTCATCCGACACCGAAAACCGAAGCCCCAACTCAAACATAACTTGGTTCAATCCTATAGACCCATAAGGAGGCACAGTCAGACCTAAAACTCCAAACGCAGGAACAGTTTGCAAATCTCCATGGATACGATACAGACTAACGGAGCCTGGTCAACTCAGCTTCATCAACCAAACTACCATCAAAGAAATTCATGCAGGCAAGGGATAAGAGATCCTTGGAAGAAAGTTTAACGTTGTCTGCTATTGGGAGGGAAAACAAGTACTATGGTTCTAAAAGATAGCTTAGATAACAATGGGGAAATCTTACTCAAAGCAGTAAATATTTATAAGGGAGGCAAACTGAACTTTCCCTTATCGAGCAGTCACGTACCCATTAAATGTCATGCGCCGCTCGAAACAAACGCTTCTAGTCCAATCATTACGACGGTATAATTGTCTTTTCAAAGAGTCAGTGGACCAACGTAACACCCCACTAACTCGAGGGGAGTAGCTGATGATACATAAAAATGATCACACCCCGGAGTTGTACACGTGTCATGATGATCTCGAAGAATTACGGCCTCAAGCATCAGGATAAGAAAACCCACCTTGGGCTGATGCTTGACACCTCCAGCGCCGACCACCATGCTCAGGTGAGCACACGAACCATCAATGGGAAGTTACAATCGTTGACGAAAGTTACAAACATCTACGGGAAGTTACAACCATAAACGAGAGGTTACAACCGTCAATGAGAAGTTACATCCATCAATGGCTCCCGACCTGCCACGTGTCGCACTCGTCTATGAGCAGTTGGCTCCTGACCCTATCACGTATCTCACTCTTCTACGAGCAATTGGCTTCTAATCTGCTACGTATCTCACTCGTCTACGAGCAATTGGCTCCCGACTTGTCACGTGTCTAACTCATAAAACACAGAGAAATAAATATTTTTCTAAAGACATTGTTCTAACTTTGGCATCAGAGTCCCGGTTGCATACCACACCGGTATCGAGAATTAATCTTCATCTTATGCAGATTGTTATGCGTGATCAGCACGTTATCTGGTGGAAATTTGCATCCACAAATTGGTGTTTCAATGAAAGCTTGAATCAAACTCATTGCATGCTCTATTCTTTTCATAAAAAATTATGAATTTGAATTTTCCTTTACAGACACTTTTCAGAGTTACTTTTCGACACAATGGTGAGAACTCGAATCCAAACTACCAAAAATAACGTTGCACAGTTCTCTACCCGAACCAGACCTCCATCATCGCCATGGGTTCAACTACTTTTGGCAGGACAACCACTGTTAGTAGGTCTACCACCGCCAACTGATCATAAATTGCAATTTTCTGCCCAACAGCCGAGCCCAATGGAAATGAAACAACAATAAATCTTACAGGTCGGATCGCTAATTTGACTAAGATATTGGAAGAGCAAACTCAGGTGTTTGAGCGATTAATGAGTGAACAACCAAGGCAGAAGACACATTGTCGTCTAACAGCAGACCATGCGCATGGGAGTGGGAGTAATCATCCGTCATAGGGAAATAATCTTTCTGGAAGCATTCATTCGATATTAGGGCCATGAGTAAATATGTACTCTAGGCTCGGGCATCAAACGAGAGTCTTCTCAAGGTTGGGTCCCCCAAGCAACTATGTACTCAAGGCTGAGGTCGCAAGATGACGCTAGATATAAGTGGTCGACGTAGAAGATATAATCTCGATGGATGTGAACAACGAAGAGACTGGATTATCACTACACTAATTTGTCCCAAATACCACATTCAGAGACTCATCAAATCTTAATGAGCTTTCAAGCGAATCTCGTTGAAACTCTACCCCATTCACGTGCAGGCGAGTCACAACCAAACTCAAAATATGAGGAATCGTCTACTACTGATAATCGAAACCACCATACAGTCGATTAACAAAATACCCCAGGCCCTTGGGAGCTGATGATGTGGCACGAATGGTTAAGGAACAGTTGATAAACTTGCAAGTCATGGGAAATCCAGATGATGCTCTACACAAAAAGGTGGCCTTGGTGAACATTTCACCTTTTACAGATAACATTGAAGGGGTTCCTCCACCGACAAGGTTTACCACACCAACCTTTACCTCTTTCAATTGAGATTTTGATCATGAAAGACACTTGAAACATTTCCAAAGTATCATGACTCGGCACAAAAATGGTGACCCACTTATGTACAAAGTATTTGCTATGACTTTACAAGGAATAGCCCAAGATTGGTTCCACACTTTGACCCCCCAGCTTATCAGCAACTTTGGAGATCTCTTCCTTGTCTTCACAAAAGAGTATTCATCCTACCGAACCATAAAAAAACATGTTGACCACCTCTTCAACATGAATAAAAATTCAAATGAATCGTTCCGACACTTCATCAAAATATTTAAGGCAAAATGGGCGGACATAAATGATCGAATTGCACCCTTAGTGATGTAGTCGATTCATGTTCTCTTTCTGCGCCTTGACCTAAACCTGCACAAGGAACACACATGAGGCAAAGACCACCATGTGGCGGCCGATGGCAATCCGATGCTTATGTTAGATAAGGCTTATGAGAGGCTTAAAGTTGTAAATTGGGTTTATGTAACGTACCTTTGTTCATCGACCTTAATTCTTATTTATAGTGAGAAAGTTCTTGTTCGACTAGGCCTTTGGTGGCGTAGTTTAGGGAAAGAGATATTGCTGAAAATCATTTCCTAGTTGGGAGCTATCCATGTAGAAAAGTTTCCCTACACAACTTGTGCTCCTAGATCTGCGGGAGAGGTTTCCTTTTTGGAGAGTTGTCCATGCAAGGAAGTTTCATTGCCCGACTAATACTCCAATATTTGTTTCCTAATCGAAACCAACGTATTGATGGCATGTATATCTTGGGACGATCCCCCATATACTTACCTTATCGAGGCTTACTCTTGCCTTATTAGAGCTTACGAGTATTGGGCTTGACCGCGTAACGTGTGGGCTTTGTGGCGCATTGCAATTTGGGTCCAAACATCTGGATCCTGCCAATAATGGGCTTAGTGTTGTCTAGGCCTTGCTAGATTGGGCATGCAATCATGCATGCTTCGTTCCGTTGACGAGATTATCATGATACGCATACGGTGTTGATCAGAGGACGGTTTGATGTATCATCACTTAGCTTTCAAGAAGGGTATGCCCGCAGGTCACCAATTATATGGTGAATTGACCATGAAACCGAGCAAAACTCTTGCCAAAATCTTTGCCATGATAGAACACTATGCATTGTGGGATGACGAAAAAAATAATCCTAAGGCACCAGATGTACCCGAGCAAGATAGTCAACCTACACTAACAAATGCATATCAAAAGGAGGATAAAGATAACAAGGGTGACAATCATAGAACACGCTCCCCAACAAGAGACTCCTCAGTCAGTAGAACATACACAGAGTTAACCGTTCCAATCAATCAAACTCTTCAGCGCAGAAGAATATGATGATTGTGGCAACCGATCATTTCACAAAGTGGATTGAAGCTGAGGTGTCCTAGCTTTTTTTAGCTTTTTAGAAAGAAAACGAATATGCAATGTACATATAAGAAAAAATTAATTGTATTTTATATCTTCAACAAAATACTCATCATCAGGTAGAACATATGCAAAGTTATCCGTTCCGATCAATCAAATTCTCCATGAGATAAAGAACCAACCTTAGCTGAAGATAACGCTACCAATGAAGGGAGATCCTACAAAAAAAATCAGAACAAATATTTACATATACCTCAGTAGAGGAGATGTTATTTTGTTTCTCAGCAGAGAACACACTGTCTTCAGTTGGAATAGTGAAATACGAAAATTCATTCTACATGTCCTGCAGCAGAAGACATTCTAATTACAAACATCTATATATACCTCAGTAGATGATGACACTCTTCGTGAGTGGGTAATTCAATGCATATAAGCATCTTACTCAGGATTACTTAAATTCATTTAAGTTTAGTCAAGTGGTCAGCAGACCACAACAGTAAAATGCCTTAGTAGAGGATCACTCCTCAATAGAGGATGGCACTCTACGTGAGTAGTAATTCAATGCATAGAAGCATTTTACTCAGGACTACTTAAGTTCATTTAAGTTTAGTCAAGTGGTCAACATACCAAAAATAAAAATGTCTCAGTAGAGGATCACACCTTAGTAGAGGATCACACTCTACGTAAGTGGGTGATTCAATGCATAGAAGCATCTTACTCGGGACTAGTTAAATTCGTTTAAGTTTAGTCAAGTGGTCAGCAGACTACTACACAAGCAAAATACCTCAGTAGAGGATGACATTCTCCGTGAGTGGGTAATTCAATTAATCAATCACTGAGCATAGAAACATCTTACTCATGACTACTTAAATACGTTTAACTTTTGTCAAGTTGTCAGCATATCACATAATATTTCTATGCAATTTCCAAGATATGCA
Organism: Berberis vulgaris; assembly: GCA_963556465.1. NCBI lineage: Eukaryota > Viridiplantae > Streptophyta > Magnoliopsida > Ranunculales > Berberidaceae > Berberis > Berberis vulgaris. Next base: position 11,407,698 of record OY747132.1, on the reverse strand, counting down.
AATTTTAATCCATGATTATTTCTAAATCCTCAAGTTATGTTTAAGTTCCGACTTAGCATACTGGAAACTCATGGAGGAGGCCAATCAAGCTTTTACGCCCTCAATGAAAATGTTCACTAAAAGCAAAGTTGAATGAAATACAATATTACTTCAACATAAGTTTGATAAGGGCAGTTTCAAATGTAGCAGTTAGCTCAGCCCTCATTAGAGAAGAGCTAGGGGCACAACTTCTTCCCTGATGCTTGTCAAAAACTCATAAAATGGGTGATAGAAACGAGTCAATATGACTTGATCTACCGACCGATGACAACTATAAAGGCACAAGCTTTAGCCGATTTCATAGCAAAATCCACTCCCTCCTCAACCGAAGAAACAAAGTTAGCCAACAAATCAGTATCACGTCCTTCAACAAATGAAGACCCCTTAACTCGTGTTAAAACAAGGACATGGCAGCCCAAAGATATGTAGCATTTATGTGTGGATGGATCATCAAATCACAAAGGTGCCAGAGCAGAATGTTTTATTTACACCCAATGGAACCATGGTAGAGCAAACCATCCCACTTGGTTCCAAAACCTCTAATAATGAAGCATAATATGAGGTCTTGCTTATTGGTCTACGACATCTGGGAGATACATGCCAAAACATCTAAGGATGATCCTCTACTTAGACAAAGTCTAAGAGCCTTAAAATGTACTTTGCTTGGACTTTGTGCAACTCATCAAGTATATCACCTCGTCTCCAGCAGAAGACTTTACGCGCATATCATTTTGTCTTCAGCATACTACATTTCAACAACGGTAGAAACTTCAAGTCTCGGAGATAGCTCATTCACGACTAAAGAGGTCAATCCAAGAAGTCTTTTTTTAAAGAGATATTTCCTCCCCGACAGATACATCAACCTCAACTCTAGCAGATTTCTTGGAATTCTATTTTGTCTTTAAAAAAAACTCTCGAAAGAAGCTTCATAAACAGATACGGATAAGTCAGCAAGATCAGGGGCATTCTATTTATTTTTTTGGTGGGACTCCTCAGTGAAAATACATCTCCTCTGCTTTTAGGTAAGAAGAAAAAGAAAAACAGTAAGCTCAAAAACAAAGGAGATGACGAGCATTTGTGAGAACAAAAAATAATCCTTAGCCCAGCAGGATAAGAAAGCCAACAAATTTGGGTCGTTCCAAAGAAGCCAGCCCAAATTAGATACAAGTACAAAAAACCCAAAAGATGGGCCCAATGCAACTCGGCAGAACACTCTTTTTTCAGCAGAAGAATAGTGTTCGACACCGACCACCATGCTCAGCTGAGCACACGAACCTGCAAGAAAGGTCTCTCCAAACGGGAAGTTATAACCATCAACGGTAATTTACAACCATCTACGGGAAGTTGCAACAGTTTACGGAAGTTATAACCATTTATGGGAAAGTTACAACCATCAACAAGAGGTTACAACCATCAATGGGAAGTTATATCCATCAATGGTTCCCAACCTGCTACGAGTTTCACTCGTCTACGCGCAGTTGGCTCCCGACCTACCATGTGTCTCTACGAGCAGTTGGCTTCCAATCTTGCACGTGTCTCACTCGTCAACAAGCAGTTGGCTCCTACTGCCTCTATAAAAAGCCAAACACTGTTATTTTGGGTAACTTTTTTTTATTCACAATTCTCTCTTAAAACACAGAGAAATAAATACTTTTCTAAAAGCATTGTTCTAACTTTGGCATCAGAGTTCCCGTGGTAGATACCACACCGGTGTCAAGAATTAATCTTCATCTTGTGCAGATTGCTCCGCATGAGCAACATGTGATCCGATGGAAATTTGCATCCACAATTGTGATGCCAATTGGTTTTTTGTCCTTATTATTCTTTTTGTAACTTTTGTCGATCAAGTCCAGTAATAACAATGACCAAATTGAACAACCATCAGAGTTCAAAACCATCTATATATTATCCATAAACTCTCGACCACTTTGATTATCAACTGAAGAGCTATAACAATTTCCACTTGTTACATTGTCAATTCGATACTGGAAGGAAAAACTTCTAATATCGGTTTAGTTGTGAGGCGATGATGAATTGAGCAATACGTTTTTTATGGATAATGACCTTGCTTCAAGGCCATATTGGTCTATATAGAGGTACACTTGCTACTGAAGATTTTTACTGATATTCACTCATTATTTGATAGGCGACGATAATAGGCATATATAAGGGAAAATCTAACCACATAGTTATTCTTTTCAAGAATCTTTGGCAATATATAAAATAACAAAGTTTCAGAGATAAGTTGGTAGATAATTATTTAGATACTTATAGAGATAGTTTTTACGTAGAAGAATTATGGAGGGGTAATTTGAATTCGGCATTTGCTCTATTAGCAATGTTTATTCCTATACCATAACCTCGCCTCGTGTTGAATCATCTATATCTTTACCATCAACTCTCCATTTGGCAAATGTTTTTTTTTTTCCATTTAACACCGTCTAGTATGAGATGGATCAAAAGATACTAGTGCAAACTATTTCATGCCTTCTCTTTTTATCTATATATATATTTTTTTGTAACATGCGTGTCATCAATGAGGTTGTTCATGAGCTCGGTCAAACCTGATGATGATGATAGCGACGAAGATTTTCAAAACATTTCAAAACATGACCATAACTTGCTCATTTCAAAACATTTTCAAGTGATTCAAGTTGTGTTTATTAGATAACTTAGAGTACTACAACTTTGTGTTTTGATCAACTTGAGAATCAGTCTCGATCGAGTACATAAGTTGGCCGAAAGTCAAGAACACTATCCCATTTTTTTTGTTCATTTCAAAACATTTTCAAGTGATTCAAGTTTTGTTTATTAGATAACTCAAAGTAATACAGCTTTTGTGTTTTGATAAACTTGAGAATCGGTATTGATCGAGCACATAAGTTAGCCGAAAGTCAAGAACACTATCCCATTTTCATTGCAATACAAATTTGCGCGAATTTAGTAAAATTATCATAACTTGCTCATTTCAAAATATTTTCAAGTGATTCAAGTTGTGTTTATTAGATAAATTATAGAGTTACAACTTTCGTGTTTTGATGAACTAGATAACTCATAGTATTACAACTTTCGTGTTTTGATGAACTTGAGAATCAGTCTCAATTGAGGGTTTAAATTGGTCGAAAGTTACCCTATTTTGCATTTTTTTTCATTTTGAGGTTGGATTTCTCTGTTATGCATATTTATTGGTGGTGTTAGAAAATTAGAAATAAATAAATAAATAAATATAAAAAAAAAAGCTCAATGGTGGTGTGAGAAAGAAGAAATAGTAGTATGGTGTAGTCGTTGCTCATATAATAGACAAATTGTGAACCACTTCAAGTACTGACCCGGGGCCACAACACTTTCCAACAATGATATGTCATTTGAAAGTACGGGGTGGTGCAAAGGAAAAATCTCTGATGTTGATGGTTTACTTGGGTAGCAAGGCTAGCTAGGTTTCATGGAAGACGATGAACCTTACTTCTAAGGGATTATTGGTTATACATAAGCATATTCATGCCTCATATTTATAGTTGTTTTCTTTATGTAAATATTAGATACATTATTTATTTATTTATTTATTTATTTATTTATTTATTTATTTAGGGAGTGGATTTACCTTAATAAATACTTTTTTTGGCCAATGGTGTTATGGTCTAGTGGTTAGGGCTGTGTGGGTTTGTCCCCCATGTCCTAGGTTCGAGTCCCACCTACGGCATAGGTTATGGGATCCTTGAAAACCCAGCTCGCCTTCCAAAAAAAAATACTTTTTTTGTTAAACCAAATTCCAAAAATAAATCAAAGCAAACCAGTCACATAATCCGTTACAGACTTGGCCATATCATGGGCCTCTGAATTAAATGTCAAGGAATGCAACAAAACTTGTAATCTAAGACATCTACCCCAATAAGTACTTTGTTTACCCACTCTTAATTAGTAAAAAAAATTCACCCTACCGAATAAGATGTTATTTATTTATTTGTTATGAATAAATCACTCTTATATTAGAGAAGGCAGCGAGTTTTTAACACCGCCACTCCCTACTTTCTGAAGCACACAACTGATATAGACAAAAAAAAAAAAAAACCAATTACGACTTTTATTCTCTCCTTCTCTTCTCCTTTCCTCTCTTACTTCTCAGGGAACAACACCATTGCATCGCTTCGCCCCACCACACCGCCTCGCCAGATAGTCACACATATCTTCTCTTCTTCTTCTTTTGAGAGTTCTTCTCCTTTGTTCTTATTCTCCTATCTTCATTTTCTCTTCTTTCTTCTTCTCCACCACCAGCGGCACCATCCTGTTCCACCTCATTCTTCCTGTCTTCTTCTTATTATTATTCTTTTCTTTTCCTTGATATGTTTTTTGCCCTCGAGCGAATTTGTGCGAATGGGGAAGTCTCACCGCCCCACCCGCTAGCCGCTCTTTCTTCTTTTTCGAGTTCTTCTGCTCTCTTCCTTTTATCTTCTCTTCTTCTACACCACCAGTAGCACCCCTCCCCCCCCCCCCCCCCCCCCCCAACCTTTTTCTTCCTCTCTTCCTTTTTTTTCTTATCTTTAATTTAGTTTTTTCTACCCTCAAGCATATTCGTGGGAGTAGGGCTTCCCCATTCGCACAAGCCTGTGCGAGGACAAATTTTTTGTTACCCTTGCGCAGGATCCTGCGAATGGGGAAACCCCATTTGCACGAATCTGCTTCAAGGCAGGAAAAAAATATTAGATCAAGGAGAAGAGAAGAATAAAAATAGAGGAAGAAAAGAATGAGGTAAGGGCGGGGTGGTATCGTCTGCGGTGGAGAAGAAGAGAATGGATAAGAGAAGAGGAAGATAGGAAAAAAAAACAACAATAAAAAATTGAGAAGAAGAAGAAAGGAAAGGTGGTGGCGGGGGTGGTTCGACCGACAGCATGGCAATGCAGTGGTGGTGGTTGTTGTTCTTGAGAGAGAATAGAATAGAGGAAGAGAAGATGAACAACAGGAAAAAAGGGGTTTATATTGGTTTTTTTTTTAGCACGTCCATTAAAAAAAAGTGGTAGTATTCTTCCAAAAAAAAAAAAAATCGTAACAATACAATACTACTCCTTAAAGGAGCCAACGTCCACCTTCTTTCCCCAAATACGACCATTTCTCTCATTCTAGATGACCCATAGAGCAATCAAGAGGAGTTTGTCCCACATGCATTGACTTAGGCGGCAGATTTCTAGAATTTCATTGAGAGAACCATTGCATAAGGGTACCTAGTGGGTGGTATTTTTAGACATCAGAAATTCTAGAGAGTGAGATAAGCGAAATTGCCTCGAGATGCATGGCGTCGCTTATCTCAAGGGGATGGGTGATCGCCCCTTACCCTCGCTCCCTTAGAAGGGCTCTTTAGACATCTTTGTACAACTTTATATCACTTTAAACCCCCTTACTGTTTAAGCAGAAACCTGGTAGTTATACTCACCAATCCCTTGGCTTATTTGAGGCTAATATTATGTGGTCATAAGCATGCCATGTAGGTAAGATATCTTTTCTCTCCCTGTTGAACTAACAGTGCGGAGGAAGAAGAAACTAAAACAACTGTAACAATCTAAACTATAGCAAGGATGGCTATTGTACCCGAGGTAACATTGAACTCCGATCATCAAATGCCTCTTATAGGCTTTGGAACAGCAGCGTTTCCCATTGCAGACTCAAACACCGTAAAACAGGCAATGCTATGTGGAATCAAGAATGGTTACAGACACTTCGATACTGCTGCTGCATACTATACAGAGAATTCACTTGGTGAAGTTATAGCTGAAGCACTTGACCATGGCCTTACTGAATCTCGAGACGAACTCTTCATTACCTCCAAGTTGTGGTGTAGTGATGCTCATCAAGATCGTGTCATCCCCGCCCTTCAGAAAACACTGCAGTAATTACTCCTTGAAATTCTATCATTTTCCAATTAATACGTATATATTTGCTTAATCTGTCATAGAACTAGATCTCTTTTTTAATTCTCTAGCTCATGATATTGTTAGTGAGTAAATGTTCTAGTTATACATTTGAACTTCATATATATGTGTGTGTATTTGTTTGATAAAACTTAACTTATTATACATATTGTTGGAGTTTGTATAGCAAATAACCAATATTGAAGAGGAAATATGTGTCTTTTGCACTTGAAGAGAAAAGATGTGTATTCTGGATTAAGAAAGGATGTGTCTGATTAACATACCCTTTTGTCCTCTATATATTGAAGAGAAAAACAAGTTATTCAAACACATTAATTTTTTCTAGAGTTATTCATTATTCTTCACTTCTGAGAGAGATTGCATTCGGTAAATTCGCCAAAACCAACACTCTTGTGCTACGGTGTTGGTATTAGATAGTTGAATCCTGGTAGTCAGATGCCTAAAAAACTACAGCACCGAGTAGGGGCGAATTCTGTCTATAGGGCATAGCGTATTCGCTAGCCTCTATTTACAAATCAAGACGTACCAACTTCGCCAATTCAAAATAGTAATTTCGCAAGCCTCAATCTACAATACAAGTTAGTAGAATTATTTATTTTATTTTATTTTGTTGTAATCAATTTATAATGCAAATAGTATTTGTATTGTTATATTATTTATTTCAAATAAATTTATACATTGTTCTGATTGTTCTCCAACAATCTATAGACATAATTATGGAATAATCAGTTAATGTCGTCAAACCCCATGTTGAGAAATCAGACAAGTTTAAGGGTATGGATTTTAAATGTTGGCAACAGAAGATGTTGTACTATCTAACAACCTTGAACCTTGCTCATATTGTCAAGGAAGATGTACTTGTCACTGAAGGAGATGATATTTCCACATATCAGTTTAATGCAATTGATGCATGGAAACATAGTGAGTTTTTATGCAGGAACTATATCGATGATACGTTGTATGATGTGTATAGATTATACAAAACAGCAAAAGAACTTTGGGATTCCCTAGAGAATAAATATAAAACTGAAGATGTTGGTTCAAAGAAGTTTATCATTGGAAAATTTTTAAAGTACTAAATGATAGACTCGAAAACTGTTGTGAACCAACTGGAGGAATTTCATATTATGATCCTAGAACTTGCTGCAGAGGGAATGAAATTGCCACACCAATTTGCAGTCGGGGTTGTCATTGAGAAATTGCCTCCATCTTGGAACGATTTCAAGATTCATCTCAAACATAAGAAGACTGATATGACAATGGAGGATTTGGTTATCAAATTAAAGGTTCAATAAGATCACCGCAAAAGTGAGGGAATGAATACTTCTGAGTTCGTCGCCAAAGCCAATATTGTTGAGAATGGAAACAAGTCCAAGCCTAAGTACAAAATTCAGAAGAAGAAAAAAAAAAAAAAAAAAAAAAAAAACAACAACAACAACAAGTATGATGGAAAACGTCCACACTCATATGCACTTGCTCCAAAAGGGAAGAATTTCAAACAAATTAAGTATGCATGTTGGGTATGTGGAAAGTCTGGACAAAAGGCACAAGACTGCCGCCACAAGAAGGAGAATCATATTACAAACAATAAAACCCAAGCCAATATTGCTGAAGACTTTGTTGGTGTTGTTTCTGAAGTCAATATGATGACAGATAGTAAGGATTGGTGGGTTGACACTGGTGCAACAGGGCAACAGTGTCGTGGAAATTACAAAAACAAATGTGTATAACACGTTCCACAATGCAATCTAAATTTATAGCCTTAGATCAGACTGTTGAAGAAGCAGATTGGCTGAGAAATTTTTTAGAAGATATTTCATTATGGCCTCAACCTGTGACTGCTATATGTATTCACTGTGACTGCATGACAGCCATTGCGCGAGCGAAAAATAACATTTACAATGGCAAGTCTAAGCACATGAGACGGCAGCATAACACTATAAAACAATTGCTCAAAACTGAGATCATTTCAATTGACTATGTGAAGTCAAAGGAGAATATTGCGGATCAACTTACAAATGATATACCAAAAGAGCAAATGTTAAAATTATCGAGGGAAATGGGCTTAAAGCCAATCCAATAAGGAGTATACCTGGCAGAAACCTAACCTAACCAAATGGAATTCCAAGACCTAGGTTCAAAAAGGCAAACTAGTTAGGTGAAACTCAAAGAATAGAGTATACACACTTACTCATTCCTATGATAAGAAATGTATACTACCTGTGATGGTCATGGTGAATATTTATTTATTCTTAATGACACTAATCTCTAGAGAGATAAGATGAATACAACAGGGTATTAATAATCTAAGTGTCACCTATATGAGAGTAAATGTGGGGTCGTATTTATGAGAATGATATGGCTGAGTTCTCTAAAGCAATCATGAATCTGAAATTTGTTCAAGACCAAAATGAACACAACCGTATGAATTGAAAAATGTGAAGATATAATCCGTGTGATACTCATTGTCTTGATTTACTAAACATGGTGAATAGTTCAATGTCTCCTATACACACTGCATCACCGGTAAATCCGATAAGTATTGACTAAGGAAGGTTCAAGTCCAAAAGACACATCTCCCGATGCATATTATGTCTAAGTTTCTCTCCAGAAGACAACTTTATATATTTACTATACAAATGTGTGGTATTGTTGGAGTTTATATAACAAATAACTAACATTGAAGAGAAAAGATGTATCTTTTGCACTTGAAGAGAAAATATGTGTCTTTTGGATTACGAAATTATGTATCTGATCAACACACCATTTTGTTCTCTATATACTGAAGAGAAAACAAGTTCTTCAAACACATTAATTTTTTCTAGAGTTATTCATTCTTCTTTACTTCTAAGAGAGATTGCATTCGGTAAATTCGTCAGAACCAACACTCTTGTGCTACGGTGTTAGTATTAGATTGTTGAATCCTGGTAGTTAAACGCCTAAAAAACTACAGCACCGAGTAGGGGCGAATTATGTTTATAGGACGTAGCGTATCCGCTAGCATCTATTTACAAATCAAGACGTACCAACTCCGCCAATTCAAGATAGTGATTTCGCAAGCCTCAATTTGTAATACAAGTTAGTAGAATTATTTATTTTATTTGATTTCGTTGTAATTATTTTATAATGCAAATAGTATTTGTATTGTTATATTATTTATTTCAAATAAATTTATACATTGTTCTGATTGTTCTCCAACAATCTATAGACAGAATTATGGAACAATCAGTTAATGGCGTCAAACCCCATGTTGAAAAACCAGACAAGTTCAAGGGTATGGATTTTAAACGTTGGCAACAGAAGATATTGTACTATCTAACAACCTTGAACCTTGCTCATATTGTCAAAGAAGACGTACTTGTCACTGAAGGAGATGATATTTCTACAAATCAGTTTAATGCAATTGATGCATGGAAACATAGTGAGTTTTTAAGCAGGAACTATATCCTAAACAGTCTTGATGATACGTTGTATGATGTGTATAGATTATACAAAACAGCAAAAGAACTTTGGGATTCCCTGGAAAATAAATATAAAATTGAAGATGCTGGTTCAAAGAAGTTTATCATTGGAAAATTTTTTAAGTACCAAATAACAGACTCGAAGATTGTTGTGAACCAACTGGAGGAACTTCAGATTATGATCCTAGAACTTGCTGCAGAGGGAATGAAATTGCCACACCAATTTGTAGTCGGGGCTGTCATTGAGAAATTGCCTCCATCTTGGAACGATTTCAAGATTCATCTCAAACATAACGTAGTACAAGAGTGTTGGTTCTGAGAGAAATAATTGAATCCTGGTAGTCAAATGCCTAAGGAACTACAACACCAAGTAGGAGCGAATTTTGTTTATAGGATATAGCGTATCCGCTAGCCTCTAGCTACAAATCAAGACGTACCAACTCCGCTAATTCAAGATAGTGATTTCGCAAGCCTCAACTGCAATACAAGTTAGTATAATTATTTATTTTATTTGATTTCGTCGTAATCAATTTATAATGCAAATAGTATTTGTATTGTTATATTATTTATTTCAAATAAATTTATAGATTGTTATGATCGTTCTCCAACACATTGTTTCTAGGAACCTTCAACTGGAGTACATTGATCTTTACCTTATACATTGGCCAGTGAGTTCGCCGCCAGGGAAATATGAGTTCTCAATTCCAACAGAGGAGCTAATACCCATGGATTTTGAATCTGTATGGAAAGCAATGGAAGAGTGCCAAAGGCTTGGCCTCACCAAATCCATTGGAGTCAGCAATTTCTCTTGCAAAAAGATTGAACAGCTACTGACCACTGCAACAATTATTCCTGCTGTTAATGAAGTTAGTTACTGACCACTTTTTAGTGTTTCGTATTCACTTCGCCAATATGGTCCTGACTGTGAGTTTATAATTAATTGTTATTAGGTGGAGATGAATCCATTGTGGCGTCAAAATAAGCTGAGAGAGTTCTGTAAGGCTAAAGGTATTGTTGTGTCTGGCTACTCACCTTTGGGTGCCAAGGGAACTCCTTGGGGAACCAATAGAGTTATGGAAAACGAGGTGCTGAAACAGATTGCCCAGTCTAAAGGAAAGACTCATGCTCAGGTTCTAACATTTCTTCTTCCTTATTGTCTTTTTTGAAATTTCATAATCAAACAATTCTTCATTAGTTTACATTATTGCAGGTGTGTTTAAGATGGGGATATGAACAAGGCGTTTGTCTAGTGGTGAAGAGCTTTAACGAAGAGAGGATGAAGGAGAATTTGAAAATATTTGATTGGACATTGACTGATGAAGAGACCAAACAGATCAGCCAGATACCACAAAGTAGAGGGTGTGATGGAGAAATTTTTGTCTCTGCAGAAGGACCATTCAAGTCTGTAGATGATCTATGGGATGAAAAGATGTAATCATAAATAATAGCTAAACCAAACATTTATCAGCTCCGCATTCTCCCCTGCTACTATAAGCATTTATGAAGCTCCAAACAGTTCTGACTCCAGATAAGTGTGTTTATCTGATTGTGTGTTATCAGTGTGTACAACTATCTAATTGTATGTTATCAGTGTTTGTCTTACCACCATCTGATCAGTACTTCATTTATGATGTATACAAACAAAAGGGTTACTTCTAGAATGTCTGTGGTTGTATATCTCATGATTTAGAGGTGAAGATAATCAGGGACCCTGGGTGCGTGACAATAATTTTTACAAACCTTCTGAACTCTGATAAACACTAGTTAGTAAAAGGAAAATTTTGTATGTATTTTTTCATCAGAGGCTGCAGAAGTTTTTGTGACATTCTTTACAAAAATTACATTTCGAAACGTCATAGTGGAGTAAAAAATTTGGGTGTAAGCCTGTTTTAACAACAGGCTTTGAACTCAGGTCTTCAGTAATGTAAAACGCAAACTTTGCCATATAATCTTTGAAACCCTTAATTTGTTTTATATTTTTTTCCTAAAAGTTCAATGAATTTCTGAACTCCGATAAACAAGGCTCTAATGGGATTGAACATATCAGCACAATTTACAATTAATCTCCTAAGAGGACACCCACTGAATCACCAAAGGCCTGTCCATGGTGGCTGTACAAATTTGATTGACCTTTCAGATAACACCATTGCATACCTAAGCTTTCATCAACGCCATACATATTGAATGAGAACTACTACAAGGAAAAAAACAAAAAAGATGAATAGTATTTACTATATTTAGATGGATCTATAATCTTACACAAACAGATACTGACTCTTCGAAAGGTATTTACAAAGAGATATATTTGTGACAAACAACAGAATGTTTTATATATAGGAAGATGAAGAAGAAGCTAACACAGTTGTAACATTTAATCTAAACTAGAGCTCAGAGAGAAAAGGGTGTTGTACCGGAGGTAACATTGAACTCTGGTAAAAAAATGCCTCTCGTAGGCTTTGGAAAAGCAGTGTATCCAATTTGAAGAATCAGACGCCATAAAGCAGGCAATACTATGTGGAATGAAAAATGGCTACAGACACTTTCGCACCGCTTCCATGTACCTGATAGAGAAGTCACTTGGTGAAGCTATAGCCGGAGCACTTCAACTTGGCCTAATTATACCCTGAGCTGAACTCTTTATTACCTCCAAGTTATGGTGCAGTGATGCTCATCGTGATCATGTTCTCCCGACCCTTAAGAAGACTCTCCAGTAATTCCTCCTCAAATTTCTCTATTTCTCAAATGAATCTTATCATATATTTGCTTAAACCTACAAATCAACCAATCTTACATTCTTCATTAAGTTCATGATACTGGGTTGGAAATTTTCACTCTATATGCATATTGTTATTTAGGAATCTTCAGCTGGAATACCTTGATCTTTACCTTATACATTGGCCAGTGAGCTTGATGACAAGGAAGTATTAGTTCTCAGTACCAAAAGCAGAGCCCCGTGAACTTTGAATCTGCGTGGAGTGAAATGGAAGAGTGCCAAAGGCTTGACCTCACAAAGTCCATTGGAGTCAGCAATTTTTCTTCCAAGAAAGTTGAACAGCTACTGACCACCATAACAATTATTTCCGCCGTTAATGAAGTTAGTTACTTACCAACGTTTCAGTGTTTCTTCTTCGTTGATTGTCAATATAGTCCTGATGTTTATGAATTTTTATAAGGTGGAGATGAATCCAATGTGGCACCAAAATAAGCTGAGAGAGATCTACAAGGACAAAGGTATTATTACAGCCGCTTGCTCGCCTTTAGGTGGCAAGGGAAATCGAACAAATAAAGTTATGGACAGTGAGGTACTAAAAGAGATCGCCAAGTCCAGTCGAAAGCCCAACGGGGTACTAACTTAGGTGGTAGACTTGTGGCGGGGTTTGAACCCCAACAAAGGTGTTTCATGGTTCTGGGATCCAATAAAAACCCTGCTCGCCTTTCAAAAAAAAAAAGTCCAGTCGAAAGACTCATGCTCAGGTTCAAACTTTATATCTGCTTTTATTTTGTTTATTCTTCTTCAAATTGCATAATCAGAAAATCATGCAATAGTTGACGCCGATGCAGGATTGACTAAGATGGGCATACGAGCAAGGCGTTTGTCTGATGGCAAAGAGCTTTAACAAACAGAGAATGAAGGAGAATTTGGAAATATTTCATTGGTCTTTGACTGCGGAAGAGACCAGACAAATCAGCCTGTTACCACAACGTAGAAGGCTCCATGGAGAAATCTCTCTGCTGAAGGACCCTTCTGTCATGAATCAACCAATTCTCCCAAAAGCCCGAGCTGTCCAGGAGGGGAAAGTTAATTACATGACCTAGGATCGTGACATTGCCCCACGCTTCCAAAGTCGACGTCCTCGTCGGCCTACTCTATCGACACTGGCCGGATGGTAGCTCTTCTCCTTTTTTCTCTTTGAGGTAGCTCCACTCACCTACTGGGGCTCCACAGGCCTCTTTCAGAGTATGCACAGCGGACACTGGGCCCCTCTCTGGCCCTACTCATCCAGATATTGTCCTCTTTGGCCTATTGGGCAGCATTCCACACCTCCCTCACCTCAAGGATTTGTTGCTTTGAGGTAGCTCCACTCACCTACCAGTATTCAACAACTTAGCACTATGCTCATACATAATTCTAAATTATTTTAATCCAGCCTATAGGTCGCCCCTGCCAGGAATCGAACCTTGGATGTGGGGTTTGGCTCTGATACCAAATGTCATGAACCAACCAATTCTCCCAAAAGCCCGAGCTGTCCAGGAGGGGAAAGTTAATTACATGACCTAGGATCGTGACACCTTCCTGTCTTTAGAGGACCTATGGGATGAAGAGACATAGTAAAAAATAACTAAACGAAACGTTTATCTGCCCTGCCATCTCCTCTGCATTCTATAAGGCCCATATTCGTGCAACTCTAGTGAAGTATGAAGTGTACACTATCCAACAGTGTCTCATCAGTGTTTGTTTAGTCTTACCTTTTGTGGTTGATTGAGTAACCAAATTCATCATAGTAACAAAAGTTTTTCTTAATGTGAATAAGGGAGTTAAGTTCTATACCTGGGGACATCAAAACTTGTTGCAGAGATACTGCCCAGAATACTAGGGTTTTTTTTTTCCCCTTTTAAACTACGCTTGGGCACAGATAATCTCAATTCTTAACAAGCATGCACGCCGGTTGTTTTATTCCTTGGGCATAATAAGAGTAATCACAAATTATTAAGATATGGTCCACATTTGCCTTTTCCACAATTAAAGCAAAAGGCAACACTTCAATGGCTAGATCTGAGCCAATGTATCACAGTAAACCACAATCAATAAGGATGCAACTGGAAATCATAGTTGAAGTTATAATTAAATATTTTGAAAGTACTGTTGCAGTTACTTTGCAACATCAAGCAATGAAACCCAACTTGATCAATATTCTGATGAATTATGCAGATGGCTAGAGAAATAAATAGTTGACATGATAAGTCATATACATTTACGAGTTATTATTCATCTAATGAGATTAATTTGGTGGATATTGGCATTACAATCTGATCAATACTTAAGCATACTGTTACGAGAAGGTAAGTTTTGATAGAGTATCTGTAGTGGCAAATCTCATGAGTTAAACGACATTAAGGATGAGATATTTAGTGAAGGTGGGTGTCTAACAATAACTTTTACAAAACTTGATATGTAACTGAAAATTTTGGATTGACTATTTGGCTAACGCCATACCACTTTGGAAAAGGATGACTGAATTATGATATTTGGATGAATACAACAGCCATGACCTTTAACAAGTTAATTGGAAAAAGACATGTTTCTTAGTACATATCTGTTCCATTCAGGTTTTTAAATCTTATAAAGTGTGCCATGTAGGGTAAGCTATCATTTCTTTTATGATTTTATCTCTTCTCCATTAAAACAAGAGTCTTCAGCATTATTTTCATGAATGTGACATCAACCATGACAAAAGAAACAACAAAATATCTTTATATATAAAGAAGAACAAGAACAAAACTAAGACAATTTTAACAATCATAAGCTAGAGCACAGAAGAGATGGGTGTTGTGCATGTGCATTACACCAAATTGGCACTTTTGTAACAACTCTCAAAATAGTATCACTTTTGAGATGTTACAATCCACCAAACAATTTCAAATCAAAACTAAATTTAGTCAAAAAAATGAAAAACAGTAACACAAAATAAATGATACAATAAGTTGGATCACCATGAATAGTATCACTTTTATAACCATACTCTTCATGGTGATACTATTATTGTATCATTTTGTTTGTGAAAATGTGTAAAGTTATTAGGTAAATTGTTACACTTCAAAAGTGATACTGTTTTGGGGGTTGTTACAAAAATGTCAATATGGTGTAGTGGTGGTAACCTTAAACTCTGATCATGACTCATGAGATGTCTCTTGTAGGCTTCGGAGCAGCAGTGCCTGCCTTCAAGGGATCAGACGCCATAAAGCAAACAATGCTATGTGGAATCAAGAATGGTTACAGACTCTTTGACACTGCTTCTGTATGCCAAACAGCGAAGTCGCTTGGTGAAGTTATACTGGAAGTGCTTCACCTTGGCCTTGTAAAAAATCGAGATGAACACTGCATTACCTCCAAGTTATGGTGTGGTGATTTTCAACAAGATTGTGTTCCCCCTGACCTTAAGGAGACTCCCAAGTAATTCCTCCATTAAACTTCATTTCTATCAAATGAACCCAGTACTAAGGCATTTGCCAATCAATCATATAGCTAGAGCACTCTGTTATGTGGAAAGTTTGTATGATTGGTAGGGAGTAAAGTACAAGCATACCCATCATTGTGCATTGAAATATTCTCATTCAACTTGCGTATACTTTTATAGGAATCTTCAGTTGGATTACCTCGATCTTTACCTTATACATTGGCTGCTGAGTGCAAAGCCGGGGAAGCATGAGTACCCAACACCAAAGGACGAGCTTCTTCCTATGGACTATGAATCCGTATGGGGGAAAATGGAAGAATGCCAGAGGCTTTGGCCTCTCTAAGTCCATTGGAGTGAGCAATTTCTCTAGCAAGAAGCTTGTACAGCTACTCCAAACTGCAAAGATTATTCCTGCAATTAATGAAGTTAGCTTATGATCAAATTTTTTTCATTGTTTTTTCTTCGCAGTTCAAGTACTGACTCAATATGCGGTCTCATTTTCATAAGGTGGAAGTGGAAGTGAACCCTGTTTGGCATCAAAGTAAGCTAAAAAAGTTCTGTAAGGCCAAAGGTATTGTCGTGACTGGTTACTCTCCTTTAGGTGCCAAAGGAACAACTTGGGGAACTAATAATGCTATGGACAGTGAGGTCCTGAAGGGGATTGCTAAGGCTAGAGGAAAGACCCATGCTCAGATTCTAACATTGTTTTTTTTTTTTCCTTTTTTTTTTAAAAATTCCTCCAAACGCACAATGAAACAAATGTTAATTAATTGATGTTGTAGGTTTGTCTGAGATGGATATATGAGCAAGGAGTTGGCCAGGTGGCAAAGAGCTTTAACAAAGAGAGAATGAAGGAGAAGTTGGAGATATTTGATTGGGAATTGACTGAAGAAGAGTCCAAACAGATCAGCCAGTTACCACAATGTAAAGGCAAAAATGAAGAAACTTTCTCTCGGCTGAAGGGCCTTTCAAGACTTTAGAGGAGATAGGATGAAGAGATAGCAGCTTGATCTGAACCAAGCATTTCTCTGCTCTGCAGTCTCCTCTGCTACTATAAAGTATAAACATTTGTGATACTTGAGAACCTGCAACTCTAGATGAATATGAAGTTTATAATAAGTTAATAACCATCTAATATTGTCCAACGAGTGTAAGACGCTGCTATCATAAATTCTACACAAACCCTCTGTAAAATGTGTGTTTCTGAATCACAAAAAACAAATAATTTTTATGCACTTCCAAGGTTCTAACTTCTATGCTTGAAATATAGAAATCTCATTTCAAATCAAATAGAAATACATTTCAAAAGAATGCCCACATCTTGCTACGATTTAAAAGACCATAGTGAAAAATAAAAGCTTTCTCACTAGTAATGAATTGTACATTTTTTCTTTCACTGGAAATAAATCCCCCTATACGATGTATTTTTGGTCTGTACACTTGTATCTAGTAACTCAAAGAGTGGTTAGAAATCAGGAAAGTTGAATTTACTGCTTTTCACAGGCTTCAAGGTACCATGTCTTCAACGCCTCAGTGTAATGACCAAAAAGATCTTTCAAAACTGCAGAAAACAAGAAAATTCCATCTTATTCTATAGGACCCGAAGTAACCAAAGAATCAATCTATATACAAGTATACATGTCTACAATAGTAGTAAACCAATCAAGAAGAATGTACTAATAGAATGAATGAAGTATAAAAGGGCACCTTCGTTTTGATATTGAGGCCGGCAAGTGTGCGCAAGACTTTCCAAGTCCTCAAGCTTCACATTGTTTTTCTTGGTGGTACTGGTTGTGCACAAATTAACTGGAGCAAAAGGGCCAAAAACAATATCCTTGGAACTTTCCACCAACTTCGGCATCTTCTCGTGACCAATCTCATCTGTTAAGTCTTGAAATTTCATTTGGATGTTTGTTTCCATCTTCACTTTCTGGTTTGATTCATCCTTAGTTGAACTTGTTATCTTATTTCTCTTGTGAATGGTGTTTGTAATATCAGTTCCCAAAACCCTTTTCTTCGAACGTAAGTGCAATCTTTCATTGATCCCCAACCATCTAAAAGCAGGTTTCCTACTCATAAAATCACGAGTCTGCAGTCAATAAAAAACTCAGAACTGTGAGAGGTTGTTACACACCTTTTTTTGGGGAAAGTTCAATTGGAGTTTCTTACCTTTTCTATAAGATTAATAGATGACAACACATTTGCAATGTCATACAATCTTCTAATTTTTGCTGCAGCATTATCCACAGAAAAACCATCAGTCCTTGAGTTGACAGAGTTCATTTTTTAACTGAAATTAATAGCACGTGATATAAAGGAACATATAAAGTCAATTACTTCGCATATTTGATTCATTGGGGGTGTCACCGAGCAATGTCTTTGCAGCTTCATCCAGTAGGATCAGCTCATCCTGAAAAGAGAGATGGATATTTTAAAATGGATGTTATTAAGTTGCAATGGTTATCATAGTTAGTGCATGTGTTCCTGGTTGAAGTTCTCGTCACAGAAATCTTTAGGTGGTCCAACAGTGAAAACTTACACCCTGATGATGTATTTCTGTGTTGAATCCCAAGTCTTAAGTGAAACTAAAAACTATACAAGAACAAAACAAATTCAAAACCTAAGTAACTTACTGGAGCACTTAGAAACAGCTGGACAAAGTTCTCAGTAAGAAGTCCCAATGAACTCTCTCTTTTGTTATCTGCAAAACCTAGCATCAATGAGTTTGTAGCAACACATGTTCATGAACTTCATGCTTAACCTTTGCCTAAAAAAACGAAGGCAACAAAATGAAATGGGAGGAAACATATCCAAACTCCAAAACCATATGTTTCCCTATCCACCAAATCCGTTTTCCTTTGTTAATAGATAATGGGTTATGTATCATCTCAGTGTGAAGGAACAGGGCAGAGCACTAATCGATAGAAAGAACTGAAAGTAAACCCATTTTGATTAACTGAATCAACAAGTGAAAATCCATTATATTGCCAACACAATGAATGATGAACATATTTCGCCTTCAAAATTATTACACTTAAACCTCCAGAATGGGGGAACAAGATAAAAAATCATGATAGGCAAAAATAAAAGTGACAACCCTCCAGAATAGGAACAACTGTGATTAACATCTTTCACAATAAAAAGCAAAAATCATAGACATGAAACTCATGTTGATAGTAGAAAACCAAACACAAACCAGAAAATACATTAATTCAGCAAACTTACCACTCAATGCAGATAAAGTTGATACCTAGATTGTCACAAGCTAAGCTAAGCTAATAACATGACATACAAAATCTTCAGACTACTAAATTACCAAATAAAATAACAGAAGTTACAAACTTTAAAAATAGCATGATGCATCTCAGATCAATTAGTTTTTTAGTGCACCATCGAATTCCCATGAAGAAAAATACAAACAGATCCTTCAAGTATTGGGAAAGTGTCTAGGGTGCAAGCTTAAGGAAAGTTAGAGAGTAGAGAAATAGCACACCCTATTTGGACAGGATGACATTAGACCTGTCAAAAAAGCCTATTTAGTTTGAGGAAAATGTCTATCAAAATAACAGGAAATTACCAAGTTTTGATGAACCAAGTTGTAAATGGGACGAGCAAGTGCTTGATTTGTCTTTCCAACCAACAGAATCTATATCTGAGATTGTATCTTCAGTGTCCTCTGAAGCCTGTTGTAGCATAAGTGATTCACCTACTTTTGCATTGATACTAACAAGGTAACTAAATCTGCTTCCTGTGAAAGCTTTGTCCTACTCAACAATCGGAACATAATTTAAGGCAAAAAAAATTCCTTACACCCAGACTTGGATTCTTAAAAATCTGAATGAATAAAGAAACTAGTTACCTTAAGACGACACAAAGCCTTGGGGATTCCATCAAAACCTATAAAGTAATATTCATCCTTTCCTTTCCTTGCAACAATCTACAAGGATCAGAAGACCTAAACAGCTAAGATTTTCTCTGTTTCAACCAAAAAGAAAAAATGAGTAAAGCCCAAAAAGAAAGAACGAATCAATCTCACCCCAACGATCTCAAGTATATTAACGATATCGTAAATCCTTCGCCGCTCAACCCCTGTAATCAGAACAAGAATTAAAGCTTAAAAGCCCAATGGGGTAAAGGGGGTTCTTAACAAACATCATGGATTAAAGCTAAAACCCAAAATGGGGTAAGGGTTTCTTGGATTAAAGGTGAAATGAATGACCAAATACCTAATCGTTTTGAAGCATCACCTAATCCTACTACTTTGACATCGTCTCGATTGTAAATATCCAAGAAACTGGTTTCAGAAAACAAATGTATCAAGAAACTAATAAAGAGAAATAGGAAAAACAAACATTAAGAGAGAAGATGAGATTACTTAATGCATAAGAGGGCGAGAGATTTGTCCTTCCTGTGGTATGAATGTTTCCGAAACACCATTGTATGGATCATTGAATCCGTCACTGTCGACGATAATGATGTCGAAGAAGGGTTCTTCTTGATTGATCCCTCCATCTGTTTCTCTTTCTGAATCACCCAGAGAGGTTTGGCTTTCTGCTTTCTGCTTTCTGCTTTCTGCTTTCTGCTATTGGTTCTGTAAAGAGAGAGGGTTTGAGAAGCCGTTAAAGAGGGAGGAGGGTTAAGGATTTCTGGCGGGTTTGAAATTTGAAAAGTGGGTTTAGTTGCCAGAATTTGAAACTTTGGTCACGCAGAGCGGGGATTAAAACGAAAATGACTGGAGACGTCCTCGATGAACGCTTAAAACCTAATGCTTTTGAGGGGTGTCTGGTAATTTGAGTTTTGAGTATCAAGTGGGAACATGGGGTCCGGAAGTCATTAATCAGAATCTACCCTGTTATTGCATCACATTTAGGGTTATTTACCTTATAGCCCTCATTAATTCAGCTGTAACCCTAAATGAGTGCTACTAATTGTGTAAACTCCGTCTAACCCCTATTTTAGCCCTTGACCATTAAGTCAATTGGATTGACTAGCAGAATACAAATTCTTGAAATACCCATATGTGCCAAGCACGGGATGGGTACCAAATAGGAAATTATGGTGGTTTACCACCTCTGCTGCTGATTGGAAACTTCAAGTTATTCTCCATCGTCAATGGTTCAGCTAAGGAATGAAATTTCACCGATAATTTCATTTTTTTTTATTCCGAAAAGAAAAATGGCGAAATGTAATTTTACATTTTTTGAGGTTTTTTTTTTATTTTGGTGTTTTTCGCAAATTTTGATTTTTTGTATTAAAAAAAAAAAAAAAAAAAAACCAACTACCAAAAGTTACATGTTTTCAAGGGGTTTTTTTTTCGTAAATTTTGAGGTTTTTTTAATTATCATTTCTTCTAATTATCTATTGATTTTCTAATTATCATCTCTTCTAATTGTACACTGATTTTCGAAACCATCTCTTCTAGATATCACTTTTCTTTCATTTATTGATAATTAGGCTTCATTTAATGTATTTAATAGATATATTTACTTGCATTTTTTTTATATTTCCTATACCCTCGAAATTCATTATATATATTTCATGTAACCTCGAAATTTTTACATTTTTTCTTTACACACCGAAATATTTCTTAAAATTAAAAGACCAAAATTAACTCGAAAAAAGAAATAGAACTTCTTCAATCTGGAAATATAAACAACATTCTTCTTTAACGACTTCAATCCCACTTATTTGTTTACTAATTATTGTTATTAATCTTAATATTGTAATTTTATAACCGAAATAGATGTCAATTTGATATAAAGTTTGGAACTATTATTCCAACAATAAAAAAAAAACATAATAACTAATAATACACTTTATTTTAAATGTGTTTTATTGAATTGTGGACATTTATATTTATGGAGGAAATCCCCATCATACCCATTTAAAAAACATGATTCACTCCACTGTTAGTTTCGTTCACCACAAGTAAGGAAGCAGTGGCGTCCAGTTGGGTTGAACTGGAATTTGAGTTAATAGGTGTGACTGGAAAACCCTGCTATTGTTGAGAATTTTATGAATGCATAGCTTATCTAAAATTGCGAATAAGAGAAAGAAAATAATAATAATAATAAAATCCTAGAAACGGTAAAAAGAAAAGATAAAAAAATTAAATTTTGAAATTAATTACATTTAGAGCTATTGACTCCTCGTTAATATGCATATAAAGAAAAATCCTCGCTCACCCAATTATATTGCATTATTTAACAATTGATAAAAGTAAGCATTTTGGTCAATAATGATACTATGTTGTCAGTGATAGTTAATTTTTTTTTCTCATATAACTAAAATAAGATACCACATTGTTATATCCTTGTGATAATAAAAGGAATTGTTATTTTTAATTTGAGTATTCGATAATAAAATAAATTTGTATTCTTAATTTGGATATTTTGGTCGCATTTGAATAAAATGTTCTGCTCATATTTTCTGATATAAAGTTTAAACAAATTTTTATGGTCTTTGAACCATACTCGTACCGTCATGAATCCATTTGGGATGAGGTATATCTCGTCCCAAAGGTAAAGCAATGGGATGGGATCAGGATGAAGTCCATCTCGTCTCGTCTCGTGCCCACCCTTATTTTCATGTAGTAATTGTGGGGCACCCATTTGTGAATTCAAATCCCCGACTTTGAACTCATTTCAAGATCAAACATTAGCTTAACAATAATGAGGGTGTGTTTGGTTTAGTCACGTCACTGCACATTTCTAAGTAATAATTAGGTCAAATGTAGGGGATTCATCTATCTAAATTTTAGAGTTTTGATCAATGGTAGGATTGACTCGCATGCCCTAAAGAATTTGTAGGGTTGAAAATCGAACTGACAGTTCGGTTTTTCACCTAAATCATGAATCGAACTAACTTTGATCGGTTTTAAATTTTTCAAACCAAAACCGAACCGATTATAATTTATGCAAACCATAATCGAAGACTAAAATCGAACTAAAACCGAAATGACTTACAATTTTAAACATATTATATTATTTTTATATAAAATACTTATTATTTATTATATGTATTCGGTCGGTTCGGTTTTGTCGGTTAAAATCACATAGAAACCGAAAACCAAATCGACCAGTTCGGTTTTGAATTTTTTTAAAATCGAACCAAATTAATCGGTTTGGTCAAATATTTTGTTCAACCCTAAGAATTTGATTTTCATAATCATTGATTGAGAACCATATATACAGACTTATTGAAAAGTCTACATTGCACTGTGTACAACAACCACACTTTTCATACCACACTGTGTACAACAACCATTTAATTGTGTACAACACCTTCAAACTACACTGTGTACAACAACCACACTTTTAGACTGCACTATTTACAACAACCACACTTTCAGACTACTATTAAATTCAATTTTTTTAAAATTTAGCAGGTTTTAAATAAATCCCATAACCATTTAATGCTTTGACGTGGTTTGGACCTTGAATCAGTGATACCATTCGTTACAAGTTTGCCAACTAAGCTAGTACATCGTTGGCCCTGAATTCAAATTTGCTCTAGTTGGTTGTGTGTTTGGTTGATTTAGTCCTTTAGCTAGGTTTTTTAAACCCTTAGCCCTTAAGTTTGTTCCCACCTAAACTTAGCGAACTCTTCTCAAATTTGGTCTTCTTAGTCTTATTTGTGAAAGAACTTGATCATCTTGATATTCTAAGACTGTAGTTTGCATAACGTTCATCCAACTTCATAATACCTAAAATCACCTTATCTTAACCAAGGATTGTGATTTTGCGAAATTATATGAAATTTCGCCAAAATTTTGTTCTTTTGAAATTCCGAAAAGAAAAAGGGCTCAAGAAAAAATTACATTTTTAAGGGGTTTTTCGAAAAATTTCAGAGTTTTTTTGTAAATTTCATAAAAATACAAAAACTAGCTACTAAAATTTACACTTTTTTCGAAAATTTTCAGATTTTTTTAGAAATTTTTTTATTTTATTTTTGTAAATTTTGAGTTATTTCTTCTAATTATTATTTATTAATTATTGAAACCACCTCCTAATTATCGCTTATTCTATTTGTATATTGATTTTTTAAACTACCCATTGATTTTCTAATTATATGTATTTTTCTTTCATTTAATGTTTTAATACATTTGTTTACTTGCATATTATTTTTTCACAAATTTAATATACCCTCGAAATTCACTATAAATTTCATGTATCTTCGAAAATTTTATGTTATTTCTTTACATTTCTTAAAATCAGGAAACCGAGGTTAACTCGAAAAACGAAATCACAATCATTGCCTTGATCATATCTTTGAGGGTCTTTTACCTGAAGAACATACTAAAACACAAAATTATTCAAAAGACGACATTTGTCAAGTAATTTAATGACTTATCAAAATAATATTAACTAGTAAAAATAATTAACTCAGTAAAAAGTGCACTTTCATGCCCTAATCAATTGTCTAAAAGGTAGTAACCGTGATTAAATGTGTTACTACAAGTCAATCCGACCCAACACGGCTCAAAGATGCATTAGGTTTAAGTTCAATGTTTTTGACACGATTACTAAATGGAGCGAGATTGGGTTAGACAAACTTACACGGGATTCTACTTCGACACTATTATGACACGGAACAGTACGACACGACCCGTCCAGGCACAACACGACCCGTTGCCATCCACTAGTACTGGCCCATTTGATTTTGAACTTGGAAGTTCCAAATTCCAAGCTAGAGGCGCCACTCTAAATCTGTAAGAGAGAGAGAGGACTGAGGAAGAGGCAAACTAGTGCTCTGTTCAATGGGATCGAAAGAGAAAGAGAGTTACAGAGACGAACTGAGAACTGCAGTCCGTCAGCTCAGCGATCGATGCCTCTATTCTGCTTCCAAATGGTACAAATCCTAATCCCCAATCTCTAAACCCTAAACACCCAAATGCTTTTCACTTCAATTTCTTCAATGGGTTCTTCTTGTTTGCAGGGCAGCAGAACAGCTAGTTGGACTCGGAATCGAAGAAGACCCATCCAAGTTCACGCCTGCAAACCCCAGATTCCAACGTGGGAGTTCTTCAATCAGTCATCCAAACCCCAGACTCCTTACTAATGAAACCCCTTTGACACCCATTGCTGGGGTTTCGTTTGTCACCACACCCATTCATGAGGATGACGATAAAAATGTCGATGCTGACTGTTATATGCTTTCCAAGTCGTATTTCAATTGCAAGGAGTATCGAAGAGCTTGTCATGCCCTTCGCGATCAATCGGGCAAGAAAGCTGTCTTCTTGCGCTGTTATTCTCTTTATTTGGTGAGTTTTCAGCCTCAAAATTACCTCATTTTGGTTAAATAACGCATCTCATTACATAATTGCTTTCATTATTTGTTATGCAGAATATCGGTATATTCTGAAATTAAAAAATAATTATTTGAATCGAAGTGTATTTCTTGTTACTTGGTATAGAATACAGGTTTATTGAATTACAATAACAGAACAATAGGTTTAACAAAACGTTTGGTTTATTTGGTACGATGTTTCAACCTAACAAACATCGAGGTGCATATGAAAAGATAACTTAGAAGGAATGAAAAGCAATGGGGGGCATGCTACTGGGTTCGAGATTGGAGCATTTGATAACGGCATTTGATGTATATTATGCATAAATAGTTATGTCTACTGTGTGTTCTAGGGGAAAGGAATCAAAATACTGATTTAATTTCTTATAAATGATGAATTAATATTAAAGCACACGACACCAGATGGGTGTCGTTTTAGCATCAGCCTAGCACATAGTTAAGTAAGCATGCTTACCCTGCCAAGCTACGTGAAACAAATCCTGGAAATCGGTAGAAACATTGTTGCTAACTTCCTAAAACGAGAAGAAAAATAGACTGACAAATAAATTTTTTAGTAATATCAATATGACTCTCGAAGTCACGTCATAACAATACCAAACTAAATACGACAAATAGTGGGGTCCTGAGTTAAGCCTTGGCTAAAGCTTGGAAATCTTAAAGCCATGAAGCTTTTCAAATCCTCCTAGCTATTGTTATACCCTTATACTGCGACAATTCTTGCTAAGAAGAACACCCAAGTTGTTGGAATTCCACCGTCCTACAAGACATCCTTGTAGAATGCTCAAGGCTGCAAGAGCAACCTTTAATTTGTTATGAGCCCAAATGATAGATGATAAGTTCTTGTGAATAACCACGCTTGCTAAAGAGAAATATTAAACTTGAAGACCACACAAAATCAACACCTAAGAAAATAAAGTCATAATGTGGATATTCACAAACCATAAGACTGAATAACGTAGGTGCTTGTGCCTATGATGGGAAGTGGGAATGGGTTTCAATGAAGCTATCAAAGGAGATAATCTGTCAGATGGTGATATGGAAGAACATGATGTGTGCCTCTCTCAATGGTTCTTGGTTTTGACTTTTGAGCTTGAAGACGAGAAGAAGGTGGGGATTGAGAATATTGAGGTCAGCAATTTGATTGATGAGGAATGAGACATGTCAGGTCTCCATTTGCTGTTCTTATGGCATGTTTATATATGCTCATGGTTGTGTGAAAGCTCAACCATTTTTTAATTATTAATGAATTAGTACTTGAAGTTACTTACCAGTTACCACCCCATTGTCTTATATACTACCCCAAATATCGTACTATATTTTTCTAACAAAAATGGATTATTTTATGGATCCACTTGTACTTGTAAACCTATGCATATGCATTTGTTAACAGTGTCGGTTGACATTTTTTTTTAGCATTTGGTATCATTTTATGATATCTGGTTATTGCAAAAATTTACGGAATGTTCGTGTCATCTTTAATAAAGTTTTGCATTCTAATGCCAATGTTGGAACATCAAGAATCTCATACACTTTATCCAAAAAAAAAATTTGCACTTTGCTGAGCGATCGCAACATATCGGGATGCCACCAACCAAGAGATGCTCCCAGGAGAGGCAAAGTGTCACGAAATTACTTTGAGAGAGCCAACATACCCATTTCAAAATTTCAATAGCCACTACCATTAATCACCATATTGTTACAACCAGTTGCAAAACCATGATTTTCATGGGGGGGAGACATGATAAATCCTAATTACTTTGTATAAAGTATATATTATAAAAATTATTTGGAGATGAGTTTTTTATTTTTAAATTGGGTTTCTGACCCATTTTCACACACACACACACACACACACATATATATATATATATTAATTTCTTCCCTTGTGTAACTGCCCCATAAAATACCAAAACATGCCTCAAATCTGAAATGGATAGAGTTTAACAAAGAAAAAAATGTACAACACCGGTTATGCCTTTATTCATTAAAGAACCTTAGACTTTGATGCGACATTATTAATTCCAAACTAGATAGTGCTAATCTTACACTGAATCTCGAGATAACTTTGAGATTGTTGAACCGAAACTCAAGGACATGTTACATGATTTCTAAAAAAAAAGCATATTGAATTATGATGTTGAATAATGATAATGTATTCTAGTTGACCATTTAAATTTTCAATAGCCACTACCATTAATCACCATGTTTGGGGGGGAGGGATAACCAAATGAGTAAATTGAGTGGGGCCATCTATAATATGGATAAGTTGTGAAGGAATTTGAAAGTTTAAGGGGGGAAACTGCCCCTAGGTACTATGTGGCTCCGCAACTGGTTACAACTACCACTTCAACCTCTGCACTACTAGCACCATGTCATAACCACCATTACCACCTTGACCACCACTGCCATCACCATCACTACCATGCCACAATCACAACCTCAACTGCAATGCCACCATATCCACCAACTTCATAGCCATAACCATCACCATCATCACAATTTTTACAACTACCACAACCACTAGCATAACCGCCACCCCTTTCATCTTGTCGCCAGTCGCCACCACCACTTTCACAACGTCACTACGACAATCTTCACAGCCACAACCACCATCGTCGCTATCACCACAACCACCATAGCATCACCACCAACACCTTCACAACCGCTAGCATGACTACCATTATTATGCCACAACACTGTCACCACCATCCACATCCACTGCTAAGAACATTGTACCACATATAGATAAACCAAGTATTCGCTAAACCTTGCATTTTTTTTTTTAAATTTTTGCTAAGCTTTCAAGCATTGCAAATTGCAAATAAATGCATTATTCTCATTAGTTATTATCAAGCACAACCTAAATTGCGTTGTACGTGCGTCCAGAATTGACCGAACTATGAAAATCCTACACCACAAAAGAAGTAATAGACCCTTTTTGTAAAATCTCATTTATTTTCTTATTTCGATACGTTGGTTATTTAAACTGAAGTAATATTATTTAGTCGAGTTGTTTTTTTGTCCAAAGTTTGTTTATGATGTAATTGGGTTTCTTTTGTGAATAATATTTCTTAGTTATATTGTAAAATGACCTATTTAGTTACAATCCAATTAGGACATTGTTTCCTATTAGGTTTAGGGTTTGCTTTTTATAAATATGAGCGTAGCTAGTTCATTGTAATTAGTTGATTGATTGAAATAATATTTTGATTTATTAGTTATATCCCTTTATTTTATCATTGTTATTTCAAAATTTTTCGTTTATTTCAATTATTGTTCAGTTTATTTCGATTATTGTTCTTTATTCTATCAATTGGTATCAGAGCCGAACGATTCTTATTGTTTTGTTTGATTTGAAAAAAAAGTTTGAAGGAAGAAGATCAAAGATCAGAGATCAGTGAAGAATCAAAAAAATGAGAAGAGGAATAGAGAAGAACAAAAACGAAGCCACCACGCAACCTCCATCCACTCAAAACAACCTTAGTCAATTGTCGCCGACTCCGACCCCATTGTCACCATCACAAGTTCCTCCTCACTACCACCGCCATAGTCTAGCCGAACAATACAATAAGAAGTCGCCACTGTCGCCCTTGCCATAACCGGATTCCAGCCCCCCAACACCAACTTTGCCGTTCTCAGATCTGTTTCAGAACTGTGGAAATCATCAGAGCATCTCGTTGCAGCTTTGCATTAGTCTATCAGAGGTCGTTGTAAACCACATCTGTCAGAGACCCACCATGCAGCTTTGATTCATTGCCAAGCTTCTCGCCGACCAATCAGAGCCTTGCCCTCTAATCGTCTGAGATCGCATTCACTGTCGCAGGCGGCCTGACCACCCCCTCCCATCCCACTCATAGCCCAAGTCAAATAACCCCTCAATCTGTTTCTGTGTTGAGGAAGAAAGATTACTTTTTAAAAAGGTCTCTAGTTCAGTTTTTATTTATTTATTTATAATCCTTTATTTTACTTCAGTCCTTGTCAGTTTTTTATTTAAGTCCCTTGCCCCCCTTAGCTATTTACACCACTAGTTCCTTTGAGTGCACCATTGTGAGAATTAAAAAAAATGAGTGAATCATATTATGACCGTTTCCATACCCCTATTATTCCTACAAGCACCCATCTTATTCCCTGCCCCCATACCAATACCAATATATCCCAAGTCCAGTCTATTCCCTCATGCTGTCTTATAGCGATTATCTTCCAATGTACTATTTTCCACCACGAATCACTTATATCCTCTCTTACACCCTATACCACCCCCTATTCCAGTTACCAAGGATGCATGGACACGGACACGCGCGTCGTGTTGGATAGGGACACGACACACCGACTCAACAATTTTCGAAAAACTAGGACTCGAGGACACGTCATACTATTTTTTAATAAATCATATAAATATAATAATAATCCAATAAAGTGCCTTCCTAGAGTGTATTGAAGAAGATGAACTTTGTTGCAAGAAAAAACAAAATAGAGAAAAAGTATAGTAGAAAAAAAGTAGAGGAGAGAAAAAGCAAATGAGAGAAGAATCATAGAATACCTATATGTTTTAGTGGCTTTTGCCCTATTTATTTTAAATCGCATTTGAAAGTCATTCACTTTAGATGGATCAACAACCATTAAATTAGGTGATTATTTGCAAACATCTAAAAGTAAAAAATAAAACAAAGTTGATTTTCGAGTATTAATTGTGTCTTGACCAAGTTTCGGGTGTATTGGAGGTGTGTCCGACACGTTGACCACATTGACTGTGTGTCTGACACCTGCTGACACATTGACCAAGTGTCTGACGCGTGTCAAACGAGTGTCGAGCGAGTATCGTATCGAATACGTGTCAGACACGGATACGACAAGTTTTTCAAAGAGTCTGTGCTTCATTGCCAGTTACCAATGACTGCAACCACTACCACCTGAACCAGTTTGCCCAACACCGTCACACCCACCCCCATTTGCCAGTGATATACATCCTACTACCACTTTCACCGTGATGCAGGATGAGATATGCTTGGATACGTCCTGTAAGATTGTAGAAATGTACCGAGAACTGCGCAAGATAGCTAACGACAAGATTCAAGAGCTTCAGGGACTATTGGATGCAGATGGCCTTGCCCAGATGCGCGAGGATCAGGACGAGCCCTATTGTTTGTCAGTCCATCCCACTTTTTAAGGAAGTTAAGGGCATTGTCACACATACTCAATTTTCAACTTGTAAACCATTTTTGTGTGACTTCTTTCTCATTTTTGAGCAACCAGAAGATGTTTCTACAGCGGCAAACACGGTCAGTAATGATGATTATGTCGATCCTTATTGGGACATTTTTGTGACACGAGCTTATACATAGGTGTCTTCTTAGGTTTCTTGCAGTTTTTTTATTCTTTGAGTCACCTTGGTTTCTTTTTTAGTTGGTTCCTCGGTTTTTAGTCAGTGTGTATCGTGACAAGTTTCGAAATCGACTCTTGCTAGTGCACTTCGCCTTATGTTCAATGACCAGTTGCTTGTGCTCATCAAACTTCGGCTTTAAGCTCGAAGACGAGCTTCTTCAACTCGGGGAGGTTGATGTAATTAGGTTTCTTTTAGAAATATTATTTCTTAGTTATATTGTAATAGGGACCTATTTAGTAACAGTTCAATTAGGATATTGTTTCCTATTAAATTTAGGGTTTGCTTATAAATGAGAGCGTAGGTATTTCATTGTAATCTAGTTGATTGATTGAAAGAATATTTTGATTTATTAGATATATCCCTTTATTTTGTAATGTTATTTCAAATTATTCCGTTCATTTAAATTATTGTTTAGTTTATTTCGATTATTGTTTTTTATTCTATCATTTTGCCTAATCATCATCATTTTTTTATTGCTCAATAAAGGCCGGGGAAAAACGGAAAGAGGAAGAGTCAATAGAACTTGATGGACCCTTGGGTAAAAGCAATGTTGTGAACAGCGAATTGGTTTCCCTTGAGAGGGAGTTATCAACACATTACACAAATGGCGCAATAGATCCGTTTGGCCTATATTTGTATGGGATTGTGCTGAAAGAGCAAGGTCGTGAAGATATTGCTCGAACAGTAATGGTTGAGTCTGTGAACAGCTATCCATGGAATTGGAATGCCTGGACAGAGCTTCAATGTCTATGCACAAGTGTTGACATTTTAAATGGTCTTAACCTCAAGAACCATTGGATGAAGGACTTCTTTCTTGGCAGTGCATACCAAGAACTGAGGATGCACAGCGAATGCTTGGAGAAGTATGAATACTTACAAGGAACTTTCCATTTCAGCAATTATATCCAGGCTCAGATTGCAAAGGCGCAATACAGTTTAAGGGACTTTGAAGAAGTTGAAATCATCTTCAAGGAATTACAAGAAATTGATCCTTACCGAGTTGAGGACATGGATATGTACTCCAATGTTCTTTACTCAAAGGAGTGTAGCTCTGAACTGAGTTCCCTTGCTCACAAAGTATTCTTGACTGATAAATATCGGCCAGAGTCATGTTGTATTATGGGGAATTATTACAGTTTGAAGGGGCAACATGAGAAGTCTGTTATGTACTTTAGGAGGGCACTTAGGCTGAATAAAAACTATCTATCAGCATGGACACTGATGGGCCATGAGTATGTTGAGATGAAGAACAATAGAGCTGCGATTGAATGCTACTGGCGTGCTGTGGATATAAACCCGTGTGATTATCGTGCTTGGTATGGGCTAGGACAAGCATATGGGATGATGTCCATGCCTTACTATGCACTGCATTACGTTAAAAAGTCAGCAAACTTACAGCCAAATGATTCCAGGTTGTGGGTTGCCATGGCACAGTGTTATGAAACTGACCAGGTTCACATGCTCGAAGAGGCAATCAAGTGTTATAAAAAAGCTGTAGATTGTAATGACGCGGAGGGAATTGCATTACACCATTTGGCAAAGCTGCATAATCAGCTAGGGTGTCTGGACGAGGCAGCATTTTACTACAAGAAGGATTTGGAGAGAATGGAAGCCGAAGATAGGGATGGCACAGACATGATAGAGGCTCTACTTTTTCTTGCTAGACAATGTAGAGCAGAACAGAGGTTTGAAGAAGCAGAGATTTACTGTACCAGACTCCTTAATTTTGCGGGTCCAGTGAGTTCTCTCATCCCTCCTTTTTATTTATTTATTTATTTATTAATTATTATTATTATTATTATTTTATGGTTACGAGTTAAATGAGTTTGATGTAGCTTTAATTTTTTGACTTTTCCATTCATATCTGGCTGCAGGAGAAGGAAATCGCGCAGAGTCTTCTCCGAGCAATGAGTATGGCACTGCCTAGTTCACCTTGAATGGCTGTAGAACATTTCCCGCCTTTTAGTTTCCTTTGCATTATATGGATTATTATAAGTTAAGTTTAACGAAACTAGGCAGAAATCACTTAGACATAGCAGAAATCAAATCATACCACCTGAGTAACTTTTAAAAACTTTTTCACACTTTGAAAGCTACCGACCATTGCAAAGCTGTTGTAAAGTCCTACATGTTTGATGCACATAGTACTTAAACCTCATAATGGTCGAGAATGGTATTACATTGTGAAGATTGTAGTTGAGATCTTGCTTTAAGTTTTCATGTTTCACTTGTATCGAAGTTGGAATTTCTACATCTGCAGTTTTTGTTATCAATTGTACTCGGACAAAAGCAAGCCAAGGTGTGCAGAAAACTTTTTTGGAGGTTTTTTCATATGAACGTGGCACAGTAATAGTATACGGGCTGAATGACAAATTTTCGCATGAAAGTTTTATTTTTGCTCTTCATTTTGTTTCCATTTACTTCTTTACTTTTAAATGGGCAGAAGTGAATCGTAACAAAGACATACACATTCTGTAGTATTTCAGGTGATGTGATATTTTAAATGTTTTGAAGATATATCAAAGCTGTTATAATATGTTGACCTTTTAAAGCCTTATTACATCGAACATAAACTTGATTGCTTGTATATGGCACTTTGTCAGATCTCATCCAAATACTTGCAAGGTATGTTATCTAATCTGGAAAGGGTTTGGTCGTTAAAGATCATCAACTCAGCGACTAAGGTTTAACTGTAAACTGTCTTCACTAAAACTGAATGTAAACCCATGGGCACCGACATAGGTATAAAAGTAGAGGCAAGATCAGTTGATAATGTTTTACTGTTCCTTTTGCATTTGTCCAGTAAAATCTCCCAAATTTCTGCAAAGCGTCAACTTAAGTTGTTCCAATCTTCGGAGATATCATGAGTATTCCACACTTAAACACATCATGTACTTTATCTGTAAATTATGCAACAACAATATAGTAGTTTAAAATGCAAACTAACCAAGGCTGTGCCTTGGTATCACATATAGTAGAAGGTACCTACAAGCTGAATAATGGAGACAGAGCGCAATATTACCCCGCAACTTGTAAATGGTACTAAAAACAGGGAAAACCAAATGGAATCATAATGTTTAGGAAGTATTATTATTGAGAATTAAGTTTTTAAGTCACAGCCACGAGAGCTATTGTCAATCAGTGCCAACCATAAAAATGTGTTCTCACTAATAAAAATCTGCATCACTAATAAAAATCTGTAAGCTTTATTCAGGACTGGTGAAGAAGTTGTTGATGCTTGGCATAATCTGAGGAGACTTATTACGAACGAACTTCCTCAGTGGGTTCTCAGCATACTTCTCACCCTCGGCAAAGTTCTCCAACACTCCGGCAGCCCGGTTTTCCTTGTTTACCCTGTACGACGGAACATAAAATTTGTTAAGATGACTTCCAAAATGTAATGGGAAGCGAAAATGCACTCGTTTCTGCAGTGATCATCAGCTGAGAATTAAAACATAAACATCTGTATAACTAGTAAAAAGAGTCATCCATTTGGACTCAATTTAAGATGCCAATGTCTGAATCTGTTTGTCTTTGCACAGATTTGAAGAGAAATCGCATAACTTTCCAAATATTACACCCAATACTACAGCAAACAAAGATGAAGGACTGAAAAATGCAGTTTAAAAAGAAACAACTGATCTCAAAGAAGGACAATTCTACGCAGCCTGGACTTGTGGCCTGGTTAGTGCCTGGGAGCATCCCCAGCATGTGAGGTGCTGATGTGGAGCAAGTCCAACTACCCCTCTCTCTCCTTCTGCCTTCTTCACTCCACAAGTGCAACTCCCCTCTTCCTCCTCCACAGTCCATCAATCCATTGCCTTCCCTTCATTTCAGCCCTCCATTTCCATCATCTGCTTTCATCATCACAACCCACATCAATTTGATTCAGCCCTTCCCCTTATCATATCTCTCGCAAGACTCTCATCTCACGCCATCATCAACCCATCACTCTCTATCATGCCCATCTCCTTTCGTTCTTGCCTTCGTTTCCCAAATCAATACTCCACAACCACCATGGAAGCTATGAAGTACCGACTCGTTGAAAAACTTGGCGTATCCGTGTCCGACATATATCCGACACCGACACTCGCTTGACACGCCTCCGACATGCTTCAGACACTTGGTCAACGTGTCAGCATTTGTCAGACACATGGCCAATGTAGTCAACGTGTCAGATATGCCTCCAATACACCAAAAACTTTGTCAGGACACAATCAAAACTCGAAAATCAACTTTTCGTTTATTTTTTTTAATTTTTAATTTTTTTTTACTTTTAGATATTTGCAAGTAACCACCTAATTTAGTGGTTTTGATCCATTTGAAATGAATGACTCTTTTAATTGCGAATTAAGACAAATAGGGCAAAAACCACTGAAGCATAGAGGTAGTCTATGCTTCTTCTCTCATTTGCTCATTCTCTCCTATACTTATTCTCTACTTTATTTTTTTCTTGCAACAAAGTGTCTTCTTCTTTAAGGCACTTTAGAAAAACACTTTATTAGATTATTATTTATGTTTATATGACTTATTAAGAATACAATACGATGTGTCGACATGTCCTTGAATTCTAGTTTTTGAGAAATTGTCAAGTCGACGTGTCGTGTCCGACACGATGTGTGTGTCCGTGACCATGTATCCTTGCATGGAAGTGAAGAAGGTAGAAGGATACAGAGGGGGGTAAGGGTGGACTTGTGCAGTGAACAAGGTAGAAGGAGAGGAGGGGGGGGGGGGGGGGGGGGGGGTCCGACTTGGTTGGACTTTCTCCACATCAGCACCTCATGGGTTGTGGATGCTCCCAGGCCACAAGTCCAGGCTGTGTAGAATTGTTCCTCAAAGAAATTTAGATGAGGATATGCTGTGTATTATAAATCTGTGCAGATGAGAACAAATCTGTTAAGGTACTTCAGACTTATGTTTAATTGCATTCACCATTAACAGATTCTGTTTGCGCTTGGATTACGTTTAACGGGAATGGTTTTGTCATAGGCAATTACAGAGTTCTCATGTCCATTATGGTGACATGAAATTCTCAATAAAACTTCACATATCTGTGAACTAAGAGCATCTTCAATGCTTTTCCCCATCTTGTCCCCTAATTTCATTTTCAAAAACTTTTAGGGTCTGGTTGACTCGCTCAAAAGATTGTTGCACGAGTCATGCTTTCTAAAATATCATTAATTTTTGCAAGATCAAGGCTTCGAAACGAAGAAAAATTAAGAGGTTGGCGGTCTTGGGTTGCAATGTATGCTCGTGAAGAGCATGTTGAACTCCACAATTTTTCCAGTTATAAATGTTGATCATACAAAAAGCCTTGAAAATGCAGTTGCCCCCCTAAGTGTAAAACTAGACACAACAAGACATTAAGAGTGGACACTCTGAGCAACAAATCTTCTGCTCAAAATCAAACCAGACCCTAAATTTTTTGAAAGACTGGGGAGTGTAGGAAAGGGAAGACGGGGAAAGTATTTAAGAGGTCTAGAGCACTAAATCCTTCTCATGAGAAGGGGTTGGGGGTCTCCCAATTGGAGATAGATACAAGTTTAGAAGATAAAATACTACTCCATTATACTCTCCAACAAAAAAAATATATATATATATATATATATATCCTCCCAGCATAAGATTAATTGTTCTGATCATGGACCCTCTCTTACATCCTTATATTGCAGAAATTAAACAAATCTTTTGTGAACAAATGATGAAGAAATCAATAATGAATGATGTTTTAAACAAGTCAAAGACTGTAAATGAGATGGCAGCATCACAATATCACCTGACTTCTGGGTTGATGCAAATATTGCGAACCAACTGAAATGCACAGATTCCAACAGCCACCCCTGTTGCTGCAAACAGTGGATATACCTACACCAACCACAACCACAAACACAAACACTGATTACACAACAACAAGAAAAGAAAAAAAATCATTCATATTTTGTCTAGTTGAGAAATCAAGTAAGTAAAAATGAATGAAGTGAACAAGTGATGGGGTTACTAGTTATTACCTCAGGCCTCAACCAACGAGAAGCCATGGAATCGACGGAGATCTGAAGGCTCACAACTACCACACGCAGAGTGTCAACAAGAGATAGATTGATTGTATGAGCTTGAAAGGGCATTTGTGATCATTTATAGTACGGGTCCAACCTAAAATGCCCAAGCGACCATATTGACAAGTTTGTATCTTGTACATCTAGCTGCTTAATACCCAAGTCTCTAGTATTGCATGCCACCCACAGGATTCATTTCATTTTGTTTGTGGGCTTGTAGATTATTTATTGTAGGAGAACAACTTAATCACATAGTGGATTTTGTTATTTTTGTTGTGTTCGATCATAATTTTTGTTTTGAATAAGAATTGGTCAACTTTGCCAGGGTGTCATTTTTACTTTTTTAAACACAAAACTCTTACAAAAATGTTTTTGCAATCATGTTTTGTAACTAAAGTGATGTGACGTGATTTAGAAAGAATAATGAAATTTTCAAAGATTTTATGTATATTTCGATGTTGTAAAAAATTTCTCTAACGATGCCACATCATCCTGATTGCAAAACATGGTTACAAAAATATGTTTTGAATTCAAAACAACTTAATAAACACTAAAAAAGTGTTTAGTACTTAGTGTTGATCACTGGGTGCCCCAAAAAAAAACAAATACCCTCTTAATATATTAGAAATCTTAAGTCTTCAAAGTATTCCTACTTAATCATGAATGGATATGGTGGATTGTTGCTTTGCTGCCCAAGCTATACTTATTTGACTTAGTTTGGTGGGGAGGAATTAGTCCATGAGGTCTGTGTTAGAAGTATCCTAAAATCATGTCTGGATATAAGGATGTTTGGCGCAATACTATCTATCTATTTCACTCCCAGGACTACAAGTTTGATGGGAGGGAATTAGTCCAAGAGGTCAGTCTTAAAAGTATCCTAAAATTGTGGTTGGATTTTTGGTACAATACTATCTATTTCACTCCCAGGACTACAGTATGATGTTTTTGTTGTTGTTGGATGGTGGGTTATTTGCGTGCAGGTGCTTTCACAGTAATTGAGACCAACTTGTGAGACAAGTGTTGAAACTCGCACCTTTGAGAGCAGCCAATTGTTTCCCGTCCATTGTATCGACAATATCAACGGCTTCCAACTTGCACCATTATTCCTTTTTTTTTTAATGAAAGTTTAAATATTAGCTGCCCATCAAATTATTAAATTATGATTTAATTCATTGTAAAGACGAGTTTATACATTTTTCTACTTAATGATGTTCTTTAGATGTATGTAATGATGAGCTAACTGCACATTATCAAAATCCAACAACCTCCCGTGAAGTTAACCTAATCTCATGGAATGGGTGCTCTTATACAATAATTGTGAACAAAAAATAATAGGCAGCCAAGCCAATGTGGCGTCCACCCTACGATGATTTTTTTCTAAATTAATTTCATATCTCGAAAAATTTCAAAATCCAACAACCTCCCACTACACCAAATTGACATTTTTGTAACAATCCCAAAACAGTATCACTTTTGAAGTGTAACAATCCACCTAACAATTTTATATATTTTCACAAACAAAATGATACAATAATTGTATCACCATGAAGAGTATGGTTATAAAAGTGATACTATTCATGATGATCCAACTTATTGTATCATTTTTTTTGTTACTGTATTTCATTTTTTTTTGACTAAATTTAGTTTTGACTTAAAATTGTTTGGTGGATTGTAACATCTCAAAAGTGATACTGTTTTGAGAGTTGTTACAAAAGTGACAATTTGGTATAGTGTCCTATGAGTAATTATAATATTTTTCAATTCTTAAAATACATAAATTTTATTCATTTTATTATTTGGACACTGACTCATACTTCTTAGTGCTTGTTGTATTTAGGAAAGAGGCGAATTGAGATGTTGGTATCAATGTAGGAATTTTTTAGTTTGGAAGTTGAGTGAGGAGCCAAGAAAAGTAAGGTCGATGGTCTATAAGAGTAGTCTAGGTCATTTGATCGACTATTGTAAAGATCATGTGGATAGGGTGATCATTTGTGTTTTGTCGAGCGTTAGCAACGTGAGACCAACACATTTCACCTCCCGTTTGAAGAGATGACAATCACCATCGATGACGTCTATTATATCGCTCAGTTGTGGATCGTTAGTAAGGTGATTATTGTGGAAAAAAAAAAAAAAGTCAAATGAAGCCAGAGGAATGTGTGAAACTGTTGGTAAATGATTTGATGATTAAAAAGAGTGAAACACAAAAGCATGTAACATATCTTAACCCATCCATTTTTGCATACAAACTTCACCAAACTCCTTCCAAATGAAAATGAATAAGTAGAAGAGAGGGAGAAAAGTCGACACAGTCGATAGAGGATGGGATATGTCAGCATTTGGCATTGCTCCTGCGAGCTTGGAAGGAAGAGATTGCGAATTGGATTCGTCCACTCGCATTCAATTTTTTTTTTTTTGAAAAACATGTTTTTTGGTGCCTTTATAATGGTGGTGTTCTTTAACGCATCCAAAAAAGGGGGGTGGTGGTGTCCTTCAGCAAAAACAGTGGTGACAAAAAGTGGGAGCCTGTTATAAATATAGAGAAAGAAAAAATTGATTGGAATAAGAATAATGGAAGGCAAAACTGACAACTCTATCTAATTTAAGGAGGGCCTTTGAGAGCTAGTTTGGGTTGAGAACTAGAAGGCTGCAAAAGATAAACATTGAGTCTTCATCACACTAAGAATGTTATTTGTGAATTAGTATAAAAATTGATGATAGGCCAAACCATCCTTTAATCCACACTGTATGCTTGTCATGATGATATTGTCAGCAGAGCAAAGCGGGCTTGATTGTCCACCAAATCTAGTAAGGCCCAAACAACATTAAGCCATAGTCAACAAAATCTAGAAGGTTAGATCCAAGTTACAGCACCCTATTAAGCCCACACATCACATAGCAAAACCCAATACTGTAAGGCCTAATCAAGCAAGTATATAAGGGATCGCCTAAGACGGGCAAGCCAACAACACATTGGTTCCAACTAGGAAGCATATACCGGAGTATAAGTCGTGCATGGAAACTTCCTTGCATGAACAACACTCCAAAAGATAAACATTTCTCGCAGATTTATGAGCACAAGCCATGTAGGGAAACTCTTCTATATGGACGACTCCCAATTAGGAAAGGATCTCCAACAAGATTTGTTTCCCTAAACTATGCTACCAAATGCCTAGCCGAACGAGGACTCTCGCATTATAAATAAGACACATGTTTGACGAAGAGAGGTACGTTACAGAAC
The DNA here is from genome assembly GCA_963556465.1 of Berberis vulgaris. NCBI lineage: Eukaryota > Viridiplantae > Streptophyta > Magnoliopsida > Ranunculales > Berberidaceae > Berberis > Berberis vulgaris. The sequence goes on along the minus strand of OY747132.1, from coordinate 11,368,118 downwards.
CCAATTTACAACTTTAAGCATTTCTCAAGCCTTGTCTGACTTTAGCATCAGAGTGTCATCAACCACCACAACGGTGGTCATTGGCTCACGTGCGTTCCCTGTTCAGGTCCAGGTCAAGGAGAGCAGGATTCAACTATATCAGTTTAGCGTTATTTGTGGGAAACGACGAAGTTCCTTAAAAAAACAGTGATATCATCCTGCCTCACAGTACAAAGATATGGTGACCACGAGATCTCGCAACAATGGAAACGTCCCTGAGCTCTCGAACGCTTGTACTGCGAGAGCGTCGACAGTTCCGACAAATTTAGCAACACATCAGAACTCTCCAACCGTAGAAGAAGAACAGGAACAATGAAGAGCCTCGTCCCAGGAGAACATAAGGGAACACGTTCAGGAGAGCCGCGCTACCCCTGCAGGCTCTCAGTAGACCAGAGGCGGAGACCCAGTGTCTAAGGCCGATAGACAGGTCTCCCAGAACCCCCATCCGGCTAGGGGCCACCATCATGACACGCTATCAACCTCACTGTCCCGCCGTTCATGGATCATATCAAGAATGAGCATTTGTCGAAGAAATTCACTCTACCGAAGCTGGAGTTCTATGACGGGACGACATACCCGTCCGATCATTGGCGCTACTTCCAGCATGTAATGGTGCTCAAAAAAGGATCCGAAGCAATAATGTGCCGGTCATTCCCCACCAGCCTGAAAACGTCAGTGTGACCTGGCTCCACAGCCTCCCTCCGAGGTTTATCGACTCATTCCGGACATTGGCAAAAACGTTCCTTATCACATGCTTTGTCGGCAGCCAAGGAATCAGGAAGGGCCCGCATTATCTACTCACTCTCAGACAAAAGCCCAGTGAGACGTTACGGAAATACGTCACACGCTTTAACGATGATTTGATTATCATCGACGGCTGCAGTAGCGACACCGTGGTCACATCATTCTCTTTAGGTCCGAGGAAAGGCAAGTTATATGATTTCTTCACTCTGAACCCTCCAACCGATATGGTAGACTTATTGAAGAATGCCTAGAGATACATCACTCTCGATGAGATGTTGGCCGCCAAAATGGAGGCGGAGTTCGTAAAGAAACCCTCTGCATCAAGAGACAAAAAAGGGGAAGAAACATGATGACGACGACAGAAAGAGAAAACACAATGATAGCAAGCCCGACTCTGACCATGCAAGGCAAGATAAAGCCTCCAACTACGTCGATGCTAAATTTGTCACTCCCCTCAACTTTAGTCTGTCTGACGTCCTCAACTCTATCAAGAATTAGGAATAGCTAAAGTGGCCTGCAAAACAGTGAAGAGACCCCTCCCAGTGCTATAAAAAAATATTGCTTATTTCACAAGGAGGGCGCCCACGATACTGAAAATTGCAAGAGTCTTAGGAGCGAGATAGAGTATTGGATTTGGAAGGTGAAAATAAAGGAGTTATTGAGCTAGGACAAAAGGCAGGGACAGGCAAAGAAAAGGGAAAATTTTGCTAAGGAGATAGAGAAAAAACTCCTGGCATCATATATATGCTTAATGGAGTTGGATCCGAATGTGAGCAATCAAATAGGACCCGCACGAAGACGCTTCTCGAAATGCGGACGCAACCCACCTCCGAAGATAGACAAGTGTACTATGCATGTATTTAGAGCATCATCCCACTGTTGACGTTCACAGACCAGGACCTTCAAGGCGTTCATTTTCCTCACAGTGACGTCCGAGTCATCTCGGTCCTCGTTTCAAAGTGGTAAGTGAAAAGAGCCTTGGTGGATACAAGAAGCTCTTTAAACGTCACGTTTCTCAATGCTTTCTGCAACATGCAACTCAAGGAGGCGGCCTTAACACCCGCCAACCATCCCATGGACGGGTTCAGTGGAGATAGATGCTTCCCTATTGGAAGGATCAACTTAATGGTAGTGGCAGGAGAGCCACAATTATGAAAGTACCCTGTCCATGAGTTCATGGTGGTCGATGCTTTGTCTGCGTAAAACATCATCCTGGGGAGGCCTTGGCTTCACCATATGGAAGCAGTAGTTTCTATTATGCACCAATGCATCAAGTACACAGCTAACCAGGCCCAAGAAACTATTCATGGAGATCAACTTTAGCGAGAGACTGCCACTACGCAGTGCTGAAGCAACTAGATTGCCAACAATTATAGCTCGGGCTCGCGGGACATACATATCAAACACCGAGCCAATATTCGGGGGAGAATCATCCTGTGCGAATAGTGAAAAAGCTCCGACAACTAAGGCTCGGCTTTTTGACGAGCCAGATTCCAGTACTGGAAACACCATCCAGTCCAGCACAAAGCAAAATAATAACACTTCACAATCAAGCGCCTCCTCTGAATGCTGACAGCCAACGAGGAATAGCCAGTCAGCCTGTAACGACCCGATTTGCACAGTAACAATATTGTTCGCTCTGGGCCCAACCGGCCCGCACGGCTTTAAAACACGTTGTTACTATGGGGATCCAACTATATAGCACATCCCCCTTCCACACCCCAGGCGATGTGGGACTATGTCCCCCTTTGTAGCTCGTCCAACTTCTTTTGGGCCTATTGGGCTCCAACCCTCACCTTCAGGCCCGCCCACTACAGGGTCTCACAGTCCACCCCCCTTAGGGCCCAACGTCCACGTCGGCACACTTTCGGCTGGGTCAGGCTCTGATACCATTCTGCAACGACCCGATCCGCACAAAAATAATATTGCCCGCTCTGGGCCCAACAGGCTCACATGACTTTAAAACGCGTAATTACTATGGGGATCCAACCTCGCACATATATAACACACCCCCTTTCACACCCAGGCGATGTAGGACTATGTTCCCCTTTTGTAGTTCGTCCAACATTTCTTGGGCCTGTTGGGCTCCAACCCTCACCCTCAGGTCCGCTCACTCCAGGGTCTCACACAGCCAGAAGTTCACTCTTCAATAACTTCGCCAACATTGGGGGCACGTGACGCTCAGCCAAAAGAGCTACACAGTTCGAGCCAAGATTGTGCGCGTTTCTCTCAGGGCCATATTAGTTTAGTATCTATTTAAAATCTAACTATCTTATTGCTTTGAATTCATTTGTTTGTTAGTTTGTTTTTTTTTTTTTTTTAATCTTTTTAGTTTAGAAGAAATGTTCGTATCAGACTAATTCAATAAAAAAAAATAGACTTTATTAATTACAATGAAATTTATTACAAAGCTTGCCTGACTGACTGGTAGAATAGATTATACACCACTAAACCATAAGTGCTTATTAATAGCATTTCATAATAGCATTTTTATACTTATGCTATGAAAAGCCCTACTTTTAACAACATTTTAATCTGAAAACGCTGTAAACAATAAGCGGGAGATTGAAAAACGTAAAACCACTTAAAATTTGACCAAAAACTTTGAGATTGCGCTACTCTCTAATCTAAAAGGAGAGAACACACAGTGCTTCCCCCTCTCTTCGTCGCTCTCCCTCCATCTCTCCACCGTTCTCCCTCTTGTCACATTCGTGACTTACTAACAACAAGGATAGAAGATGAGTTGGGAGATTGGATTAATGGAAGAGCAAAAGAAAACAAATATATCTCAAGTTCTAGCTTAGAACAGGAGCCTGTGGCTTCTAATAAAACTTCTCCGTTTTTCATTTGAACTTAGTTGGGTCTTTATATAATAGAGCCCCCTAACAGAATTACAAATCATCCAATCAACATCTGACACGTATTGTGTTCTACAGTGTTCTACAGTGTTCCTAACTATATGAACTACGGAATTACCAAAACTACCCTTATTTGAATTTCAACATTCCCGCTCTCTGTTGTTTTGGCGCCTAAACAACAGAGAGCGGGAATGTTGAAATTCAAATAAGGGTAGTTTTGGTAATTCCGTAGTTCATATAGTTAGGAACACTGTAGAACACTGTAGAACACAATACGTGTCAGATGTTGATTGGATGATTTGTAATTCTGTTAGGGGGCTCTATTATATAAAGACCCAACTCAGTTCAAATGAAAAACGGAAAAGTTTTATTAGAAGCCACAGGCTCCTGTTCTAAGCTAGAACTTGAGATATATTTGTTTTCTTTTGCTCTTCCATTAATCCAATCTCCCAACTCATCTTCTATCCTTGTTGTTAGTAAGTCACGAATGTGACATTTGGTATCAGAGCCTACACTGATCCAACCTGTGCAACCCATTATGGAAACAAGAGCTAAGGAAATAGAGGGATTCATGAGAGATACCAAGAGAGACCAAATCGAAACCCATAACCAGATTGAGATTCTGAAAGCTGATTTCAAAAGGATGCAGACTGAATTCCAGGGAATGCTACAGACCAATGATGCCAATGGAAAGAAACTGGAGCAGATTTTTCAATTTCTGCAACACCCACCAAATGTTCGAGGAACTGCTGATGCTGAAAGTTCTTCAACAACTCATGCTAGCACTCTTCCAGATCAGGCACAGATGCCACAATGGGGATCCAATCCGGATTCTCAAGGTAATTTTCATCGTATTCCCAAACTGGATTTTCCTACTTTTGATGGTGTTAATCCTAGAGCTTTCATTAAGAAGTGTGAGAGGTACTTTGCACTCTATCAGATACTTGAGAATAACAAAGTTATCATTGCTTCCATTCATCTCACTGGTCAAGCCGATCTATGGTTTTTGGACTACCAATTTAAACAGGGAACCATATCTTGGAATTCATTTGTGCATGATCTGTGTACTAGATTTGAAGAATCAGTGTTAGAAAACTATGTAGATCTGTTTAACAAGCTTGGCCAAGACTCCTCAGTGACCGACTATTTTGACAAATTCGAAGAATTAAAATCACTTATGCTCAGCCATAACCCCCACCTAGATGAAACTTATTTTGTGCTCAGCTTCTTAAGTGGCCTCAAGCCTAGTATTAAATCCTTGGTTCAGCTGTTCAAGCCAACCACAGTAAACCAAGCCTTCTCACTAGCCAGAATGCATGAAGCATCCACTCTCAGCCAACAAAACGCCCATATACACACTCACAACAGCCCAACACCAGCCAGAAATGGAGCTTACATCACCACCACCAATCTGAATCATAAACCCAACCAACATTTCCAACGTCTCCCTAATACATCAGCTCCTTCAAATACCAGTTACAGACCTATAAACAACCACACCACCACTCCTATGGTCAGATTTTCAGGCTCCACACCTCCAATCAAACGCCTCACTCCTATCCAGATGAGAATTAGACGGGAGAAAGGATTGTGTTACAACTGCGATGAACAATACAAACCTGGTCACTTATGTAAGCAACAGCACTTGTACTTACTGATTCCTGATGGTGATTCATTGGATGAACCTAATGAAGAAGGACTACCTGATGAAGACTTATCTCAGGAAGTTCACTCTGACATGGAGGTGTCCCTTCACGCATTACATGGGAGTTTTGCAGCCAATACACTCTTACTTAAAGGGAGGATTAAGAAGAGGAGTATCTCCATTCTCATAGACACAGGGAGTACACACTCGTTCATTGACCCCAGTGTCATACGAGAAACAAATTGGCCAACCATAATGACACCGCAAATGGTGGTGCGAGTGGCAAACGGACACCAATTACACAGCAATGCCCTTTGTGAATGTCTACAGTGGACAATGCAGGGACTAAAATGTGAAGGAAGGATCAGGGTACTGTCATTAGGGGGTTACGACATGGTCATCGGAGGTGATTGGTTGAGAAAGTTTGATGATATTATCATTAACCTCAAGAAACTACAGTTGACTCTACAAGTAAATGGGAAACCCATCACCTTACAAGGCATTACCAATGAGGGCTCCCTATGTATCATGGAACAAAAGGGGTTTTCAAAATTCTTTAGGAAGCATACTCCATCATTTATTGGTCACTTGTTCTCCATCACAAGTCCACCAGCTATTACACCAGAAAACCCAGCCCTCTCAGCCCTTCTACAAGCATATTCTGACATCTTCCAGGTTCCCACTTCTCTTCCACCCCATAGACCATTAGATCACAAGATTCCCCTCAAGGCTGGCAGCTCCCCAACTTCACAACTTCCTTATAAAATACCTTATATGCAGAAATCAGTGGTAGAGGAACTGGTTGCAGAGATGCTAGAAACAGGACTCATACAACCTTCACAGAGCCCTTTTGCTGCTCCTATTTTGCTGGTAAAGAAGAAGGATCAGACCTGGCGCTTTTGTGTTGATTACAGGAAATTAAATGAAATAACAGTGAAAAACAAATTTCCTATTCCACTGGTGGAAGAGCTATTAGATGAACTCAATGGTGCAACAGTTTTCTCTAAATTGGACCTCAGATCCGGATATCACCAGCTGCTGGTACACCCTCCTGATGTGCATAAGACGGCTTTTCGAACTCACCAAGGCCACTATGAGTTCTTAGTCATGCCTTTTGGCCTCACTAACGCTCCTGCCACCTTCCAAGCATTGATGAACCAGGTATTTCAACCATACTTACGGAAGTTTATCTTAGTTTTTTTTGACGACATTCTGGTTTACAGCACTTCTATGGAGACTCACTTATCTCATCTTCATATCACCTTTGCCACATTGAGACACCATCAACTGTATGCAAAGCTGTCCAAATGTTCGTTTCTTCAGCCTAAGCTTGAGTACTTAGGACACATTATAAGTTCAGAGGGTGTGGCAGCTGACCCACAAAAGATTGATGCTATGCACTCTTGGCCAATTCCAGCTACCATTAAACAACTTCGAGGGTTCCTTGGGTTGACGGGGTATTACCGCAAGTTCATTCGCCATTATGGACAACTAGCTCAGCCCCTCACTGAGTTGCTAAAAAAGGATTGTTTTCAATGGAACTCTCACACTACTGCAGCTTTCCAGCAATTAAAGTCTGCTATGTGCAATGCACCAGTTTTGGCCTTACCCAATTTCAACCAACCTTTCACTATCGAAACTGATGCGTGTAACCGCGGAGTTGGGGCTGTGCTCTCTCAACAAGGCCGACCAATAGCATACTTTAGTAAAGCCCTGGGGCCTAAACAATTGATGCTTTCCACTTATGAGAAGGAGCTGTTTGCAATTGTTCTAGCTGTGCACAGGTGGCGATCCTATCTGCTGGGCTCTAAATTCACTATCTACACTGATCACCAGAGCATCCGTCACTTCCTTTCTCAAAAAGTCACAACTCTTCTCCAGCAACGATGGCTTTCCAAGCTCCTCGGCTATGACTACGACATTGTTTACAAGAAAGGGATCGACAATACAGCAGCAGATGCTCTGTCCAGGAGGGAGGTACAGGAGAGTTCATGCCTAGCCCTTACCACTGTCATACCCACTTGGCTCTCTGAGGTTACTCACAGTTATAGTAATGACCAGGCCGCACAGACACTCCTTCAGAAACTCATTATTGATGCAGCAGCAGTACCCAATTTCACCATCACACAAGGGCTTCTCCGACACAAAGGCTGCCTGTACATTGGCTCTACTGGACCCTTAAGAACACAGATTCTTACCTCCTTGCATAGCTCAGCCATGGGGGGTCATTCAGGTATAAATGCTAGCTTGTTTCGGCTCAAACAATGCTTCTACTGGCCAGGAATGAGACAACAACTCACAGAATTTGTGACTAATTGTGATGTATGTCAACGCAACAAAACGGATCAGTCCGCCTACGGTGGATTACTTCAACCCCTCCCTATTCCGCAACAGGCTTGGCAACACATTTCAATGGACTTCATTGAAGGCTTACCCGTGTCTCAACATAAGTCAGTCATACTAGTTGTTGTTGATCGACTGACCAAATATAGCCACTTCTTGGCCTTGTCTCATCCCTACACTTCAGCAATGGTGGCTGAGGTATTCCTCCAAAACGTTTATAAGCTTCACGGTCTACCTGCTTCAATCGTTTCCGACCGCGACAAAGTCTTTATTAGTGCCTTCTGGCAAGACTTGTTCTCGGCTTTGGGTACCACCTTGTCTATGAGCTCTGCATATCACCCCCAAACTGATGGGCAGACCGAGCGTACCAATGCTTGCCTCGAGACATATTTGCGTTGCATGACTAGCGATATACCTTCCCAATGGGCTAGGTGGTTATATCTGGCAGAACACTGGTTCAATACCACCTTTCATTCAAGCCTACAAACCACACCATTTCAAGCCCTCTATGGCTATTCCCCACCCCTCTTGGCTCTCCCTCCTATCAGCTCTCTCACTGCTCCATCTGTTCAGCAATATCTACAAGAACGTGACCAAATGCTAACTTTGATCAAAGAGAAACTACTGAAAGCACAGGAACGCATGAAAGTGTACGCTGACAAGCATAGGACTGAGAGACAATTCAACACTGGTGACTGGGTGTATTTACGCCTCCAACCTTATCGCCAGACCTCGGTCAATTTGCGTCGCAACCTCAAGCTTTCAGCCAAGTTTTACGGGCCCTTCCAAATCCTCGAGAAAATTGGTCAAGTGGCGTATAAACTGTTGCTTCCTCAAGGCTCTCGCATCCACAACGTCTTCCATGTCTCTCAGCTCAAACGTAAGCTCGGACAGTCTGTCATCGCAACACCTCAGCTCCCTTTGGTCGACCACAGTGGCAACTTCAAAGTTGAGCCAGTGGCCATTCTCGCGAGGCGTCTCGTTCCTCGCCATAACAGAGCCATTACTCAAATTCTGGTACAATGGTCCAATTCGAGTAATAAGGAAGCCACATGGGAAGATTATGCTACCATTACGTCGAAGTTCCCTAACTTCCATCCTTGAGGACAAGGATTTCTAAATGGGGAGGGTAATGTCACGCAGGAAAGCAAAACAGAATTTTAAATATCAGAATTGGCGCCTAAACAACAGAGAGCGGGAATGTTGAAATTCAAATAAGGGTAGTTTTGGTAATTCCGTAGTTCATATAGTTAGGAACACTGTAGAACACTGTAGAACACAATACGTGTCAGATGTTGATTGGATGATTTGTAATTCTGTTAGGGGGCTCTATTATATAAAGACCCAACTCAGTTCAAATGAAAAACGGAGAAGTTTTATTAGAAGCCACAGGCTCCTGTTCTAAGCTAGAACTTGAGATATATTTGTTTTCTTTTGCTCTTCCATTAATCCAATCTCCCAACTCATCTTCTATCCTTGTTGTTAGTAAGTCACGAATGTGACACCTCTCTCTGTCTTTCGATCTCGCTCTCGATTCGCCTCTTTCTTGTGCTATCCATTAGCATCAACACTGCCAAATGATGTTCTTCTTCATCTTCTTCAAAGATGAAAAACTACTATTTGAGTGACCCAACTTGTTGAGGTAAAGAACCTCACACATTTACTGGAATGTTGGAAACTTTAGGGTTTCCAACTTTTCAATTTTTACTCTAATAATCACTTCAACTTTTGAGACAGTGATTTGAGAAACATTCAGACTGAGGGGTCTTGTGGATTTGACTAAAGATTACCTCTCAATAAATAGGTAATTTCTTTCCTTTTTCTTTTTCGTTTCTTTTCTTTTATCAATATGAAAATCTTGTATTGTGTTGTAGATTTCTTGATTGTTTCACTAGATTGATGCATGGTTAGAAGTTTACTATTGTCTTTTGAAATTGCATTTTGTTGAACACTTGAACCATGATTTATAAATTACTAGAAAAATGCCCGTGCCGTTGGCACTACTACAGAGTACATCGTACTTTAACAGAATTATCGAATAATTGAAATTGGGTTTTTCTTTCAATGAATGAGTACAAAGAGTAAATTTCAACAAAGTAAAGAGATTTGAAAACCACCACAATGTTTGAGATAAGTTCAACAGAGTAAAGAGATTTCAACAGATATATGACAAAGAATTCAGTCAAGAAAATAGTAGTATGAACACAATGCTCAACACAACAAAAATGTCATCAAGCTCATGCTTCAAACGGTTAAAACATAAACCAAAACGGTTAAAACAAAATCTCATGCTCCATATAGGAAAAATCTCACATAAGAAATTGGAAATACCCATATATTTGGAAATATCCAAAAATTATAAAAGAGGGATTTAAATCGTACCTTGAGTTTATTTTCTTTGGTTGCTCTTCGAGTGTTCATGAATGAGTACCACCACCACCACAATGTTTGAGAGTTGCTGGGAGTTGCATGTAGAATGGGTTGTAAGCCTTCAAAGCCCTCAGCTCTTGTACCTCCTTCTGAAACCTCCTGTTCTCCTCTGTCAGTGTTCCACAACATCTCTTCAAGTACTCACAGTCCACCTCTGTTTGCTTCAAATTTGTTCTGAAAATTTCATAGATTTTCATTGAATCAGAACAAAAATACAAAAATTGAAACACCCATTAAAAGAGATTGACGAAGGTTTGAAAAAACAAATAAAAAAGGTACCTTGCTCATATGTTCTGAAACCAAACTTCTACTTGTCTGGGTCTGAGATTCAGCTGTTTTGCTAATTCAAGCTTTTGTTTCTGAGATTTCAAACAAATGACAAATGGGATTAGAGAAATTCACACCAAATCAAATAAACATCATAACTTTTTAGTTATCGTTTTCAGATTTACTTACTGGGTTGAGAGTATTGTGTTCTTTGAAGCTTTCTTCATCCAAAGCTCTTTCTCTGGATCCATTTCAACACCCAAAGGTTCAGAGTCTCTACTTCCTCCACTTCTGTGAATCGAGAAATCCATTTGGAAAGATGAAATAGTGCTGTTTGGAGAGCACACACCAAACCCATCTTCAACCTCCTCATTTGAAGGCAACCGATTCACATCAAACCCCCCTACAAAGATATAACCCAAACCAAAAATCAGCAAATAAGTAAATAAAAATAAGCAAAGAGCATTCACATTCCAATAAATCACCGAAGCATAATTTCAAAATTTCACCGAATCGAAGAATGAAATCAACAAAAAATAAGAAGAAGAAGAGATCAACAAAATAAGAAGAAGAAGGAGAGAAAAAAAAAACCTGTTTTGCTTTGCTGAAAGCAGAAAAAAAAAGATCTGAAACAGATTGAAGAAGAATAAGAAGAGGAGATCTAAAGAAGAAGAAGGATCTTACCTGGAAGGATCTGAACTCAAACTTCTTCAGCCAGAGATCTAAACTTCTTCTTCAGTTCGGTTTTCTCAATCAGTGAGTTCTTTACTTCTTCAGCCAGGTATCTTCTCAAACTTCTTCTTCTTCTTCTTCTTACCAGACTCAACAGGAGGAAGGACGGAAAGATCTTCAGTGGCGATGGTGGCTGTGCTTTCGGCGCTTGGAAGCGGCTCCGTCTTCGGGAGATCGGGTTAGGGTTTGAGCACTAAGGAGGAGATTTGTGATGCGTTTTGGGTTAGGGTTTGAGGAGTTTGTGTTGGAGAGTTTCTGTTGTGTGTGGAAGGGATGAGAAGTTGTAGAGTTGGGGGGAGATGGATGAGAAGTTGTAGAGTTTAGGAATCATAGAGGAAGAGAGGGGTGGTGGTGTGGAGAGAGTGAGGAGAGCATCGGGGTCAAATTCTTTCATTTAACTTATGCCATAAACATAAATTGTTGCCACGTAAGACAAACTCTCACAGAACACTGTTTATGAACAGTAAAAACCCTATCTGAATTGTAAGATAGATTATACATACTTGGATTCCCAGGTAAAGATTCAGTAAACAACAATAAACATTTCATTCCACTGGAGAATCTAATTTAAAGAAAATTCTTGGTATGTTACATTCCTCGTTGGTAGATATTCAACCAAATATGCATCATTTATTCATCATTCCCTTTCAGAATCCCTTCAAATATAATGGAATCTCGTTTTACAAGTAATGTTGTTTTTTTTTGGAAGGCGAGTTGGGTTTTCAGGATCCCATAACCTATCAAAGACCATAACTGGTCAACACACCATAAACTGATAAACATGCCGCCGACAGGGTTCGTACCATCTAGTGGTACCATCTGCCAAGCTCTAATCATTGAGTTGTCATGCCATTGGCAGTAATGGTGTTGTTGATAAATCTCAAAGACTTATACGTGAAGATACGACTCAAGATCACAATGATGGAAGGAATGGAACTGGGTGTAAACATGGTTTTTTTTTTTTTTTTAAAACATTGTGAGTGTTACGGTGTGTATATAGTTGTCAATAGGCTGGCAATTAGGCTGTCAATTAGAGATTCTAATTGATATAGTTTTCTAGTTTAGATTTAATAGTTTGTATATAAATGTAATACTTCCAATGAAATACATAAGAAAGTATTCTCTTAATCTCTGTTAACATGGTATCAAAGCCACTTAGGGTTTGAGATTGAGATTCGAAGTTTGAAGTTAGGGCTTAATATTCGAAGTTTGAAGTTAGGGCTTAATATTCGAAGTTTGAAGTTTGAAGTTAGGGTCTCACCGCAGTTCGAACTCCCAGGCCACCGATCTATCTTCCCAGGCACCGGTCAAAGACCGTTCGACCTTCCCAGCAACAGATCGACTCTCACAGGCGTCGACTCCGACCCTCTAGTCACCGATCAAAGTCGATCGACTCTTCCAGCCATCGATCGAAGTTGATCGACCCTTCCAGCCGCCGTTCGACCCTTCCAGTCACCGATCGACCCTTCCAGTCACCGATCGACTCTTCCAGTCGATCGAAGCTGCTCTTCCAGTCGACTCTGTTTGTCTGCTTTTCAAGCCTCTTTCCTGATTTCTCTTGATTTGGGGGAGATTTTGCACGATTTCTGAAAACCCCATTTGTAAAATTTGATTTTGGAGGTTTTAATTCTGAATTCTGACCTATTTGACTTGTTATGGCTGAGACAAAGTCAGTAGTTGTATCTGATCTGGTTCCTGTGATGTCTAAAATTACGGACCATAAGCTTAGTGGTGCTTTGGTAAGTCGAAATAACAGCTACGCACCTGGGAGACCGTCTAATCATATTGCCGTCACTACTGATGCCTCTGACAAATCGGTCCTTATCTCTGCTGATGAATTTGCCAAGTTCTCACAGTATCAGGAATCACTCCAGTCTTCATCTCCTTCTGTCACATCTATTGCTGATTCAGGTAAACTCGATGTATGTCTTCTTTCATCATCTTCCAAGTGGGTCATTGATTCTGGTGCCACAGATCATATGACAGGTAATTCTAGTCTATTTTCTTCTTTTCAATCCTATGCTTTTACTTCTATCGTCACTTTAGCCGATGGGTCACCATCTTGTGTTCGCGGGTCTGGCACCATCAACCTTACCCCCTCGCTATCTCTGTCTTCTGTCTTACATTTACCTAATTTATCCTTTAATTTGCTCTTTGTAAGCCAACTTACTCGTAATCTTAACTGTTGTGTCTCATTTTATCCTGATCATTGTTTATTTCAGGATCTTATGACGAAGAAGATTATTGGTAAAGGACATGAGTCTGGAGGCCTTTACATTCTTGATACATCGGTACCGCGTTCTATTGCTTGCTCCAGTGTCACGTCTCCTTTCGAGGCTCATTGTAGGTTGGGTCATCCGTCTCTCCCTTTACTCAAAAAGCTTTGTCCTCAATATAATAAGGTGTCTTCATTAAATTGTGAGTCATGTCAGTTTGCAAAACATCATCGCCTTAGTTCAAGTCATAGAGTTAATAAACGTGCTAGTGTTCCTTTTGAATTAGTTCATTCTGATGTTTGGGGTCCTTGTCCTATTTTGTCTAAACCTGGCTTTCGGTATTTTGTTACATTTGTGGATGATTATTCTCGTGTCACTTGGTTATATCTCATGAAACATCGTTCTGAGTTGTTTTCTCTGTTTTGTGCGTTTTGTGCTGAAATTAAAACTCAATTTAATGTTTCAATTCGTACTTTGCGAAGTGATAACGCCAGAGAATATACTCAAACTTTATTTCAGTCTTATATGACTCAGCATGGCATACTTCATGAAACTTCGTGTGTTGATACCCCATCCCAAAATGGTGTGGCAGAACGTAAAAACAAACATCTTCTTGAAACGGCACGAGCTCTCTTTTTTCAAATGAATGTTCCTAAACCTTTTTGGGCCGATGCAGTGTCTACAGCATGTTTTCTCATTAATCGCATGCCTTCCTCTGTTCTTCATGGTGAGATACCTTACAAAATCCTTTTTTCCCAATAAGCCATTGTTTCCTGTTGACCCGAAAATATTTGGTAGCACTTGTTTTGTTCGGGATGTTCGTCCGCATGTCACTAAATTAGATCCCAAGTCTTTGAAATGTGTCTTCCTCGGTTATTCTCTTCTTCAGAAGGGTTATAGGTGTTATTGTCCCAATCTTAACAAATATCTAGTCTCAATTGATGTTACCTTCCTGGAAGACACACCTTATTTTTCGTCTTCATCCGTTCCCACTCGCCAGGGGGAGGATGATGATTTGTTAGTCTATTCCATCACATCCTCTGCATCCGTCTCGGCACCTGTTTCGGCACCAGCACCTGTCTCAGAACCAGCTCCTGTCAAGCCTCCTATTATTCAGGTTTACTCCAGGCGTCCACCTATTGATTCATGTCCTGCACCTGCTCCTTCGTCATCAGATCCAGTCCCGAGCGATGATCTTCCTATTGCATTGCGCAAAGGTAAACGCCAGTGTGCTTATCCTATTTCTTCCTTTGTTTCTTATAATAACTTGTCGTCTTTCTCTTGTTCTTTTATTGCTTCCCTTGATTCTATCTCTCTTCTTAAAACTGTTCGTGAAGCCATATCTCATCCTGGTTGGCATAATGCCATGATAGAGGAGATGAATGCTTTAGATGACAATGGTACTTGGGACTTGGTCGATTTACCTTCAGATAAAAGGGCTATAGGTTGCAAATGGGTCTTCGCTGTTAAGGTCAATCCCGATGGGTCAGTTGCCCGGTTGAAAGCCCGTCTTGTTGCAAAGGGCTATGGTCAAACCTATGGGGTTGATTACTCTGACACTTTCTCTCCTATTGCAAAGTTAACCTCTGTTCGGTTATTTATTTCCATGGCGGCTTCCCATCATTGGCCTTTACATCAGCTTGATATCAAGAATGTTTTTCTTCATGGTGATCTTAAGGAGGTGTATATGGCGCAACCTCCTGGTTTTGTTGCTCAGGGGGAGTAAGGGCGAGTTTGCCGTCTTCGAAAATCTTTATATGGTTTGAAACAGAGTCATCGTGCTTGGTTTGGAAAGTTTAGTCAGGCTGTTGAGAAATTTGGTATGAAGAAAAGCAAGTCTGACCACTCTGTATTCTACAAACGATCCGCAGCTGGTATCATTCTGTTAGTTGTGTATGTGGATGACATTGTAATTATTGGAAATGATACTAGAAGAATCTCATCTCTTAAATCTTTCCTTCATACTCAGTTTCACACGAAGGATTTGGGGGTGTTAAAGTATTTCTTGGGAGTTGAAGTCACTCGGAGTAAACAAGGTATATTTCTATCTCAGAGAAAATATGTCCTTGACTTATTATCTGAGGCAGGTAAATTGGGAGCAAAGCCTTGTAGTGCTCCAATGACTCCAAATGTACACCTTACAGAAGAGGGGGAACCATTTGAAAATCCTAAAAGATGTCGAAGGTTGGTTGGGAAGTTGAATTACCTTACCGTGACTCGTCCAGATATTGCATACTCATTCAGTGTTGTCAGTCAGTTTATGTCATCCCCAACAATTCATCATTGGGCAGCGTTAAAACAAATTTTGGGTTACTTGAAAGGAGCACCAGGATGAGGTATCGTGTACAAAAATCAAGGGCACACTCATATTGAATGTTTTTCAGATGCCGATTGGGCAGGTTCCAAAATGGATAGAAGATCCACTTCAGGTTATTGTATCTTTGTTGGAGGGAATTTGGTCTCATGGAAGAGTAAGAAGCAAAGCGTTGTGTCAAGATCCAGTACAGAGTCTGAATATAGGGCTATGGCACAGTCTGTATGTGAGATAATTTGGATATATCAGCTCTTGACTGAAGTAGAACTTAAAACTACAGTACCAGCGAAATTGTGGTGTGATAACCAAGCTGCTCTTCATATTGCATCTAATCCTGTGTTTCATGAACGGACTAAGCACATTGAAATTGATTGTCATTTTATTCGTGAGAAAATTCAACAAGGCTCGATTTCTACTGGTTATGTGAAAACTGGAGAACAACTAGGGGACATCTTCACGAAAGCATTAAATAGGGTTCGGGTTGACTATCTTTGTAACAAGCTGGGCATGATGAACATTTATGCTCCAGCTTGAGGGGGAGTGTTACGGTGTGTATATAGTTGTCAATAGGCTGGCAATTAGGCTGTCAATTAGAGATTCTAATTGATATAGTTTCCTAGTTTAGATTTAATAGTTTGTATATAAATACATGTAATACTTCCAATGAAATACATAAGAAAGTATTCTTTTAATCTCTGTTAACAGTGAGCAATGTAAGTGACGAAGACATCAAACTTGCTCAAGCTGGAGACATAGGGTTTAAGCAATTAAGTAGCAGTAGACGTGGTGGGAGTAGTAGGAGATTGTCCTGTGTGAAAGCGGAATTGTGCTTATAAATGATGAACCAGACTTGTCAACATGTATTCGGTCAGATGACACTACGGTGTTGAGCACAAAAACTACCTTACCTCCATTGCAACCAGACTCTGTATCTCCTCTTTCTACAGATGCAATATTGGACTCAAGAGACAAAAATCCCAGTGAACTTGCACACTCGTCAAACCAATATGTCAAGGTACTGTTCTTAATTAGCTTACTCAATTCCATCATTTTTTATGTTATGTTGTTGTGTTTTACAGTGATCAAATTGAATTACTTAATGCTAATAGTAGCACTAATTTATCTGTGTCTTTTGATTGACAGTCTTCTAATTGAGCACCACACTTGGTAAGGCATAAAGGAGTAGCGAAAAAGTTGAGATTGCTTTCGATAAACTTTTTGGCTGGTTTGTTTGATCATATTTTGATTAGTAGTGCTAGTCGAAGAAAAAATTTCAAAAATAGAATGTTGGTTGACCCAACAACTGCTTTATTCGAGCTTCTTGATATTTGATACTACACAAACGAAATATATTGTTTCGCTGCGATAAGGCCATAGCGCTACAATAGAAATTCTACCAGCATCTTGCACTAAGCATTATCAACTTCAGTCCCCCCCACCACCCCCCCCCCCCCCCCCCCCCCCCCCCCCCCCCCATTATTGTTGTATATTAGAAAAATGTGCCTTTGTTGCATGGTTTTGTTTACAAAAGATCTGATATATGGTGTGATGATTGTAGCTTTGTCAATGATGATCATAGTTAACATAGGTGTGCATACTTGTTTACTGGAAAGCCAAAATGAATCGCCACTTTGGTTGGAGTATGTGTCATGCTTTGTTCATCTATCCGTTTTTGGAATACTTGCGGTAATATGCTAGACTCTATTTAATCTATTGAGATGATACATAATTAAACTAGCCAGCTCACGCACACCTGGAGTTATCATTCTTAAATTTTGTCTATAATCTTTTTGTTCTGTTAAGTAATTTTTTATTTTTTTGGGTCTTACAGATATGTCTATGTTTGGCATGCCTTGGTTTGTTATTGGGGAGGGCTCAGTCTATCTGCTGAAGCAATGAAGAAATACAATCCCAAGATTAAATATCCACTGCAATCCCCCGGGGACACCGGGAATGCAAGGGATATGGCCATGGATAACTTGGACAGATACGGGTTGGGCTTATTGATCCCTCAAAGATTTACGAGTTTTACAATGACCTTCATGAATACCTTGCTAAATGTGGTGTAGATGGAGTGAAGGTAGATGTGCAAAATGTGATAGAAACTATGGAATTGGCTATGGCGGACGGGTCTCACTGACCGGACACCAGACAGTATCAACAAGCATTTGAGTCATCAATTGTCAAGAATTTTAAAGATAATAATCTAATTTGCTGTATATGTCATATCACGGATTCAATTTACAGGTGTGCTTTTATTCTGTATCAAATTGTTACCACTAAGCTAATTCACTAACATTTCTTCCTCATATTTTTTTCGCTGATTTCAGTTAAAAAAAAAAGTGTTCACTACTACAAATATTAGCTTAGGTAACGCCACTTAGATAGCGCTTTTTTAAAGAGCTATCCAAGTGGGCGCTAGGATAGCGCTTATTTGTCTTTAAAAAAAAAAAATCAAAAAAAACGCTAAAATAGCGCTTTTAAATTTTTTTTTAGTTAAGCGCTATCTTAATTATGTCTTATATAGCGCTTTAAAAAATGCTATATGAAAAAACGTTACCGAAACTACCATAGCGCTTTTAAAGTGCTTGCATAGCGCTTTCGAAGCGCTATGCTACTTACATTTAGTATAGCGCTTTATCTTATAGCCTAATAATTAAAAAAAAAATCTTTTCTTTCTCTTTCTCTTTCTCTTTCTCGACCTCCTCTGTTTTTCTTATCTTCTCAAAGCAAACAACACAAGAAATGGGAGGTGGAGCAGTCATGCGAGCAGCAGCGAAGGTTGCGGGGTTCGGAATCAGCGGCGGCCTACGAGGCGCCACTGTGACTCTCCCAGATCAAGCGGTGTCCGCCGCTGCACGCACCGTCACCAGGCCGATTGCAGGGGGCCTCGTGTCGTCAACGGAAGATGGCAAATCTGGGGTTGTGTTGTCTTCGCAGAATAGGGATGTTGTGGAGGAGGGTTGGGAGTTTGCTGGTGGGGAAGAGGAGATGTTTGCGACGAGGGATTCGATTAATCCTGTCAACAGACTTGTGTTCGGAAGTGCACCCAGTATGGAGGAGGCCATGGAGGCCACTTCTGACTTGAAAGAAGTGCTTGAAAAGTAAGGTTTTTATTTGAAGTTGTCTCTTTAGAACCGGGTTGGTTAAGCATGCTTTGATTTTGAATGGGTTTTCATTAGTTTGGTTTTGATTTGCCTTTTGTGCCCTAATTTTTTGATTTTCTGAAACGAAATTGAATCATGTTTATGTTTACATGGGGTTTGATTGTTTTGGTTTATTTTTATGAAATTGACAATGGACTTTGATTATGGTGCTTAAGTTTGTGATTTTTTGTGAAACAGACTTGAACAATTTTGACCTAATGAATTGGGAATCTAATTTACAATGGGTTTCTTCTTATCAGGTGTTGGAGTTAGCAGGAAAAGCAGCGAGAGACAACAAGCAATCCAGAATAGTGCTACGACCTACGACACATACAATTGGCAGTGTGAAATGACGAGGAGTTGAGTAAGTTGTTGGGTGCAATCATTGCCAATCTTGCTTCATCGGGCTTTCTTCTTGTCGCTTTTCTTCACTTCACTCAATTTTGTTCACTTCAATCTTCCTCTCTTTCTAAGAATAGTTTTCATTCATATTTTGAAACAGTGAGTTGATTCGCTCAATAAATGATGACTTAGCCCAGGATTTTAACTCGAGATCTCATTCCGTCGTCGCTCAATAAAGGTTGGACGGAAAAAGGGGCTCATAAATATGGAAGATTAAATGAACAGTCCTGGTGGGAGAAATGGGGAGAAAACTATGATGGAAGAGGAGAAGTCTTGAAATGGTATGCTTAATTTCATCATCTCCAGCTGATTTGCATGGGGTACTAACTTATGGACATGAATCACTATATAAAACATGCACATGGAAATTAGAGATTAAGGATGTTGAGTCCTTCCAAAATGATCAATAACTCTCCCAGTGTGTGGCAGTGTTATTGTTTAACGATGTCAACTGTGCAATGAGTAATGATATGTTGAGACATGGCTAGACACACTTAATGGAGATGTGTAGAGTAGCATATGAGTATTATAATATTTACAATTCTCTTTTTTCATGAACATAGTATTGATTTCATAGATCAATCATACAATAAGCATTTCATTAGCGAGAGTTTCTAACATTCATATATCATAGTCTTTCAATATGTTTTGTGACTTGAGTAAACAAAAGCATTTAGATCTCTGTGTTCACTTTTGAGTAACTAATGGACAAGCAATGGTTTTTATCAAATATTTACTATGAAGTATTTGTTTCCCTAGAGCTTTGCTTTTGACTATGTTTCACTTTCAGTCATCTTAAGCACAATTCTTTAATACTTTCACCTGGAAAGACTCCTAATGCCAGTATAGTTTCAAGTTAAAATTTCTGTTACTTTTTTAAATCGAGATGGTAGATTTATAAGAGTTATGCTATGGATAATGAAGGGATATGGGATCTTGCATTTTCCTTTTCTTTTCTCAGGACAGATAAGTGGGCAGAAACCAAACTGGGAACCAAATGGGGCGACAAGTGGGAAGATAAATTCTTTTCTGGCATAGGTTCACGGCAAGGAGAAACATGGCATGTATCATCTACTGGTGACCGTATGCTACTCCCTTAGTCTTAGATTATATTTTGATTCTTAAAAACTGTTTGTCTTTCTGTTTCTTTTTTTTTTTCCTCTGTTTCTCCAAATAGTTAAATTCAAGCCATGCCTCCAGGTTGGCAGAAGAATTATCAGGTACTAGACACTTCAATTGACCAATAATCCAAAACATGTGGCAAAAAATAAGTTAACAATTGCAAGAAAACTAGTCAGTACACAAGAATATGGTAAATGACATTTCCTAACTTATTGGTTGAGTTCACTCAGTTCTCCAATATTATGATGTTTTAAGATGAGCTCCCAATAAGTATATAGTGAGTCTGTGATTTTATAGTTTGCCGATTTATCAGTCAACATTCCTAATCCTGGAGGTGAAGTGGAGAAACATTAATTGAGAGTATCATTCATTAGATTGCAGCGATTGCACATATTTCCAATTGTTTCCAGCTTTCAGTGTAATCTCATGAAACACTAGATTTTCAGATATATGTTACAACTTATCCACATGGTTTAGGTGACCATGCTAGTTTAGATATTAGAGTTTGGTGTTCTATTAACTATATAGAAAAAAAAATGTGTTTTGTATAAATACCATTCATGTCTTTCTCGTTTAGATATTCGCTACCACATTTTATTGCCCAGTCGGGTCTATCTAGAAGGATATGTCTACTGTGCAATATAATACCTACCTTGTAAAGAAATAGTCCCGTCATGTAGACACAGTCAGTCCTGTACATTATATCTGAAGTACTAGGCAGGAAAAATGGGTTTAGTCTTCATTGAGTTGGTCTTTCATTTAAAATTAATTCAAAACCTTTGCTAGCTTGACATTTTCAATGAGTTAGGTAAGCTATAATAATATAAAAAATATCAACTAATTAGTGTTCTATTCTTTGTTCCAAACCTTTGTCTCAAATGACTCAGTATAAATAGTGAGCTCTACAAGCTTATCTTTCACAGCTAGAGCTCCTACTACTTCAGTTTAGTTATAAAGTACTGAAATTGTGAGGAGATAGCTATAATGGCAAACATCATTATCTTATTTGCTCTAATAACCATGGTGTTCACCTACTCTCCTACCTTTGCCTTTGATCCAAGTCCCCTGCAAGATTTCTGCGTAGCTGACCGTGCCAACTCAGGTACATATGGAGATTGGATACAAGCTCATTGGCAATGTTCCTGTTGAATTCGGGCTCTTATCGAATCTAAGGTACCTTGACATAGCTTATGCAAATTTGTCTGGTCCTTTACCACCTCAACTAGGTAAATTGTCAAAACTTGAGTCTTTGTTCCTCTTCAATAACCGATTTTCTGGTGAAATCCAAGTTGAATATTTGGATTTGACAGCGTTGCAATCACTTGATTTATCGGGTAATCAACTCTCTGGGCAAATTCCGGAAGGTATTGCTTCACTGAAGGAGCTAACATTTCTTAGTTTATTGGGAAACAATCTTATAGGGGAAATCCCACAAGGTGTTGGTGAACTGCCAAACCTTCAAACCTTACTTTTATGGAACAATTCGTTTACCGGGAGATTGCCCAGCAACTTAGGCTCCAATACCATCCTAGAAAAACTAGACGTCTCATCGAACTCACTCATAGGTCCAATTCCACCCAACCTTTGCCTAGGTAATAGACTCAATAAACTCATTCTTTTCTCCAACAAACTTGATTCAGAATTACCTCCACCACTTGCAAATTGTACCTCTTTATTCCGTCTTCGTATCCAAAATAACAGATTCAATGGGTCAATCCCTTTGGGTTTCGGGTTCTTGCCTAATCTAACCTACATGGATCTTAGCAGCAATGAGTTTACTGGGCCAATTCCTCAAGATCTTGGCAATGCAAGAAGGTTAGAGTACTTGAACCTTTCTGGGAATGCATTCGAGTCTGAATTACCTGAAAACATTTGGGGAGCGCCTAGTCTACAAATTCTATCTTTGAGTTTCAGTAGAATTAGAGGGAAGATTCCTGATTTTCTGGGGTGTCGAAATGTCTACAAAATTGACTTGGAAGGGAATTCACTGCATGGAAGCATTCCTTGGGACATCAGTCATTGCCAGAAGCTCTTGTGTTTGAATTTCGGGCAAAATTCATTAAGTGGGATCATTCCATCGGAGTTATCAACACTTCCATCCATTACTGACATAGATCTTTCGCATAACTTGCTCACCGGATCAATTCCATTGAACTTTGACAACTGTACTACTTTAGAGAGCTTCAATGTTTCATTCAATCTCCTCACAGGTATGAACAAAACATCCCGCTCGAAAATTTGAAATTTATTGTGATCATAATTATTATCAGTTTCTGATTTGAACCTTGTAGGGAATTATTGCTTATTATTCTCTGAACTTGTTGCTGTACTACAGGACGTATACCACTATCAGGTGGGATATTCCCCAACCTCCATCCGTCGTCATTCATTGGGAACAAAGGCCTATGTGGAGGAATTATGAATAAACCATGCTATTCAGAATTCAAACAAGAACCAAAGAAGAAAACAGCGGCGGGGTCAATTGTATGGATCATGGCAGCAGCATTTGGGATTGGCTTATTCATATTGATCGCAGGCAGTAGATGTTTCCATGTGAATCAGAGCCGTCGGTATGAAGATGATCAAAAGGCAGCTGGTCCATGGAGTTTGACAGCATTTCAGAGACTGAATTTCAATGGTGATGATGTACTAGAGTGTATGTCAATGAGTGATAAGATCCTAGGTATGGGGTCTACAGGAACAGTTTACAAAGCGGAGATGCCTAGTGGCGAGATCATAGCAGTTAAAAAGCTGTGGGGAAAGCAAAAGGAGCTGTTGACAGTGAGGAGGAGACGCGGTGTTCTTGCTGAAGTCGAGGTATTAGGGAATGTGAGGCATCGGAATATAGTAAGATTGTTAGGATGTTGTAGTAACAATGTTACTACTTTGCTTTTGTATGAGTACATGCCAAATGGCAGCTTGGATGATCTTTTGCATGGGAAGAACAAAGCACAGAATTTGGTTGCAGATTGGTTCACAAGGTACAAGATTGCATTGGGTGTTGCTCAAGGAATATGCTATCTGCACCATGATGGTGATCCAGTCATTGTCCATCGGGATCTCAAACAGAGCAACATTTTACTGGACAGTGAGATGGAGGCCAGGGTTGCTGACTTTGGGGTTGCCAAATTGATCCAAACCGATGAATCTATGTCTGTGATTGCAATGTACAGACAAAGTTAGGACTGTAGGAGAAGCTGTTGGCCATTTCATTTCGTGGCCAAAAAAGCTGGTGTATATATATGATAGCATATTAACAATTTTGTATGAATGCTTAAATTATATTTTGAATGAATGAGAAACAGTTAGTTATCATGTTGTGTCTTTATTGATTGATTGATTGAACGTTGTCATTATTATATTAAATATTATATAAAAAAATATTATATGGTAGTTAATAAAAAAAATTCACCGAAATTAAATAGCGCTTTAGAAGCTAATTAAAAAAAAAATCAAAAAAAAAAAAAATCAAAAAAAAAAAAAATTAAAAAAAAATCAACAAAATTAAATAGCGCTTTATGAGCGCTATGCAAGCTAATTTAAAAAAAAAAAATTAGCGCTTACATAGCGCTTAATAAAGCGCTATCTAACAAAGCGCTATTCAAGTACGCGCCTTGCATAGCGCTTTTTTGAGCGCTATCTAAGCTACCATAGCGGTAGCTTAGATAGCGCTAAAAAGCGCTATCTAAGCCTATTTTTAAGCGCTATGCAAGCCTATATTTGTAGTAGTGGTTGTTGCCAAAGCGTAAGAGGATTTCATGCCAAGGGAGGTAACTTTCCAGACTTTACATGTGCCTTCGTTGCATTCAATAGTCTTCTACTTGGGGAGATATTTGTACCTGACTGGGACATGTTCTATGTAAGTTTTTACATCATAGATCGTCATATCTTTTCAGTAATCTCAATGTTCAGTACATAAACGTTTTTGCAGTTGTCATGGACATTTGAGAAGCAAGGAATCAAGCTCGAATGGCGATGGAAATATAGACCGTCACCTAACAATACAAAAACTACATCAGCAATCCTTGATTTTCTTATGGATGCGGATATACGATAGTGTAAGATTGACTTCTATCAAGTTCACTATGTTTTTTTTTTTAATGTTTTTTTGTTATTGGTAATAACCTCTTGCAAGCTCATTCTTCATAAATAGATAGTTGTGCCCTTTATGTTCATGTTCGTAATTGCATCAGATAAAAAGAAGGCAGAGATGGCCTTTACAAAACTTTTTGCCTATAACAATGTGGTTGCTTGCATATAAAAAATTAGATCTGGAATTACTTACCATTGGTTGTCCCAATGGACCCATCCCGTTCATTCGGGATCGGGACGGGACGGGATAGACCCTCATCCCGACCTCGTCCCATCTCAAACGGGATCGGGATGGGACGGGATGAGCACATACTAAATAGTCCTCCAATAAAAAATAACAAAAAGAGTTTTATTTCACATTACTCACACACCAATAATGTCAAATTTATATACATATAACTTGCATCATAAATAATAATAGATATTAAATAAATAAATATTAAAAAAATTGGAAGACAAATAAATATTAAATTTCATTTAGAATTAATGATTCAATTCATTTAGATTTTTTTTGAAAGGCAAGCAGGGTTTTTATAGAATCCCAGAACCCACTAAAGATGCTGCAAGCTGGGTTTGAACTCATGACCTAGTGGTACCATCCGCCAAGCTCTAACCGTTGAGCTGTCATGCCATTGGCAATTCATTTAGATTTCATATAAAATTTCATCTTACATTGATTTAATTTCAACACATCCTAAACTTTAATTTAGAAGAATATTTTGATTAAAATTAATAATAATAATAATAATTATTAAATAAATAAATTCCGGACAGGACGGGATAAGCGGGATTGAAAATCTTCATCCTGATCACATCCCACTCCAAATCGGGATGGGACGGGATTGAGATGAGTTTGATTAATCCCAAAATGACCCCAAAAAATTGGAACGAGACGGAACGGGTTCGGGATGCCCACCCCTAGTTTTAAATATAACCTTCATACATAAATTCCTTCTTAGGGAAAACTTGGGGTTTAGTTCATTAACAGTGATGATTTTATCGAAGAAATTGTCTTTCCTTGTGTACAAAGTGACTAGTATTTTGGAATTTGGAGATATCTTTAAGCACGCAAATGCAACAAAATAAGTTTGTAATAGATATGCATTCCTTGTGAAATTATGCTGGAAGACTAAGAGTATATTAGAAGAGGGAGTCGATATTTTATGAAATTATGCTACAAAACACAATTAGGAGTTAGTGTTAGACTGGTAGTCATGTAGTTACTTGGACTACATGAGATGGTAGTGGTGGCTGTATTTAGAACAATGATCTCTCGGTGATGAGAATGCTGGTGTTGTATTCACATCTTTTGGTTGTAGGTGCGTTTAGTTGAATCAGTTATAGTATTACTGTTGGTAGTGGTAGAGAATATGATGGCAATATTGGAATGCGATGCGTAACTTAGTGGCATCAAGTTGGAAAGGCAGTGATGATGATAATGATTATATTGATGGCGTCGTATTGTGGTGTATCACTCTCTTAAAGGATTATTGTAATTGGGTGGACAAAGTCTAAAAGGGGTGACGAGAATAATAAGCTTCTCTGGCTTTTGCTAGAGGTGAAGATGAGCGTCACCAGTAATGGAAAGGAAAAGGTTTGAATTAGTACAAAAGATAATGTGAAGGATTAGATATTATGCAAGAAAAGCTTCTGATGCTGCTTTTGGATAACCCACATGTCATGTGGTCTTGATTCTGTAAGGATCCGCTGGGATATCATTGTATGAATCTTGACAAGTCTACGATCTTGACAATTCTGACAAAATTTAATTAGTTTATATTGTGCCGAATGCTTGAAGCAACTTATCTTTAGGTGCCTTGTGTCTTTTGCTACTTTTTAAATCTAACTTTCCAAATTATCCCCTTTAGCAAGATTTTTGTCTTCAATGTCTTTGAAACTATTTGGCTTTGTTGTGCTCCTGTGCGATTTTTGCTGTCTATGCTGGTAGAAGAGATCAAAACAAATCCCCGTTTCACCTCAGACTTTCACTAGCAAAATGCTTGTTGGATGTAGTGATGAAGCTAAAGGGGTGGTGGCTATCAAGATGATTCTAGTAATAGTGATGTTGTGGCGGCCAAGGTGATAGATGCCCATGGCTGTCGAAATGCTTAACATGCATGATCCTAAGTGCCAGATTCTAAGCCCGGAAGCTTAATCATGACTTCAAACCCAATATGAGAGAATCCGGCCTCAGCCTCAGGTCTCAGGGAATCTAAGCCTATCCTTGATCATCATGACCTCAACCCATCATTTCAGAAACGACCTCTCAAATCTGTCTGAATCCGAAGCTTATGGCTTATGCTCCCTTTGGACATCAGCTGAAGGGAAACCATGTAGGATAAGGAAATCTTCCTTTAAGGACATTCTTTTCTTCCGTTTTCTTTCCTTTGAAGAACTTGACATTGATTTGTACCTTAAGCATATCAACAACACAAGCATATGAAAATGTCGACTAGATTCACGAAATGGATATCTGCTTAGTTTGTCTGGCATGCTCATCATTACAGACTTATAGCTGTTTTAATGCCTATAAGGTTTCAATTCATATTGTCCAATGCATTATAAGCAACATATTTATTTGTGTGTTTTTCTGTTAATGGGAGTTTTTTGATATATTGTACAGGAAGAAGTTGTTAGAAAGATTAAATCATTTGACAAGTTGAAGGTGGAAGTTGAAAAATGTTTAGCACAAAGTGAGACATTTAGCAATGAGAAGTCAAAGTTCAAATCAGGTTGGAGTGTTGGATTACTTTTCAGTTTAGTAATGAAGACCAACCTGTTGACAATGACACAATAAGTTGGACTGTTGGATTACTTCACTATGGTTGGTAAAAAATGCAAACATCGACCTGATTAACATTTTTTTTTTTTTTGCATTATGAGTCCAAACCATAGTTTTTTTTTGCATTATGAGTAGAGTATGAAAACTACCTCTACCATCAAGTATACAGTGACCTGAAAATGCAAACATTGACCTGATTTTTTTTTGCTGCATTAACATACAGTGACCATGCAAATATTGACCTGAATTTTTTTTTGCTGCATTAGCATACAGTGACCTGATTTTCTGCCTTTTTTTGCTGCATTAGCATACAGTAATGAGCTTTTTCATGTTCATGTGGGAGTAATCAGTGAAGGTGTCAGGTGGTGGTGTTTGTGTTTATGATTGAGTAATGTACTTATGGCCTGAACTATTTGCTATATCTTTGTTGCTTCTGACTTCCTGTTGCCATTTTATTGATATTTTTCAATTCAAGGGGGCACTAGAATGAATTATATATAAATTACCTTTACAAAATGTGAAAATTAGAAATTAGAGGATGCAGTCAGGACATGAATTATATACTTGTTGATATATGCTATATCTTTGTTGTTTCTGACTTCCTGTTGCCATTTTGTTGATATTTTTTAATTCAGAAGTCAGGACACGAGTATGGTATGGCCTTTAATGGTTGAAATCCTTGGAGGATGCAGTCCTTTGCCACATGACTATGAATTTTCCTGCTTTTGGTGTATATATACTTATATAGTAGTAGGAGAATTGTTTTTCCCATTAACATTTTTATTGAATTTCTTTCCAGGTTGAGCATATGCTAAATGACAGGTCACACACACACACGTATATTTTATTATTACATTTTTTCCATGTAATGCAATGCAATACAAACATGTTATGTAAGCTGTATTTTTTGTTTTTGCTTGTAGGAATTGTTTTTTCTTTGTGATCCCAAGGTTCTAGTGGTGAGTTCAACTATCTTTAATCTAATAAAAATATTGTTATCACATCACGTATGTTGAACCTGTCATTAACTAATACTTTTCTCGTCTCCTTGATATATTTTTCTGACGTGAAGATAGAGTTCGTCAACACATGTCCCTAGCTTTTTGAAGATGGTAACATTGTGCTGCAATTGATATCATCCTACGTATATGGTTGGATTCTATTTACTAGTATGATTATGAAGAACCATGTATTGACTTATTTTGGATTCCATGTAATGTGTTGATGAGACTTATTTTGTAAGAACCGTGTATTGATAGTTGCACTTTTATATACATGGTTGGATTATATTATTGTTGATGAGATTTTTATATTGCTGGATTTTATTTACTATTGCATTTTTATATAGTTGGATTTTATTTACTGTTGCATTTTTTAATAGCAGATACAGATTGCAAATGATACGTAAAGCTAAAAATAAATGAGCAAAAAAAAACCGCGTAGACTTTTCATAGCATTTTTAAAGTATCATGAGAACTTTCTAAAATTGTTGTAGATACCTGTCACAACATTTTATAAATGCTGTGAAAGAAATTACAATAGTGTACAAACTTTATAACAACATTTTCTAAACGCTATTAAAGGAGTTACAATAGCGTAAAAAAAATATATAACCACATTTTATAAACACTATTATAGGATTTACCACATCGTTTAAACAATGCTATTAAAAGAGCATTTTTAATAACTTTCCAAAAATGCTATCATAGAGCCAAACTTTTAATAGCGTGGGCTGATACAACGTGTTTGACAATGCTATCATAGAGTCAGACTTTTAATAGCGTGGGCTGACACAACGTGTTTGACAATGCTATCTTATCCAGTTATAGCAGTTTTGGCATGCTATAAATGAGGATTTGTGGTATAGTGGACTATAAGTATCTAAGTTCAACGCAAGTATGTTTCCGTTCAAAAGCACGTCAATACTTCACTCTGCCAATCTGTCTTCGAAAATGATTCGGAAGTAAAAGTAAAGTACTTGAAAAAGGCAGCAAGTACATGCTTAATTCTTTGCTCTGCCAATCTGCCTCGTGAATAGGAACAGAAGGAAGCAGATGAAAATATCCCCCAAACGAGGGATTACTAGGGTGACGCAAAGTCGGCGTCCCAGGTCATGCTCGTTAGAGCTTCGCTCATCCTATCTGTCTTCCAGTTGTGGCGTCACGCGTGAAGCCCAGTAGATTCAACAGGAACAAGCCACCCAAGGTTAGCTGCGGGTGTTATCCTTGAGATCGGACGACACAAGACGCCATCGGAGCACTAGAAGATGAAAAACAAACTTGACCCCTGGGGGGAGTACGTAACTCTTCTTTGCAATGTAAGAAGAAATAACAAGGTCCCATGGAACCAATTGGATGTTCACCCAAACCAGGTGGCACCGCATAAAAGCAAGTCTTATCAAGACTCATCATTGCAAATGTCAGAACATTCAAAGACTCCAACAACGAAGATCTTTCATTAGCCTTTGGAGAACCCAGAGCATATTTTCTAAGGAGATGCACTTCAGGAACATTCTCTAGAGCATACATTGCAATGCTTGAGGTCGTGAACTCCAGCTTTATATAGGCGCGACGGTTCACCAAATGAAATCAATCAATAGTTATGTCAGCATTAAATGTCGTACGAGGAATAGGGAGGCGACGGTTCCAATTAAAATTGCACGAGTCCATATTATTGAATTAAAGGCACTGCCCACAACTCCATTAATTGAGGGGAGTAACCGACATTGAACCATTTCGTAATCTACATCGTACATCTGGCACCCTAATTTTTACAACACGGCCTGCCAACCAATGGGCCCAAGCGAGTACCCTGTCGGATCTAGCCCAATATAGTATGAAGGCCTTAAGAGTCCATGCAACGCGGAACATGCCTACAACGATATTTTTAATAAGTTCAAGGTATCCGCTCTATTGTTTGTTGTTCATTGAACCTAGATATCTATTGGCCCAACATTCGTATCAGACTACCAGGCAAATTAAACAAAGTAGACTTACACACCCAAGGCCAAGTGGAAGCCTAACTCGATCAAAGCTTAGTCAGTTCTGACCGATGATTGCTTCTGATCTGCTCTAACCTTAGTCCGCCAAAAGTGAATGATGATGGATTAGAAAGTAGGAGCTTAGTTAGCGTCCTAACGCCTGACCACGATGGTTTGCCCGAGACCATTGTCAAACTACAGATAATGGTCGTTGAACCTAACTAAAGCTTAGTCAGCTTCGACCAATGACAATAGTTTCTGGTCTGCTCTAACACCTAGTCCGCCAAAAGTGGACGATAACGACTTACAGAGTGATGGCTTAGTCAGCGCTCTAATGCTTGATCAAGAAGGCTTGATAGAGACTATTTTCAATTACAGTTAATTATCACTGAACCTGACCAAAGCTTAGTCAGTGGCGACTAATTACGATGACGACTTAAAAAGTGGTAGTCTAGTCTGCGCTCTCGACGTCTGATTACGATGGCTTGCCAGGGATCACTGTCTTTTCGTAGACGATGTTTGCCAAACCCAACCAAAGTTTAGTCAGTAGGCCACTAATGACAATAGCTTCTGGTATGCTCTAATCCTAGTCAGCCGAGCGCGGATGACGATGGGTTAGAAAGTGGGAGTCTAGGCAGTGCTCATGCAACCCGATGACGATGGCTTGCCAGAGATCATCGTCCATCTCATCCCGATCTAGAGTGGGATGTGATCAGGATGGAGATTTTTAATCCCGCCCATCCCGTCCCGTCCCATTCCGAACTTATTTATTTAATATTTATTATTATCAATTTTAATAAAACTACTCTTTTAAAGGAAAGATTAGGATGTGTTTAAATTAAATCAAAACATCTACTATTTGAAAGCTTGCTTGATTTGGTACTCTTTGTTTAGATAGAAATTTAAGTTTGGATATTTTAGGTCAATTATAACCTATGAAAATTTATACTTTTTTCACATTTTAGATTGGTTATAGTATATTTATTTTTGTAGAAAGTAAAGCCAAATGATGGTTTGTTTTAGTTTTTCATTATGAATTATATGTATAATTATTAGTTAGTGTATCACACAAAGGATGCTTAATGTAAAATAATTGTAAATTCATTGGACCATAAATTTTACATAACATTTAATATTGTTACAATGATAGTTATATGTACATAAATTTGACATTATTGGTGTGTGAGCAATGTGAGATAAAATTCTTTTGTTATTCTTCAGTAAAAGACTATTTACTACTCGCTTGTCCCGAACCTGTTTGGGATGGAATGAGGTCAGGATGAGGTCTATCCCGTCCCGATCTTGAACGAACGGGATAAGATAGGGATGAGGTCCATCCCGTCCCATCCCATTCCGTACCCACCCCTATTGATAAGTCAAAAGTACAAACTTCACTCCTCATCAGGAGGGGGTTCAGATACAACGAAGCTAGATTTTGTAGTAGAGGAAACAGGGGGTGCATCCGCATGCGCTGCCGCTTGGATGCCCAGGTCTTCATCATCTTTTTCTTCAGACTTATCACATTCTTCTTCTTTCGATTGGTCGGAGGCTTCTCCAAACTCCACGTAAGACATGTCTTTATAGCGAAAAAAGTCCCATTCGGGATGTTCCTCCCTCATCATCTGCAATAGCTCTAGTCGCCCATGCACAACTCTGCTAAACTCGAACGCGCCCTGAGTCTTCAAAAGATTTTCCTTGCGCACCCCCGACTCAACAAGATCTCGCTCTAGCTGCTCCAACCTGCCCGACAACGTATCATTTATGGATTGCTCGACACTCAAGCTGTCCTTCATAGCACTTAGTTCATGTTGCACCAGAAGGAGTTGCTCTTCTGCTTTCCGCACACTCTTGGCATTAGAGTTAACATCGATCTCTAGCTGTTGCCACCGGGCAGTTCACTCGGATTCATTTGGGCCTTTTCAGCATTAAGAGCTAAAATCTAAATCGCGACGGACAAGGTTCAGTTATTTCTCGAACTCGTCCCTCGCGGACATTGTTTCAGCCAACTCGGACTCAAGTGTTTCCAAGTGAATCCTCTGAGCCTCCGATTTTGTCTTCCAGAGCTCCTGATCAACAGCCGATTGAGCAAGCATCCCTTCCTTAAGTTGCTTATTCAATTATTCTATTTCACGGAGAGCATCAGAGTATGACTTCTGCAGGTGTTCAAAGACTCGCTCCATGGTATACACCCTTTCACGGGCAGTCTCAACCTCCGTCCCAGCGACAACGACTTGGTTTAGATATGACATCCCAAGGACGAGATATTTCTGCCTATTGTCCATACTCTCTCCTAGCGTATCGCATGTTGGCACCGGAACACAATTATAAGACAATCGTTCCACTTACTGATATGCTTATTCGAGGCATAAGAAATATCAACCTCCTGGTGCTAGACCTGGTTGTTCATCTTCAACACATCCAGAGCAAACAAACTTATCAGTGCATCCGAGTGGAGGTCTTCAGGGACAGGAATCACTCCAACATCGCCCTTTACTGTCTTAACTGCATTAGGGCCCTCGTCCACCACTTTCCCATTGCTGTCAACGATTGACTCTCTCACAAACCGACTCAAAAATAGTAAACGAGGAAGAAAGAAAAGAGTTATCTCCTGGATCCGTCGTCACCTCAATATGGGGTCGAGATCGGGACGAAAAACAATACAGGCGACGTGGAGGACAATTCTCACCGTATGGGCGACTATCATACAACTTTTCACCAAGCTGGGGGGACTCGTGATCCAAAGAGGGGTTGAACTTAAAGTTTTTCAATGAGAAAGGACAAGTCAAGCCCGCGTCGGATGAAGCCGACATGCCTGCCTGTAGCAACAGGTTGCTCATAACCTTCGCCTGATCGATGCTTAGCTTCGTTACATATTCGATTCCCACCATCTGCATATATTCCTTCTCCAATTCTGAAAGAGAAATAAGGGCCATTGCCTGAGCATTTTCCCCCTCGTACACAACAACTTTCGCTCCAGTGGATGAATAAAAAACCTTCCCCACAGCTTGGCATCTATCTGAAAGAGCCACGCTCACTAACGGGCTTCTTTGCAGCACGAGGCTTCTTGGAACGAGTA
Source organism: Berberis vulgaris (assembly GCA_963556465.1). Classification (NCBI taxonomy): domain Eukaryota; kingdom Viridiplantae; phylum Streptophyta; class Magnoliopsida; order Ranunculales; family Berberidaceae; genus Berberis; species Berberis vulgaris. The sequence goes on along the minus strand of OY747132.1, from coordinate 11,334,930 downwards.
TTAAAAGAAAGTGCTTCATTCAGTTTTGCCCTCATTGCCAGGCTTGGAATCTTAACTTTCGGAAGCTTTCTCTTATTTGAAAAGGGCTTGCCTTCGGACTTCAGCTTAGAAACTCTGAAAAGAGTGCGAGCCTCATGCCAATGGGCCCACAGTCTGCTGCGCTTGATGTTAGAAGACTTAACAACAACCTCTATCCACATTCGAGGCATGTCGCGAAATTTCTTCATGGCTACTTCGTCCTCCGAAGAAAAGGGTGTAGTGGAAACCTCCCTACAAAAAACACAGGTAACAATTCAATATGAAATTAACGATTTATGAATCAAGAGTTGAATTGAACTTACTTAGCTGACGAAACTCTCGCTCGATAGGATGACCTGCAAACTCAAAATACTCCAAGTCTGCAGGAGCCATAAAACAATATCTCTGCTAAAACTTGAAGTCGCCATCACCATATTATACCCATTTGACACTAGTTGAGTGGGCGCAATGCCGAGGTAAGCCAAAAGCTCCAAATTTCTTTGATAACAGGAAAACAGACGCCTAATTGGAGCATACCTCGATGCAGACAGATAAATCCCTCATGAAGAAACAATGGCATCTAACCGATACCCAATGTGAACAACACTAGGTCATCAGGGATCCCATATGTCACGTGAAGGCTTTCTAGATTCGACTCAGAGAGTGACTGTTCCTCGAAGAACTTACGACACTTAGCAAACAATTCATCAGAAAGTTGATTTGGGATCGCCATTGAAGAACGTACAAACTTTCGATCACGGAAGTTGGATAAAATCAAAAACACGGAAAGCGAAACGGAAAAGCAAAGTCTCCAAGATCGAAGAGTAAAGGAAATGAATTCTGCAGAAAAAGGGATTTATATAGTGAACAAAATTCTCGCCCTTTTCTCGAGTAGATGCGTGCCCATTTGATTAAGCGCATCGCTCGAGGAGACGATTCAGACTCAAGCCAATCATGACCTCTCAGGTCTTCTACGACATGACTTGATGGACTGATGAACTGACCCACCAACTCGAGGGAGTAGTTGATGATATACCAAATCGTCTTTTAATGTACACCGAATGTGTGTCATGATGATCTTCTCAGCAGAGCAAAGCGGGCTTGATTGCCCACCAAATCTAGTAAGGCCAGAAAACATTAAACCCAAGTCGGCAATCCAGAAGGTTGGATCCAAGTTACAGCGCCCTATTAAGCCCACATGTCACATGGTAAAGTCTAATACCCATAAGACCTGATCAGTAAAATATCTGGGTGATCGCCTAAAATGGGCAGGCCAGCAACACATTGGTTCCAATTAGAAAGCATATATCGAAGTATAAGTCGTGTATGAAAACTTCCTTGCATGGACAATACTCCAAAATGGAAATCTCTTCTGTAGGTCTAGGAGCACAAGCTGGGTAGGAAAACTCTCCTACATGGATGACTCCTAACTAGGAAAGGATATCCAACAAGATTTCTTTCCCTAAACTACGCCACCAAAGGCCTAGCCGAACGAGGATTCTCGCATTATAAATAAGTCACAGGTTTGACGAAGAGAGGTACGCTACAGAACCCAATTTACATCTTTAAGCTTTTTCCCAATCCTTGTCTAACTTTAGCATCAAAGTGTCATCGACCACCACAACGGTGGTCCTTGGCTCACGTGCATTCCCTGTGCAGGTCCAAGTCAAGGTCAAGGAAAACAGGATTCGACTACATCAAAAATAATATTGGTTAAACTTGTAAACCCAATATAAGTTGAGCGAAAAGTTCTTGTAAAAATGTATTTACTGAATTATAAAGTCGTGCATACTGTGTTGTGAGTGATCGATAAAATTAGATCATTCAAATGTGACCGTGAATATTCAACAAAGATGACAATGCAAGAAGATGAAATCAAGTCATGCATAATCAAAGTCAAAGCCAAAGTCAACCAATGATGAAGTCAATTCAAAAAACCGAGGTCAAGGAGATGAATACTAGTCAAGCAATGTTAAAGCTTCAAGAATGCAAATCCAAGATGGTTGAAGACAAGGCAAAAATAGCTTATGGTTGACCAAATTTCAAATGAAGTGCCAAAAGCTTTTTAGAGGTAAAAAAATTTGGGACCCAATATTCAAAGTTTGAGTTTGGTAGATCTGCATACATAAGAATGGATCTTGAATATTCCATCACTTTGGACACGTCCATGTGCTTAAAGGAGATGTTCATGTCAAGTACAATGACATGTGACTAATAAAATTTTTTGTTTTAAAAAATTGTCTGGGCAGAGTAAAGTCGATTTCACCCTTGAAGCGTCACTATTAGCAGGCGACTACTTTGATAAAGAAAAGTGTCGTTCTGAAACTAGCCGCTCTGAAAAGCATATCTACATATAGTGAAGTCGACTTCACCCCTCCAGGACCAATCTATAAATAGTTGCATCCTCATTTGCCTTCATCAACTTTGGAAGTTCAAGAGAAACTTGTTAAGGGCTATTCAAGATAAACAAATCCAGTAAGAACAAGATCAAGTTTCTCTCCATTGTTCAAGATAAATCTCTAAATCTCTCTATATTATCTTTGTGTGAGCTTAAAAAGAAAATAGAGAAAACTAGGGCTTAAGTTGAAAGCTCAACCTAGACCAAACAATTTCTTTGTTTGAGATCTAAAATTCCTAGAGAGAAACCTTCATTTTTCACCTTAAACCTTCATATTTGTAAGGGTGAGCATCACTTTTACTCTATAACGAAGTAAGAAATCCACGCTTAAATTTTTTCCATATTTCTATTTGAAATACATTTTTAGATAAATCACTTTTGAGTGTTAGCTAGCCTAAACTCAACCAACCCCGTGTGGGTTCTTGAATCCATGGAGTGGATTCATACGAGTGTCACAAGAAATCCCAAGCAAGTGATAAGTCTTAGTTGTATTGCATCCATGATGGTGTCATCCTTGGCCATTCGATAAGTCTTGCACAACACAAACATAAAACCAAGTGGTATCTCCGAAATCCCAAGCACATGCCTGTCATACTTGTTTGTGTTGCATCCTACTTGACCGCCAAGGTATTCATAAGATTCGTGGTGCAAAATACTTGGTTCATGTTGGTAAGTCTGAGAGGAGCACAACAACTTGACATTGCGAGGTTGTGGAGCATTATTCGATAGTGTAGTTCTCTTTTAACTAAGATAATAGAAGTTAGAGGCTCAAGAACCCTTTCCACCGAGGAAGTAATTGGTCGTGGCCAATCAAACCCTGCTTAGGTGAATCTCGTTATATCTGTGTGAGGTATTCTCTCTTCCCTTTCTTTACATACTTATGCATATATGTTTATCTTACTATCTTTGATATCTCATCTTGTATGTTTTAAGTGGTATTGTTTTTACAAATCATAGTTTAGCTTGCTTGATTTATATATCAAGTCTTGGAACTACTTTGCAAAAGTATTTCATTTGAATCGGTTTTAGATTCCAAGACTTGTGAGACCACAAGACTAAAAAGTGAATCATTTTGTTCTTTTTCCCCTATATTTGATTGTTTTATTGGTGCTAAGGTCTAGGGGATTGTTTCGAACATTGAATTTATATAAAGTATTCATATATCTTACTAATCTTTACATTCTTCTGCAAAAGTTTTTCAAAGAATACTCTTTTAAAAAGAAATTATTCACCTCCCGTAGTCTTGTTCATCATATCTTAAGGCACCAGTTAGTGGTACTTTAGAGTTGTTACTTTTTCATACACCACTCACTATTTCTCTCATCCAACTCTCTTATTATTGTTGTTCTAATGACTAACAACACATGAAATTGAAAGGGTGTTTGCAAATTCAATGCACAGCTATGTCCATGTGTGTTTTGAAGGGAAAACAAAAGGAAGTTGGTTGGAAATGGGGCAATGGTGGTTTTGGAGGTGGTTGAGGTGGGGTGGTGGTCGTACGTAGTGTTGTGTAGGTTTGTGGTGGTGGCGGGGCTATACATTTAAGAAGATGAAGGGGTGGTGGCATGGGTTCAATTGCAGGGATGGAAGGGTGAGAAAAAACTATTGGTGAAGAGACATTTTTGGGTTTTTTTTAATCATCACCATAGAGTTTGCCTTGGAATATAGTTTGATCTCGAGGTTTTTTAGCCATTATGATCTCATTGAGATTAATTTATTTGTTTGAAATCCAGATCTTTGATTTTATCAAGGGCAATATTATCACATTAAGATATTTTTGACAGTCAACTGGGTTGACTATGCCCTTTTTGACCCAAACGGAAATCATTTTTAAAATTGACCCGAAAGTCAATTATGATAAACCAAAGACCCCAAATTAAAATAACCTTTTTTATTTTTAGAGCAAATAAACTTCCGGTGCACACTGTAGCTCCCTTCTTAAAATAGGTGAATATTTTCAAACTAACATGATAAGTTGTGTTGTTATATTCATACATTTTTTGTTTCAAACAACCTCGTACTTTTCCAATGATTAAATTTAGTGTTAATATTATTTCTTATATTATAAAAATGACTATTATAAAAGGAAACAATGACACTTATACATTTCCCGTAATGATAGTTGTATAAAAATATTGAGATATTCAAGAAAATCGAAGATAAACAAAAATGTCTTATGTATATAGTGCACTTGCAATCAGCGGGGATGTCATGCCCCACGAGTGTATTGCCCAAGTACGAGGGCAATATACCTCAAGATCGAGTTGGAGCCTCTTCACGAATGAAGTTCAGAATCAACAAGGGTTCGTAGAACGAAGGGATTGTACAACTAGGGCGCAACCCTAGTTATTTCTTTCACATTAGGAGCTATCGGCCACTACCTCTCATAGGCTCGCCCCCTACTATTTTGAAAGTATGGAGCTTGGGTCACGCATTCAAGCGCATTAAGGGGGATCGAAGTTGGGGACCTCTTTACCACACTTGTCTCCCATATATAATGCACTTGTAATCAACATATCTACTTAATACCAAATAAAATTTTAACTAATAATTAATTTTGAATAGTGCATATTTAATACATTGCCGCAACATGAATTATTGGAACATTAATCATTTACCACCATAGGATGCACAAATTTGACACAAATAGTAGATGATTCTACATAGAAGGTCGAGGTTATTTACTTGGCCATTGGTGGTAGAATTTAAACTTGATGATTCAGTATGGAAGGTCAAGCTTGCTTCAATAGAGAATGTTCTACAAAAGTAGTACATTTTATCGATGGGTTAGACCTAAGGGTTTCACACCTTACAATTTTTTTCAAATCTGGACCCTTGATGACGACTTACTTGATGTTATTAAAAAGTTCCACCTTAGCGAGGACTTTCAAGCTCACTCGTCACTCCCAATCTATGCTTACAAAACTTGTTCATCTTAAAAGTAATATGAAAGATGGGAAGAAAAAAAATTTGGTCATATCCAAAGATCCATTTTGGTTGTAGGATTAGAAGTAATCTTCAATTTAAGGCTCAATTTGAAGCCATGATAGTTCTCATTATTTACCTATTAATTCGATATTGCATCATGAAATTTTACACTAATATAATTCTAAATGAGCTTTATGAAAAAGCTGAAAGCAAATACATTACTTTTATTTATTTATTGAAAAGTGAACTTGGGTTTGAAGGATCTTCGAACCTTTATATTAATAAAAACTTTTGAACCAAATACAATCACTTATTACTTTGTCAATAGAAACGAAAGATTTCTTCAAATCCTCAATAAACAGGCTATTTAGATCTAGTCCAACAATATTCAAGTTGAGAAATAATCTTGCAAAGTGGTTTCCTACAATAGTAATTTCTTGGCGCACATACCATAAGTTTTTTTTTTTTTTAATAAAAAACAAGCAAGTTGTTTAATCATCATTGTAACTTGATTGACAGTGGCGGCTGGGACTTTCGTACGCATACCCTAGCAATCTTTGCCGTTTTCCGCCGCCGATATCTACATCCCGACACGATATCACCGATACGCTCCGCTGATACACAGGCCTGCAACTGGGTTTTGGTGGTTTGTGTCGTTCTTGGCAGTATCGGGTTTGTATTGCACCCTCGCAACAGACCAGTGCCGGGTACAATGTCGTCTTAGACGCTGGATGGTTTGCACAGCCGTCCTCTGGACGTGATGTCGGGGCCTCCAACCGCAATCCCTCCCTCCACGGCGGGGAGACCTGGGGAAACCGTGGAAGGACAGGCTAAGCCTTCTTTCGCTCAGATTTTGGGTAAAATTTTGGTGAACGATGTTCCGGAGACGCAGGTAGAAGGTACCCGTTTTCGCAATGATGGTTTACCGGCAATCGGTCTTACGGCCACAGATGAAATAAGTGGCGAAACATTCATGGAAAAACATGTGATCGTCCTAAAGTTCTCTAGCTACCGTCTAACTTTGAAAGATATCCAAGATTCGATTCACAGAACTTGGGGAATTCTAGGCGATTTTTCGCTTGGTTTACTGAATCAACGACATGTGTTAGTTCGACTTCAATCCGAGACGGAAGCTAAGAAGGTTCTCTCACGAGACTTTTTTTTTATCCGCGGCGTTCGTTTCAAAGCCTTCCGTTGGCATGATGGTTTCAGTTTGAAAGAGGACCCGATATCGGTGCCGTTATGGGTAAAGTTACCTCACTTCCCTTTACATTTATTTCATCCCCCAATTTTAAAGGCAATTGTGAATTCTTTTGGTGGATTTTTGCAGATGGATGATCATACTAGATGCCTATCGTGTTCGGGTTTTGCCCGTGTTTGTGTGGAGATGACCTTGGCGGAAAAATTACCAAATAAAATCTGGATTGACAGGCTAATAATAGGGATTTCTGGCAGATGATAGAATATTATCCAGGATTCAAGTACTGTGACTTTTGTTCTTTGATTGGGCATCAGGAGGATAACTGCAGAAAAAAACTAGGTCTTAAGGGTGGTGGGCGAGTTGCTGATTCTGGTAAAGCAGAGAAGGCGGTCAAGCCAAAGGTAGACACCATCACTAGCAAACCAAAGGTCAACTCCAACAACATCAAGCAACAATACATGCCCGTACTCAGGAAGCCGCAACCGGATGTGGGTACAAGTGGCGTCAAGAATAGCAAAGGGGAGGAGATTCCTGTGGGAGTTGGGGATAAGAGGCCGGAGACCATTGATCCAGTGAAGGTGATATTGTCAAACAAATTTGGGTCCCTTGCAGATGTAGCAGAGGCGGCTCAAACAGAGAAGGCATTATTGGATAAGAATTTCCCCCATGAGTATGTCGAGGCTGTGCATGAATCTACGGAGGAATGCCTCTTAGAGGCGGGGTACACATTTTCGGAGATTGCCAACGTCATTGGGACACAAGAACAACCATTGCAAAAGCAAGATGATGTCATTTCTAGGGCGAGGACTAGCTGTTTCGACGACATAAATGCACACTCTATAATCAGCGACACTCATACTAAGCCTGCGGCAGCAGACATGACAATTGACCCTATTGGCGATGGCAAAGTTGAGCCCACTGTTGAAGGAATTCAGCAAGATGCAATCGCATCAGCGACACTGATTCAGCACCAACACCGTGAGGCACCAAATCAGCTAGATGAGGCACTAAATCACACACCAACCCAGCAATGTGAGGCACCAACACAACTCTGTGAGACACCAAAACCACTCTGGGAGGCATCAAAATAGCAAGTGGAGGCACCATTAGTTGAGGCACAATTACAGCAAGTTGAGGCACCAAAACAGGTACCAGACTAGGAAGGTGAGGCGTCATTACAGTAGTTGCAGTGTGCGGCACCAACACAGAAATGTGAGGATCCAAAACAAGGAGCTGAACTAGCACTCAAGGAGCGTTTGCGGTGCACCTTTCAGTCCCAACCTGCGCTCGCGGCGTCCTCGGACATGCACTGTCCACTAACAGGGGATTTAGTACCCCATACTGTCCGAACAGGGGACGTGCATTCTCCCCAGTATGCTCGATCACCTTCCCATTTGTCGCAAAATTTGCGGACAGCTGTGTCACAGGAAACAGGGGCGAGAACAGTGACAGCGACAGGGACGGTGACAGAAACGGCTGTACAAGCGAGACGACCTAACCACGTGGACATTGGTAAATTACCGGCTCCCTTGGCAGCAGGAAATAAACAGGAAGGGGGGGTTTTGTTCGAGGTCGCTGTTCAATTGATGAAGGAGAACCATGCTTTGCGAAAACAGAAAAAAGATGAGTTCCAACTCCCTTAACAGTGCCACAGATGACAGTGATGTGGCTGCGTCGGATTCGGAGTTAGGGCCGGAATCACATGCTATCAAGGATCTAGCGTTGGGGTCTCAGTCTGATGAGAATCTGAGGAAAACAGTCGGCTTGGCGGTCCCTCCGGGCAACCGTCGTAAGCCTAAGAAGGGTAAGCTTTCCAACAGAGTTTAAGATGATAGAAAATTTACTTTTTTGGAATGCTCGCGGGGTTGGTAATCAGTCCACGAGAAGGCGATTAAAAAATGGTTGTGGAGCATAAAGTAAGAATTCTTATGATTGTGGAGCCTATGATTGATGCTAATAGACATATGGAGATTGGAAACAAACTCAAGCTTGGTGGATTTGTCTCAAATGAATCTTTTGGAGGCAAGATTTGGATTCTTTGGGATACTTCTCTAGTCCTTTCGGTGGTGGATATGTCGGATCAGATCATTCATTGTCAGGTAACAGACTCTGCTTCTAGAATTTTTTTAATTTCTTTTGTTTATGCTAAATGCTCGGTGGATGAACGAAGGGAACTCTGGTTAAATATGGTCAATTATGCTGCTAATCATGATAGTCCATGGATGGTCGGCGGTGATTTTAATACATATTTGCATTCGGGCGAAAAAGTGGGGGGAGTGGAGCCCTCCCTGGCGAGCATGTCATACTTCTCTGACTGTATTGAAAACAGTGGTCTAATTGATTGTGGATTTTCGGGTCCTCGACTCACCTGGTGTAATAACAGGCGTGGTAGTGAGCGTATTTGGGCCAGACTTGATAGGATCCTTGTTAATTCAGCTTTGTTGACAGATTTGGGTTGTCCTAAAGTGGAACATCTTAATAGAACATTTTCAGATCATTCCCCGCTGTTGACCTCTATGCCAACACAATCAAAAATTGGTTTTGCCCCCTTCCGCTTCCTAAATATGTGGACGACTCATCCTGGTTTTCTTGATCTGATTAAGGACAAGTGGTTGACCGACATGGGTTCCATGAGACCTATTGACAGAATAGATGCTAAACTTAAACTGACCCGTCGAGCTCTTATACAGTGGAACAGGACGGTATTTGGCAATGTGTTTAGTAGAATCCGAGCTTTAGAAGATGAAATGCAGCAGTGGGAAACAATTCTTTTGATGGGTTTCGCAACTATAAGAACTAATGGTCTAAATGTGGATGCTAACTGGGATGTCAATGCTTGTAGCAACCTACATCGTTGTCAGGCAGAGTACAGATTAGCTCTCAAACAGGAGGAGCTTTACTGGATTCAGAAGTCAGGCGAAAAAGAGTTTAAGGAAGGGGATGCCTGTACCAAATTATTTTTTGCTTCTACCAAGTCCAAACAAAAGAGACGGGCCATCAATCAGATTTCTTTACCGTGCGGTAGGATGGTCTCGGAATCGGGTGAGATTCTTGACAGCGCTAATTCGTTTTTTGCTAATTTGATGTCTTCTTGAGGTACTGGTGTGGTGGATACAGATTTGTTACACTGCATCCCACAGGTGCTGAGTCCCGAGCAATGCGCCACCTTGGTCATAAGTCCTTCTTTGGAGGAAGTGAGAAATGCGGTTTTTGATATTCCCAAAAATAGTTCGCCTGGACCGGATGGATTTACTGCTGATTTTTTTCAGTCTTGTTGGGAGGTTTTGAGTATGATATTTGGGAGGCAGCTATCCAATTTTTCGAAGGGGAGGCGATGCCGACTTCTTTTACAGCCAATTTCATGGCGTTGATTCCTAAAATTGATAATCCAGATTCTTTCTCTGATTTTCGCCCAATAAGTCTGTGTAATGTGATTTACAAGATTTTCAGCAAAATTCTTTGCAATAGACTGGTAGATCTCTTGCCTATGTTGATTTCTCAGGAGCAGGGGGCTTTTGTCAAAGGAAGATTCATTGGTGAAAATATTGGGCTGGCGCAGGAACTGTTTAGAGACATTAACAGGAAAGTATTTGGAGGCAACGTGGTGCTGAAAATTGATATGGTGAAAGCATATGATAGAATGAAGTGGAACTTTTTGTTTGCAGTGCTCAAAAAATTTGGCTTTACTGGTAGATTTTGTCATCTCATATCCAATTGTATAGCTTTTTGTGGCTTCTCGGTTTTGCTTCAGGGAGCCTACAAAGGATTTTTTAGATCCGCCAGGGGTTTAAGGCAAGGTGATCTTCTTTCTCCGTTTCTTTTTATTATTGCTTCTGAAGTTTTGAGTAGGGGTTTGACAGAGGCCTTTGATAAAGGGAAAATCGGATATTATTATACACCCAGGGCTTGCCGTCCTATCTCACACCTTTTGTATGCTGATGATACCCTTATTTTTTTAAATGGAAGAAAGTCATCAATTCTGGGTTGTATGGAGTTCTTGACACGTTACTGTACGACTTCAGGGCAGAAAATAAATGAAGGCAAAAGTTCTTTTACTTTGGATGATAAGGCAGTCGCGGAAACTATTGAGGTGGCTCATTGATAATGAAGACATTCAACAATTATTTTGTATCTACTTAAAAAGAATTGAACTATCTGTATGGTACTGTAATACTGAATGGATAAAGATAAGGACTTGTATCCCTTTTGTAACTTTTTTTTTTTTTTTTTTTTTTTTTTTGCAACTCATTCTTTTTGAACTGTCTACCACAAGGGTCTCCCCCACATTTGTTTTTCAACATACCTTGAACCACAATAAAGTATCTGCAAATCAAATTATGCTCCACTCGTTTTATTAGGATAGAGAATGAGGGTAATGAAATAAAAGGCTTAATAACAGGCTCAATGGGGTTAACCTAAAGGAAAAATATTATGGATCAAGCTTATTTGGCAATGGTGGAAACTAGGTGCCTTTATCATGTCAAGCATGTCATGCAATTCAATATGATGCTTTGAACGAAATTAATACAAGTTCTAGTGTTTAATTCTTAATTTTGAACGCAATCCAAGTAGCAACCAAAGCAAACAAGATTGAGACCATGCAACGAATTATTATTGACAAAAGAAATAAAAGATGACCTAACTAAAAACTCTCAAAATCAAAGGAACAATAGGCTCAAAACTCACATATGGGTTATAATGAGTTAAATTCAACTAAACATGCTATGAGTACCAATTACTAAGTTGATTACATGTGAATTTGCATATGATAACCATAAATAAGCATTAACCAAAGAATAATATTAGATCTTGAATCATGTTTATAAATCATCTTAAAGTCATGCAATTAAAAACTAAATCTCATCATTGTGTTGGAAAGTATATAAGACTCAAAACAAATATAAATTTTTATTTTTTTTATTTTTATTTTTATTATTATTTTTTTTATGACACTAATACCAACAAAGAAAATAAAAATCAACAATTTTTTTTTAAATAACTTTAAATAAAACAATGTGTTGTTCCCCCACACTTAAATCTAACATTGTCCTCAATGTTAATAGATTATAGCACATGCAATGAAAGATTTAAACGCAAAAAAAACAAACTACTAACAAACAAAAGCAAAAATAAAAAAAATAAATTAAAATGATAAAGAAAGCAAATCTGATTGGGTTGCCTCCTAAGAAGCGCTTGTCTTAACGTCGTGTAGCCTGACGGTATCTCCAATTAATTTTCAGAATAAGTGGGAACATGGAGTGATACGTCCTCCACGTCATGTTCCACAAATGATTCATGATAGGGCTTAAGTCGATGATGTTTCACTTTAAACTCCTTCCCGGTTGTGACACTCCTAATCTGTATAGCACCATGGGGAAAAACATTAGTAACAATAAAAGGACCAACTCATTCAGAACGTAACTTACCAGTTCTAAGACATGATTGGAAAAGCAAGACTTTCATTCCAATGACAAAAGTATTTCCATGGATCATCTGATCATGAAAAACTATGGTGTTCTCCTTATAATTGCTTTTACTATCATAAGCCTCATCCTGAATCTGTTCAAGCTCTTTCAACTGAAATTTCTTCCGCTTCTTTGTGTCATAGGGAACTCCATTGCTCTCATATCCAACGGCAGTAGTGATGTTGGTCTCAAGTTCATCCTCGTTTTTGAGATCTGACAATTTCTGGGCCAAATTGTCATTCACATTAATAGAAAAACAAGAATGATTTTTATCAGGATATCTCGTGGCTTCAAAGATGTTTAAGCCAATCACATCACCATCAAATTCCATGGTCAGTTTCCTCGCATGTACATCAATATTTGTCTTCGCAGTTTTCATAAAGGGGCGCCCTAAAAGAAGAGGCAAAGGTGCTGAAAATTCCAAATCTTCCATCTCAAGCACATAGAAATCTGCTGGGAATATCAAATGGTTAACCTGCACTAACACATCTTCCAACAAACCTCGAGGATATGCATTAGAACGGTCAACCAATTGAATAATAACACCATCATTTTTTAACTTCCCAAGATTCATAGATTGATAAATAGAATACGGCATAACATTAATTGAAGCACCTAAGTCTAACATTGCATTTTCAATTTTAGTATTATCGATAACACAAGGGATAGTGAAACTACCTGGATCCTTACACTTCGGTGGCAATTTCCTTTGAAGAACTGCGGAGACATTCTCACTTACCTTAACTACTTCTCCGTCTCGAAGACGTCTCTTTGTTGTGCAAAGCTCCTTCAAAAATTTTGCATACTTAGGCACTTGCTTAATAGCATCAAGAAGCGGAATATTGACTTGGACTTTTCGGAAGGTTTTCAAAATTTCCTTATCCTGTTCATCTTTTCTAGATTTGGCAAACCTACCTGGAAAAGGCACAAAAGGTGGAACAAGATTAGCAGAAACTGAAATTGGAATGCTCACCTTCTTACCTTGAAGCTCTGGTGTTTCAATGATGGTGGGATCATCCTTCTGTAACTCAGCTTTCTTATTTCGACTCTGTTTAGGGACTATTGGCTCATTCTCAATCTGTCTACCACTCCTCAATGTAATTGCTTTTGCAGTTTCAAACCTGCCCTTCGGATTTGGAGTGGTAGAACTAGGAAGTTTTCCTTGCTCACGAATTTGTCCAATAAACTCAGCTATTTGTCCCATCTGTAGCTTCAAATCTGCTATATCTTTTGCTTGATTCTGCTGAGAAATAGTTAATGATTTTAGTATCTCATCATAATTAAGCGGCATACCTGAATTGTGCTGAGGTGGTTCAGGTGGTCCTTGAAAGAAACCAGGGGGTGGTCGATTCGAAGTCTGTTGTTGAGGTTGTTTTGAATTTCTCCATCCAAAACTGGGGTGATTTCTCCAACCTTCATTGTAGGTGTTCGAATAAGGATTATTCCTATAGTGATTTTGCCCCTAAAAACCTATTGCATTGACATTCTCCCAACCGCCATTCTCAATCAGTTGAGGACATTGATCAGATGGATGTCCTGGCTTTGTACACACGCCACAAACCTGTGCAACTCCTAGCATATTCGGCTTTCCTAGGGCCTGAGTCACAAGTGAGGTAAGATTAGCCATTTGAGCTTCCAAACTAGAATTAGTACTTAGCTCATTGACTTGGCGTGAAGGCTCTCCAATTCCTTCATACTGCTGGGCATTTAAGGCTCGGTTTGCAATCAAAGTTTTTGCTGCTGCTGGAGTTTTATCAACCAAAGCTCCTCCTGCCGCTGCATCTAACATCTGTCGCTCAAGAGGAAGCAATCCCTCATAAAAGTATTGAATCAGGAGCTCCTCCTTCATCTGATGCTGTGGGCATGATGCTATGAGAGTTTTGAAGCGCTCATAGTAAGCTGGATATGATTCTCCTGGACCTTGCTGTATGCCACTGATTTTCTTCCTCAATAAGATAATTTTGGAAGTTGGGAAGAATTTCTCTAGAAACACCTTCTTCATGCTTTCCCAAGAATATACTGTTCCGGAAGGTAGTTCATAGAGCCAATCCTTAGCCCTATCAGCCAGAGAAAATGAGAATGCTCTCAACTTTAGGATGTTTTCATCCACATTTATTGGCGTCATACTGGAGCATACAACTTCAAATTCCTTTAAATGTTTATTTGGATCCTCCATAGAAAGACCATGATACTTCGGAATATGATGAAGTAGGCTGGATTTAAGCTCGAATGACTCAGTCTTGCCCTGCGCGGCTAATGGGTACTGAATGCACAAGGGTGCGGCATTGTCCAAGGTGGATGCCGAAAGTTCTTTAATAGATCTATTGTCTCCCATGTCGAACTCTTCAGATTCAGATTCAAAGCTAGATGTTTGTAGTTCTTTTGTTTCTCTTATTCGTCTTCTAAATGTTTTCTCAGGCTCTGAATCGTATTCTACTAAGTTTTCGCTGGATCTCCTATTGTGCATGAACTATTACCTGAAATAAAGAAAGAAATAAGAAAAAAATCAATAAAAATAAAAATAAATAAATAAAAACTAATTAAGTAATCAACAACTTTTCTAATCCCCGGCAACGGCGCCAAAAATTGATGTGCTATTTTAGTAGCACACAACTTAATACCCTGCTTTGTAATTTGTAGTATAGAATAAGTAGGGATCGTTCTAGACCGGGGATTAGAGGGCTTGTTAATTACACTAATAATAATTAAAAGACAACTAACAACCTAATTAATTAAATAAAAGGGGATTGAATTTTCTAAATTAAACTATGAAAATAACTACGAAAATTAATGTAAAGATAATAAACTAAAGAGATGGCAAAGATGAGAAATTAGCTAAGGGTTTATCTCCACACACCAAACATATGCTTATAAATTAATCTTCAATAATCACTTGCTAACTCGTGAGAGACAATGCTCAAGACTAACCGTGACCGCACTGCATTAATCTTATTATTTTCCCAAGTTCGTTGAATTAAACTAAGCGTCGCTTTCAAACTATTCTTATCATGCTATCTAAACAGGAATCGCAAGTTAAATAACAATCTAAGATCATTAAGTTTTGTGGAAATAATGAACACTGACTAGGCAATCACAAGTATGATCAACATCTTGTTCTTGCCTAGGTTTTGGCTTAACCTTACCAACGTTCCTTGGTATTTACTACTTGTGAGTACAGAATCATAACAATTAGGTGAAACTCTCCTATACTCTAGCCCCAAATCCTAGCATGCTTACTAAGTTGGCCACCTTAACAAACATAAAAGGAAAAGTTCTCTATAAAGCAGTTAAGCAAAACACAATCACTAATAGCAAGGAAGATTAAATTCAATTAATTTATAAAGCACATGTTCGGGGCTTCGAATCCACCCCTAACTAAGAGGAGTTTAGCTAGACATATTAATTATGTTTAAACAGTAATCCATAATCAATAATCAAACTAAAATTAAGAGAAATAGATGTTTAGAGATGAAAATAAAACACTGATCCGTGGTGGTACTGAGTGGAACTGGGGTGCGAATAGCGCGAAATCTCTTCACCACCAACACGCGAATTACTCCTTCGCGATTTTCTTCACCTCTCTGTTCCTTCCTCTTCACGGTCTGCTTCTTCTCTTCCTTTCGGTTTCTGCTTGTGACAGAGTGAGAGAGATGAGGGGATGACGAGGGACTGAGACGGTGGCTGGCGAGGTGGCGATGGGTGGCGACAATCAGGGACAGATAGAAAGGATTGAGACGAGGGTTTCGGTGTGAAAATGTTCTGATGGTGACGGCGATGAGGGAGTCAGGCGAGAGAGGGATGAGGCGATTGTGGTTGCAAGGAGGAGGGGATGAACAGGGTCCTACGTGGTGGTCTGCGGCTGTAGATGAGGGCGGTGAAGATGGGTGATTTTGGGCTTGCTGCGGCGCTAGGGTTTGTGACTGTGGATGGATGATGGAAGTCGTGGATCGATGGTGGGTTAAGTTTTGGCGATGGATCAATGTTGTTGCTCGATGGGTGGTTGATCTCTCAAAGCCAGGTATGGCCCCTTTTTATTCTTGTTTTCTTCTTTCTGTGGTTTCCTTGTTGGTGTGGTTTCCTTGCTTGTGTGAAGTCCTTGTGCAATCAGTATTCCTAAATTGCCAATTTGCTTCTATTTTAAAGTATTGTAATTGGAAACCTACACAAACATGAAAATAGCAATTAGTACCATAATTAACAAATAATAGCTAATAATACATATAGAAATATGGTACTAAAAATAGCATAATTATGCCCCTATCAGTGTACCTAGGAAAGTTTTATCACGAATTCATTGTTTGTTGGCGGACTTCTTTTGGGGAGATTGTGAAGGAAGACTGAAAAAAAATGGGTGTCATGGTCTAATATTTGTTTCCCTCGGGAGGAAGGGGGTTTGGGAGTTAGAGACTTGATGGTTGTGATGCAGGCTTTTCGTATCAAGGCTCTTTGGAGACTAATTACTTCGGACTCTTTATGGGCTACATTTATGAGGAATAAATACTGGCGGCATGGCGTAGCGCTGAATAGCCAAATGGTGAAAGGTGGGGCTTCACCTTTTTTTAAGGAGCTCATGACTGAGAGGGCTTTTATTTTGAGTAATTCGCTTTGGCGTATAGGCTTGGGCAATATTAGCTTTTTTGAGGAGAACTGGAACACGGTAGCGTCTTTCAGGAGATCCGCGGCTTTGGTTAGTCATGACTTGTGGCCCACTGTTAGCGAGGTAATTTCAGCAGATTTTGAATTAGTCACTCCAGATCTCAGAAATTTGGCGCGTAGCCTTTTTGAAGATAGATTATGGGTTGAGGACAATGGTGAAGACAGGTGTTTATGGGTGCCAAATCCAAATGGGCTCTTTTCCATTCAGTCGGTTTATGAAATGTTACGGAGACAAGGAAAGGTTAATGTATTAAGTAAGAAAATTTGGCACAACATTATTCCTTCCCGAATCTCAGTTTTTATTTGGAAGTTACTTCGTAGAGGGGTGCCAGTGGATGGGGAGTTATACAGATGCATGTTGAGTCTTGCCTCTAGATGTTGTTGTTGCAATTCGCCCAAGAATGAATCTTTGAAGCATCTCTTTCTAGACGGAGAATTGGTGATGCAGGTGTGGAGTCATTTTGACCGGATTTTTTTACGTGCACATAAGGCGACCAACAGAATTATCCACGGTGCTTGTAATTTGGTTCAAGAGAGCCAAACAGAACTCTCAAACAGGTGTGCTATTCCTTTTCACTCCCATGTTCATTTTATGGGAAATTTGAAAACAGTGATGCAAGTGTGTCTATGAAAATGCTTCGCCTAATATTGCTTTTGTGATTTTGAACATTCGGCGTAATCTGCAGATGGCTAACAATTTTATAATTCCTAAACAAGTTAGCCGTAACAAAGCACCATTATGGGCTTTGGGGTTACAAGAACTCCCTGTTCTGAGGAAGGTTGTTAGACTTGTTTTTTGGCATCCCCCTTCGCCAGATTTTGTTGCTCTTAATGTGGATGGATCTTCCCATAAGAATTCGGTGTCCGGAGGTGTGATTATTAGAAACTCTAGAGGTTCTTGTGTTGAGAGCAAGCAAATGTTTTTTGGTGCAGGTTCCAATAATAAAGCGGAAATTTTGGCTCTAGCTGAGAGCCTCCACCTTTGTCTCTCTTTGGGTTTTAAAAAGGTGGTTGTTCAGACGGACTCGGCACTTGTCTGTGGCTGGTTTAAGGACACATTTAAAATTCCTTGGCATTTGGAGAATATTTTGAAAGAAATTAAGATGTTAGTGATGCAAATGACTTTGGTGTGCACTCACATCTATAGAGAGGCTAACGCGGTGGCGGATGCGTTAGCAGATAGAGCATTACGAGACTATAGGACGGTCTCTTTCGGTGCGAATGATCTTCCAAAGCGAGCGGCAGGTTTGATTGTTCTTGATCGCTGGCATACGGCGTACATACGCCACGGGGATGAGTAGATGACGCAGAATCTATTTGGTACCTCACGAGCTGAATTTGATGGGCAGGGTCAGGCTGAATTCCTGCGAACTAAGGTGTCTGTTGCGGGCAATATCTGCTGTGGCGTAGTGCTGCTTATGCTGAGGGCGTGTGACGACAGGGTGCTGTACGGCTCAGGGACGAGATGGCGGCTGCGAGGCCACAAGCTGCTGTGCCACATAGTGCGCCCTGTTCTGACAGAGTGCGCGTTGCTGCTATGCAGTGCGCTGTCACGTACTCAGCTGATTTTCAACGGTTTCGTCAGCGTAATTTTCAGCGCGTTTTCAGTGTGCTTTTCGGCGTGCTTTGGCGGCTATTCGGCGTGGCGAGCGGGCTGTTTGAGCATGCAATGGGAATGGGTCCTGTCTACAGGCAGCTCACTGTTTTATGTAAAACAGGGGAGGCGAGGCTGCTGTTCGGAGTATGCGAGGCAGTGTTGTCCTGCAGTGCGCGGTTTCGGCTGCGGATTGGGCAGTGCATGTTGCAGTCAACGGATGTTGTAGGGCGCGTCTTCTCTGCCTGCTGGACCTGCAAGAGCGGGTGCTCTTGGCGTGGTGCCTGCTGCCTGCATTCTGGAAGGTTCACTTGGTCTGCCAAGGTTTGTTTGGCGCGGTGTATTTTGAGGTTGCGCACACACCCTGCGCTTTATGTGTTGGCGCTTTCTTTGGTTCTTTTTAAGCCAATGTATTTGCTTACAGTTCTTTTAAGCTCATGGAACATTTATTCCAGTTGTATCAATTAGTGGGCATAAGGTTTGTTGCCAGTTTTTTTTTTTTTTTTTTTGGTTTGGTGTTAGCACGGGTAAAGTCGTAATGTACCCCCGTCTTGATTGTAAATCAATTTTTGATAAGTAATAAAAGGTCTGACATTCCGTAGGTGCCCCTCCCCACCGGAGGTTTATTTAAAAAAAAAAAAACTTGATTGACACCTAATAATGTACTCAAGATGTAAGAGGACTCCAAGAAGAGAATCCAGATAACAATGGAACTTGAAAGTAAAACCACTGAATACCAGACTTGTGCTAGCATCCATGGAAATTTTTGAAAGACATTTGCATCCTATGTTAATTGTCTTCATCAAGTTTGTAATTACCTTTTTCATATGTTTGGATGAAAGTGATTCATGTTCCAAGTATCTGGGATTGGCCTTCCTCGATCTGTTCATCTACGAAGATTTGATTGCACCCCTTTGAATAACTTTGCTCGATTATAAGTTTCCACACATTGTAGTGGGTTTTGAATCCAACTCTTCTTCACTGATGTCATCTTTGTCACTTTTATTTCCATCACTAGTATAGTGTATTCTTCTTTGTTGCCCTTAGAATATTTACCTCTACATTTTCATCCTCACAAAGTTCCATGTACTTCTCAAAAGGCTCATCAGTTACATCCTCATCAATAGAATGGGTTGAGATTGAATTGTGTTCTACTTCATCTAAAGACTCCCTCAATCCCTGATCTATTTCAATGTCCCCTAAATCTACTTCTTTTTGGTATTCTCTATGTTCTTGAGTATATATCTGCATTTGCCTTGGCTTTGAAGGTGTGTTTCTCCTAGACACTACCCACCCTTTCTTCATCAGTTGCATGTTTGTTGAGTTTATGCACTCCCTTACTAGATGTTGCTTTCCATATTTGGGGGTTGGGGGACTTTGTTTCTTCTATTTCAGACAGTCGTGGGTACCATGTCCAAATATTGCGTATTTAGCACACTTTGGGGGTCTCTGAGCATATTCAACATCCACCATTCTCACTTTATCTCCATTGATAGGCAATAGGGATATGGTTACAAGCCATCGATATCAATCTTCAATTTGTCTTTAGTTGTTTTATCAAGCATAAGAGGCACCCCTACTACACTCACAACTTTTTGAAGTCCTTCTGGGTTCCATAAAAATAGAGAAGTTCTTTTTCAGTGTGACCAAATGGGGAGAGAAGTCAAAACTTATGCGTCCTCCATCAATGGTGAACAAGGTCTCCCAATGAAGAGTTTGCTTGCAATATGTATATGTAGAACTGTGTGGCCAATTTGGCCCGTGTAAAAATAAAAATAAAATTTTGAATAGATACTGCAAAGTCAGGGTGCATGGACTCTTAATTTGAGTGTATCAAACAAATGTGGAAATAATGACTTAGTCAACAACCCATTTGTCGTTTGCAATTTTGTAGTTGGATGATAAGGATTTTCTCATTTTAAGAGATTACGTTCAACATGGATTCCCAAAGGAGATTTTATAGTCAAAATAATTAATGGCTAGTCTCACAAAACTCTCTGTAGTTGCATAACAAATTTCTATGAATTTTCCATGAGCAACCACCACATACTAGGATCATCATTTATTCATATTAACATCCAACACCAAAATTGCAAACAACAAATGGGTTTTTGACTAAGTCATTATTCCCACATTTGTTTGATACACCCAAATCAATAGTCCATGCACCCTGACTTGGCAGTATCTATTCCAATATTAATTTTAATTTTTATTTTTACATATGGGCCAAATTGGCCACACAATTCTACATCTCCCACTTGGCCAATTCGGCAAATGATATACACGTTAAACCTTAAATGTGTGTGATTGGCCATAAGCTCATCAATGACTCCCACTTAGCCAATACATTCATTTTTCTGTGAATCCCATGGAAATAATATGCTTGATAAGTTCTTCTGTAGCTACAACTTTTGTCAATGGATCTGCAACCATATCTTTAGAGTACACGTAAATAACAATTATTTTATTTTTCTGATAAACGTCAAAGATATAAAAATATTGTAATTCGATGTGTCTCGACTACGCACTTATCTCACCATTTCTAATGGCTGTGATTGCAACCTGATTGTCACAATAAATATCAATGGGTTTATTTGACAAATCTTTTGCAAACCTGCCAAAAACCCTTTAATCCAAACTGCTTCACTAGTTGCAATGGCACAAGCAATGAATTTTGCCTCCATTGTTGACTTTGCAACACAACCCTGTTTTTTACTAGACCAAGATATTGCACCACCACCAAAGGTAAAAATGTACCCACTTGTGGATTTTCTATCATCCAAGTCTCCTGCATAGTCAGCATCAGAATACCCTTCTACAGATAAATAATCACTTTTATAAGTCTACTTGAACCCTTTAGTTTTTTGGATATAGTGCATTATACGCTTTAATGCAACCCAGTGTGGTATTCCAGGGTTGCTTTGATATCTACTAACAAGACCTACAACAAAACTCAAATCAAGACGGGTACATAACATACATTAGAATACCAACAGCTTGTGCATATGATTTATTTCTTTTTTCCTTTACCTCGTCATCATTGGCAGGAGCTTGTTTCTTAGACAACTTAGTCCCTTTGCATATGGGTGTATCCATTGGTTTGCATGAATCCATTTGAACTTTTTAAGCAAACTTTCTAAGTACGTTTCTTGAGATAGAATAATTTTTCTTTGTTTTCTATCCCTAGTGATTTTTATTCCCAAAAATATAATTTGCTTTACCCATATCTTTCATCTCAAATTGAGTATTATTAAGCCATTCTTTTATTTTTTTTATAATGGAAGCCAAATCATTTCTTAATAATAATATGTCATCAACATAAAATGACAAAATAACAAATGTGCTTCCACTATTCATTACGTAAACATAAGGATCGTAATTATTGTGTACACCATATGCAATAATAACATTATGAAAAGTGAAATACCATAGGCGAGAAGGTTTTTTTAAACCATAAAGGGATTTTTTTTAATTTATAAACTTTGTTTTTATTGTGAATTGACATTTGGTTGTTGCATATAAATATCTTCATTTAAAGCTTCATTCAAAAAGGTTGTTTTCACTTCCATTTGGTATAATTCTAAATCAAGATGAGCAACAATGGATAATAAAATTCGTATGGACCTCAACTTAGCTACAGGAGAATAAGTTTCATTATAATTTACACCTTTTTCCTGAGTATAACCTTTAGTTACTAGTCTAGCTTTATATTTATCTAGGGATCCATCAGACTTAATTTTTTTTTTAATCCATTTGCAATCAATAACATTTTTATTTTTAGGTTAATCTACCAATTTCCAAACCTGGTTTTTTTTATAATAGAATGTATTTCATCATCCATAGCTTTTTTCCACTCATCAACATCATGTAATTGCATGACTTCGTTATAACTAATAAGATCATTTTCTAGAGTATCTTGCTTAACACATTAAGGGCTTCATCTAATATAGACACATAATCTTTTAAATAAAAAGGAGGATGTCTATCTCTGACCAATCTAGTAATAGTTTCATGTGTTGGTGGGGGTGCACTATATGTTCATTTTCTAAGGGAGGTGTTTTATCTTTCGGAATTTCAAACAAATCCACTAATGCTTCAGTAGACATAGGTTACAAATCATTCTCTAAAAAATATGCATCTCTACTTTCAATTACACCTACTGATCCATCATAATGATGTACCACAAATCTATAACCTGTATTTGGGAAATTTCTCCTCTTTTTTTTTTTTTCCTCTATGTTGGGCTTCAACACCCAACATCATAGGCAAATTATCCATGGTTACATCCCTTCCAGAGAGATTAGTAGCAACCACAACATTATTCCAAGAAGGGAGTAAATTATGGAGAACATTTGATACTTGCATTTTATCCGGAATTGGGTGTCCGGCTGCGGCTAATTCTTTAGCAATAACATTCACGTGACTACAGTGATCACAGATTATGATTCTTTCATTTTAGTAGTATTAACTTTTTCAATAAGCAATTGAATGTAAGTTTCAGATTTACCTCCATAGGCTTGAGTAATTGCATCAAACATTTGTTTGGCTATGCCATATCCTTCATAAATAATCTCCAAATCCGGATCCATGAAGGTGAGCATAGTGGACTTCGCAGCTTTGTCATCCTCCAAGGGATGCTCATAAGTTCGTCTTGCTGCAACACCATTAGCACCACCACCTGCAGGTGGTTGTTCAAGTTGAGGCACATCAAGCTAGGAGTGGGCAAGGGACGGAATGGGACGAGATGGACTCATCCCTATCTCATCCCGTTCATTCGGGATCGGGACGGGATGAGCACGTACTAAATAATCATCCAATAAAAAATAACAAAAAGAGTTTTATTTCATATTACTCACACACCAATAATGTAAAATTTATATACATATAACTTACATCATAAATAATAATAGATATTAAATAAATAAATATTAAAAAAAATTTGGAAGGCAAATAAAAATTAAATTTCATGATTCAATTCATTTAAATTTCATATAGAATTTCATCTTACATTGATTTAATTTCAACACATCCTAAACTTTAATTTAAAGAGTATTTTGATTAAATTTAATAATAATTATTATTAAATAAATAAATTCGGGACGGGACGGAATAGGTGGGATTGAAAATCTTCATCCCGATCTCATTCCACTCTAAATCAGGACGGAACGGAATCGGAATGAGTTTGATCAGTCCCAAAAGAACCCAAAAAAATTGGGACGAGACGGGTTCGAAATCGCGGAATAAAATACCCACCCCTACATGAAGCACATACTCTATTTTATCTTAGAAGAGAATGTGTCTGATGTATCTCCTCAAAGTTGAGAAATTTGTGCCATTGAGTAGAGCTCTATTTTGCTAAGTTCATTGCTCACTGCTTTTGAAGCCATCTCCAACAAATATCTTTGTCTTTATGTGTGTAATATTTGGTAAGAAATAACTTTACTATGGATGATTTAAGTAGTACACCCATTTTAAGATTTGACGTAGAGTTTGTTAATACCAAGCAAAATTGAACTCTTGTCCAACTGTTGCTAAGAAGATGAGTTGGATAGAAATTCTTCAAACTTGTTGAAACAAAGATCTCTCCTGGAAGCTCTGATTCCAAATTAAAATAGGAATAATAAATTCAATGAAAAAGAGAAAACTATTGGTAGTTGGATGATAATGATTTTCACATTTTAAGAGATTGTGTTCAACATGGATTTCCAAATGAGAATTTTATAGCAAAAATAATAAACGGTTAGTTTCATAAAACTCTTTGTCACGAGCAACCACCACACACTAGAATTCTCCTTTATTCCCTTTAACATTCAACACCATAATAACAACAAATGGGTTATTAATTAATTCTTTATTCCTACATTTGTTTGATGCAAAACAAATCAATTTATTTTCATTTTTACTCATAAGACAAATTGTCCACACGGTTCTACAGTATTGCCTAAACAAGTTAGATTTGTTCCATTGATTAAACAAGTTAGGTCAACATGGGATTCATTCGATATGATATGAGTTGACTGTGAACAAAATAGGTATAGTCAGATAATAGCTATGATTAGTAAACAGTCCACAGAAGCTGGAAACTCCAATTGCGACTCATTAATAGTTCATGTTGGGCTGGAAGTCCCTCTATTGCTATCCATTAACTCCATGGGGCTTTGAGGTTGTTTTTTGATGGACTTTCAGTAGCTACAATCTTCTAAGTACATCAAAATTAGCAAATCTTTATTTATCTAACGGATCCCTTATTCATTTCGTTTATGATGTAGTGGAGTTCTGTTCTCCTTGACCTTGACCTTGACCTGTATAGGGAACACACGTGAGTCAAAGACCACCATTGTGGCAGCCAATGTCACTCTGATGCTGAAGTCAGACAAGGCTTGAGAAAAGTGCAATGCTGTAAATTGGGTTTTGTAGCGTATCTTTGTTCATCAACCATGTCTCTTTACACGACTTGTGCTCTTAGATCTGCAGGAGATTATTCCTTGTGGAGTGTTGTCCATGTAGAGGAGTTTCTATACACTATTTATACTCCAGTATTTGTTTCCTAGTCAGAATCAATGTATCGCTGGCATGTCTGTCTTAAGCCGATCTCCCAGATATTTGCCTTATTAGGTCTTACGGGTATTTGGCCGGTCCATGTGACGTATGGGCTTATTAGGCGTTGCTGTTTGGGTCCAACCTCTTAGACCCTGCCTCTGTGGGTTTTGTGTGGTATGGACTTTGCTAGATTGGGCACGTTGTTGGATCCGCTTTGCTCTGCTGACGAGATCATCATGACACGTATACGACATGAATTAACGAACGGTTTAGTGTATCATCAGTTTAATAATTGAAGAGTGCATAAAAATAAAAATATAATTAAATTAAAAAAATAAAAATAAAAACCCTTGTATCCTGTACAAAATTATATTAGGCAACAATAGACTTATAACTTCCAAAGGCTAAAATATAATAGATGCTAGGGTATCCAACACAACCAAGATGTTTATAAGTTTCAAAGACTAAAATTTTACAAGTTGAAATAGCCGAAGGTGTAGGTGGCTAATGGACCAAATTGTATAGAGAGATATAAATATGACCAATGATTATGCCATCTCACATAGCAATGACCAATGGTAAATGAAGATATTTCAAATTGTTTGATAGAGTTTTGAACATCAACAATGGCCGGGGTAAAAATAGTTCCGCTTCATTACTTTTCCTTAAAACAATAGTAGGTTTTCGGAGCTGACTATAGCACTTGTAGCTTAGAAACAAACTTGGGCATTCTTATGAAATAATGGATTTTGATTCTCCACGGTGTAGTGTTATTTTTATTTTATTTTTCGGTTGATGTGCTTTCACATACCTTATGTTCTCCTGTATGTTATCACATGTATTTTTTTATTTAACAAGTAAGAAAAGAAAAGCTCTTTAAAATAGTTTAATTTATAAGAAATTTTTATAAATGTGAACGCAGTTGAGTTCCACTTAGGAACTCTTACAAATATGGATTATATTGAACTTATTGAGAGAGTGGATCAAAGAAACAGATTCTTATTATAATTTCCAGACCACACAATTATCCATATATTCTTATTTTAGGGTTCTTTTAATCTGTGATGATGCTTGCTTGCTTGCTTGCATTCCATAGATGACCCCCTAGCTAGAATTAGAATATATTTATTCCCACATAATCTCTCGACCTTTCCTCCCACATTGGAAGAGAGAGAGGTCATCCAAAAATCAGATCAGATCAGATCAAATTGAGATTGCTTTAGCTTTTCAACAATTTATTTAAGTGGTTTCTCAACTCTCAAGACTTTAAAAACAGCGAGATCTCTCTAATGTCAAGAATCTTGCAAGTACATACAAAGCAATAAGGATGCTTGGTCCACTCAACAAAAGGGTTGGCAAATCTCTTCACTGACCATTTATTTACTATTTCTTTACAACTCCATCACAACAACACATTACACAGCATACAATACATTATTGAATCAATATAATTGCACACTTACATGGACTCTTTCATTTTGGACATCCATTCTCTAATGCTCAGATTAGGAAGAGATTTAAATATTAAAAAGTAGAGAAACCATTATGTTATGCTAATTGTTTGCCAAAGTCAAAACCATATAAATGGTAGGTTTTTCTTGTGGTTATTAGCCCAGTCTATCTTTATTTGGATCGGTGCCTATTTCTTTCTAAAACCGTATCGCATATTGCGATTTTAAAATGTAACGAATGCATTATATAAAGTTTATAAAATTCTTTGACCCTGTCTTCAATAATATTGTATATTCGTTTACCATTTATTAAGCATATAATATTTGCTTGTCGTGATTGTATAGACTAGTGGAAATGCATGCGCATTGTCGATGATTCTTAAATTATACACATATAAACTCATTCTTACCCTACCCTTCAATAATATTATGTGAGTATCTCCATTAATTTTTGTTTTATTGTGCTGCATGCATTGGTTCTTTTAATTAGAGTGTTATTAACTAATTTAGTGATGTAGAGTATTTTTTTTTTCTTCCAATGAACTGTGTCACTACATCTATCTTGGTTTACCAATGGGATGCCCTTCAACCTGTTACAGAAAAAAAAAAAATGTTAGAAAAAATTATTTTATCCTTCTAGAGAAAAACAGGTGTTCAGTAAAATGTTTTAAGTCTTCTAGAAAAAAGTAACAAATGGCATTTGGAAGCAGTAAAAAAAAAAAAATGATGAAAAGTAAAACCCAACAAGAGAATCCTTTGGTATCATTTTGTGAATAAAGTAAAAGTAAAACTCTAGGATTGTGTTTGATTAGTTTCAAGAAACAACTTTCATGGAAAACTATTCAACACACGGGAATGAAGAAAATTATTGATTTTCATCATGGTGGAAAAACGATCACCTTCGCGAAAAGTTCAATCACGTCAATCACGCACACGAAAAATTACAAAATCCTCGTTCCAGAAAGATATAAAACACAAGAAACACGTCGTCGTCGTTGTCGTCCACAGCACGCGCGTGCACGACAAGTATTGATAATTCAAATTGCAGCAGCCCGGGGGGCCATTGCCGTTACATAGAAGGTCACATACCATAAACTGTTGTTTTTCAGACTTGGGATGCCTTCCCTTTCTTTTGTTCAAAAGAAGTTTGAATGAAAAAGGATTCGTGGGACATGGTGAATCTTACTCAAGTCTCAATAGGGACCATGAAGGACCATGTCAATAATATCGTCTTTTTCATCACCATTTGAAATTGAAATCTCAAACCTAACTACCCAATGTATATATATCTTTGCAAATCATTCCAAATTAAGGGAGTCCCCACCCTCCCTAAAAACACCTTTGGCTTCTCATTAAAGGTTGTTCACAATATGGATATGGAAACTGTTGTTGATAAGAAAATTTGGTTCATGAGTTGAGAGGTGACCCAACCTTGGCTTTGCATGATTTGATTAGAGATGAAAATGGGTCAAAAATATGGATTTGGATGAAAATTGAAAATTATGATCCCAAAGTCAAATTCTTTTAGGATTTGAAAGCAAGACTTATATCTCTCCATATGATTCTCAATTTCCTTGTATTTTCTTTGTGGGGCTAGAACAAGGATTGGGTGAAACTTAAAACTTGATCTAATCAATTAGGCATGTTTCAAAGAGATATGCATTTCGATCTTCTAAATTATTGCATCCTGAAAACTTCATCCAATCTTTTTCTTCGAAACTTAAAAAAAACCACCCCCAGCAATTATTCGATCCTTCCTTAATAAAACGACTTAGAGGGAACGATAAATTATTAATTAGGGTGTATTTGGTTTGGAGGAAAAAATTTCGTAATAAAAACAAGAAATGGGAGAGAATGTAATTTTCTATTTTGCAAACAGATAAAAGGGTGTCATGTTGGTGTGTAACTTATAAAAATGTAGAGTTTGAATATCACAGTAAAACGACGTATTATCAAGTCCAAAGTAAAGTATCTGTTACCCCAATAGTCATTAGGATTTTTCTGAAATATTAGAAAATCTTCAAATTCATCTACAAACCATGGTTAACTCAAATCTAGTATTCATCACATGATCACAAAATATCTTAGAATTACTTGTAATAAAATCGGTTTGACGTTTAACATTCAATACATCACACAATCTTGACTATTAAGCATAGGTAGGTGTAATGTGGTTTCTTAAGCAAATCAAAGCAAAATCAAATCTTTATATAGCGACATTTCAATTTTAGTGAAGTAGAAACGATAAGGTCAATACATGGCCTATTTTTTCTAGACCAAGACCCACTGGGTCCAACCGATAACCTCTATCGAAAAACAATAACTAATTAAGAAACCTAAAAAAAAAAAAAAAAAAAAAAAAAATTAAGGAAATTTCATGGAAGTGGTGAGGCAGACAAAGGTGCAAATGTGGGAATGGAATGTCTTTCAAGCAATGTGAAGATGGAGAAGGAAGTGGGATCATGAGTAACGTGGGGAGATGGTCCATCACTTTGATACAGCTCAACAAATAAAATCCACACTTTATGTTGTTGTTCTATTGTCCAAATAAAAGACAAGAAGAAATGAGAACAAACACAGCAGAGATCAGATCTCACAATGTCAGACCATTCCCCATTTTAATTAAAAACTAAATTTAGGAGTTTTTTCATTTTTTTTTATCACTCTAATCACATCTTTTATTTTTTTTATCATTATTTTAATATATCTTTTACTTTTCTATACCAATTTAATTTCAATTAAACTATTATTAATTTCAACTTAATATAATTATAATATTATTAGTTTCACTAATATTATTAAAAATATACTATTATTAATTTCAATTATACTATTATTTAGATATTTTTTTATTATACTATTACTAATTTCAATTTAATTTAAATTGAACTAATCAAAAGATTTGAGAGTTTTAAAATAAATTTAGTATTAATAATTAGTTTGTTTATAGTTATTTAAATATAATTTAATTTTCTTTTGACTAATTAAATATAATTTAAATATAATTTGGGAGTTTTTTTTATCATTATTTAAAAATAGGTTGGTTAGTCTGCGAACAAAATTTTTTTGAGATAGATTTGCGTGACTTTTGTAAAATGACTATAACTTGCTTATTTCAAAACATTTTCAAGTGATTCAAGTTGTGTTTATTAGATAACTTAAAGTACTATAATATTAGTGTTTTGATAAAATTGACAATCGGTCTTAATCGAGATCGAGCACATAAGTTTGTCAAAAGTCAGGAACACTAGCTCGTTTTCATTGCGAAACAAATTTGTACGACTTTAGTAAAATGATCATAACTTGCTAATTTCAAAACATTTTCAAGTGATTCAAGTTGTGTTTATTAGATAGCTCATAGTACTACAATTTTCGTGTTTTAATGAGCTCAATAATCGATCTCAATTGAAGGTTTAAATTGGTAAAAAATTATCCTATTTTACATTTTTTTATTTGAGTTTGAATTTATCTATTATGTATATTTATATTAGTGGTAAAGTAAAGTAAATAAAAAATTAAAAATAAATAAATAAAACCTGTGAGAAAGAGGATACGGTGGCTTTGAGTAGTCACTGCCTTTAATTATTCATTCGGACCCCATTGGACCATCCGTTTCTTTCCCCACTTTCTTGTATTTGAATATCAGACAATCGTATGTCCCCCTCCCCCACCCATATTAAGGTGTCTGATCTGATCCATCCGTTTCTGAAAATTTGTGGCGAAGATGACTGAAACATAATCAGTGATCTGACCATACAACAGAGATAGAGAGAGAGAGAGGCTTCAGAACACAAAATCGAAATTCAGACCTACCAACCACAAAATATTTTATCGGGATTTACAAAATATTTCTTTCTTTGCATTTACTCAGAAATAAATTTATTTTGCGAAGACAACTTGGCTTCACGCGTTGAGCCCTTGTTCCTTCGTATGTCCTTTTGCGTCGACTTCGGTCTCTGTTCATACAGACTGACACGTGGCGGTTTATGTGCGTTTTGGGTAATGGTTGAGCGGTGACGAGGTCTTGTCAATTGGAATTGACGGCGCGCGGTGTATTGACCTCGCAGTCAAAAGTCGCTCTGGTGGGACCCGTTCAGATTTTCACTGAATCTTATGGGTGAAGACTTATTAAAGGTAAAAGATGAGAAGATCTCGTGATAAGTTGATTCTGTCAAGGTTTGAAATCTAATCAAATCAAAACGAATATCCACGTGTCGCCATTCCAGGGTTAAACTAGAAATTAAATCAAACTGATAGTCATTTTGCTTAAATTATAAGATTTAACCCCCACAGATTTATAGCATGGAAGGAAGATAGTGACATATGTTCCATTATTATTATTATTATTATTATTTTTTTCACGATGAATAAATGAAGATTTTTTCGTAAAACTAAAACGTTTCGTGGATATTTCTTCATCAAATTTTGAACAACCAATTGATGGCAAATCAAATCATCCATTGGACCATATCTCAATCTCTAGTCATTTCATCGATCAAAACACGTGAAAAAACTCAATGTGATTTGTCACGGATTCTTCTTTCTCTAATTTGTTCATAAACGTGCTCAATGCAAAACCAATAAAACTTATTTTTGATGAAATTAGGCCTACCTTACATGACAAAAATATTGCCCTGAAACTATATATATATATACTATATTATGGAATTTCACATCCACTAATCTCTGATGTTAGTTTTGAGTAAGTCTAAGGGAGCGGGGGGGGGGAGGGCCCAACACCGCCCACCCTTCTCGAGATGCAAGGTGATGCACATCTCAAGGAGGGTGGGTTGTGTTGGGCCCACCATCGCTCCCTAAAATGGGCGGTTAGTTTTAGTATTGTCGCCACATCTCATCATCCCCAACTTGCATTTGAACATCAAATAGTCCAAGTCTCTCTTCTTAATCTAATTCAATTAACAATTAATTTCATTGCATTTGGTCACTAAATAAACATTTTAATGAGAAGAACACTAACATTAGTTAATATAATATGGATAATCTTCAAATCCTACTGAATAAACAAGTATCAGACGAGTCCATACCCACCCAATTTCTATAACATTAATCATGTTTAAATTATAACAACTCTCCGTACCCATCACCGTTTTAACTACTGTTTATATGCTACATTACTAATTAATTAATTTCAAACTATTTATAATAACAAGGATTACTTGAAAGTGAATAAACAACATCAACTGAGATTAACATATAAACTACTACAGTTGAGATTGATGGCCTTCTCATCTAACGGATTGAATTAACATACGAACTACACCAATTGAGATTGATGGCCTAATGTAGGTCACATGGATATTATAAGTTGACATGTAATGAATCCACGCATCTGTTTTGTACATAAAGTCTTATTATTCAAATACCATTTTAAAAACATTTACATTAAGCTTAAGAGTTAATAAATTGCGTTTGATAAGCAGCAAACAATTGCTAAATTCATTGTCCAAATTTATGGCATTGTTAAGTTAAAAATTTTTCATATATGTGGATGTCTTTTTATATTATAACAATGTGAGACCCTAAAATAGTCGATTTGTATCCTAATATCTCTATACTAAAATCAACATATATTATGTTAAAATATTTCAAATATCCCAATTTTTATTCTAAAATCTTGAATATCTATAATATATATGGGTACATGTTTATCTAAAAAATATTTCAATTTTTATCATAAAATCGTGGATGACATAATTCTCAACTATATTTTGTATTGTAAACTGAACTGATTTTGATTGGCTTACTTAGAGATATGCCATGACACTCAGGAGAAGGACAAAAGAGGGAGAGAAAATTGTTTGGCCGGGGATTTGCAGATCGCAGGAAAGTGATATTGAGAATCTTGGGGTCGCTTAAATAAAGTAGATTTTTCCAGATTTTCTTACACACACCCAAAGATCTCAGAGAGAGACACAACACAAGCCAAAGGCCAAGACTTGAAAACTAATAATATATATACTCAATTACTCACCACCTTCTATTCATCTTTTCATTTACTACTCTTTTCTCTTCCCTTCTCTTCACCTTTCCAAATACCAAAAGGAAAACAAGAAACCAAAACTTCTTCTTCTTCTTCTTCAACAACAATATTGAATATTGAATCATCAATGGCAACAGACACTTTGTTTCCCATGGAGGGGTTTGAGCCTTCTTCTCATGAAGAGCTCCATGTTTTAGCTGTGGATGATAGCTTGGTAGATAGAAAAGTCATCGAAAGGTTGCTCAAGATCTCTGCTTGCAAAGTTACCGCAGTTGATAGTGCTAGGAGAGCTCTTCAATATCTTGGTCTTGATGGCGATGCCACCTCTGTTGATGGCTTCAATGTAAGCTTTTTAATTCAAAATTTGGTTTATGTTTATTATGGGCTCTCTTCATTTATTTTTTTTAAGATTGTAAAACTAATTGTGTTACGGTCATTTTATTTTTTAGGCCTTGAAAGTGAATTTAATAATCACTGATTACTGGATGCCTGGGATGACCGGTTATGAACTGCTCAAGAAAATCAAGGAGTCGTCAGCTTTCAAAGAAATCCCAGTAGTAATTATGTCTTCTGAGAATGTTTTGCCTCGAATTAACAAATGTTTAGAAGAAGGGGCGGAAGAGTTCATTGTGAAGCCAGTGAAGCTCTCAGATGTGAGGCGTTTGAAGGATAATATTACACGAGAGGAAGTAGAGGAGGAACATAAAATTAAGGGGACCAACAAGAGAAAATTAGACGTGTCCTTCTCATCACCGTTGGATTCATCATCATCATCATCATCATCATCATCATCATCATCATCATCATCATCATCGCAATTGACATCGTTATCGTCGGCTTCATCATTAGATCTCGATGCATCTTCACCGTTG
Organism: Berberis vulgaris; assembly: GCA_963556465.1. NCBI lineage: Eukaryota > Viridiplantae > Streptophyta > Magnoliopsida > Ranunculales > Berberidaceae > Berberis > Berberis vulgaris. The sequence continues at coordinate 11,301,806 of OY747132.1, read as the reverse complement.
GATGTGTCCGCCTTGTCATCGTCATCATCATCATCATCATCATCAACATCATCACCAGTGAGTTCTCCATCAAGACGACTTAAAATCAGTGATGAGAACAATAATTACAGTGATTAGTGAAAAGAAAAGGCGTTTTACTGTGGCAAAAAATTCTGAATTTTTTGTTATTTTGAGTGGGGCATCTGATCATGATACCCATCCATGTTTCGAGGACAGTAAATATAAATTTGCCCTTTTAATTTCTTGACTTACAAGAGAATGGATACTGTTTTTGATGCCCTACTAATCTTGTTGCTTTCTTTATATTGTAAATTACTTGAACATTGAAGATATGGTTTGACAAGTATGCCTACCTTGATATATGTTTCTCTAAATCTAAGTTTTGTGCTGTTTGTTGCCTTGTCTCAAGGGTTACTAATTGTTCCAGTGGGGGTGATGGCATTAGAGTTGCAAGTTGAAAGGTACTCCGGAGCTCGGGTAGCCACGGTGTTTGCCCAACCTGTAAGGAAATCGATTTTTTATAAGATTATTTTTCCACTCCTCAAAGGACTTAAAGTTGTAGGAAATCTATGTTGCAACACTAATTATTTTGGTATTGAATTGTGAAGTAGATTAATCGAAATTTGATAATAATACTTAGAAACTGATATATTGATCAAATTAGGTAAATAACCTAATTCAAGGAAACTTTACTTGTATTAAAAGTGTTATTAAAAAGGTGACTCTTCTTACAAAGAAGATTGTTTAATAGCTTTATTAGATGGATGGATTGATATGTTAATAAAGATGGGAAGATATGGGTTGATACGGTCGTTGGTTGTATTGATTGGGCGAGAGTGCCTATATGATGGCATTGATTTTGCTCACCAATTTCATACTCAATTCGAATCAACTATGAACATGCCAATTCCAATCTTTTTCTCTTGTTCAACAATCCTTTCCAAAAGCTTCATTCGTATTGTTTTACTTGGTTTCTTGTTTTAGTGTTGATGCCAAGATTTCGAGCATTATTTTCTTGCAAGAGAATTGATATCGTATATGACACACCAAATTGATCATGGCCACTATTTCAACTCTAAACTCAGAATTGGTTGAGTACTCGACCCATCTCCACAGTGACTGAATTGGCTAAGGAAATTACTTCATTGGCCACTATTTCAACTCTAAACTCAGATCTGAACTTGGCAACTGAGATCCCAACAAACTCTGTTGCAACAAGAGAAAACCATACCCATTGACCAAGCAGACTCAGATCTGGTTTTGCAAAGACGAACAGGATCTAGTTCGGCCAGATCTGGTATCTCTCTAGCACTGCTTATTCTTGCTCGCTCATGTGCTCTACAAACAGAGAGGATTGGAAGAAAGATGAGGGAAGTAAACCCTAGTCAAGTTATGCGTTGAAATAAGAGGAGGGGAATGAACCATTAAAAAAATTTAACAGGAGACTCAACTATTAAAAAAAAAAAATTTGAATCGAGAAGTCATGGTCCCGACCCAGACTGTTCGGGTCCAATCAGGTCATAAAAAAAAGTGGCTTTCCCGACCTGAACCGTTCCCATTTCACTGTATCGAGACCGGAATAGACCTCAACCCGGACCGTGCCCACCCCTACCAAAAGACACTACAAAAAAAAAAGAAAAGTAAATTCAGCAACAACATTTTACCGTTGCTAAGTAGCAAAAGAGCGTAGCTGAAATTAATCAACAACAGATCAACGATCGTTGCAATACCGTAGCTATATGAATTGTCGCTCCTGTATAACAACAACAGTGTACTAATCCGTGGCTATCTGGCAACGGTTTATAACCGTCGCTAAGTTGCAAAAACTTTGTCACTAAACCAATTTGAATTCCAAGGTTTTATTTGAGACAACAGTATTGGCGACAGCTTTTAAAAATTTTGAGACGGCTAAGATTGTCGCAAATTGACAAAATATAGATGGTATTTGCCGTGGCTATCTGGCGACGACTTCAAACCGTTGCTAAGTTGCAAATTCTGAGACGACTGAAACTGTATCAAATTGACAAAATAGAGACGACATTTGTCGTGGCTATCTTGCAACAGTTTCTTATAAAGTTGAAACATACCAAAAGACTCTAAAACCATAATACTCCTTGGATGATATTTGTCCCACTAAAGAAATTTTCAATTGCGCTGCGAAAAAATCTATAACATAAGAAAGACTAATTGATTATGATCCAATGAGAACGTACCCAAAAAGCAAAAGCTCATTTGGATTAGCAATTAAGCTGGTATGAGTAATAATCATTCCCAAAATAAATTAAGTACAACAAAAAAAACCACTCAAAACATGCAGTTCCTTAACGAGGCGAAGGTCTAACTCTTATTAAATTTTGATCATATTTTAGCAGTATTTATTGTACCTATACTTACTTTGTAGGGGTTGACCATGACAAGTTCTACTTGCAGAAATGTTAGTAGAGTTGTCATTCCGCACTGAATGGCTAGAAAACAAATGAATAAATGTAATACCTCAATAAATCATAATTCCATTAATTAAGACAGTTATAACAATACCTTATTTGTCTTAAACAAAATTTTCATTTTTAGAGAACTGATCACCTAAGATTATACCACATTCGTACCACCTCTGTATCAAATATATATTTCTCAAGTCTTTCTCATATAAAGAAAAAAAAATTCGTCATTCATACCTATGTGGGAATATCACATACGGACATGCATCCCTTAACATTCTTAACTATATGAGTGTCATAAAAATCACATTAGTGCAATAAACTTAGAAAAACAAGTATTTGACAAATTCAGAGAGCAATAAAAAGTGACGGATTCAGTGAAATTACAAGGTGTTACAACAATAGGAATGCAAAATCCGACCCAACCAAACCCAAACCCATTTTTTATTGACCTAAGCCCAAGCCCAAGCCCAAGCCCAATTAAAACCTAATGGTCTCCCCCACTTATTTTTTATCCTCATAACTTGCACGCAGAGAGAGATAACTCTCCTTCTTTTTGGAGCAACCTCCATCTCGCCTTGCAACAACCACGATCTCCACATTTCTCTCCATGTGATCATCACCAACATACCTTTTTTCTTCTTATTCATTACTCCTCATTCTCGCCATCCACCACCAGTTACAATCATCACATTGCCATCGCAAGCCATCACCTCTTCCAACCATCTCGCAACTACCAGAGAGCATCATCACGCCCTGTTCTCTCGTTCCTCGTACCTCTCTTTTTCTCCATATCATCTTCTTATTCTCTTCCATGACATAGACATTAGACACATCTCACTCCTTTCTGTTCTTCCTCTCACTTCTTCTTCGCACAGTCGTAGGTTGCAGGCCATCTCTCACGCCAGCCACCTCACAGTTTCCACCATCGCCTTCCGCGACCTCCACTTCGTCCCTCATTCCTCAAGCCATTGCCCATTTTTTCCTTTTTTTCTATTTCTCTCGCAGCCAAGACGTCACCATCGCGCCAACAAAAGATCACAACAACACAGAACAAGGAAGACAAAATTTTGGAACGAGAGTTTTTAAACTCTTTCTCGCGCTATTTGCACCACCATATAGTACCCATGTGAGGAGGAGATGGAGTTCAATCACGCTGCTGCTGCAACCACCACTATAATCTTCTAAACCCTTCGCTAAAGCATAGATGATTCCTCGTGCTCATTAGAATTTTCTTTTGTCTTTTATTGTTCTTCAATACATTGTATGATTTAACATTGGATCAATTTCTAAACAAACATTTATTACTTTCACTATGTATGTCATGTATCCGTGGTAGTTAGAATTATTTACGTTTTTATTTAAGCATATTTTATTGGTATTAGTTAAACGTGTGATTAGTTGTGCCTTAAGCAGACAATTAATTTGGGTTTGCATCTTTGCTAAAGTCAATCAATTACATTGATATTGATGATACACCAAAATAGACTGATCATCATGGTCGTACATGTGGCACAGAGGCCCATCACGAGGACACAACGAACAACTTATTGAGGCAGCTCATGAAGTCCGATAGAAATAAAACTAATTACATAGGCTCGGACGAGACCCGCTAATAAGGAAAATCGTCAGGACCTAAATGCATCCACAAACAGATCATAATACGGATCCAGGCCCAACACGAGTTCCCTCATAAATGGATTAAAACATTGACTTAAGCATCGGAGTGTCTTCGGCCACAAAAAGGTGGTCCTTGGCAGTCTAATAGTTGTTTTGCAGGTAAAACTCACAAGAGGATGATTTTTTGATGTATTAGTTTGGCGTCGTCCGTGGAAAATGACGAGTTTTTTCTCTACAGAACACACAATATGATAAAGTTCACTACAACCTAACAAAAGATCGATAAGCCATCAGATAAAATAATGCAGACTATAGATCACGACAACTCTCCCTCCGATGCACCACTAACAGCTGGAGGAGAAGATATAACCCGGATCACCGAACCAATAGCCCCCGAGAATGTGAATCTACAACACACAGTAGTCCGGACAACCCAAATATCCGACGATGGGTGGATTTGCTCATAATTCAGATGGAACACATAACAAAAATGCTGAAAAAGATTACACAGGAGCACACTCAACTAGCCAATCCTGTTCAGGCGCAGCCACAACAAAACTCAGCCATCAAGCTCGAGGGAGTGATGAAATCCTAGAAGACCCCAATAAGGAAACTTTGAAAGCAACAAGCTCCCTCGAGTTAAAAATCCACTGTATGAAGGAACGCTTACTGAAATCACGTTTAGAATAGGGGTCACGGATCCTAACGTACTATATGAGTAGGAAAAATCTTCATTCTCCGACGCCTTCATGAAAGCATCAATGTCGAAAAAATTCACTCCACCAAAATTCGAGGTATATGATGGCACTTCCGACCCAACCGATCATTTAAGACACTTCCGCCACATGATGACCTTGAAGAAGACTACAAAATCAATTTTATGCAGAACATTCCCAATTAGCCTCACTTCTACAGCAATGAACTGGTTCAATAGCCTACCACCGAGGTCAATAGATTCCTTTCAAGCTCTGGCCACTGCTTTCATCACAAGATTCATTGGAAGCCAGCGAATGAGAAAATGGTCACACTACCTCCTACATATCAAACAGAAGCCCAACGAAACAATACAGGAATATGTCACCCGCTTTACCAATGAATTGACAATGATCGACGGATGTAGCGATAACACAGCCGTTGCAACCTTCATGGCCGGATTAAAAAGGGCCCCATTCTTTGACACTCTTAACCTGGAGCCCCCAAAGGACATGGCAATCCTGCTAAAAATAACACAAAAGCACATCTCCGTAAAGGAAATGAAGGTAGTTAGGAGGATAAATGACCAGAAAAGAAATTTTTTTTTCGAAAAAATGGGAAAAGATGAAGAAAGAAGGCAGGATGACGGACAACAGGAAGGCGACGACCAGTCAAAGAAGCACCAGAGTGGAGGAAAAAATGATTTGCGACGAAGAGAATCTGAAGGGTCGCAACCAACGCGAACTTGACACAAATGAGTAACATGCGTAATGATGACCACATACAAACCCTGAAGACGAGTCGAGCGAATGTACTAAAACACATAGCGAAGTGGGACAACGTCAACTGGCCGCTTCAGATGAGAGGGGATCCGAAAGGAAGAGACAAAAACAAATATTGTTCATTCCACAAGGATCAAGATGATCTCGAGGAACTACGAGCCCCAGCATCAGCCCAATACTGATCTGGCTCAAGCGGTTCTAAACCCACTCAATTCAGTCCGCACGTTTCACAGCTATACACAATACTCATAAGTCATACTAAGGCAAGTATCTTGAGGATCAACTTCGGACGAGCAACTACAACAACTCTCTCCTTCCAACTAGGAAGCAAATACCAGAGTATATTCAACACAAGGAAACTCCCTTCTACGGATTGCTATCGTATTGGGAACTATCTCTCACATATCTAGGAGCACAAGGCTAACAAGAAACTTTCCTCCTACAGCATGACTCCTAATTAGAGAAGGATCTTCCCGAAGATCTCTTTCCTAAACAACGCTCTCGATGTCCTAGTAGAACCATGACTTCTTGCATTATAAATAAGACGTGAGGTTGGTAAGCTAAGGTACGCTACAAATTTCATGTTTACAACATTGCATTTTTCTCAGATCCTTGTCCAACTTTAGCATCAGAGTTCCATCAGCCACCACGACGGTGGTCTGTGGCTCACGTGTGTTACTTGGACAGGTCAGCAGATCAACAAGACTAGGTCAAAGCAATGAGCAAAAAATGACTAATGCCGCTTTCAGCGGCTCCGGTCATACACGGGCTACAGACTCAAGCCCCCGCGCCGATGACAGCAACAATGAACCCTCGAATTGATAGGCTGACATCTCAAATATAGCAGATAGCCAAGGCGGTGGAAGCTCTCACGCGACAAAATCCACCTCCTGCCAATGTAAACCAGGAACATCACAAGCCTCCGTCTCCAGAGGATGGCAAGGAGCAAGCACAAGAAAGCCAAGCCTCCGCCAATTCTAATTGGATTAGGGGAGGCTGGGTGGCTGACGCTGAGCACGCCGCCAGGACATAGAGTCTCGGCCCTAGGAACCTCCTTCGTAGAGGGGCGCATGATCCGGACGTACTATACCAGAGTACATTCTACATAGAGAAATCCTCTTATACGGATCACTTTCGTATTGCGAATTATCTTCCGCGTATCTAGGAGCACAAGGCTAACATAGAATTTCCCTCCTACAGCATGACTCCTAATTAGAAAAAGATTTTCACGAAGATTTCCTTCTTAAACTACACCATCGATGGCCTGGTAAAACCATGATTCCTTGCACTATAAATAAGACACGAGGTTGGTAAGCTAACATACGCTAAAAATTCCTTGTTTACAGCATTACACCTTCCTCATATCCTTTTCTGACTTTAGCATCGGAGTGCCATCAACCACCACGACGATGGTTCGTGGCTTACGTGCATTACTTGTGCAAGTCAGCAGGACTAGGTTAAAGCAGGGAGCGGAAAATGACTGCATCAATACCGAAGAATGTTATAACTTAAAAGACGAAATCAAACATTGGGCTTAGAAAGGACTACTCGACGAGTTCATCAGAATGTCAGATAACATGGAAGGAGAAAACGGACAATACTGGAGGATTAAAAAAATAGTCTAGAGAGTTGAAATATACCGCACGCTGCATAGATGGAGGAAGTAGAGCACGCGGAGCAACTAGGCAAATTCCTCACTCAAACTAATATATATCGAAACAAGAGTACTGACGAAACACTTCATATATGCTCAAAACAGAGAGAAGTTTGCATCAGCCAATTCATACAAGTCAAAAGACCCCACCAGCAGCTGCAAGCTCAACCCGAATCACTAACAACGTATAAGGATGAAGCAAAGAAAAACAAAGTGACAAAAAATTTAGCCCCCAATACAAGGGCCGACAACGAGTAAAGGAAGACGAAACAAATCATACTCCAAACCATCATAAACACCATTACGACCAAGGCTGATGACAAAATAAGGGAATATCAATAAAGATTACAAATTCAGAGACTCCAAATCTTTGCACAAACAACATAATAAATACGTCAATAAATTAGTCGTACAAAGCAATCAAACGACAAAAATCGAACACACAACTTTTGGTTTGATCAACAAAGAAGTAAAGGTTGGACACCCGAGTCACCTAAACACAAAAAACTTGGATTCCACCGAGATGTCGAATTAACGAAGTAAATTCAGGGTATGGGCGTCATCAAAACATCAGCTTGCCCTGAACCATCTAGCAAGTATCAGCAATTCAGGGTATGGGCGTCGAAGCCCAAGCTGAAGAAAATTGAGAACCTTCATTGGCACTCCTAAAGCACCAGAAATTACTTGTCAAAAGCTTTGAATGAGTAAATCCAAAGACGAAAAGCATAAAATCATACAAAGACGGGTGAGGCTCGATTCTAGGGCAAGAATTGAAGTAGACAGATCTTGCACTTTACCTATATATGGTTTTTTACTTAAAGATTTTATACACGACTAGTTAAAATATAGTTGGAATTTTTCGAATTGCCTAGTGCGAATTGATGGACCATATGATCGGATGTTTAAACCTTGTGAGATAGTTTCTCGTTCCAAGGAAAAATGAGGTTTGAGAGACATTTGAGAAGAGGGGCCAGTAAGAATCTCTACGTCATTTTAAATCTAAAAATCTTTCTGTATTAACTTGTTTTCTTCCCAGCAACAACGTCTCACAACGATTCTTCATTTTCTTTCAGCAAATTGAATAAATCTTTGTCTTCAAGACGAGGCCGTACATGACTGTTTCAATACACCAGTTCCCCATGACCTTACTATCTTCATCAGCGTCAAATGTTCATTTTATTTTCTCATCTTGCTTTTCTCTTTCAAACCAAAGACAGACCTATTACCTCAGCATACTGAAAAAAGAAAAACACAGATTTCAGATAAATATATAGATACATAGTTAGTATGATTTGTAAACTATAACATTTCGCGATAGAACCTTCCATTGTGAGGACTTACTCAAAAGTCAGGGTCAGCAGTTCAATTCAACCTATGGGGTTCAACATGTTGTAAGGAGACAAGTCATTTTCACAGAAGTCAAACTCTTATCATTCATTTGTTGTTGAGGAGTCCAAGTTGATAAACATTGAACAGTTGATCTAATGTTCATATACAAAACCAATTAATCAACTTAAAAAAGAAAATAAATAAGTGCTCTAAAAGTCCCCAAGATTCATTCAAAAGATGGTGGAATGGTGCCAAGATAGTCAGGAGTATAATAAGTCAATTTGTAATTTTTAACACTTGCTTTGAATTCAATACTTGTTTTAGTTTTTGTTTGTGGTGACATAAGTCCCTCCCTACAACTCATGAATTAAGAATTCTCACAACAACAAGGTCTACTTGACATGGATTTTTTGTTTGGAAAGAGAGCTGGGTTTTTAACACTTGCTTTGAATTCAATACTTGACTCTGCTCATCTGTTGTAGTGTTCTCTTTGTCCTGAGTCGGTGTGTGTTTACTAGCCTCCACACTAGCACTACGCTCGAGCATTGGATTGTCAAGAAACAATGGTTGTGTACTCTGCGTTATGGCATCACTCTGGTCATCATTTATTTTCTGCTATGCCTCAATGACGGCCTCTGTACTGGTGACTCCCTACTTTTTCTGTGATAGGACCTGTACTCCCCTCTAAACTGTGGCTAGTCTTCGACTTGAATGTATGCCTACCCATGGCGATTGTCCAACCATCAAAGTTTTGTCTTTCTAGTGGCTGGGTCCTACCTGTAGCTTGCCATACCATATGGCCTGGAGTATTAATTTCTTTGCTCTTTGAACACTGCTGTTTTGTATGGCCAAATACTGTGCAAGAATTGCATTTTACAGGAATCCATGCATACTCAACTTCAACTATTATTTTCTTATCTCCATTGATAACCACAGGGATGTCTTTGGGTAATTGGTTGTTTACATCAACCTCCACACACACCCTTGCATATGCTAATCTTGTCTTTTCTTCAGTAGCTTTGTCAAGCATGATAGACATTCCAATAAAATTAGCAATCCTTTGAATACCTTCTGGATTTCATAGGAATAAATGAATTTTCTTCAGTGTAACCCAAATAGGTATCGAGGTAAGCACCTCAGCATCCTCGTCCATAGAAGGTGACCAGGTCCTGAGGATGAACAATCTGCTTGCAATATGCAGAGGTCTCTTTTCCAATACATTACTTCTATTTTCTTCCTTATTGAATTTGAATACAAAATTCTTATCTCCGTGTATGCTCGTCTCAAACTCTCGAATTCCCCACATCCTTATCAGACACTCTTTGACATAACCATATGCCAAACGCTTTCCCACAAATCTGCCAATAACCAACCTTTCACATTCTTCTATCCTACTCGCAAAGTCAGCCCGTATGCTTGCTTTGCTTAAGCTTTGATGCCCAACTCATCCTCGCTGGTGCAACGACAGAGTTTGTCATTGCCATTTCTTCTTGAATGTTGCTAGGACTAGAGGATGCAACACTGGTTGGCATTGTATATTCATTTGCTTTATGCAGAGCCTCTTCATTCCTTTGCGCCGCAGTGGTCGTTCTTGTGTCGTGTGGCACATTAGCAGCCACTATACCATGACAACCTTGAATGCTAGCAGCCTACACTTGAATGGCTAGCACCATTGCAGTCAGCATCCCCCAGTTATTGGGGTTTATCATGATTTCCAGTCCTTTAGCACCTAGCGTATCTCCGTTTTTTACAGCCACTTGATATTCGTTTGTTAGTAACTGTAACAGTCCATCGCCATGAATTTTGTACTACTCCTCAAAAGCCATTAACACATCATGTGCACACGCGCTCTCACTGGCTGTGTCTCCTCCATTTGTTCCATTGGAGGAGATGGAGAGATCCTTCTCTCTAGTACAATGTGATGTCATCAAACAGTGAGATTCATAAACCCACTAACTGTTTGGTGAAAAACCTCCCTTTCAAGCAAAGAGGAAGAAGATAGGGAGCAGATTTGAAAGAGACGTAGTCTCAAGGATTAGATATGAAGGTCTCAACCTAACCCTATGTTCCCCATGATAAAAATCCCCAAATCTTTCACAAGGTTTGCTCCCAATCAACCCTACAATATGGAGGGAAGACTTACTCTATCATTAGACCGGAGAGGAGGCGGATAAACAAAAGTTACTAAATGTTTTAGCTTAGCTGGTTAGATTTGTAGCAGATAGACAAGTTCAAGATTTAAACCCTGTCGTCGAGATATCTAATGGTTCCCAAGTCCAATATGTTTTTGACTTTTGTAGTTTCTCTGGTTTTTATGAGTTGGTTGGTTGCAGGGACAAGATTCAGATTCTGCATTCTCATGTCATGATGTTTTTAAAATTAAGGAAGTGTCAAGCCCAAAGAGAACAGGCCCATCCCAAAAGAAGCAAACACAAACCCAATCTAAAGAGGCCCAAGGACACACAAGTCATCAAAAGAGCCCCTTGCCACTTGCCAGGCTTGGGAATGGGAATGGGAATGGGAATGGTCATCAACATCAAGTCATCAAAACATCAGCTTGCTCCGGACCATCTAGCAAGTACTAGATGACCATCTAGGGCAAGAATTGAAGTAGACAGATCTTGCACTTTACCTATATATGGTTTTTTACTTAAAGATTTTATACACGACTAGTTAAAATATAGTTGGAATTTTTCGAATTGCCTAGTGAGAATTGATGGACCACAGCTCAATGTTGGGCCTGTGACCATATGATCGGATGTTTAAACCTTGTGAGAAAGTTTCTCATTCGAAGGAAAAATGAGGTTTGAGAGACATTTGAGAAGAGGGGCAGTAAGAATCTCCACGTCATTTTAAATCTAAAAATCTTTCTGTATTAACTTGTTTTCTTCCCAGCAACAACGTCTCACAACGATTCTTCATTTTCTTTCAGCAAATTGAATAAATCTTTGTCTTCAAGACGAGGCCACATGACTGTTTCAATACACCAGTTCCCCATGACCTTAATATCTTCATCTTCATCTTCATCAACGTCAAATGTTCATTTTATTTTCTCATCTTGCTTTTATCTTTCAAACCAAAGACAGACCTATTACCTCAGCATACTGAAAAAGGAAAAACACAGATTTCAGATAAATATATAGATATATGTCTATACATAGTATGATTTATAAACTATAACATTTTGCGATAGAAACTTCCATTGTGAAGACTTACTCAAAAGTCAGGGTCAACAATTCAATTCAACCTATCGGTTCAACATGTTGTAAGGAGACGAGTTATTTTCACAGAAGTCAAACCCTTATCATTCATTTGTTGTTGAGGAGTCCAAGTTGATAAACGTTGAACAAGTTGATCTAATGTTCATATACAACACCGTGTATTGCCAACATATTAGTTGGTAGACTTCTGGTAAATGATATCATAAGTCAAGTTTCGCTAAGGGCATTTAATGGTTTTGTGATCTAATAAAAACTAAGTTTGACATTAAAAATAAAAAAAGGCCAAGGTTACTTGGCATTACCAATACATTCATAATCTACTCTTTCCTAAATGTTTTGGATATATATCGTGCGCACATCAACCATATGCATGTTTTATTTTTCCCCATTGTAGGTGATTTTGATTGAGGTTGGATATTTGGGACATGTTTAAAGTACTTAAAAATTATTATTATCATGAATTTTAGTTATAAATTTTCAAAATTGTTAATGGGATATACATAGGTTTTAGAAATAACATTTTTATTTTCTCATCTTCTTTCCATGTTTTTGTTGCTTTTCTCTTTCAAACCAAAGACAGAGAGACCTATAACCTCAGCATACTGAAAAAAGAAAAACACAGATTTCAGATAAATATATAGATATATGTCTATACATAGTTAGTATGATTTATAAACTATAACATTTCGCGATAGAAACTTCCATTGTGAGGACTTACTCAAAAGTCAGGGTCAGCAATTCAATTCAACCTATCGGTTCAACATGTTGTAATGAGACTAGTCATTTTCACAGATGTCAAACCCTTATCATTCATTTGTTGTTGAGGAGTCAAAGTTGATAAACGTTTATAATAAGTTAATTTGTAATCTTTAACACTCGCTTTGAATCCAACACTTGCTTTAGTTTTTGTTTATGGTGACATAAGTCCCGCCCTATAACTCATGAATTAAGAATTCTCACAACAACAAGGTCTACTCGACATGGATTAGACGTTAATGAAACCATTTACGAAAATCTTTCACAAAATTATCAACTAATAGTCTCAACTCAGAATGGTTTGTTATTGGAACACGGTATTTGATTCGCCAAATACATCATTATTGTATAATCTTTCATATGTATGGCGATTCCAGACCTCAGACGTGCTCTATAAATAACATACCATCAGCAACATATACTGGTCTCTAATTATGGATTTAATTTGTCAGCAAGAAGTCAGTGATGCTCAGAAGCATTGATTCCCAAAAATCCAACAACAATAATCACAAAAATTACAAATGGATTTTGAAATGAGATGGTGACAATTCAAGGTCTAGCTCTTTTTTTTTTATTGCACACATAGTCAAAAACATGCGGACCCATTGAAGAAGACATTTTGATCATCTCTTATTTTCAATTCTCGGAATCAATTTACCTTTTTTTTTTGTTTGGAGGCATTCAGGTTTTCCTTATATTTATCCTTCTAAGATAATATTCAAGAGGACTTCAACAACACCGTGTATTGCCAACATATTAGTTGGTAGACTTTTGGTAAATGATATCATAAGTCAAGTTTCATTGAAGACATTTAATAGTTCTAGAATTCAATAAAAACTAAGTTTAACATTAAAAAAAAAGCCTAGGTCACTTGGCATTGCCAACACATTCATAATCTACTCTTTCCTAAATGTTTTGGATATATATCCTGCGCACATCAACCATATGCATGCTTTATTTTTATTTTTTATTTTTCCCCATTGTAGGTGATTTTGATCGAGGTTGGATATTTGGGACATGTCTAAAGTACTTAAAAATTATTATTATCATGAATTTTAGTTATAAATTTTCGTAATTGTTAATGGGATATATACATAGAGTGACATCATGGCGATATAACAAGCTAGAGCTCATGACATAAAATTTGAAATCTTGAGAGAAAAACGGTTTGATGTCTCCAAATTAGTTCTTTACTCATACAACTAATAAATCCCCCCCACCCCAAAATATATATAATCTTTCTCTCACCTTTCATCCCTTTTTTTTTTTTTTTGAAAGGCAAACATGGTTTTTATAGGATCCCAGAACTCATAAAGATGCCGCAAGCTGGGTTTGAACCCATGACCTAGTAGTACCATCCACCAAGCTCTAACCGTCAAACTGTCATGCCATTGGCCTCACCTTTCATCCCTACTTCCCAAAAACTCATTCTTTTCCTCCAAACTCTTTCTCCATCTTCTTTTCTTTCCCAAAGCACTCTTCCAAGCAAAAACTTTCAAGACACTGAAAATATTGATTATTTGATTTATGCTTTCCATAGTCATTCCCTTTAGATTCAAACTTGGGAGTCGAAATTATCTTCGAGGTTCTTTTTTGTCATTAAGAAACTTACGAAACATAAGTTTTGGATTGAAGTATAGAGTAAGAGATCGAGAGGCGAAAATGTAAAGCAAAAAAATTGTGTTGTTTTCGTTTCTAAACATTTCTAACTAAGAGATGGAGTATGATTTGGAGAAGAAAATTGACACTTTTGGAAAGAACAAAAAAATATTTTTAATTTTTTTTAACCTTTTCATTTAAGACATTTAGTAGCTTTATTAATAAATCTAGACATCACATCCAAATAGGGGTGGGCATCCCATCCCGCGATCCCGTTCCCGTCCCGATCCCGTCCCGATTTTTCCGGGTCTTAATGGGATTGAATAATTTCATCCCGATCCCGTCCCGTCCCGATCTAGAATGGGATGGGATGGGATGAAGATTTTCAATCCCGCCAATCCCGTCCTGTCCCGAACTAATTTTTTAATATTAATTATTAATATTTTTATTTACTTATTTATTTATTTTATGAACATTTGCATAAAATGTTCAGGTTTCCAGGCTTCCAGCAGCATACGGGTCCAACTATTTCCTCCATATAACCGCATCTCCCACCAGACTTGATTCATTTACGGCACTGCAATTAGTCCGCAACAGAATTTACATCGAAACCTTTCCTAATAACAGTCTCCAAATATCTAAACTCTGAGAATACTACAACATATTACATTGGGAATATATTGGCGATTATCTCTTACGAAACTCAAATTGCTTGCAGACCAAAGCAACCAAGGCTATTGGTTAATACTCTGATGCAATGAGACAACGAGTTTGGGTTTCAAAGAGTGGAAACACCCTTTGTGAAGGTATTTACAAGTTGGACTTGAGTAAAAAAGAAAATACAACTCCATGACTACCAATGGAAACTTTTTCTCGAACAAATTAATGATAGTCCATGCCAATTTAATGTGCTTTGTATGGGCACAAAAGACTGAATTTATTGCTATGTAGGGTGCTAAAATTGTCACAAAACCTGATTCGGCGAAGCAAGAGGGACCCTAAGTCCATATTGTATCTGCACATGCATAGGCTAATGTTTAATATCATGCCTCCACACTAGAAAAAAAAAATATTGGTTGTTTCTTGGCTAATCTAGAAATGTCACGCGGCTGACTCATTTTTTATGAATCCCAACAGAGAATGGTATGAGACATCCAAAGTCCAGTTCTAACGCCTTTCCGCTGAAACCAAAAACTCAAATTTTATTCTATAAAAAGTCGCACAACACAACCATTTCACAGAATGAGAAGAGCAGATGAATGTCTGTTGAATGAGAAAAAGGACTGGAATAACATGCACAAGGCATGCAGCAGCTTCACAATTAAACAAAGCCTATTCATCCATATATAGGCAGGCTTCCAGCAGGCCTTCCAGGCTTCCAGCAGCAGCAGCAGGCTTCCAGCAGTCCAGGCTTCCCGCTGATCCCGTCCCGTCCCGTCCCGTCCCGAACCCGTTTGGGATGGGACGAGGTCGGGATGAGGTTTTTCCCATCCCGTCCCGTCCCGATCCCGTATGAACGGGATGGGATAGGGATGGGCATATCTCGTCCCATCCCGTCCCGTGCCCACCCCTACATCCAATGGTTCTCCTCTCAACCATGGGCAGACCTACTAAGGGGCGAAGGGCGGATCAGTTGCTTCCCCTCAACTTTTAAAATATTTTTAGTATATATACTTTAGTCTTAAAAAAAATCGATTATATAATTTAAAATACAATATCACAATTGTTTATACCAATATTTGAACATATATTTGTTGGTATGGTGGTTGGGGGTTTATCATTTTTAGTAAAAGACTCGAGTTTGATACTCTTCGAGTGCATTTTTATTTTATTTTCAATGTAATTTTATTAGTAATTGCAAACATTAATAAATGTTTAGTTTAATAAAAACTTATTAACATTAAAGAAATGAATTGTTTTTCACAAGTGGTATAAAATCTCTAACAAAAAAATATTTAAAATTAATATCTAAAATAATAATTATAAAATTCAATGAAAATATATACCATTAGCTAACTCATACAAAATTTGAACCTCATATAAACTATTTTTTCTATGAAATTGTATTATGATCATATTAGGTTCGCAAATTTCAATTTTTTTTAGCTTCACCTAGATACTTATCATAATTATTTTGTAATATTAGTTATATATTCTAGTTATTATGCTCGTTTGCTCATTGCTAAGGTTATCGATAATGACTTTATTGTGGCTTAAAATTGGACTACACTTGATCCAATTTGGTATATGCAATGTATTTTTTATAGTTGCATTTTTTTATTAGTTACTAGTTCAGGTAGAAAAAAATTGGCCCATTGATAACTACTATTATCAACTAATAAGTATTTTCCATTTCGCCCTCCTTAACTAAAATCCTGAGTCCGCCCCTGCTCTCAACCTTACGATTTTATCATGAGCTCTAGCATGTTATATATTATCCTTCGATTTATGATCATATATTTTAATCATATAGCTCAATTACTTATGGAAAGTCGTGTATCAGGATGTGACTAGGTATTCCAATAATCCGATTTGGAATTGGTTATTATTGGATACAAATCATGATATATCTTCTCAAATTACTGAGTATTTTAGTCGAAGTTACGTGAACACATGAACTTCATCTAGAACCTTGTTTTGGTGCTTTGGGAGTTAGACCTTCTCAAATCCTTACTCTATGATTTATGAAACTTTTCTTTCAAAATTTGGATTCGCACCCTAACAAGTTGGGAGCATATATCTCTAAAATCTTTGCTATGTGATTTTACATTCCGCTTAAGAACTCCGACGTTTTCACTTGGCTCCCATTTCATCTTGCTGACTAAGACTTTGTTGAATTAATAAATGTAATGGATATCACAAGTCTAGGTTTTAGAAATATAAGAAACAAAATTGTAATTATTTATTTTTCATTATTATAATTTTATTTGACTTTGTAATGGGTTAGACTTATGGTTTGCCCTAAAATTCCCTAAAAAGAATTATTCTAAAAAACATAAAACTTTATATAAATGTAAATTGGGGACACCAATTCAAACCCTTTGACGTTGATTACAATGACACAGCGTTGACGGAGTAAAACTACTTCACCACCATATAGCCGGACTTTCTCTCCTTCCTCATT
Source organism: Berberis vulgaris (assembly GCA_963556465.1). Lineage (NCBI taxonomy): Eukaryota > Viridiplantae > Streptophyta > Magnoliopsida > Ranunculales > Berberidaceae > Berberis > Berberis vulgaris. Next base: position 11,284,590 of record OY747132.1, on the reverse strand, counting down.
ACTTTATTATCCAATATTATAAAATTACCAAAACACCCATGCATTTGTCATGAAATTGATCTATACCATAACCTTGGACAAGGACACTTCAGTCACTTGGACACAAAACCCAAACCATCAAACACCTACTCAACATTGAATTTGTCAGACCAAATCCATATACTGAAAGATAAACCAAAATAACTTGAATGCCATTGCTCCTCAAAAACCAGGAAAAAAAAAAAACTAACACAACATTTCGTTCTTTCTTTCTTTCATTCAATCATCTTTCTTTGAATAATTTCTCCATCTCTCAAAATTGTTTGTGCGTGTTCATGGCTGCCATGTTTCAGCCATGGATTCTCTTCTTGCTCTTATCTTCCATTCTTCATTTCTCTTCTTCTCAATCCAATCCTAATCCAAACCTTGAGACTTTCTTCCCCTCAGGAACCACCCCACCTCAAAACACTCCTGCCCTGCCTCCTCCAAACACAACTCCTCCTTCAACCACAGCTACACAGACACCGTCGTCGCCTTCATCTTCATCCGATAATAAGATTGCAGTAGCTGTTCTTGCTACTGCCTTTAGTACACTATTCATTGCTGGGGTGTTCTTCTTTCTGTTACAGAAGTACATAATTGTGCCGCGGTACAATAGTGAACATAGCGAACAGAGGACTCTTACTATATCTAGTCCAGATTCCGCATTTTTTGACGAGGAAAGCAAGAGTTTTGATGGAACTCTCAAGGGGTTAGTTGTTGATGAAAATGGCCTAGATGTGTTGTATTGGAGAAAACTTGAAGGTGGAGAATTGAAGACTAGTTTTCGGAAAGAAGTTTTAGCTAAGCTTAGTGATCATGAAGAACCGACGAGAGGCAGAGTTACTAGTAAGAGAGAGAGGAGAAAGAGATCTGAGCCTGTTCAAGAAATCCCATTGCTTCGAGGAAAGTCTTCGAGCTCATCAGCTCAAAGTAGACAAGAATTTGCAGATTCTTATTCGAGTTTTGGTAATTCTAGCTCTAGGACTATTGAAATTGTTCGCGAATCAATCAAACCATCAACACCAATTACTCCACCAAAACCTTTGCTACTAGCAGCAGTAGCAGAAGCACCTCCTCCTCCACCACCACCGCCGCCGCCGCCACCACCTCCACCTGCACCGATGATTCCAATCAAGAAAGTAGCAGCTCCACCTCCCCCACCACCAATTCCAATCAAGAAAAACTCTGCCCCACCACCACCACCACCACATCAGCTAGGTGGTTTGTCTTCATCAACTAGACCACCAACTGCGCCGAAAATGAAGTCCATCGGAGGAAGTAGACGGGGAGAGTCTTCATCAAGCGAAAGCTTGAATGCCATGGCTAATGGTCAAGCCAAGCTGAAGCCATTACATTGGGATAAAGTTTCAGCGAAGGCTGATCATTCAATGGTGTGGGACAAGATTAATGATGGCTCTTTCAGGTAATTCTATCTTTCAATCTTTTCGTTTAATGAAATATCAACAATTATATAGATATCTTTTTGCTGATTGAAGTTATATGTTTTTCTTAGATTTGATGACGATCTCATGGAAGCTCTATTTGGTTACGTTGCCACAAACCGAAAAACCCCAGAAGTAAACAGGAAATCGAACTTGAGCAACCAAAACTCTGGTGAGCCAGCTCAAATTTTCATCCTTGATCCCAGGAAGTCACAGAACACCGCAATTGTATTAAAATCACTTACAGTTTCTCGTCAAGAGATTCTTGATGGATTGCTTGAGGGACAAGGCCTTAATTCAGATAGTCTCGAAAAGCTTTCTAGAATTGCTCCAACTAATGAAGAGGAATCTCAACTTCTAGAATTTGACGGAAATCCTACAAAACTAGCTGATGCTGAATCATTCCTGTACCATATTCTGAAAGCGGTTCCATCCCCATTTGCACGTATCAATGCAATGCTTTTCCAAACAAATTATGACCCTGAGATCCTACAATTGAAGGAGTCATTGCAGACACTTGAATTGGGGTGCAAGGAGCTTCGAACACATGGGCTATTCTTCAAACTTTTAGAAGCTGTACTCAAAGCGGGAAATCGAATGAATGCAGGAACTGCAAGAGGCAATGCACAAGCATTCAATTTGAGTGCATTGCGAAAGCTTTCGGATGTTAGAAGCACTGATGGAAAGACTACATTGCTCCACTTTGTTGTGGAAGAAGTAGTCCGCTCCGAGGGGAAGCGTGGCGTGCTCAATAGGAACTATAGTCTAAATAGAAGCAATAGTAGGGGCCACAGCAACAATAGTCTTGCAACTTCTGATAATACGAAACCGAAAGAAGATCGAGAAAAGGAATATATGATGCTAGGGTTACCAGTTGTAGGAGGCCTAAGTGCCGAGTTTTCGAATGTGAAAAAGGCAGCTACAATAGACTATGACACTTTTGCTAATTCATGTAATATTCTCACAGCTCGAGTCAATGAAATCCGAGACCTCTTGTCACAAATCAATGCCAGTAAGGGAAGTGGCTTTGTTAGGGAGATGAAAGCGGTCATAGAGTCAGCTGAAGAAGAGCTTAAAGTTGTGAAAGAAGAACAAGCAAGAGTAATGGAGCTTGTGAGGAGAACAACAGAGTACTATCAAACTGGAGCTTCCAAGGATAAAAATGCTCAACCCCTTCAGTTATTTGTTATAGTTAAAGATTTCCTAACTATGGTTGATAAGGTCTGTGTCGATGTTGCCCGAAATTTACAGAAGAAGAAAGTTGTGAAGCCTAGTAGTAGTGGATCATCGCCACCATCTCCCGCGCGGGCAGTGAGGTTCCCCTACTTGCCTGCCCATTTCATGTCAGATAAGTCTAGGACATCCTCCTCTAGTGATTCAGAGGAAGGTTTCTGAAAATGTTTTTGTTTAAAGATTTTTGTTCCTGTACATAGTTGAGAGAGTCATGGAAATGATAACTGGGAACCAAAATGTATTGGTGAAATATACCTTGACTTGTTAATATAATTGGTTAGATTCTTTTACTTGTTATGTGAAACAATTGCTGATATTCACGTTTTCTTAGTAACATTGCTTTCGGTTTTGGGGCTAAGTCATGCTCTGCCGGCATTGTAGTATCTTAAACAAAAGAAGCTGCTCAACGATAGTTTTTGCCTAATGGACCGTTTGACATGTAAATTGTACTGAATGAGACATTAACAAGGAGACGATTGAATAAAACAACGATCACTATCTTGCTTATGTAGGGTTTCTCCAAGATTTCTGATCTATGTTAATGGGCCTTAGAAGTTAAGGGGACTTGGAACTGAGAGTGTGTCAAAGGGTGCGAAAGATTGGGGTCTACAATGCAGAGAAACAAGTACTAAAAATTAAGCTCTTCATTATGTAATCAACTACAACCATTTCTTGAAAGTACGCAATGTAATGAGATGCAATAAAGATAGCTCTTAATTTACTCGCAAGTACAGCCTAAAATTATCCATACTTAAGTGTGTCGGACACCAAGTATTATGTCCTTATATACTTCACCCATCCATGCGGTGCATTCACTGTAACCCATTTTGTTTAACTTGTTATAGGGGTTCACCCATGGTTGTGAAAGTTGGATTTGCTACCATTGTTTGATTTTCTGGTTCAAGTTTTTCCCAACTACAAATTATGGTTTGGTTGGAAATGTAAGAACAGTTAAAGAGTAGTCTGTCAACTCCCCACTGACTTGATCGATAAATGAAATGGTTAATGTTGGATGAGTTGTGTTGCAAATATAAGAATGAGAGAGCACTGACTTTGGGGATTAAATGAGTATGCATGTGAAGTAGGTAGGTTGCTGGATTCGCTTTTATTGCTTATCATGGATGTGGTCACTCAATGCTAATAAGGTGTTGGTAGGTAAACCATCCCCCCTCAACTTGTTCTACATTAAATATAATGTTCTATATCTCCATATCAAAACAAAATCAACCACTTCATACTCTAGAAGCTATCCATTATCCATTTTCATGGAGCCATCAATGCATGAAAACAAAAACAAAAACAAAAACAAAAAAAGAAGGAATTCTCAGAATATGTACGAGTGTTTCACACTGCAATAATTTCACAATGGAGAGAAGAATTATATAGTTCCAATCTGCTTCAGAAATTTTCATTTTCTTCACAAAAATGATGGAGTCATTCATCATAAAATTGGTAAGCCCAAAATAATATCATTTTTCAGTTGTAACAGTCCACCAAATAATTTCAAATCAAAATCAAATTAAGTCATAAGTGATACTATTCATGATCATCCAATTTATTGTATTCATTTTTTTTGTGAAAATGTGTAAAATTATTTTGGGTGAGTAATTGCCATGTGGTAATTTAGGATACATAAGAATTACCACATTGCCAACACACATCTCCAGAGCTAGTGAGTCTAATTCACTACTTCAAAAATATCTTGCTATACTCAAAAGTAAAGTACAAGCACACTTCTTTCTTGAAACTTTTTGTATTTTTTATTTAAAATTTTATCTCTTAACCCCTCTCATTTCAGATATCGTCGACTTATATAAATCCTGTGACCTAGTGATATCATCCGCCATTACTCAACTACTATGTCATCACACCTTTAGCCACTTCTTTCTTAAAACATAAGAAAGAAAAATCACATTATTTGAAAGTAAATCCGTAAATAACAAGGCCCCTCGCCAAGGAAGTAATTAGGCAGTAATTCCCTCTTCTTTGATCTGGCCAGCTATTCAGTGATGATCCCAACGCAAAAATCACCATCTTTGACGTCCCCATGCATGCGAAGCTACAAAAAATTTACCTGAATTAGCTAAACTATTTAAGAATCAAGTAGTGATATATGTGGCAAAGGTATGAGTCAGTCACGGGTTGAACTCAGCCGTCTCCATCTGGGATGGGAAGGGTTAAGAGATTAAAAAAGAAAAAGAAAAAAAATAGGGATATATGTTAGTATTTTGTGAAGTAAATTACCTTGTCCAAAGATTTCCCAATCTTAAATCTTTGTCACCATTAACAGCTAAAAAAAAAAAAAAAAAAATAGCCGTGGAGTTTATGGGCCCTAGCAAAGGCGATCTTTATTGTGATCGACATCTGATCATCATTTCCAACCCATAAATTCCATGCGTACGAATATGTGCATCTAACACAACATCGGTACCCTATCTATGGTATTGAAATCAACCACTTCTGATTAACTCATTTTCCCATTAACTCCAACTCCATGGGTCTGACTCTGGTTGCTCTTAAGCTTCCAGGTGCGTCCAGACAATGGTAAGCCCAATGCCAACTTCTTAGTGGGCAGCCCAGCTTTGATCCAAGAGCCCCATTGTTTGGACTGGACTCTGGTTATTTGAGGGCTTGCAACTTTTATAAAGAGCCCACATTCTCACTGTCTAAGACAAATGAAAGAAGAAAATCACAAAGCAGCAGCATCAGCATCTATTTGGTCTAAAATATTTCCCGCTTTGCTCTGCCATTGTAAAATCTCTCTCTCTCTCTCTCTCTGGGTTTCGGAAGAATTACCAACAAGTGTAGAATACGAAGTTCCAAGAACCAACCTCTCCTCCATTGCGTCTTCATCAGTGTAAGTTTCTCTTCTCAATCTTCTTCTCTGTTACTTAATGGGGTTCCATTTTATGAATAAGCTTCAATCTTGGTTTGGGGTTCCTCTGTTTCTTTCATTTCGTTTGGAAATTTCTGATTCTTGGTTGATGGGTGAAGCTGAAACAGAGCTCTCACTATTTAGAATGATCACAGACAACTGAAGAAGTTGTTGTTTTTTTTTTTTTTTTTTTTTTTATCGATTTCCGATTTGGGTTTGAGGTGTTTCCAGGAACTATAAAGATACAACACTCAACACAACAACTTCCCCTTGCACCCACGCCTTCTTCTTCAATGAGAGTTTCTTTTAATCTTCTCTGTAATGGTTTCATCCAATTTGATTTTGGGGTTCGGGGTTCATGGGTTTCTTTATTTTCTTATTTGGAAAATTTACTGATTCTAGCTGTATTGATGATGGTGATGAAGCTCTTTGGTCGTTTTGATCTTTGGGTTTGAGAGATCATTTACGAAATAACAGAAGATCGATCACCTCTCTCTTTATGGCCGAGTCTGAGTAATTCTCATCTTCTCTCTCAATGGGTTTTCAATATTTCTTCTTGTTTAAAGTAAAGATTTACTGATTCTTCTTTAATGGTTAATGAAGTCCAAATGATCCAAGACGCAATGTTCCGACATTGATTGATGCTATCAGATACATACTGAGAGTAAAAAAGAGATTTCGAAATGATCCAATTAGATACAACACCTTCATGGCACAGCTGACGAATTACAGGAATGGCAGGTTTTGATCAATTATATCTCTTTCATTTATTTGGTCTATCTCTAGTCTCTACAACTTTGATGTTCTTGAAGGACGACTCTTGACTACTTTAAACACTTGTATGCAGTGTCAGGATCCACGAGGTTATCGTGAACATGAAAGATGTCCTCTACCCTGAAGCCGGCGATCTGTATTTGCAGTTCAGTGACTTCTTATCTCATAGGGAAAAGCTTATGTTACTAGAGAGCCTCAATTTTGTCCAACACGTCAAGGTTGTTATTAACTCACTTCAATCTTTTGGTAGATTGCAGTTAGCTGATTTGGTTTATGTGTGAAATGTAGACCACATTGGGAGCTGAAACCCCACAGTACCAAATGTTCATAGATCAAATGCTCATGCTGTTAATAGCTGCCATAGCTGGGGATAACAATGAACCAATCGTCAGAGAGGTAGGTACATTCCACATCCATTTAACTTAAACTTATAAATGTACTAATCAGATTAACTTTGCTGATGACTTCACATTGCTATTTTAATGGTGTGCATGCAGGTAGCCATCTTATTGCATCTGTCTGGTCATAACGAATTGATAATGGAATGGTATAGATTTATCAATTTACACGAAAGGTCTTGACAGAAACAATGGGGACACTGGAGCTGGATTTTAATAGATGGATCAAAAGATGCAGTTATATTTCTTATTTTCCTTTTTTTTTTTTTCACATAGTTTTGTTGCTATGAACTGTTTTTTCGTGATATGAAACACAAACTGGTGTTCAGTATTAGTGAGAAAAATGGATCGATGTAAATGCAGAGTAGGCTTAGATTTTTCTTCTTGCAGTTACCATTCAGATTGAAATCTACCTTGATGGATTGAGAGAAGCTATACTGTATTAAGGCCTTTTTACTAGGAAAACAAACTTTAAACTGTTTAATCATTCCGTTCCTTAATATTGCAATTGTTACAACCATGTCCTATGATGAAACCACACAAAACAGAAAAGAGGCAGTTTCTCATAAACTTCACCGCCAGATGCTTGTTTTTGTGTACACTAATAGGAACGCTGGCTTTGAGTGGGTTTTTTCAAATTGAGCGCTTAACCTGAACAATAACAAAAGGTTGTAATCCCGTCTTACGAATAAAAAGATCAACGGTCAAAATGTTTCCTTATGCATGACTGAATACTTCCAACTCTTTCTTTCCAAATCTTTCCATAGGCAATCCAAAAAACCTGAACCTTAGGATAATAGGATGTGTTTCGTTGCATGAAATCTTATTCCATGGGAATCCATAAGAATCCATGAGAAGACACCTACAGGATACAACTAAGCTAATTTGAGGTTCACTATAACAATAACAGCCTAATTGTGAGGGGTATGATACTGACTTCTTTCCAGCGATATTATGATTTCCTCATCATCAATTTATAAATGTACTAGTAGTTCCATGAGCACCGTGTACCTCCACACCTTAAGTTCATCTTCTTGCAGTTTTTGAAAAACTGTCTCCTCGTCCAAACCAGTAAGATTACGCTTGTCTAAGGCTTTATTTCTCAAGAACTCAAGAAAATCATGTTCTGTTTCTTCCATGATCGGCTAGTGTGTAACACAATGATTTTCTCTTAAAGGCTACTGGATTTGCTCAAAAAACACCTAAACTGGCTAAAGAGAAAGTTGTGGAAAGCTATCAGAGCTCGAGATCCAATAATAATATATAGTAATAAAAAATAAGAATAATAATTAAAAAAACACTCTTTACGACAAAATCAAAATAAGGATCATATCAATGATCTTCTTTTACTCTTTAATACTTGCATTGTCTCCACATTCAATCTACGAAGGCAGGAAGCATTACAGGTACATACAAATTAAGGGAGAACCAAACATCTAAAACTTCACAAACTAATGTGGAAATCAACAAAGAAATAATGGTTGGAAATTGGAATATCATTAACAGCATTTCTTTATTTATGAGTCAGTGACAAGGGATAATTAACCTAAACATTTAAATTAGAGAGAAACTGAGTAAACAAGACAGTAATCAACTGGCAAAAATCAATCACAACTATAGATGCATTGGCAAGGATTAAGGCCTTCAGGTACCGTTGATTCCTCACAGTAACTATCCCGATAAGAAGTTTCATATCTCTTCATGCAATCTTCCTTGCAATCTACATATGAATCAGGAGCGAGGAGATCACAATATCCAACAGTTGTCGTGCACTCACGATCCCCATTTACCAATTTCGATCCTGCACATTTTAGAACAGTTTTTTGTCACCACTAGCACAACACATTAAAATTCACAACAAAGTGACAAAAGATTAGACGAAAGAACTTAAGGGACCTGAGGCAAAGATACAAAGGAAGCAAATGGTAATCAGAGACAACTTGGCCATTTTCAGAAAGTGCTAATGAATATTAACGGTGTTCATGCTTGGACTTATATATATAATCCTTCCACCAGCTTTAATAGTGGAAGATTGTTTTTGCACGTTTTAACGATCTCCCTAATTCATTAATGAATTGGGTTTACAGCTGATCAGAAAGGAAAAATAATAATATGGTGAATAAGATATTGAATAGGTGAGATTTGGTAATTGATTTTCCGATTATGTTGATGAGCTCGTCCATCTCATGGAAAACATATTTCAAGATGCGAAGTGTGATGAAAATTTGATTGTTCACATTATTTCTTTCTTTCTTTCAATAGCTAAGAGCCCTTGTAAAATTACTTGTAAAAGGGAGACAAAAATTGATCCCTCTCCATATAAAACAATGACTGAAGTTGATTCCCTTTTATGAAGTAATCATGCTTGGAAAACAAGTACTATGTTGTGCTATCGATCTAACTTGAAAACTATCTTGCTTTTTTTAAGAGTTGGGTAAAAAACAACAACAACAATGATTACAATATAGTAACATTACACCAAATTTCATCAAAATATGGACTTTCACAACTCAAACATGCATGACAAATTTTGTTAAAAGTTCAAACATTCGGTAACTCCCTAAATATGCCAACGGATGCTAGCTTGGCTGTAGATGGTAAAACAAAGATCAAATTGTCTTTTATCTTTACTTCTTTTTCACCCAAAAGTCTTGTGGTTCATAGGTGTAAATATGGCGATGTTGCTTTTGATTAGGAAGGCGAGATTTTGGTTACAATGGGAGGAGTAATCGAGATAAAGATATGATAGCTTTAATGAATACTTGATCATTGAGGATATATAAAGCACTTTGCAGTCTAGACAAAAGCTGATGAACTTTCAAAATGGAATTGGATATAGTACAAGCTCACAAATGTAAAACAATGGTACGGAGAAAATAATATGCTAGGATGAGTTTTTCATTATACAAGCAAGGGTATTTGTACAAGAAGTATCCTAGTAGCTTTAGGTAACTTCTGATAAGAATACAATTCAGTTTCCATAACTATAATATTCCTAAGATTTCCACAACTACAATATCCTAATCATATCCCTATAGTATCCTAATCATATCCCTATATCATAGGAGAATCATCAATTCTCAATACCCCCCTCAAGTTGGAGAGTGGATGTCAAGAACTCCCAACTTGTGCAACATGTCATTGAAAACGTCTTTTCCTAACGGCTTTGTGAGCACGTCCGCTACTTGCTGAGATGAAGTTACATACTTAGTTTCAACTGAATCATTTTGATTTTTTTTTTCTCTAATGAAGTGGCAATCTATTTCAATATGCCTTGTTCTCTCATGGAAGACTGGGTTAGCCGCAATGTGTAAAGCAACTTGATTATCACAGTGAAGCATCACTGTCTCCGGATGTGACACATGTAGATCTCACAATAAGTTGCGCAGCCAGGTTATTTCACAACAAGCACTCGCCATGGCTCGATACTTTGAGACAATTTTCTGTCTCTTTATCCTCCAAGATACCAGTGAATTTCCTAGAAAGACACAATAACTTGTTGTTGACCTTCTAGTAGTAGGACAACCAGCCCAATCCGAATCTCAATAAGCTGTTAAACGCAAAAAATTATGAGCTGGGAAAAAAAACCTCTTCCTGGAGAACTTTTAAGATACTTCAAAATACGGAGTGCTGCATCCCAATGTGGTTTCCTTGGTTCATGCATGAACCTGCTGAGCACATGAACTGCATAAGTAATATCGGGCCTGGTGATGGTCAAATAGATAAGGCGACCTACCAGCCTTCTATATTTTTGTGGATCTACAAGCAATTCACCCGTGTCTGACAATTTGAGATTTTGTTCCATAAGAAAGCAAACTCATCGTGTTCATAATAAACCTCCATCTTTAATAATATTAAGAGCATACTTTCTCTGAGAATTTGCAATACCTTTCTTGGAACGAGACACCTCAATACCCAAAAAGAATTTTAAATCCCCAAGATCTTTGATACGGAAACGATTATGAAGAAATTGTTTGAGGGTATTGATGACACCCAAATCATTTTCTGTAATCAATATGTCATCAACATAAATCAAAAGGGCAGTGAACGATTTCCCTCTATTACGTGTGAAGAGGGAGTAATTAGTTTTAGATTGACGAAACCAGCAGCTTGTATGGCATTAGAGAACTTAGCAAACCATTGACGAGAAGTTTGTTTTAGGCCATATAGGGACTTGTTGAGGTGACATACCAGATTCTCCCCCTAGCGTCGTAGACCGGGAGGTGGGAGCATATAAATTTCTTCATGAAGATTACCATGAAGAAAGGCATTATGAACGTCGAGCTGATGAAAAGACTAAGATTGAGTTGCAGCAATGGCAAGGAGACAACGAACTGTGATGAGCTTGGCAACTTCACCACCAGTTGCTTGTTTTTGTGTACACTAATAGGAACGCTGGCTTTGAGTGGGTTTTTTCAAATTGAGCGCTTAACCTGTACAATAACAAAAGGTTGTAATCCCTTCTTACGAATAAAAAGATCAATGGTCAAAATGTTTCCTTATGCAGGACTGAATACTTCCAACTCTTTCTTTCCAAATCTTTCCATAGGCAATCCAAAAAACCTGAACCTGGAAGGTAAATAATGAACCTTAGGATAATAGGATGTGTTTCGTTGCATGGAATTTTATTCCATGGGAATCCATAAGAATCCATGAGGAGACACCTACAGTTTACAACTAAACTAATTTGAGGTTCACTATAACAAGAACAGCCTAGTTGTGAGGGGTATGATACTGATTTCTTTCCAGCGATATTATGATTTCCTCATCATCAATCTATAAATGTACACACCTTAAGTTCATCTTCTTGCAGTTTTTGAAAAACTGTCTCCTCGTCCAAACCAGTAAGATTACGCTTGTCTAAGGCTTTATTTCTCTAGAACTCAAGAAAATCATGTTCTGTTTCTTCCATGATCGGTCTAGTGTGTAACACATTGATTTTCTCCTAAAGGCTACTGGATTTGCTCAAAAAACACCTAAAGTGGCTAAAGAGAAAGTTGTGGAAAGCTATCAGAGCTCGAGATCCAATAATAATATATAGTAATAAAAAATAAGAATAATAATTAAAAAAACACTATTTACGACAAAATCAAAATAAGGATCATATTAATGATCTTCTTTTACTCTTTAATACTTGCATTGTCTCCGCACTCAATCTACGAAGGCAGGAAGCATTACAAGTACATACAAATTAAGGGAGAACCAAACATCTAAAACTTCACAAACTAATGTAGAAATCAACAAAGAAATAATGGTTGGAATATCATTAACATCATTTCTTTATTTATGAGTCAGTGACAAGGGATAATTAACCTAAACATTTAAATTAGAGAGAAACTGAGTAAACAAGACAGTAATGAACTGGCAAAAATCAATCACAAGTATAGATGCATTGGCAAGGATTAAGGCCTTCAGGTACCGTTGATTCCTCACAGTAACTATCCCGATAAGAAGTTTCATATCTCTTCATGCAATCTTCCTTGCAATCTACATATGAATCAGGAGCGGGGAGATCACAATATCCAACAGTTGTCGTGCACTCACGATCCCCATTTACCAATTTCGATCCTGCACATTTTAGAACAGTTTTTTTTGTCACCACTAGCACAACACATTAAAATTCACAACAAAGTGACAAAAGATTAGACGAAAGAACTTAAGGGACCTGAGGCAAAGATACAAAGGAAGCAAATGGTAATCAGAGACAACTTGGCCATTTTCAGAAAGTGCTAATGAATATTAACGGTGTTCATGCTTGGACTTATATATATAATCCTTCCACCAGCTTTAATAGTGGAAGATTGTTTTTGCACGTTTTAACGATCTCCCTAATTCATTAATGAATTGGGTTTACAGCTGATCAGAAAGGAAAATTAATAATATGGTGAGATTTGGTAATTGATTTTCCGATTATGTTGATGAGCTCGTCCATCTCATGGAAAACATATTTCAAGATGCAAAGTGTGATGAAAATTTGATTGTTCACATTATTTCTTTCTTTCAATAGCTAAGAGACCTTGTAAAAATACTTGTAAAAGGGAGACACAAATTTATCCCTCTCCGTATAAAACAATGACTGAAGTTGATTCCCTTTTATGAAGTAATCTTGCTTGGAAAACAAGTACTATGTTGTGCTATCGATCTAACTTGAAAACTATCTTGCTTTTCTTAAGAGTTGGGTAAAACAACAACAACAACAATGATTACAATATGTTAAGTATAGTTAGTTATGAAGATAATCTGTCTTCTAAGTTTGTTAGTAGATTAGTCTGTTGTGTGTCTGTTAGTGTATTAGTCTGTTGTGTTCAGACAACTAGGCATTGCCCTGTATATAGCATTGCTAGAGTTGTCTATATAAGACATTGTAATCTGTACATTTGAGATATGAAATATACTGATAAGCCCCTTCTCTGATAAACTTCCTTCACAAGTTAACATGGTATCAGAGCTGTTCCATTTCCCTTTTCTTTGTCCTTTTCATTTCAACTTTTCTCAGTAGTAATGGCAGATTCTACTTCTTCCAATACTACGCCAGTTACAAACTCTGTCATGGTGGATTCAAGGCCAATAATGTTCACGCATGCCCTGTCTGTGAAGCTAAATGAACACAACTATTTGTTGTGGAAACAACAAGTGTTGGCAACAATTAGAGGGCATAAACTTCAGAGATTCATTGAGAAAGTTTCTCCTCCATTAAGATTTCTCACCAATGAAGATCAAGCAAACAATAGTATCAATTCAGAATTTCTCAACTGGGAGCAACAAGATCAACTCCTGTTTTCATGGATCCTCTCTTCAATGACTGAGTCATTGCTTACAAGGTTAGTAGGATGCGAAACCTCTGAACACATCTGGTCTGTTCTTGAAACCTTATTTAATTCTCAAACTGTGGCCAAGATCTCTCAATTTAGAACTCAGCTACAGAACTTCAAGAAAGGAGACCTCTCTGTCAATGACTATCTACTGAAACTCAAGTCCATTATTGATCAACTTGCATCCGTAGGGCATCAACTCTCTTCAAAAGATCATGTTAATGACATCTTTGATGGATTGCCACAGTCATATGATACTTTTGTAGTATCAGTGAGCTCTAGGTCACAAGATTACAGTGTAGTTGAGATTGAATCTCTTCTTCTTGCTCAAGAATCAAGAATAGAAAGACACTTCAAAGAACTTGATGTATCTAGTTCCATAAACATGGCTCATACATCATACAAGCCTTCTCCTAGATCGTTTTTATCAAACTCACAAGGGTGGAGACCTCCATCTAGAGCACCTTTCAATCCATCGACCACAAGAGGAACAAAGTCTGGATCTGGTAGAGGAGTTAGACCATCTGGTTCATACCGGCCTCAATGTCAGATCTGTGGGAAAGTAGGACATCTTGCATTCAAATGCTATAACAGATTTGACAGTAATTTTTCAAATCCATGGAATTCTACTTCACAGACATCTTCATCAGGAACACCATCTCAATCAACTCCTCGTCATGTTTTCTCAGCATCAACTAATCAGCCTATTCATCCTGGTTGGAGGGCTGAATCACAATCTCCACATGTTGCTCCTACTCCTTCTGATAGTAGATGGTATCCTGATTCTGGTGTTACTGACCACTGCACTCCCATACTCAGAATCTGATATCTTCCAATCCATATCATGGTAATGAACAATTATTTGTTGGAGATGGTACTGCACTACACATTGAGAATATAGGTCAGTCAACTTTACAATCTCTCAATTCATCTAGGGTAATGCATCTTAGGAATGTTCTTCAGGTTCCTAAATTAACTAAGAACTTGTTGAGTGTTTCTAAGTTTGCAAAGGACAATAGTGTTTTCTTTGAGTTTTATCCTGATCAATGTTTTGTCAAGGATCAGGTCACACACCAGATCCTTCTGGAAGGGAAGCTTAATCAAGGTTTATATGTCTTCCCATCGATGCATCTTGCTGATTCAAAATTCAAGTCCATTACTCAGTCTGAATCTCATCATGTCAGTAGCAATGCCAGTTCCAGCATTCCAGATAATCAGCTTTTCAGCAATCTTCCTGGTCCTAGTATTCCTGTCAGTAACAGTCCAGTTAGTAATCAAAGTCCCAGCATTCCAGTCAGTAGCAGTCAAGTTAGCAATGCCAGTCTCAGCATTCCAGGTAGTAACGGTCCAGTTAGCAATCAAACTTGTCTCAGCAATGCCAGTCTCAGCATTCCAATTAGTTCGCATTCCAGCAAGCACACTCATCTCAGCATTCCAGTCAGTAAATGTCAAGTTAGCAAGCACACTAGTCTCAGCAATGCCAGTCTCAGCATTCCAGTTTGCAATCTCAGCATTCCAGTCAGTAAATGTCAAGTTAGCAAGCACACTAGTCTCAACAATGCCAGTCTCAGCATTCCAGTTTGCAAGAACTCTAGTTCCAACAAGCATTCTAGTCAAAGCATTCCTACAAGTATTCCAGTTGGTAGCGACCAAAGCATCTCAGTTAGTAATCATACTTACAGGTCTTCCTTGTCTCTCTGGCATGCTAGACTAGGTCACCCCTCTTATCATCTTGTACAGAAAATACTTACAGGTTGTAATATTGTTGTACCTACCACTATCAATGAGGACCTGTGTACTTCTTGTTGCTTGGGAAAAATACATAAACTTCCATTTTCTTCCTCATCTACTGTGTATAGCAAACCACTGGAACTAATTCACACTGATCTCTGGGGTCCTGCATCCACTACCTCTTCTTGTGGTTACAAGTATTATATACATTTCATTGATGCATACAGTCGGTATACTTGGGTTTTTCTTCTTCAAAACAAGTCAGATGCATACCCCACTTTTCTTAAGTTCAAAGCTCAGGTTGAGTTAGAATTTGGACTTCCTATAAAGTGTGTTCAATCTGATTGGGGAGGGGAGTATAGGTCCTTTTCAAATTTTCTCAGTAAACATGGAATATGTCATAGACTTGCTTGCCCAACTACCCTTCAGCAAAATGGGGTTGCTGAAAGGAAACATAGACACATTGTTGAGTCAGCTCTTACTCTTCTTGCTCATGCTTCACTTCCCATGAAATTCTGGGATGAAGCTGTAATTAAAACGTCTGTCTTCCTTCTAAATAGAGTTCCATCTACTGTTCTTAAGGGTCATTCTCCATTTGAAATTCTGTACCACAAGATCCCTGATTATCATATTCTTAAGGTGTTTGGTTGTTCTTGTTTCCCCAACACCCGACCTTATAATTCCAATAAACTTCAATTTAGATCAGTTGAATGTATTTTTCTTGGTTATAGCCTTCAACATAAAGGTTATAAATGTCTCTCTTCTACTGGTCGTGTCTATATTTCTAGAGATGTTTTGTTCAATGAAAATCATTTTCCTTATGTTAAGTGGTGTACTAGTACATCTACTTCAACATCAGTTACCCCTACTCCTGCTAACATTACTCTGTCCTCTACACATACTGACAGTCCATCATCCAATAACCCAATGGTTCCTCCACCTATTTCAGTGTTGCATCCCAATACTTCTACTAATTCCAATCCTATTTGTAGCCCTGACTGCAATATCTAGTCCTCCACCTAGTATTCCACCTAGTATTACACCTAGTATTGCTCCTGGTTTTGTATCTGGCCATCCTATGGTTATTAGATCGAAAGCTGGTATTCATAAGCCTAAAGTGTATCTGACTTCTGCTCAGCCTTCCAACTTGACTGAAGCATTAAAGACTCCCCATTGGTTCTCTGTTATGCAAGACGGATATTTGGTTTTAATGAGGAGCAATACCTGGTCATTGGTTGATCGTCCACAGGATAGGTCCATTGTAGGGTTTAAATGGCTTTTTAAGATCAAGGAAAATGTTGATGGATCAGTACACAAATATAAAGCTCGATTGGTGGCTCAAGGGTTTCAACAGATAGCTGGTTTTGACTATGCAGAGACTTTCAGCCCAATTGTTAAGCCTACTACTATCAGAATTATACTCTCCTTGGCTGTCACATATGGTTGGTCGGTGTCTCAACTAGATGTAAATAATGCATTTTTGAATGGGGATCTTCAAGAAGAGGTATACATGATGCAACCTCCTGGATTCACTGATCCTTCTCGTCCCAATGCTATTTGCAAGCTTCACAAGGCCTTATATGGACTGAAGCAAGCTCCTAGGGCCTGGTTTGATAAACTACAACATACTCTACACATGCTTGGTTTTGCCTCTACCAAGTCTGATTCATCCATTTTCATCAGACATTCTCCTTTTCCTATATTTCTTCTGGTGTATGTAGATGATATACTTGTCACTGGTGCCAATTCTACTGATGTTTCACAGTTGATTCTTCACCTGAATGCTCAGTTCTCCTTGAAGAATTTGGGACCTGCTCACTACTTCCTTGGTATTCAAGTCCAACATACTGATGTTGGTTTGTTCTTATCTCGGTCTAAGTATATATCTGATCTCTTGTGTCGTGCTAAGATGTCGTTTGCCAATGGTTTACCTATTCCTATGAGTGGTGGGGAGAAATTATATACTACTGGAAGTGATCCAATTCAACATGTTCAGTTGTATAGAAGCTTGGTTGGTGCTTTACAATATGTTACAATAACCAGACTAGAAATTGCTTATTCTGTGAATAGAGTATGTCAGTTCTTACAGAACCCTCTTGCAAGTCACATTGGAGTGTGATGAAACGAATACTACGTTATCTTAAGGCTACTTCTACCTTTGGACTACACATAGTTCCCACTCCTTCATTTCAATTGACTGGGTATTGTGATGCAGACTGGGCATCTGATCCCACTGACAGACGATCTACTTCTGGATATTGTGTTTACTTGGGTGATAATCTTATCTCTTGGTCCTCAAAGAAACAGAGCATTGTCTCAAGAAGTAGCACTGAAGCTGAGTATCGAAGTCTTGCTTCTGTTACGGCTGAAATTACATGGTTGCAATCTCTTTTTTCTGAGCTGAAGATTAGTTGTCACACACCTACTATCTGGTGTGACAACAAAAGTACTGTCATGCTTAGTGCCAACCCTGTTCTTCATTCTAGAACTAGCACATTGAGCTGGATGTTTACTTTGTGCGTGAGAAAGTTGCTCAAAAACTCATTCATGTTATTCACATTTCCGCTGCTGATCAGGTTGCAGATGTCTTTACAAAGGCCCTTGGTAACTCCAGGTTCTTGTTGCTTCGAGACAAACTAAGTGTGGTCGATGTTTCTACGCTTAGTTTGAGGGGGGGGGGGGTGTTAAGTATAGTTAGTTATGAAGATAATCTGTTTTCTAAGTTTGTTAGTAGATTAGTCTATTGTGTGTCTGTTAGTGTATTAGTCTGTTGTGTTCAGACAGCTAGGCATTGCCCTGTATATAGCATTGCTAGAGTTGTCTATATAAGACATTGTAATCTGTACATTTGAGATATGAAATATACTGATAAGCCTCTTCTTTGATAAACTTCCTTCACAAGTTAACACAATATAGTAACATTACACCAAATTTCATCAAAATATGGACTTTCGCAACTCAAACATGCATGCCAAATTTTGTTCAAAGTTCAAACATTCAGTAACTCCCTATATATGCCAACGGATGCTAGCTTGGCTGTAGATGGTAAAACAAATATCAAATTGTCTTTTATCTTTGCTTCTTTTTCATCCAAAAGTCTTGTGGTTCATAGGTGTAAATATGGCGATGTTGCTTTTGATTAGGAAGGCGAGATTTTGGTTACAATGGGAGGAGTAATCGAGATAAAGATATGATAGCTTTGATGAATACTTGATCATTGAGGATATATAAAGCACTTTGCAGTCTAGACAAAGGCTGATGAACTTTCAAAATGGAATTGGATGTAGTACAAGCTCACAAATGTAAAACAATGGTACGGAGAAAATAATATGCTAGGATGAGTTTTTCATTATACAAGCAAGGGTATTTTTACAAGAAGTATCCTAGTAGCTTTAGGTAACTTCTGATAAGAATACAATTCAGTTTCCATGACTACAATATCCTAATCATATCCTTATAGTATCCTAATCATATCCCTATATCATAGGAGAATCATTAATTCTCAACACCCCCCTCAAGTTGGAGAGTGGATGTCAAGAACTCCCAACTTGTGCAACATGTCATTGAAAGCGTATTTTCCTAACGGCTTTGTGAGCACGTCCGCTACTTGCTGAGATGAAGTTACATACTTAGTTTCAACTGAACCATTTTGAATTTTTTTTCTCTAATGAAGTGGCAATCTATTTCAATATGCCTTGTTTTCTCATGGAAGACTGGGTTAGCCGCAATGTGCAAAGCAACTTGATTATCACAGTGAAGCATCACTGTCTCCGGATGTGACACATGTAGATCTCGCAATAAGTTGCGCAGCCAGGTTATTTCACAACAAGCACTCGTCATGGCTCGATACTTTGAGACAGTTTTCTATCTCTTTATCCTCCAAGATACCAGTGAATTTCCTAGAAAGACACAATAACTCGTTGTTGACCTTCTAGTAGTAGGACAACCAGCTCAATCCGAATCACAATAAGCTGTTAAACGCAAATAATTATGAGCTGGGAAAAAAGACCTCTTCCTGGAGAACTTTTAAGATACTTCAAAATACAGAGTGCTGCATCCCAATGTGGTTTCCTTGGTTCATGCATGAACCTACTGAGGACATGAACTGCATAAGTAATATCGGGCCTGGTGATGGTCAAATAGATAAGGCGGCCTACCAACCTTCTATATTTTTGTGGATTTGCAAGCAATTCACCCGTGTCTGACAATTTGGGATTTTGTTCCATAAGAAAGCAAACTCGTCGTGTTCCTAATAAACCTCCATCTTTAATAATATTAAGAGCATACTTTCTCTGAGAAATTGCAATACCTTTCTTGGAACGAGACACCTCAATACCCAAAAAGAGTTTTAAATCCCCAAGATCTTTGATATGGAAACGATTATGAAGAAATTGTTTGAGGGTATTGATGACACCCAAATCATTTCCTGTAATCAATATGTCATCAACATAAATCAAAAGGGCAGTGAACGATTTCCCTCTATTACGTGTGAAGATGGAGTAATCAGTTTTAGATTGAACGAAACCAGCAGTTTGTATGGCATTAGAGAACATAGCAAACCATTGACGAGAAGTTTGTTTTAGGCCATATAGGGACTTGTTGAGGTGACATACCAGATTCTCCCCCTAGCGCCGTAGACCGGGAGGTGGGAGCATATAAATTTCTTCATGAAGATTACCATGAAGAAAGGCATTATGAACGTCGAGCTGATGAAGAGACTAAGATTGAGTTGCAGCAATGGCAAGGAGACAACGAACTGTGATAAGCTTGGCAGTGGGAGAGAAGGTGTCATGGTAATCAATGCCCTCAGTCTGAGTGTATCCTTTAGCAACCAAGCAAGCCTTATATCGCTCGATTGAATCATCATAGCGATATTTAATCTTTTAAACCCACCGACAACCAATTGGTTCCTTACCGGGAGGAAGAGAAGTAAGAGTCCAAGTGTGATTTAGTTCCAACGCTTGAAGTTCGGAGAGCATAGCCTGTTGCCAATTTGGATCTGAGGCAGCATCCTCATAAGTTCGAGGCTCCACATAATGGCTGATGTTATAAATGAAAGCTAGATGGGATGGTGAGTATCAATGGTAAGAAATAAAATTGAACAAGGGATAGCGACTACCTGATGAGGGAACTGGAGACAAAGACTCTGATTGGATGGATGGTGGCAACGTGATGACATAATCCTGGAGGTGGCTAGGCAAATTTCTGGTACTGTCTTACCGGCGATGAGGTGGTGCAGTTGGTGGAGAGACATGAACGGGAGAAGTAGGAAGCACTAGTGGGGAACTTTCAGATGAAGAGGAAGGGTTACCTGGTGAGGGAAGGGTGTGTTTAGTAAGAGAGGGGAGTTTTGTGTTAGCGGGTAGAAGAGTAGATGGAGTAGGGGAAGGGGACAACCCTGGTGAGTCATCGGGTAGGCTAGTAGGTAATGCATCATGGTGGGTTGGTGGTGGTAAGAGACCCGAGGAAGGGAAAGGATTGAATTGGGTATGCTCGGTCTTGAAAGAAAACATATTTTCATGAAAAACAACGTCACGACTAGTAAACATTTTTCGAGTGGACAAATCATAAAATTTGTAGGCCTTTTGCCTATGCGGATAGCCAAGGAAAACATATTGCTTAGCACGTGGATCAAATTTGTGACAAGTGTAGATATGTTTGGCATATACAAGACACCCAATAACCTTTAAATGTATATAGGATGGTGTTGCATTATACAATTTCTCAAATGGGGTTTTGTGGGAAAGAAGTAGGATGGGCAACCTGTTGATCAAATGAACTATTGTGAGTATGCATTCTCCCCAGAGATGAAGAGGGAGGTTAGCTTGAAAGCGTAAGGCCCATGCAGCTTCAAGGATATGACGATGCTTATGTTCGGCAACACCATTTTGTTGTGGTGTGGCGACGCAAGTATGTTGATATAAAGTTCCACGATCTTTGAAAAAATCCCTTAATGAAAACAATTCTCCCCCATTATCCACACGAATAGCTTGTATGGTGGTATTCAATTGGGTTTTAACCATGGAAAAAAGATTTGAGTAGTCCTTGTGTGTTCATGTTTGTGGTGCATAAGAAATACCCAAGTAAATCGAGAGAATTCATCCACAATTGTTAGGAAAAACCGAGCCCCAGAGATTGAAGGAGTTCTGTGAGGTCCCCAAATATCTCAATGAATAAGGGAAAAATGTTTCATAGTAGAAATTGAACTTTTGCTAAACGAAAGGCGAGCCTGTTTTGCCAAATGACAAGCGTCGCAAACATTATTCAAACTAGAGGAACAATTTAACAAAGTTTTGCCTAAAACATGTAAACGCGAAGAAGAAGGGTGACCTAAACAGCGATGCCATAAGTCTGCGAAAGCGGAAGCAAGGTGGCAGGATGGTTTGTTGGTAGAAGGTGTTTGGTCAGAAGCCATTGCCACTAAGTGATAAAGCCCATCACGTTGTTTACCCAAACCAATCGTCATCCTCGTTGCCAGGTCCTGCAAGATACACCAAGAAGAAAAAAGTCATTGAACATTGTAATCCCTTTGTGATGCGACAGACAGACATGAGATTGACTTTAAAGGTAGGAACACATAAACCATTTTTCAAAGAAATATGAGAATTAAGAGATAAAGTTCCAGTGGAACTAATGGGTGTTGTATCTCCGCTTGGCAACATTACCGACTGCATAGAGGAATTTTTAGCTTTGGCTCTATGCAGGTGAGAAGCTAAGGTGATATGGTCTGTAGCACCACTATCAATAATCAAATTGAGATCATGAAAAAGTTTGGTATTACCTGAGGATTGGTGGGAGTTTTTTTCGCTCATCATATTTTGAATCTGTTGATATTGGATCTCAGATAAGTTAGGCATGAAAGTTTGGATTTGTTCTAGTGTTGGGTTCGAGTTCACATGGTTCACAGTCCTGATGCTTGCTACCCTTTTGGTGTGACTTCCCTTAAACTTATTAGAACCATGCAAACGGTGCCCGGGAGGAAATCCGTGCAACTTGTAACAAGTATCAACAGTATGGTGGTCTCGGTTGCAGTATGTGCAATGCAAAGGCGTCTTACTGGCATTAGTAGGTGCTTGGCCTTGACGAACTGCCATGGCTGCGGACTCAATGGAAGGATGGGTACCTTGACGAACTGCCATGGCTGCAGATTCAATGGAAGGACGGGATGTGCCCAACTCTCTTTGTTTTTCTTCCTATGTAATAAGGGAATAAGCCTTGCGCAAAGTAGGAAAGGGTTGCATGAGCAAGATCTGTCCACAAACTGCACTATAAGTCTCATTAAGCCCCATAAGAAATTGCATCAGAACATTGCGCTCATCACGCTCCATGTGTTTTTTCATCACACCACAAGAACACAAGGGCGGATCATTATATGAGGCCAATTCATCACATAGTTTTTTTAGTTTTGTGAAATAACTTGCTACGGACATTTGTTCTTGAGAAAGAGAGGAAATATCCCGTTGTAACTGAAAGATTCTTGGAGCATTGCTTTGGGAAAATCTTTCTTTGAGATCCTCCCAAACTCATGCGTTGTAGATGAATAAATCACACTGTCTACGATGTCAGGTTCAATGGAATTAAGGATCCATGAAAACACCATGTCATTGCAATGTTGCCAAAGAAGAAACTTGTTCAAGTTTGTCTCTTCTGAGGGTACCTCCTGCGTTCCATCAATATACCCTAACTTATTTTTCGCACTTAGGGAGATGTGCATAGAACGACACCATGTTGCATAATTGTTTCCATTAAGAAGCTTGGAGACAAGCACCATTCCAGAGTGATCAGAGTGATGGATAAAAGAAGGGCTAGAAGTTTCATGGTTCCTCCCAGCCAAAAAAAATCTCTGTATTATCACCCATGGTAAAGGAATGATGAAAGAAAGATGGCTATAGTAATAGCTGATGGCTGAAACAAGAGCTAGGATTAACTTTGCTCTGATATCATGTAAAACAATGGTATGGAGAAAATAATATGCTAGGATGAGTTTTTCATTATATAAGCAAGGGTATTTATACAAGAAGTATCCTAGTAGCTTTAGGTAACTTCTGATAAGAATACAATTCAGTTTCAACAACTACAATATTTCTAAGATTTTCACAACTACAATATCCTAATCATATCCCTATAGTATCCTAATCATATCCCTATATCATAGGAGAATCATTAATTCTCAACAACAACGGTTGCACGAAGAGCTAAGTTGGATACAAAAGTTGTTTGTTAAAGGCCAAAGTTGTTTTATTTCCTTGTTTTCTTTAGATAATATTTCAGTCTATGATTGTTGAAATTAATAAATCCTAACCCAATCCTCAGTAGGGGCATTTGAGTCTATTAAGGTGAAGTTGTACCACTGATATAAGCCTGCTTCCACGTGATAAATGAAGAGATTCACCCTCTCTACAAGCTTGAGCTTTTAGACAAAATAACAAGTTACCAGTTTTGCCAGGGCACACGGTTTCTGACCATGTATAGCATATACCATACTTTGGATGTATAAGGGATGGTATAAGGTTTATACCAACAATTGGAGATATTTTTGTGGTACATGTATAAAGTTAAGCATATACCACAATCATTGGAGATGACCTAAGAGCGTCATGAGGTCAGGCAAAAATTATAGGCGTTTGCCATTCAATCGAAAGCTAGAAGCATGTGGCATCACATGAAAATATGGTATTTTTTGGCATTTGAACTATCAAGAAGATCATTTTATAGAAAACCTGGGACTAGAAGAGCTTGAACTTTTATTATATATACATACGAATGTACATATGTATGTTTACATTTCGAAACCCATACATCCCGAACTATTAATGACATTTTTGCTTCAAGTAGAGAGATCTTTCTGACATTGTGGTACAATAAGAGCACCTATTCGTAAATATGTGAACGATGCATTTCTTCCCTATGTCAACTTCATCTCTCTACTTGAAGCACTAAATCTCCATGAGTCAATCTGGCTCTCACTTGTCGTGTTTTAATTCTGCTTCTTTCCACCAGCCAGAATACGTGAAATCTGAAGCCCTCTGCTGAAAGCTTGGTTGAACAGTAGCCTGGTCTGGAACTCTGAAACAAATGGGAACCACGCTAGAACTGCTATAGGTGCAAAGATAAAGAATCCCATCATGTACTCATAACCCCTTGCTAGTGCTTTGACTGATCCCCATAACCCCAAGGCCTTCATTGTTGGCTTGCATGCTTGTGATATCTGTTCAATAAACACCATAATTGATCAAAGGTTGAAACAATACATCCATACAACACATTATGATAGAAACACATTTTGAAAGTTCAGGTCGGCCCCATGAGCCTAGTTTTGAGGTGCTGATCTACTTGACATTTTCTGTTTATAAGATGAAGGGGGTGATTGTTTGAGTTAGACGTCTAACCTCTTGTAGAGGGAACCTCTAACTAGAGGTAAATGTCTTAATGAGAAGGGATGAAAAGTGTTTGTTTAGGCTGTAATTAGATCCTCTAACTCATAAAAACATTGGTTCAAAGGATGTTGTTCTGTCTGATGGAAGTCAGACCCATTTTACCAAACATACAGACCATTTTTTTTTTTTAAATTCAAACTAAATGTCCGATTCAGAGCTGTAAGCTAACACCCTTCAAGTAAATATTCTCTCAAGATAAAGGAGCTCACCTGCAATATCGCCCACCCTGTTGGGAGGAAAGCTAGAAGGCTAGCAAAGATGTCTCCAACAGTCAGGCTAAGCAATGTAAATAGGATTACTAAAGTTACTATAGCCCCAATAAAGAGGAACAACTTTAGCAGTCTGAACATCAATTGGAAATCTGCGCTGAAAGTTTTCCTACCCATTGACACAATCTGCAGTAGAGAAGGAAGCTTCCTAATAAGTTCAAACATTAGGAACAAGTACTACAAAGTTTATAAATCACAATCATTGCATTATCCGATTGCAAGCACTTACCTTCAAGATGATCATCACCGCTACAATGACCAGCCAAGAGAGGCCATAAACCTGAAACCGACATCACAAATTAGATTGAGATTATATAGACAAAATTGTGTTTGAATAAGATTCAACAACATAAGGCAGTATTTTTTTTCACCCTCCTGAATACTGCCACGTGTAAGATGCAATCTATTACTTCTGATTTACGATCTCACCTATGAAATGGGTTGTTAGATTTGTGAAAGCAAGGCTTTGTTGTCTCAATCCATCTTAACCCAGTTAATTCTTAGTTCTATATTCTTAAATCTTCTGACTCGTGAACAAAAAAAGGCATTTATTGATGCTCCTTCCTAGATTGGCAATTAAAAAACACAATATGCCCCTAGCCATTCTGAAAGTTTAATAGATTTGAATAGTTATCAAATGTTTGAAAAGCATCTTAATCAAATCAATACATAACATCATTACTGGAAATGATGCTTCAGGTGGGAACTCCAACAGAGTCAATGGTGAATGGACACGTCGGCAGCTCTGAGTTTTGCTAGACAGAGTACTTTTCAAGGGTGTGATGTCCACTTAATACTTTCCTAGAGGAGGCATACTTCAATTCTGAAACACTCAAGAGACCTAAATAATTCGTAAATTAAGACAGGTCACAATGGTGCTTACCATGATACTTTTGTTATTGTTAGAAACATGCAGCTGATACACAATTCCATACTGATAAATGAAGAATCTCAAGGAAAGAACAATCTCCCAAAATGTTCCTAGGAATCCAGTGTACTCCAAGTGTTCCATTTCCTCTGCCCACCAGGACTCCCAGCTCTTGGTTGCTGGCACACCAATACCACCTCGACTGCTTATCCATTTTGTCCAATCCTCCCAGTCTTCTACTATCTTCTGCCATTCAAAGCCTGATGGGTTAAAAAGAAATGGCGCAAACAAATATGAAATCACAAGGAACCAGATTGAGCCAGTGATAAGCACAAAAGCAACAGAGCTGTCGGCTGCAGTTCCATAACATCTATATGATATCAGCAATACCATCAGTTCCAGTCCTTTCACAAAGTGGCTCCTTGAGTACATCCTATAATTCTCTGCAAACTTCTCATGTCGAACCACAAAACCTCGTCCTGTGGCTCTGTATTTAGCACCACCATGCAAAACTGTACGACCAAAATAGTGGGCCTTTGTCCCAAGAGAAAAAGTGAAGAAAACAGCAGCAAGCTGAAGTTGCATTATGATTAAATCGCTTAATGCAGTTCTAAACCCTCTTTCTAGTCCAATCTCCATGATCATGGGCAAGGACATCAAGAGACCCAACTGAACAACAGACTGTGATGCCATGGCTGCCTGAAGAGGATCTTTTCCTCTGGCCCTTGCATACTTAACAATAGTTTTCTCTAGTCCACTCAATGACAAGTAAAGCTTTCCATAGAGGTACGCATAGACTATCAGAACAACCATCTGAAAAGTTCCAGCCAAAAAAAAAAAAACACCAAATGTTACAGAAGACAGGTTAATAATAATGATAATGAATAATAAAATAATAATAAAGACTGAATCGATGTAGGTCTAAAATTAGACAATCCAACCTCTAGAAGTTTTATTTTACAGTGTCTGCATGTGTTTAAAAATGTTATCTCTTTCCTTTTGACATGGTTTTCTAGATCATTTGTTCATGGGAGTTCAACAAAAAATTTATAATTGGTGATAGATGGTCCCCCTAGCTTGATCAAGTTAGGCTTAGAAATATGCGGAACCCCCCATGGATTCCATGGAATTGGACTCCATGCAACCAAACACACCATAAGTAGTTGCCCATTTTTTGAACAAGGAAAACTACATTCCCTGCTCTCTCGTAATATAAACACGTGTCAGATTCCAGACATGCATCGTAGCCAATATGCAACATAACTAAATCAAAATAGCTTTGCTCATTCAAGTATAGATAACATGGAAGCCATGTATCGGATGGTTCAAATCAATGCACTAAAATTGTAACATGCATTCTAACAGGTAGCATCCCTGAAGGATTTTTATTTATTTTTTAATTTGTAGGTTCCATTATTTTCACAAGTTATTTGGTCGTTCCTTCACTAAAAGGTTCTCTTTTCACTAAGATAACTCAAATTAATATACAAGATAATACAGAAATTTATGAAATTCCAGTTACAATCTAGTTTCAATTTATACTAGAGCAGATATACAGCTGAAGGGTAGAGACTCTTACCACTGAGCTGACATAAAATCCAATTGTCGTAAAATAACATGACATCATGCGAAACATGTCAAACCGATGACCTAATCTATAGATGTCCCTGCTGAGTATCTGTTCTCCATTACCACAGGCCACTTTTGCTTCAAAGAGAGAAATTTGGTTGAGCCCAACATCTCGTCCTTTCCCCACCTGGATGTACTCGTGATGGGTGATATTACCACGCCTTAGGGTTGAGTTAAAGCCTACACAAGAAAACTAGATGTCAGAAAAGGAGACTGAACTGCACTTACTTAAGCTCAGGTAAATTCAGAAGTTTTTAAGAAAAGACGTTACCAGCAAATATGTCTTCACTCAAATTGATACCGCCAGAAGCCTTGCTGATGCCACCGCGAGTAATGTGGAATAGTCTATCAAAGACATCTGGATGACCATAGTGGAACCTTATCCTGGAAGCAACAAAGAAAATTTGACAAACATATTAAATATATGCATGTGGATTTATTGTTTTACTACGTGGCATGTGCTGTAGCTCACTTATTTCTCATCCATTCATTTGATTACAAGAATGTATACGGAACTACAGTAAAAATAAAATAAAATAACATTTTCACTAGAAGTTCCACGCCTTTTTATTTTATTTTATTTTATTTTATGTTATGTACTCTAAAGATTATTATCCAGGTTCCTCTTTCTATGAGAACAAATGCATTGTCTACATCTCAAAGAGATTTTTTCCTCGCTTCCCCTATTTCCCAGTAATGGAGCACGAGTAATCCCCCAAAATTTCTTTTCTCATGTGGAGCTTAGTATGTTATAGTACTCATGCTCTTTGCTAAGGTGAACTGGAGTCTTATGTGATCAAACTATGCTCAGGCTGTCTGGAGAAATTTCCCAAGTGATTACCAAAAAGTATGGGGCAGCCAATGTTAGAAATGTCTGACCAAAACAAGAGGGATTTCAATATTTGTCTGGAAATTGCCCCCTTCTTCAGTTTGTGGTCTACTTGGACTGTGGGAAACAATCGCATATTAAAAAATGCTGAATATGATACAAAAAGGCTACTGATGTAAGTCAATTGACGTCATGGAGTTCATGAATGAAGTGGTTATTAAATGAATAAAAAATTTGACCAGGATTTGTCAAATTGTGCTATTTATTTATTTCCATATCATAGGCATTGTCTTATCAAAAGAAGCTATCTCGTGAGCCTATTAGGACTCCGGGAAACAACAACATCTTCAAGAATGCCAATGGTAGCCTGGTTGGTTGGTTAAGGCTGTTGTGCTTTAACCCCCACGTCTTGGGTTCTATACACACCGGCAGCACGCTCGCCTTTCAAAAAAAAAAAAAACTTCAAGAATGCTGAATTACTTGGTTTCAAATTCAAATCCCAGTGAATTAAAGATAGATTTGCAAAATCATATGAAATGTATAACCAAACCATCAAAATTTCTACGTGTTTTTTTGTTTTCGTCAAAGTCAGTGCAAGAGCATCACATTTACTGATTTTGTATGCATTTAAAAAACAACTTTGTGTAAATTCAAAAAATCTTTGAGCTTATGATTTAAACAAACAACAGTATTGGTTACCTTAATCTCTACATTTGAAATTCAAATAAGACATGATAATCCAAAGATGTCACTCTACAACAAGAGTGGGAGAAAAATCATTCATGAGTTATAACTGAACAACTGGTCAATGTTTCAGGTATTTAGTGACAAAAATCAGACATATCAACTTATATTTTATCTTTGGATAACAGAAAACTAAAACTTTATATACTTGTATATCATAGAAAATCTGAAACAAATTTATCAGTTGTTTCATTTTTACCTTCTCACGGACTATTATGTAACAAGTTCTTTATAATATGATAAGAACAGTGAATGGAGTAGGTCTGATGACTATGTATGTGATACTGAGTTGTTGGATGTCAATATAAAATCATCATTTTAATGCTAATGTTGAAGAATAGAGAAATGAGAAATTTATTTTGAGATGACTTACTTTAAAGGGTTTGCAAGGACTCTTTGACCAATAGTGACAAAACTCGTTTCTTGGTTTGACATAAACCAGGCCAAAGAAGAGACACTGTAGCACAGATCAAGTCAGACGTTAGAACCATGTTGAAATACGATCTCTATAAGACGAAAGAAGCTCATATCTTGCGAAGATCAAATAATGATCTTCATAATATCTACCTTCCAGTAAATATGTGCTCACGAACACCTAAAATTGTAGGTGGTCGCACTCCATGATCTTCGTTAAATTCTTCCAAAAGGTTACGCATTTTCAAAGCTTCTTCCAAATAATTGTCCTACAAAACATATTGAATGAGGAGAACAAAATATAATAATAAACACGCCATGGGAGCACAAATGTTAACAAATTAACAAGAACACTCCAGAATACCTGGTTCATGTCAATGGTTTGAAGAGCTTCCCCTCGAGTGAAAATTATAGCATGGTTTTGGTTTTCAGGCTTTCCTTCCCCTATCTTTGCTGACCCCGGCAGTTTTATCCGATAAATTTCCTTTACAGTGAATAATAGAATATTCAATAATGTACGAAGTGGCACTGTAAATCCTACTTGAAAAAGAAAACTTTATACAGGTGAGTGGGCCAGGAAACATCCGATAAAAGTGCTTCCAACCCCATATAAAATGGTTTTGTTATGGCTAATCTTAGAAATAAAATCAAGGGCACCGAAAACCATTTTTATGTTACTGGGACTTGGAGGCCTGCTAGACGAAGTTTCCTGGCACACTGTCATTTGAAGTTTCTTTTCACTAGAGACTTCTATCGATACTTAAAAGGATAAAAACCTGGTCAAGATTGTCCACTGCTTTGACCAACACAGAATAATAAACCTTCTGTACACTGCCACCATCTCTTTCTTCAACTTCATCAATGTAAGCTACACGGAGAGATGGATTACTGCAGTAATATCAGTGAACATTAGCTTCCTTTGTTAAATGAACAACTATTCAAAGAGAGATTTGACAAACATAATATCGACCATGATAAAGTATGATTGACATACTTCACCATCAAGTTCAGAATGTCTGTTGCACGCCGATCTCCAGATCGCTTCTGATTGCCATAGTTCTGACAGGTGGCAACATATGTAAATTTCATATCAGCAACAGCCTCTAGTTGAGCAAATAAAGATCTCTGGCTCTTCTTCTCTTCCTCTGACGGAACTGTAACCGCCTTGTATCCTTCTAAGATTTCTGCAACATTAAAATATAAATAATCACAACTCTGACAATATAATCACCAAATAGAATTAACCATATAGTCAGAAACCTAGATTACATTGATAGGATTGTTTTAAACAGTGTGAACTGTGAGGTGTCTGATTCCCAAAACATTATTATTCCTGAACTAGGTTTATCCACTGGCGATTAAAATATATACAAGAAAGGAAATCCTTATGGGTACAAGTTTTATGTAATTAGCTGTGCCCATGTATGATACAAAATGTTTGTATTCAAGTACCTTTGCACTTTTTATGGAACTTAAAAGAAGTAGAGTAGACTTGAGTGCAAATATTTTCATTTTTTGTTTTAAAGATGCATGTCTCTCTTCCTCTATTAAAGAGTGAAACAACCAGAGGGGGCATGCATCTTTAAGAAAAAGAAAAAGAAAAAAAGAGGGGGGGGGGGGGGGGGGGAGGGGGAGAATACCTTAATCCTCAACAATGCAGCCAAGAAAAATGAACAAACCCTTCCTAAAAAACAATAAATCTATAGACGAGACAAGATACACTTTATTCCATAAAGAACCACGAAATAGAGAACATACAACGTGCAGTAAATACTAAATGTATCTTGCAAATAAGTGTTCTTTAGAGAAATGTCTCTTGCAAATAAGTACTCTTTAGAGAAAATTTTAATCATAAACAAGAAGCGGTGAAGGATATTGTGTCAGATATTTGTAGCTTGCTCCATAGAAGTGCCCATACCTTAGCCAGTCATACCTAGTAAGAAAGTTTTCATGCTCTTACCATTTTCAGAAGCCATATCAAGAAAAGCTTGAAGCTTCAAGGCCCTACGGTAGTACATCATTCCTCTGACTGCAAGACCAGTTAAGTTCATTGGTAAGAATCAGAAGAAATCAAAAGAAAGATTTAAGTGCATATTCTACCTGTTCGGCAGAGTGTTTGTCCTCTCAAGGAGACCCAATGGCGAAGTTGTAAGACATTCTCTTCATTTTCCCAAACCTCACTTTCTCTTTTACAATTGATCCTCTCCTTGAAGTTGTTCCATTCATCTAACAGCCAAACAATAAAAATTAACACCGCCAATCATATTATAGGCATTTACATGATACTTAAGAAGTTAAACCATAGTGATATTGAAAAGAAAAAAAAAGCAAACCTGGAAAGATTTTTTGCAGGTAAAATATGATTGATATACCATCTTCATTCTCAAGTTCAAGGTCAGTTTTCGAGTAGACTGTCTCCTCACTATAGTATGGAGTCAAAACACTGCCAATACCAAATAAGATGATTAAATATTCTTTCTGTTTTTTTGAAGGGTGAGCAGGGCTTTTATTGGATCCGATAACCATTAAATGCCTTTGGCAAGGTTTGAACCCTGGACTTGTGATAACATAAGCCACAAGTCTTACCAGCTAAGCTGGCACCTGTTGGCAAAGTGATTTAAATATTCAATAACACATAAGAATAAAATCACTTTTTTTTTTTAATAATAGAAAGTAAACTCCCTTCCCCGAAAATATCGGGAATGGGCTTTGATGATGATGAATAGAAAGTAAACTCCTTTCAGCAGCAAATTATGATACATAATCGTGACAGATGTTCTTGACAATTTTCAAAATAGTCATTTCACTACTAATTGTTATGCAAGGATGATACATCATTAAAATGCATGATTGTTCATGCTTGTTTCCTACCTTTTGTATTAAAATTTCCAAACTGATTTCTAATTCCATAGAGTAGGTAAGTCAAATAAGTAAATTCATTTCTATTAGAAGAAGTATTATTAGCAACGTCAAAAGTTTTAAGTAGTCATCTTAAAATGTCCGACATAAGAATATTTGTACACAATATACTTGTGTACTTAAACATATATTATTGAAGTCGTTTCCAAGTTCTGATGTAAGAGCTACCCACTATTTACTGAAATACCACTTTCCAAAAGAAATCACAGATAAGAGATAACTCAAAGTTAACTTCAATAATAATAATCTAGTACTGTTTTAACTTCAATATATTATTAGCAATAGAGACTCCTCAACAGTGGTACTGTTTTAACTTCAATATCTAGTACTCCTTAACTAAAATGATCTCAAGATATCACGATGAGCTTTCCACTATTTGTTTAAATCTCCCAGTTCACGTTCTCACCCCTCCCCCCTCCCTATGAGGGGGCTAAGACTTAGAAACAAGATCCTTAACCCAAGGGTGTAATGGAAGGCCCTAGAATAGGCCACCAGTCCAGGTCAGTTAGCAGTTAGTACTCAAAGAAATTTCCGAGCATGAATGGATGGCTTAAATGGAAAACACAGTAAAAGACTCAAAACTATTGAGGAAAAAAATAAAAATAAATTAAGCATGCTCATTCCATTGTCAAGAATAAACAGTTACCAAACAAATGACAAAGCAATCGAAACCAACCTGAAAGAGAGCATTTTACGAACTTTGGGAGCACGCGGCATATCCATGAATAGAGAATTAGCAAAGAATGTAATTCTTCTACGCGCTTCAAGATTTGTTGGAACATCACTTGCAGACTCTTTCACCGTCAAAAGAAGATAAAGACGTTTTATCTAAAAAATTGTAACCAATAGAACATTTAAATATTTTCATCTTTCATTTACAATCGTAGGATCCGCTAACAAAATTGCTTAAGCTATAGTCTACCTGTTCTTCCCATTGTGCTGAGGCTACTGGAGGGAAAAGTATGGCTGGTTTTGAGTCTGTGCCAGCGAAAAGTTGTCCACCTCTAGGGACTAAATTCGTACTACTGTGACCGAGTTCAGAGACTTCACTGAAAAATATTGTTGAAAACAAACACGAATTAATGATATAAGAGATATCAATTCTTCGTTGTCGACATATCATAAAAATTTGCTTCACTGGAATGCAATGTATAGTTCACCAACCCAATCTCATTCACCATCATATCACGCGTAACTACTTCTAACATGTCCTGAAGCAATAGTACTACAGTATCCCTTTTAGATGGATCGGCATCTTTCTGCAATAAGGAAAATGAATGCTGTGATTTTTCCCAAACAAAAAGGACCCATGCAGTGAATAATATAGATGGTCTTTTGTGACTTACCAATATCCCAATAAGCTCCACAATTTTCTTGCATAGGGCTGGTAGAGGACTCATTCTGAAATTTGCAAGAAATGTACTCTTTGCAATGTTACTTTCAACCTCTTTAACAATATCACCAATTATCCTGTTACATAAAAAGAAGAGCATTTAGAAGCACCCACAATGTGATTCAATATATGAAAGTGTTATATATCTGCAAGAAAGCACCGGATTTTCTATTTTTAGTTAGATAGTAGTATGTGAACAGAGATATGATATGTTCTGTTAAAAAAAAAAAGGTATGTAAGGACAGGTTGAAGTAGCTGGTTTTTTGTGAGGATACTCTTTCCCCTGTAGACCATCCCAACATAAAGATCAGTCACTCATGAAATATCACTCAAAGATAAGTAATATAAATGGAAAGAAAGATCATAATAAATCAGACTCTCAACCAAGAATGGTTATGTAAAAGTTTTATTGCACAGTGAAACCCGAAGAGAAGTTAAGAACATTCAATTTGAGCTGGAAAAGTGATAAGGAATTCCGAAAAAAGAAAATCTTTAGATATAGTCTAATAGGATTCATAGAACAGATTGGAAAAACAATTTCCTTAATGTGCCAGAAGAAAAATAATAAAAAAACCCTGTGTTGCCGACCCCCAAATCTAATGAGATTGACAAACCTTTTCTCGTTTTCGCCAACAATCAAAATGTTGAGGACGAGTTTGAATGATTCATAGCATTCAATCACTGCACATTTCATATATTCATCAGCACATATGCGTTTCCAGAGATCAGAATCTTTGGATCTAAATTGGGCTGCCATATCCAACGCTATAGGAATCTGCAAAGAGCAATGACAATTCAATAACTGCAAGTGGCCACATCCTATCAAGTAAACAGGAAGGCAAACTCATAGACCTTGCTAGCAAGCAAGAAGGGTGGCCATTGTATTAGTTTCAAGCTAGGATCTGATGTATACGGAACTAGCAATAGATCCATCTCCCTGGAGTAAAGAAGCAACCCAGTTAATTCTAAGTAGAACCAAAGAGCAAAATATCTTGATCTTATTAGAGGCCTTTCCTGTCATTTATGAGATCCTCTTCCCGGAAACTACATATCACCTCGTTCCATAACTGAGCAAACTTTGCAGCTTCAGTTCTCCTGCTTGCTGAAACCTGCGAAGATGACAGAATTCACACATTGCTTGATGGATCATTTTGACCATTAAATTCATTGCATCTAAGAAACAATATAACACACACACACACAAAAAAGTAACCTCAGCGAAACGCTTAGAGAAAGAAAACCCCCTTTTCCGAGATTTATCAGATGGCACCAAATATGTGTTTAAGGCTCCAGGTAAAGATTTGAATCTCGACCTTAGCATGCCTAGCGTCCGTATCTGTAGGGAAGTAATGACAGATTTAGTACAGAACCTGTTACCAACCATAATGACTTTCCAGTATCCAAATACACAACTCTTTGTTGATGCTGTTTAAGACTTGAAGAAATAGACATCACTCTAAGTTGCTTCCAACCAGACTTTTTTTTTTTTGGCTAACATGAAGACCATATTTTAAACTTTGATATCCACAAAGATACCAGAATTTATAAACCCATACACATCTAATCAGCAATTTTTTTTTAGTATACTATGATGTGAACCATCATTATTTTTCAGTAAAGTGTAAATTTGGTTTAGGTGAATGAAGATAACACAAGTTCTACATAGGGACATCTAAAATAAAAATAAAAATAACAAAAAGATTAAAAAAATGTATCACCTCTCCAAGACGATTAAAAGCTCCAGAAACGCCACCATACAAGGTCGAGAAGATAGCATACCAGATCTGGGTGTCCATAAAATAGACCTGTGTACATTTGTCCACCAATTAGACACTACATAAATGTAAAGTACTTTATGCAGATTGCAAATTCTAAGCCGAAACCTGGATATCCTATTTGAATGAGATAATAACACATACCAAAATTACTGGTAGCCAGAGTGACACAACAGCACCATAGTTGTTTCTAGCTGCATTCACCAGAAAAAATTTAAGTACTTGAATTTTCAGATTGTTGGATCTGTTAGGCTCTCTAGTAAACAATTGAAAGAGAGAAATTATATAGCTTAACATCTCATGACTACATCAAATTAAATGTGTTCATTACCGTCAGGGAAAAATTCATGCCAAGCGTATATTACATTACGAATCTTCATTATGTCCTTTGTGGGCCTCACCAGGGGTTTTATCTGGAAAAGAAAGATATTAAAAATATATTTATATGAAAATTCAATTATACCCAATCTTAGATTTCTGAATATGAGGGTAAAACCCAAATTATAAGAATTACCATGATGTAGTAACTGAATGATAACTTGCAGCAGAGAAGAATCACCCAGAATAGAGTATACCTAAAGAAACAGAGTAAATAAATGAAATTTTCTGAAAATGAACTTGTTACCACTCAAGAACTACAAATCTAAGAACATGTGCTACTTGTTAAACTCACTTCAAAAGCACCAACTGACTTTCATGCATTCCCCTTCCAATATATATTCTGGGCTGTAGATAGGTGAATAAAGGATTAAGTAGAGCACCAAAAAAAAAAAAAATCCCCTAGTACATTAAAAAATTTACATTGTGATTCTCCACTTAATGATGAGGGCACTGGGAAAAAAATGGTCCTTTTTTTAACTCATAATAAGTTTAAGTTGGAATTCCCTTGATAAATTGACCAACTTAGTCTAGTTGAACCACTTTCCAAGCGATTCTCCATTCAAGGCCAAATGCATAGCCAACATTCATTCAATTTGCAAGAATCTAGATTGAACAAGTTATGCTGCTTCTATATTGCCCGCACCCTGCTTCTATAATGCATTTCTTTGAATTTTCTGATTAGTGGAAAGGATTTCTCTCATCAATCAACTGTAGCTCAGCCGATCAGACATTACCTTCGCAATCAGGAGGTTGAGGGTTACTCTTTTTTTTGTGCAATAAGGACTATAGAAAGTAACTAAGAGAAAAAAGAAGGGGGATGCATTTCTTTACTTTTCTTCAAGATTAGTAACTAAGATAAAAGGAAAACCCTGATGTTGCTCTCTTATATTAATGGTAAGAGAACAAGTACGTGTCCTCATTCTCTATGATGGAAAACTGCTATTGATTATGATTCTTGCAATAAAATAACTATTGAATATTTGTTTGCAAAGTCAACAATGTGTTTCATTATCAACGTAGTGGCAAGCTTGGCACCTTTGGCTCAATAGGAGAAGGTGCCAAAAATATGATTTCTCGTTATTGCCAAAGAAACTGTGATCTTTAGTAAGTTCAGTAGTAGGATCATACAGTTTAGTTTGAATGGAATTAGAAGGCCAAATAATAAGTTGGATTCGAAGAGGTCGTCTTTTATTATTATTATTATTGTGCTTCTTTGTTATAGTAGGACTAAGTAAGCATCATAATTCTACTATTTTTTGAAACTTCAAGAGCATTACAAATGAAGACATAATCTGTCAGCTGATACAAGTTGGTTCATCACTTATTTTAATATTCATACCTCTCGACTTTTAAAAAGTGGTTAACCACCTTTCAGTGCCAGAAAGGACTGCAGTTACCTCTCAAAACCTCATTTTCTTTTCCTTTCTTATTTGAAGAACTTTTCTATTGTTTAATGTCAATTTCAAGTAAGGTTAACATGGAACAAAATGAACTTGGTCATCAAATGAACAGAAAGTATAAGAGATCACGTGACAGGGATGAGGTAAGAGGCATATATACCTGTGACCACCAGAGAAGAAACCTGATGATATGCCAATCAGAGTTTTCAATCCACCGTCGAAGCATTGGAAAGATGAACAATATTGCTGCTAGTAAATTAGGAAGCAGGTATATAACCACCGCCATGATATATAAAGGTGGTATGCCGTTTAATTGATCAAGCACACTAGTAACGTTTTTAATGCTATTCGCGTCGAACGAAAGAGTATTTAAGTAACATAGCGGCAGAACAACGGCCCATGCAACACTGACTACAATCTTAAGAAGAGTTCTGAGTACATCAGTAAACCTCCACCTGTGATAGCCCGGGAAGTTCAAAAAAAGTTCGAGAATGCCTACCATTGAATGAATTAGAGTGAGAATCTTTATCAAGTGAACATAAAATGCAAAGTCAAGACGAAACCAGTAAGCTTCTTAATTAGGAACCATTAATTATTATTCTCATCGCAATTAAGTCTGCCGTCAGAGCACAGTGAACATTTTTAATAGCATAGCTAAAACATTGGAGTATTTAGAAAAGTACAAAATAATGAATGTGAACTTGCAACACACGAGGAAGAAGAGAAGGATTCCACTCATCTACCAACCCAAATGATCTTCGTGGCTTCATCCACATTATTAGACTTCTTCCTTCTGACAATCCTATGTTACAACCTTGGCATTGGCATTGATGGGAATCCCTAATAACACATCTACATTAGGGATTCGCTTGGTACACTGCAAAATAATGCATTTGGCAAACTGAGGCAAATGCATTAGTTTGCAATGCATTACTTTATGGTTGGTTGGTAGTAATTAAAGAAAATTCATGCAAAGATTGACGAGTTTTTTGTTTCTCTTAGTGGTGGTGGTGGTTATGATGGCAGTAGTTGTGGTGGTGGTGGCAGCAGCGGTTGTAAAGGTGCTGGTGGTTATAGTGGTGATTGCTTGTTTAAACATAGGATAACAAGGTAAATGCAATGGATGGAGACCTAATAGATCAAATATTACCCATATACCCGAACACGACCTAACATTTTGCCAGAAAATTTATAAAGTGATATCTAATTTGTCAACTTCTATCTATAATAATTGTTCTCTGCATCCACTGTGTTAATATTGATGAAGAATACCATCATATATATTGAAAGACAACGATAACAGTTTAAAAGTACGTACTTTGAAGGACGCGAAGGGCAGCTGCTGTGATGAATATACTAGAAATGTAACTGAGGATTCTTGTTTGAAATATATCCAGTGGAGATCTACCTTTCCATGCAACAATTACCATCACCTTAAGCATAACATTTGAACAGAATTTATTGGCAAGAAGTCTGAGATAAATGGGGTAAAATAATTTCATTATCACTCCAAATAATACCTGCAACGCCAGTATATAAAAGGTCCACATACGATCAAAACTTCGAAAGATATGCCAGAATGTTCTGGTCTCAACAAAATATGATTTGCCTGTACTTTC
The DNA here is from genome assembly GCA_963556465.1 of Berberis vulgaris. NCBI lineage: Eukaryota > Viridiplantae > Streptophyta > Magnoliopsida > Ranunculales > Berberidaceae > Berberis > Berberis vulgaris. The sequence continues at coordinate 11,245,627 of OY747132.1, read as the reverse complement.
AGATTTTTTACGAGCCGCAGCTCTTCCCTGGCACAGTAGTTAAGCAGAAGTGTGAACTGATATCCTATAAGCTACAAATGTCGTGAAGATTGTGATGTGTGAAACTTAAGCAAGAGTACCTTTGTCACGTCCCGTGTCGACTTAAAAAAATCACCATCATCACGCATTGGCCAACCCAAAGAAAAGCAATCAGAAGACCTGAATAATAACACATTGAAAAACTTAATGATGAAAATGAAAAGGTACAAACAGCTAAGGAATTATAAACTAATGTTTCTCAATGAAAAGTCAGATTCCTTACGCACCAGAAATATTCATTGAGATCATCATAGTTAGACCACGTTGAATGAGGAGATTTTCCATGGTTGCCTTTCTTAGCTTCCTACAACATCAACACCACTACTTTTTTTATATCTAAAGTGAAAAGCAAAAAGTTTTAAGCCACCAACAAATCTAAATTTGATTTACCTTGTCAATAACACGATACAGTGGTGTTATGACCTTTCTTAGGAAAGCTTCATCATCCCCACCATACGAAGGTTTGATGTTTTCTCCAGTCACAATGCTGACATTCCCAGCTAACAGACCATGAAGTTCGTATGCCATCTGAACGTAAATAAAGATATTGATATCAAGCAGTTTGTATATGGTATATATTTTGAAGAAACAAATAAAAGGTGCACATCAATGGTGAATTGAACCACATCTATGAATGTAGGGCTCACATTGTGGAAGATGTAACACAGGCATTCAGGCATAAACCGAACATTCGCTGCTTCACCCCAAATTAGATAATAAAGGCCCATATAGAGGATCTTCCTCTGCTGCACTTCTTGTTGCCCTTGAGGGAGCCTGTGAGTAATGAGATTTATCACACATAAATTTACGCCTCCAAAATATGGATCAGTACTTTCAGTCTTGCATTCAAATAATATAACAAAGATAAGAAGTGCCGTAAGATACAAAGAGTTCGGCTCTCACCTTAAACTGTGTTTCCGTCCCAAGAATTTGCACCACTTTTTGTAGTTTTTAAAAGTCTTACCCATAACTGCATCAACGGCTCGCTCATCAAGCTGCAAAGGAACAAATGCTTTATCTATTCAGCCAAACAACCGAAAAGAAAGTACCAAGAGGCTTCTCCAGCAAACCCCAGAGGTGATAAAAGATTCAGCAGGAAAATTCATGCTTTACATATTGGGATCAATAGTTGCCGTGACAGAATTACAAAATGGTCTCATGGGATAAATTTTCAAAAGCAAGCAAGCTGTATTACTTAGATAAGTCAGAGATACAAGAAAGACACGTCATGAACATTACTGAATACTAAACATGCGTCCACCTCCATTTTTGAGTAACAAAGCATGCAACAATTAAGTGAAGTCAGAAAGTTTGTTAAACATTGAATGTGATGGCTAAACTTTTCTCCTTTTATCTATATGAACAGAATAAAACGCTGATCCAATGTTATGAGGCTCCACAATAATGTGCATTCGAACTGAGACAAGCTTATCAAAGATAGATTAGGTATATAAACAAACAGACTGCAAAGTACCTTATTGAGAGGCTCAGGCTTAGGGACAAGCCTAATGTGACTATCTGCAAGTAGTAAAAGTAGATGCTCCCGTTGATTCCGGACATTATCTCTCTGCAAATTTTGTAAAGATCTAGACTTATTACATTCTCAAAATACTTTTCACATGTTTTATTAAAATCACCTTCACTGTCCCGAATACCTGGAATCCAAACATAGCTCTCAGCCAATCGAGAAGGTCAAGGTCTCCTGCTTTTTGCTTATGTTGCTCGAATGCAGAAGGCCAGCTCAATCCATTAATGTTTCGTATGGCAGCAACGGCAGCTTTAATCTGGTATCAGAAGTCACAAAAACTTGTCAAATCCACAATGCTATTAGAACAGATAGTTGAGAAAGAAAATAAGATCCATAGAAGCAATACCTCATCAAGTTGCATAATAGACTGCGAAGCACCGGCGGCATCCAAGGGAAGTTTGTTGTATGGGGTGTAAATTTCCTTCTTTTCTTGGACATCTCTAGCAGCCGCTATGATCTATTCACAACCCCATTAATTCAATGCAAGCATAATTACACACCATTTAAACCCCACCTCTTAAAACCAAACTAAAGAGAAATCAGAGCAAGTAAAAGTATACATACCTCTGGAGCAACTTCTTCTACTTTTTCAGTTTTATTAACAGCACATAGCACTTCAAAAAGCACCCCAGCTGTCTGGTAGGCTTTGCCGAGTTGGGCTCTGTCAAGAATAGAATTCAACCATTCAATCAGTTAATAACTCAAAGCTAGCACATAAACAACAATTCATCTCAAATGAAAGGGTAAGCAGAAAGAAATAAATACCTATCAGCTTGCTCCCCTTTGTCCAATGCTCTGACATAATGTTCATAATACTGCTGATAGAAACTCTCGATTTCTCGGGCATCACTCTTCTTGACTCTTGAGGCAAGACTCGATGCATTATCCTGTCAGTCATATAATCTTCCCATTAAATTATTTTGAATTTTTGAGAAGGAGGAACGAACCCTCAAAAACACCAAAAAACTTGAAGGCTGTTAGAATAATTATGCTTATTCAAAAGGAGGTTAGAGTAATTAATGTGGAAAACTCTGTTTGACCACCACTATTATACCCTAATTTAACGTCCAGAAGCACATAATCATCGCTCTTTAAGCACGTAAAAGCAAATGCAATGCATGGGGGAATCAAGAAGATTTTGTGCTTCCTTCCTTGTTTGAACACGAAAGAAAAAGGAAAGAAAAAGAGAGAGCGAGCGAGCAAATCTGTGTGTGTCTTTACCCGTTCCAATCGCTGAAGCAGAGCTGTCTTGAACTGTCGAACACCTCTGCCGCTGGAGCTTGGATCTAACCTGTGAGCTTTCTCGAATGCGTAAAACCGACCTTGAACACAAGAAAACGAGAAGCCAGAAGAATCAATTGAATTGCGAAAACGAGCGAAGATTGATGGAAATGTAGGCTGAGAGCGAGAAAACAAGATTAGATGAAATTACAGAGATAAGCGACGCGAGGGCGCTCTTGTTCGATCTCAGTAGCGACTCGAAGGATCGGAACAATGTTTCCTAACGAGGAAGGCACGACTTCATTGTCGAACACCTCCAAAGAGAATGTGGTAGTGGCTGCGCTTCTTGACGGCTTCCTTGAGAGCCCTGAAGGACCACCTGCATCCAAGTTCGACATCCTTACTTCACTTCTTCACCTCCTAGGCTCGCTCGCTCCAACCTGATTGATTCACTTCAATCAACCTAAACATTACATCAATTCAAAACAAATCAAATCAAGAAATGAAATGAAATGAAATGAAATCAATAAACAACAACTCGTGTGTGTGTGTGTGTGTGATCTATCTCACCAAGCTCTGATTTCGTGCCCTAGTCTGCAGCAGCCATGGTTTACAGTAGTAGTACTAGGAAGGGTGGATGGAAGGAAGGAAATCAAAGATCAGATCCTTAAATCTTCGATTGAAGTGGAAGACAGGAATTAATACATGGAAGGAAATGAAGCAAGAAAGAGAGAGAGAAGGAATCGCAAACCTTTCAAGAGATTTGATCGACTCGACTCGGTCTTCTCTTTATCTCCTCCTCAAGTTTTATTCGCACAAGAGTGTTTTAAGACCTCCTTCATCAACGCTGCTTCACCAAAAACAGCTCCCCTTCCGCAAAACAACGTCTCTGTCCTCTCCTTTATAACTAACTTTTCGCACCCAATGTGTCCGTACGCACGCACACCCACCTATAGAATCGGATGACCAGAGACGACGACGACTCACATCTCTCTCTTTTGATTTTGTAAGGCTACCTGTTCCGATCCCCTACTTCTCTCTAATCACCCTCTATGTAACTCAAAATCATTTTCTTCCATGCACATTTTGGCACCAATTTTAATTTGGTTTGATTAATTACCAACTTTTAATGTATTAAAGTTTTTTATGAGTTAACCATTCAAAATGACAGAAGAGAATTTTTATGAAAATTTGAAAAATAAAGAGCAAATGGAACATGGAACAAAAACACCCTGACTGTGTCTTGAAAAAGGTTTTACGCGACCCATCAGCCATTATGATTTAGCTGGGACTTGTATCTCAAGGCTGATCCTCAGATTATTACCAAATAACAAGGAATGTGATTTTTCGAAAAATTTCACGATTTTCTTTTTCTTTTCTAGTTACCGAAATTTCTTTTGAAATCCGAAATATTCATTTATGTCGTTAGGCCAATCTCAATTTTCCTACATTTTAAGCCATTTTAAACTTAGGTTAGTATTAAAAAAAATTATATAAGTGATTACTCTTTATGTAGTATATAAGAGTTTAAAATGCTTAAATTATGTTGACAACTTCAAAATTATAATATAATTTTTTTTTACGTTTTTTCTATATACAACGAAATATTTTAAAAATCAGTTTACCGAAATTACCTCGAAAAACAAAATCACAATCCTTGCCAAGCAACAACTTCAACATACATTGTTCACTAATTTAAGGATGCCAATGGGTTGTGTCGTGTCACAATACTTAATAAATGTAATGTTAATTAAACTTAAGTGATAATTTAGAACAAGGATTGTAATATTTTAGTGAAATGTTTTGTTCTGTGTAGAAAAAACATATAAAATTCGGTTTGAATTTAACAATTAATACAAGTTCTGCATTTTTAAACTTTTTAAATACTACACAGAAAAGTCTCACACTACTAATAATGTCATACTGACTATGTAATAATCAATCACATAGCAAACTTTTAATGCTAAAATAATATTATAACGGATTAAAATGTGCGGAGATTGAAATATTTATTTTGTTCTTTGATGATTGAAAACAAAACAAATATTTCAGGTTTCGAAAGATATTTCGGCACGACCTGCTAACTAGATAGGTTGACACAACACAATTAGCAATCGGGTTAGTCGAGTCAATTTTTTTTTTTGAAAGGCAAGCGTACCATCGATGGGTATAGAAATCAAGACATATATAGGGTTAAACCACCACAACCTTAACCATCCAACCAGGCTACCATTGGCTAGTCGGGTCAATTTTCGCTACCAGCGTCATTCAAGCAAGCATGCCCATTGGCTCATTTTCTTTCTCCTAACCATTCACTCTGGCCCACTTTATTTTCTTCCCTGCTCTATATTTTGAACAAGCAAAAAGCGAAGGAAAGGACGCAACCTGAGATGGCCTCTACACTAGGAGCAACGACTCAAAAAATCAACTGTAAGGCCTTACTCTATTATTCTCCTATTTGAACCTCTTTGGGCATTTTCTTTCATCTAGCTGATCTAAAGTTACTCAAAGCTTTGGTAGAGTTCTAAAGTTGCTCGAAGCTGTGGTGGATTTCTAGTCCAGGGTTACTATATATAGAAGAGTTTTTATGCTCTAAAATAGTTTTATTGTTAGGGATTGTGAAGTGTGAACACATTGTCTAATGTACGTTACCATTTGTTTGTTAAAGTGAATGGGGTTTGGAACATATTTTACCTATTTTTGTATCAAAAGTTGCAATACTTCATCTACTGATTCTAATTGTTCAATGTGAATCAGAAGACATGGAACCACTAACAACTTCAGAAGAGCAAGTCGTGAGTTTAGTGGGTCGAAATTTGGAGAGTGTTGCTCAAAGATACGAAGGGTGCATTTTTGCTAGAATATCTCAGATAGTGAACAATTCTCGCAAGGCAAAGGCAACGAGGTATGATCAATAATCTCTTTGATATGTCCATATATATTGTTTCTCTCATTTTTGTGGCAATTGCAAAGCAAGCAGTGGTTGGAAGGAGCGTACCCTTTTTAGTTCAGGATGGCCTTCTCAATTCCCTTTTCTATGTCTATAGACTTAGCCTTTTTGTTCACTGTTTCATGTTCTTTATCTTAACCTAGAGAATATACATAGGATTTCCTTGTATTTTGGGATTTCGTAGAAAATATTTACCAAGATTTTCATGCCGACGTAGTTGGTTTTTGTTTAGAAAGAAATATCGACAACGCTTACAATGTGTGCATGCTCTTGTCATATGATGAGGATACGAAAAAAATATATATATATATGTGTGTGTAGCTATCATAATTCTTAAGATCAAATTCAGAGGAGAAGCGGTGGTCATCGCTGCTGACGAAGACGGGGCCATTATTTCTTTAACACAATCTGCTGAAAGAAAGAAAAAAAAAAGTGTTCATGTTGCTTTCTTCCTAGCAATGACAACAGTCGCAGCATGTTTTGTTGAAGTGTCTGACCAACACCAAGGTTCGATGGTATTCTTCATAATGAAATGTGTATACCAGATCATTTTATACTAAGCTTTACTAGTATCTGAAATAGTAGATGTATACATATTACAATTACATAACAAAATATGGATTTTACAAGCGACATTATGTGTTTCATATATGTATGCCAAAAAATACCAAATCAAATGCTCAACACGAATGGATTAGCGTCCATGCATATATACTACATGTGGTAGTATGTTGGCAATGCTAACGCCTAAAAAAGATAGTCCAAATTGAGCTATATTCGTTGGTTGATGTTTTATGTTTCATCCTCAACAGATTGCAGTAGGTATACAACTAAATAACTATGATCATTTTACACTGGAAAAAAAGTCCATGGTAATCACGTGTTAACAGTGTTTGACATGGTAATATGACACACAAGTATATTCTAGCTCAACAACTCTCATCTTATCTCAATGAATATGACACACAAGTATATTCCAACTTAACAACTCTCATCTTATCTCAATGAATATGAACTGTGACTATACTTGTTATAATGTAGTTGTATAGAAATTTGTCACTACTTCTGAATCATGTAAATGTCTTTAACTTCCCTAGTATCAAGGGGATAGTTATGGAGCTGATCTGTATATAAACAATCATGTCAATCAATAACTGGTTCAACACCTTATAACATGGTATCAGAGCAATACCTTAGCCTTTTTTTGCAAAATAATTGTGTACTTCTTATTTATCATAATTAGAGTTTTGTTCGTGCAATATTCTGATCACCATAGCTGGGCAAACATCTGAAAGCTCGAGTGCTTCCCAACCTACCAATCATGAACCCAACACTTCATCACCCTTCTTTCTTTACCATTCAATCCAGGGATGATGTTGGTGTCCCAACCTCTTACTAGCAACAACTATTCGACTTGGAGTCGATCCATGATCACTGCTCTATCAGCAAAGAAAAACTTGAGTTTATCGACGGTTCAATCCCGAAACCAGCATCACACTTGCCCAACTCTGAAACTTGGAGGCAATTCAACACTATGATTCTTTCATGGATTTGGAACTTTGTATCGAAAGACCTTACCTCCAGTGTGATTTATCTTACCGTTGTGAAGGATGTACGGGAAGATCTTAAATACAAGTATGCCCAAAATAGTGTTGTTTACATTTATCAAATTAAACGTGTTATTTCTTTGCATTCGCAAGATCAACTTCTCATTTCTTTTTACTATACTACACTCAAGGGCTACTAAGATGAGTTAGGTTCGTTAATTTCCCCTCCTTCGTGTACCTGTGCTGGAACATGAGAATTGGTTCAACACCAACAACATGAGAAAGTATTTAAGGCATACTCTCTCATTCTTCAATTAGAATAATATTGGTATAAACATCTCACCAATTCAATCAGCTGAAGTTGTTGTGATGGCAAGAACCACTGGAAAGGAAGCAATCATGGCGATCTATTGGCCAATATAATGATCAACACAGTTATAATTCTCGGCATAGCCATGGACAACGTGGACCGTTCGTGAAAGGTCACATTGAGAATATTGCGGTTATTTTGGGCACACAATTGATGTTTGTAAAAAGCGACCTAAAGAACATGGTCCAGGAGAATGCTCTATAATCAAGCCTGATAATACAGTTAACCCACGCCTCACAATGGAACAATACAACCAATTGATGTCTATTCTTAATTTCCAATAACAACAAAACTCTACTGCCAATATGTTTAGCCTTGCATGTATAACTTTGTCTTGTGCTACTTTTTTCTCTCATGGTACTTGGATAATTGATACAGGGGCATCAAATTTGACATGGTTTATATGCCTTCGCTTTTGTCGTCCAAATTACCATTTGAAAATATCACTCTGTTAGGTTGCTAAATGGTTCCACCACTCAAGTTTCTCACGTAGAAAGTATCCAACTTTCATCTACACTTAAACTCAATAATGTGCATTATGTTCCGTCCTTCAACTTAAATTTGATTTCCCTTAGGAAACTGACTAAAGAAAAATAAAATAATTTGTGGTGCCATTTTCTTCCCTGGTTTTTGTGTATTTCAGGACCTATCAACGAAGAAAATGATTGGGATGGGTGAGAAACGAGATGAATTTTACCTTTACAAAGACTCTCACAACATGCCGATTTGCTACAACCAATCTTCTCTTACTTGGGATTTATGGCACTGAAGGCTAGGACATCCTTCCGATGAATGAATTATTTCATAATATAGGAAGTAAATGTTTTTTTTCTTGCATTGTTTGCCCTTTGTCTAAACCAAGGTAGTCAAAACATTGAATGAAAGGCGAAGCAAAGACCTCTTTTACCACTTTAAGCGAATGATGAGCATTTTACGAACGTTAAAAAAATTCATAATAAATGATAACTAGTCATATAATTTGCACTATAATAATGATTAAAACTTCATGTATAATTCTCAATCAATTCAATCACCTAATTAAAGTAAGAAAAAATAATAATAATAAGTAAAAGTTTTAAATTTATTTAAAGATACCTAGGTAACTACCAATTTTAATATAGATTTTCCACTATTAGTATACTATGTAGCAAATTAGAAATATAATTATATGCTAATATTTTGAAAATAACTATTAAAAATAATAAATAAAAAGACAATGAAAATCTTTATGTGGACTTTAGAGTATTTGAATATTGGAACCAATCTCTATTGTAAAAATATGTAATCATAATAATATTTCTCATTACAAAAATTTATATTGTAAAAATAAAAATAAAAATAAATCCCTTTTTTCGTCATTTTTTCACTTTGGCCAAGACAAAACGTTTTGTCACCGTTTCGCTTTGACTATACTGGTCTAAACAAACTAAACATCCTTTTCTAGTAAGCAATACTAGATGTTCCAATGTCTTTAATTTAATACATTGTGACACTTGGGGGGAGGGATACTCCGTACCTTCACACACTGGTGCATAGTATTTTCTAACAATAGTTGATGACTGCAGCTGGTGCACGTGGGTTTATTTCATGCAATCTAAATCTGAAACTTCATTCTTTATGAAAACAATTTGTGCCATGGTGTAAACACAATTCTTATGATGTGTTAAACAAATTTGTAGTGATAATGGCATTGAGTTCCTACCACTAAAGAGTTTTTTTTTACGCATCAGACATCATTCACCAAACAAGTTGCATCAACACACCCCAATAAAATGGTGCTATCGATCGCAAGCATTGTCATTTGCTTGAAGTGGTCCATTCATTACGTTTTCAGTCCGGCTTACCCATTAAATTTTAGGGTGAATGCATTCTTACTCCCACATACCTTATAAGCAGGCTACCCACACCTATTTTGAATAATAAAACTCCTCATGAAATGTTCTTGCAAACCAAACCTAGCTTTGACCATTTGCGAGTGCCTATGTTTTTCTCATATATGAAATTCTATGAAATGTTTTTTTATTGGGTATCCTTATGGTCAAAAGGGCTACTGGGTTTATGATCTCACTTAACACAGGTTTTACACCAGTAAAGATGTTACATTTCATGAGTCCATTCAGAAATTTCGAGTCTTCGCCCATCACCCAACCTATTTTAACCCTTCCAGTGAATGAACATATTTAGGATTAAATACTACAAAGTGACCTTAGTTCACTAATAATTATTTTTTACACAATTTCTACCCCCACCAAATCCACACACATCCCCTCCTGATGATGTTTTTCACCATGGCACAACAAGTGAAGAAATAGCTCCAAATCCTCCCTACCGCTCATCTAGGAATCATCGATCGTCAAGCTGGCTTGAAGATTATCACTGCTCCCAGATCTTGTCATTTCCTACTCATACTACCCCCTTACTCATTTTATTTATAATTCCCACCATGACATCAAGCCTCCCTTACAAGCAGTTCCTCTTTTCATGAACAAAAAAACTTATCCATTACCATGAAATATGCTCCATGGCGTGAGGTAATACGTGTAGGGATCAAAGCTCTGGAACAAAATAAAACATGGACCATCACCTGACTTCCTCCCGACAAGAAAACAATAGGGTGTAAGTGGGTATACAAAATCAAACATCGTGTTGATGGTAGCATTGAGCATTACAAAACTCACCTTGTTACAAAAGGATACATTCAAACTAAAGGGGTATATTTATAATGAAACTTTTGCTCTTGTTGCAAAATTAATTACCTTTCGATGCTTGCTTGTCATTGCTTCCTCGAAACAGTGGTCACTATTTCAGTTAGATGTTAACAATGCATTCCTTCATGAAAACTTGGTTGAGGAAGTGTATATGAAATTACCACCTAGATTTGCATGAAAGGAGGAGCATGGCCAAAAGCTTGTTTGTCGCCTTCATAAACCCCTTTATGGTTTGAAACAAGTTTATCGGAATTGGTTCTCAAATTTCTCCAATGCCAACTTGAAGCTAGTTTTCAACAATCCAATGTTGTTTATTCACTCAAAGATCACTATTATTCTTGTCTATGTGGACACTATAATCATCACTAATAATCATATGCACACAATTGATGCGATTAAGTCTTTCATTCATGCTCTTTTTCATCTTAAGGACCTTGGTAGGTTGAAATATTTTTTGGGCATCGAAGTGGCACACTCTAAGCATGTGATATTCCTTTCTCAAATGAGATGTATTCTTGATATTCTCATAGATTTTAGACTTCTTGAGGGCAAACCCGTTGACTTTCCCATGGAATGGTACTTAAAGTTGTTTGTTGATCTTGGCAAACCTCTCAATGATGTTGGTTCTTATTGATTTGTAAGTGATCATTGAACCTTCGCCAAGCAAGCTAGTCCAGGTGCGACAGTACCTACACCGTGGTTTTGTGGGTTGGCAAGCTTCCAAGGAAAGCCATATTAACTTACCAAGAACCAATTTTTTGGTGACACTCCAGCTGAAATCCATGCTTTGATTCTTGCTATGGCACTATAGCATTTGAGCGATCATTTAGCAATGCATCGCCACTTGTGACTTTATTCCTACCAGGGGCATAGAAATCATAAGACATGACATTGATGTAAGTCCAAGTTTTTGTTGATTGAATCGATTGAATCAACAACACTCAAATACACCAACAAAACAATAACAATAGCACGCAAAGAACACAACGATATTACGTGGTTCGGCAAATTGCCTACTCCACGGGTGATGATGACACTACTTATTAATTCTAAGAATACAATAAGAAGATACAAAATTTCACTAAGAGTTTACTAACAGAAAAACAATTGTCTCACAAACTTAGTGGCACGCAAAAGCAGCACAAACACAGTCGCCACGAAACCCAAATCGCAGCACTTGTGTAACACATATGCAACACAAAATGCAGTACGAACACAACACAAATGCAACACAAAATCAACATCAAATCCACACAATTCTCTTTCAATCACTAAGGCTTTTATGGGAAAACAAGAGTCCTAAATTAGGAACTCTTGTTCTCCATCTCAAACTAGGGAAAATAGTTTTGTTATCCACCCAAAACTAGAAAAGGAGAATCCAAACAATTAGAAACTTTTTCCACCATCCAAAACAAATAAGAGAATTAGGAACTTTTGTTCTCCACCTCAAACTAGGAAAAAAAAAGTCTTGTTCTCCATCCAAAACTAGGAAAGAAGGATCCAAACATTTAAAAACTCCTTTCAGGGAAGAGTCCCCATTAGGGGTTGGCATCCCATCCCGTGATCCCAATTTTGTCCCGTCCCATCCCGATTTTTTTGGGTCTTATTGGGATTGATTAATCTCATCCTGATCCCGTCCCGTCCCAATCTAGAATGGGATGGGATGGGATAGAATGAAGATTTTCAATCCCGCCAATCCCGTCCCGTACTGATTTTGTAATATTTATTATTAATAATTTTAATATTTATTTTAGAATTGTAATTGTTTTGATGTCCATATAAAGTTTCGGCATAATGTTACAGGTTGTGTATAATTGTGTTATAGAATGAAGTTTATTATGTTGCAGGTTGTGTATTATGTTTGTTATGTTTGTGAATGAAGTCATAATGAATCAATGAAGTGTGAATGAAGTTGGAATGAAGTTTATGTTACATATTGTAAATGAAGTCTATGTGTATGTTTCAGATTGTGAATGAAGTTTATGTTACAGATTGTGAATGAAGTCTATATTTTTTATGTTACAACATAGTAATATGTTACACATTACTATGTTTATTATGCTAGAGATTGTATTTATTATGTTTTGTTGAAATATGTTATTGTGTTACATGCTGTAATATGTTACAGATTGTGTTTATTATGTTATAAATTGTCAAAATAATTTATCAACAGATTGATCATGTTGATCCCGTCCTGAACCTGTTTGGGATGGGACTAGGTCGGGATGAGGTTTATCCCGTTCCGATCCCGAATGAACGAGATGGGATAGGGATGAGTCCATCCCATCCCGTACCCACCCCTAGTCCCCATTTGAAAATACTTGTTTATTACTAAAAACCAATATGAGCCAAAGTTCTACAATCTCCACCTTAGCTCATATTTCAGGCCACTCTCATATATCTCCACCTTGGCATGAAATCGACACTTCACCAAGACCCAAACCATCACCACCACACAACGCCCTAAAGGCGTAATGCTCCAAAGGGCCTTAACAATAATAAATGTTGGTCAAGTTGACCAAAACATCACCAAATCTGCACACAAAAAAAACATATAGTGATCATACTCACTTCGTAGATACTTTAGTGTCACCTAAATGTGTCAAACTTCTTATACCACTATTGTGGTGACTGCTTCAAACCGTACAAAGGCTTCTTCAATTTGCACACAAAATCTTCATTTCCAGCAATTACAAATTCAATTGGCTGATCTCTTCTAAATCTTCATGCAATAACTCAAATTTGACATCTAATTGTTTGGGCTCCAAGTCAAACTGTGTAATTAAAACTAAAGGACCCGTATTAAGGTGCGTTCACTACCGGAGAGAAAACTGTATCATAAATAACACCCTGCAATTGTGCATACTCTTTTGCTATAAATCTTGCCTTATAACATACACTATTACTTTCGAAGTTTGAAAAACCTTCCACAACTAAGGAAAACTCAATTTGTTACTGACCTTGTTCCATAACAGGAACCTCTTCATCCATCATACCTGGCACATCATTAATTTTTACTTCATCAATGACAACATTATCATTTATAGTAAACTTCCTTGGAGTAATAACAAAACTCCACCTGTTCCACGTCCTCATCAAGAAAATTATAAATTCTCATGTCTCTTGCCTACCATAATCAGATGGTCATTATATAACACCTTCAAAATCTCACATTCATCGATAAACTTATACCTTCCAGATTCTAAAGCACCCAAAGAAATCAAACTTTTACGCAAATCAGAAACATGTCTAACCTCAATCAATACTATAACAACTCCATCAAACATCTGAACCCGAAGTGTATCAATTCCAATAGTTTTGCAGGCAAAGTCATTACCCATTAAAACATTTTCACATTCTACGAATTTGTAGGAAGTGAACCAATCCCTATAAGGGCACATATGATATGTGGCGCCCGACACCAATTATTATCTATCTGATAGATAATTACTAAAAGTAACACTCAACACCTCATCAATATTAGAAATATTGGATGCTTGAGCCACAAACATTGCTCCATTTTCTAACAATTTATTCTTCCACTCCTCCCTGGCCTTAAGCTTAGGACAATCCTTTGCTATGTGACAAATCTCATGATAATAATAGTATTCAAAATTATCATAGTTTTCATATTTGGAGCGATTCATGTTTTTCCTATATCATTTATACTTTGCCCTTCTCCTTGCAACCAAGCCTTCAGCTTGAACCTCATCACTAGCATTATGTTTCCTAGTAGCCTTAGACAACAAGGTTGAAGTAACCTCATCAAACGTAATTCTTGTTTACCATACAAGAGAGTATTAATTATTGTATCATACGAATCAGAAAGAGTACAAGGCAAAACAATAGCTTTATCTTGATCATCAACTTCATCTCCCAAGTTAGACAAATCAGTAACAATTTTGCAAAAGTTATTAATATGTTCGTTCATAGACTTACCCAAATCCATCTTGAACTTGTAGAATTTTTTCTTAAGATAAAGTACCGTAGTGAGAGATTTTTCAAATACATGTTCTCCAACTTTTCCCAAATATCCTTTGTTGAGGTTTCCTTCTGGTAGTTGTAGATCACATCTTTCGACAAGCACAAACGAATTGTGCTACAAGCACTCAAATCAAGTTCTTCCCATTCATCATCATCCATTTTTTCAGGTTCTTCTTTCAACGGCTTGTACAACTTCTTTTTTTATAAGAACATCTTTCACTTGGGTTTGCCATAACCAAAGTTATTATTGCCATTAAACTTTTGGATTCTATAAATCGAAGCCCCCTTGCAAACTTTGAATCCGAAGAACTCAAACTTTCACCCATCTTCTACCTCCAAGGATCAAAATAGTGGCTTTGATACCACTTGTTATCAATAACATGTAAATACACCAACACAATAATAACAATAGCACGAAAAGAACACAACGATATTACGTGTTTCGTCAGATTACCTAAACCACAGTGATAATGACACTATTTCTTATTAATTCCAAGAATACGATAAGAAGATACAAAATTTCACTAACGAAGAGTTTACTAACAGAAAAGCAGCTGTCTCACAAACTCAGTGACACACAAAAACAACATAAACGCAGCCGTAAAAAAACCCAAAACACAGTAGTCACGCAACACAAAATGCAGCACAAACTTAGCACAAAATATAACACAAATGCAACCAAAAACTCAGCACAAAACACAACACAAAATCAGCCCAAACGCAGTACAAATCCACATATTTCTCATTCAATCACCAAGGCTTTATGGGAAAACAAGAGTCCAAAATTAGGAACTCTTGTTCTCCATCTCAAACTAGGAAAATATAGTCTTGTTCTCCACCCAAAACTAGGAAAGCAGAATTCAAACAATTAGTAACTTCTTTACCGTCCAAAACAAACAAGGGAATTAGGAGCTCTTGTTCTCCACCTCAAACTAGGAAATGAGAGTAGTTGTCCACCAAAAACTAGGAAATGAGAGTACAAACAATTAAAAACTCCTTTCACTATCCAAAACAAACAAGGGAAGAATCACAATTTGAGAACTCTTGTTTGTTACTAAAAACCAACAATGTCTGCTTGCACTCGCGGTCTTTGACTCAGCGACAATGGTCGTTTGCCACTCGCGAAATAGCAGACCCAAGTTTGTCATGTCGGCTTGGGTGGGGGGTACTCATAGTCAAGATCAAGCCCATGGAATTTATATTGCCTAGCTAGTTTAATTGATGAGTCAACGAAAGTCTTTCGTGAAACAGGTTGACTTAGCCATTTTAGCATAATTTTGCCGCAATGGCACTTTCACCAGCTATTGATATAAGGGTCTCAACGTTGGGGTTCTTGCGTTGGACAGTTGCGGTGAAGGTAGAAAAGACATTTTTGTTGGCTGCAATTATGGTAAGTTGGTTGGTTTGTGGATTGATATCCGCAAAAGCACAAAAAGAGGCAGGTGAAGAGACTAGCATCTACGTTGTTTGACTGGGAACTCACTGGCTGGAAACCAGTGTGCAACTTTGACATCTTGAGCATGACCAGGTTTGAGATCTTGATCGATAGTGCTATGGATTGAAGGTTTAGAACAAAAACCAAGGAGAATGACAGTAGTGCTAGGTGTTTATTTAAAGCCATGTTTGGGAGATGGTGTGTGAAGTTTGAACAAGAAGAATCATGAGTTTATATAGACTTTGATGTAGATAGATGAAGATGACTTCATGACTTGAATGAGTCGATTTTATGTTACTTGAATATATGTACACTATAGAAGAAGTTGGAGATAAGTTTCATCCCGACTGAACCCCGTTCAATTAATATAGCGGCAAAGATTGGTTATTGTGAATTCAGTTATGATTTATAGCTAGAATTTTGAGAAGAAAGAAAGTGATTCAATTGGGAAATGGTCAAAAGAAATAAATAACCAGTGGACATCTCTCCTTGTGGAAGATTTCAAACAACATCATTGTGTACACAGGACACAAATTGAGGCAAGTGCACTTTTAGAGAAACAACAAAGTATTGCCATTGAAAGCCTTAAAATGGCGAGGGAAATCTATAGTAGTAGTTGTTAGATAAACTTACCCTTGATGGAGGAACACAAGAAGTATGTCAATGTGTCTTGAAGAGGAAAAAAATGAGAGAAGTTGCAAGTCCTAATTAAACCATATTTAATGATCTCTTCCCCAATCACTTCATTGTACATAGATGTGTAAAATTGTCGAACATGAACTTGGATTGCTTCTCCGTAGATACATGGAAGAACATAGTGTTTAACCAAAAGACCACCAGTGAGGTATGCTAAGTCAGTTGCTCAACACAAATAGATCATCAATATGTACTACTAGCTAGCTACTTCATGTGCTGATATGCTTTACAATTAAGACGGTGTCCCAATTGAATCATGCTCGGATGTTTTATGTTTCATCCTCTCTCAGTATCCAGGGATCACAGGTATGCTAACTAAATAACTATGATCATAATTTGTAGTGGAAAAAAAAAAACCTTGGTAATCATGTTTAAAAACCTTGCTTGCCTTTCAAAATAAAAGAAAAAAAACATGACAATGACTGAAATCATGGATAAACACTGAAACAATTTAATGAAAGACAGTGAAATTAAACTAGAGCTATCAAATGTACCTTGATCTTTAGCATACAGATGATTCTACAATTCATAAATATCCGGGTGAGACAAAATAAAAGGAAATTTAAAATATGACTTCCAGCAAATCACCAACAAGCGTTTGTAGTCCAACGGTTAGGATAATTGCCTTCCAAGCAATAGACCCGGGTTCGACTCCCGGCAAACGCATCTTTTTGCATTTGTCATCTTTTTATGTCGAGACTGCTGGGGCAAATGTTGGAGGGTAATCGAACTAATTTGTCTTCAACAAGTCTCAAACTTGAAATAATTATGGGACAAAACTTTGAACTTCATCGTTCGAAGGGGATAAAGTTTTGTATTTTGTTGAGATTTTCATCATAAATTCGTCTAATGAGATGCAAGACATTATTCATCTAATGCGTAAAATATTGGTTTTTAAATCCTATACAAAAAATAGAAATCAGATGGACAGCGACTAATATATGTAACTCTTGGCACTATCATAAATTTCATAGTACATTCACATCACTCAAGTATCATCTCGCAGTTTCAATGAATGGTTCCATACTACTGGAAATAGCAGAACAATATACAACCCATAAGATTTTGTTTTATTTATCGCATAATACATACATAGATTACACAGACCCTCCTTTTATGCTACATAATGATCCTTGCTTCTACACACTTTCAGTTCACTGGGATACCTACGATTGCCAGGCACTCACAGCTGCACAAAAGGAATGAGAAATATATACAAGAACATCAAACAAGTATACTCAAACCATCTCTGAGAAACCAAACATTCACACAATCGTATTGCATCATTCAAGCAATTAGTTTTTACCACACTTTTCCAAGTTAACAAAAAATAGCACAGAGAAACCCGAATGTATGGGTTTGAAGTCATTTGGTTCTCACCAGAACTGACTTCTCAATTAATGAATAGATTAGAGAAAAAACCATTTTTACACAGAACCTTATAAATGTTGAAAATTATCACTAACTAGCCCAAATGTTTAAAGCCTAAAGCCCAAAAGTTAAAGCCCAAACTCATTATCTAGAAGATTATGGGTATTCTCTAGATGGTTCAATGTCTAGAGAATTCTACACCCTTATAATACTCTAGACATTTGAGAAAGTTCTAGAGAAGCAAAAATGTGTGGTTGAGATTGCTTCTCTAGAATCCTCCCACCTCCTTAGAACTACTATAAATAGGGGAGAGGTTGTGAGGTGTAGGCATCAAGGAGCAAACAAGCTCAAGTGTAGTAGTGAGTGTTGTGAGCATAGTAAGGGTGTGAAGTTGTAAGAGACTTTTGAAAGATTAATAAAATTAGTCTTTCTTAAGTTCCAGTTCTTCTCAAATGTCCCAACAATTTGGTATCAGAGCCAGCTCACCCTATTCATACATAGGGTACTATTCTCACTTTTGGTAAAACACTGTCTAGTCAGAGATCGTTCGTGCACAGTTCGGGACTGTGAAGCAGATTGGTGTAAGACCAAGCTTACTCGGTAGCACAAAGGAGGTTGTACCTTGTCACGATGGGAGATCTCGTTGGCACAACTGGTGGGCTTACAAAACTCAACTACCATAATTACAAAAGTTGGCAAACAAGGATAAAGTCCTACTTGCAAGGGCAGGACTTGTGGCAGGTTGTTGGTGGTAGTGAGACTACACCACCACCAAAGGAGAATGTTGTCGAATTCAAGAAGTGGGAGATCAAAGCAGGGAAGGCGCTTTATGTGCTCAAGACGACGATCGACGATGTAATGCTTCAGTATATAGAAGATGCTGACACACCCAAAGGAGCTTGGGATACATTTGCATCCCTGTTTTCAAGAACGAATGATGCACGCCTACAGTTCTTGGAGAATGAGTTGATGAACTCCAAGCAAGGAGGTATGTCTATTAGAGACTATTTTCTAAAAATTAAAATTTTATGTCGTGAAATTTCAGAGTTAGACCCTGCCTCCAAAGTTACCGAAGATAGGATGAAAATAATAATAATCCATGGTCTAAAACCTGAATATACCGGGATTGTTACTACCATTCGTGGTTGGCCAACTCAACCTTCTATTGTGGAGTTTGAAAGTCTGTTGGCCAATCAAGAAAGTTTGGCTAAGCAAATGGCAGGTATTTCTCTAGAAAATAAGGAAGAGGGGGCGCTCTTCAACAAAATAAAGGGCGGGTATAAAAATAAGAATTTTGTAAGATCAAATAAAGAAGAAGATAGCAGGCCCAAGAAGTCCCAGGAGAGGAGCTACAAGAAAGGGGGAGCTCAGCAAGGCAGAAACAACAACGACCGGAGAAAAGACGGTTGCTACAACTGTGGCAAGAGAGGCCACTATGCCAAAGACTGTTGGTCAAAGAAGAAGACAGCTGAAGAAAACTTGGTGACGTCTCACAATCACCAAGACAACAGTGAAGAAGAATGGGACTTCCAAGTATCCTTTGCAACTACCCAGACTGTTTGTGAGGATCTTTTAGATGAAGAAATTGACTTCTCCAAGGATGAGGTAGCCATGGCCGCTGAAGATCAAGACGTGCAAGTCAACTACAGTAAGGATTGGATTGTTGACTCGGGTTGCTCCAACCATATGACTGGAGACAAGGAGAAGCTGTCAAGCTTATGTGAATACAAATGAGACCGGGTCGTGATAACTACCGATAACACGAGATTGTCGATTGCTCACACTGGGGAGGCTACATTCACTCCACGCTTCAGCCCTAATCAAGTTCAATTGCAGAATGTCTATCACGTTCTAGACTCCAAAAGTCTACAAGAGGAAATGCAGGAAAATGAGTCATCACCTGCAAATGATGAAGGAGTACGACCAAGCTCACCTAAAACACCAAGTACATCTTCAAGCCCATGGCAGACTGGTATATATAAAAGAACACCAGAAGAAGTTCAAGAAAGTGAAGAAGATGTGGGCCAACAGTTAAGAAGGACAACTAGACAACGCAAGCCCAATCCAAAGTATGCAAATGTTGTGACTGAAGAACACAACATTAAGGAGCCCGCAACATTTGAAGAAGCATCTCAGAGTCTGGAATGGAGAAATGCAATGGAAGAAGAAATCCAAGCCCTGGAGCAAAATCAAACTTGGGACTTGGTACCAAAACCAAAGGATGTAAAGCCCATATCATGTAAATGGGTCTACAAGATAAAGACTTGTTCTGATGGCTCGATAGAACGGTACAAGGCTCGATTGGTAGCTCGAGGGTTCTCACAGCAATATGGGCTGGACTACGATGAAACATTCAGTCCAGTAGCCAAGATTACTACGGTCAGGGTTCTACTTTCACTAGCAGCAAATAAATCTTGAAAACTATGGCAAATGGATGTGAAAAACGCGTTCCTGCACGGTGAAATTGACCGAGAAATATATATGGAACAACCGAGGGGGTTTGAGTGTAAAACCCAACAAAACTATGTTTGCAAGCTAAAAAAAGGCATTGTACGGATTGAAGCAAGCACCAAGGGCCTGGTACAGGAAGATAGCGGAGTTTTTAGTTCAAAGCGGTTACTCAGTTGCACATTCAGACTCCAACCTATTTATCAAATCTCAGGAAGGAAAACTAGCAATAGTGCTAGTATACGTAGATGATCTGATTGTCACTGGAAATGATACAGAAGAGATTCAAAGAGTACGAAGAAACCTGGCGATCCGCTTCCAAATGAATGAGTTAGGAGAATTAAGACACTTCCTAGGGCTTGAGATAGAACGAAGTGACAGAGGCTTATTTCTTTGCCAGCAGAAATATGCTCGAGATTTATTGAAGAAGTACAGGATGCTTGAGTGTAAACCAACCGCAACACCGATGGAGACCAATGCTAAGTTATGTGCTGATAAAGGAAAAAACTTGGAAGATACAACAATGTATCGCCAGCTTGTCGGGAGCCTAATCTACCTAACCCTCACACGGCTAGACATAGCCTACGCAGTTGGAATAGCAAGCCGGTTCATGCAGAAGCCGAAGAAGACTCATCTCGAAGCAGTTCGCAGAATCTTAAGGTATGTGAAAGGTACCACTGACATTGGAATTCTATACAAGAAAGATGAGGAATGCAAAATGGTTGGCTACTGCGATGCGGATTATGCTGGAGATCATGACACAAGGAGATCGACTACAGGATACGTGTTTAGTCTTGGTTCAGGAGCAGTCACTTGATGTAGCAAAAGACAACCAACAATATCTCTCTCAACTACAGAAGCGGAGTACAGAGCAGCAGCTATGGCAGCACAGGAAAGTACTTGGCTAGTACAACTAATGAAGGACCTTCACCAGCCAGTCGATTATGCAATATCATTGCATTGTGATAATCAGTCTGCAATACGCTTAGCTGAAAATCCGGTGTTCCATGCAAGGACAAAGCACGTAGAGGTTCACTACCACTTCATTAGAGAGAAGGTACTTCAAGGAGAGATAGAAATGCAAACAACCAAGACAGATAACCAAGTAGCAAATATATTCACTAAGGGACTTGGCACGACAAAGTTTGAAGACTTCCGGAAACAACTTAGCATGATCTTCAACGGAGTTAGTGATGAGGGTGAGTGTTGAAAATCATCACTAACTAGCCCAAATGTTTAAAGCCTAAAGCCCAAAAGTTAAAGCCCAAACCCATTATCGAGAAGATCATGGGTATTCTCTAGATGGTTCAATGTCTAGAGAATTCTACACCCTTATAATCCTCTAGACATTTGAGAAAGTTTCAGAGAAGCAAAAATGTGTGGTTGAGATTGTTTCTCTAGAATCCTCCCACCTCCTTAGAACTACTATAAATAGGGGAGAGGTTGTGAGGTGTAGGCATCAAGGAGCAAACAAGCTCAAGTATAGTAGTGAGTGTTGTGAGCATAGTAAGGGTGTGAAGTTGTAAGAGACTTTTGAGAGATTAATAAAATTAGTCTTTCTTAAGTTTCAGTTCTTCCCAAATCTCCCAACAATAAAGTATATACAAACCTGCTTTGGAGAGCACCCACTTGTCGTAATTGGCAACATGCCATGCAAAGTACCCACGTAAACTGGACCTCTTAGCAAATGAAACCTTATTAGAGATGGTCTGTACGTCGTCATATCCAATCCATGTGGTACCAGAATAAGTATAATCAAACACCATAGTCACTTTTTGCACCACAGGTAGCTATGAAATTCTTAATTCCTTTGTAAGTGATTGAACCAGTAACGGGCAAACCAGCTCCAGACGCAGTTGTACCCACACCATGGTTTTGAGGGTTCACAAGCTTCCAGGCATAGCCATAGTAAGGCAAGCCAAGAACCAACTTCTTAGTTGACATTCCAGCTTGAATCCATGATGTGATTCCTGCGCTGCCACTAACAGAACTTGCCGGGTCATTTAGCACGGCATGGCCACTTGTAACTGCAGGTGTCCAACCTGGTGCATAGAAGTCATAAGCCATTACATTGATGAAGTCCAAGTGTCTGTTTATTGAACCGATTGGGTAAGTCAATGAATTGACTCTGGGGGAGAAGTATACAGCTGCAGATAGAAGTAACTGAGCTTGGCCTGAGGCTTGTGACTCGGCCACATTGGCTGCTCGCCATTCATTGCAGTGGGATTTCCACCACCAATGGAGAGCAGGATCTTGATGGAGGGGTTCTTAGCTTGGAGAGTTGGGGTGAAGCTAGCGAAGGCATTTGCGTTGGAGGAGGTGATGACGAGCTCGTTGGTTTGTGGGTTGATGTCAGCAAATGCGCAAAAGATGTGAGTGAAGAGGGTGGCTTCTATATCAGAGACTGCAAACTTACTGGCTGGAAACCAGTATGCAGCTTTGACATCTTGAGCTAGTGCCAGAGAATGAAGGTTTAGAACAAAAACTAAGGATAAAGAAAGGAAAGTAAGTTTGTATTTCTTTAAGTTCATGTCTGGGAGATGGATGAGGTTTTTGGAGCAATAAGAAGCATCAAGTATATTTATAGAAGATACTCGATTATTTGAATAAGAGGATTTGGTGACTTGAAAATCCAATTGATGTAATCGGGTTTCAACAACTTCTGTTACACGAGTCAAAGTTGAATAAATAGCAAAGGTGTTTCGTCTTGTTGAGGGATTCATGGCGCATTTTATGATTCGGGGATCCAATAAAAATCTTGTTTGTTTGTAAAAAAAAAATGATATTTAAAATTTAGTGCGAGAAGATCCCAACTCAAGATTTCATAGCAGTCTTAAAGAAATAGAATACCTAACTGAGACGAGTTATTGAAATTCAGTAAAATAAAAATTAACAAAGTAAAAAAAAAAATATTTTATTGGGATATTTTGTGTCCCAGAGTACAAAACCTAAACAGTTGTTTATCCACAATTTGACCATTCACAGTCTCAAAGAACAAGAGAAATCCTTAGATATTGTCTTTATTTTTTGTTTTGTTAAAGCTAATGGCATTAATATTAATAATTAGGATTATAGTTCGTGTCCTGCCGTTGAAGCTAAGTTGTGAGCCTCATAGTCGAGTTCTCTATTAATATAGTTACAAAATCAAAAGCTATGAATAGAAAACAGTAGCCTTATGCTGTTGAAAAGAGGATGCCACGTCCAACAAAAGTCCGTCTAAGGATCCCCGTTGATCATCATGCAAAATAGAGTTAAGCGACCCTGAATCTCCCAGCATAAGCCATGTCCGCCATTGCCTTGCCTGGATGAGTAACAAAGTTGCCTCAACCACATGGCATTCTGTTATAGTATTGTCCAATATTTTCCCTGCAATTGGGCATGCAACTCGTGCAAACACCTCTCCAAAAAGATTGACCGCGAAGATCCCTATAGCTCCCCGTTGAGATCAGGCAAAGAAACTTGTGTCATAAGTGAGGATAATCATGTCTGGGTCCAAAGTATGGGGAATGGGTCTATACTATAAGGATATGGAGTTAAGTTTGTGTATGGTTGTCTGTAACTGAACCTGTATTAGTTCTGATACAGTCATTTTTCACTCTCTGCTTTGATGTGGTTTCTGCCGACCTGTTGACCTGCACAAGTAACACACGTGAGCCACGAACCACCGTTGTGGTGGCCGATGGCATTCCGATGCTAAAGTCAAATAGGGATCTGAGGAAGGTGTAATGTTGTAACAGAAAATTTGTAGCGTATCTTAGCTTACCAACCTCATGTGTTATTTATAGTGCAAGGAGTTTTGGTTCTACCAAGCCATTATAGGCATAGTTTAGGAAGGAGATCTTCATGGAGATCCTCTTCTAATTAGGAGTCGTGATGTAGGAGGAAAGTTCCTTGTTATCTCCGTGCTCCTAGATATGTGGGAGATAATTCTCAATGCGAGAGTAATCTGTCGAAGAGAGTTTTCCTATGTGAAATGCACTCTGGTATTTGTTTCCTAGTTGGAAACAAAGAGCAGCTATAGTTGCCCGTCCGAAGCTGATCCTCGGGATACTTGCCTTAATAGGGCTTATGGTTATTGAGGATAACTGTGAGACGTATGGGTAGCATGTTGTGAGAGTTCGGGTCCGTCTGGCGGACTGATTTGAGTGGGCTTAGAACCGCTTGGGCCTGTTCAGTGTTTGGCTGATGTTGGGGCCCATATTTCTTCGAGATCATCATGACAAGTGTGTGGCTTAAAGGTATGACCATTTTTATGTATCATCAGCTACTCCCCCCGAGTTAGTGGGGTGTTAAGTCGATCCACTTACTATTTGAAAAGACAACTATACCGTCGTGATGATTGGACTCAAAGCGTTCGTCTTGAGCGGCGCATGACATTAATGGGCACGTGACTGCTCGAGGAGGGAAAGTACGGTTTGCATTCCCTATAAATATTCATTGTCTTGAGGAGGATTTCCCCATTGTTATTTGTGTTATCTTCTTGAGTCATAGTATTTGTTCCATTTTCTAATGGCCGACAACGTTAAATTTTCTTCTAAAGACCCGTTATCCCCTGCTTGTATCAGTTTCTTCGAAGGTAGTTTGGTCGATGAAAATGAGTTGATCAGGCTTCGTAGTTTGTACCATCTTCCAAAAGATTTGCAAATTGTTCTCGCGTTTGGAGTTTTAGGTCTGATTGTGCCTTCTCATGGGTTCATAGGCTTGCATTGAGGTATGTTCGAATTCGGGCTTCGGCTTCTAGTGCCAGATAATGTATGGCGCTTCTTTGCTCATTTTTGAATGCCTCTCGCTCAAATGGTTCCGAGCGGGTTCAAGATACAGTTCGCAATTCTCCTGAGGGCTCATGACGCTGGTCTTCGTTTATCCTCGTCAGTGATCCATTACCTGAACGAGGCTCGATTGGATTCCAAGATATCTATATGTTGAAGTGTCCTTCTTGTCTACGATTGGCAGCATACATCGCGGAATCTTGGGAGAAGCAATGGTTATTCGCTTCGACGGATTCTGGTTACTTCAAGCTTGAAAGTTGTAGAGTGTCTTGATACTTCAAGTTTGATCTTTGTGAGTCTCTTGATCATCAATGCATGCATATTTTTGTATGTCCCTTCTGTGATACTGGTTCTGATGTTGCTATTTTGTTTCAAGGATGTTCGTTATTTCGTCTCTCAGCGAGGAAGAGAAACGGATAGAGGGGGAATTTCTCAAGCTTCCTTTGACTTCCATTGAGGAGGTCATAATGCCAGGCAATGTTTCACGCTGTGACCTGCTGCGGTGTTCTTATGGTGCTCAACCCATGTCAGGTTCAATCGCTGAGGGGGTGGTTGCTCGTCGCACGAGGAAGAGAAGTGTGGATTTGCCCAATCCCTCCGGGCTCGCAGAATTGGAGGCGAGTGTACCTCCCATTGTTGTCCCAAGAAAGACACAAACTTCCATAAGGGCAACCTCTCCCCCTAGTATGTCACGGTTTGCACAGGCGACAGCCTTGGGGGGTCGCACCTTTCGCTAGATACTCCGACTCCCCCTGTTGACTTAGCAGGGGAAGAAGTTAGACCTCGTGTTGAGGTTTTGCATCATCGCGGTCTTGGAACGACTACTCGTGCCCTGGAGTCATATGGTCTTGTTTCGTTGCACCCCGAAGCCCGTGGAACGGTGCTTGTTTTGGAGAAGGCCTTCGCGGACTTGTGGACATCATACTCGGACGCTCTTTATCGGACACACTCCTCAGAAGGTAGGTTGCAGGCTTCTGGCATTGTTGCTAACCGCGAGGGCATGGAGGCGAAAAGAAGGCGAGCGGAGACAGAATGGGCCGCCGAAAGGCAGCTGTTGGAAGCCGCAGTTGATGAGGGGCTTCACCGTGCTCTGGAGGTGGAGCGGTTGTTGGCGGATGTGCGCTCGCACTATGAGGCCGTTGGGAGCAGTGGACTTCGACGTGTCAGGCAGGAGGTCGTTCATCTCGTTTGAGGTTGTTCGTGGTAGACTGGAGCTCCTGAAGCTGATTAGGGAAAATCATCTTGGTACTAACCTTGATTTCCCTCGCTACAAGAGGGCTGCTTTCAGGCCGATCAATTGAGGGGAGGGCTCTGACTCCGCGAGGTTTACTGATGAGGAGGATGTTTTTCCTTAGAATGATTGTAATATCCTCTCTTGGACAGATAATATATAGACAAGTTTTTTGAATGAAAGTGTTGTTTTTGTCTCATATTGTCGTGTTTACTTTAGTCGCTTCGTAGACCGTAGAGTTTTGACCGCCAAGTGGAATGCTTGTCTTCATCAATCAAAATATATTATTGTTTTAGGTTGTTACAGGTTAGGGTTTACCAGCAGAAATCATTGCTGGTCAGGGGTTGACAAGGCTTCCTCAGTCGCTGCTTGTAACGACTTACTAAGTGTTAGCGGACCAGTGCTGACTTCTGCTCCTATCCCTTTGGCCTTTGTGATCCGCACTGAGCGGGAAGCCGTCGCCGTTAGTTGTGAACTGGCTAAACTTTTCGGGTAGGTTCGGCGATCATTATCTATATTGAGAGCAATGATCCCTTGGTGGGTCGTTGTCATCAGTGGACCAGCGCTGCATAGACTCCCACTTCTTCAGCCGCCATGACCCGCATGAAGCGAATTAGGCTTTGGGCACCAGAAGCCGTCGTCATCAGTCGCGAACTAACTGAGCTTACCTGGCAAGTTCGGTGATCATTGTTTGTATTGAGAGCAATGATCCATTGGCAAGTCGTCGTCATAGCAGACCAGCGCTGACTAGACTCCCACTTCCTCAGCCGTCGTCATCACTCGCGAACTAACTGTGCTTACCTGGCAAGTTCTGTGATCATTGTCTGTATTGAGAACAATGTTCCCTTGGCGAGTTGTCATCATCAGCAGCCAACGCTGACTAGACTCTCACTTCCTCAGCCGTCGTGATCCGCGCGAAGCGGATTAGGCTTTGGGCACCAGAAGTCGTCGTCATTAGTCACGAACTGACTAAGCTTACCTGGCAAGTTCGGCGATAATTGTCTGTATTGAGAGCAATGATCCCTTAGCGAGTCATCGTCATCAGCGGACCAGCGCTGACTAGACTCCCACTCCCTCATCCCTCGTGATCCATGCGAAGCTAATTAGGCTTTGGGCACCAGAAACCGTCGTCATTAGTCGCGAATTGACTGACCTTACTTGGCAAGTTCAGCGATCATTGTCTGTATTGAGAGCAATGATCCATTGGCGAGTCATCGTTATTAGTGGATCAACACTGACCAGACTCCCACTTTCTCAGCCGTCGTGATCCGCGCCAAGCGGATTAGGCTTTGGTCACCAGAAGCCATCGTCACCAGTCGCGAACTGACTGAGCTTACCTGGCAAGCTCGGCGATCATTGTGTGTATTGAGAGTAATGATCCCTTGGCGAGTCGTTGTCATCAGCGGACCAATGCTGACTAGACTCCTACTTCCTCAGCCATCGTGATCCGCGTCAAGCGGATTAGGCTTTGGGGTGATATTCGAGTCTGGTCATAGCTAGGCTGGTCGAGGGTTGTAATGGACAGTAGTGAAAATTTTGGTAAAATCAAAATATTTTATAGATAATATTTTTTTGAGGTGTTCTAAATTCCATGGTTGTTTAAGCCCGTTGGCATCTTCTAGCCAGTACATTCTCGGTCTGTTGACTTTGGCAACTTTGTAAGGTCCTTCCCAGTTCGGATTTAGCTTTCCCGCTCAGGCTTCTTTGGTGTTTTGTTGGGTCTTCCTGAGTACCCGGTCTCCCACCTTGAATTTGCGTGGCTTGACCTTCTTGTTGTAGTATTGTGCTATCCGTTGTTGGTAGGCAGATATCTTGGTGGAGGCTAGATCCCATTTTTCGTCAAGGAGGTCTAGTCCCACGCGCAAGGTTTCGTCATTGTCGTCTTATTTGAACTCTTCCGTTCGGAAGGTGCCAGTCTTATTTGAACTCTTCCGTTCGGAAGGTTGGCACCTCGAGCTCTACTGGAACCATGGCTTCAAACCCATATTCTAGGGCGAAGGGTGTCTATTCGGTAGGGGCTTTTTAGTTGTTCGATATGCCCAGTGTATTCCTGGTAGCTCTAGAACCCACTTTCCTTTGGCTGCGTCGAGCTTTCTTTTGATGGCTTCTAGGATTGTCCGGTTGGTAACTTCCGCTTGACCGTTAGCCTGGGGGTGTCCAGGTGATGAGAAGTGGTGATTGATACCCAATCTCGTACACAACCACATCAATCTCAACATCAACAAAATCCCAAAGGACAGTTTAAAATAGGAGTTGTTTCAAACCAAGATGTCCAACATGAGAAAATAAAATCCATTACGACTCTTAGGAGTGGTAAACAAGTTAACAATAAGGCTAAGTCACCCAAAGAGATTGAACCAGTTCAGTTTCAAGAAAAGGAAAAAGAGACCCAAGTGTCCAAGAGTCTACCAGTTAGGAACACGGTTCCTAAGCAAAACCAAGAACCACAATCAATGAAACCCTTTATCTCAAAAGCTCCATACCCTAAAAGACTTTTACCACCAAGGAAATGCCTTTTGAATACTGACATCTTAGAAGAGTTTAAACAAGTGAACATCAACATACTCTTCTTAGAAGCCATCAAGCAAATACCATCTCCAATAATTGTCAAAGAAATTTGATCCTTTTTTAGGACATGGTGGTTTCTATTGTCAGTTCATCAAGGATTTTAGCAAAATTGCGAGATTCTTGTGTGCACTTTTGGCCAACGATTCCTTGTTTGATTTTAATGATGAATGCTTGAAGGCATTTGAGTAGTTAAAGTCTGAACTTACCTCAGTACCCATTATTCGTCCACCTGACTGGAGTGTTCCTTTTGAGATAATGTGCGATGCGTCTGATTATGCCATAGGCGCTGTGTTGGGACAACAAATTGACAAAAACTTTCCCATGTGATCCATTATGCGAGTAAGATTCTCGATGGCGCACAACTCAATTATTCCACCACGGAGAAAGAGTTGTTGGCAGTTGTTTTTGCCCTTGAAAAATTTAGATCTTATATCATTGGATCCAAAGTGATTATCTACACTGATCATGCTGCTTTGAAGTACCTTTTATCTAAAAATGATGCAAAACCACGTTTGATCCAATGGGTCTTATTGCTTCAAGAGTTTGATCTAGAAATTCGAGACAAAAAAAGAATGGAAAATGTGGTTGCTGACCACTTATCCAGAATAATTGTGGAGTCAGATAAATGATCGTTACCAATAACATAAACTTTTCCTGATGAGCAATTAATGATGTTCGCTCATGTCCAGTCACAACCACCTTGGTATGCTGACATTGTGAACTTTCTTGCTACAAAGAAAATTCCAGAACATTGGTCTAGGCAAGATAAGTTCAAGTTTCTATCAATGGTCAAGTATTTTTCTTGGGATGATCCTTATCTTTTCAAATACTGTCCAAATCAAATCATTCGTAGATGCATCCCTGAGTTGGACCAGAGAGAGGTCTTGACATTTTGCCATGATCATGCCCGTGGAGGCCATTTTAGTACAAAGAAGACTACTACAAAAGTTTTGCAATGCAGTTTCTATTAGCCCACCTTTTTTCGAGTGCACTATCAAGCTTGTACAAAATTTCAACAATTAGGGCGTATATCTCGTAGACACATGGTGCCTTTGACTCCAATCCTGATTGTGAAGCTCTTTGATGTATGGCGTATTGATTTCATGGGTCCATTCCCAACTTCATATGTTTCACCTACACCCTTGTTGCGATAGACTATGTCTCCAAATGAATTGAAGCCATAGCTTGTAGAACCAATGACCACAGGGTTGTAGTCAACTTCTTAAAGGAGTACATATTTGCCCCTTTTGGCACACCTCGTGCAATCATCAGTGATAGAGGTTCCCACTTTTGCAATAGAGTGTTTGAGAACTTAATGAAAAAGTATGAAGTTACCTACAAGGTTGTTGTATCATACCATCCGCAAACAAGTGGCCATGTAGAAGTTTCCAACCGGCAAATCAAACAAATCCTTGAAAAAACTGTCAGACCAGATAGAAAGGATTAGAATTTGAGATTGCCCAAGTCTCGTTGGGCTTACCGCACTGCATTCAAGAGCCCCATAGGAATGTCGCCCTACTGTCTAGTATTTGGCAAACCTTGTCATTTACCTGTTGAGCTCGAACATAAAGCTTTTTGGGCAATGAGCTTGATGAAGCTGGTGAACATAGAAAGTTGCAACTAAATGAGCTTGATGAACTCAGAAATGATGCATACGATCTATCCAAGAGGTATAAGGATAAGATGAAAAAGGTCCATGACAGTCAAATCATGAGAAAAGAGTTTCAACCAGGTCAAAAAGTATTTTTGTACAATTCCCACCTTCACATATTTTCGGGGAAATTAAAGACCCATTGGTCAATACCTTTTACAGTCAAAATTGTTACCCCATGGGGAGCCATCACAATTGAGAACCCAAAAGACAGTAGTAGTTTCCAAGTTAATAGACAACGCCTGAAGCCCTTTTTAGAGTTTCATAACCTAAAAGTTGAGGAAATCTTTCTGGAAGACCTTGTCTACGAAGATTGACTGTTTTTTGTACTCCTTCATTGTCTATACCATTTTTTGTTTTTGTTTTAACTAATTCTATAAATCATGGCTTGTTTTGGACAACATCCATTTGAGCATCAAACAAGCTTACGGTGCTCTCTACCTTCTTTTTTTTCCATTTACATTGTTGTTCTCTTTTGACCCACAGTGTCGTACTATGAACATTGAGGACAATGTTTGATTTAGGTCTGGGGGAGAGATTTCAAAAATCTAATGTCTCATTTCAAAATGGGGGGTCAAAACACAGTTCAAAAAAAATGTTTTTCGTCTTTATAACCCGAGTACTTATCCAAGATGAGATTCGGTTCCATATCTAGTTGCAAAGGCATCTGAGGGTAGGATTTAAAACTTTGATAGTTAGTAGTTTTTCAATATTTGACAAAAGTTTGTATTACTCATAAGTTAGGCATTTTTTAAGAGTTTACATTAAGAGTTGTGTTTTAGCTTCGATGTTCTTAACTGAAGTTGAAAAAAAGGGATTAATTATTTGGTGAACATGAGAATAATAGTGGAGACTTGAAGCCTGTGAGATTTCTAGTTTTCTCCTTTCTGAGGGTTATACGCTTATTCTGAATTTCTTGAGTCCTACATTATCTTGTTGCACGATCTCTATAAAAAAAATTGTCCAAAACTGATAATAAAACATCAAAATTGAATCACACCACCACAGTACGTTCTTAAATTCACCCAAGGCATAGAAACCATGCAATTCTTAAGAGATGAAGAAAAATCATTTGTTTGCCTATATTGAGCCTTTTAACCTACCCATGTATTGTTTACCCTTAAAGCATGTTTGAAGTCTGTCATATTAACAGTTTTGTTGTTAACCCACTAATCGATAAACCCAAATAACCCAATTATGTTTTCCTGACCCGTGTGCTTTTGAGAAAGGTTGGAGATGAATGATAAAAAAAAAGGTTTTATCACCATCAATGGAATAGGTATATACTTCTTAGTGCCCAAAAAAGTGTAGGAAGAGCTTCATATCCCATTACCATTTTGTAGAAGGCTATCAAAAAAAAAAAAAGCCTCTGTTTTTCACATCCATGAAGATGTAAAGCTTTTTAATAGAAATAGAGTTAAGCCAATCCATGAAGTTCAACACTTAAAAGAAGACCTCTAACCTTATCAAAATTACTTTTGTTTGTCCTTAACCTTCAATGTTACCATGTCCTAAGCTCCGTCACAACCTAGTCAAAATCTTTTGATCCTTAGGAAAATATGGCCAAAGTGTGGAGGGTGAATTAAGAAATACTGTGGTGAATGAATCAACCATGTCCTAAGCTCAGTGGATGATATTCCTTATTGAGATCATATTTATTGTATTCTCGAATTCCCATATTTTGTTTTGTA
Organism: Berberis vulgaris; assembly: GCA_963556465.1. Taxonomy (NCBI): domain Eukaryota; kingdom Viridiplantae; phylum Streptophyta; class Magnoliopsida; order Ranunculales; family Berberidaceae; genus Berberis; species Berberis vulgaris. Next base: position 11,213,381 of record OY747132.1, on the reverse strand, counting down.
TGTGAACTATCTCTTATTCATTGTTTCATCTTATTCACATACATTTGAAAGAGAAAAGCCAAATCTCTGAGTGATTATATACCTTGTGAGATTTGAAGTTGAAGCGAATTTTCTAGAATGTGAACCAGAGATATGTCCACTTTTAAACTGAAGTTTGCAACAAAAAAAAATGATCAAACTCTTAATATAAACTTGAATGAATAATTCATGTCTTTTGTATAGTGCTTACTGAAGTCACTTATTGACTTAATACTACAAGAATACATCTTTTAAGACTTACGCATTCAAGTAGGAACTCTCTGGGTTAAATAAGGAAAGAGTTATTTTTTACCAATTTTTTAGTCCCGAGTATCACAAATGTTTGTGGGTATCATTTCTGGAAACCCTCACGAGACTACAACTCGTCCACTAGGGGAACCTAGAGATTTAAAGGCTTATTAAATATGCTAAATGTAATCGCGATTCCTACGAAAATGAGTTACTTTTTATTTTTCTTTTACTCGAGAATTAACAAAATGTAGGTTTGGGGGGATTTGATAGGCTTATAAATGGTACATTTTACGCCCCTAATTTTATATTTGTTATGTCATATTAATTAATAAAATATTCTCATTACGTGTATTTTGTGTATAACGATTGAATTCAAGTATTAATCATCAAATATGCACAAAATGACACAATAAGGCTAAGTTCAACAATTAAAATGCCAATTAGAAGTTCATATATGCATTGTCAACAAGGATTTTCAAGCCCAAAAGTCCATGAAATCAAGCCCAAAAAAGTATCATCATATACGAATCTCGAGAAAATCAAATTGAACATCCACATGGCAACTTCAACATAGCAAAAAGAATTTCCACACATTCCACCTCCTACTCCACTATCCATTATCCAATACAATTTCTTATTCTATGCCAACATTTTTTCCTTATTTTACTCTACTATTCATTCTCCAATACAATTCTTTATTTTATGTCAATATCTTTTCCTTATTTTACTCCACCTCCCATTCTTCTTCACCTATAAATACCCCATGCTTAGAGTATATTGGGGAGAACTTGAAAAGGAAGAAAATCGAGAGTTAGAGATTTAGAGTCTTGAAGAGTTTTACTTCTAAGTTTTCCCATTTTCTTTATGTTTATCACCATGAGAAATCTAAAGTTTACCATGAGTGGCTAAACACCCTTTTAGGGTGTGAGTGAGCCCTATGGGAGAATGATCTCAATTAGGTATTCTCATGGTATTTTCTTCCGTGTAAATTAAACTAACTTTGTAATTAGCATACTCTATGTACTTGAATGTCAATGTTTAATGAAATCGATTGAAGTTTTGTTTTTCATAATCATGTATACATTTCTTATTCTTATTTTCATCTTTCTTAAAGTCATAGATTCAAGATGTCTTCACTAGTATGAGTCTAACAAACCCACCCCTTTAATGCTTTAAGTATGATTGCAGTATAAGATTATACATGATTTGTTAGATATTAGGTATTTCATTTAAGTATGAAATCCTTATATGCTTTTAGATCATGCTTATAATATTAGAAATGATTATCTAATTGGTTTGATTACATAAGCTTCATTGTATAATTTCCCATCTTTAGGTGAGGTGAGAACCTATCTAAGAATGAGTTATGATTGGAAGAATAAAATCTTGAGATAAGCCTAAGAGAACCATCAACCCATGATGGCGATCTCTAAAGCCCTAAGTATCTCCATATTTGATTATAATTTGTTTACATAGTTTTTATTTAGCTTTTAGTTCAATCACTTCATCAACCACGTATTTTCTAACTAGGTTAAGTTTTAAGATAGATTTAAAGATTAGTTTTTCAGTTTATAGCTCTCCTTATGGGATTCGACCCGTATTTGCCGTTATCTAACTCAATAGATAACCGTGTGCTTGCAGTATGATTTTTGATATAATCATGGAGTTCTAGACTCTGGATTAGTTGCTCAGTAGGTGTTGATTAAGTTTGAGTAATAGGGGGTTGCGATAGTTGGGGGGAGTTGGTAGATCCAGTGATGGGGTGAAAATGGGATATTGTGGAAGCTTTGCAATGGATTGAAATGGAGTTGTTGGCAATCGAGAGTTGTGGAATGCAAGATGCTAGTGGGGAGATGGGTTGGGATGGATGAGGTATGATGTTCGGAAGTGTCTATTAGGATTGAACTGTAGCAATAGTGGACTTGGAAGATGTAAAAAAATGGTCATGAAATAGAAGGGTATGGTTTGGGGATTGAAAGTGAGTTCTTTTGGATTGGTAAGGAACTTGGTATAGCAATGCGCGGTAATTAGAGTTATTGATGGTGTGTGAGAAGGGGAGGTGATTGCTCATTATGTTGAGTTGAGACCCATTTGATGGGAAGCCGGCTCCTAATTAAGGAAAGAAATGACGAGTGATTGGGTGGTTTCGCAGTTAGTAATGAAGAAGGGATAAAAGAGGAGGTTGAGTTTGAGTTCTCTGATAGTTGGAACTCAAGTCTCAGATGAAAAACCTTAGATACTGTCACTCCCGTTAAAATTACTTATCCATACAAGTTTGATGGATAGGTATTATGAATATCAAATTGTGTAGGGTTGTGTTTACACTTGAATACACCATGCACTGTTTGATGAAATGGCCTTTTGTTCCAGCACTACCTAACAAATCACTTAAGTGTCCATCGCCAGTTGCTCAAGAGTACTGAAGTGGATTATCATCGGCAATGCCTTAAACTCTTGATGCTATGTTGTTGGCATCTAATTGAACCATATCCATTGGGCTGCGATCATCACCAGTGCCAACAATTTGGTTCTTTTAGAGTACACTATCACTTGGAACCCTTGTATCCGTACTCAGATCCTCGATGCTCCATATATTTTCACGAATCTCCATCAACCACCAGGTTTTCCCACCAATGTATACAACCCCCTACATTGACTTCCAACTAGGATTTCCTTAGCGTGTTTCTGTCCTGTGATATACACATAACACACGAACAAGAGTTTGCACTTGCTTGTCCGTTAACTCATTCATAGATGATCAAAGTTCTCATGCAAATTTGACTACCTCCTTCAATCAGCAATCCCAACCCATCACCAGCAACCGAATTTTATACCCACCACGAGCCTCATATTTTGCTAAAAAGTCAGAAATCCACACACATGTGCACGGTGGACCACTTATCAAAAACAAATCCTCTATCTTTACTAGGAACAATCAAGAGAAGGATCATATCTCACTCATCTAACTCTTCAGAATCGAATGTGGTAATGTTGGGACCATCCCTTTTTCACCTAACCCGGATTTATCTCTTTTCCTTCCGAGACATTCCTGTTAAAGATCACCATTTTTGCAGCAACCCTAACATGCACCTCAAAATCTGTTTTTTCTTATTTCCATCGGTCTTCTTCTTATGAACTGCCAAATCTTCATCTTCAACTCTGCTACTCATATTAAGCTTTCTTGCGATCTTACCTCCTCTGAAACAAGTGCATTCCTAACATCCTCCACATTCATTGCCTCTCCCTGCAATGAAAAGCCCAAAGGCCCCAACTGAGTGCCCTGTTTCTAGAGCATTCAGAACCTAGAGTTGATCCCCTTTTTATGGAGAGATCATGGCTTGATGAACAACAACACGGACGGAACTTCACCTCAAATCTTGTACAAAACTTGCAGCGAGTTTGAACTACCACTTGAATTGCTTTTTGGTGATTGCTTCCATGCATTTAATGCTTTGAAAGTTGGATTAACTTCAACACATACCGCTGTCGAAATTTTGAATCAGGTATACAACCCAATAATAACAGGTGCTTCACAAAATATATAATAACATGATAATCATATCTAATTAACATTGACTGACACCATAATAAACAATGAACAAAAAGTTTCAACTACCTGAAGACAATTAAGCTAAGCTAAAGCTAAAAAGGATTACACTATTCTTTAGTACAGATGAATCCAGTATCAATACATATATGAGGCTTATTTCGAGAGATACAATAGAAAACAGACAATTTCTTAATGTAATAAGAGCATGAGTTCAATCCCTCTCTTCAGGACCTTTCAAGGTCCTACCTAGACAACAATATCAACCACGAAAGGCTTCTGTGGTTGCTACTCAATCCAGTCTGTCGCTTGTCATTCAATACTGGATGTAGGCTAAACAATTATATGGTATGGGGCCTAAGTCCTAACTATGACTACATTATTCATATCTCCTCCCATCAACCAACAGATCTGACTTGATTGCAAACATTGGTCTACCGATCTTCAGTTTTCCCTGTGTAACTGTGGTTTATGATTGATGTTCCTTCCCCATGCAGATATTTTGGTAACTCCAGATGCCACTGATTTCATTTTGCTTCCTCCTGATTTAACAACTATGCCATGATTACATTTTTATCAACTATTTAATACCTGAAAGAATCACCTACAAATAACATACATGTACGATTATATACAAAACAGAACATGTTTTTCTCTATGCATCTATTTCTGAGAAAAGCAATCTCTAATATATATATACAAGTTCAATAGATTGATATAATAAACCTAACATCTTGACATATGTGCATGTGTCTGGACTTTTCCAGTTGGGGACAAGTCTTAACATCGTGGAAGCACCTTTCCAGTTAGAATTTGAAATTGGAAATGAGGATTATGGTATCACGACGCATGATACTAAACATAAGTCGGTAATTAGTATATATGTGTTTAAAACTGTCCCTTTCATGGTGATACAAATCCAGTTGACATAAGTCAGTAGTTCGGTATCTTTGTGTCTAAAGACTGTCCTGTTAAAACAACAGGATTTTGAAGCAGTTCACTAACCTTCCTCTTATCAAGTAACAGAGTAATATGAGGCATTTTCATGTACATTCAAGACCAAGCCCAGACAAACATAATTTATGTTCTGTATAGTTAATTCGTTAAGGAATCTAATTGGCTCCGGAACAATATGAGATTAAGAATTAATCCACCCAACTTTTTATAAACATATTTTTCTTTGCATTTCTAAGTAATATGGGTACTATAAGGAAAAAATAATAATAAATAAAATTTGAAGATTAATACATTGAAATAGTAAACATCAAAGGTTGACATATCCATCTATAATGTCATATGTCGAAATTTAAGCAAACTTATAACACAACTAAAAGATCCACTAGATATAAAAGTACGACTCTCCCTCTTCTTTAGTTTTGTTTGTTATTTTTCAATGATTTGCTTCCGATCTTCTTTATATGTTCTCTTTGGTCTTTATTTCTCTCAAATCTCTTCACACTCTCTATTCTTCATATTCTCTCTTAGTATTAGCATATGAGTAGGATATAGATGGACGTAGGGCAAACAAACGTTATTTTCTCACTGCCGTATGGCTAACCAGGGATTACTAGTGATTCCGGCTTCATGCAGGTGCGCTGCAGCCTGCAATCCAAACTGAAGACGGGTTTTGAGAGTTAGCTCACCCTCGTGGGATTGTGACCCTTTGTCCGGCCATTGTAGCACGTGTGTCGCCCAGGGCATAAGGGGCCATCCTCACCTTCCTCCGGCTTATCACCGGTAGTTTGTTTAGGGTTCCAAACTCAATGGTGGTAACTAAACACGAGGGTTGCACTCGTTAACGTATTGTCAGAGACCGACTAAAAATTATTGATTACTGGCCCGAGATAATTCAAACAATCGACTCATAAATCATAACATTCTACTACCAAGAATAAATCATCAATTAATAACACAGTTTATAATCAAGATCAATGAAAGTTCACTGTGTTTTTGCCACATATAACATCCAATGAGACATCTGTAATGAAATCATAGAATCGGGGAATGTTTCAAAGAAAAAACTCAACAATGTGCTCAGCACAAGTGGAGAGTGAATTCATAGCTTCAGAATAACCTACAATGATATTAGCTCTAAGAGTTTCATTTATAAGCTTTTGTGAGGATCTTCCAAATGAATCGATGCACGCATACAAAAACACAAGTCTTTTTATGGGGAAGAGAAGAATGAATTTTTTCGGTCTCACATTTTCTTTCTAAACTTCAAAATGCCGTAACAATCGGCGAGGTAGATTCAACAAAACAGTATGTTCTAGAGCCTCTAGACGTGGAATACAACTTTTAACAAGGAATAACTAATATAATCTATAAAGGGGCTAGTACTTAGAAGAAAATCATAACTTGTAAATTGAAATCAATATGAGTTACAATCTTATGAATGCTTTTGCCCACAAACATTATGGAAGTATTTCACAAGATGTCCCCCTTGAGATTTAATACACACTTGCTATTGGAAAGCTTAAGGAAATATCTGGAAAATGAGATGGTTATCTAAATATTCTTTTTTGAATAAAAATGTGCACAGTTTCAAATGAAAACACATGCAGGGGAGTAGGGCTAAGCAGGTTCGGTCAACTGGCCCTAATAACCAAAACCGAGCTTTAAAAAAATGGATTTTCAGGGACCGAGCCCGGACGGTGAGATCGATTAACCGGAGTCTCGGGTAACCGAGAATTCGAGCCGGTTCTCGGGCTTGGGCGGTGATGAGGAACTGAGACGAAGATACGTGAGGAGGGAGGATGGGTTCAAGTTCCAATCTCATCTCAAATCCCCAAATCACTTGAGCACTCGCTCGCTCGCTTTTGTATATAACACCCATGCACAACTACTGAGACAGAAAGTCGGTCGCCACAATGAAGAAGAGGTCTAGCTCTCCATTGCTTATTTTCTTTTTTTTTTGTTATATTAATCAACATCCATTGTAAGGCAGAAGATAGAGATGCAAGTGCAGCAGTAACAGGGGTAAAACCCAAGTTCCAATTTTTCTCAACCCCAAGCCCCACCAACCCCATCTATTTTCTTCTCAAAAAAGGGTAAAACCCAATCCCTCCAATCTCTAAAAAATCCAATATTTTAGCAACCCCACTTCAAAGGACCTCACCTTTCTTCATTCCCCACCAACTGCACTCGACAAATCTTTTAAAAAATAATAATAAATAAATAAATAAATAACCAAATCTGATAGAAAAATAGGTCGCAAACGCAGCATCGTCGACGACATCGGTGTGTGGCCATGGCATCTGGTGGTGGTGGTGGTGGTTCAACGATAGTGAAGAAGAAGAGTGGAGAAGAAGAGAGGGAGGCTACAAGACCCGTCTAATCAAAATTTGTGTTGTTGCTCCATGACCAGAGAGGGAAAGGAGAGAGGATAGAGAGAGCTGAGCTTTGAGTTTGACTTTTGATGTGAATATAGAATCCTATGTCATATGTGGCTTGTGGGTATAGCTTGGGTTGGGCTTTTGATGGGGACATAGAATCCACAAGTTAGAGAAAAATGCTTGGGTTGGGCTTTGGGGAAAATGGTTATTTAGTTTTTTTTTAAATATTTGGACCGGGCCGATTACCTGTCGGGTTTTGAGAATGGAAACCGATAACTCGATCGACGTATCCGGACCGAGCCAGGCTTTGGGACCGGCTAATAAAATAATAATAAAAAATCGGACCAGACCGGACCGAGCGGTTCGATTCCCGGTCCGGGCCGGGTTTTCGATCTCAAATGCCCACCCCTGCAGGGGAGTAAAACATTGATGACATGGAAGGGTTGTGGGTGTCAAAAGCACATGAATAAATCAGAAATGCAAAAGGCACATGAAATTTGTATCCACGGCGAACTTTTCATACAGACTAAAGGATCTTGTGTAGGGCCAACAAGCTCAGGTCATCCATCAAGGACTATTGTACAACCCGTCGACCAGGGCAGAAAGAGACTTTTGTGGAGGTCCATATGCTGCAGGGATTGACTGTTAAAGAATGGGATCGGTCAAGAACACCGGTCCGGTACATTTGGGAAAAAACATAAAGCTGCTATTTGAGCTGTTTGACTTGGAAATTACGGTTCGCCTCTACAGATACTCAGTTTGTAACCATTAGTAACTCTTGATTGTTGTCTCTTAATGGAAGTTCCTCCATCTTTCCGCATTGGTATATCACAGACTCCACTAAAAGAATTTTTATTTTTTTTCTACGTATATCATGAGCAATGTAATGTGATTATTTTTAAGCTGTTGATTCTTATGTATGAAACTTTATTTTCCCTACCAATCCAACATTTAAAGTCTGTAAAGTGGCAAAGGCACTTTGGTAGAGTACCTTAGGCATGCACGATGTGGAAGATCTACACTTATGGAGTAGAGTGAAAACATTGTAGAGTCGAAGGTATTCAAAGATATTGTGGATTTTCTTTGGATGGCATTTCACAGGTAGCGGTGGTTGAATACCTGGGAGAAATAATCTAAAAGGTGCTACTACAGATTATTTTTTTAAAATCTTTAATTATAAATTTCATTTTAAGATTTCAAGATATTATCAAATTTTAACACACTGAATAGAGTTCTAAACTGAAATTAAAAATAAATAAGCAAAAGATGAGAAGCAATTTTCAAGATACTTTGAGCATTTTCACATTGAAACTGTACAAAATACAAAATATAATGACAAGGAAATATATGAAGATTTGAACTATACCTTAGTTGCATGGATTTTAGACGCCCCCAATCCTCGATTTTTATTTGGCGTTTGTGTGGTTTTGATAGGGGTTTGGCGTAACTTTTTTATCTCTGCCTCTTTATTCACCTGTGCAAACAAGGGACATGTAAACAACACAGAAACTTATCAATACTTGCTGGACTGTTTAGTTGTACGGTAAATTACAGCTTAGACTGGCAGACATATCAAGAAACTCTTTGCACACACACACACACATCCAACTGTACCTTTGGTGTTGATTGTAATCGTGTGCCATTCAACTCTTTAATATTGGGTTTCTGCAATTTACTTGAGAGCTGTAAAAATGAAAATTCAAAAAAATAAAAAAATAAATATTTTGGCCAAGCACAACCTGTTCAGGTTTCAAGAGAATATAAATAATAGAATCAAGTTGATGTATACCTCCTTTTGCTTCTGTGCTTTCTCGACACTTTTCAAGCCCGAGGTAGATGGAGTAACCTTAGCACTTGTTTTAAGCTCACGCACTGCTTTGACAGACCTGCTTTAGACAATCAAAATAAACTAATTAATCTTGTTTGGTCAACAATCCAAAGAGAGAAAACGGAAGGCTCAAAGCATCAATCTAAGTGACGCATAGTTGTGCTCAGGAGTAAAAGTAGCGATGTGCGCATACTATGGCACTAACATTGGATTACTTGGCAAATCTATATTCTGAAAATTTTACCATAAAAATCTACATGGATTTAGAACAAGCTTCACGTGTGTTCTAAGTCGTAATCTAAAGTTCAGTCACCTTAGATTCAGATTAGTCACATACATGCATGGGTTTAGCTTGGGTGTTTTCTAAGTCATAAACTTAAATGAATTAGATTCACATTATTTACATATATGTCTATAAATTCCAGTTACATCCTAGATATTGAATGAATCGCATTCTCAGAATATAATAGAACATACAAAAATAACAGATCTTACCTTGCTGAAATAGAACTTCCGCTTCCACCAACTTGCCCTCTTTGTGAATCTGCCTTCCCCATAGCCTTTTTCATTCTGGAGATAGTTACAACAAAAGAACAGATTAAATCACTCTGCGCTACGGCTAAAGATAGAATAAGACTAAGTTGAACAAAGAAACAGATGAAAGATGCTACATCCATTAGACTTGTATACATGTATCATAGAACAATGCACACACTAGTTATATTTAAGAATGCACACACTAGCACAAAAACTCAACACTTGAAAAGGTTAAGACATGTAAAAATGTTAAGACATGAACTCATCAGGTTGTATATGCAGGGGTTTCGAGTATTACCCTTCTTTATCTTTTCGTGGAGTCATGGAGACGCGCGTGAGCTGTTCTGTTCCCTTCGTAGAGACCTGTTAGGAAAGTAATTGGTGAAAACTGAAAAATCTAGAAATTTACTTTGAGTCACTTATGAAAATTAAATATGAGTAGACTGTAAACCTGCTGAGAAACAGAGGATGTTTCTTCATTGGAACGTTTAGATAGATTCAAACTGTTCTGAAATGTTCGGAAAGCTCGCTTTACAATATCCTTATCTCCCATACTCTCCATAATGAAAGATCTTCTTGTCATGGTAGGAGAAGCTGAGTCAGAATTTGAGGGTCCCAAACTTAGTGACATGTGCAGAGAACTGGGAGTTGATCTCTTGCTTTGAACAGCTGAAGGACTCTTGTTCTTCAGTAAAGATGGACTACTATTCTTCCTGGTTGAATTCCTAGAAGTAGATAGCACAGGTAAAACTGTTGCTGGCTTTGATACTCTTGGAAGTGATTTCTGTGCTGTTTTTGGAGTAGATGCAACTGGTTTCTTCTTTGTTCCTTCTGGAGTACTCCGGCACTTCACCTCTTGAGATTCCTTATGTGGCTTCGACTTCGTGCCCACTGCTTTGTCCACTTTAGAATTGCTACTCCTGGTGTCTAACTTCTTTGAGTCTTCTAATTGGTTTCGTGATCCTATGAATTGATTATCTTCTTTTACGAAATTGACCACCTCTTCTTCTAATTGGATGGGCTGGCTTGTTGAATCCTTCTCTTCTTTACTCACAGACATATTGCCTAATTGAACTTGTGATTCTCTCAACTGATTTTCCTCTTTAACCAAATCAGGTATCTCATTGAACTGAACCTGAGGTTCACCCAGAGGTTTCTCATCTTTAACCAAAACAGTTAACTCCAATTTTGATGACTTTGGCCTGTGTGGTAAACCATCTACTTCTTCTTTAACTCTTTCACCAACTAAACCTTGGCAATCCACACTGCATACATCCATGTCGTGCTCACCAATCTGAGTTCTACATGCCACAGGAGTCGAATTAGAATCTGACACGACTATTTTAGTAACCCCGTCAACATCTAATGTATTCAACTCAAGTTTGGTACCAGCACCATTGCTGATTGGATTTCCATGAGTTGGACTATCTGATCTGCATGAATCAGCATCCATTTTCTGCTCCTCTTCCAATTCAGCCTTTCTAGCAGCAATCCTCTTGTAATGAGCTTCAAAGTAAGCCTTTTTCTCAGCTACAGAACCAGGAGTTGAGCACTTCTCAACTTCTTCCAAGTACTTGTTCTGTGAAAAGGATGACCATCTTTCCCAGGACAACAAATCATTCTCAAATCTACCGAAGGATATTGATGTCTTGAAAATATTCTCAGGTTTAACTGATTTCCCTATCTGTTCACATCATGTACAAAACAATACCCATAAAAAAAAATGCAAGCAAAACAACACCTACACACCTCAACAGAATCATTAAAAGAAAACCCAGTTTGACAATTCAGCAAAGATGAAGAAGGCAATTGACTAAAAACAAATCCATGACACAATTAGAATGAAACCTAACAAATGGGTTTGCAAATATGGGATGGAGGTGAAATGGGTTTACCTCAATTTCATCTCCGAGAGTTTCGGCCATCATCAGTTCACCCATATCTCTTCAAGATCAGGTTTTTAACAAACCCCTGCAAACCTGTCACTGTGATGCAGAGATAATGAAGACCCCAGAGTCCAACATGGACTACTTACATCAGTTGTTTACTTTCTCAGCCTAGGGAAAGAAGAAGATAAGAATAAGAACAAGACAAGTAGAGAGATGTACTGAACCAACAGAGAAAGAGTAGCAGAATGGAAGATATGTGTTGTGGTCTGTTATCTTTTATACCACCCAATCATATCCATTTATTTATTTTACCCATATCAGATCCTTCCTTGTCTCTATGTATTCTGTAATCATACCAAAAGTCAATCTATCTATCAAATTACCCCACTCATCATCTAAAAAAATCATACAAGCGAGAGAAGGAAGAAGAAGAAGAATATGGTAAAAGTTGTGAAATTGATAGAATTATAGACAAATCTAGAAAACTGTCCATGTGAGCCCATATGTTTACTTACTGGGTTTCTTTACATCTTTACTGCCAGTCTTCTTAGACAATGATGTGAACAGTTACAGTGTACAATTTTCAATTATTGATGTAAACAAACAAACAAAGAAACCCAAATAAATCTATCTAGATCAAAAGTAGTTGGTGGGGTTGTTTAGAAAAATGGGGTTTGATTTGAATCTCAGTTACAATAATGCATTATATTCAACACAACACAACATTAACAAAATTAGATCAAATGGGGTTGTTGAAAATAGGAAATCAATCACTATGAACGGTTATAGTATAGAGAATTTGTAGATAGAAAACACAAACACAGATCAAATGAAGTTATAGTAAAATGGGGTTTGATTAGAAACTCCTAAAAACAAAACCCAAATCACAGAATTGAGAATTAACAACCAGCACCACCAACACAAATCAAACTAGCTTAATATAAAAATGGAAGATATTTACCATGTTCACAAGCAGAATAAATTGGCGTTACAGAGAAAAAAGAGTGAAAGAGACGGAGTGAGCGTGAAGAAGCTAGCAAGGAAGGAAGACACTGACACGAGAAAGAGAGAGAGAGATGGAGACACAGTTAATGCAAGAAAGCGATGAGCAAGCTATGTCGGTTCTACATGTTCTAGAGAGCCAGGCCAGCCCAATACCATCCATCATCCTAGAATGCTGGAAATGGCCAATCTTTAGGATGATGGATGGTATTGAGCTGGCCTGGCTGTGCGAGCCTGGCTCACTAGAAAAGAGAGATGAATGAACACATTCTAGGGGGCGAGGGCGCTAGCCAAGGTACACGTGACAGCACGGACCTCCATATATCAATCAATGCCGTATATGGTAGTAGACTTTATGTGTGTGTAAAATTTTGATGGGGAAAATCTTGTGGTGGGGGTGTTAACTTAGGTTGGACCTCAAAAATAATAATAAATATAAATAAAATTGATATTAAAAATTATGGTGTCATCTTGATTTGATATTGGGCATGGGCTTCTTTTGATCTATAGTGATCATTGCGCAACGCGAGGTTGATCCTTAACTCCGGGTTTGGTTTCCTTGCACAAGTCGGCACAATAGAGTTTCAAAACTTCAAGCTTTTAAATTGGCTCGCCTTCAAAAAAAATATATATATGACATGTTTGAATGGAATAATGTTTCGAGAGTAAGTCTAGTCAGTTATGTTTGTTAGTTTTTTTTAACATTTTTTTTTTGTGTTTTTACATTTTTTATCCATTTTCTTCGAAATACAATCACAAACATTATCAAAGAGTAGAAGTCTAGCAAACATGACTGACTAAAATTGTTGATGTTTCGATGAAGGTTCTGAAACAAGTCAACAAGAATTGAAGGAGAACAAGAAAAGTTTGAAGTCAGAAAATTGGGTTTTTAACATAGCCACTTAGCCAGGAAAGGAGTAGACCAAAAATTAGAAATATCAGTCAAAATTAAGAAAATCAGATCAACAAAACTTTGGGATCACACCCACGTACCCAAATATCCTGGTCAACAAACATCAAAATTATCGGGGTGATCAAATATTTGCCACAATAATCATGACCAGACATTGTGTGGGTAAACATCAATATCAAATTAATAAATGAAATGTTGAACATTGTGGGCAAAGATTGAAATGGACATCAGAATTTAGGTCGTCTATGCTGGACTTCAAATATGGGTTTATTTAAATTTTAAGCACGCATAATTTAAGCGTAATTTACATTGGGTATTTGGCTCTTTACTGAATGTATTACGTTTGACCCAATTTTGTACTCAATATATAATTATGCAAAACTTTTATACCTAATGTGAATTATGTAAGTATGAATTGGTGACAAAACGTTTGACCCAATTTCATACCCAATATGTAATTATGCGAAATTTTAAGCATCAATGTCAGAAGTTGTGGTCAAAGGTTTCGTGAGGATGGATTGGTGACAAGAGCTGATCCTATTAAGCTCTTCCAAGCCCACTTACAAGATCAGGGCCTAGAACTGTATAATGTGCTTAAAATACAAAGAACTTGGTGTACCAAAAACTTCCCAATGAGGCCTATTTTAGTTGTCAATTCTGATGTATCATGTATGTCTAAAGTCAATTTATTCATCAGAGTGATTGAGATTCTGAGTCTTTTCCTGAAGTAACTCTCTACGAGAAACCTGGTTTTTGTCCAGTGGATTTCAATAGCTCAAGCAATATCTAATAATTATTTCAATTAAATAACAATCAAGTGGTTATTTGTAATTTCCTCAAGATGATGTGAATTTGGGCTAATATCCATTGAAGTATTTGTCATGATCGAACAAATGGAAAATGCAAATAAAGGGTTCCCAATTACTGGCTCGAAAAAGAGGAGGGAAAATTGAATTTGAAAATTTTGTGATTTGTTTTGCAACTGTTGTAAGGAGGAGAATTGACCACGTGTCAACACTTCATTTGTCTATTTTGAAATTCTATTGAGAAGATGTTAGAACTCTCTGTTAAATAGGAATGAGAAATGAAGGCTCGATAGAGAATTTGTATGCAAAAAGTGAGGTCTCTTGTTCACGGTGAACTTGAGAAGTTGTAGAGTTCCTCCATTAGTGATCAATTCAAGTTCTTCTGCTCTTTTTATCTCTCTGAATCCTTATCCAAGAGTCACGACTGTGACAATTGGTATCAGAGCAAGGATACATCTCTGAGTTGAATTGAAGAAATGGAAACTAGAGCCATAGAAATGGAAGCTATCTTAAAAGAAACTAAGAAAACCCAGCTTGAGACAACCGGCCAGCTCGAACTCATCAAGGCTGAACTCAAGAAGGTTTCAATGGCCAGTGAAGCCCAAGAAAAGCGTATGGATGCTCGGCTGGATCAGCTGATCCAGATGATGCAGACTAGGCGGAGAGGACCTGACACTGCGAAATCCAGTTCTGTTCCATCTGCTCAGATCTGTGAATCTATAGATCAGGACGGAGGAGTTACTCTCCAAGCTCCATTGGAGAGTCAAGGTATGTTCTCTCGTATACCTAAATTGGAGTTTCCTCACTTTGATGGTACTAATCCACGTTCCTGGATAAAAAAAAAATGTGAACGGTATTTCTCACTATACCAAGTTAGAGAAGATAACAAAATCTCAATAGCCTCAATACACTTGATTGGTAAGGCAAACCATTGGTTCATGGACTACCAAATGTGTAACGAAAAACTTGAATGGACAGTGTTTGTGAATGACCTGTGTGAGAGGTTTGAGGACTCAGTAATGGAGAACTATGTGGGCACTTTTAATAAACTGAGACAAGATACAACAGTGGAAGCCTATTATGAGCAGTTTGAAGAACTAAAAGCACTAATGACATCGCACAATAAGACCCTGGACACTACCTATTTTGTGCCCAGCTTTTTAAGTGGTCTAAAGCCTGAAATCAAGGCTTTAGTGCAAATGTTTAAGCCTACTACTGTTTCACAGGCTTTTACACTGGCTAAGATGCAGGAAGCCTCACTTGTCCACGACCACACTCCAACAAAACCCAACCACTACACCTCATTTCAGCCAAAAGTAAATACCGATGCTAATTCCACAGTTCCTAGCTTTAGATCACAGAACCTACCATCAGTCAGTCACACTACAAACAATCCAACTTCACACCCTACCAATTCTCAAAGACATACTTACAATAGCTTGTCTGGCAGTAGATTCAATACGACTACTCCTCCTATAAGTAGACTCACACCAGCTCAAATGAAGGTCAGAAGAGATCAAGGACTCTGCTACAACTGTGATGAGCTCTTTAAACCAGGCCACATGTGCAAGAAGCATCAACTCTATATGTTAGTACGAGAAGAAGAGTTAGATCAAGAAGAAAATATGAACAATGCAGACACTATGGACTTGACTCAAGAGATTCATTATGAGATGGAAGTCTCTCTAAATGTTATACATGGCCACCTATCTGCTAATACAATCATTCTCAAGGGCTACATGAAGAAGAATGCCATTTTAATCTTAGTGGACACAGGGAGTACTCACTCCTTTGTGGATCCAAGAGTCATTAGAGACACTAAGTGGGCGACTGTTTTAACCCCTCAAATGGTGGTTAAAGTTGCTAATGGAGATCAACTTATCAGTCAAGTAGTGTGCCAGAGCTTATGTTGGTCTATACAAGGCATTGGGTTTGAAGGGTTAGAGTATTACCACTGGGAGGGTATGATATGGTTTTAGGGGGTGATTGGTTAAAACCATTTGGGGATATCATAATCAATCTCCAAAAGTTACAGATAACTCTCAATATTCAGGGCAAACCAGTAACCCTACAAGGGACTACCAGTGAAGGTGCTTTATGTATGTTGGAATCAAAAGGAATTGGAAAGTTTTGGAGATCACACTCGGCCTGTTTTTAGGGTCAGCTCTTTGCAATAACAACTCCTACTCACCATGCTCAAACAGAGACATACCACCCTACCCTAGACAGACTGTTAGCAGACTTCCAAGACATCTTCCAAGCTCCTACAAAACTACCTCCTACTAGGTCACTTGACCATAGGATTCCTCTTAAACTAGGAAGCACCCCTCATTCACAAAATCCTTATAAGATACCCTATATGCAAAAATCAGTGGTAGAGAAATTGATCCAAGAAATGCTTCAAGCAGGGCGTATCCAACACTCACATATATAGCCCTTATGCAGCCCCTATAGTAAAAAAGAAGGATGATTCATGGAGGTTTTGTGTACACTATAGGAGGTTGAATGATATCACTATTAAGGACAAGTTTCCCATGCCCTTGATAGATGAACTTCTTGATGAGTTACATGGAGCCACCATCTTTTCCAAGTTAGATCTCAGATCAGGCTATCACCAAATACTGGTTCATCCTCGTGACATCCCTAAAATTAAACTGCATTCAAAACCCATCATGGGCACTATGAATTTAAGGTAATGCCATTTGGGCTTACTAATGCTCCAACATCTTTTCAAGCATTGATGAACCATATTTTTCAGCCTTATTTGAGAAAGTTTGTCCTTGTTTTCTTTGATGACATACTCATCTATAGTACATCACTTTCAACTCACTTCACCCATCTACACACTGTGTTTTCTATTCTTAGACATCATCAGTTATATGTAAAATTGTCCAAATGCTCCTTCATCAAACCTAAACTTGAATACCTAGGACGTGTCAATAGTGCCCAAAGAGTAGAACCTGGCCCACAGAAAATAGAAGCTATATCTAGGTGGCCTACTCCTTCAACCATTAAGCAACTCAGGGAATTTCTGGGATTAACAGGATACTACAGAAAATTCATCAAACATTATGGTTTCATAGCCCAACCATTGACAGAGCTCTTAAAGAAAAATAGTTTCCACTGGTCTATACATGCAACCAATGCCTTCCAGACTCTCAAAATAGCTATGTGCTCAGCTCCAGTATTGGCACTACCCAACTTCCAACTATCATTCACCTTGGAAACTGATGCAAGCTCAAAAGGGGTAGGGGCAGTCCTCCCACAACAAGGTAAACCCATAGCTTATTTTAGCAAGGCTTTGGGTCCTAAAAATCTCTCCATGTCTACCTATGAAAAGGAACTGTTAGCTATTGTTTTGGCAGTAAACAAATGAAGATCCTATCTCCTTGGTTCTAAGTTTGTTATCTTGACTGATCATCAAAGCATTCGACATTTTCTCTCCCAGAAGGTTACCACAGTTCTACAACAGAAATGGCTAGCAAAATTATTGGGGTATGACTATGAGATTCAATATAAAAGAGGTGTGGAGAATACGGCTGCTGATGCATTATCAAGATGTATGGAAGAGCACCAACAATGCTCAGTCCTAACATCAGTGTCCCCTACATGGTTACAGGAAGTGGAACAGAGCTATGATACATCAACTCAGTCCTTAATTCAGCAGCTTCTGATCAGTCCACAGGCAGTCCCCAGTTATGTCTTCTCTAATGGAATTCTTAGATACAATGGCAAGCTCTACATTGGCACTCAAGGAACTCTAAGACTACAAATACTACATGCTCTTCATAATTCTGCTACAGGTGGTCACTCAGGAATCAATGCCACTCATCAAAAGCTGAAACAACTTTTCTATTGGCCAAGGATGAAAACTGACCTCACCAAGTTCATCACCAGTTGCGATGTTTGTCAAAGGAACAAAGCTGACCAAATAGCTTATGGTGGCCTACTTCAGCCCTTACCCATTCCAGAACATGCATGGCAACACATTTCCATGGACTTTATTGAAGGCCTACCTCCCTCTAAAAAAAAAAACAGTGATTCTAGTAGTTGTAGATGGGCTAACCAAATACAGTCATTTCATAGCCATGTCTCACATTTTCACTGCTTCTACTGTGGCTGAGGTATTCCTACAACACATCTACAAACTCCACGCCCTTCCCTCATCCATTGTCTCTGATAGAGACAAGGTCTTTATGAGTGCCTTTTGGCAAGACCACTTATCTGCTCTGGGTACTACTCTGGCTCTGAGCACAGCTTACCACCCCCAAACGGATGGACAAACCAAGAGGACGAATGCTTGTTTGGAGACCTACCTCAGATGCATGACTGGAGATAACCCCTCTCAGTGGTCCAAATGGCTATACTTAGTCGAACACTGGTTCAATATTGACTATCATACTAGCCTACAGTCCACAACCTTTCAAGCCCTCTACGGCTACTCACCTCCTCTTCTACCCCTACCTCCTAATACAGCTTTAACTATCCCTAAAGTATCTCAATATCTTCAAGAGAGGAACCTTATGCTTAAAGTCATCAACGAGAAGCTTCAACTTGCATAAGAAAGAATGAAAGAATATGCTGATAAAATCGAGACAGACAGAAATTTGAGGTAGGAGATTGGGTTTACCTCAAGTTGCAGCCCTATAGACAGACCTCAGTCAACATCAGGCGCAACCTTAAGCTCTCCGCACGCTTTTATGGCCCATTTCAGGTGATTGAAAAAGTGGGCCTTGTGGCTTATCGTCTCCAGCTACCTGCTCATTCCAAGGTTCATCCGGTCTTCCATGTCTCCCAATTGAAGCAGAGATTGGGATCAGCTATCACTCCTATGCCTCAGCTACCCTATAGACAGACCTCAGTCAACATCAGGCGCAACCTTAAGCTCTCCGCACGCTTTTATGGCCCATTTCAGGTGATTGAAAAAGTGGGCTCTGTGGCTTATCGTCTACAGCTACCTGCTCATTCCAAGGTTCATTTGGTCTTCCATGTCTCCCAATTGAAGCAGAGATTGGGATCAGCTATCACTCCTATGCCTCAGCTGCCACTTGTCGATGACCAAGGCAAATTCAAGTTAGCACCAGTAGCCATTCTGGCTTGACGTTTGATCCCTCGCCACAATAGGGTAGTAACTCAAGTGCTTATCCAGTGGTCGAATGCATCCAATAAAGACACAACCTGGGAAGACTGGGCTCACATCGAAGCTTCATTTCCTGAGTTCCATCCTTGAGGACAAGGATGATATGATGGAGAGGGTAATGTCATGATCGAACAAATGAAAAATGCAAATAAAGGGTTCCCAATTACTGGCGCGAAAAAGAGGAGGGAAAATTGAATTTGAAAATTTTGTGATTTGTTTTGCAACTGTTGTAAGGAGGAGAATTGACCACATGTCAACACTTCATTTGTCTATTTTGAAATTCTGTTGAGAGGTTGTTAGAACTCTCTGTTAAATAGGAATGAGAAGGGAAGGCTCGATAGAGAATTTGTATGCAAATAGTGAGGTCTCTTAGTCACAGTGAACTTGAGAAGTTGTAGAGTTCCTCCATTAGTGATCAATTCAAGTTCTTCTGCTCTTTTTATCTCTCTAAATCCTTATCCAAGAGTCACGACTGTGACGGTATTTTCCAAAAAATCGAACATTTGAAACAATTCAATCTCTCGTCTATTTTGGGGGCTGAGTAAATACAATGGCCCCTTTTCAACAATGTGGGCAAAGAAATTGAAAATTTTGGGAGAAAATGGTGGATCTTCCAGGGCCCAAGAGTTTGTAATGGGCTCAAAATGCGAATTCAAAACCCAATGACACTTCTTTCAATTCTGATGCATAGCAGTGTCTAAAGTTGCCCTATTCACCAAAGTGATTGAAATTTTGCATATTCTCATGAAGAAAATATGAATGAAGAACCTGGTTTTTCGTTCGATGATTTTCAATACCTAAAGCAATATCTCATCAGGATTTCATTCTAAACAGCAATGTGCATGCGTCTAGCCGAGGCAACAACCAACCTATCTCAACCGAAATCCCCTCCAACTTGACATAAGGTCTTGGACTCTTGATATCTAAAGGCCTGACATAACTTGCTCCCAATGAGTTCAAATCAGCCCATAGTTACATGAAGTTCAATTTTGGGTGGATAAATCTTTTAAATATGAACATTTAGCTAAGAACCCAATATATTATATGTCAGAAATAGACCTCAAACCTAAAAGGTTAGCCGACCCTTAAATCGACAATATTATAGTGAAACTCATACTACCCTTCCAAACCTTGAATGACATAAAATACTTTTAGGCACCTAAAAAATTTCTGGCTCTGCCCCTAACAATTATCAACTAATAACTATTTCCCATTTTATGTCCCTCACTAAAATCCTAGGTCCGCCATTGGAAAGCACCCATGATTTTGGGCCACTAGTCAACTGCCCAAAATATAGGGGCCTTCAGTGGAGGCTTTGGATCCATAGATCTAATACACTTCTAAAACAAAGTTGGAACATACTTTTTTTTTTTCTTCAAAAATTGGGTCGTTAACCCTTTTTATTTATTTGCCACTGAATGTCTTCATCGCCTCCATTTCTAGATACTTGCTTTCGCTTCGGCCCATCACCTTCATTTAAGAGGCGCAAAATCCTAACTCTCGAACCCACCCGCGACCTCTCACAAGAAAAGTGAATGTCCGACTAACTGAGCTACAATTGATAAACTAGAACCATGATTTGTAACTCATAGTGTAAATGATAAACAAGAAGTTTTGATGCGGCCTAATTACTGTCCTTTTCTTCTGATTCATGAATGTAAACCAAACCATGTTTGAGTTTCTCCAAGACATTGGGCAACTAGCCGTTGGGGGAAGCTTAAAACAGGTAGGTAGGACTTACATTGCTGCCTCCATCCACAAAAGCTCGAGGATGAAAATGACAGTATGGTTCTACTACACCTCTGCCATCCACAAAACTTACCCTGTACAATGTGTGGGTTAGGCCATGTTTTTTTGTGCTTACATGTGTGAATAGTGCCATTAACTATAATGGTGGTATGTATTGAAGTAATTTTTATGAACCTAAGGAATTTCATCTTTTCTCGTATCTTCGAGAAATCCATTCCTCGCAGCCAAACATTATCCTACATTCCAAGTACATTTTCTAACACTTTTACGCCCAAATTACATAAGATCATTTGTTTCCAACTATACATATTGGATTCTACTTCGCATTCATTGCTGTTTGATAGCTAAATATACATTCTAGTTTTAGTTTTGCCGACCTTATATAGCTTTCAATTCTTCTTATATACCTGACACTTGTAATCAACCATGGAAGGTACAAAATATATAGTGCAAATCCAACTTTTTGTAAAGTTTGGGCTGGCTATGATAGTCTATATCGCAATTCAAAAGTTGCACCAACATATACTGCAAATTCAATCTTCCATTAACAAGCAACAAAATAGCTCTTGGAATCAAAGCTGCGCCACTAGTGCCCAGTCCAAACAAAGCATTATATTCATACTAAACATTAGTAAAATTCTAGAGAGCCTGCTCAGTGCTCCTCCGAATGCAGTGATTTGTGCCTGAGAGGGTGGCTAAACATAAACACACCAAAAAAAGAAATGAATAGAACTAATCCGAAAAGCCTCTGTTTCCATTCACCTTAAATTTTGTCAAATTCTCCAAAAACCAACCCAAGATATTGGCTTTACAAAATCTTCCTCAACTAAAAGGGGTCACTGAAAATGAGTTAAAAATCTCAAGAGAAGATCGAGAAGTACCAAATGAATTAACAAACAATGTCTCTCTCTGTTTTCTAATCTCTCTATACAAATATCATCAAAGAATCATTTTTTTTCAAAAAAAAAAAAAAAAATCAATCAATCAATCTGTTTGATCGTGTTTTTGCTGATGTTGCAAGAACAAATCATAAGGTGCCCAAAGGTGATCAATCGGACAAGGCAGCTTGGCATCAAGTCTCCCCCAAGGCTTCCCTTTTCCACTCCAATGCAACAAACTGACCGGTCCCGGATGCAAAGTTCTGCAACTCCCCACCACATTATCACCTCCAAGTCCATGTTGGTTCCATCTATGATGAATGGGTTCGACATCTCCGGCAAAAACAAGCAAAAACGGTGGTAGTGAACCCAAATTGTAAATTCTTCTCTGTTTCTGCACCTCCATCCACCCTTCGATTCTCCTTCTATAATTCCCCTGCCTCCACCGCGTCAAATCCATGACCATTACACCTGTGTTGAAGTAACACGGGTTCCTCCCCGCGAAAACCTTGGAAATCAATGGATCCAACCAGAACCCATCCGTGAAATACTTGGAGAAGTTGGCATGACAGTACTCCGGAGCTCCAATGACTCGAGACCCAGTAAGGGGAACCATCCATAGCTTCTCAATGTCATCAACTACTAAGAGGTCTGAGTCGAGGTAGATGACTCGGTCGACGTCCGAGTCAAGCAAATCGGCCAAGTAGTTTCGAGCGTAGTTCAGTGGGTTCTCCAAGGCTTGGCGGATCGAAGACGAAATGAGGTTCTTCACTATAGCTTCCTCGAAGAGGTAGACCTTGAAGTGGAGAGAAGGGAAGGTGGATCGGACGAGTTTCGAGAGTGACTCGGGATCGGTCGATATGAAGTGGAAGTATACGTTTTCTGGACACGAAGCGTGTTTCAGGACTGAGTGCACCGCCGCCATGGAGCCGCGGAGGTACTCCGAGTCAAGAGTCATCGCTATATGCACGTGCGATGACGGGTCTGCACGCGCGCACTCTTCTCCGTTTCTGTACTCCGGCGCTTCAGCGAATCTAGGTAAGCCCACCTCAGGATCCGTGACGGGAAAGGATCGTATCGCATCGGACGGCCACGAGACGGAGAGGAGAAACAAGAAGAAGAGGAGTCGAGACATTGTGAGTGCTTTTGCTCTCTCTCGCAGTTGTCAAGTTTTAAGAGATGTTTGGAAGAAGAAGAAGAAGAAGAAATGAAACGCGATTTTAATTTGTGTTGATTTCTTTCTTTCCTTCCTTTTTCAATGTTGCGTTTCCTTTTCCAAATTCTTTCTTTTTCAATGTTGCCTTTCCTTTTCCAAATTTCTTTCTTTTCTTTCTTTCCTTTTCAATGTTGTTGTGTTTCCTTCCCCAAACCAAACGCGGTATTTGGAGGAAGAGGAACGAGTGAATGAGGGGTGTTTGGTACGTTGAATACAACACACACGGGAGGGAGAGGTTTTTATCGTTTTTGAATGGGATTAAAGAGAGAGGGATAGATAATAATAATAATAATAGTTAATAACAAAAATTAGTGGTAATTAATAATAATGAATATAAATCAAAAAATATAATTTATTTTTCTTGTTGTTGGTATCTTGTTCTTTACTCTCTGTGTCATTCAGGGAACCTGACTTGTTGGCCTCACTGAGTCTGAGTCCGTCTCTTGGGCCAAAGCCAGCAGAAACAGCTTTTAATTGCTTGTTGGTATCGAAGAAATGGAAGGGAAAGAAGACAGCTGGGGGGACTAAAGAATGAAATTGAATGCCAGTTGGATTCGATTGTGATGGAATCTCAATTAACACTGGATACATCGGCCAACTCATAACCATGTGAGCTACTATTTAAACCTATAGACTAATGAGAGCTATTTTTAGTTTATTATTATCATCTTTTTTTTAAAAAATAATAAATACCCTTTTTTTTTTTTTAGTTTCAATGTCCAATTTTTCAATGACATAATTTTTATTTATAAATATGGTAAAAATGGATATGAAAATGTATTTGTTTTGAAATAATATTCAAAATCAAATCATTTTCACTTACAATAAACCAAGCAAGGCCTTAGAGTGGATTGAGATACACTGTGAACAGAAATCACCAAGAAAGTGCAAATATTGAGAAATTCTTTTTCTAGAATAAATACTCTACGTGTGGAAAATCGAGGCCTTGGTAAAAATAAAAAAATTTGAATTAGTCCACTTTAATCAGCTTTTTCAACCTGTTTACGCAGAAAAGAAACGCGGTTAAAGTAAGTTCTCATTTATATAACTAAATGCATGTGCATCACCTACAGATCCCACATCAGCACTAACGATTATTCACGCAAGTTAACCTCTAGATTAGTGGGACCTAATCTTTCTTTTTAATTTTCATTCATAAAAATATGTTAATTTCCCAAATTACATTATAACATCTGTAATCTTGTCTCTCGCGTCTCCTTTTAATTAAACTTTAAATTTAGAGTTTCTTTGACATTGCGCAAGATATTCTTAATGGTTTGTCAAAATGATAAATAAGCAAGCAACCGCATTTTCATGTTATTTTGCATTAAGAAGGTGTTAAGACCGGGTATAGAGTGGCGTTGGAGTGATTGCTCCTCTAAACTTATTGATTAATAATAATAAGCTCGGATTGTTTAGATTATACAAGAACATGATCTTTTCATTAAATTTTTAATGAATTATTATTTTTAAGTAGAAGTTGTAAGTTGTAACGTAAAAGGAACATGGTTTGGTTTGGTTTGGTTTGTTTGAATAATGGAGTGTTCATATAAGTAGCATATAGAAGTGACAATTGTGCCAGTGGAAGTGGGGGTGGGGGGCTCTTACCAAAACCCCTTTTTGATGTTAGGTGGTGGCCTTGTCATTCTTGACCTAAAATTGGGTGGACTCATGATCAAGATAGTTGTTACAATCACAACCCATAATAAGGTCTAGCTTTTCTACAAATGGTGCACCTATTATTGTATCTTGTGCTCTATATCAAGGAGTAAAACATAGCTACCAATGGCCAGCTCAGCAGGAGACCCGGGACAGATAGAATAACAAGTCCAGAATTCGAAGCCTTAGGGTGGGAGGGGTTAAGGGATTAAAAAAGAAAAAAATAATAGCTACAATGGGTATAATATATATACATACCAACCAAACAAACCATAGTCCACTAGCCCACCAATGGTAAAAAGTGGATGGATTTTACTACTGGTGAAGTGCATTTTGGTCTCTGAAATCTCGGGAGAAGTTACAAGGGGTAGTTGATTCAGTGTAAATGCACTTAATTAAAGATGGGGGTTGTGTTATTGGGAACCTAAAGTTTGTCTAAAAGATGGCTTTTCATTTGAGACTTTGATAGTAGTAGTTGAGTATTTGTTTTCTTTTGATCTTAAATTTGCTACTTGCTATCCTACTAATTATTTAATTTATTTCACAGAGTTATTTAATGGGATTGTCAGGGGTTGTTCTAGTATATTTTATATTTTATAGTGTAAGTTATAATCTCATTTTCTTCAAGGTCTAGTTTGGTGGTTTATAGTTTTCAAGTTATGATATTGGTGATCTCAAAGGGGCACAAGTAATCACTAATCACCAATCACATTTTAGGGTGTTGTTAAAGATGCCATGCCATGAGGTGTCAGGAATGAAGAGAGCAAGTAGGCCACATGGAGATGAACTCATACTCAAAACTTTTCTTGAAAAAAAAAAATGTGAATATAAAAGAATGGGGTTGATGTCAAGAGAATATTTATCTAAACAATACATCAATTTGTCGTGTGTGTGTGTGGCAGAAGAGGATATGTAGAGTGTGTTTGTAAGTTAAAGAGATTGATCTTTTTGGTGAAGTATGGTGGATGGTTAGGTTGCTATACCACATAGGATTCTCTGGGAGCTGTGGCAATAATATAAGAGAGAACTTGGAGAGGCAAAAAAACATATATATGCTGAATCTATAATCAGGCCACTTGACGGTGATGTTTGTTTTTCTCAGTAGTTAGATTTTGGAGCTCTTGGTGGCATTGTATTGTATATGCAAGGATTCTTCAAATGTCAGAGCAAATGTGAGGACTCGAATAGATGAGATGAGATGAGCTGTAACCAAGAACCTTCCTGTAAATTTTCTGCTCTGTCTCTTGATGCAACTTGCACCACAGAATCTATGCAAAATTTTCATTTGGGTTTAATATACCAAGTTTGAACATTCAAAACCCAAGCCAGGCCATGGATGTCAGGGAATACCAACCTGGCTGACCATTCAATTCAATTCAATTCAATGAGCCAAAACTTCAGCAACAGTTAAGAGTCTTGTGTTGCAAATTGCAATGTCTTCTTCACACTTCAATTAAATGGAATCAATCTGAATACAAAATCTTGATAGACTTGTATCTAGCCAACAGTAACATATTAAATTTCAAGTCGATCTCATTTCAAACTGAAAGCTTAATCATGCTAGACAACGACCTGCTGATTTAATTAAGAACGTTTCAAACGCGTCTTGAACACGCATTTGATTTTTCCAGAAACTTCGTTTGAAATGAAATCCTAAAGAACATTACCAACTTGGCTTGGGTCTCTGTCCCTTTTAAGATGCCCCCAGGTGGTTGTGGTTATATAGGAAACATCGGATACGGTAATTATAAAACTTTGACCAATATACCTTGCTGCTTGAACATATCGTTTTCCTTCCTAGCAAGAAATATCTGCAGACAGCCCCAAAGGCTAATTCATGGACAAAAAACTTACGGCAATTCAGATATTTTTGTGGACATCCCTCTCTTATAGATGGCATTGAGAAAGGCATCACAATGAATAGATACAATCAGTAAATGTGTTGTAGCCATATCACCATAATTCATCATGGTGATGACATGGGTCTCGAAGGAGCGGATTAAGCACACTGTTTGTCACAATCAATAATATAAAGTATAAACTGAATATTACCCGTGTAAATTTATAGTCACCTGATTGACCATTATGAACAGTGGAAAGCAAGAAAATGACTTCTCGTCAGATTTTAATACATAGACAATACTCCCGAAAAAAACTGATTCTACCAATTCTCAGACATGATGCCAATGGCACAGCCAGTATATAGCCCATCTATCTTACAATTCAGATAGGTTTTTTGTCCTACGTGGCAAAGTTATGTTTGTGCCATATACATACATATAAGAATGTTTGTACAGTAGAAAACGAGAGGAAAGATTATAGGGAACCCCGGCTTTCGTCGTGTGAACTCCATTATTTAATGTTTGCCTATTCAATCCGATTTAAGTTGAGGTACACTTGAATGTCATATTCAAGGCAGCACAGCTCTAACTTCTTTCCTGTCTG
Organism: Berberis vulgaris; assembly: GCA_963556465.1. Classification (NCBI taxonomy): domain Eukaryota; kingdom Viridiplantae; phylum Streptophyta; class Magnoliopsida; order Ranunculales; family Berberidaceae; genus Berberis; species Berberis vulgaris. The sequence continues at coordinate 11,186,167 of OY747132.1, read as the reverse complement.
CTCCAAATGACTGCAAGAAAATGAACTTGAATGAGTTGATTCTTTCACAACAAAAGCCAATCAAGTTAAAAGGCAATGAAAGCTAGCATTATTATAACTAGATTTTACTCAGTTTTTAAATGGAATAACCATGTCCGGAACCCACAAAATATAGTGGAGAATGAATAAGAATCAGATGTTGAATACGCTAAACCATACCTCAACTCCATAACCTTTCACATAAACATTAGTGAAGAGATCAGAAGGATCAGGCATTGGGCATTCCTGGAAATAGAAAAGGGGGAAAATGAGAACAAGAAAAGATAACAATAATAACTAAACAAAGCATAAAGTAGCCACAGATGCCTCATTATCACTCATATTACTCTAAATCCATGGCATCACATTTCTTACCTTGGCCTGAGCAATGGCTTCATCTACCGTTTTCCTAATTTCTTTCTCAAGATCCTGCAAGAGAAATGCTTATCTTAGCCCTTCAAAAACATTATTAAACTTAGAGCATCTGCAATAGGCTGCTAAAACTTAGATTGGCAAATATACAAGCCGAAAGCCTCTCCAGTAGGATGGTATATTCACAAATTTAATAGTTGGGAAAAACTAGCATATTGCAACCTGGGCTACCAATAAGCCGCCTGCTGAGCGACTACTAGCATGTGAAATGACATTAACCACTGTAATTCCTCATTCCTGTGGTTGTTCTCTTCTGTTCTGAGCGAGAGGGGCTCCAATACCATTTATCTTCCACCCAAAGGCCAGTGAAAGCTATCAGATATAGGGCTGAGTGCCATTTGATGTCTCACTGAGAACAGGGGAGAGAGATATGGAACTCTTTCACTTTCAGACCCTTCGCCTCGTTTGCTAAACAATCTTTCTCTATTTGTTAAGACAAAGGAGGAAGTAGTGTGTGAAGAGAAAAACTGTTTAGCAGTTTCCATCCGTGAACTGTCTGACTTTTGTAGAAAGGGAAAGACTGCATCTTTAAAGTATAAACGTCACACATTACAACTGAATTATGCTAGAACCTTGAGAGAAACAAGTACCTTCAGCTCTTTTTCATTGGCTAGTTCAAGAGATAATATCAACTTTCTTATTCTTTCAATAGGATCACGTTCCTGGGTGTCACACAAAAAGAAATTAGAGGAATGCTAATACTGAAAAATTTAAGTTATTGCATTTTGGCAAGAAAGAAAATACAAACCTGCCTCACACCAGATATCTCATCACGTGTTCGATAGGTGCTCCCTGGATCTGACATGGAGTGGCCATGGTACCTATAGGTATCCATCTCAAGAATCTGAAAACAGTAACAAGTGAAATGCATATAATCAGTTTCACTTTCACCTCTTACTCCTAAGAACAAACATTGTTGGTGTGGTACATGCATTAATTACAACAAGTACAAGATACCAATTAAGTGGACTTGTAACTTTCTTAATTTAAGGCAAATTTAATGTGTTGAAGAGATCCCAGGTCCAGTATAGGTCAAATTTCTTGATTTAAAGGTGTGTTTGATTGCATTTTAGTAGCGTGCTCGATTTTGAATGTGAGAAAATTAAAAAAGAAAAAAAACAACAAAGATGTTAACAAAAGTGGTTATCAACTACGCAAATTTCAACCAGTGCGACACACACGGATGAGGCGTAAGCCTAGGAAAACTGGTAAGAGGTAAGCCCCAGTGCGGGACTTGACGATGTCAAACTGAGGTGAGCCTTAGTGGATTTTTTAACACCGTGATTAGATTCAATGATATGTAAAATATAGAAGCAATGAGGTAAAAATTACTCGTTACCGCTAACCAAGGATTTTATACACTTATAATATTATGAAGCAAAAACAAAGAAAGAGTAAGTGTTACTTGACATATCAACAGGAAAGAGAAGCAATAACAGAATAGGAGTGCAGCAGAAAAGTCATTTACTCACAATGGGTCCATTCTGTAGAGCATGCTCCTTGGCATATTTGCAAGCCTGCTTCACTGCAAGAGCATCCATACCATCCACCTGAAAAAATGTAAACATGTTAAGTGCATGGACAAAAGCATATGAAATAATCCCACCACTAGGCATTGATGCCACTCAAACTCGAAGCAAGGACTTCAGCATGAGTACCAGCCAAAGTCTTTATCAAATCATCAAGAATGAGAATTAACTGGGCATTAACAGATGCATGATATTAAACACTATAATAAGCCCTTTCCAACGAAAACAAATAAAATTTCAAATAGTACAACATTCAAAATACAACTGTTATCCAAAAGTTTCATCCAGTAGAAATCCAGTAACAGCAAGAGTGGATTTATATTGGGTCAATTAATGCCCATAAGGTTGGTGATTAGTGTCTATGGGAATCCTAGCCACGATGTTTGCAGAAAAGCTTGTTCATCTCTCAGAAAAGGGAGCAATTGCATTTGATAAGCAAATCAATGGAGATTTTAGCGATCAGTCAGCCCTTAGATGAGAAATGAGCAAGGATAGAACAGGCATTATAATGTAAATGACACAAATGAGATTCACATTGGATAAAACCAGTTAATGGGAGAGACAAAGTGGAGCATATGAGGTAGGATGGTCATTATGTTTGATGTGTTTGGAATGAAATGGAGGTTTCAGAATATATGTCAGTCTCTTAGGCCCCAAATAACAGGTACTACATGTCTTTTTAAGGAAGATAAAATTCTAGATTTTTTATTTTGCTCAAGCAAAACAAGGGCTAATTTTATAGATCAAGATGAGGCAGAAAAAACCTTGTTGAGAGAAACTCACTTGAAAGTAGGGAACAAAAATACATAAACATGCATTTATACAAAAGGAAAGTGAACCCCCAAGAAAACATGAAGCCCTCCATTTTTAACCTCCCAGATAATACCTCCATATCAGCCCACTAGCACTTGATAAATTTAGTTTGAAGTAAGAGCCAATCGAAATTACATTGTTTCCCCTTGAATATGAGGGTGCTTCTCTCCTTCCATATGATCGCACGAGGAAGTCTCTCCCAGACTCCCACAACCAAACAGTTAATGTACTGAGGTTCCCTGCATTTTCAATCCTCAAACATTGAAGAAGCTCCTTTGGCAATTGAGAACTTAGCCAAAAGAGGCTTATCATCTTGAGCAGGTGTGGTATTGTGTGGTCCGCCAAGAGACCCTCTCTCATCTGTTTTTTGAGTTCCCTATCTCAGCTGTGGTGTGAGCGTTAATCGCTCACCATAGTGGTGGCCAAAAGCCAGTTGCTTATTCTCTCCAACAGTGGTTGGATATTTGAGGTAGTAGGTAATTGGATTTGGGACAAAAATTTTGCTTGCTACTCTTTGGAGAGAAAGAAATGCTCAAATTTTCAAGGGTAGATGTAGAGATTCTAAGGCAATTCATAATGTCACCAAAATTACCTAGTGGATTTGGACCAGGACGTGGGGCATTTTAGGGAAAAGTCTGATGCATGCCTATTTCTTAGATTCGGGTAGTTCGTTTGGTAATTAAAGGAGTCAGTTGTACTTTGCTAAGGAGGTATGTTCCTCAGTAATTTGTGTGTTCTGTTTGCTTTTTTCCCCTTCGTTTCTTTCCCTACGACTCTGAATTTATGATCTAAGCAATATTGGCAATAATGAGTTAGTTTAGCAATATTTAATATTAAGTATATTTGAGCCTATTTAGTAATAGCCAAAATAGTAGTTAGGACATTATTAGCCAATTAGGGTTAGGTTAATTAGCTTGCCAAAGAAGTTAGGAAGATTATAAATAAGGTAAGGGATGGGTTGTTTATGCAGCGATTAATCACCGACTAATTGGCGATTTAGTGTAAATTGGGAGTAGACCGATCCGAACTAGGTATTTAGTGGTTGGGTTTAGCGATCACCGATTAATCGGTGAGAAATCTATGAGTCACTGATTAATTAGTGAAAAATCGGTGGGTCACCGATAAATCTGTGATAAATCAAGATTGTTTTGTTGGGTGGAGGTTGTCGTCCTGTTCGGTTGTGATTGTATTTGTTGCTCTATAATGTGTGATGTTTTGGACATGATTACATAATTTTCTCTATAATATGATTTTTGTTGCTCTATAATACTTGTCTTATTAATTTTAATTATCAAGGTATGTTATTTATTATAATTTACATTATTAAGGATATAAAAATGAATACTTTGAAAAGTAGATTGATTAAATTCGATTAATCCGCTTAATCTTAAATTGGTCCTAGACCGTGAAGGGTTCGTTATTCGCATTTATTGTTATTAAGTTGAGATCGAAAGAATAATTGATTTCTTAGTTTTCCTTTAGCTTTTTATCGTAATTATTTTGATTCTTGTTCATTTATTTCAAGTATTGCTTCGTTTATTTAAATAATTGTTTCATTTAATTCAGTTTATTCCTTAGTTTTATCTATGGCTGAACCGGACCAAGCCTTAAAAATTTTGAATTCAGGGACCAAAACAGGACCAGGTGAGGCCGGTTAACCGGGACACTAGATAACCGAAAATTTGGTCCGGACCAGTCTTGATCCATCCCCATTTCAGCCTTTTTTTTGTTTTCTTCTTCCTTGGAACAATTCTGCTGGTTTGATCTCCAAGACACACAGACTTGTTTTTTCTTTTGTTGTTGTTGTACCTCCTCTTCACTCAGCCTTCTCTAATGGCGATTCTCTCAACAACACCAATTCTCAAACAGATCCATCAGATTCAACACCCATTCTCCTCAATTTCTAGGGCTTAAAACTACTGACACCTCTGGTATGCTCAAATAGTCTGATTTCTGTTTCGATCTTGTCATTGGAGTCATTGCTATCGTAATAAGACACAACGACGCAATAGGACCCCAGCAAATCAAGTGCATGAGATTCTCAGCCTTATCTTCTTCCCTCCTTGGCATGTCTTCACTGTTCATGATTTTATTAATTTGATTCGTTGTGGTTGGGACCGCAGCCTGCCGTGCCTGATTGGTTTTTTCCAGATTCAGGCCACATGTTTCGCTGAAGAGACCTCAGTGTTGCCTCCATCTTGCAAGCGTTCCTACACAGCGAACGCAAAAAAAATCGATCGAACAAGCAAGTAAACACCGATTCCCATTTTTAAAAACCAACCCTAATTTAGTAAACACCAATTCCAGATATTATAAGAAAGTGTTGGGTTTGGGAGGAGAAATGGAGATGGGGTTTTGGAAAGTTTGACTGCGAGAGCTGCAGCGAGAAATGATGCTAAGAAGATGAGGTTCTTCCCAATCTCTATTACAATAGAAAAGAGATGGCGAAAAACCCAAGTGAGAATGCCTTTGAAGCTCTTTGAAGAAATGAGTGGGAATAGAAGCTTTACAGTCAAATAAAGAGAATATTACCTCGAGATTGGGCCATTAAAATTGGGCAAATTGAGATTGGGCATTGAAATTGGGTTGGGCATGTCCAGTCCGATCCGGTTAACCGGCAGGGTCTGGAAGTTGGAACCAAGGTCGGACCGAGAATTTCAGTACGGTTTGATTTATGGGACCAACAATTAAAATAATAATAAAAAACAAACCGGATCAGCCCATTTGGGCCGATCCCCAGTTCGATTTTTCAATCTGAAATGCACATCCCTAATTTTATCAATTGGTATCACATTTGAAGCAGTTGATTTGTTTGTAACAGTTACGAAGGAAGAAATTTATTCGATTTGAAGATCAAAGAGAAAAAAATGAGAAGAGAAGAAACAAAGCTTGACTGAAGATTATAGAAGAAAAAAAAATCAAGGTTGACACATCGTATTGTTCACCGCACTATTTCAAAATTTCCAAGTACCTCCTTGAACTATCCAGTAATTTCATAAATTCTCATAAATGGAAAAAACATCCCTAACCCAAAACAACATTTATATGCACCCTAGAATCAGTGAAGGCACCCCACCAGTAAAAAAATGAGTGACCCATATTCCCAATATTCATACCCCTATTATTCCTACTCACCTCCATTTTAGTCTTCGTCTCCATACCAATATAGCTCAAATCTAATCCGATACCCTGTGGTGTCCAATATCCATAAACAAATTTACTATCCACAACCACAAACCACCTATGTCCCCTCTTACCCAACCTGAACTCATTTCTCCTACACCACCACCACCCCACCCTCATATGCGAGTGACGTATGCCCCACTACTGATCCCATTGGCTGAAAGGAGTTGACAAAAGAACTCCTAAAAGAGAAGGATTAGAATAATACACTAGCAGGGCTTGACAAGATAAAGAAGGCAGGAGATCACATGCAAGTGATGATCACAAAATTTATGGCAGACATTAAATAGGCTAATGACACCCACAAAGAGTGGCTGCAAGCCCCCAAACAACACCACCAGCTCCGACAGCACCGCAGGACCCCTCCCCCACCACCACCTCCCATATCCACCCTGCTAGGGTTGGCAGTGGGGCGGATTTTCACGGATATCCGCCCCACCCAATCCGTATGAGGAACTAAACTATTTTCAAAAAAAAAAAACTAAAACTAAAACTAAAACCAAAACCTAAGAAACCCTGAGATCCGCCTGACCTCTTCTGACCTCTCTTCCACCTCGAGACACAAACTCACAGAGAATCAGATCTCTTCTCTTGATCTCTTCCACCTCCAGACAAACTCACAAAGAAATGAAATTGTATTGTAACGCAAGTCACAAAGAAAGAGACGCAAGTCACAGACACACAAAGAAGGAGTCGCAAATCACGCAACACGCAGCAAGGCAAGGCAAGGCAAAGGAGTCACTCCTCTCTTCCACTTGTTCAGACTCCTCTCTTCCACCTCTTCAGACTCCTCTCTTCCCCTTAACTATTGCGAGTGAAGCACAAGGAGCGAATGGGTTTTGCGATTCACTGAAGCACCCCAACAACACATGCACATCACCAAGGTATGGCTCCTCTCTTCTTCGTTTTTCTGTTAATTTCAAATTCGTTTTAGGGTTTTCTGTATTCTTCTTCTACTTCCAATCTTCTTCTAATCCTCTTAAATCGTTTTAGGGTTTTCTGTATTAAGCATAAATCTGCTGGATTTTTATGCAATTTTCAGTTTTCACCATGATTTGGGCTTGATTTTCATTTGATATGCTCGCCCTTTAGATTCTTACATGCTATACTTGGATTTGAGAGGACTAGAGGAGATTGGTTTATTTTCTCTTCATCTCAACAAATTTCAGCAAATAGGTGAGTCTGTCAATCCTCTATAATATTCAGATTTAAGGTTGGTTTTGAACAAAAATTTCTAGTTATTTGTCTACGTTTGTGTATGATTTAGTTGTTTATGTTGTCAGGAACAGTTCTTCATCAATCATCACTTTATTGTTGAGCATTTTGATTTAGAAAGTCTCACTCTTCCCTGCCTGTGTGAGTAATTCCTTCTCTTTGAACTCAATTTTATGTTTTTCTTTATGGGTTTTGTGCCGATAAAAATAGAGAAAAAATAATCTAGATTTAATTTCCTTTGTTTTGAACTGAACTTAGATCTTCAATCAAATGGAATCAAACTACTGACGTAATAACATTTTTCTGCAAAATGGGTTGAGAAATGAAAAAATGGGAATTGCCTTAAACATTTGGTATAGTTATTCGACAAATTGTAATTTATAAGATATCTAATCTATAACTGCAATCCCACTTGGACCCAGAAGAGAATTCAGTGATGTAGAGCTCCCAAACCTTTCTTACTGTCCAATTCTCTTATATGAAGAGGCAGAAAGAAAGAGAACTCTGAAGATAAAAGTGCAGGTTGATGATTATATAGAGTGAAGGGTTGATGATTTGGTATAAAAGTGCAGGTTTGATGAGAATACACACAAAGAACTGTTTTTGCTTTGGTTGATGATTTGATTATTGATTTAATGAGAATACACACAGAGAACTGTTATTGATTATTTGATTATTGATCATTGATTATGGATTTGGTTGATGATTTGATTATTGATGAACAAAAATTATGAGAGAATGAGAGAAACACATAGAACTGTTTTTGCTTTGATTTTGTTTGCTTTTTTTCATACATATAGTAGTAAATGAACCAATTGTTTACAATTCTTTTTGAGTTTCTATATTTGAGCTTAATTATGGAAACATGTAATTTACAAGTGGTTACTTTTTAGATGTCGTCCCTCCAGTAAGGAAATATAGTAGATTTGATTTCTTTTCTGCATTTATTTTCTAATGAGTTCCCCTGCCTTCTACTACATCACTGCCTTTTCTACATTCTGCAAAAAATTAAATAGAAATATTCAAGTATACATATGCCCAAACTAGCATTTAGCCTATATGCTTTGCTTGAGAAACAAAGCTAAGTTGATTTACAATCTTTTGATGTTTGATTTTCATCTTATAGTCTAAGCTCCAATGTTTTTTCGTTTTCTTGATGTATAGAATATGGCAAGAGATCGCCCCACGTCAATTGAAACTCAACAATCTACCTTTTTTGATTGGGATGGCCATGGTAATGACTCTCCTCAAACACCTGTGGGTTCAAATGCCTTACCACCACCCGAGGTACAATCAAATCCCACTCCTCATGATGTTTCTACTCCCAATGTTGAAAACAATACTGTTAATAGTAATGTTCCTCTACCACCACTACCACCAACAAGAAAAAGAAAGTTCACATCTGCAGTATAGAATCACTTTACATTGATTACCATTAACGGTTTAGATAAAACTAAATGCAATTATTGTGGCACTTTGCTTGGAGGGGAGACTAGAAATGGCACAAGTCATTTAATTGACCATAGTGAGGGGTAGTCAAGTGGACATACGACAATCTATATTGAGTGCTTCCACATCGACTGGGTCAATTGCTGTTAGTGCTTCTGGGTTCGACCAAGAGCTTGCAAGAGTAGTCGTTGCAAAAGCAATTATAATGACTAGGGCAAGTTCTTCAGCAGATAGTCAGTCATATGTTAGCCAACCACAAAATGCAGTTGATGATGATGATCTTAGTAATTTTTTTGTGGATTCTATGCGGAACTCTGGGGATGGACCTAATAGTAATGTCAAGTCGGAGTTGGATTACTATTTGGCTGATGTTGTTTTACCTCCAGAACAGAATTTTGACATTCTGAATTGGTGGAAGACTAATGGAAGCAAATATCTGACTTTGAATCGGGTTGTTGGGGACATTTTAGCGGTTCTAGTCCCTACAGTTGCTTCGGAGTCTGCATTTAGTACGGGTGGTAGGTTTGTTAGTCCACATCGCAACAGGCTTCATCCAAAGTCATTAGAAGCTTTGATGTGTGCGCAAAACTGGTTATGGAATGATATTAAAGGTAATAAAGTCTTGCTATGAAATGTCTTATTTATTTTATGTTTGCTTTTTTTTTTGAGTAAATTAATAACTTAACATTATTTATCTTATGACAGATGAAACTTCTACTTCACCGTATAGGAGGTCCACCTATCAAGATGATGCAGATCCTCTTGAGGTATATAAGTATTTAAATGAGCCTATAATGAACTACTAATGATATATTAGGCCTTGCTAAAAGGAATTATTTTATGTTGTAGGAACAAAGTTGCATGTTGGTTTCATGAATGAAAAGTTGTGAATATTTTTTGTATTTGAAGGACTTGATGGAGGTAATGTAAAACAACGCCAATTTTTTTATTTGTTCTCATATAGTTACCTTTTTTTCCTTATAGAAACTAATTTAGAAATTTTTTATTTATTTCAGGTTATGAAATTTTTGTAAAAACAAAAAAACAAAGCTTGATGAAGGATTTTGTTGGTTGTCATCGTTTTGTTGTTGTTTTGCTTTCACAATATTTTATAATTTAACTGTTGTTGAACATATTAACTTCGTGTTTTGTTAGACTATTGTGACAACAAAATGTGTAATACTTGTGTAAGTTGAGCCTGTAATTTTTTAATACTTATACAGGTTATTGCTGATGTTATCTATTTATACATGTTATATAGGTTATTATAAATGTTTTAAATTTTATTGTCAGGATTGCTGTAAAAATTTATACATGTTATATAGGTTTAAATTTTATTGTCAAATGTCATTGGATTGCTATTGCTGTTATGCTGTAAAAAAATTATTGTCAGGCGGGGCAGATCGGTTGGGGCGGAGATTCAAAACCCACCAAGAAACCGATCTTATGCGGATATCTGAGGCGGGGCGGATATCCGCAAATCCGTCTGGGGCGGGGGCGGTTTTAAAAAATAAGAATAAATGGATATGCGGGGCGGATTTGGAGCCCCGCAATCCTCAGCGGGGCGGGGATGGATTTGCTTAAATCCGCCCCAATCCGCCCCGTTGCCATCCCTACACCCTGCCCCTCTGCTCGACACTCCTTTCCAACTTCATCGTCCTTCACAGACCTCCATCCCCATCATCTTGGGAGGTTCTCCATCACACCCCCATAATTTGGGTCATAGGACAAAGTCGTATATGACCCAAATTTGAGTAGCTCGTTGAACCCTGATTTCCTCCCACAATACTAACTTCCTTCCTACTCCAATTTTCCATCAGAGAACCTTTCTCCTCACGTTAAAGCTTTCAATGAAGTGCATATGCGGTTTGGCGTCTCTCCTGAACTTTCTATTGCAAATATGATTGAGTTATTAATGGACATGCCACACAGTGGGTACATAAACAGCATAAAGATCCTAACCAACCTTGGCCACCTCTACAAGACAAGATTAATAATCCAATTTAGGAAAGGGTTGAAGCTAAATTCAAGAAATTTGCGCACATACATTGGTATTTTGCAATGGATATTCTTTGAGCTGAGAACTCATCTTAGACATTATATTTGGTGGCACAGTTTGGATTTTCTTATTTTGATAACTACCAAAGAAAAGTTCGAGGTCGACTACTTCTCTTGCACTTTGCCATGTGTTCCTTTACCGATTGTTTGTACTCGTTTGGCTTCTTCGACTTCAAGATCGAGGATAAGCTTCAATTTTGGAAGGTTGATATAAGCAACATTAGCAATATTATGGGTTAGTTTAGCAATATTAATATTAAGTATATTTGGGCCTATTTAGAAAGAGCCCAAAATAATAGTTAAGACATTATTAACCAATTGGGGTTAGGTTAATTAGTTAGCCAGATAAGTTAGGAAGGTTATAAATAAGGCAAAGATTGTTCATTGTTATTAAGTTGATGATTGAAATAATAGTTTATTTCTTAGTTATTTTCCTTTACCTTTTTATCATAGTTATTTCGATTATCGTTATGTTATTTCAATTCTTGTTCATTTATTTCGAGTGTTTTGTTTATTTCAATTATTTTTTCGTTTAATTCAGTTTATTCATTAATTCTATCAGTTGCGTACTTGTTCTTAATCTAAGTAGTTTACTCGGTGAGTAATTAGCGATTACTCGCTTCTTACTAGAGAATTGTGGAAAAGCCAGCCAAACCAAACTCAAAGACATACTCGCAGGTCTCCTTGATGAGCGAACAAGCACAAGGCCTAATATGAACTTGGAGCTGCAAAATCCCAAACAAATTGTTATTCCAATTTCCATGTGATTTACTCAAACTGTGTGACTCAAGTTTACTCGAATGTAATTACAAACTGAGTAATTGCAGTTACTCGACCGAGCACTTATTTTACTTTTTTTCCCTTTTTTTCTTTTTTCCCTGCTCTTGGGCCCTTACCCAAATCCTAAAGAGAGGAATGGTATAGAAGACGAGAAAAGGTGTTAGAGAACAAGCCAAGAGGGTTGTTCTTGTTGTTGCCTGTTGTTGGCTTATTGTAAGTGTAACTATATTTTCCCCTTTATCTTATTCCGTTCATATCCGCTTGCAATTATGGTACATATATTGAATTTATAGATATTCCTTTTATTAATTAATTGTTACTATGAGTGAATATCAAAAAAAATCTTATTGGATGAATCACCCGATTTTTTCCAATTACTCCATAATCTACATGTAATCAATTGACTTGCTACTCGTTCCTTGACTAAGTCATGACCCAATTGCGTGTAAACTACCTAGTTCTTATTGAGCTGTTGTTTTATTGGCAAAAGAAAATCCATCATAAAACACCTCCCAAATGTTCATTGCCACGGCACAAAAAAGGTGATCATAGCATTCATTGCCATCCTCAGTCAATTTGTGTGGGAGGAAGGGTATCCTAGTAGCATGAGAGTCAACATGCATTAATCAAGTCTACCTGGGCAGGGGAAATCTAAGAACAATAACAAACAAGTCAGAGTTAGGTTCTCGTTTGACATGAAAAATCGTAAACCTTTTCAAGACTTATAAGAGCTAGGAATAGTTTGAAAGTTATATCAGATTAGGTGTTTTTTTCCTAGAGAGCTAGTTCAAAATTTATTTCATTTAAATTGGAAGGATAACATTACAAGTAATCCAGAGGACCATAATAAATGATTAGCCATCACATAATAGTAGTAATTTATAATAAACTCCTCCAACTACACCTATGTGGGTTGGCGACGAGATTCAAATACTCCCAATAAAAGCAACTCTTGATGAATAATTATGCTCTAGCCTTCACTCTTTCTCTCGCTAACAGCTTTTCGTTAATGAGATACTTTGTTTTATTGATAAAAAAAATTAAAAATTAAATATATATATATATATATATATAATTAAAAAATAATAATAATAAATAAATTATAAATAAATAAAAAACACCTCCGTATCATGGTTACCTAGAAGGCTATAACGAGGGTAGCTTAGGTACGGGGTACTATGGAGGTAGCTGCATCCTGAAACTAAATTTTATTCGAGAACTAGATTAAAAGCGAAGAAAAAAAAGGGTACAACAATCATGGGAAAGAAAATCTTTCAGAATCCAACATAAACATGGGAAAGGAAGTTGTTTGAGTACTAAAAAGATATCTGTCATACCCTCCAAGACTAGTGTTCCATTATGGAATTAGGTACTTGAATGGCAAATTCCAATCTGGTTCCTAATGGAATACTGGTACAAATTGATGCCCCTACTTGTAATGCTTACGGGCAAATTGTAAGTAGTGCAAAATCACCTAGTCATTTTATCATATTTGCAAGGATGCGCTCGATTATAATCCTTAAGAAGTTAAAACAAACTGAAACAACACAAAATGTGAAAGCTTCATCACCTTCAAGCCGGGTACATAATCGCCACGCTTGTAGTAAGCAGCACTCTTAGCTGCTCTCCACTCTGCAGTTCCCATACCATCTACGAAAACAAAAACCAAACCAAACCAAACACATTAAAATCAAATGAAAACCAACAAAATCCATAAACCCCATTTCTCATCATTCCCTTAGTACTTACAGTGATTATTCTCACAAACAAGAATTGCAGGCAAATCCCAAAGTGCAGCCATATTAAGAGCCTCAAACAACTGCCCCTGATTCGCCGCACCATCACCATACATAGCAAAAGTAACCGTCCCATCCTTGGAATACTTCTGAGCAAAGGCCAACCCAACGCCAAGAGGTACCTGAGCACCCACAATTCCATGCCCTCCATAAAACCCATTCTCCTTCTTGTAAAAATGCATCGACCCACCCTTTCCTTTCGAGCATCCGGCCTTCCTTCCCATCAACTCCGCGAAAGCCTCAACAAGGGTACCACCACGACCTAAGTAGATACAATGATCGCGATATGCAGTGATAATACAATCTTTTCTTGTGATTGCGGCCTCCATGCCCACAGCGACGGCTTCTTGACCGTCGTAGAGGTGACAGAACCCTCGAATGAGCTTCGATTTGTATAGAGAGTCCGCGGCGATTTCCATTCGGCGCATCAACGCCATGTCTTTGAAGAAAGTGAGGAGTTCTTTTGGGGAGCTTTCGACGCTTCGGGAAGGGGGTTCGCATCGGTGGGATGTGAAGGGGATGGAGGTTTCGATGGTGAGAGGGGTTGTGTCGTCGCTCGAGGTGGCGAATGAACGGTGGAGATTCGAGGTTAGGGGTTTGAGGATGAGATTGGAGCGAGAGGTGGTGGCGAGGTGGCGGAGAGACATCTTGGACCGTTGGATTGAGGGGGGGCTGAATCTGATTTGATCAGTTTTTCTGGGTTCTCTCCCGGGGTTTTAGTGAGTTTGGTGGACTGTGAGGAAGAAGAAGAAATAGATGGAAAGGAAGGGAAAAGAACCTTTCTAACTGTCGAGGAAAGGAGCGAGGAAACCAGCGAGGGGAAGGTGTCACCACTCACTCCCTCGAGATTCACGCTACTGCGTATTTCGAAGGTGAATGCACGCATCTCGAAGGAGATGAACGGTGACACCTTCCCCCTCGCTGGTTTCCTCGCCCCTTTCCTCGCCATTTAAAATTTCTGAAGGGAAAATGCTTCAACGAACTCTGCTTTGTAGGCTGTAGCAGTGGCAAGGAAGAGAATGTCGTTGAACGCACCCTATTTAAATGGCACCTGGTAGGGGTGGGCATCCCATCTCGTAATTCTCATCCCGTCCTTCCCATTTTTTCAGGTCCTTTGGAGATTGATCAAATCCATTTTGATCCTGTCTCATCCCGATCTAGACTGAAATGAATATTTTTAATCTCACCCATCCCATCCTGTCTCGAATTTATATATTTAATATTTGTTATTATCAATTTTAATCAAACGACTCTTCTAAAGAAAAATTTATGTTGTGTTGAAATTAAATTAAAACATCTGTTGTTTGAAAATTTATTTGTTTGATTTGGTACTCTTTATTTAGGTAAAAACTTCAATTTGGATATTTTGAGTCAAATAGAACATGTGAAAATTTTATATTTTCTTCACATTTTAGATTGGTTATAGGACAATTATTCTTGTAGAAAATAAAGGCATATAATGGTTTGTGTAAGTTTTGCAATATGAGTTGTGTAGTTGGAGAGCATTGCTCATAATCGTATCTTGTATGAATGATATTCAACGAAATATGCAAGACGGATCTATAGAGGGGCTTCTTCCATTTCTCATCATTCACTTGACAAACTTCATTTCATCGTAAGCCTCCATAAATTTTATATGACATTTACTATTGTTATGATGAAAGTTATATGTACATAAATTTGACATTATTGGTGTGTGAACAATGAAATATGAAATTATTTTGTTATTTTTCATTGAATGACTATTTAGTACATGTTTATCCCGTATCGTCTCGAACCCGTTTGGGATGGGATGAGGTCGGGACGATATATATCCCATCTCGATCTCAAATAAACGAGATAGGATATGGATGAGGTTCATCTCGTCCCATACCCACCCCTAATACACTATAGGAAAAGGGAAGCCTGGGTTGACTACGAGGCGGATTAGAAACCAGAGTGAGTGGATCTCAAAGGCTTTGAAAGGAGACTATGAAGTAGGGGATGTGGTTGGAGGAAGTTATGTGGGTGCAGAACGAAGACAAAAGTAGATTGAAAAACCTTACAACAAAAAATCCATCAATGATCAACACAAAGATGTGGTGGAAAGCCGAAATTCTTCCTGACCTGGGAAAATCAGCCTGGTTGCTACCTGGGGGCGAAAATACACTTTTGCCCCCCCCCCCCCTCTTTAACAACCTTTTTGAAAAATGTGTTTAAAAAGGGAGGCAAAAATGTATTTTCGCCCCCCAGGCTGGGGGACCCAGGCCAGGAAGAATTACTCGGTGGAAAGATAATTGATTTAATTAACAACCCTTCCAAAGGGGCTTGAGGGAAGCTCATATGAAGTGTGTTGGTGGGTGTGTCGGTGGGAGGGAAAACTGATTTGATGGCAACCAGAATAGGCTTGAAACTTAAGAACAAAGGATGGTTCATCAACCAAAGGTAAAATGGTTGGATCGAGGCAAAAAACATGTAGAAACAAGGGGGAGTACTGAAAGCCGATGAATCAGATTGTGTAATCTGAGAAGTAAAAGTAGGACTCTCTAGCAAGTGGTTTGTTAAGGTATTGTCTGGAAAATTTGAAGAAACGAGTTATTTCAAATTTTATAAAATTGTTATCTCTAAAGATACACAAAAGTTTTAAACAAGAAATGGAAAAGAAAAAAAACATAGAGTTCGGGTAAACTAGAATTTGGCACAACAATAACGGTGAGTAATGTAGAAAGAATAAAGATTGAAAAGAGAAATTGACAGAAGAATGTTAAGAAGAAGAATAAAGTTCGAGCCAACCAGAAGTTGTAACCCTAAGGGCATCTTTGGTTAATCAGTGGAATAGGAATGAGAATGGTAATGGTAATGGTAATAGAATAATGGAAATGGTAACATTACTATGTTTGGTTACTCGATGAAATGGGAATGAGAATGATTTGTGTATTTACCGTTATGCTCTAAATTATTAACCATGGCTTTTGGATCTATGGCGAGTAAGGAGACATCTATGCTAGGTAAGGACGGCAAATGAAGGGTTGACCATTACAATGTCCATTGTAATGGGCATTCATAGGGTTTTGAGAAGAAATGCTCATTACATTGTAATGGTCATTTTGATTACACCATTTTTATGTCAAACCAAATATAGGAATGTCCTAAACCATTGTAATGGTCAAACTCATTCCATTGAACAACCAAACGCGCACTAAAAGTTTATAAGGGAGAGTATAAGAACAAAAAGTTTTTTTACATTACATTTACATAAGGCTTTTGCCTAATGTCTATCGTCAGCCCTAGCTAGGTGTAACATACAAATTTGAAAAATGCGGACTAAAATTAGAAAATAAGAAATAAAAGAAAAAAATATTAGCAGTGTCGCGATAGATTGTTGGTGGTGAGACTAGGACGAAAAAAAGAGCTCAAGTCAAATTGCACCAGAAGTTGCAAAGTGCGTGGCTCCTAGAACTTGCAAGCAAAATCGACAACAACTATGGATGATCCAAATGTATAAATATAAACTAGCCTCCAACTCATTAAGAATTTTAATACGGGAAATGACTTTTAAGGCCTATTTTTTCACAAAGTAAACTATTTAGATATCATAGTTGATGTAATGGCTAATTTGTGCCTATTTTTATACTTTATGACCAATAAGAACTCTTTTATTAACTCAGGTTAACTCATAAAGTTATATGACATCTTGACCCCTCTTAAATAAATAGAAAACCTAATTTTATACTTTTATGACCAACATCAATGACTATTTTATTAATGATTCTCATTTTTATTTTATTTTGTTATTTTTACTTTTTTGTTTACCCTTAATCACTTCCACCAATGCCCCTGGCAGGTATCGATATAATGATTATAATTATGACCAACCGATTATAAATTTTTATAAGTTTTCATTAACTGACAAGTTAATCAAATTATTATGCTAAAGTTTGGTAAACTTTTCATAATTTAGTTAATGATGATTACAAATTTAATTTTAATTAGTTGATAAAATCAATTTGATTAACTTGTCATAAATTTAGTTACCAACAATGTTGCTAGTGTTTTTTCTTGAAAGGTTTACATGTACCCGTGCATTACCTTTATTGATGATGATTAAAATTTTGGTTTTAGTTATCATTGTTTCTTATTTTGTAATGTAGTTATAAATCAATTTTTCCACTATCAAAATTTGATTTCCTATTATTCAATGAATGAGTACGTGTAAAATAATAAATTTATTCTCTATCACTATTTAGTGATAAATTATCTACCATAGAGCATGATCACAGCCTCATAGATAAAATGGAAATCAATATTGAATAAGATAATTTCATGTAAACTAAATAATGACTGAGAATTGAAACAAAAATAAATTGTTCTTCAAACTCAAATATACATTCAGAGTGACAAAACATTCATGAATACAAAAATGCTAACATGAAAATATTAATGCAGTCATTTGTAGCTAACAAATGACATAAAATAATTGCTCAAACTACGGTTAAAGAAATTATTTGTACAAATAATGGGAGGGGTTAAGGGTAAAAACAAGTAAAAATAACAAAATAAAAATAAAAATTGAATCATTAATAAAGAGTATTTGTTGGTCATAAAAGTATAAAATTATGTTTTGAGTTTTCTATTTGTTTAGGAAGGGTAAATATTTCTTATAATTTTATGAGTTAATCTGCGTTAATGAAATAGTCGTTGTTGGTCATAAAAGTATAAAATTAGACACAAATTAGTCATTACATCAATTACGGTATCTAAATTGTCTATTTTGTGAAAAAGTAGGCCTTAAAAGTCATTTTTCGATTTTAATATAAAACTAAACAATTTTTACTTCAATTGGGTTGCTTAAAACAATATATAATCAGTTAAGAACATGATTCTCAATTAATTATAAAAAATTCGATCAGAAAAAAAGTTCCATATAGTACCTTCAAACTTGGAACATAATCTCACCGTTTGTAATAAGCAACATCCTTTGCAATTCCCTTCTCCCCAAATTAATACAACTCAGAAACAAAACATAAATCCTACAAACATTTCTCCAGCACCTTCATCACTTGCAGTGATTATCCTCACAAACCATAATTGCAGGCAAATGCCAAAGCATGGTCATATTAAGTGCTTCAAACGACTGTCCCTGATTTGCTGCACCATCTCCATACATTGTAAAAGTAACCGCATTGTCTTTCAAATACTTCTCGCCAGAAGCCAACCCTCAGCCAAAGAGGCACCTGAGAGCCCACAATGCCATCTACACCATATAACCCATTAGTCTTCTTGAAGAAATGCATGGAACCACCTTTTCTGTTGCAGCATCCACCTTTCCTCCCCATCATTTTAGTGAAAGAATTCCACCTTGGCCTAGATAAATACAGTGGTGGAAGCAAGTGGTAATCATGCAGGCCTTGCTGGTGATTGCTGCTTCCATCCCTACAGGTATGGCTTCTTGTCCATCACAGATTTTGGTATTGACCAAAGATGGTGAGTGTGAATAGCGAAATGAAAGGGATTCAAGTTTCTTTCTTTTCCCTCCGTTTCTTCTTCTTTTTCATTTATTCCTTATTGTGCGATCGAATTGTGACAGGGAAGACAAGATAAATATCGCGTGGTCTACATGTATCTGGGTGTTGCTGTCGTGTGCGCCAGAGAAAGACTTCGCTGTTGTTATTTGTTGAGTTGAGAGAAAACTCGGGGTGCTAATAGCCTAGAGCTTTATATCATTTTGAAGAAATTCTTTCATTTTCTTCTTCTGGGACTTGGGCTTTGAGAGCCATGGTCAGATCTCGACTCCATATGTTGTAATTGGTAGGAGTAAGCGACTGTGAAATAAGAGCCACCCCAGGTTGATCGGAGTGGTGAAGAAAGTATGAGTGATGAAGATTGTTATATGGTGAGGTGGTGGTGTTTGAACCACTGCTTGTATTCACTCATGGTGATGGCGGCTACGTAGTGTAATGGTAGCTTTGACTGAACCTTGAATGCTAATTGCCTGATCCTTTAAAATAAGTTTTTTTTTGTGGTCAGACATCCACTCTCCTTGTGAGAGGTCGCGGGTTCAGGACTCACCAGTTAGGATTTTGTGAGCTTTCGCCCGATTATTAGGAGCACATTTGTTCTGCCGTTGATAGGCCTTTGGGTATTGAATGCAACTGCTTAGATGGACTAGACCGGAGCGAAAACGAGTCTTCATGCAAGGTGGAGGCGATGGACCGGAGCGAAAGCAAGTCTCTATGCAAAATCGAGGCGACGAGGATATTAAGTGGCAACAATATTGTAGCATTCGGGCTTGGTTTGGTTAACCCTATAGGGTCAGTCATGTAGCCTTCGGGTATAGATTAATAAATAAATAAAATGATCAATACCCCAATTTATTTAAAAAAAAAGTCAACTTATAATTCTTATTATTCATGTGTCTACATACTGGAATTTATAGATTCTCAGGTAAGTCATTCTGTGACTATATTTCCTTTGTATAGGAGTTTTTTTTGGGTACTGAGTAAAGCTCAGGGTGCAAATTAGGGGTGGGCAAAAACCGATTTAAATTCGGTTAATCGACCGAACCGATTTTCAAATTCGGTTCGGTAACCGAACCGAAATATGAGTAGAAAGAAAATAATTTAAACCGAACCGAACCGATTATAAACGGTTCAAAATCGGTTTACGATTTTGAACCGACCGATTTATAACCGAACCGACCGATTAATTAAATATATATAAATAACTAAATAAAAAGTAGGTGTTAATACTTGATTAGTGCAACAAATGCATTGCAATACACCCTGTTGCACTAAATCACCCCATTCTCTCAAAGTTTTCAATTTTGGGCTAAAAATTGAGTCTATACAAAAATTGGACCTGTAAAAAAATTGGACATGTTTTAATGAAAGTCTTTCAAATGCTTGAGCCTGAAATTTCGGTCCAACCGAACCGATCCAAAATTCGGTTCAACCGAATTCATCGGTTTACAAATACAAAATTCGGTTTCGATTTGGATTTTGGACAAACCGAATTAAATCGGTTCGAAATCGGTTTGGGCTCAAAACCGAACCGAACCGACATTGCCCACCCCTAGTGCAAATAGCCCACAACTTTAACAGTTTGAAGAAAAATTTCCTTTTCTTCTCCTTCCAATGGTGGAGGGTTTTTGTTCGCTGAGCTTGGGCGGTCGAAGGTGTCGATCACCGCTTGCAAAGAGATTGAGATGTTGATGGATCTGATGACTGGTTCGATTGCAACGTTCTGAGATTGTAAAGAAGCAGAGATTGATGAGATTAATGTTTTGTTTGTTTGCATGCGTCGATGTTGGTGAAGGTTTGTGCTGTGACTTCTTCATTGTTGGTTGCTGTGTGAAGATCTTATTCTTTGTTGTGTTTGGCTGCTGAAGAGAGGAATCAAGTTGAGCTGCTTGATATCTCCTCCGTTGCTGCTCTGTGTGAAGGAGACAGTGAGGAGAGATTCACTTTTGTTGGTTGTTGTTCTCGGTTGCACTTTGATTTGTGGTAAGCTTGAATCTGACATTGAGACCAAGAAACCCACAAGCTCTCATTCTAGCAGGCCTTCAAGTGCTCAATCGAATCGGTCTGAGAGCTCTGTTCCACAGGTGCTAGAAGTGGCACCCAGAGCATGACCTAAGGTGAATCCTTTTGGGGATGCCAGACCACGAGAAGATTGACTTGGAGTTCGATCAGTGATATGGTCGATGGTGGGTTTGATGGTTTGATGATGTTTTGATGGTTTGATTTTGTTTGCGGAAGCGGTGGCTAACTAGGCTGTGGCTCACAATGTTGTTGAATTGATTGAGGTAGGTTATTACTACTATCTTTCCTTCCCCACCTCTTGCGTCTAGGTAGTCGTAGAGCTAACTTTGACATAACGTAATAGAAATAGGAAACCTAAAGACTAATATTCTATTCGGACTTTCCTAACCTGTCATATAACACTTTCCTATTTTATAATATAGATAGACTTCTATTCTGTAATACTTTGCTATTTTGTAAGATAGATAGAATTCTATTCTTTAACACTCCTACAACTTTAACACTCCTACAACAGATTACTAAGTTTATTGCACCCTGAGCGATATGGAAAACCCCTTGTGTGTTAGGTGGTGGGCTTGTTACAACACTGGCCAGCTATCAAATTGGTGGATTTATGATCAAGGAAGAGAACATAGGGACATGGTCATTGTTTTCATGTATCAAGAAATAAACAATCCATCAGGTCTAAATAGGTAATGTATTCAATGTCTTACACAGGGCTATCTTACTGCAACTGGGTTTCAACCACCACAATAAAATTCAATACAAATTAAGAAGACAATGGTTCAATTGGCTATGCAGAAGTGGTCCCCCTTGCAATATTCTTGAAGGAAACGCATCTTCCTATGTACAGAACTCTTTCAAAGATCATAGTCAGTCAACAGCACCTTCTGTTTTCAAAGAAGCAAGTCAATGTGTGTCAATTTCATTCATCCTAAACACCAACAAACACTTCTATCCATGTCTTCTCTTCTCTACCACGTACTTATTTTTTCTCTCTGAAACTGAAAAATGTGATAAGAAAGTTTAATAGTGTAGAAACAATGGTGAGGAGAAGCCTAGGTGACACAATAGGTATACTACAAGATGAACTCATAAGAAGAGCTTGCTTGCTTGCCATTGCTGCTCATACTTTGCATTCTCCCACTTTTCTCATTGACAAACCACTTGATTCCTCCTATGCTATCATTGCATTCCCTGGGTCATGGTCTGTTCTGGATTGGTTTGCATGGATGCCCTTGGGGAATAAAAAATAAACAAGGAAATCTTTACTTCTCTTAAAAGTGTCGTTAGCACTGAAACCACACTGGTTTATTGAATCATTTGTTCGAAGGTTCGAAACAATTTTAAGAACTTCAAATCTACAACAAGAGGTACGTACTATTTTCCATGTTACACACATTTTATAAAGTAGATTATTGATAAATGATTTACTTGGTGAATTTCAGATTAGTAATGCTTTTTTCTGAGAACAAGCAAATCATGTTTACAGGACAGTCTTCTGGTGCTCCATAGGCAGTTCTCTCAACCATTTGGGTACTTGAACAACTGAAACAGAACAACCGTAATCCACTTTATCCCTTCTGCATAACATTTGGATCTCCCCTTGTAGGCGATCAAGTTTTCGGTCATGCCATCCGTCAAGAACATTGGTCAAACAATTTCACACACTTTGTCACTAGGCATGACATTGTTCCTAGAATCCTACTAGCACTTCTTCCATCCATTGAGCGTGAATTGCCCAGACTTCTCCACTTCTTGAATCCTAACTCTCCGTACTTCCGACAAGACTTGGTTGGAAGATCTCAGGAAGCTTCAATTTTCTTTAGTACAGTAATGAGGAATGTATCATATGTTGCAAATCATGATGCACGTTTGTTCATGGGGTGCACCAATCCGTTGTTGGAATCTGTTACTTGCTTTGCCGAGCTTAGTCCTTGCAGACAATTCGGAACTTATATCTTCTCTACCGGAAATGGGAAACTGGTTATAGTTAAGAACCCAGCAGCTGTTTTGCAGATGTTGTTGTCTATAGTCTTCAATTGAGACCAGAACATGGAGTGTAAGAGATAGCCTATAGAAGACTGCAGGCTAACTTGGTCTATGGACTTGAATTGCAAGAAAGCTTGCAAAGTGTACCTGGACAATTTAGAGGCACAAGTTCCTTTGTCCACAGAAAGTTTCGATAATGATGAAATGAGACTTATCAAGGCAGCATTAAACGATCTTGAGCTAGTAAGTTTTTTCATGTAATTATTGGATTCTTAGAAGTGGCTAATGAGATTAATTCAATGTTGTATTGTGATTTCCAGGGGGCAAAGGCCAGGATTAGTTTACATGCAACCGGAGAAGCAAGAACATATAAAACCAGAGCAGGATTGATTCCAACATCAGCAAGATTGAAGACACGCTAAGGATGCTTCAAGGGTACAGAGCAACATGTGAAGCGCGAGTTAGGTACTATGATTCGTTCAAGTACCAAAAGGAAGTGGATGACTTAAATGCTAACGTGAAGCGCAAAGAATTAACAGGGGTGTGGGATAGGATCATTGAGACACTGAGAAGGTACGAGTTGTCTGATGACTTTGAGGGCCGAGATGTGTGGTTGAATTTGGAAACTAGGTTCCGTCGACTAGTGGAGCCTCTAGACTTTGCAAATTATTATCGACATAGCTTGAATGATGATACTGAACCTTACATGATAAAGGGTAGGCCAAGAAGGTATTGGTATATCCAGAGATGGCTTGAATATGGCCATAGTATGGCACCAGGCATATTTGTAACAACTTAAAAGTTGTTAAATTTGGTAACGAGATCACTAAGAGGGGAGCGGGCAACCAAACATCAAAGTTGGCCAAGTCCATGGCATCGAGATTCCAATTCCCATCTTAGGATTCCATGCAACCAAACACACCCTGAATTGGCTTGGAAGAAAAAATAATAATTGCTAAATATGAATTCTAGAATTAGTATCGGCTGTTGTTTTCAAAAGCCTTCAAATAGCAAGAAATCTTAGCCTGCTGTATCTATTAGTAGACCCGTTCTTCCAGTTATGAATTAGCTTTACTTATTTCTAGTTATCAGTGGATCGTTGTTTGAGATCTTTCAGGTGCGGTTTGAGCTGCTAAATTGCATGCAGTACTGCAGAACTTAACACGACTCCTTTCAATGCTAAAGAACCAGCTAGTCATATTCTTCACTATGCATTGTATGACTTCAATACCTTTGTTACTCCTCACAAAAAGAGTTCATACTGCAAATCCATTATTGTTTGATGGCTCAGCCTTCCATGTTGTTGGCATGCTCTTAACCCAGATGGATCAAGCTTGGGTAACCCGGGTCCCTCGGGTTGCAGTTTGACTAGTTTCTTGATCAGACTCACATGGATTTTTAGTCCATTAATGCAATTTCTCAATTGGTTCCTCTACTAACAATATTGCAGAATTTTTTGCAATGGCACGGGCTTCACTTAGCTACAGAACTGAACATTGCAAATCCAATTATCCAAAGTGACTCTCGTGTTGCCATACAGGCTTTGAGTACAAGCAAAGTGAATCACCATCGCCTGCAACCACTTCTGCAAATCTGTCTGAACCTGCTGAAGCAGGTAAAGTTGTGTAGAATCTATGCGAAGCAAACAAACCAGCTGACTGGCTTGCACAAAAAAGTGCCAGAGAGTTTTTTTTTCTCTTTCAACTCCTCTCCTGATAATGAATTTATATCTATGGTTAGGTACTATTAGGAACTCCTATGTTATGTAATATGACTTAAAAACTCCATGCTTTGGACCTGGTTTGTTATAAAGCTATTTATGTATGTGCCAAAAACCAAAACAAAAAAAAAAAACCAAATCCTACTAAACCAGTATATGGGCCAAGGCCCCCGATGACGGGCTACTCCGATCGCAACATTGACATGCCTTTGGTACACTACCAAGTACTAAGGGAGTCTACCATAAGAAGGAATACAAATCACTTTCTGAGTGGTGCTCTGTTTCTTAGTTCTTGGCATATTCATGATATAAGCAACACAATCAACTATTCATGAATACATTGACGTTATTCCTTATCTACACAAGAGTCCAGTCTAGTGCTGACTGACTATTTAGATCTTACAAAATTTTGAAACAAGAATCATTACTCGTGTCTGTCTATTTTTAACAATAAACTAATATTGTTAGTGGTAGATTTTCAAATCAGTTACTTCAACCTTGTACAAAGAAACAATAATCATGTCATGCAACACAGGATCCCGTAACCAGTTTGTCAAGGAACCCCATCTTCCCAGAACTGACTTAAAAGAAGCTATGTTTAAGTCAGTCAACACCTTATGTTTTAAAAATATATGGAAGTCAGTCAATGCGTGTATCAAGAAGGCACCAAAAAAGACTAACACGAAATTCCCTTGTACCTGGCATTCATTCAAATCTACTCCTTTCTTTCTCCTGCAACTGCAAACTGTAAAGAAAGCAAAGCAATGAAAACAATTGAAGAGAGGAGCCTTGGTGATACAGTAGGCATACCAGATGATCTCATAGGAAAAGCCTGCTCACTTGCTTCGGCAGCTCACACTTTGGTTTCTCCCACCACTTTCCTCGTTGACAAACCACTCAACCATACTATTTTTGCCTTCTCTGGATCATGGTCTGTAGATGATTGGTTCGTCCAAAAGTCCTTCGGAGAATCAACAATCAACCAAAAGCTCTTCCCTTCACTTAGAAGCATCGGTAACGGCAAAGCTGCACTTGTCAATGAATCATTTCTTCAACGATTTGAGACAGTTCTAAGAACATCCAATCTGCAACAAGAGGTACAGACCATTTTCTGTATTCATACATTTATATACCCCTTGTGTTTTTCTTTGCCATGTTAATCCTGTTGATAGATGATTAACTTGCTATATTATAGGTAAGTAATGCTATTGCGGAGAACAGGCAAATCGTGTTTACAGGACACTCATCTGGTGCTCCAATTGCAGTTCTCTCGACAATCTGGCTAATGGAACTGAAACAAAACTATTATCCATCTCTTCCATTCTGTATAACTTTTGGATCTCCCCTCATTGGGGATAGAGTCTTTGGCCATTCGCTCCGTCGAGAACATTGGTCTGAAAGATTCATACACTTTCTGGCAAGGCGCGATATCGTTCCTAGAATCCTACTATCACCCTTTTCATCGATTGGCCAAGAACTGTCCGGAATTCTCCGCTTTTTCAATCCTAATTCTCCGTACTTCAGACAAGACATGGTTGGAAAATCTCCAGAAGCTTCAGTTTTCTTTAGTACAGTAACTAGGAATGCATCATATGCTGCAAACCACGATGCCTGCTTGTCCATGGGCTGCACCAATCCATTGTTGGAAGCTGTTCCTAGCTTTGTCAAGCTTAGTCCTTACAGACCCTTTGGAACTTATATCTTCTCTACTGGAGATGGTAAGCTGCTTATAGTCAGGAACCCAGAAGCTGTTTTGCAAGTGTTGTTCTATAGTCTGCAATTGGGACCAGGAGAAGAAGTGGCAGAAGTAGCTTATAAGAGTCTGCAGGAGCATCTGATCTATGGGTTCGACTTGCAGGAAAACTTACTAAGGCAGAATGTGGTGGACTTGGATAATATAGAAGCAGAAGTCTCCTTCACAGATAATAGTTCAGATAATGATGAGAAGAAGCTGATCAACGCAGCATTGAAAGATCTTGGATTGGTAAGTTTTTTACCTATGACACTTTAATTCATACTAAGGACTGTGATTTAGCAAAATTTCGCGAAAATTTTTCATTTTTTGGAGGGCTCGAAATTTAAAGTACCAAAATCAAGAGTTACATTATTTTGACAAGTTATTTCATGTTTTTTCATAAATTTTGAAATTTTTGTGTAAAACCCAAAATGTTATGAAACAAATTATATTTTTTTGGCAGAAAGATTTCGGTACATATCCATAATTTCGTGTAAAACACAGAAATTTTTTACATTTATATGGAGTCTTGTGTATTTAGGCTCCATTTATTTTTTTTATTAGGTCAATTTACTTGTATCTTAGTTTTTCACATATTTATATATCTTTTGATATACCCTCGAAATTTTTACGTATATAATGAATGTTTCCCAAAATATTTCTTAAAATCAAAAGACCGAAATTACTTCAAAAACAAAATCACAATCCTTGCATAGGAATAGCTATTATGAGTATTTAAAGTTTGCCTCTTCATTTCCAGAGAGCAAGAGCCACGATTAGCTACCACGCAGCTAGAGAGCTAGAGAAGCAAAGATGTCGAAACCATAATAGGGTCAGTTCCAGCATCAGCAAGATTGAAGAAGGGCTAAGGATGCTTCAAGGTTACAAAGTGACATGTGAAATGCGTGAGTTAGGCTACTATGATTCATTCAAATACCAAAAGGAAGAGGATGACTTTCACGCCAATGTAAAGCGACAAGAATTAGCAGCAATATGGGATGGTATCATTGAGATTCTGAATAGGTACGAGTTACCGGATGACTTTGAGCGTCAAAACGTGTGGGTGGATTTGGGAACTAGGTATCGGCGACTTGTAGAGCCTATAGACATTGCCAATTATTATCGACACAGCATGAATGAAGATACTGGGCCATATATAATTAAGGCGAGGCCGTGGAGGTATAGGTATAACCAGAGATGGCTTGAGCATGCCTGTAACAAGCCAGATGGATCTTGCTCAGAATCATGCTTCTGGGCAAAGGTGGAAGAACTATGCAGTGAGGCTCATATTGGAAAAGTATTTGAGGAGATGAAAGACAGAATCGTGGAGCTAGAAAGAGAACTGTTGAGATGGGTAACTTATGACGAGATATCAAGAGATGTGTTCCTGAATGATTCCACTTTTGTTAAGTGGTGGAAGACACTCCCTTACCAACACAGAACAGGATCTTGTATTGCAGCACTCATGAATGGTGAAGGAAGAAAGTAAGAAACATCCCTACTCTCAAATAGGGCCAATGCACTTCACCTAATCAATCACTACTGTTCAAATTATAGGGTGATTGTTGTTTTGAGCTACAGGGATTCTAATTTTGAGCAATGGTAAAGAAGTCTCACAAGTACATCCGAATAGTGTCACTCGGTAGGCAGATTCTTATGTACCCATTTCTACACCAGCCTTGTATCAGAAAATAATCAAGCTCCGCCAGTATATTAGACGTAATGTATTTTGTTAATTCGTATGTTACCACATAGAAAACCAGATTTCCCCTTTCAAACTCAGTATCGTCAACTTTAGTATGCAAATGATAATCATCCAAAAGATTCAACCATTACTCAATGCATTTTCTCCTTTTCTTTAATCTGCTATGAGCACTCATTCAAGCTTTTTAGTTGACACAGAACAAAACCCAAATTATGCTGCACCATTTGAATGACTGCAGAAGGTAATATGCGAGGGGAGGAATAGTTGTTTCTTTGCTAAACTGAAATGGATGAACCAATGACAATTTCTACCATGCAGCCTAACCACAATGAAATAAAGTAAGATATTAGAAACGAGGATATTATGCCAAAATGAAACCCTCCCAATAAATTCAAAGTCTCTCAAAGTGCTGCCCATGTTGATAGTCCAATGGCATAGGAGTCCCAAAACTTCAATAGGATATCATGTTCCTCTACTGCTACCCCTTCTCAAGCCAAAGAGGTGATTACGTAAGCAATTACTGCCATCAGGTTGTGCTTCCCAAGCCTTTGAAGCCTAATCAACAATGTTCCTCTATTGCCACCCCTTCTCAAGCCAAGGGATTCAACTGCTGCATTCCAAAAAGCTCTATTGCAGTATTGATCCCAATAGCAATCCCAAATACATCCTTGGCCAAGTATCCCAAATTCTCATATTACAACTAAATTTTTGCAGTATCCATTTGTTAATGGCTTGGTTTTCATTATCCAAATCATGATCATTGTATCTTGGTAACCAAAGCGGTGATCGGACATTCAAAGTATACAATCAGTAAGACTGAAAAACCAAAGAAAAACTCATTAGCATCAGAAAAGAGACCCCCTCATGACATTGACAACTCCTCAAAAAGGTTTTGAAGAGCTGAGACTGATCACCCGATGAGAAAAGAAATACATCAAAATAAAAAAGGCTACCGAGAGAGAAAACCCCCCATCTCTAACACCATCACTCCCTTCCATTTGCCCTTCAACACCATATCACTCTGCCATTCATCCAGCCATCAAACTCTGTTTTGAATCAGTCATTAGATGATTCAGGTATAACCTCCTTCTCCCTCCTAATCTATATGCTGCTTTGAACTGCATGCTTTGCTTCTAGATAATAACATAATAATAATTTGGCTGTCTCTCTAAAGCTATAAAATTTTGGTTCCTCATCCTTCAAACTACAAAACATCTTGTCTAGGGCCCAAAGCACCCTTCTCACTTTAAACCTCGGAACAGGATGGTCCACTCATTTGAAGAAATCCAGAAGACAATTGGAACAACTTCAGGGTTTCTCCATCATATGAGGGAATGCAGCAGAGCTGCTGATAGACTGGCAGCTAGAAGATAACAACACGGGCTCAATATCTTATTCCCCCATTGGAACAAGAGCTGGAAGAAACAACCTAGCAGGGCAGACAGCAGTGGATATACACTAGGCAGAGCTGGTTTGAAGAATTCAGAAGGTGTGTTTCAGTAGCTTAGATCAGTTTAGTTAGTCCTAATGTTCTCTTTATGAGTTCCTACCTAGTAGAGATGTACAGAAGGATCCTAAGGAATTGTTTTTCCAAATTCGTTTTTGCTTGTTGTTACTTTTGGCAAGGTTTCATCCTATCCTTTTACATCAGTATTTATTTTCTATAGAAGAGTTGTGCCCTAATCCCAGCTTATTCTCAACCAATTTTTTTTTTAAATCCTTTAAGACCCTGTTTGCATTAAATCCTCCCAAACCTATTTTTGGTCCTATTATCCAACCAATCCACTATATTTTGACACTAAGCCCTCCCTACTGCCACCGTCATATCCCACATTACCCACTTCCACCCTAGACGTGGTTTGTCATCCTATGTGGTTGCACAGTTAATTGGACCCTAATCGGTTAAGGAGCGATACGAAATTAATCGATCTATATTTTGTAAACATATTTTCTTCATCCTTCTAAGTAATGTTTACTTCAAAGAAAAAAAAATTACAACAAGATTAATAATTCAATGTCAAATAGAGGTGCGACACCATATTCTTTAGTTTTGCTTAGTGATTCCTTTAGTTGTTCTTCTCTCTTCTCTTCATATATGTATGTGTATATATATGTGTATATGTGTGTGTATATATATATATAAAAGCAATTTTTTCATTAAAAAAATTTAATTTTTTCTCATTTCTTTACAACACATTGCCCTGGACCTATTAATCGGTGAGTTTTGAAAGTGATTAATCAGTAAATCGATAAGAAAGCGTTGATTATCGGCCAAGGGATTATTCAAATAATTAATTCAAAAATCGTAACGCACTACTAGAGAAGAGATTATTCACCGATTTAGCCATCACCCCAAACATTATCATCCATTGCCTCCTCCGAGATTCACGCTCAACATATCGTAATATATTAGTAGTTTTTATTACTTCTTGCCCAAGCTACTGACCGAATGAACTGGTATGGTAGGCAGAAAACTGAAAAATGACAAGAAGGCTCCTCCCTTACACAATTTGCCTTCACAAAACTTGAAAATACTCGATAAATGAGCACTAAGGTAAAAAGGAGCACTAAGGTTAGACCAAAGAGACAAGGGTCAAGTATTTTGTTATGCACAATGCTTCCCTAATAAAACATACAAGAGTCGTGAGATTCTTTTAAAATACCCCACCCCAAACCCACAAATTTGCTTTGATTTCCATCCACAAGCTGTCTACATTTTTGGCAGTTTTTCATAATTCTGTTATTTCTATGTAAACCTAGTTTGGAGAAAAAGCTCTCTCACTAATTGAGGAAACAAAATGTGACCTAATTCCCCAGTAATTTATCATATAATCACACTCATCTTTCAGGCAAGGAATTTACTGCAATCAAAAGCTTTTATGTCCAATTTACATTTATGTATTCGTAAACAAGGGTTTTGATCAAGGTTCGTAAATGTTTATTTCCTTAACCACCAGGCCTTGGCTAGGATATAAGATGGCGAAGGATTTCTACATGAGAGTAAGGTTCTTCAAGGGATGGTGTTTTAGCCCCTCCTGTCAACCTCATCCCACTTACCCTGCTTTCCAATCAGCTGATCCTAAGGACCTTGCTCTCAATCCTCACTTCAGCCACTCTAATGGAGAAGATACTACCTTCTCAAGCGTGACTTATTTATCAGATCAATAAATATGAACCTATACCACATAAGAACAAAGTTTTTAGGCCAAATAATTCCCATAGTAAAAATAGATACTTCCTTGTCAGGGGGGATTTTGATGTAATGGATCAACAAACTCTTGTTCTAGCAGAACTAGTAGCCTCTGTAGCATATGGAAACAAAATATTGAATCTTCTATATATACACAAGTAGAAATAATTGGCTAACTTCAGAAAATACCCATTTTTTGGTAGCAGAACAACAGAAGTTGAATTGATATCACCTTCAACACATTTTCACATCTGCACAGGCTGCCAGGAACACTATTTGATCACACTGAACAAAACAAAAGAGGTATGAAATGTGCGATAGAGTGCTACAGAAGCATTATCCTGATCAATCTTTAAGGAACAGGAAGAAATTCATAGTTCTCATCAAATGCTAAAAATATAAAATGAAAGAGTGAAGTACAATGCCAGGGCAATGGATGCAATCTAAGAATACCACTTTCAGAAAACAAAACACCAGAAGACAGATGTGTGTGCAGCACAATGCCCTGAAACAATACGGAGGTCATGTTAACTAATATACTATATCGTACACCAAGGCACCTATCTAGTGCAACTACACCACATGGTTTACTCTGGTAGAGTCCCTACTCTTTCACCTCGCGTCCTCCACAACAGTGTCATCCACCGCCACATCTGCCAGATAAACATCAGCTACTCAGTCCCAGCAACCCACCCTGACCCTCAAAATGATACAGACGTACTTTAATCCTTATTGCACCGGGTCCAATCTGCAGCATCCAAGATTATAGTCATCAAAACAATATTAATTTTGTAATAATGCATGTATCAGTAATGTTAAATATGGGGAAAAAAGGTTAAAATTTTATTGAGAAGAGATTGTAATTCCTAAGGATGGACAAGGTCAACCCAGTGTTGTGATAGAGCCAAAATCTCCATAACCATACTTCTAATATTCATGTCACTGAAGATTCTATTGTTCCATTCTCTCCAAATACACCTTGGGACTAACTTCTTCATTCTTTTAGTGCCTTCAATTCAATGTTATCAGGAAATGAGATAAACCCAAATGTAAAATAACTTGTATTGTGTGTTTTCAATAACCGAAAACAAGACTGGGATTCGTTTAGGTAGAATGCTTGACAATATTTGGTGTCATATGGATGGGCAAAATGCAGTTGGAAAGACAGCTTCGCCTAGCAAACAAATGAGCAGAAATCTAAACTAGCATTAGTCCTTTCTTGTAAATAACCATATGATCTACTAGCATTTCCTTCTCTCATTCAAATCTATTCTAGTGCCCAGAATGAAGGTTTTTCCTATGAAACCTGAATTAATATATTGTGGGTGGGAGGAAGCAGGCCCCAGGCCCAGTTCGATAGTAATCAAAGTGATTTCTAGTTATGCCTCATCAATAGTTTTCAGAAGAGTCTCCCTTAAACCCTTATAAAGTCAATCTACAACAAGGCAGTGTTGAAGTGTGTCCTTGTGCATTGGATAAAACCCTACTCAATGCAATGGCGCCGGAGAGATAATGCATAAAATAGTTCAAAGCAACAGGTTTTTGGATCACCTAGACCACAGATAAGAGCAACCAAGAAACAATAATGGGACAATCGCAAGAATCCCAGCACATACTAGATCACCGATGAAATCGTCTTCTCTACTCCAACAAACAAACCACTAGCAAGTAGCCTCTCTTTTTACTCCACTTTGTTGTCTTCTCCCCCTATCCTCCATTTTTTCAAATTCTCTTCTTCTCAAATTTTGTTGAGGTTTTTTTTTTTGAAAACACAGCCCAAACAAGGCAAAATGGCCAACTAACACAGTTATTCAAATTCTACAAAAGGGACGCATTATTAATCCAACAATCGACCAACTGATCAGACAAACATGAGAAAAACAAAAGGATATGCCTCGTCTCAATGGAGCTTCTTTAATTGTGAATTGAACAAAGATAGCAGGTCTGTTTTGCTTATCAAAGATATGCAGGTTGTGCTCCTTCCACAAGAACCACATGATTACATAATTTACTTGAGGTAGTCTACACCAGATCCAGTCTCCTAATAAGTCAACTTGTCCCCTTTCTTAACTCTCAAACTGCCTCATCAACTGTAACCACACAGGCTTATGGGCATTTAAAAAGTAAGTGAAGACTGAAATACACAATTTTTTGGCACTTCTAAACCTCTTTCAGAGAAGTTAGCCGCTGAATTCTCCCATACATTATTGTCCAAACAAAAAAGTTTGTCTTCTTGAAATTGTTAGAGATGGATGAATATGAAATTTTCTAGCCTTTTTTTTCAACCAAACAAGCAATCTTAATATATTAATAAAGAGAGACCCGGTGACTAAGAAAGTCACCAGGCAAAAATGGATACAGCTGCAATGCAGATCTTACCAAGAGAATAGGTTCTCCCAGTCAAAACATACAACAATGAGAAGCAACATTATGGATAATACCCCAAACATTTCCCCAATGCCAAACCAAAGCTTTAACGTCATTACAAAGACTCTAGAACCCTTGAAGACTATTTTTCTCTTTCCAAATGCACCCTAGAATAGCCAATAACACTCAATCCCAAAACCATTACATTTTACAGAGCAACCATCTATATGCCAGTTACAGGCCATATGAAGCAGGCAGTCTGCCAAAGGAGTGGGAGTGGATGACTCGTTAGTCGTTACAAATGAAGCCTGAATTTGCTTGGAGAATGGACAAGTAAAAAAAAAACTTGGCTGATAGTTTCCTCATTGGACTCACAAGGGGAGCATCTATCGGGGATGATTAAGTTCCTCCTTTGGAGATTATCAATGGTCAAGACTCTGCCATGACCCAGAACCCAAATGAAGAACTTTACTATTGGAGAGATTCTTCCTTACAAAATAAAGAACCAAATTGGCAGGGAAAATGACTTCATTAGCAACTTTGGTAGCAATCTACTTGAGTGACTGCTTTCCACTGAGAAATCATCCCATCTCCAAGAATCATCTTGATCTCTGGGGATCTGAAGAGAAAGAGCATCAACCACTCAGTCACTTAACTATTTTTCTTCAAGGAAACATTCAATACTCTTAGAAATTGTTTACTATTTTTCTTTAATGAAACATTGGACACTCTCAAAAACTGCTCTCTGAGAGCGTTGGGCCAAATCCACACATCCTTTCAAAATTGCATTCTCGTCCTATACCATGAGAGAAATAAACCTCATTTTCAAATTGGGGTTTGAGGTTGATGATTCCCCTCCACCAAGTACAAAAATAAGGAGCAAAATAGTCCTTGGTGCACGTGTTTTGTCCAATCCCATATTTTTGTTGAATAATTGTTATCCATAAAATGTCTTCTTCATTACCAAACCTCCATAACCATTTTGCTTCACTCTTCTTATGTCACGACCACTTTCAGTTAGGGCAATACGAAAAATCAAACCAACCGACGTAAGGGCAATACGAAAAATCGAACCAACCGACGTAACTGCTCGAACAATAATAGGTAGGCTTAAAAATAATAATGTTATGTTTGTTTTTTTAAACAAATCGGTTCGATTTAGGTTGGTTTTAGCATAGTTTTTGTGGTCAGTTCGGCTTTTGGTTACGGCTTTTGGTTAATTGAATTTCATATCGGTTCGATATTCATTAGGTTTCATTACACATTTGGTTTGTGTTGGACTCGAACAAATTGATTTCGTTTGGTTTGCGGTTTCAAACCGAACCATGAACAACCCTACCTTCAATTTGCAAATGATTTTCCGCTTGACAAGATGGAAGCTCTTAGAACCATCAATGCAAATTTTCTAAGCTTGAGTTTCCATATTATCCTCAATTCTCAAAAACTATGTAAAGTTAATGATTTATCCTATGATTTGCCAATTTCAAAAAATCTCATTACCCCATTTTGATTCCTGCCTTCATTTTCCAAGAAATGAAATCTCTCTTAAGGAGACCAATAAGCTCTCTTTTACCTTTCATTCTCTTTTACCTTTCATTCTGACATCCATTCGTCCAATCATCGGGACGAAAAGTTTTGCTCTCTTCAATAAAGTCAAGCACAGCAAATTGAGCTTGTTGTAGTCAATGAAAGTGTTTAATTACCCAAAGTTATCCATTGTTCCAAGATTTGAGAAAGCCTTTTAGCTATTTGAGATTATCCCATCACATGGCCAGGAATCCCAATAATTTATCTGCTTCCAAACATCATCAACAACCTTGACAAACAGACTATCTTCATACCACATCAACTCGAACTTAAAGTGGGAAGGCTTGGCAGAATAAGAACCCATGCATCCAACTCTCCCTAGCAAATTCTCTAGCATTTCTCCAAATTTATATTTGTCTAAGCAAGAAAGAGAAGTCACAAAAAAAACAGGAAAAGTTCCTAACATGAGTAGTTCTTCTAAAGACGCCATTTTTATCATGCAGGATTTTATCACATTGAAATCACCACCCGCAGACCAAAAGGAAGGGATAATTCCACCCCATGATCGTGGCGGCATTGATTCCTGAAGCTCTATTTTTTTTTAATTTGCCACTTCCCTTAGAAAAATTCCCACCTCAAAAGTTATTGGTGTCTCCTGATGTCGCAATACAGCGCTTCAACTAGGGTGTCCCTCAGTTGGGGAGGTAAATAACATGTTAGCAACTAAAATAGGTTACAATAACTAATAGCATACTTATACTATATTTAATATTCAATAATCTAATATTAACTAATAGTATAAATACAACGACCGGAACTAATTGAAGAACAAACCACCTTAAATCGAGGGACTAAAGTAACATCGTAATAATATTAGTCTAAAACTTTATTAAAATTGTATTATTTGAATTATGGTTTATTACTAGTATGTGAAGACTCATATCATCATCAAAGCCCATTCCAGATATTTTCGGGGTCAACTACATGAATTTTGGTTCTCCAAGTAACGCGGTCTTCCCACATATCCTCGCTTAATCCAAGCTCAATGATGTCTTCATTCACCGCCTTCATCCAAATTTACAACGGTCGTCCCCTCCGTCTGCACCCTCCATTAACTTGTCAATCTAGACATTTTCTAATTGACGTCGTGCTTGATTTCCTCCGCACGTCACCAAACCAAGTTACACTTTTCTCTAATTTTGTCCTCTATGAGCGCTACGCCTAAGTATTTCCTAATTCTTTTATTCTTAATTTTATCCTTACGGGTTTTACAACACATCCTTCTATCGCATAATACTCCTGACGTCATTCTCCATTTCAACCAACCAGCTTTAATCCTATGGTCTACATCTTCCCCAATAGCCTCATTCTTTTGAATTATAGATCCTAGGTATCAAAAAGCCTCACACTCTGGAACCTCCACGCCTTCGATCTCAATTGCATTACTCCTCCCTCATAATTTACAACCAAAGTTGTACACTAGATACTCCGTCTTCGAACGACTAATTCTAAAACTCTTCTTCTCTAAAGCCTCCCGCCACCTATCTAATTTATGACATAAACCTTCACTAGTCTCATCAATTAAGACAAACTACATAAATTTATAAAATATTAAGTTCCGCCACAACTTCACTGCGACTTCGCCCCGCTTCATGCCCCGGAAAACATAGCGACCAAGATAGTAGCTTTCTTATAATTTGATACCCTAAAATAGATTGATAGCTCTGATCAGATCTTCTATTGCATCACAAAAAAAAGAGCATTGTTTTTGTAAGATTGGCATCGATAAACTATCCGGGATGATCTTAAACCCAATGGTTAGATCACTATGAGAAGCCCTTAGGATCATCTCAGTTACCAAAAGTGAGTAACAGAGGGGAGACGGGTCTCCCCAACGAATGCCCTTATAACCTTTTGAAGAATCCCCAACACCCGAATTGATTTTGATTAGAAAATTCCATGCAATACACCATTGAATAAAGAAACCCCATGTCATAGTCTTGACATAACTCATTCATACAGCGCAGAAGAAACGCAACCTCCACACAACTTAGTCTTGACAAACAAGTTGGTGTTAGAGCCGAGAGTTCATATTCATTCGTTTATGGCCATAGCGTTCTTGACATAATATGTCCTTGTCATGAAGCGTAAAACATTTAGTGTCGAGCCACTAATGTCTAGTGCTTCAGAAATTTGGTTTCAATAGGCCATGCAAGATCTTTTTCGTATTCGTTTTCTTTATCAAAACAAAGATGGATATCAGAAGGGTGAGGAACTCGCAAAGCAATAACATCATACTTACTCCATGAACAAGTTCCCCAAATAGAAATCCTACCATAGCACAATGTCGCTTGTCGAGTACCCCAAAGAAATCATTTTCACATGGACAAGTCATGTTCAATCACACAATTCTACAAGTGTACAAATTATTTTGCAATTCAATGTTTTGTATTAGGTATACTCTCCAATATGGTTGCTGCTTTGTAAACTTAAAATGTCTCATGGAAGTTTGCATGACCAGACACAGAGAGGAAACTCCCTAGTAAATTGCGTGACCAGACACAAAGAGAGGAAACTCCCTAGTAAGACCAACCAACAGATAAAAATAATAATATATAGATCTTTTTTTCTTTTGAATCTTCTTATGACAAAATTTCCATCTCAACTCCTCCACTGTTGAATGCATGCATACATATATTTGAAGTACATTAGCAAGGTGAAACTAAAAAGTCATAATGTGGGTAACTCCCTAGTAAATCGATGAGAACTAGGAATAGGCCTTATAATGTGTATCTAATGTTGATATAATTATCGTTCCTCATAGGCCCAAAGGCAAACAAAGATCAGAAGCAGGAAACATGAAGTCAGGCAAAATTACAGAGATGTTGATTGATAAACAACATGATTCACAGCACAAGTATCCACCACCTAATCTTGCTATCCACAATGTAAACAAAAATGAAGTAAATTAAATGGCACACTATACCAAGTTGACAGGTAACAAGCCAAAGAAGAGATCAACTTAGCTTTTGTGCTCCCATAGTGCTCCTCTGTATGCTGTGGAACGCAACAAGGTTTCCTGGAGCAGAATGCAAAATCAAGCAAACGATACAATAGAATGAGCAAATAAGTTAAATTAAGCAAACGAGGTACATAAAGTCCACAATCTTGTCGATTCGGTAATTGACTGCAAATCCTTTACTTGGTAGGTACCAGACTCAAAATCACATACAAGAGCAACTCATGTCCACTACCAACAGATTCCCATTAGTTCATGATGGGTATGGGTACACAGATAAGGAACATGAAGAATGAGGACATACACTACAAACATAAAATAACAAATTACAAGGGACTGACTGTACCTTATAACCATGACCTATTTTAAACTTTGGCTGCTTCCCATGCAAAAGAGGACGCCTTGTTGGACACTTCAGACATAAGCGAAATAAAACACTACAGCCATTTCACTTGTAATTACCTTGCATACAGTTCGTACACACGTCAAGTTCACACAAAATTCATCAGAAGTAACTGGAACAAGGCAGAGCAATTACTTTTTAAAGGTTTTGATATATTCAGTTTCTATACCCCCCTTATCTATTCACATACCCATATAAATCCTCTACACCAGCACATGCACCATACAAGAAAATTAGAACTCATAAGAGGTCCATTTCAGTTCACAAGTGCCTCGAATCCTATTCCTATATTCACATCATTTTCTGACAGAAAAAACAGAACACCGGTGGTGAACAGAAGACACTGCGAACACGAAAAAGAGAATCCCAACATACATTGCAACATATGAACGAGACTATTTCCCTAAGCTCTTGTATTCATGCTACAGGAACGAGATAAACGGAATGGCAGTGCTCCTCCCGTAACACCCGCATCTCCGTTTAAGGGTTCATACAGTTTCCTGCATCCCGGGCAGCGAGCATCAGCCTCAAGGATCTTCTTGTGACAGAATAGGCAAAGCCTAAATCCGCATGAACAAGGGCAAAAGCTCGAGTCTGTCAGGTCCAAGTCTTCATAGCAGATGGGACATGAAGATGGTTGTGAAATTATACTGTGGTGCATCCATGGGTTTGATCCACGGGTACACTGCCGCTCTGCATTCATCGGAAAGCTATACTGCTTTGAAAGATTGGGCAGACTCTGCGGACGAAAAGCGTCATCAGCCCTCCACGCCCGACTGTCTGGCGTAGCCCTGGGAATTGTGCTTGTGCTCTTGCATTCAGGCTTCGGAACCCTCGCCTCGACGTCCTTGTTGGGGATTTCAGGAACAACACGAGGTTCAACATGGGGTTCTTCTTGTACAGCTGGGGGTTCCAAATTTTGGTCTTTCTCCTTGTCATCAGCAGTCAAGGCATCCGCCACAGCCTCCCAATCATCCAAACACCCATCTTCCTCGCTGAAACTCCCGGAACAGCAACCACTGCTGCTGCTGCTGCTACTACTGCTACTGCCACAACTACTCCCAGGGCGATCTTTCCTCGAATCATTCGCCCCCATCACGCTGCTCCCTGGGCTATTAACAACGGAATCCAAATCGCTGTCATGCAGACTGGATCCATCTGTCTCCTCCTCTCTCGACCTCGTTTGGGGATTCTCCATTGGTCCCTTCTGCTCATTGGTCAAATTCATAGAAGATGGTGGAGATCCACCACCTCCACTCAATTCCTCCTTACATCCCTTGTTCTTAGCTGCATTAACCCCTTGCCGATCCAAAACTGGTGACAAAACAATTTTAAAACCAATTCACATGGAATTTTTTTTATTCAAAACAATCACAACCCATTGTATTCAACAAAAAAAAAAAAACTTCTTGGTTGAAATTACATAAATCATGAAAACCCAAATTTGCACGAATCAAAAAATAAATAAATTAGACCAAATTTGCATGAAAACCCACACAAACCTTGTGAAAGCCATTGCTCGCGCCTTGCATCCAACTTGCACTGCTTCAATTTCGCCATTTTGTTAGTCTGAAAACAATTAAACAAATGAAACATAAATCCTCAAAGCAGAACACAATCCAAAATTTTCAAAAACTCCAAAATTGAGAGATGAATTGGCTCCGTACTCTCTTCTTCTTCCCGAAATCCCTTCCATCCTTAGCTGCCAACGCAGGAACAGAGCAGTTCACAATCGAATCAGAGCCCATAATTCCAAAACCTTCAACGCGGATCGAACAGATTTCCAGAAAACCCTAAATTTCAATTTCTTTCGAAGATAAAACCCTTGAAAATATCTAACGAAAGCCTCTCTATTCGCTCGCTCTATCTTCCTGTTCTGGTTTCCAAGCCCAAATATAACCCTCGTCGACACCTACCTATGTTTATATAGAGCCAGAGTTACGAAAATACCTCTGTGGTTCACTTTATCTACGAAAGTCAATTCACGTTTTATTACGGTGTCGATTTTGAAAGGGGGAAAATGTGAGAACGGAAACATCTACCATCTTACTTTAAGCAGATTTCGTGCTTATCTTTAGGTAATCTCTTTCAATAGATTTATTTTATAGCATTTTTACAAGTGTCAATCTCTCTTTTATGGCTTAGTCGACAAGTCAGTGAAACATAATTTATTATCATCAAATAAAAATATAAAATATATTATTATTATTATTGAACTTGTACCATAAGTAACTAAAACAAATGTATATTGCTTGCATTGTTAGTTAGAGGATATCAATCAAGGGTTTAACCATTTTAGCAAAAGTTTTTACTAGTTTTGTGATTGATTGTATTATTAAAATAACACAAAGGGGAGCAGGAGTTTTAATTGTCAAGCGGATAATTAAGATATTGTTAAATTTTCCGTTTGAAAATGGCACAACGTAAATATTAATATTTTTTGGGATAAAATATTTTATTAGTTTTCGTTTGACATTTGATTGATCATCATCAAACGACAAAATAAGAAGCGAACAATTTGACAATCTTAAGTTTTATTTATTTATTGCAATTGACTAGGTTTCACATTTTACTTCTGAGAGTCGTGTTTAAGTAAAGACGTTATATGTCAGACAATTTAAGTTATTGAAAGTTTATGTTGTCGTATGATTACAAATTACTAAATTCGTATTAGAGTCTTACTGTATAAAGATTGTTTGACAATAAAAAATTTAACGATCACACGATTATGAATTATCGGATTTTTTGTTAAAGTCGTGTTGTGTAAATACCAACTAACAATAGTAAGTTGTACAATGACATAATTATAAGTTATTGAATCTCGTATCATAGTTTTGTTATATAAAGATCAATGTCATGATTACAAGTTACTGTATTTTCTACTATAGTCACATTATATAAATACTATAGGACAGCTGACAACAAACAAAAATTTATACAATGATGGGGTGTAATCATGTAGTGTCATGATTAAGCTATTGGATTGGTTGGAGTCTGGTTGTGTAAATTATTCCTTGACAAAACGTTGCACAATATTAATGTTATGTTGTCAAGACTTGATTAAAAGTTATTAGATTTACTATCAAATTCACGTTGAAGTTAATGGACAACAAGTTATACAATTATCTGCTTGCATTGTTTGGAAAATTATACAATAATTTAATATATTACAAATTTTACAAGATTTGTTGTTTGATATTTTCAATTATTAATGAAAGTGAGCAAGGTGGGGGGAAACGTTGTCAATATTAAAGTAAAAGTCATAATAAAAATGATATCTACACAAGGTTTTGCCCACAGGGGGGAACATGAGTCATTTTTTCACGCCAAACGGGAACCTAGGGCATCACAATCACGTAAGAACCAAAACAAAATCAAACAATAAAAGTTAGGGTTTCTTCCCTCTTCAAACAAAACAAATACGTAGAAAGCTTCTTCCACGTTGAGCAACAGAGATAGGGTTTTTCCTCCTCCAAGTTGAGCACCATAGAGAATGTTTATCTTCCTCCAAGTCGAGCAACACAAGGTTTCGCCACTTTCTTATCTCTTTGACGCAACACAACAAACACGAAAAAAATGAACAAATCGAGCCCCAGTTATGTTCTCTCATCTCACTTCGATGCAAATCAAACAAGGATTTCTTTCGGTCTTTCTTATTTTTTTGACACAATAGAACCAAACACGTAGAAAACAAAAGCGAGTGGTTTTCTTCGACACAACAACTAACGCACTCAAATCGAGCCCAAAGTGAGAGTTACTTCTGTTGTTACTTTTTTTTTTGGGAAGGCGAGCAGGGTTTTTATAGGATCCCAGAACCGGTAAAGATGTCACAAGCTGGGTTCGAACCCAAGACCAAGTGGTACCATCCGCCAAGCTCCAACCGTTGAGCTGTCATGCCATTGGCTTCTGTTGTTACTTATTTGCTTGATATAGTTGTTTTTTCTTTG
The DNA here is from genome assembly GCA_963556465.1 of Berberis vulgaris. NCBI lineage: Eukaryota > Viridiplantae > Streptophyta > Magnoliopsida > Ranunculales > Berberidaceae > Berberis > Berberis vulgaris. The sequence continues at coordinate 11,143,769 of OY747132.1, read as the reverse complement.
TTTGATACAACAAGTGACATTTCTTCTTCGTTCAATACAACAACCAGCACACCCAAATCGAGCCAACATTTAAATCGAGTGGGTGTTGAATCTCCTCCAAATCAAGCAACATGCCAGCGAAGATATCAGTGAAAAAGTTGTAGGTATAGGGAAAACTCATGAATCTTCGGTCCGACGTACCCAAATCGAAGGTGAGTAAACTCCATAGTTTTATTTTCCCTATTTTTATTTTTTTTAAAGGTGCCTTCAATACTTCATATAGTGTTGATTTTTCACTGAAACATGAAAATGAAATAGTGGATTCTCCATATGGATTTCATTTCTTAATGCATTGTATAAGTTGTAATAGTTTGGTTTATTTTTTCACAATTTTTTTTATGGCGAAGGAATGAGGAGCGATGTTGATGCTAATGAAAATATGGAGGAGATACATGAACCATATATAGGAATGAAGTTTGATAGTCTTGATGCATTTAAAAAATATTACCAAAAATATGGGAACAAAATAGGATTTGATACCATCACAAGGTCTAGCGAAAATGATAACAACGGAGACTAGTTGGGTGGGAATATAAAAGTCGTACACTAAAACCCCTCAACCTAGTTTCAAAATTGATTGATTGTCTATGGTTATAAGTGTAATTTCTCGTGATGGTAAAGTGTGATTAGCAAAATTGATAGTGGAATCACCATCATCATTTAAATCCAACAAAAGTTTTTTTTTTTGGGAAATAATTGTAGCATTTCCAAAAGAGAATCACAAATAGTGATATGGCAGAGATACAACCAAATAAAGCTACAACTATTTGTTGACTGAAGTTGTTGAACATGAGAATTTGTCGTTTAGACAAAAAGGCATGCAAAATTTTCTTTAGAAAGATATACGTTTAAGGCTAGGTGAGGGTGATGCCTTGGCACTTAAGAGTTACATTGCTAATGCAAGACAACAATCCATTTTTTTATAATTGATTTGGACGAGCATAGCAAACTAAAAAATATATTTTAGATAGATGTAAGGAGCAAGGTCGTTTACAAATAGTTCGGTGATGTCATTATATTCGACACAACATACTTGATCAATAATTATGAAATGCTCTTTGTTCAATTTGTCGATGTCAATCATCACGAACAGTCTATTATCTCTTGTTGTGGATTAATATGCAATGAAACCATTGAGGAGTTTGTTTGGCTTTTCAAAGCTTATTGATTTATAAGAGAAAACTTCTATATGAATAATCACAACCAAGACAAAGCAATGAAGAGAATAATTAAAATTATGTTTCTTATCACACATCACAAATGGTACGTAGGACACATTATGAAGAAATTGCTAGAAAATTTTAGTGGATTCAATGAATACGAGGGTATCAATGGTATAATGCAATTGGTTATTTATGATTTTAAGAATTTAATAAAGATGGACATATCTCATCAACAATTATGTGATTGCAGAAAAATGAATAGTTGAAAGGGTTGTATATTAAAAAAAAACTTTGGGTGCCTTTTAAAAAAAAATACATTTTGGCGGGAGTTTTGTCGACTCATAGTGGAAACATAAATGTTTTCTTTGATGGGTATGTGAACTCAAAGAATACTTTTAAAGCAATTTGTCAAACAATATGAGAATCCACTTCATAGTAAAATGCAACAATTATCATTTATTTCATTGTTAGATTTCATAAATGACATTATCCGTTTCAGAAGCAATTTTAGACTGCTTACACCACATCCAAGTCTAAAGAGTTTCAAGAAGATATCAAATGAACAATTCAGTGTATGATTATTGGCGGCAGAGAGACATATGGTTCGACCTTTTATGATATTGCACATGACATGATGAGTAAGTACCATACGATGAGGCATTTGTCGAGTCACTTTCGAAAAATCTATCTATTATCACGAATTACATCAGCTCCCTTTCACTTTATCCTTTTCTCCACCGAATACAAATTTTATACACTTACAGCCCTGCCTCATATAGTTTGAGCTAAAATGATGACTTAACAACATTTACTTAATTTAACCAATAACTATTTTACTATATACAAAATAAACACTATTATGATTGTATTAATTAACTCTCTCATTGATCTCCAAGTGTCGTTGACATAGCTTGTTTCATTTCTGGCATTGTGTCTTCTATGTCATTTGGCCCGATTTTCGTCTTTTCTTCTGGATGTTGTGTTTCAGCCACTATTTATCACTTGTCAACGTTCACTTCCTCGCGTGAACTCATCAAATTTTCAAAATTGTTTCGTTCATCTACAACAGCCTCAATATGCATTATTAGAGTGGCGAGTGACTTGTTTTTGACAAGTTGGCCATGAAGGCATACGCTCGCTATAAACAACGTAAGCTATACACGTCATTAGTACCTAGACAGTTGAAAAAAAATACAACAATATGACTAACACGCTAGTGAAATAATAAATGTGTAGTTTAGGAGCTAATTGTGTGTGTATCTTTGAGATTTTATGAGATAACGGAAGATAAACAAACTTGACTTAATCAGGGAGTTTGAATCAATGATGGAAATCAACAACAAGAAAATGGTTGGTTGGCGTTGTCTTGCTTGAGTTGGAGGGAATTGAAGTTGGTTCGATTTGGATGAGGGTTGGCTAGCGTTGTTTGCTCGATTTGTTGGAGAACTCTCACTCAATTTGCTCCATCTTCCTCGTGTTTGTGTTGCATCGAATAGAAAACAAAGATCATAACCCTCACTCGATTTAGTTCTCTTCGTGTTTGGTTCTGTTGCGTCGAATAAAGAAAAAACCCTTTGTTTGATTTGTGTCGAAGAAAGAACTTGGGATCAATTTGCTCAATTTCTATTTATGTTGGTTGTATACTTGTATTGCATCGAAGAAAAAAAAAAAAAAAACTCAGTGTTCTTCAACTTGGAGGAAAAACCTTGTATTTGTTGCTCGTCTTGGAAGACATTCTCTACAAATTTGTTTCGTTCTAAGAGGGAAGAAACCTAACTTTTGTTGTTTGAATTTTTTTTTGGTTCTACGTGACTCGTGTTCTTGACTTCAATATAAAGGGCTATGTCCCCTAGTGGCCAAAATCATGCATACATAGTAGGACCCAAGCTATAATATGGTCTAAACATATTTACAAAGTCATAATATAGTCTAAACATAACCATAGATAAGTGAACTCATTATACATTTATTACATTTAAGAAATGAATTTAAGGGCAATAACAAATTTTTTTCATAAATAAACATTGTGTTTATATTTGCATTTAATGCATTAACGCCTAAAAGATTTGTATTTAGAATCTATTTGACATTACAAAAAAAAATAAAATAAAAAATAAAATAAAATAAAAAATAAAAAATAATAATAATAATAATAATAATAATAATAATAATAATAATAATAATAAACACTTGCACATATACTTAATAAATTGTTTTAGCCTTAGTGGAAAGTCATGGATTACCGCAAATAGTCGTTTTAAAATTCACGTAACTATTCTCTTAAAGGATGATATGATCACCGCAAAGTTAAAATTGAAGTTTAGGACCAGCTACAATGGAGATGGATAGGATGTCAATCCATATGTATCCATTTTGGTCACTCAACCGGATGGATAACTCTTATCCATCCCCTCAAAATGGATGAAACAACTATCGATTTTACTATCTAAGGATAACAATAAGCGTGCGCCTTCTAATATATAGTTTTTTTATTTGAATAAGACTATTTGCCTCATACCCTACTTTGCTACCACCACCTGCTTTTTTTTCGTTTTTTATTTTTTTATTTCAAAAGTAAAATAAATTTTATTATTTCGATTGTTCATCAAACATGTGCAATAAATTTGTTTGGTTGAGACTCCTATGACAGAATAGTACAAATAATAGAACATCATTATTACTTGATAAAAATAGAAATAAATTATTATCCCTTCTAACATTCACGATATGTGTATATAATATGTTTTGTGTGATTGAGCTTATTTTGACAGTGTACTACATTAATAATTGATTTTACTCACTTATCAATGTGCAATTATTTAATGAGTTCGTAAAAGAACTCATTCAACGTTTTCATTTTTCTTTTCCAGACATTTGTTCATTTATTTCTTATCTTCTATTTTATTTACTTTTTTGATAATTAAAAATCTCTTGTACCGGGAAGAATCCTCGTTTTCAACTAATAAAAAATGATGATGAATCTTGTCTAAGACACGTTCAACACGTTGATGAAATCATTACGTCTCGTATTGCTGCAATTAAATATAAAAAGATCGAGGCTCTTCTAACGAGGGTTTCTGAAAATGCGGCAAGTCATTGAGCATCACAGAGAAAAATGTCATGTATAATTCTGGAATGACTACTTCACATCATACCAAACTTATCCAAAATTTTATTTTCGTCATTGCAATCAAATGAATAAACGTTTGTTCCTCTGCATTTTGAACGCATTAGAAAAAATGATCACTTTTCATGATACATCAAATAAGACCATCATCACACACGTGGCAGAGATCGTCTATCACGAGGATTAAACATCCCAAGACCTGGCCAATTCATAAAGCCCAAAGAAGATGAATCTAGTCATGAAAGTCCAAAGAGGGCCCATCAGAATAAAACGTAATCAGATGCCCAAATCCAGGTCCAATAAAGTTCTCCCTTAATTGGGAGGAACATTACAAAGAAAAAGAGTCGTGGAGGGAGTTACGCTTCCACGGACATATCTTCATAAAGAAGGAGATTGTTACAAAGAACGTCTTCCCTCGTTGCGCCTTACATGCTTAAGTCACGCATAAAATTAAAAACAACCATTATAAAAAGTAAAGGGAACATTCGACAAAGGTATGCAATTTTAATTGAGTTATATCTAGCTCCATCTCCAACTGAGTTACTGACTTAAGCATCGGAATGCCTTCGACCACCAAAAAAGCGGTATTTGGCAATTTAACGTTTGTTTTGCAAGTTTTACTTATTGGAGACTGATTTTGGACGCAACAATTTGGCGTAGTTCGTGGGGAATGACAAGTTTTCCTTTCAAGAAGATAGTCTACAGTAACAAACTTCCACAACCTTGATCAACGATTATGGAGCCCTTAGAACAAATGGAACACTCTACAGGCCATCAATCCGACAACAATCAAAGCAATCCTCCCACCGGAGAAGCTACACTGCTGACAACACACACTTCAAACCCAGCGACGAACATCGGGCCAATCATGCTTGGCAACGGAGAACCACAGCACGCGATGGCTCAAACATCCCAAGCACGCGCCACCACGGACCCTTGTGTAGACCACTCATGGTCTAGATGGACCGTATGATCAAAATGGTGGAAAAATTCACCCAAGAGCATGCGCAATCCGTCAAAACTGTCCAAGCGCCACCCCAACATAAACTCAGCCAACGAAGTTCCTATAGAACCTCTACAGGTGAATCTCAAAATCAGGGAACCACTTCAAAATGGGACCCCCCAGAGCGACGGGACCCCTGCTGAAATCCCATTCAGGATCGGGGTCACAAATCCCAATGTACTGTACGAACTTGTCAGACCGCCATTCTCCGACGCACTCACAGTGACTCCTATGCCAAAAAAGTTCACCGCACCAAAATTTGAAGGTTACGATGGTACCACCTATCCGACTGACCATTTACGACACTTTTAGCACATGATGTTGTTGAAGGAGAGCATAGAATCCATCCTATGCAGAACATTTCAAGGCTCACCTCCACATCAATGAACTGGTTCAACAGTCTACCTCCAAGGTCAATAGACTCATTTCAGGCGTTGGCTACCGCCTTCATTATAAGGTTCATTGACAGTCAACGGACTAGGAAAGGGCCACACTACTTGCTCCACATCAAACAGAAGCCCGAGGAGACAATAATGGAGTATGTTACTCGTTTCACTAACGAGTTAACTATGATCGGCGGATGTAGCGACGATACTTTCACCGCCGAACTGAAAATATGACTATTTTTTTATGCTCTGAACCTGGAACCCCAAAGAACATGGCGGTTCTATTGAAGACTACTCAGAAGCACATCACTCTTGAGGAGATGATAGGCACCATAAAAAAGAACGAATATGAAAGGGAAACCCATTCAAAGAGGCGAGAAATGAGGGAGGAAAAAATGAGAGGCGACAGACTCCGTAAGGAAAATGTTCAGTCAAATAAGCACCTAACTAATGGGAGGTCCGAATTCAACCAACTAGAATCTGGAAAGCTGCAATCGACGAGAGCAAATATTGATATTTCCACAAAGATCACGGGCACGACACAGTAGACGCTACAACTTGAAAAATGAAATCGAGTACTGGGTTCAAAGAAAATGACTCGACGAATTCGTCGGGGTACCTGATAAATAGCCCAAAGGGAAAGAGAAGGCGGACACCACCACGGGATCAAAGGAACAACCTAGAGAGCTGATATACGCCTTACACTCCGTAGCTGGAGAAAGCGACCAGTCAAGCTCACCAATAACATTTCCTACTCGAGCTGATCTATATAGAACTAGGAGCGCCAACATTATCAAATGAGATTAGATAAATCAATACGACAACTCACAAACTAGGAGCACAGAGAAAATTGGCAATTCAAATGGAAGCCAACAAACTGACAAAATTCGAAGAAGCTTACAAACTTGACCATTATCCATGACAAGGACAACAACATCTCCTATATTACTAACAACGAAGACAACACAAACAAATTCTACGAATCGACGAATGAAGTTTTGGCAGCAGGTACTGATGTGATGTGAGCATGATTGGACAATTTAGGACTACATTCTATTCTGCTCGTTCGAACCAACCTGTTAATGACACACACTCAGTGATTCAATCAAAAAACATTACATGTTTATTAGTTACCTCACAACAACAACATACGAACAACAAAATTACAGATATTCATGGAGGAAGAAGTTACAGCTAAAACGTTAAGACCACTCAAAGCATAACAAATCGAGCAACTGTCAGAAAGATACAATGCAAACTCCTCAACATAACGTAACAGTATGAGAAAGGAGTGACTTCTACTACTATGGATTGTTAAACACCTAAAACGGGTTTTCAATAAAATTCCGAGTTCAAACTCTCCTACGCCTAAAATTGCAGCATCAAAGCTAGACAATGAGAAGTAATTGGCATACCAAGCCACAAATAAAAGGTCAAGAGGTATAAGTCAGACACAAAACTTCTGGTCTGATCAACCACGAAGTAAAAGTTGGGACGAACAAGTCAACTTACTCAAATAAACTTCAAGTCGACTAATACGTTAGACCAACGAAGTAAAAGTTAGAACGAACAAGTCAACTTATTCAAATAAACTTCGAGTCAACTAATACGTCGGACAAATGAAGTAAACGTTGGGACGAACAAGTCAACTTATTCAAATAAACTTCGAGTCGATTAATACGTCAAACCAACGAAGTAAAACTAGGGACGAACAAGTCCACTTACTCAAACAAACTATGAGTCGACCAATATGTCGGATCAACAAAGTACAAGTTAGGACGAACAAGTCAACTTACTCAAATGAACCTCGGGTCAACTAACACGTCAGATTGACGAGGTAAAGACGAATGAGTCAACTTATGCAGCCCTATGTATCGGATCAGGAAATCCAGACACACAAGCCATAGAGGCCCTCTGGTCGACCAAAATATCATATCAAGAAGCGAAAGCTGGAGATACACAATACGACTTATTTCGACAACCACGACGGACCTAAAACTAAAATGGTAAGTCAATTTACTCACAAAACCAGCCAATACTTCGGAACACGGAAAACTTTGGCGTACAATAAATCTCTTGGAGCAATCAACACATCCAACCACGACGCGAATACTTGAGAATCTGAATGAGGATATCTCTCAATTTACAAGAACAAAGAAAGAAAAATTTCGGATGGTCGACAAGAAAGCGCAAAAGTAGAAATACGGATAAGCCTAGATCATCAAGACTTACCACTATACTACAAACGACTTGGTGAGAACACACGCGTCATATACAATTGAGTCACAACGAATGACCCAATACGAATCACGACTTCAAAGAAAAAACATGCAAAGCAAAAAAAAATATAAAAGGCAATACAACATTGTCAAAAGGAAAATTATTTTCATTCATAAAATCACTCTATTACATACAGATAACAAGATTGTACATCAGGAAAAGGAGATGGAACATTCGGAGAAGAAAATAGAAAGTTCGGAGAAGATACGATAGAGGCGGCAAGAGCATCTGATGGAAGAGAAACAGCCAAACCAGTGGCAGAAAGAGGCGAGGTTCTCTCCTCAACAATAAGAGTAGACGATGAAGCCAAGACGGAAGGATGAGGAAATGACAGTTGTTCACCTACAGGATCATTTGAAAGATCTGGAGTACTGTCCTCAGCATCGTCATCCTCAAAGACTTGATCTACCAAATGATGATACTCGGTCAAATCAACGCCAAACCCTTCAATATAGTCAAGAAGCTCGACCCGCCCATCAACCACTCTCTTCAAATCCTCTGCCTCCGCAATTTTCATCTTATTTTTTATCGCAGCAAGCTCATTCCTAGTGGAAATAAGCTGCCCTTCGGCGGTGGTCAGCATGCTAGAGATGTGGGACTTAATTTCATCAAGTACAATTATTAATTGCTACACCAGATCTTCAGCGATTCTGCGGCTGACAGATTGTTCAATTACAAAATAGAAAGCCTCATCATGGCCAGTTTTCTCTACAGATAGCTCCCTTTCCAACTTGTCTAGATGTAATATCCATTGATTTCGTTTTAAAAAATATATATCTATTTAGGGGACGGGGGTACTCTGAAAAGTTGGTGGGGGCACATAGCCACCCAACCTTAAAAGAGAAAATCTCTCCTTCTTCCTTATTTTTCTCTTTTTTCTTACAGGGAACGATCTCCCTTTGGTTCCTCTTATTCGCCGGATTTCTTATTCGCCGGATTTCGTTTGAGCAAATCGAACGATTCCTTCGCAGAATCTCGTCCATTGTTCTTCATTTATTCTCCTCTTCTTTCCCTCTCCATTCTCTTTCGTTTTTTGGCCAAAAAAAAAACCAGTTTTCAGATTTGTGGGTTTGACGGTGTTGGTTTGATTCATCGGATTGCGTAGCTCTGATAAGCCCTTTTAGGGACATTTGTGGCGTCATTTGGAACCTGTAAACCCCACATGCAAGGGTGGTTTAAGGGTTGGCCGGATTTTTCAAAAAAAATCAGTGTGCATGTCCGTTATGAAGGTTCTTCGGCGTGAATCCGGGCTTTGGGCGCATGGGTGGACTGCACATTCATGATTTCAGTGTTTTTGGACCTATTTCTGGCCTATTGTGTTGTTTGAAGGCGATCAGACCGGAATAGGGTGAGTCTCGGTGAGTTTTGCTGAATTTTGGGTGTTTGCCGGATTTAATTTATCGATATATTTTTCTTTCAGTCACGCGCCAGTTGTAACTTATTTCATTTTCCAGTTTTTTGCTAGTTTGCTTACTTTTGAGTTCGCCTTGCAGTTTAAAAATTTTGCGTGGTCCCGCATTCGCTGTTTTGCGAGTTGGGAACTTCGACCGGTAGGATTTGGGTTCCGAAAACCCATTCCGCTCAGGTGAGTGTAACTATATTATTTACATTGAGAAATATTTATTTAAAATCCTGAATTTAATTTTTACATTATGCCGTCAATTGTGTATGATTGAATACAAGTCTGAAATTCGGGGGTTTTTTAGGTTTCAATGGTTGTGTTGGTTCTTTTGTGAATGAATTATGTATTGAGTTTTCTGAAAGCATGATATACAAGAATGAAATCGAATAGTGGTTGAATTTGGGTGTGATTAGGCTTTGGTGTAATGGCATCGGTATAATGGCATTGGGCTTGTATGCTTTATTTTCAAGTTTGCATAGTATGTCATGTTTTACCGTAGATTGTCGAGTCTTGAGCATGTATGATAGTTCGACTCGAATGAATTTATTGTGGTGAATTGGGTCATGTTGGGACCCTAGCATAGTTGTGGATTTATGAAAATTGCCCAACTGATTATGGTTATACGTCTGTTATATTTGATTATGTACAGACTCATAGTATGTGTATGTTGATATTAGTGTAAGTGTCTTTACCTCACTATAATGCCTATTGTGTCGATGCTTAGGAGCTTGCTCGCATCGTGAGTTTGATGGTGCTTGAGATGACTCGCACCAGACATTGAGGAAGCTATTGCATGTGGCAAGCTTGTTGAGGTGCGGTGAGCTCCCGCGCGCACTTGCCACTAGAGAGTGCAGTAGCATGGGTCCCAGAGGACGTGCTTTGGAGATTATTCACTTTCCCTCCCAGTGTGCTTGAGTTTGATTTGTGTTAGGTTGGCCATGTTAGGCCAGTCGTTCGAGATGTTTAAGTTTGTATCCTGGCAGATGACACCCCATTAGGATACAAACAAGCCCGAAGTGGTACTGGTGCACGTTGTGGGATGTGTCTGGGCGAGACACATTCGTAGGGTATGCGGATACCTACGATATGAGACACTTACGTAGAAATTTTATGGTTTCGACTTTCGATTTGATTGCCATACCTAGGAGGCTATGCATGATTACTATATTGTCTTTGTTTTCCTCGCTTGATTTTACCATGTTTGAATCACCTGTAATGACCGACATATCTCGTAAACTTGTAGTTATGGTTGAATTTGAAATGCTTGTGTTGGTGCTTGAACTTAGAAATATTATCCTTAGAGACACAGTGTGATTTAGACTTTAGAATCTGTATAGGGACACCTTATCCATTTTATGGATCATGCATCTAGGATTACTCACTTATTCATTATTGTGTGGCATGAATTTTCCCTGTATATTATTTTGTTATTTGTATTTAGTTCACTCGCACCAGCTAGTTTTGTGCTTTGCTAATCCCGTAAGGGGTGTGCTTCGATTGGAATGCAGGCAGTGTTGGCGTTCCAGCTGATCGTGGTGCTTAGGCTCAATTTTCAGCTGTTGTTTTGTGTTGTTTAGTCGTGTCCACCCTGTACGAGTATGTTTTGCTTCCTTGGTATTATCCTGTTAAACACTAGATGGTTGTATATATTGTTTTTGTCCCTATGACTCTGGCGGGGCGAATCGTATACTCTTATTTTGTTCAAATTTTATCGTAGTTGTTATTTCTGTTTGATTCTCGTTTCAAGAATGTGTTATAATATGATGTTGTGTCCGGTTACGATCCACCTGTATTTCAGATTAGTTCACGCATCGGCACGCTGCAATTCCCGTGGCGGGTCGGGGCATGACAGAGCTTGGTATCAGAGCCATTGTTTACCGGTTCACATGGAACATCATCATATGCCACTTTCTTGAGTGAATTGGGTAGAGGAGTTAGAATTTTTGTTGTGTTGTTTTATATATTGTATGTGTGTTTTCTTTTACGTAGAGGGAGTGTGGTGATGGCGCGTGGTAAGAGAACACAGGGTGAGGGATCAGGCACTGCTGGAGAGGATGCCTCTCAGGCTTTCATGGAAATGATGACACAGTGGGCAAAGAATATGAGACAGGAAAATCAGTCAGAGGATCCGTTTACTCGTCACAACAAGAATTTCATCAGCTTGGGTGGTGAAAGAATTGATGGTATTGGAGATTCTCTAGCTGCGGATCGGTGGATCCTTAAGGCAGAGCTCATATTTGAGAGGATGGTGCTGACACCTATACAACGTACCGAGATAGCAACACACCAGTTTGACGGAGAGGCTATGTATTGGTGGGATTCAGTGAGACAGAGTTGAGATGTGTCAGAGATGCAGTGGGATGCATTTTGCGAGGTGTTTGAACAACATTTTATTCCTGATTCTGCCAGAGCTGAGATAGTGGACAGGTTTCTACACTTATAGCAGGGATCTTGACCTGTTTCAGAATACTTAGCCGGGTTTACACAGTTGAGCCGTTATGCCACTTGCTTCATAGATACTACAGATAAGAAGAACATGAAATTTTTGAGTGGTCTGAATCCGTTCCTAAGGAAACAGTTGATGGTGATGATCGATCGTCATTTTGAGAAATTAGTGGACGTTACTTTGAGTCAGGAGCGAGTTGACGCTGAGTGTAGGCAAGAGACTTTGGTTCAACAAGTTAGAGGTTCAGAGCACAGTCAGAGGTTTGGCCGAGGAAGCCAGACAGTTGAGCAAGCACAACAGCTAGAACATACCGTTGTTCAGCAGAGAGACCCTGGTAGAGGGGGACCAGTTAGGACTGGCAGAGATCGCAGAGGTGACAGGCGTTCCCGAGGAGATCATCGACAACAGCAACAACAAAGACAACCTATGAGTGGTGGTCAGACAGGAACTAGAAGTGGTTGCTTCATTTGTGGGAGGGACATGTAGCCCGTGATTGTCCTAGAGGTCAGACAAAAGTTTGTAATACTTGTGGGCAACCGGGGCACTTTTCCAGAGCTTGTCCTCAGAGTAGGGATGTACCAGCTCAGTAGAGGGTGCCTTAGGGACAGTTAGCACCTGCGCCTGGAGTTAGTCAGAGAGTCCCTCTCCCAGCACTACCTGTTCGCCTCGCAACTATTACCGACCAGGAAAATGTTGAGGGTATGTTACTATTTTTGTTGTTGTTGTGTGTGCTGGATGTAGTAGGACATGTGTTATGTGCATTATGCGTAGGAAAAATTGCATGTTAGTATGTGGTTCTGCGACTCAGGATATATGTGTTGTGTGCCAGGTTTTGTGCATTCGTCGTCTTTCTAGTTGAGGGCTCTTTTCGATATAGGAACATCTAGGTCGTTTATTTTCTAGACAATTAGTTGTTAGAAACCGCCTAGAGGTAGTGCCTTTGCTGGAACCTTTGTGCGTTGTGTCCCCTTTGGGCAGTTCGGTTTGGTTGTGGGAATAATGTCCCCGTTTCGAGTTTTTCTTATTGGGGTACAACTTCGTGTTTGACTTTATTGTCTTGGGTTTTGAGGGCTATCATTTGATTCTAGGGATGGACTGGTTGTCCAGTCATCCAGTGATCATTGATTGCTTGCATAGGTCGGTGATGTTAGCGCCACCTGATGCTTCGCCTCGTGTGTTGGCTTGTGAGCCCGATTTTGTTTCTGTGATGTCGAATTTTCTTAGCTCTCTTGAGATTTCTAGTCTCGACACCAGTTCTGTAGAGGTTGTGTGTGAGTTCCCTAATGTCTTTCAGTAGATTCTTGGTAACCCTCCTCGCCACAAGATAGAGTTTCGGATTGACCTGGTTCCTGGTACTGCACCTATATCTAAATCAACGTACAGGCTTGCAGCTAAGCAATTGGAAAAGATGAAAGTACAGCTTGATGATTTCCTTCGTAAAGGGTTTATTTGGCCGAGCAATTCACCTTGGGGGGCTCCAGCAATATTTGTGTCCAAGGAGGATGGATCATTGAGGGTGTGCATAGATTATCGAGATCTGAATAAAGTGATCATCAAGAATAAGTATCTGTGCCTCGAATTGATGATCTATTGGATCAGTTGAGGAGAGCCATAGTGTTTTCACAATTAGATTTGCAGTCTGGGTATCATCAGATGAGAGTTGAGGAACATTTCGTTCCAATTACCGCTTTTCAGACCCGTTATGGCTTGTATGAGTTTCCAGTCATGCCATTTGGTTTGACCAATGCACTAGCTTTCTTCATGGATTTGATGAATAGATTGTTCAATCCATACTTGGACAAATTTGTGGTAATCTTCATTGACAATATCTTAGTGTACTCGAGGAGTTTAGAGGAGCACAGAGAGCACCTTCGCATTGTTTTGTAGACACTTAGAGAAAATCAGTTGTATGCAAAGTTCAGTAAGTGTCATTTATGGGAGCCTAAAGTTTGATTTCTCGGACACGTCATTTCTAGTAGAGGTATTGCAGTGGATCCCGAGAAAGTCGAAGCAGTGAAGTCTTGGAGACAACCAAGTAGTGTGACGGAGATTCGTAGTTTTCTGGGTTTGGCCGGTTATTACCGACGGTTCATTGAGAAATTTTCACTGATTGCGGCACTACTCACTCAGTTAACAAGGAAGAATGCTCCTTTTGTATGGTCAAAGAAGTGTGAAAAAGCTTTTGAAACTTTGAAGCTTCGGTTGACTTCAGCACCAGTGTTGACTATTCCGACACCTGGTAGCCGACTGGTGGTATTTACTGATGCTTGCGGTATAGGATTGGGTGGAGTGTTGATGCAAGGCAAGAAGGTCGTAGCCTATGCGTCTTGACAGTTAAAACCCCATGAGAGGAGATATCTGACACATGATTTAGAGTTGGCAGTCATAGTCTTTGCTTTGAAGATCTAGAGACATTATCTATATGGTGAGAGGTTCAAGTTGTTCACAGATCATAAGAGTTTGAAGTACCTATTCACTCATAGGGAGTTGAATATGAGGCAACAACGATGGGTTGATTTTCTTAGCAGCTATGACTTCGAGATACAATATCAGCCTGGTAGAGCCAATGTGGTTGCAGATTCCTTGTGTAGGCGACATGCAATGATGGCAACCCTGATGATTCAGGAGTACCGAACACTTGAGACATTAGTTTCATTTGCAGTTCAGCCTACTTTTAGTACAGAAGGTAGCATGATAACGGGTTTAGCAGTTTATCCACCGTTGATCAGTAGAGTGGTGGAGAGACAGACCTCCGATCCAGTGATTATGAGGCAGATAACAGATTTGGTAGTGGACACACTGGATGAGTGCCCTACCGATTGGTTGGTGGGTTCAGATGGAGGGTTACGATTTCGTGGGCAACTTTGTGTTCCGTCTGATGAGGAGTTGCGGAGAGATATCTTACAGGAAGCTATAGATCTCATTTCACCATTCACCCCGGTTGAACAAAGATGTATCGAGATTTGAGACGTTCTTTTTGGTGGAGTGGCACGAAGAGAGACATTGGAGAGTTTGTGGCACGGTGTGCAACTTGTCAGCAGGTGAAAGCCGAGCATCAGAGACCGTTTGGGTTATTGCATCCATTGGAGATCCCGACGTGGAAGTGGGAGTATATCACTATGGATTTCATTGATGGACTTCCACGGTCGAGGAAAGGTCATGAGTCGATATGGGTCATTGTTGATTGGTTGACGAAGTGTGCACATTTCATTCCTGTTAGTATGAATCGGACGGCAGACAGTCTAGCGGTGTTGTTCATTCGGGAGATAGTCCGCCTTCATGGGTCGCCTGTTTCGATTGTATCCGACCGAGATCCGATTTTCACAACCCACTTCTGGCAGATTTTTCAGCAAGCTATGAGTACTAGATTGGACATGAGTACATCATATCATCCACAGACAAATGGCCAATCTGAGCGAATGAATTAGGTAGTGGAAGACATGCTTAGAGCATGCATTTTAGACTTTGGAGGCAGTTGGGAAGACCACCTACCGTTGTACGAGTTTGCGTACAACAACAGCTACCACATAAGTATTGGCATGGCACCGTTTGAGGCACTCTACGGACGACCGTATAGGTCCCCTGTTTGTTGGGCAGAGATTGGAGAGTCAGTTGTGATGGGGCCAGATGTGATCAGAGAAATTACTGAGAAGATTGAGCTGATTAGAGCGCGTTTGTTGACAGCCCATAGTAGACAGAAGAGTTACGCTGATAGGAGGCGTAAGGAGTTAGAGTTTGCTGTTGGCGACAAAGTCTTTCTGAAAGTTTCCCCGATGCGCGGAGTTGTTAGGTTTCGAAGTCGAGGGAAGCTTGCACCGAGATATGTAGGATCCTATGAGATTACTGAGAGGATTGGATCAGTGGCCTACAGATTGGCTTTGCCGCAGAGTATGTCAGGTCTCCACGACATGTTTCACGTATCCATGTTGCGGAAGTGTTTGGCAGACCCGTCATAAATTATAGAGCCCGCTGAGTTGGAGATCTCTGGTGAGTTGACTTATCCAATTAGGCCAATAGCCATTGTTGATGATGACGTGAAACAACTTCGACTGAGGACAGTGAAGTTAGTGAAGGTCTAGTGGCGCCATCGAGAGGGTGACATGACTTGGGAGCTAGAGGACCAGATGTGACAAAAATACCCCGAGATTTTCGCCTAGTCTTCCTTGTCGTTGTTTTGTCTGATCTCAAGGACGAGATCTCTTTTAAGGTGTGTATGATGTAATATCTATTGATTTCGTTTTAAAAAAAAATCTTTTTAGAGGGTGGGGATACTCAAAAAAGTTGGTGGGGGCACATAGCCACCCAACCTTAAAAGAGAAAATCTCTCCTCCTTCTTCCTTCTTTTCTCTTTTTTCGTTCAAGCAAATCGGAAGATTCCTTCGCGGAATCTCGTCCATTGTTCTTCATTTCTTCTCTTCTTTCCCTCTTCATTCTCTTTCGTTTTTTCGCAAAAAAAAAAACCAGTTTTCAGATTTGTGGGTTTGACGGTGTTGGTTTGATTGATCGGATTGTGTAGCTTCGATCAGCCCTTTCAGAGGCATTTGTGGCGTCATTTGGAAGCTGTAAACCCCACATGCAAGGGTGGTTTAAGGGTTGGCCGGAGTTTTCAAAAATAATCAGTGTGCATGTCTGTTATGAAGGTTCTTCGGCGTGAATCCAGGCTTTGGGCGCGTGGGTGGACTGCACATTCATGATTTCAGTATTCTTGGACCTATTTTCGGCCTATTGTGTTGTTTGAAGGCGATCAGACCAAAATAGGGTGGGTTTCGGTGAGTTTTGCTGAAATTTGGGTGTTTGCCGGATTTAATTTGTCGGTAAGTTTTTCTTTCAGTCACGCGCCTGTTGTAACTTATTTCATTTTCCAGTTTTCGGCTAGTTTGCTCACTTTTAGTCCAGTTTTCGGCTAGTTTACATTATGCCGTCCATTGTGTATGATTGAATACAAGTCTGAAATTCGGGGTTTTTGGAGGTTTCAATGGTTCTGTTGGTTCTTTTGTGAATGAATTATGTATTGAGTTTTCTGAAAGCATGATATACAAGAATGAAATCGAATAGTGGTTGAATTTGGGTGTGATTAGGCTTTGGTGTAATGGCATCAGTATAATGGCAATGGGCTTGTATGCTTCGTTTTCGAGTTTGCATAGTATGTCATGTTTTACCGTAGATTGCCGAGTCTTGAGCATGTATGATAGTTCGACTCGAATGAATTTATTGTGGTGAATTGGGTCATGTTGGGACCCTAGCATAGTCGTGGATTTATGAAAATTGCCCAACTGATTATGGTTACACGTCTATTATATTTGATTATGTACAGACTCGTAGTATGTGCATGTTGATATTAGTGTAAGTGTCCTTACCCCGCTGTAATGTCTGTTGTGCCGATACTTAGGAGCTTGCTCGCAATCTGAGTTTGATGGTGCTTGAGATGACTCGCACCAGACATTGAGAACGCTATTGCATGTGGCAAGCTCGCTGAGGTGCGGTGAGTTCCCGCACGCACTTGCCACTAAAGAGTGCAGTAGGACGGGTCCCGGAGGACGTGCTTTGGAGATTACTCGCTTTCCCTCCCAGCGCGCTTGAGTTTGATTTGTGTTAGGTTGGCTGTGTTAGGCCAGTCATTCGAGATGTTTAAGTTTGTATCCTGGCAGATGGCACCCCATTAGGATACAAACAAGCCCAAAGTGGTATTGGTGCACGTTGTGGGATGTGTCATGGGGAGACACATTCGTAGGGTATGCAGATACCTACGATATGAGACACGTAGAAATTTTATGGTTTCGACTTTCGATTTGATTGCCATACCTAGGAGGCTATGCATGATTACTATATTGTCTTTGTTTTCCTCGCTTGATTTTACCATGTTTGAATCACCTGTAATGACCGACATATCTCGTAAACTTGTAGTTATGGTTGAATCTGAAATGCTTGTGTTGGTGCTTGAACTTAGAAATATTATCCTTAGAGACACGGTGTGATTTAGACTTTAGAACCTGTATAGGGACACATTTTCCATTTTATGGATCACGCATCTAGGATTACTCACTTATTCATTATTGTGTGGCATGAATTTCCCCTGTATATTATTCTGTTATTTGTATTTAGTTCGCTCGCACCAGGCTACCAGCCGACTTTGTGCTTTGTTGACCCCGCAAGGGGTGTGCTTCGATTGGAGTGCAGGCAGTGTTGGCGTTCCTGCTGATCGTGGCGCTTAGACCCAGTTTCCAGCTGTTGTTTTCTGCTGTTTAGTCGTGTCCACCCTGTACGGGTATGTTTTGCTTCCTTTGTATTATCCTGTTAAATACTAGATGGTTGTATATATTGTTTTTGTCGCTATGACTGTGGCGGGGCGAATCGTATATTCTTATTTTGTTCAAATTTTATCGTAGTTGTTATTTCTGTTTGATTCTCGTTTCAAGAATGTGTTATATTATGATGTTGTGGCCGGTTATGATCCGCCTGTATTACGAATTAGTTCACGCATCGGCACGCTGCGATTCCCGTGGCGGGTCGGGGCGTAACACTAGACGTGTGCAAACCCCATCCAAAGCAGCCATTGAAGACTCAAGCTCTGCCGCAGACTGATCTCGCACAACTTCCACTTCCCTCAGAGAGGCCAAGGCAACCCCAACTACCCTATCTTGTTCTACACAATGCACTTTCACCACGTCAAACTAGCGAAGGACGTGAGAAAACACCAACAACAATGCCGTCAACTTTCTCTCAAGAGCAGTCACCTAGCCACGACCAGGCCTATACTCCAACCCCATCATCTCAGCATAATGAGGTGATTCATCCCGTCCATTATTTGGTTAAGACTATAATCAAGATGAGTGGTAGGATCCAACACTGGCATCGAATGGCGTTTCACCTTTCGCCTGTGCCATTCATTGATCAACCTACGTGCACCATCCTGTACGTCAAGTTGAGTAAACCAACAAAACTTTTCCATCCGATTTTATATAGATGTCTTCTGGGTTAACGTTGGGCTCCTTCCAACTAAGTCGTGGATGGAGGACGCGGGGATCCGAAAGCATAGAGGAACCACCTCCAATGGCCGGAAGAGTAGGCGGAACAACGGTGACAACAGAAAAAACCATTATTTCCTTTTCGATGCTGAGTAGTCATATTAGGAATAGAACAAGTAGTAGTAATAGCAGGAACATAAGAGTCCAAACAAATGGGGGGAAGAAACTAAGAACTCTGTTGCGTCATCGACATGAATAGAAGGAGATCGAGGAGAAAGAACTTCAAAACTCTGACCACGATCGATGACCTCCTTAGACTGCTCCACTGCCAGCTAAAGCATCTTATCCTCGATAGCCCGAAGGTCATTATTAGACCATTCAACAACGTTAGGAACACCATAGGCGAAAATTAGCCTTTTTTCATTACTGTCCAACGAATGGGTAGTTTCCTTCTCGCTCATTTCCAGCGCCAAGTTCATCTCCTCGAATTCCTCGAGGGATAAACGATCCTCTTTCACAACCTCCTTATCAGAGGAACTTGGACGAGGTGCAGTCCAAGCAGCACCACGAGTAGAAAGTCATTTCTTTTTCGAAACACGATAAGGATTTATCAACAATTGCTTCGACGTGCTAGCATGCCTCAGAAGCTCCATCTTCCTGGAAGTTGGGCCAACAACACCGATGCTAACAGAAACATCGAGATCCGTAACATGTCTGCCCGAACTCACTTCCCAATCAATGATAGCACCACTAACATCAGCAGAAGCAGCACGAGCATCAATCTCCTTAGCACGGGACTCAATGAGCAAAGTTTGCTCTGCCTCATTCATATTACAAATAACTACGCTCCAAGATGTCCTCAGAGAGAAATGCCTTCACGGGAAACACATAAAGCTTCAAGAATTCGTCACTGATCCTCCGCCGTTAAATGCAAATTCTTCCGTTTGTTAGGGACTCAGAATGATCGAACAATCGAACGATCTCCCAGTTTGAAGTAGCTAGAGCTAACAGAAGCATAAAATCAAAACCTCGACCAATATCTGATATCATCATTAAGTTTCCCAAAACAGACAGGAAAACGGAGGAAGCAAATGTCCTTAGTCACCAGCAAGCCAACCACCGAGTGTAGAATCCTAACAGTCATCGGAATGCCAGAAATAATGGTTTTCGCATAAGTAGAAACCATAACCCTCCAACCATTAGGATCCATTTGGGCAGGAAAAATGCCCAAAAAATCTAGATATTCCTAAAACAACTCTAGAACTAGGAATCGAAGGCCGGAAAGGAACATGCATGGATATAGTGTAATATACCGAGACCTTGGACAACAAGGACTATCGTTCTACCTAGGCAGAATGATCTCGAGGTCGGATGGAAAATTATAGCCAGAACGAACATCGTCCAATGTCGCCTGAATAACTTTTTTGGGTGAGAAGTAAGCTTCACAAGCAGCAAGCGCATTCACTTCTTAGTATATGCCAGCAGACATCATTAAGGAATGAAATTGCAAGAAAAATGAAGGAGAAAGAAGAATAAGCCCTAATTTCAAAGATAGCGTATAGAGATAAACAAATCAATCATGCCTCATTTTATAGAGTCGAGACTGCTCATGGGATGATGTGCGAGATATGATGACTACACGAAATCCCAAAATATGCGCGAAAAATGAACGGACGAACAAGGGATCGGGATATCAACTCACCAAAAGCTGCTGACAGCATTAAATGCGAGGCAATGATGAAATCAAAAGTCCAATCGTCACCGAGTTAGTGGCCATGTCAGCATACCCACTAACTAAAGGGGGGAGTAGTTGATGATGCATCAAATAAGACCATTGTCATAATCACACACGTGGCAAAGATTGTCCATCACGAGGATCAAACATCCCAAAACCAGGCCAATTCATAAAGCTCAAAGAATATGAATCCAGTCATGAAATCCCAAACAGGACCCATCTGAATAAAACGTAATCAGAGGCCCAAATCCAGGCCCGATAAAGTTTTCCTTTAAGGGGGAGGAATGTTACAAAAAATGTCTCCCCTCGTTGCGCCTCACATGCTTAAATCACACAGGAATTAACAACGACCATTATAAAAGGTAAAAAGAACATTTGACAAAGATATACAATTTTAACTGAGTTATGTCCAGTTTTATCTCCATCTCCAACTGAGTTACTGACTTAAGCATCAAAGTGTCTTCGGCCACCAAAAAGGTTATTTTTGGTAATCTAACGTTTGTTTTGCAGGTTTTACTTATTGAAGACTGTATTTTGGATGCATCAATTTTCAACAAGGATGTCTAGCTGATCAACTCAACGACTGGTGTAGAATCGGAAGAAACACTACATTGTAGGTCAGTGATCTCTATCTTTGGTAGTCAATACCTACGAAAGCCAACTCAACATGATTTTCAACAGTTGCTACATCAAGCAGAAGCTCAAGGATTATCATGTTAGGAAGTTTGGAATAAGGTAGTCAAAGCGTGAAGCTAAGACGAAGCGATTTGCCATGGCTTGGCTTTAAACGGAAAGTGAAGCGATGGCTTTATGCATATAAAACGATCCTAAAAAATGATTTTAATATTATATAAAAAATGTAAATATATGCATTTTGCTTGTATCTAAGCTTCTAAAGTTATTCATTCTGTTTTTCTATTAGATTTAGAGGTATTAGCTTTTGTCAATGTAAGTGTTCATATTGTTTCCTATGTTATGATGTTTGTTACCATTCATGGCAACACCATACTTCCAACCAATGTTTTCCCAATAACTACTATCCCTTGCCCCACGATTTTCTTCTATAATCAATCAACTCAATTACCTTAAGTAAACAAAAAATAACAACATTATTAATGTATAGATTATTAATGCATAGATAATCAATGTATAGATGTGGGTTCCTTCTTCTGGGTCATAACGGTGGAAATTATGGTGAAGCTATGTTGAAGGTAAGAAGATCCGTACCACGAACAAGATCTCCAACTCCTGCTCTGATGAAGCTTTCTGATTCAACCGTGAAGCTCTAAAGAGAGGAGGATAAAGAGAAAAAAGTATGAGAATAAAAAAGATAAAAAAAAAACGCAAAAAGGCTTTTGTTTAATGAAGCCATGGCTTTGGTGGCTTCACGCTAAAAGCGGTGGCTTTTTGTGGCTTGAAGGTAGTGATCTGGCTTTGACCAAGGCGAAGCGAGATGTCATGGCTTGGCTTTTGGCTTTTGGTTTTTGGCTTTTGGCTTTAAGCGATGGCTTTGATTACACTTTTGGATTGCATGCACTGGCAATGAAAAATTGTCCAGTGGCTTAGCATGAAACTCACAGGCTATGTGAATAAACCTACCATTATCCTTGAAGCCGTTGTAAATGAGTCATTGTGGATTTGCACAATTTTTTTAAGAATAGCCGGGTCCCATAATGATATCAAAATTTTCAATCATCCGCCCTATTCAAAGACATATAGCCAATGGTATTGTACCTTAGGCTAAATTTGAAGTCAATGGTAATCAATACAACGTGGGATATTATCTTTCAAATGGGATATACCCTAAAAGAGCCAATCTTATATAAATCATCATTCAACATGGGAAATTAGTTTTTTGCTGTGTTGTTATATTTTCTTTATGTTGTATTTGTTTTAAATGGAATAAAAAACAAAATTCCATGAAATAAAAATAGTTAATTAAGGAATAAATTATATTACATACGTAAATAGAATCATGTCTTTCTTGATAAAACCTAATAGACAATATGTCTTCCTAAATACCAGCTGCATAACCAAATCTAGACACAACCTCCCCATCCTTAGGGTCATCTTTAGAAAGAGTGACACTCGTCATTGCACAATGTTGTTCGAATATCTTGTTATGCATGTCCATCCAGTATTGTTGCTGAATTGGATTGAAGCAAGTAAGATCCATCATCGTAATGTTGTATTCTCTGATCTCTTCATTCCTCTTCGCATTCCATATCTTCAACTCATACTCATTTTTAGCAATTGTAATCTTCATCTCTAATATTTTTCTGTGCATGAATGAGAAAGTATTCAATGATGGGATTAGAAGAAGAAAAACCACTGCACCGACTGGACTTTGCCTGGTTTATTCCAATCAGCCTATCCAAACGATCTATATTCAGTACAAAATGATTTGAGTCTTTGTTCAAAGACACCGTAGCCGATGTTGTGCCCCCCCCCCCCCCCCCCCCCCCCCCCCCCCCCAGAGCAGGGGGATAAATAGTATCTATGGGCTTCCATCGAAATCTCCTCCAACATTTATCTTGATGGTTTTCTTGACTAAATTGTCCGTCTCACCATTTTATTGGTACAACTTAGGTGTGTTTTGAGTATAGTCCAACAAGTCTAAAATTTATCCCACATTATAGAACATTTTTGCATCATTAAGCTACATAAACAAAAAATAATAATATAAAAAACTAAATCACACATCATTTAGAAAACAATAAAAATAAATAACAAAATGGATTTTAAATATAAAAATTATGCCTTGTCCGTATGTGTTTTTCTACGCTGAGCGCTCTATATAGTAAAAATTCCCTTGAAATTGGTATGCAACCGATTGGATTATTTTCCGTCAATGTTGGAGTGCATTAGGTGGACGATTGAATGGATTTTTACCCACAACATCAACAAATGCTACATCAAGTGTTCTCACATTTTCTGGCCTCGTTGATTGGTGTCAATAATCAGATTTTTTCGATAGCTATCCAAACCTTATATTATACTTCATCTTCAAGTTGGGGTTATGACGTGCCCTACAATTAGCTTACAACATTGGTTGAGATGCTGCCATTGAGAAAGAATTGCAAGAGAATAAGTAAGTGAGAGAATTACAAGAGAATGAGTGAGAGAGAATTGCAAGAGTGAAAACTGAAAAGTAATATGAATTGATTTGGTTTGAATTTTATTAAAAGTCAGTCCGACCTTAAAACTATCTATTTTTTTTCACAATGACGTCAGACCATTTTGTATGGATATGAATAAAGATAGATAAATTTAATCTCTATCCATTTTCTACCAATGGATATATTCTAAGTATACTAGGCTAAATACGAATAAAGGGGGTGATAATATGTTTTCGAAAATTGAAATAGATTTGAAAAATCAAGCCAAAGTATCCATTTCAAAGTTTTTCATCTAAACTTGTCAAAGACTTATGTTGAACTCTAGGTAAGTTAACAACACAAGTTTAGCTGATTTACTTGAAGGATAATATCCAATGAAATACCATTGATTGAAAAATTCTCAAATGAAAATCCTAAAGGTGTAAGTTTTGAAAGAAAATATCATAGGCAATGGAAAATAAATACAACTTATCTAAGCATCGTTGGTAAAGTAAATAGAATCACGGGAGGAAAAAATAGTAAACCACTCAAATATCCCAATATAAGGAAGTTCACCTAAATCAAAGTTTGATTGGCTACGATCAGTTACTTCTTCAATGAAAACGGCTAGCAAGCCACAAGTTTTATTATTTGATCAAACGAGAATTTTTTTTCTCAAACAACAACATTCCACTACCTAACAAGGTCAAACACCAGGCTCCTTGAGTTTTACCGACAGGATACAACACCACTAAGCCTAAAAGACGCGCACTTAGATCATAAGGATGCCAAGTAAGCCTTACGATCGTATTCGAGTCGTACCAATTTGCTTAAGATCTCATATAAACTCAATTTTATCAAGGTCGGGTCTCCCGGTGATTCTTCAATAAACCTTTCATATGGGTGAAATCCCACGCAAGGCAAAAGTGAGTTTAAAAAGCTAACATTTAGAAGTTTTTCTCTTTTAGCGTCACTTGTTTGTCGGATATAGAGACAAATTTACATATACTCCCTTAATGGAAGATGAATCTTTCACCCTTAAAATGAGATGAAGTGGTTGAAGGCTAAACAACTCTTCAAATGAGGCATCTACCAATACATAAATCTCTTTAATTCTTTCTTATTAGTTTATCTTCTCTTTTCTCTTTGGATAACTATAAAACCATGAAGAAATAAAGTTTATTTCTTAAACACTTAAAGATGTCTCTTGAAGGTTGTGAGTGTCGAGTGGTATGAAAATGGTGTGATGTAGAAAATGAAGGATGATTATGAGGGAGCCTTGAGGCTTATTTATAGGCAAACAACTGTTGCAAAAGAGGTGTATACAACTATACTATAAAGATGCAACGAATTTATTTAGAATGGCTCTCTGACGGATGGCAACTTCTCAACTCAGTATAGTCGACTATGGCATTGTAACAGCCATATTTCGTGCATGGTAGTCGACTATAGGTTGTCTAAATCTCATTTTCAAATTAAAGAAATTCATTGGTCAGATGGTAATTGAAAAATTATTCAATAAGACGGTGTCTATTAAAGTTTAGACCCGACAAGTACGAGTTGATCCCATGAAGACTTGATTGATTTGTGAACTAAAAGAAATTATAAGTAAAATCTTAAATCAAGAGGAACAATGGATTAGAAAAAGATAAACTGAGAATATGAAATGAATGTGATTTGCAAATTGAGATAAATACTAGGATTATTAGAATCCACCAATATTATTGACTTCTTGGCAATAAAATTATTCATCAATCTTTATTAAATTTCTCAAAATCACTAGATTAAATTCTAATGGTTTGGAACATGGTTTGTCAAGATTCTTAAAATATCAAACAAAGTTTAGTCTTCTTTGCATTCAAAATGTATAACTTATAAGTATAAATAGTCAATGAAATTAATCGAAGCATTACTTATCAAACAATGTTGTTTTAGAATTTAAACTCGTATAAAACAAGCCCAATAAGATTTAAAGTGCATAAGAAGGATGTAAAAAGTAATTTACAACTAAAATTAACTCATAATATTGGCTTCATTTAATAATCCTATAATCATGAAAAAATAGTTATACATGTTAAGAATGAGAAAACTAACTTCCATTAAGTAATTGAAGAACTTACAATAAGGAATGTTGATGCTCATTTTACCAAATTTTAATTGATCTAATTTTCACAAAAATAAAATAAAAAATGTCCTAGTCAGAGTTAGCTATGTTCCACATTGAATAAGTAACAACCTATTTATGGGAACTTTAACATATATCATTATAACAATTTCTCATGAATTTAAAGAAACTGGAAATTTAAGAAGATTATTTTTGAAAAAAAAATGTAAAATTTCAGTTCAATCTCTATCTTGAGGACATTAACTAAATTGAAATGATTGAAAGTCCCTAGATATTGTTGAATGATCAAAATTGATTGTACAAAGCTTGTAAGATCAACTATAAGGGAGGCTCCAATTTTGTACTTTAGAGAAAACAACATACATTTTTTACTTAATTTGTGGGATTTATATTACACAAGGTTCATACTTTTGGCAGGAGCCAACCTACTAAGGTCTAGCATTTCCAACTTTCAAAATAGTTTTACTATATATCTAGCACTTCCAAAAAACTTTAATATATAACACAAAATTAGGTCTTTATAAAATTTATAATTTTTTTTTACCATATATGCCTTTTTGGCCTATTGGTTGTTTATTTAACATTTTTACTAATTGATCTATGTTCGATCTTCTTGGAGCGATAAATTTTCTTGGAATATTTCACTGCCTCTCAGTAACGCCATTGATTACTATTCGCTATTATTATTACCCGTCCCTTATTTTTAATGATATTTTTATGCATTTCCATAGCTAATTAATTGAAAACGTTAAAAAAATGTGTTTGTTTGCAGATGGTATAAAACCCACAACCAAAAAATATATTTGAAACAAATATCTAAACAATAACTCTAAAACTCAATGAAAATATATCCCATTAGTAATCTCATACAAAATTTGAGTGTTAGATTGGCTCGTAAAACCTTTTTTCTATAGAATTGTATTAGGATATTATTATATTCGCATATTTCATTTTTTTACTTTAAACTTAATCTTATTATATTTTAATTATGTATTCTAGTTATTACACTCATTTGTCTTTGCTATGACTGTCAATGAAGTGACCTTATGGCTTAAAATAGGACTATAAGGTTCAGTTGGATAAATACAGTGCACATGTACATTTTTTATAGTTGTACTTCTTAGATAAATGCACAATACTAAATTACAATTAATATTTTCTGATTTTTATGTCTACTTGTAGATGTTCGTTTGTTATTAAATTATCAACCTAGGGTTAGAAAAATTCTTGGCTCAGCCTTCGATAATTACTATTACCGATCAATAACATTTTGCCATTTCGCCCCCTCTTAACTACATTCCTAGGTCCGCCGCCGCTTTTTTGGGGTCCATACTTTGTGGGATTATGATTGGAATGTTAAAACAAGAAATAAATTATCACATTCTATAAATGTCACATGACATTTCTTTTAAAGAATTTGAAGTGATAACAAAGGGTTAATGATCCCGTACATATAATAAACTAGAGTCACCCCTTGTTTATTGATTGTCTAATTTTTCTTATTGAGACAAAATTCCCTTGACCAAAATTTGCAAGGTATGAACGTACTCGAGGCAGATCTGTTGAATTAAAAAAAATCTCTTTACTTTCTTATCCAATCAAACGCTAAACCCCAACTCACCCACTTCCACCACCTTGACCACGATGATGACGATCACCGTCTACCACCTGCCATGGCAGCCACTCACAGACCTCCTGTGAGACCTGCGGTTTTTCAAAAAAAAAAAAAAAAAAAAAAAAGTTTTTAAGGCGGGGTGTACTTAGCAAAGGTGGTGGTGGCACATAGCCACCCACCCCTTTAAAACAGAACGACCCCTCCCCTCCCCCCTTTCTTCTTCTCTTTCTTTTCTTTCTTTTTTTGGTTTTCCTTTCGTCCAGCAGCGAGCTCCTCGCCATTTCTACAGCGATTTCTCGGCGGTTTTTGGTGGATTCTCTTCCCCAATCTCACCTCCTCCTCCTCGGTTCGTTCTCTCTTCCCCCTATTTATTTCTCAGTTGCTTTTTTCAAAAAAAAAAAAAAAAAAAAATCAGTTTTCATTTGGGTTTGGGGTTTGATCGGGTTTTTAGCTCCGATCAGCCGTGTTAGGGCCTTGGTGGCATCCTTGGGAGCCCTTAGAACCGACATGCAAGACTGTTTTGTGGTTGGCCAAATTTTTTTCAAAAAATCAGGGTGCATGTTTGTTTGGAGGGTTCCTCGGCGTGAATCCGAGCTTTGGGTGCGTGGGTGAGCCTCATTTTCGTGACTCTGAGTGTCCTTAGACTCTTTTGCGGGCTGTTGTGCAGTTTGGTAGCGATCAGACCGGTGTAGGGAGGGTTTCGACGCGTTTTCGCCCAACTTTGGGTTTCGGCGGGGTGGTTGCCGAATTCCTATTGCCTGTAAGTTTTCCTTTCAGTCATGCGCCGCTTGTATTTATTTATTTATTTCAGTTTTCGGCTAGTTTACTCATTTTCGAGTCCGCCTTGCAGTTTTAGAATTTTCGTGGCCCCGCATTCGTGGTATTGCGTGTTTGGAGTTTCGACCGGTAGGAATTGGGTTTTGAAAATCCATTCCGCCAGGTGAGTGGAACTATAATTTTTATTTTAAGAAATAAGTATTTGAAATCCTGAATTGAATTTTTACATTATACCGTCAATTGTGTAGAATTGAATCCAAATCTGAAATTCGGAGTTTTCAGATTTCGAGGATTGTGTTAGTTATGTGTGAATGAATTATGCATTGAATTTTCAGAAAGCATGATACTTGAATGAAATCGAATAGTAATTTTGGTGTGATTAGGCTTTGGTGTAATGACATGAGACTTGTATGCTTTGTTGTCGAGTTTGCATAGCATATCATGTTTTACCGTGGATTTTCGAGTCTTGAGCATGTGTGATAATTGACTTGAATAATTTATTGTGGTGAATTGGGTCATGTTGGGACCCTGGCATAGTCGTGATTTTATAAAAATTGCCGAATTGTTTATGCTTGCACGTTTGTACATTTGGTTATGCACAGATTTGTCATTTGTGCATGTGGATAGTAGTATAAGTGTCTTTACCCCGCTATAATGCCTGTTGTGCCGATGCTTAGGAGCTTGCTCGCATCGTGAGTTGGACGGTGCTTGAGATGACTCGCACCTGACATTGTGGACGCTACTGCATGTGGCAAGCTTGCTGAGGTGCGGTGAGCTCCCGCACGCACTTGCCACTATAGAGTGCAGTAGGACGGGTCCCGGAGGACGTGCTTTGGAGATTACTCGCTTTCCCTCCCAGCGCGCTTGACTTTGATTATGTTAGGTTGGCCGTGTTAGGCCAGTCTTTCGGGACGTTTGAGTTTGTATCCTGGCAGATGGCACCCCATTAGGATACAAACAAGCCCGAAGTGGTACTGGTGCACGTTGTGGGATGTGTCTGGGTGAGACACATTCGTAGGGTATGCGGATACCTACGATATGAGACACTTATACAGGATTTTACAGGATTTCTGATTTCAACTTGATTGCTATACCTAGGAGGCTAGGAAGAATTATGAGATTGTTTTATTTCCATTGCTTGATATTTACCCTGTTTGAATCGTGTGCAATGATGGACATATATCGTAAACTGGTAGTTATTGTTGAATCTGAAATGTTTGTGTTGTTGCTTGAACTTAGAAACATTATCCTTAGAGACACGGTGTGATTTAGACTTTAGAGCTTGTTGCTTATTCATTGTTGTGTGGCATGAATTTCCTTGTTTATTATCCCATTATTTGTATTTAGTTCGCTCGCACCAGCTAGCTTTGTGCTTTGCTGACCCCCCAAGGGGTGTGCTTCTATTGGAGTGCAGGCAGTGTTGGCGTTCCTGCTGATCGTGGCGCGTAGGCCTCGATTTTCGTTGTAGGCGTGTTTTGAGCTTTTTGGTTGTGTCCGCCCTGTACGGGTATGTTTTGCTTTCTCTGTATTTCAGATGTATTCTATTGTTAAGCTATATGTTTGTATACTGGTTTTGTCGCTATGACTCTGGCGGGGCGAATCAAATATATATTTATTTTGTTCAAACTTTAGCGTAGTTTTATTTTCGTTTGTTTATCGTATCAAGAATGTGTTATATTATGATGTTGTGGCCGGTTACGATCCGCCTGTGTAGGTGTTAGTTCACGCATCGGCACGCTGCGATTCTCGTGGCGGGTCGGGGCGTGACACCTCCCCTCTCCATCCACCACACATTTCTCTCCATCAATTCCTTTCATTTCATAATAATAAAAAAAATGAATATCTTCTTCCTCTTCTTTGCTTCAATGGGGTTCAAATAAGAAAATATCTTTTATAGTAAATCAAAACTTCAAAGAGCAAACATGGGTATGTATTAGAAAAAAAAAATAACATAATTTCTAATAATGTATTAGAAAAAAAATAATAATAATAAAAGCCACAAAGAGCAAACATGGGTATGTAAAACAAAACATCATTTCTAATAAACTAGATAGATTGATTAAACTTGGGAAATGAAATCCCCAGTGTATTGTTTAATTGAGATGATGGAGGTTGGTGGGACGGGTGGATAAATTCATTTTAGAGCGTTAGAGGGTGGTTGCCTTCGTCATGGTGTTGGAGTAGGTGGGTTGGGTTTCACGTTGAATTGGAGAAGAAAACAAAAAGGATAAAAATTTAAATTCATCATAGATATGCTTTGTGATGTGTTTTATATTTCAAAGCCCATGCATCCATTGGATTTATTGGAGATGCAACATTTTTTTTTTTTTCCAAATTTGGTCATGCGCATTTTTGTCTCAATTCAACACAAAGAATTAGATCGTCAACCTGTGAGTTCAAGGAGTGACGCTAGTTTATGATATCTAGGCGTTCATCACTAATAACCTATTTATAATAGGGATATCGCATAACCAAACTCTAAAAAACTAAAAAAGTCTAATTTTTCAAACCATCAAATTTGATTTGCTCGAAAGATTGTACATAATTTAGGGGGAAAAAAAGGAAAATTCTTAAGTGCACTGGTGGTGTGCCTGGTGGCTATCAGGCACCGTCCATTTGCCTCGAGATAAGGCAAATGGACGGTGCCTGATAGCCACCAGGCACTGTAGTAGTGCTCGAAAAAAAATGTAAAAATGACCTGCCAATTTCCATGGGGGCTAAAACACATTCCCCTCCCCTCCATTTTCTTTCATAGTTGCATTTTATCCATTTGGACTCATCAACAAGATATCAGCTATTACACAACGAGAGCAAGCAATAAGGCTAATGGGGTGTCAGGACTAGTACCGTTGGTCAGGGAAATCAAGGTCAGAGGCCTTTCAAGACTTTCCTAATGGTCTCAAAACTCAATGTTCCCTTTTGAAAAGTGCCCAAATGCTTAGCATCTATATCATAGGGGGAAGGTTTGAGCTCTTGACTGTGAGGACGTGTTGCCTCCATTGCATAGTCGGGCCAGACTATACCGCTAGCATTTTTATTGTTTTCTTTGCATTGCTTTTCAACTTCAAACTTGTATTTCCATCGATCGATAGCATCGAACTAGTCTTGAGCAACGTCCTTCCGAACGTTCCTCCCCATTGTAATCTATTGAATGTTAATGAAAGCTTTTGCTGACTATTGTGCATTGTTATATTGTCTACAGATTGATATTGTGCATTCTCAAGTTAATATTTGTGTCCGTCAAAGTAACTACTCATAGGCTTACTAGTGAATTGGATAGCTAGTGTCGCACAGATTGCTAGTCCGTGACAGTTGGTATCAGAGCCAGAGCTTGTTGAATGCAAACCAGGATGCAGGAACTAAGTGAGCGCCTTGGCGCTATGGAGGAACGACAGGCTAGTCGAATGCAAAGACTAGAAACCAGAATGGACCAGTTGAGCTGTTTGGGAGAACAGATCAGTCGCCTTGATGGACTCTTTCACTTGGCAGATAGAGTGGATTCGCTGGCTGAGCACGTTGACAATTTGGAGGGAAGAACAGTCGCTATGGAAGAGTCGCCTCACCCCACAGCTCAGGTGATGAGTGACTTCCAATTACAGTTGGAGGACTTGTTTGCAAGGGTTGGCTTGCTGACCAAGGCCACAGGGACGGCTGATCACCCTAGGATGAAAGTGCCTGAGCCAAAGTCATACGCTGGGGTACGAGATGGGAAGGAGCTAGAGAACTTCTTGTTTGATCTGGAACAGTATTTTCGCGTGGTGAACCCCGAATCAGAAGAAGCTAAGGTCACCATGGCGACCATGTACTTAGCAGGTGATGCGAAACTATGGTGGAGAACCAAATATGCAGATATGGAAGAAGGTCGCATCCTTATTAGAACTTGGGCAGACCTAAAAAAGGAACTCAGAAATCAATTCTTGCATGGGAATACTGATTTCTTAGCAAGGAGGAAGCTCCACACCATCAAACAGACAGGCAATATTTGAGACTATGTCAGGCAGTTCTCAACTTGCTTGCTAGATATTCGAGACATGTCTGAGAAGGACAAAGTTTTCTGTTTCATGGAACAAGCTCAGCCGCTTCTGCAAGCAGAATTACAAAGGCAGAAGGTGACAGATATTACAAGTGCTATTGCAGCAGCAGAAAGGTTTAGCGATTATATGCCCATGGCTGGATCCACTTCGCTCAATCACTCCACAGCTAGAACTGGCAGTACCAATTCGAGCTCAGGGTCGAATGCTCGATCACCTCACCAAAACTGGGGAAACTCAAATCAGAACCGAGGAAACTACAATTCTCGGCCGTCCAACCAGAATTGGAGTTCCAACAGAAATTGGAATGCCAGCCCTAGCAACTCAAATTACAACAACAAAGGAGGGCAAAACTACTCTGGGCAGTGGAGGCCATCTGCACCGGCCCCATGCATTCTTTGCAATAGTAGGGATCACCCAACAGGCAAATGGCCATCCAAACCAGCCCTACACTCATTGATGTCCTTGCTTCAAACAGAACCTTCTAATTCGACCACATCGAGCTCGAACCCCACCAACAGTGAGACCTCCCAGATGGGAGCTCTACGCAAGCTCAATGCTGTCAAAGGAGAAATGTATGAGCACCCACACAAGAAGGCTTTACAATACATCGACATCACTATCCATGGGTTCCCTTCCCAAGCATTGTTGGATTCAGGAGCGACAGACAGTTTTATTGCCCCAGAGGAAGCTAGACGTGTGGGTCTGAACTTAGAAGGAGATGTGGAAAAATTGAAAGCTGTCAACTCTGAGGCAATCTCTATTAATGGTATGGCTAGAGCTGTGCCACTACAGGTTGGTCCATGGGAAGGAAGATCAAACTTCTTGGCCATCCCACTTGATGATTTTAAGGTGATTCTAGGCCAAGAATTCTTCCGAGGAGCTGCAGTAGGACCACTACCTTTCATGGACTCCTTGGGCTTTTTCGGACCCAGACTACGCATTGTACCAACCTCAATTCGACCCACAACTCATGATAGAATATTGTCGGCGCTCCAAGTCAAGAGAGGCTTGGCCAAAGGAGAAGATACATACTTAGCTGTGGCAAAGCTAGAGATGGAAGATGATACTAGCAAAATCCCCGAGGAAGTTGCCCAAGTTATTGCTGACTTCAGCGAAGTGATGCCGAATGAGTTGCCAAAGAATCTACCTCCCAGAAGGCTCATTGATCACGAAATTGAGTTAGTGCCTGGTGCCAAGCCACCCGCACGTAGTCCATATCGCATGAGCCCTCCAAAGTTGACCGAATTGAGAAAACAACTAGATGACTTGTTGGAGTCGGGATTCATTCAGCCCTCTAAAGCACCT
This sequence comes from Berberis vulgaris, assembly GCA_963556465.1. Classification (NCBI taxonomy): domain Eukaryota; kingdom Viridiplantae; phylum Streptophyta; class Magnoliopsida; order Ranunculales; family Berberidaceae; genus Berberis; species Berberis vulgaris. The sequence continues at coordinate 11,110,269 of OY747132.1, read as the reverse complement.
TATGGGGCACCTGTTCTTTTTCAGCGGAAACATGATGGCAGTCTTCGCCTTTGTGTTGACTATAGAGCCTTGAACAAAGTCACTATAAAGAACAAATACCCGCTACCGCTCATTGTAGACTTATTCGACCAACTTGGATCCGCCAGATACTTCACAAAACTCGACTTGAGATCAAGTTACCATCAAGTCCGCATTGCTGTTGGCGACGAACCCAAAACTGCTTGTTCTACTAGATATGGGTCATATGAGTTCCTAGTAATGCCCTTCGGCTTGACCAATGCTCCAGCTACGTTTTGCACCCTTATGAATGGCATGTTCCGTCACCTTCTGGACAAGTCTGTGGTTGTCTATCTTGATGATATTGTGGTTTATAGTGGGACTATAGAAGAACACCTACATCATTTGCGAGAAGTGTTCCAAATCTTTAGGGATAATCATCTCTTTGTCAAGAAGGAGAAGTGCGCATTCGGCCAGACCCAGATCAATTTCTTGGGTCATGTTATTAGCAATGGCAAGATTCAGATGGACATGGAGAAAGTCAAGGCAATCCATGATTGGAACACTCCTAAGAACGTGTCTCAACTACGTTATTTCCTTGGACTCGCAAACTATTATCGTCGCTTCATAAGGGATTACTCTAAGAGAGCTGTTGCACTGACAAATTTGTTGAAACAAGACCGAACTTGGGAATGGGATAGGCAGTGTGAAGCTTCATTCCAAGACTTGAAACTGGCCGTGATGAAAGATCCAGTACTGGCCTTGCCAGACATCACCAAGCCCTTTGAAGTACAAACAGATGCATCTGATTATGCCTTAGGGGGAGTTTTGCTTCAAGATGGTCACTCGGTAGCATATGAGAGTCGAAAGTTGAATGATATAGAGTCTCATTACTCAGCTCAGGAAAAGGAATTGCTAGCCATTGTACATTGTTTACGGGTGTGGAGACACTACCTTTTGGGATCTCAAGTCCTTGTTAAAACGGATAATGCCGCAACAAGCCATTTCCTTACTCAGAAGATGCTAACCTCCAAGCAATCTCGATGGCAGGAAAAATTAGCAGAATTTGACTTAGTATTGGAATACAAGCCAGGGCGCACTAACAATGTAGCTGATGCACTCAGTAGAAGGGCAGACCTTGCAGTGCTCACCCATACACCATCTTGGAGAAGATCAAAGCAGGCCTACAGACAGACCCACAAGCGAAGGCGATTACTGAGTTGATCAAGCAGGGAAAAACTCGACGGTTCTGGATAAAAGATGGAGCAATACTCACAAGTGGTAATCGCCTCTATGTTCCAAGAACCTCTGGTTTGAGGAAAGAACTTTTGAGCGAATGCCATGACACCCATTGGGCGGGACATCCAGGTTGGAGACGAACACTTGCATTGCTAGAGAGGGAGTACTATTGGCCGCAGATACAGGAGGATGTAATGGCCTATGTTCGAACATGTCTTATTTGCCAGCAAGATAAGGTTGAAAGAGATCGACCAGTAGGCTTACTAGAGCCCTTGCCTGTTCCGACTCGTCCTTGGGGAAGTGTTTCCATGGACTTCATTACTGGGTTACCGAAAGTGGAGGATTTCAGGTGTATCCTTGTAGTTGTTGACCGATTCTCAAAGTATGTGACCTTTGTGCCGACCGGACTGACTTGCACAACCGAAGATAAGGCGCAATTGTTCCTCAAGCATGTAGTGAAGTATTGGGGACTGCCCGAAAACATTGTTAGCGACCGTGATGCTCGCTTCACAGGAAAGTTCTGGAAGGAGTTGTTCAAGCTCTTGGGATCCAAGCTTAATATGTCGACAAGCCAACATCCCCAATCTGACGGACAGACTGAGCGCTTTAACTCTATGCTCGAAGAATACCTTCGTCATTTTGTAAGTGCAAATCAGAAAAATTGGATGGGACTACTTGATGTTGCACAATTTTGTTTCAATTTACAAAAGAGCTCAGCTACTCACTCCAGCCCCTTTCAGTTGGTTACTGGTCAGCAACCATTGACACCACATACAGTACTTACCGGATACCAAAGACCCAGCCCAAGAGCTCTTAAATTTGTCAAAGCCTGGAAGAAAAACATTGAAGTTGCTCAAGCCTATCTTGAGAAAGCCTCCCGTCACATGAAGAAATGGCCCGACAAGAAACGACGGATTGATCCTTTTGAAGTCGGGGACTTGGTATTGGTGAAGCTAGATATGTTCAACAAGTATAAAAGGACAGCTAGAGCACACACCAATCTATTTCGCAAGTATGAGGGACCGATACAGATTATTGAGAAAGTCGGCAAAGTCTCCTATCGCCTCAAGTTACCACATTGGCTCCGTTTCACCCATCCTGTCTTCCATGCAAGTAACTTGAAGTCCTACCGTGCAGATGCCACTGATCCCACAAGAAATGTATCTACCCGAGCATTGCCTAAGCATCCTACTAAGCCAGATCGAGAAGTGGAAGAAATCTTAGCTGACCGCCTCATCAACAACACAAGCCCGGATAGAGAGTATTTGGTCAAGTGGCAGGATAAACCTCCTTCAGAGATCAGTTGGGAGCCAGTCGAGCATCTGCTGCCATACCTCTCAAAGCTGGAAGAGTACTTGGAAAAGTTCGCTGCGAGGGCGTCAGCGAATTGAGTGTGGGAGAGTGTCAGGACTAGTACCGTTGGTCAGGGAAATCAAGGTCAGAGGCCTTTCAAGACTTTCCTAATGGTCTCAAAACTCAATGTTCCCTTTTGAAAAGTGCCCAAATGCTTAGCATCTATATCTTAGGGGGAAGGTTTGAGCTCTTGACTGTGAGGACGTGTTGCCTCCATTGCATAGTCGGGCCAGACTATACCGCTAGCATTTTTATTGTTTTCTTTGCATTGCTTTTCAACTTCAAACTTGTATTTTCATCGATCGATAGCATCGAACTAGTCTTGAGCAACGTCCTTCCGAACGTTCCTCCCCATTGTAATCTATTGAATGTTAATTAAAACTTTTGCTGACTATTGTGCATTGTTATATTGTCTACAGATTGATATTGTGCATTCTCAAGTTAATATTTGTGCTTGTCAAAGTAACTACTCATAGGCTTACTAGTGAATTGGATAGCTAGTGCCGCACGGATTGCTAGTCCGTGACATGGGGGATGGAATCACATGTCCAGGTTTTGAACCTTGTCGGCGGCATTTGTGAGGGGTTAATGAATTAAAAAATAATAATAAAAATGAAAAAAAAGAAAAGAAAAGAAAAATGGATTGGGTGTTAGTTATTTGATCACTTGGACAGTGTGAGTTCGCCTCTGAGTTCTCCCGCCATGCTTATTTCCCCACTTCCAACCCTTGTCCAAGTCTCCCTTTCTCTACCCCTCATCTCCAACTTCCCTCTATTTCACCCTTTCCAACCCAAATTTCAACAACCAGGGTTTTGCAGACCTGAATCAGTGCGTTTACAAGTCTCCAAAACATCTACCTTTCCAGCAGAGAGACAGTTCGACGAAGAAGACGAGGATGAAGAAGACGAAGATGACGACGACTACGAAGCTGCGGAGGAGTATGAATACCAAGACTTCTCCGCGGAGGAGGAGGAAGGTGATGAAGAAGATGAGAGCGAAGCTTCCACGTCTGAATCGACATCTAGGTATGAGGAGCATAAGTGGCAAAGAGTCAAGAGAGTGTGTTCTGAAGTCAAGGAATTTGGTGATGGAATTCTTGATGTTGATGAATTAGCTTGCATTTACGACTTTCGGATTGATAAGTTCCAGGTTTGCTCAGCTTCCCCCTTTACTTCATCCTTTTTTTTTTGGTGGATTTTTTGTTACGAAATGCGGAGTTTGGAAAGAAAAATAAATATGGAGTAAATATTACCTAGCAGGGGTGAAAACCTTCCTTTCCCGTTAGAGAAGACCAGTAGCGTCGTTGTCGTTAATCTACTCCCTTGTTTTTCCTGTTGAGAGAAAGAGGGACCTGTAGCTAAACCAGCTTCTCGTGCGTTAAACGCGATATTTCGGGCCTTTGAGATCAGCCCAACTAGAGCTTTAGGCAACAGGTTCCACTAGTCTTGTCTTCAAGCTGAAGGCCAGGAAGAAAGCAGATGCCAGAAGCCGAAGCCGGAAGGCGACAGGAAGGAAAGGTTTAAGCAACTAGTCTTGTCTTCAAGCAGAAGGCGATAGACCAAAAAGCTAGGAAGAAGCGACTAGTGCTAGAGCCAATAGCCTAAGCCTAGCTACCCCAACAGCAAGCCGAGCTGCTAGAGATGCTAAAGCTGCTCAGACACCTTCAAGCGCCCTAAGGGAATGATCAAGGTGACTTCCTTAGTTCCCTGTAAGAGAGCTTTTTATTGTCGGTCAGTCAGGAATGGCTGCAAGATAGAGCTTTTCATTTACGTTTTTCATCCGGCTGAAAAGCTGCCAGCTCAGGTGCAAGTGACGGCAGCAAACTCAGGCTCCCAAGGAATTAGTCAAGCCCGGCGCACTCCAGGACCCCGATCTGCAACCTGTAGATGCTTCAACCGGGCTATGTTGGTCAAGTCTATTGGTCTGGACCTGCTATGCTCACAGGTGTTCCTTTCCTCCCGGCCTTCTGGACCTACAGTCTCTTCCATAGTAAGTACCCAGCCAAGCTTTCGATCCGAGGCGCAACCTTGGAGAACGGTCAAGGGTACAATTGCAATTCCTCATTTTAGATTTCTTTCGTCGAAGGCCCTTACCTTAGTTGTCTATTTATACCACTGATTCATCAACGAAAGGGGATTACATCCAGCCTTTCGATAGAGATAGTACAGACAGAAGCAAATCCTTTTTTGTAAAAACAAACAAGAAGAAGGATAAAGCGGGTTAATTTAAAGGGAGTGAGTGATCAAGCTACTAATGACTCCTCCTCCCTATGGTCCATTACCTCTCCAAAGTCGTGGACCAAAGCTGGATCACCGTGCCCGCCTCTAGTAGCCAGTAGGTTTCCCGGATCGGATAAGGCTTCGATAAAGAAGAGAAGCAGTCCTTACCAAAACAAGCGAAAAGGGACGAGAGCAAGCAAACGGGGCAAGGAATGAAAGGAAAGAAAGACTGCTAACACCAACCCACAATGTTCCTCAAGTGTAAATCCAAGGGGATTTGAGTGAGTGGGGGATTTCACATGAGAAGGCCTTGGCTGGGCTGCAGGTCTTATCCCACATTGTACTAACCTTACAAAAAAGGCATTGAGCCGGTCCTCTTTAGTGAGGCGCGAAGCGATATTGAGGCATAAGCTTCAAAATCACTGTGGCTAAGAAATTAGAGAAACAATATAATTGATAAAATGCTAATAAATTGGAGATTTTTTTTAAAAATAATAAAAATGAGAAAAACTTAAAAAATTATCAACTATTCATGATACAAGTATAATAAAGAAAATGGGCAATGTCTAAATAGTCTCTTCCAGAACTTAAATACTAAAAAAAAAACTGGCTGTTTACTACCTCTTTGTGTGCAACCAGTCACAGCCAATTTTTTTTTTTATCAATAAAACAAAATAGTTTTCATTAAATAAGAAGAAGAAGCCTAGTGACTGAGCAGGTCACTAGGTAAAGAAAACCATACAACAATATTCAGTTACAAACAAATAGACTCTCCCTCTCAAACATGCATGTGTGAAATGCAATGTCATTTAAAATCCCCAATATATTTCCCCAGTACCAGCCTTGATCTCATTACATAAAGCAGTGCAGTCCAGAGGCGCCACCCCAAAACTCACTAAATCCACTGTTTCTATTAATAGATGATGGTGTCTGCTGGTAGTGGGAGCACCAGAGGCGGTCTGCTGGTTTTGACTTTTCTTCATAAGGGGTTGGGGGTGGTGGTTGAATCAAAGCTTAATGGGTGGCGGTGGTGTCTGTGAAGGAAGGAGGAAGAAAAATGATGAAGAAGATGAAAAAGAGGAAGAATAAAGGTTATGTGCATTAAAAAATAAGTGCTAAACAGGTATTATGTTATTTTTTGGGCTAAACAGGTGACGAAAAGTGTTTGGGGTACTAACTGAGCATTATCTATAATAGAAAAATAACCTTATTGAGGTTTTCAACACTGTGGTGATTGATGTTATCAAATGTACTGCAGATTATTACAAGGTAATAACACAATTATAACCAGAATGCACCATCTATATTTCAAAAGTTCATGAAAAAATTCTTCATGTAGTTAACTAGCCATACTGAAAAATCATAACAAAACTATAATTTCAAAAGGAAAGTACGGGGAACCTCGTAGTCATTTGTTCATGTCCATCATTCTTATACAAGGCTATCTTCTTCTTCATTACTAGTAGTGTCCTCGAGAGAATCATCTTGATATCTTATTCCTTCTCCCAGTGAGGCATAAGCTTCACTAACACTAATGAGGTGTAAGACTCAGTTTCCCTGACCACCGAATCTTTCTCTTATTGAGGCTAACGACTAGCCTCGGGGAAGTTATTTAAACCATGAAACTCAACAACACAACCAACAATCCCACTTTGGTGAAATTAGACACCCTATTATTCACATTTCATTCATGTGTGAGATTCCGTATGCAATGTCTTGCTTCACCCATCCTTACACTACTTCACCTTAAGCACATATTATGCTTCGCCTCGAGAAATTATCTTCCCTAATTCAGGATTACTCCACTCTACTTTGGGAACTTGCTTTTGATCCGCACATCCGTCCATCCTGAGGGTAGAGAATGTGACCCAACTTTGGTTTTCACATGGAGCTGCAACTCTTCTCCCGTGGGACTACTGATCTCATTTTCATAGCCTCATAGGTGCCATTAGCCCACTAAAATATAATCCCAGGTAATGAAATTTAACCTTAAAGTTAATATAAAAAAGAGAAAAAAGAAAACTAGTTTGGTACAACACCACCAACCGCCACAATTATTTGTTATTATTAATTTATTTGAAGATCAAACACACACCAATATTATTGACAAAGAATGAAAGCTGAGTGATAAACTCACAGATACTACAAGGACAAAACAAATATCTAATTACACAGCTAAAATGTTACATGAAAAGATCCACGGACACATTCTGAGCAGACTTGTGAGGTTATCACCAATGCCATATGTTTTCTTATTGCTACAAGAGTGACTAATGTCCTAAAAAAACTTCTATTCCTCTCTTTCCACACCTCACAAGAAACAAAATGGTACTCCTGTTCCAGTAGAACGATTGTTGCGTTTCTACCCAGCAACCAGTCAAGAATGGACCCTTGGATGGGTTTGGTCACTTTGAATTTATTAGGGAAAGCCCTCCAAACCTCCTTGGAAAGGGGCAATTTTCATTTCTTGGTTATTGGAGAGAACACATTGGTTTGAGAATAACAAGAAGTTCAAATTTGTAACACAGCGAAACAACAAGAAGTTCAAATTTGTAAAAAGGTCACTGGAAAGAAATCAAATCGTGGAATTGTTATTAAACTAAGTGGCTAAGGGTGTGCTTTGCCGTGTTGGATGACCTTCATGTGAAATCCTTAGAAATTGGGAGATGAACTACCTAAGGTGTTAATTATTTGCACAATTACTGTGGCAAATATATTTCTTCCCCATCCTTGAAATGAATTCTCATAGTGATGACAAAGCAAGCTATGCTTATGATGGTGCTGGTGTTGGTGATGGCTATAGCTGTGACAATGATGGTTGTGCTTGTGGTGATGGGAGGGAACTATTTCAATGTGACTTTCATATTTTTCAACAACCAGCATCTAATCATATTAAGACAAACGGATTTCCTAAGGTTCTATGGAAAAATCATTGATATTTTTTTTTCTAAGTGGTTCCTATAGTGCACTTTATTTATTTGAAGGGCGAACATGCTTTTCAATTCCTGAACCATATTTAAATGCCTTTGCCAGGGTTCGGACCCTGGACTTCTGATATCGACCACCACAAATGAAGAAACCGTTAATTGCTCTTTTTATCCAATTACTGGTTTAGAATATATATATATATATATATATTCTTTCCAACCCCTCTCTCAATCTTTGTCGGTTTTGCAGCGTTTAGCTATACAAGCATTCTTGAGGGGGTCATCGGTTGTGGTTTCTGCCCCGACAAGCAGCGGAAAGACTTTGATAGCAGAAGCAGCTGCATTGGCTGCGGTTGCTAGAGGAAGGCGTATATTCTATACCACTCCATTGAAGGCCTTATCTAATCAGAAATATCGAGAGTTTTGGTATACTCTTTTTACATTTTGAGCCTTTTAATATTCGAACATTGTTTTTCAAACATTATATGGAGTTATGTAGTGGGTATTTCAAGCTTTCAACATCATTTTAGTAAGAAAAAAACAAAAGATGTTGTCATGAATGCTTGGGTTGTTATTTTGTTTCGTGATAAAGAATTGATGATGTGCTTGTGATTTACGATTATTCAGCGATGCGTTTGGCGATAACGTTGGTCTTCTTACTGGAGACTCTGCAGTTAACAAAGATGCTCAGGTTATGATCATGACTACTGAAATTCTGCGCAATATGTTATATCAGAGGTATCTTTTTCCACCTATCCTTTCATTAGTGCATTTTTTGGTGCCTAAGTAGATAAATAACCACAGTTTCTAATTTAGTATCTTCAACAACCAAATGCACATGCACTGAAGGGTATGATGGTGCTTCTTTTGCATTATCTTTCAAATTTAGACTTTAGACTTTGATCCGTTGCTTGATTTATTTAGAGTGGCACAATGTGACAAAGGCACTTACCTTAAAATATAAGCTGTCATGTGTACACTAGATCATCATCTTTTTTCACAGATTTTTTTAGAGTTCCTCATTTTTGTTGCTTTTTAGTCGAAATGTCTAACATCCCATGCCCTAGTCCAACATCGACACACATTTAACTATTGTTGTTAGTTACAAATACATTGTTCTAAAGTACTTAAAAAAATATTTCTTGACCTGATGTTGTTGAAATGGAATTCACTTTAGATTTTTGGATGCATCACAATGTTATCTCTTATATGAAACCCTTTACTCTATTTCGTTTGTCAGGGGCATGTTAGAGATAGTTGCTTACTGCTGTTCCTTTTAGTGTTGGTATGGTTTCTTCAGGAAGTGGATTGTTGTCTGTTGACGTCATTGTTTTGGATGAAGTACATTATCTTAGTGACATATCTCGTGGCACGGTTTGGGAAGAAATTGTACGTTTTCATATTATCCTTCTGCTACTTCTTCCTCCTCATTCTCTTCCTATTCTCTCTAACACTGCTGAAGTACCTTCAGGTGATTTATTGCCCAAAAGAAGTTCAACTTGTATGTCTTTCGGCGACAGTTGCAAATGCTGATGAACTGGCTGGTTGGATTGGACAGGTAAGTACACACTTTGGCTGGATAAAACTGCTCTATAGTGGTGAAACAATGTTATGTTTTATTCCTTGCATAATAGAAATTTCAAATTTGCCCAGTTCACTTCATATGGTTGGAATGAAATGACGCTTCACAGGTGGAGATGGTTGCACCTTGTAGATCACTGTAACAGTTTTTGGATGATGTCTTGCCACATTTAGTTCCAAACCAGTTTATGACTTTCCTAGCCTCCTAGGTTTGTGAAGGAGTTTGTTGACTCGGTCTCCTTCACAAGGTGAAGAGAGTATTAAGTTGACCGGTCAAACTGTGATTAAGGAACTTTTGCATACATGTTCAAAATGATTCAAATTATCTTTGTTATGTGTTTCTATCGGGCAATGTCTGATTGGTCCACTTTACTCAAAAAAGACCCAAAAGATAAAATATTATTGTGTATTTAGTACCTCTTCACGTGCAACCTAGGTTCATAGGGTCGGGGTGGTGGTCGTTGAATCAGGTTTGGTGGTGGTCGTGGTGGGTGGCTGAATCAAGGATGATGGGTGCTGGTGGTAGCATCTGTTTGCTTATATCGACAACTTTGTGTGCAATGGTGATCCTTTTTGGTAGTTCACTGGCTGATGCTTTCGCCTTATTTATTTATTTATTTATTTTATTATTATTATTATTATTATTATTATTATTATTATTATTATCATTATTATCATTATTATTATTATTATTAAAATTATTATTATTTTTTATGGAAGAGCATCAGTTTATAGTGAACGAAGGTGTTTTATCTTGTTTATTGTTTTTTTTTTCCTCTATATATCTCTTCTCTAGATAATTAAATCATGTTTCTTATATTTTGCTTTTTTGACAATTTAAGTATGAACTTTAAGCAAAAGTTGTATGCATTTGCATCATTAAAGAGGATGAAAGAAGTTTCAGAATTATGTAACCCGTTGAATTGCCTTGTTAAGTGTTTTGATTTTTTTTGTTTCCTTTTTCCTTCTTAAAAATTCCAATTTGCATGCTTAGTTCTAGCTGAGGGATCTATAAGGTTTCTTTGTGAAATTGATTAATTATTTAGTCATTTTCTTTATATATATATATATAAAATATTTTTTGTGTTTGATCTAGATTCATGGAACAACTGAGCTGGTAACATCGACAAAACGTCCAGTTCCTTTGACATGGCACTTTTCTACAAGGAAATCTATGTTACCACTTCTTAATGAGAAAGGAACAAGCATGAACAGGTATCTCTCTAATTCATTCTTTCACCTTTCCACTTTGCTAAAAAAAACATTTAATTTTATTATTATTGCAAGCTCACTAGGGAATCAACAAAATTGGGTTCTTTAAGAGAGGTTGCACTTGAGACTTAATTCTCTGCAGACTTTTCTTGCTAAATCTGAAACATCAATGGTGAGTTAAGTCCGGAATACAATATTACCTATCTCAGTATTGAGGGTTGACAAGAATAACAAAGAGAATTGAGATAGGTCATCATATCATGTATCATATTTAAGATTTAGATTAAAATTTATGATGGTTGCTCTTATAGATTGTATTCTACTTTAATCTTTTTATGGTTCATACCAGGTTCTATTTCTTTTTGTATCCATCTGAGTTCACTAACATTTCTAGATTTTAAATGTTTAAAACAGAAAGGTTTCTATCAAATATTTCCAGCATTCATCTTCGGGAGCCAGATATTACCAGGAAGATGGATCTAGGAGGAGGAGTTTCAGAAAGCGGAAAGATGAGAAGAGCTATGGCACTTCTATGAAAATGCTTGGGCAGTCTCCACTATCCAAGAATGATATCAATTCAATCCGCCGTTCACTAGTACAGTCATATTTCTAGAGCAGTGCTTTCCTCTTTGACTACTAATTCTTTGCTGGATGTTTATATGTAACTCTTTTTACAGATTTATACCATAAATGATTTTAATGGTTATGCGAAGATCTTAAGAATGGCAGATTTTACCGATTACTAACCATGAGTTCTTATTTTCAGGTCCCTCAAGTTAGAGATACATTATCACATCTTAGGGCAAGGGATATGCTGCCTGCTGTTTGGTTTATTTTTAGCAGGAAAGGTTGTGATGCAGCTGTTCAGTATCTTGAAAATGACAATCTCTTAGATGAGTATGAGCAGGCTGAAGTTGAATTATCTTTGAAGAAGTTTCGGATTCAGTATCCTGATGCTGTCAAAGGGGCCGCAGTGAAGGGCCTTCTGCGAGGGGCTGCAGCACATCATGCTGGTTGCTTACCTCTATGGAAGTCATTTATTGAGGAGCTGTTCCAGCGAGGACTTGTTAAAGTTGTCTTTGCTACAGAAACTCTTGCCGCTGGAATAAACATGCCTGCTAGGACAGCAGTCATTGCATCTCTTAGTAAAGGGAATGAAACTGGCCGTATCAATTTAAGCTCAAATGAATTGCTTCAAATGGCTGGGCGATCTGGACGCAGAGGTATTGATGAAAGAGGTCATGTAGTTCTGATTCAGACTCCCTATGAAGGTGCTGAAGAGTGCTGCAAGATTCTCTTTTCTGGAGTCGAGCCCCTTGTTTCACAGTTTACTGCTTCATATGGAATGGTGTTGAATCTCCTTGCTGTATGTGCTTTCAGTCATCTATCGTAAGTTTTTTTGACATGATGATGATGCATTGTAAATGGTGTAGTTTATGTTGTACAGGGTGCAAAAGTTACTTGCAGATTGAAGGAATCAGATAATGTGGAAGTTTCTCATGCAGGACGAACATTCGAAGAAGCTAAAAAGTTGGTTGAGCAAAGCTTTGGGAACTATGTTGGAAGCAATGTAATGGTGGCAGCAAAAGAGGAGCTGAGTAAAATACAGGAGGAGATTGAAATCCTGACTTTAGAAGTTAGCAATGACGCTGTTGATAAGAAAGCCAGGAAACAATTATCTGCAGTCAGAGAGATCTTTGACTTGCAGGAAGAATTACGGGTATACTTATTGCATCTTCACAACAACTGTTATGTTTAAACTACCCATCGATGTGCATGTGCTATGCTTTATACACTGGAAGCATGATCAAATTGATTTTCTAAATTCCTTGTCAAAGAAGGATTCAGTTTGGTTGGTGCCACTTATTTTTGTTTGATAAATTAAATATTAGATTAATTATGTTTGGTACTATGAGTAGTAATTGCAATACTATTCGTCTTGATTATATATGTTGAATGATTTTTTTAACCTTTAAAAAAACAGAAAAAGATGAGATAAAAGAAAAAACTGTAGAAATATATACTAAATCAAATGTGTTTTGGTCTAAAACTATTCTTTTAAGCATGAAGAGATTGGGGCATGAGCATAAAGATCAATAACCAACATTTCGGAAAAATAAATGATCAAAGATGCCTTGATTTATGATAATTCTCACCGTGGATGGTTATTTGGAGTTAGAAAAGTACTTTGTCTCGGGAAAATTGCAGTATCTGTTCCTTATCCAATTTCCAGAAAGGCAATAATATTGTTGATTGTTTCCATTCCATGCAAAGCATAGTGCTTTAGTTATTGGTTTATCTGAACTGATATTCATTGTTTCACCACTTGAACTTTCTATGATAGTATCAGAAAATGGGAGTGACATTTTGAACTAAAGTTCTACTTTTGTACCTTATTGTAGAATTGGTAGGATGGATAACTCTTTCAACAGTCAAACATAATACTCTTTTGGAGACCATAGTTATCAGTATTTATACGATACGCAATATCTATCGTATCTAAGCCTCATCGATACGGTACATATATATATATATTATGGTATACCGATATAAGATGATGCAGGGATATACCGTCCTTTTACAAGTGATATGAATGAATGATAACAAACTAACATATGTTACACGTCATATATCAATGGAAATGTTTTTGGGACTTCCTTACTTGAATAAGTCTTATTTATGTCTTTTATATGCATAAATATATGATATATACAATAAACATTTTGATAACTATGCTGGAGACATGTGAAGTATATACCTTTATAGCCTGCAATAGTTTCTTTGTTGATTCTATCTCTATACTCCTGATAGACTTTCTTGCCAGTCCATCTATCTTGCTTCTCTGAAGACACACCCAAAAATAATTTCATAGACATGCATAGTAAATCATCAGTTAATTAACTTAATTTTGCTGAAAGTTGCACTTTTCTCAGGCAGAGAAGCTACTGAGAACTGAACTTCGACAAAGGATGAAGTTTAATAGAATGACCGCTTTAAAAAGTTTAATTGAAGAGTTGGAGGATGGACGTCTGCCCTTTGTTTGCTTGCAATATAGAGATACTGAAGGAGTTGAGCATTTAGTTTCTGCCGTTTATGTGGGGAAGGTCGATTCACTTTCGAAAGTCAAGACCATGGTGAGATATACAAGCTTTGCACTGCCTATTTTGATTTGCTCAGTTTTTACCCCCTGCTATATGCTTAAAAAGTAAAACTAAGAACCTTTGATCAAAGTGATAGCGGTGATGCTTTTTTATTCTTCTTCTGTTCTCCATAGCATCGAAAAATGCTTGCTTGAAGGATAGAAACTTCTTTCCTTCAAAAATATTACCCTAATATAGTAATATCATTTTTTTAATTTATTTACTGTTTTCATGAGTGGGTTCATAATTCACTTGGTTATACTTTTTCAAAAGCACTGTTCCATTTCCTTAATTTAATTAAGCAAAAAATACATCTGAGCATAATAGGAAAGTAGGAATGGAAAATCTCTTCACTAATGCAAAAATGAGAATGTGAAACTGAGGTCAGATAGTAATAATAAGAAACTCTTAACCTGTCAGTTGCATTAATGTCTTCATATTTAATGTTTCAGCATTATGTAGGAATGATATCTTAGGTCGGATACTACTTTGCAACCCACATCTGAAATTTCACAAGTTTTGGAGTGTTTAAGTGTAAAGCTATGTCCGTATGCGAAGGCCGACTATCAATGTGAGCAGGGCCGTCTTTGAGATTTAAGGGGTCCTGTGCGAAGACTAAAAATATGGCTTCCTTTTACATAAATGAAAAAATTAAATAAATATTTTGTGTCTTAATAGTATACATTAGCAATTTTATACCTACGAACTCATGACCTCCCATGAGGTTGGTAAAATCGAGAAGTGCTTGACCATTGGAGCAAGAAACATTTCTGATATATGGTGAAAACAAGTTTACTTTTAGCCATTAATTAAAATATTAATCATCCTTAGTAAAATAAATAAATTTGGGGCCCTCTGAATTCAGAGCTCTGTGTGGTTGCACCGCTTGCACCAAGCGGATAAGGTCCTTTTGGAGATGGATTAATTATGGTGGAGTCCTTTAGAGTGTGAGCTTGTCCTAGAGGTTTGCCACTTAATCATTTCTTGCATTAACGCAAAAATTGTGACAAAAATGGTTTGAATATGCAATCAATTTAATATTTTTTACTTATCTAGTTTTCTGGTTTTTGTCATTTCTTATTAAATAGACATCATTTTTTGTCTTGACTTACCCAATTTATTAAATAGGGCCTCTTTTGACATCACGATTCAAATCTTCAGATGCATCCAGTTTTGACAACTCTTAAAACCTGTAAGGGCTCAGTGACTATATTTTTCACCAAAAGGCCCCATTTTTTTTATTCTAATATAGCAAAATTTGTTTTGCTACTAATGATAACGACTTTTACCCACCCTAAAAAAATAAAATAAAATAAGAAATAAAAAAATTACTGCCTCATAAATTTAATGGAGCTAGGTTCGCAGATTTTGCCATTTCTAGAGATAGTCGGGTTGCCATTAAATACATCTATTTGACACATCCTGCTTTAAGGGGCCTCACTTTGTTCCAAAAGTCAACTGTGGCGAACCTCTTTCCTTGCTCTCTTCCTCTAGAAACCAAACATCTGTGTAATTTATTTTCTTTTTCTTTTTTAGGGATGGGGGTGGGGGACACTGCTTCGAAAAGCATCTGGACTATTGATTATCTCAAGAAAAAGGAACCAGATCTTTGTTGAATACTTTCTTTTCTACGTTGCCTATGAGGAATTTGTTAATGGCATTTTCCATTAAATTTGACATGTCTTCTTGTGTGAATCCAACTCGAGTTGGATCATGCTTTACTCAATGCAGGATGTGCTCTTGTTGGGTAGTAGTTTGGTTTTTTTGTTGAAATGGACTTCTTTGGTGATTGGTTTCTTTTGCTATTTGATGAGGCATTTATCTAAGCATAAACATGGCTCCATAAGACAATTTGAAAAGATTAAGAGGGGCATAGAAGAAACCATCTCCACTCTAAGGGTTGTTGGTAAAGGTCCACTACAAAAGCCTTTTAGAGTTTTAGTTTTAGGTAGGTTCACTCTGTCCAGTGTGCTAAGTTCTGCTTGAGGCTTGGTCCAGTCTTAATGACTCTAATATCACCTACCTTATCTTGTTAAGCGTTATGCATACTTTCTTCATCTTTTCTCCTCCCTTATACAACTTTTTTTAGTTTGTGACCATTCACCCTAAAAAAGCAAATTTAGTTTTCTGGCATTAATTTAACCAAGTTTGTCCTGAAACCAGATCTTTTATCATTGTATTTAAATCTTCATTTATTATCTTTGTATTCCAGCACTCAATTTAATCCCAATTTTACTCGAACTCTACATAACAGGTGGAAACAGACGCTTCGTTTGAACGAATGAGAAATGACTCGAGCCTTGGGGACGGTGAAGAACATGATACGAAGCCATCCTATTATCTAGCACTTGGTTTAGATAATTCTTGGTACCTTTTCACGGAGAAGTGGATTAGAACTGTTTATAGGACAGGCTTGCGTAATGTCCCCTTAGCTGAAGGTGAACCTTATCCTCGGGAAATTATGCAGATGCTCCTTGACAAGGAACATATAGAGTGGGAAAAGCTATCTGACTCACAATTTGGAGGTCTGTGGTTAACGGAAGGATCTCTTGAGACATGGTCTTGGACTTTGAACGTGCCAGTGTTAAGTGGCCTTTCAGAAGATGATGAGGTAGAGGCACAGTGAGACTTTTATTTGTTGGTTCATCAACTTTTAGGTTATATTGTGTGGTGTTTTTCGAAGTTAGAAAATAACCCTCTCCCTGTCTCCCTAAACACATACACAAACAAAAATTAAGAAAAAAGAAAAATATAAAGTGCCATTGAGTTACTTTGTAATTGCCAGGTGTGTCAACTATCACCAGCATACCAAGACGCTGTGGAGTGTTACAAAGAACAAAGGAACAAAGTTTCTCGTCTGCAGAAAAAGATCTCACATATGGAAGGCTTCAAGGAGTATAAGAAGATAATTGATAAGACTGATTTCATGAAAGAGAAGATTGAGCGATTGAAGGCTCGATCAAACTGTTTAATACGGAGAATAAAACAAATAGAACCTTCTGGGTGGAAGGAGTTTCTGCAGGTATTCAATTTTCTACATTAAGTCTTTATATTCAATTTATGACTGTACGGTACAAAATTATGGATCTTCAGATAGTTTAGTAGTAAGCTAAGCCAAAGTTCTATATAAATGCAATGGTAAACCATATATCTGTTGCTTCTTATTCTCTTGAAATATATGTGAATAAACATTTGACATCTTCCCCATCTTCCCTCTTGCTAAAATACCAATTATTTTATTTTATTTTATTTTATTTTATTTTTACTTATGGTATATCTGGTCCTGTAAATGGTTTGTAATATTCTTTCTATAAATGTTTGAACTTTTACATTCTTTTGCTGACATGAGAAGTAGAGATTCTAATTTTGCTGACATTTGTTATGCTAACCAGATCAGCGAAGTCATCCATGAAGTTAGAGCATTGGATATCAACACACAAATGATATATCCTCTAGGTGAAACGGCTGCTGCAATCCGAGGGGAAAATGAACTCTGGCTTGCAATGGTGCTTCGCAATAAAATATTATTGGATCTAAAGCCATCACAACTTGCTGCTGTCTGTGGAAGTTTAGTTTCTGAAGGAATCAAAATACGCCCTAAAGTACGCCCCATGGATGATAACAAGTAAATGCCTTTTCATTTCTTCTTAGAAGCCACATGTTTTTAGTTCAACTACTATTTTCTGTAGGCAAATTCTCTGCATGTATTTTAGAGAGGTAGAGGTGCAAGGTTAGTGTTAGAACAGTTTAGGTCCACGCTTAATAATCTTCGCTTGGATGGCTGCCTAAGCAACATGGGACACATCCTGCCCAACCAACCATCACTTTGTACTGGGTTAGGCGCCTTTCCAGCACACCACCTCCTTCTTTCGTTGAGTCACGGTGTCACAGTCCCCCACCTTAGTACGCAGCCATCCCCAACTCTACTATCAATTATAACATTCCACTCTAGTACCACTGGTATTTTCCTTATTTAGCCACCCCCATAGAGGTGTGGTTTTTTTTAGCGTTTTTATCTCAAACCAATTAACCAATAAATTGGTCTTGGCAAATCGAACCCCTGACATGTCATACCATGTATGACAGTCTTTGCCACAAGTCCACTCAGAATCTTCACTTGGACGGCCTCCTAAGCGATGGGGAACACATTCTAGAGCAACCATCACCTTGTATCAGGCTAGGTGCCTATCCAATACATCACCACCTCCTCTACTTGGGAGTTGTTCACTTGAACCAAGGTTGAGATCTTAACTCCTTGGTGGACAGTTTGCACATTCAATCAAACAATAATGATGCAACCAAACCTTTTTCCAAAAGCAACAGATACACATTTTTTTATACCTCGATTACTATTATGTCCAACATAAATATTATTGAGATGTTGGAAACCGAACATAATTAGTGCGTTCAAATGCTCGTACCAAAATCTTAAGCATTTCGTGCTCTGGATGCTGCATGTGTTACACACCATGCTTGGCTCTTAGTCCAACCACAAACTTGTGTTGGGTCATGCCTTCTAAGTCATTGTGTAACTGTGAAAGAAACATATGCAGTGTTCAGAACACATGCTCTCTCCCTAGTTATCTGTAATACTTTAAATTCCTCTAGAGTTATTCACATCCATGCTTCTCGGGACTTTTTCACCTTTCTCCATCTCTCTCAAGATGAAGGCATTCTCAGCTAGTGTCACACCTATGACACACATCTTGTGTTAGTAGGTAGGCCTTTGGTTATCAAGCCCTTGTACAAGTTTGTTCTCCTTCGTCTTATTTTGTTTTTCAACGCTCTTGTGAATTTCTTTTGTTTAGTCTTCAAAAGCTCAACAACTCAATTTGCTCAGGAAATCATCAAGTTGAGTTAATAAATGATTTTCAGGATGACGTTAGGCAAGTCAGTAACCTACATTAAACAATTATTAACAGTGTCACTATATCCATATCCATTCCAATGTTTCGAGAAAATAATAAATAAAATTGGAATTCAATAATAATAATATATATATATATATATATATATATTTATTTTTTATTTAAATTTTTTTTTTTTTTTCTTAAGGTCTCAACTCAGTCTTTACTTTGTATTGATTCTATTACAACTTTGTTTAGTTTTTTGCACTCGTGTCATGGCCCCCCTCTTGGGGTGGGGGGGATGTTGTGGGGGAGTGATATGTTACATAGTAAAAGCCGATCAATCATACGCTTTTCTTTCCCATGAATACCATGGTCATCATTGTTCATCTTAAGTGTGAGAGCTGTAGCATAATAAGAAATTGCATTGTGAAATAATGTGGTCAAAAGAGTATTATATTTTGGCAGATTACTATGATTGAAGTTTGAATTTTATAATTGCAGCTATGTGTATGAACCTTCCAAATTGGTAGTGGATATAGTCAATCTGCTAGATGAGCAAAGAAGCTCCTTTTTGCAACTCCAGGAAAAGCACGGTGTAAAGGTGTGTCAATTGGCTAAGAGAGTAGTCACTGAATTACATTGTACCATAGTTTTCTCTTGAATCAACTTACATTTATATAACCATTTTGCTCATGCTTTACAGATATCCTGTGGATTGGATATTCAATTTTCTGGCATGGTTGAGGCTTGGGCCTCTGGCCTGACTTGGCGGGAAATTATGATGGAATGTGCAATGGACGAGGGTGATTTGGCTCGCCTTTTACGGCGGACAATTGATATATTATCTCAGGTATGAATCAGTCACGTCAATATGGTTGGATTTTTTCTCTGCTTCCAACTCCTTGAGGGTTTGTTGTGTCTGTACTTGTTGGCTTCAGCCTGATAAGAACTTCCACTTTTAAAAGTAATTTGAGATCATGCATGTTAAGGAAAACTTTCTTTCTAATACATGTCATGTTATAGAATAATCGATCGTTTACTTCATGGTTTTCTTTTGACACACCCTTCCCACCATTTTGGTTACAGATTCCTAAATTGCCTGACGTTGACACTGTTCTTCAGAAGACCGCATCTATGGCATCTAATATCATGGACCGGCCGCCAATAAGTGAGCTTGCTGGGTGAAAGTGGATTAGGATGAAGGTATGCATGTTATACTTTACAGCGATGTATAATATATTCCTTTGTAGCCAATTGTACAATAATCATATCATTCTTGTAGTTCCGAAAATAAAGGTTTCGAGTTGATTTTTCCTTTTCATTGACTGAAGAAGTCTTTTTCATGTTTGTGCAAAAGACTTTCTTGAACAGATAATAAATCACCAGATTAACGTATCTCATCACTACACCTAATACTATGGTTTCCTCCCTGGGAATATTAACATTAAGGTACTGTTTTTTAACTATACCTAGCATTTGGCAAATGCTTATCAGTGATGATTTTAATTTTGAATAAAAAAAAGTTTTGTTCTGTAAGCGCTGTAAATAGCTGTTTTGTTTGCTATGATGTTCTGGTTCAAATTCAGAACCCACCAATATGGCCGTTGCTCCTTATCTACCTCTAACCTCGGGTTTCAGAGAAAGGGGTATGCCAATGAACACTCGCTGGATCGTCGTCTTTATTCCCATGATTAGTGACTAATCTGGTAAAAAAAGAGGATACATGTACCATCTGGATGTCTTATTTTGATATTTCAGAGGGATTACTGTAGACTTGAATATTCTCTGAAAGTACAAATATTCTCAGAAAAGTGTACTTTCACAAAAGCTATTGTAAACATTAAGAGTTATTCTAGCTGTCGAGGGAGTGGGCGAGGAAAACAGCGAGGGAGGGGACCGTTCACCCCCCTCGGGATGCGCGCAAGAAAAGTCAATGCGCGCATCCCGAGGGGGATGAACGGTCCCCTCCCTCCCTCTCTCCCTCCCTCGCTGTTTTCCTCGCCCACTTCCTCGACATTTAGAATTTTCGAAACATTAACCTTCAGCTACAGTTTAGAGTTGGAGGAAATGGATGCAGTTGAGTGTAGAAGGTGTGATACTATGTTCAAGCTGTGGACATTTGAAGGCAGTTGCAATGTTAGAAAAGTGATCAGTTGGCAACTTGGCATGAGTATTTGAAGATGCAGTCATTTGAAAGCATTACTGAGAAGCACATCACTAGATTGCCAAGAATGAGCAAACTGTTACAGATAGGTAAATATAATATGGAGTTTTCCCTTCTTCTTTTTAGGGTGGCATGTGTGAGCAATAATTTCCGGGGGTGGTTGCAATTGTAAAATCTTTCTCAGAAATTTTTTGTCTGATTCTTAAAAAGTACAAAACTCCTGCTTGAATTTTCAGCAACCTTTTTGCGGTATCATTTCATACTGTCTTCTCCTCCCCTTTTCCCTCTGTTATGACATTTTTACGTGCATCCAATCTGATAAGGTCTGTTTTATGTTTTTTATCATTCTATTTCGTGCACACACAATTTGATACCTTGAATTAGTAGAACTAGCGTTGGAGCCTGTGCTCAACACATGCATTCAATTTCAATATAACTTAAGACTATTGTTTTTTTAGAACTATGAATATGGTATAGTCAAGTTAGTTATTGCTGATCAATATCTTTTTTTAAAAGCCAAGGTTTCTCAAAACATTTGTAATGACAAATTGGTGTAAATCTTTATTGATTGAGAACATTCTTTTTGTCGGTATAATATATGACCTATATGAATTGGAGATGAAGTGTGTATGTTTGGGAAGCAAGTTTTTTTCACATGCCATTAAAATTACTCTCCTGAACACTTCTACTCATAAACTACAATAATGATACTTTTCAATTTATAGTTCACAACAATAGAATGGTAGTGACTTTTGTCACCCCCACTTTTGCTAAAGTCTGAAGGACATCATCAAGGATACCATCAATGTAAATGATAAAAACCAAACACCACATCTCTTCTCTCTTGGGGAACAACACCACCTTGTCCACCCACCCAGTAGGGGTGAGCATAGGAAGGGATGGAAAGAGATGGACTCATCCCTATACCATCCCATTCATTCGGAATTGGGACGGGACGGAATAGATCTCATCCCATCTCAAATGGGATCAGGACGGGACGAGCATGTACTAAATAGTCCTCCAATAAAAAATAACAAAAAGAGTTTTATCTCACATTACTCATACACCAATAATGTCAAATTTATATACATATACCTTACATCATAAATAATAATAGATATTAAATAAATAAATATTAATTTTTTAAGGCAAATAAATATTAAATTTCATTTTGAATTAATGATTCAATTCATTTAGATTTCATATAGAATTTCATCTTACATTGATTTAATTTCAACACATCCTAAACTTTAATTTAGAAAAATATTTTGATTAAAATTAATAATAATAAATATTAAGACCGGGATGAGTTTGATCAATCCCAAAAGGACCTAAAAAAATGGGACGAGACGGGTTCAGGATCGCGAGATGGGATGCCCACCCCTACCACCCACCACCGCATCGCCTTGCCTCGCTTGCCAATCAGCACACCTCTCCTTTTTCTTCTATCTTCCTCTTCTTTTCTTTCTTCTCTACCGTCGGCAACACTGCCTTGCCTCATTCTATTCCTCTATTTTTTTTTCTTCCTCTTCTTCTCTTCTCTTCTATTTTTTTCTTCCCTCAAGCAGATTTGTATGAATTTTGCGGGCGGGCGGGCGGGGGGGGGGGGGGGGGGGGGCACTCGCACGAATGTGCTTGAGGGCAAAAAAAAAAAAAAAAGAGAAAAATGGGAGAAGGGGAGAAGAAAAAGGAGGCGGGGCGGAGTGATACCACCGGTGGTGGAGAAGAAGAGAAGAGAGAAAAGAAGAGGAAAATATGAGAAAAATAAGAAAAACAGAGAGGATGAAGAAGAACAACAACAAAGGAGAAGATGGTAGCGGAGTGGTGCTGCTCCGTCAGTGCTATGAAGAGAGAAGAGAAGGTGGAGAAGAAGATGAACAATGGTGAAATATGAGCATATATTGATAGTGTGCTTCAACACATTCAAAAAAAATGGGGAGTGATGCTCTTCAGCAAAAGTGGTGGTATCAAAGAGTCGTTGCCTACTAAAATTTGTACACTTAAGCTCCGCTTGATACACTATAAAATAATGCATTTTGTAAATTGATGCAGATACATTGATTTGCATAATACATTTTTTTTTACCGTGTAGCAAGGGAAGCTTTGATAAGATAGAGTTGTAATCAAAACAAAAACAAACTTCAAGATTTTCAAATTGATGTTTGATTCATATGAGAGTAAAGTAAAAATAATACATGTATGGCAACTATAGTATGAAAAGTTGAAAACCAAACAAAAAGGAAAGTTCTCACAACTTTCAATTATCACTCCAGTCTAAACTTTTCAACATTTGATTAAGTTGCAACAATACACTGAAATTACACAACTATAGTCCTCAGTCAGGTCACTCCTTTTTCTAGTAGGATGGAGTTCTTCCTCATGTGATGTTTCATACTCACAAATCCTCAGCTTCATGTCTTTGCTTTGGCACCCATATATCTCTTACATTTCCAGCCTGGTAAATATTTCCTAAAAACATATAGAAAAGCTGCGTATCTCAGCTATAAGTGAGACTTGGGGAACAAATAAACAATAGGGATTAGAGGAAAAATAGCAAGAGAGTAGACAGGTTCTTTATGAAAGCACAATAAAGTTTTTTTTTTTTTTTTCATCAATATCCACATGACTTATTTTATCATAGACGAAATGAGTAAAATCTCATGCCTCGAGGATGCCCTTACCTGTGGAATGTTTTCTAAGTTGAGAAAATGGCTCAATAATCACAACAACAACAATATATTCTGCCAATGGTGTTAAGGTTGTGTGGGTTTGTCCCCCATGTCCTAGATTCGAGTCTCACCTGCGGCATAGGTTATGGGATCCTTGAAAACCCAACTCACCTTCCAAAAATGATAAAAAAAAACAACAACAACAATATATCCTACAAAGAGAAAACATACCCTCTTGGCTTAATCAAGCCATCATTCTTTTAACTTTAAGCAAGCATAGAAACGTCCAATAAGTTTTACCTCCACTTAAGGTGAAATCATTCTTCTTTTCATTTAAATAAATTCATTATATATACCTCCCATTCCAAGATGAATATGTCTTAGGAATAGCATCTTCATCCATTGACCCATTAAGTCAAACATCAAATTAAGCCATATAGGGTAAGTATTCAGCAACCCACCCCCTCGATTCACCAAGTCTTATTAGATACCTAAGTAAGAATATTTCTTTAAGAGACATTTTCTTCTTATACATCTTGATTGACCTTCTCTTACGTCCAATAATCATTAAACACCCCAATTACTATTTGACATTCACAATTGATGTTTAGAAAGTTGACGATTCAGATCTTCATTTATTATTTTATTATCATGATTACCAAAAAAGTACTCAAATTTAGCTCATAGGACCTATTTGGTATATTGCGAAAACGAAAATCAGGTGGTTTTGCAATCAGAATGACTTAATGTGATTTTGAAAGAATGATGAAATCGCCATAGTGTTTGTGTGTATCTTGTGATTGTAAAAAACCTCATCCTCTGATATCACATCATCTTGATTGTAAAACTCTGATTCCCTAACCTCACTCTTGTGAAAATTTAACGCAATAAATAATTGAGATAGCACCAACTACAACAACATAAACTAAAATCGATAAAAGATATGAAGTTATACATTATACAGAGGTTTACTCTAATGTTTAAGTAAACTTGTATGATTTGTGTGGGAGTGTTCTCCACCTTCAATAAATACATGTAATTTTGCAGCCACCGCAACTTAAAAATAAAAATAAAAATGTAAGTTGTAGTTACAGTCTCTATACAGAGCAGTGGTTTCGCAGCCCCACCTCCTTTTGTTGTAAACCATCTTCTCAACTTGCTTGATTGTGACGTAGGTAGCTTTGGTAAAGAGAAATCCAACAACTCAGCAACCTGTGATGTGAGGAGGCAGAGATGTATGCGTGAAGGAAGAACCTAGAGAATAAACAGAGTCCTTGTGACCATGAAACACTGATTGGTGGTTTAAACAATAAAGTGGCGTTTGTTTTTTTAAGTGATTACCAAAAGTTTTTTTTTTTTTGGAGGTTGAGCTGGTTGATTACCAGAAGTTATAAACGAGCTTTTCAATGAACTATTTGTTTTGTTTCTGAATGAATTGATTGTTAAAAGTTGTAAAATTAAAAGATTTTTGTTTTTAAGTGTTCAGAATTTTGTTTTACTCGCACCTCACTTTTTATTAAGACTTTTAATTATATTTAGAAGCAAAAACAAATACCTTCTAAATCTCACTCACCTCAGTAGAGAGCTCAGAATTTTCTACTCTTTTTTTTTTTTTTCCTCCTTTTAAAGTGAATTTCCAAAATGCCTCAAATTGCTACGACGTTATTTATTTTTCCCCTACCTGAGTATTGATGAGATTTAAGAACATCTCCAAGAGGTATTTTACTATACCAATGGTCCTCTGTCGAAGATATAATCAAAACCATCCGAATAAGCCTTTCTTCTCTATATTCTTTATACCAAGTTTGCCTAAAGATATAGGCATTGACTTAGGCAAACCACATGTAGAGGCAACATAGAGGCACTCAAGTGAAATTTTTTGATAAAGTTCTACCAAAATGTAGCATATATACATATATGCTTTTAATCCCTGCCACCCCAAATGCTGCTGGCAGGATTCAAACACTGACCTTGTAATATTACTTCAACTTAGCTGGGACTTTTGGATTGTTTATACTTTATATTTGCTTAAGTTATAAGTTGAAAATTACGCGACCGTCTTATATATGGGTCATTTTAATGGATCGTGTTTGAGTTGAGGCTTAGTGACATGCAACCCAATTAGGGGTTATTGATAGCTTATATTGGAGCCAAATATTACTTCATGGATGCTTGGTCTGCACACAGTCGGGTGTTTAGAAATGATCAAGCTAGGCCTGCTTGTGCTTTAGTCGATAATTTCGAGGGCCACGAAAGGAAAAGGTGTGGATAGGGAGGGAGGAAGAGCAATGGAGATGTGGTCATCAACAAACCACATACGTTATGGTTGTACAACAGCGCAACAAGTGATCCATATAAATTTGTAAACCCATTAAGCGTAATACAGTACTTAAGGACCATCATTCGGTTTTTCACTTAAACCATGAACCGAACTGACTTAGGTTGGTTTTAAAATTTTCAAACCGAAATCGAACCAACCATTAACAAAATCGATCCGAAATCGAACTAATTCTAATTTATGCAAACCGTAACCGAACCTACTAAAATCGAATCAAAACCAAAATAAAACCGAACCAACCGATTATTTTAAACATATTGTATTATTTATATATAAAATATATATTATTTATTATATATATTCGGTCGGTTCGGTTTGATCGGTTAAAATCACATAGAAACCGAAAACCGAACCGACTACTTCGGTTTTGAATTTTTTAAAACCGAAACCGATCCGAACCGAATTTAAACCGAACCAATCGATTCGATTTAGATCGATTCGGTCGGTTTAATCGATTTGATCGGTTTTTTGTTCAGCCCTAGAAGTTGCATTTGGTTACAGGAGGGTAAAAACAACTTTTTTTTTCTAAAGAGTTCATGCTTTGTTCAATGGGTCCTCGAGACAAATAACAACCGTGGATAATAGATCTATCAATAATGTTACTGTTTACGGAAAAAAAAAATGCATATGATTTTTTTTATGCTACTAAAAAAATTAAGGTTTTGTCTAGTTTTTGCGTGAGAGGGTTCTTTACATTTGAGGGTATATGTATATTTAGATGTATTTTATAGTGGGTACAAAAGTTTAGAACAATTACATATTAGGTACGAAATTGAGTCTTGACAATTATTCAACGACATTGACCAAGGTCAAACCTCCCATATGTTTTTTTACTATAATTGCACTTTGTATAATGACATGTTTTTACCTGGACATCCCATATGTATAATGACCAAAATACCTCCATTTTTTTTTGCATTATGAATATTTATGTTTTTACTATGCAAATCACAGGGCCAATGGGATACTATCTCAGACTTGTGATGAACAAGTCCAGGGTTCGAACCTTACCGAATGCGTTTAATGATTTTGGGAACTTTTCTCGCCTTAAAAAATGGTCTTTTACTGAGGAGTATTTGGGTCTTTATTGAATTTGACTCTCTAAGCTTTGGTCAACATAGGTGAACAAATAGTCCAGCCCAAATTTTACATCCAATGTGTAATTATGCAAAAAATTTATCCTCAATATAAAATGTACCCATAGTATAAACAACCCCGCGGTGAGGTAAGGAATACATTTGACAAAAACAGTAAAACCCAAACAATGAAATCATCTTTCAACCTTAAGCGCTCTTATTTTTTTTCAGCCTTCCCTTAGACTCTTGTTTGAAATCACGGATACTTTTTGGCATTGTGTTGACTCTCTATAATTGCCCATTATTTACAATTTGATCATTGACAAGTCTTTGAAATGAAAACCGCCCACATTTTGGATGCCAAGAATAAACCTGAGATTTATTGACACAAATTAGATTAAAACTATTAGGGAGTAAAATATTGTAATCGAATATTACAATCTCACTATTGTAAAGGCCTATTTATAGTTTTGGGTTTGAAGTAATTTATAATTAGGGACTTGTGTATAATAATTCAATGTTTGAAATGGATTGATTTTAAATGTAAAAAGTATTAAATGTGAAAGGCAAAATGGAAAACCAAAAATTATATACAAGGATTTATTTATAGTTTATAATTTATAGATAATTACAAGATTTCAAATAAATTTTGTTATAAGCTTATGAATTATTACAATTAGTAGAGCTGCAGGAACAACTGGATCAATTGCTAGCAAAAATATGTCAGGCCTTCAAACCCTTAATATCCTAATCTTCAGGGGAATACATGTGTTTTCTTAAAGGAATATCCGTACAATCCACATGCACAAAATTCAATAGAAATAAGATAAAATAAAAATAAAAGGCAAAAGAGAGACCTTGCTTTGGGATCCCCAAAAAAATAAACTTAACAAAAATCTATTTACATGATCATGACTCAAAAAACACTAAAACCTTGTGAAACATTACATGTTGGAATAGGCAAATCAAACCCTATTCACCTTTTTCTATTATTTGATTGATTTGAGCAAAATACAGAACAAATAACAGGTGAGAGCCACCACCTCAAATCCACAGATCCATTCACTTGAGAGTGATTAAGTATCTTCAACATTCAACAACATCAACTCCTTCGGACAGACTGAAAAGGATGGCTGCTAGGGGGTATGAGTACAACTACACCCAACACAACAATTTTTGTTTTCTAAGTTAAGAATGTCCAAGCTGCAGAAAAATAAATGCAAACACTGGTTATTAGAATTCCAAGGCATTGATGCGAGAAATTTTTTTCAGACAGATGTCAAATCCGGTGGTATATACCTTTTGTGCATCAAAAGACATGCTAAGACCTAGATAAAAATCTGTGAAACCGGATAACTCTTGAACCATAACCATTTGAGGAGTTTGGTAAGTCGGTAACCGAGGAGTTTGGTAAGTCGGTAACCGAGGAGTCGTGTCCAGGAGGATGAATCCTCTGTTTCTTTTTCTTCCGGAAAATGAAATCTTCTGTGTCCAACACATAAGAGACCTGCAAAAAATATTTTCTTGAATTAGTTATCTTGCCTGAAGCAAGAAAAACTTTGATGTACTGAAGTTAATGATTACAAAAAAGATACCTTGGATGAACTGCAAGTTATCTTGCATTCAAGACCATTACTTACGACAACTCCCTCCATGACATTGCATGCAACAGCTAGCTCATCCATACCTTTATATTTGTGCTTGTTTCTGCTCATGAATGGGGGCATGATAAAGATAATTAGCAAGCGGTGTATAGAACAGTTTAAAAAGTTACAGAACTATAGCGAATGTACCTGTCAAGAAAAACACCATACACCCCCTTTCTGTGAGGGACAATTGATAGGAAGTCATTGTACAGATAAGATGCAAAACTTGGATCCATGGAAACAGCAGTCACTTCAGGCTTTTCATGCCCATAATCCATCAACTGGATTGACAAGCTAGTTGGCGGCCCAGATGACTGCAGAGGCAAACATGCAACATCAGACTTACTGAACATATTAAATAAAGTGTTACTCAGATTAGATAAACAGAACCAGTGATGAATTGAAGACTTACACATTCAAACCGGTAAATATTCTCATCGTGAATGATAACACGAGAATTTTCATAATAAACTAAATCAGTGGATCTCCCAGGTCGCCTAGAATTCTCATATGCAAGTAGTTGAAGAAGCTTGCTGTCTATGTCATCAGCTGCCACTGCTTGGAGCTGTGTCGAATATATCAGATATAAGAATCTTTGACAAACCGAGATTGTGATGTCAACCTACAAAAGGAAAGGGGAAGAATTGAACAAAAGATTGAAACTTGCCTGCTTAACGAGTTTATAAACCAGCTTGTCTATTGTGAATAGCACATATGACTGAGTTCCCATTATTGCACGACACTCATCCTCAAACTTAGTATTGTCAATAGAGCCATCTAGCAAGTTGTACACCGCACTCATAATTCTGCACAGAAATCGACAAAATATCAGCTTCATAGAACAAACCGACAAAATCAGCTCCACAGAACAAATTCAACAAATCAATTTATCTGAAACTGACCCACCTAGCATAGCTGTCAGGTGGGCTAGAGTCCTTTGAAGCTTTCCATTTCCTTTCAGGAGATGATGAATTCACTTTTGCAGTCAGCAATCTCTCATATAGTGTCTGCCAAGGAAATGATCAGAAAGTTTTTAATATTTATAAGAAATAAATCACCATGGATTATTCAATTTTATAGCTTATCCTTACTTGATGAAGCCTCAAGAGCACATAGAAAGAATCATTCCCGTAAAAGATTCGAGAATCTTTCTTCTGATTGACATAAAATGCTGCCGGAACATATTTTACAAGAGGCTTCACTGTGTGCAAATGACGTTCTGAATATGGTAGCAGATTGCTGTCTCCTTCAATATCCTGTGCATCAGCCATCCCTTCGGCCTCACCTTCACTTTCAGCCTTATTATCACGATCCACATCTTCCTCCTCTTCATTATCTTCACGAGAACACTCTTCAGCATCACCAGATTCACTACCAGAAACATCCTCACCAGCTTCAGAAGCATTTTCGCTATCCTCTGACAACCTTTGTGTACTCTCTTCACCCTCGTCATCAGCATCAGCATCATTTTCACCTCCTGCCTCCCTGCAGCATATTTCTTCTTCTTGGCCATGTCTGCCTTGACATTGCCTGTCTGTAGCAACATCCTTTGGTTTCGTCCCTGCATCTGACTCTGAATTTCGGTAAACCCCAAAATTATCCTCTTCAAAATCTCCATTAGGAGATAATTCACCCTCTTCTCTTTCAACCTTGAAATGCCCAACAGGAAACTCAGGATATCTGTGACCTCCGGTACTTTCGGCGATCACTCCATTTGCAGCCATAACCGGTCTTGCACCACCAGAACCCTACATAGTAAAATAATACATTAAAAATACTGACACGATTGCTTCTATTGACATGACCCATGGAAAAAAAAAAAAAATATATATATATATATATATATAGTGTGTGTGTGTGTGTCTGCTTGTGTTTCAACTTATTATTTTCCAAATAGAAGTTGGAAGAGTGTCCATGTAAGCTAGTCAGGCTTGCTTGTAATCTTAGAATGCAAGTTCCTCACTCCCAGATTACTTTTTACTAATATATTTGACTGTGTTTTGCTGCTAAAAAGACTTTAGTTAGTACCCTTTAGAACCCTTTCACCACTCACATAGCTTTTTTATTCCTATTTATTTACCATTACATATCAGTACTTATTTGATGAAACCTCAGCCCCAAACTACATATGAGATCAACCTGAGCTATTCTCAGCCTTTCCCACTGATCACGCCATGATATCTTATAAAATCTGATTTTAGATACAAACCTTTTACACATTTTAAAAACACATATTTCACAAGAGTGGTGGTATCAAATTGTTATTTTCCCTCAATTAACCAAATAACAAATAAATTTGGTATTAAAACATCATATCTTGTAATCAACAAGTTTTAACCTATATTTATGCAATCCAAAACATTCTAGTAGAATACATGCAGACTATATGGTACACAATCATATCACAAAACACTTGCAACCCATGAAAATGTCATTGATAACAGATAAAAAATATAACCACTTTGTGTTGAAGTCATCAAATCCACAATAGACCATACCTGTGAGGGAAGCTGAGCTTCATTAGCAAGCCCATGTTCAGATCCAACCTGACGATCCTGCCCAGTAGCATGACACTGCCTGGAAGGTGTTGTGCTATGTCCTTGCAAAAGGAAAGGGTCTCAGTATCAAGAATATCAGATTATTCAAGTACATAGTAAACAAAAAAGTTCCACAATGTTATACCAACCTGATGTGGTTTGATTGGTTTCCATGTTGGTCACCCCACGGCTTTGTTCTGCCCTGATAGCAACCGATGCATTCACTCCTGATGTTTCCTCAGCCACAAGAGCACTTTTGTGCATATTCCTACTAACACTCCAGTCTACGCCGTGAGGACCTTCTTTAGAAGTGTCCCCATTTACCAACCTAACCCTGGAACTCGCATGTTCGGGTTGACTGCTATCATCATCATTGTTGGGAAGGTTCGGTTGCTTGAAGATGGTATTGGCAATAGCATCCGCTGAACTACTATTGTTCTCTCCTCCACTTACTACACTGTTTTTGACATGATTTTTAACCTTCACAACATCTTCTGTGTCCTCCGCACCTTGCATCCTAGGAGGAACACCCATTAAGGGCTCTAAGAACGTTGTCCAGATCCTCATAACTTTATCCAGCTGTTCCGTTGTGCAAATCTCGCCACAGGAATATTTTATGAGCTGATACAAGTCTTCATGTATATCCAAATCAGAGTACTTGAATTCCAAATTCGGAGTAAGAGGTCGTCTATTCCCAGCAGCAACTGCGAAAAGCACATCGTCCTCCTTGCGCTGCTTTTCATTGATCTCTCTAATCTCGACCAACAGAGCTGTATTATAGAATGTTTGGAAAATGAGTTGCATATCTCTGAAATTTGAAATTAAAGCAATTACAGTGTTACTAAAATAGTAAAATCTAAAAAAAGACAGCCCAGAGGTTCTAGTGTGAAGGGACAGTGACAGAGATTTGACTTTTAGGTTTGGGAGTAGCAATGCAGACCTGGATTCTAGGGGGCAACCCATTCCAGGTTTTTGATAAGGTGTTCATTAAAGATCAACATAGTGATCGGCAACAATAAAGCAGTTTGCACTGGGCATCAGCATGTTTCTGTAATCGCAAGGTGAGGAACAGGGTAACTGCATCTCAACGACGAATTATATGTCATAATATGTTCAACATAGTGAACAGGTCAACTGGGAATGAGATGGGTTGAGGCCTGAGGGTTGAGAGGTTTTATTTAAGTTTCCAAAACCAATTTAACAGGGCCAACTCTAAAATGAGAGGACATCTAAGAACTGCTAGCCCGACTTAAAGAGAGTAATATTCCCTAATCAACAAAGACATGCACAATATTTGAAGGCGGAAAAAATAAAAAAATAATATATATCACATGCAGACATATACATTGAACTTATTATGGAATGAACTTTTGAACTCACCTTTAGTGCTCAAGCTCCTTGTGTCTTGTTGCTTGAAATAGAAGCTACGGTGGTCAAGCGATTTGTTGTAGTTCTTAGCATAAATTTCAGCCCAGACCTTATTAAAATCAGAACGACATCTTAACCACTCCTCCTTTTTCTGCTTCAAGCGAGTTAATACAACAGGTAATGCAACAGCTGCATTCTTCCGTAACACATCCATCACATCTAACCCATGATCACCATATATACGTTCAATGCACCTTAGGTTTAAAACTGCAACCAAAAAGGAGAAATGATAAGGCTACAACAATAGATGCAGGGCAGAAAAGTTTATGAAAATAAAACTTAAAAGCTAGTACGAGGTTGCCTCTTATCCCTTGTACAGATCATACTATACGAACCAGTAAAGTGATCCTCCATGCGAATTGGACTGTCTGGTTTTATTGTATTGTCACCGATCTTGTCCAACAATTCCTCTACGCGCTTTATTGCTGCACTTGCGGATTCTATTAGCATGTCCAGTTCAAACCTGGGGTGATAAAGTATAAACATGTAATCAACATAAGCCCAAATTATTCATGCAATGCTTAATCTGTTTTACTTATTTATTTTTTTACAGGAATTTTTAGAAATTTCCTGAATTTTAAACTCAGTTTCAGATTCAATCTTTAGCTTCCATGTGATATGATGCTTTTCTATTTCAATTTTAAAGTCAGCTCTAAATTTCAAAATAACACTGGATTAATCCAACTTGAAATCTGAATTAAAAAAAATATATTAAAAAAATCATAACGCCGACAACATGGAAGTATGGAAAGATATATATATATGAGTATATACTAAGTTCCATTGACGTAATCACGTACCTATCATCTTCACATCTAAACAGACTTTCTTCATATTGGTTTTTGCGCATGTGTTTGAAAGAGTAGTCCTCACTTCCTGAAGTTACTGAGACCCAACAATCATTCAACACTTCAGCACCAAGTTCAGACCTCTGACTTGCAGAAGGTATTTGATACTGCAACACAAAAGCGCAAGCTAAGATAAGTACAAAATTTTGGTATAAAAAGATCATAAATATCCAAGGAAAAGGGTCTGAGATAAGATTGCAATACATTCTTTGGCAGAAGACGGT
Source organism: Berberis vulgaris (assembly GCA_963556465.1). Lineage (NCBI taxonomy): Eukaryota > Viridiplantae > Streptophyta > Magnoliopsida > Ranunculales > Berberidaceae > Berberis > Berberis vulgaris. Next base: position 11,076,821 of record OY747132.1, on the reverse strand, counting down.
AACTAGGACCACAGCGTTCACAATTAGACAGGTCAAGCTCTGAAATGGGCTTATTTATATACTTATCCTTGGAACCAACATTTCTGTCAATCCTATCCCTTTCACGGTCTCTCTCTTTGTCCCTGTCGTCTCTTTCACGGTCCCGGTCTTTTTCCCTATCCTCAACCTTCCCTTGTCTGGTCACATATCCTTCACTGTAGGCAGATTCTGCATTGAATCATAAAATTTGTAAAAGGTTTTATGTGGCATTTTGTTTCAAATGAACTAATAAAGCAACGTGGTTCCTTAATATGTCATGTTACATACTTTTACTCGTATCACGATCGAAAAAGCCATCTGTTGCAAGGAAACTCACCATTAGAAAAACTAAAGCTAACTAAGACCAAAAAAATTAAAATATCTCCAAGTCGAAGTTTTGAACATTACCAATCTTCTCACATCGCTCCAAAAATTCATTGAACCCATCCATGAGGTCTGGATATTTTCCAAGTAAATCACCAACCTGAAGGGTGAAAGAAATAAGTAGGGTCCAATTGCATCATGGAAATATCTCTCCATATTGATGTAAAAAACTGAATATAAACCAAGTTAATCAAGGCCTATAAATGAGATATAGCAAAAGATTTTTTAATGTGTTCGTGTTGAAACAAACTGAACAATGCTCATCAGACCCTAAGATGGGACAAGCTCAATACAATTTAACGAAATATTATGCATGTTGTATCTTCTACTGCAAGGATTGTAGCACATCGTGAGACATGGTTCTATCCAAAGGATAAAAACATAACAAAACGGTAGGTATATTTCATGTCTGTGCAACCCAGCATGCAACATTGCATACAAAAAATGAAAAACAGATTTTTGGCATATAACATTAACATATCAATCTTGGATTGATGGGTACTTTATATTTGTGCATTTGATGTTCATAAATAGATTACATATTTTTGGAGTGTATAAGAGTGTGTGAGAACAGCTGAGGTTTAGTTGAATAAGAGAACGTCAAGTGCAGTATACCATTGTTAGCAGATCATCTCGTGTTGTAATTGCCAGGCTATACATATAAAGGGCTTTCAAGAACTCCTGGTAAACCTCAGGACTGCCCAACTTCTTCTTGACTTTCTCACAGAAAATGAACTCTTGATTGTATACATCTGCAACAATGTGAGCAAATAAGATTCCAATCAAAATACTTTATATCCCACAAAATTCATCAACAAGAGATAAAAGTTCATTTGTCAAGCAAAAAAGTAATGAAGACATAAAGAAGCCTCGAGACAACACTAGTTACCCAATTCAAGCCTATAAGCATGTCCATACCACAAAAATATTATAACAAGGGATAACAGAAAGCATACTTTTCAAGATACTCTTATCATCACAAGAAGATAAAACGTCGTGCATTTTGAAGTTCTCGGTGCCTTCCCCAACATGGTTTAACCGCTCAGGAACAGTGTCTTCGGCCCTCCTAGGTTTCCGCTTATGCAGATTCCGCTGCATGTTGTTGAAGTCCCTAGTGCTTTCCTGGTCAAGATCCTTATCATCTCGGTCACGCTCTCTTCTATCACGATCTTCTTTCCTATCTTTTTCCTTTTCACGCTTCCGTTGCTCCTTGTCCATTCTTATTGATGCTCTGTCATAATCTGGATCAGGGCGATCAACGCTAAGATCACGCTCGGGCTGGTTGGTCCTCTCTCTCTGTTGATGGCACACATGATGAAAAGGTTTCCATGAGGTCAGTAAAGTGCTACGAGCACTATAACAAAATGGAAAATGGGGAAGAAAAGAAGATGAAAGCACCTTATCAATATGCATTGGTCGTTGATTTGGCATTGCAGAGCTCCTATCCTCTCGTCTCAGAAGACCTGTGTTTCTGCCTGATGGAGCATGCTGCGTAGGGGCAGCTGAAGGACTCTCCGGTAAGAAATGAACGAATTCATCAAGCAGGTCAGGATGGTCACGGAAAAGATTCGCTACCTGCAAGGAAATGTAAGCCAATTTGCATCATAAAGATTCAAAAGTTACAGAAAAAACATGACATTACTTGAAACACGACAAAATGCAACAGTAACAAAGATAATGAAAATGTACCTCCTGGAAAACCTCGGTAATTGACTTGTTATCCTTCCGATACATATTCAGGATATCCAAGAATGCTTTATAAACTCGATCATCATTCTGGAAGCGCATCTGCAAGTACAAAATCATTTAGCATTAATCCTCCGAAAGTGAAAACACCAGCTTATAATTCAACTAAAAGTTTGACAGGCTACCTTTATTTTGTTCACAAAATTAATGGCTTCCTCAAATTCAACAGGTTTCTTTGGAGGAAGCTCATCGGTCTCGAGCGGGAGGGTGATCTCGTAACCTTTAGGCAAGAAGGTATTAAATCCCAAGATAAGGTCGCGATGACCTCTGAAGAGCTCTTTTACCCTTATTATAACTCCAGCTGTATCAATTCTGCAAAATATAAAGGGTTACTTTTTTGTTCCTCAAGCATTCAAAGGCAAAAATGGGGAACCAAAAAGAAAACATAGCGAAGGGCAATGAAACCCACCTTTGGGCCTTAAAATCTTTCATGACTTCAAGAAACTCTTCGTATTTAGCTCTTTTATCCTGAAACATGTCTTTTACAGCCTTGAGATAGGCTAGGGCATCATTGGTTGTAAGTCCGCCACCAACACCACCACCTCCTCCTCCACCACCACCACCTAGAAGTTGGGGCTGCGCAGACCTAAGTACCAAATAGAAAACACAAACAAATATTCAATACATACCAACTATTGATCTAACAGAAGACCAGTGCTACATGAAGAGATTAAAAACATAGAAATCACCAGAATAGGGCACAATTTCTACTTTCTCTAAAACAAGGAGCGAACAACAAAGAAAATTTCACCAATCTTTATTCAGAGTTTAGAATTAGCAAAAAAAACAAGTAACCCTAAACCCATTTCCAAAACCCAAAATTTCCAATTGATTGAACCAAAATATCACCTAAAAAGCCCTAATTTCATAAACTATGAGAAGATCGCCTGCATTTACACAGTTGAAAAAACAAAAACCTATTTTACAACAATTCAGTACAAGTGGTTCACCGAAAACTGCTACAGATTTGAAAAAAAAAAAATATCAAAATCAAAACTTTGTCCATGCAACAAGAAATTAAACCACCAATAATCACGATCAACAAGCCTAATCTCATAATCTTATCCCATTCAAAAAAAGCAACGCAAAACAACTTACGTTTCGCCTCTTGAAGTAATAATCGGGCGCTTGTGTTGAGAGGCCATGTAAATATCCTCTCTGGACCTTTTCATCGCGTGCGTCAAGAACAAGTTTTTCTTGTCCTCTTCTTCAACAAATCATGCTTCAAGAAAACAAAACCCCCCGTCAAAATCGAAACTGAAACAGATCTAACCACAATATTTGAATTGAGAGCAGATTAGCAGCAACACTAACACGATATAGAAATCAATTAGATTACTTGATAAACACGAAATAATAAGGCTTCTAAAAACAAACCGAAACTATTCGCTTAGACCGATTAGCGACCGATACATATAGATCGCACACAGCGAAAGAGAGAGGAGCAGAATCTGCCCTTTTTACCTGAGACAAAAAAAAAAAAAAAAAAAAAAAAAAACCTTTCGAAATCCGATACAATTTTGCAGAGCGGGCGAATTCGCGAGAGGAGTTGGTCGTCTCGTATCGTATCGTATCGTAATGTATTCAGGGACAAAGAGGAATTGAAGAGGGAGAAGGAGAGATATATAAAGGAGAGAAGAGAGAGAGAGATGTGTTAAAGAGAGGATCACTTGTGAGTAAATTATAGCAAAGCTGTGAACGAGCGAACGAGCAATAGGGTAAAATGGTAAATATGTGTCCCAGTCACCACTCTCTCTCCTTTGTGCTTGGGTATTTATCACCGGTTCTAACTGGTTTCTAGGTTAAACTTAATTTGGGCACCATTCCTGATACTGGCCGTTGGATTTTTTCAAATTCCTCCATCTTGGATAATACTTTTGTGTGTGTTTTTGGAAAGTGCTATTTTTTTTTCTTTCTTTCTAAGTTTTAATGTTTTATCACTTGACATCTATTTAGGGTTACTATTTGAAATATAAAAAATATGGTTATTGTATAGCCAACCGATAATATAATTTAGTTTATTATCACAGTATTGCAGCAACTCATAGTATTTACACAGTGTTAGCATGTTTAAATATTCACAAATTTTGTTATTTGTGAGATCTCAATGGATTAGTTTCTAAACATATAAACTTTATTTGAAACTAAATAATTATATTTTATCTAAATTTTTAACGTAAACCCGTGTAATACTCTACACCACGTGTACCTCTCTCTCTCTCTCTCGTTTGTGCGAGTGTATTTATCACCGGTTCTAACTAGTTTATAAGGTTAAACTTAATTTGGGCTCTATTCGTGATCTTGGCCATTGGATTTTTCAAATTCCTCCATCTTAGATAATACTTAATGTTTTTTGAAAGTGCTATTTTTCTAGGTTTTATCACTTGACATCTATTTTGGGTTACTAAATGAAATATAAAAAATATGGTTACTCGTAGAAAAGTTGGTATATCCAACTCTAATAACATTTAGTTTATTTTTCACTTTCATCAATTTCTAGTTACTCGTAGAAAAATCAGTTTGCCAAGTAAATGGGGAGTGTTGACAAAATTGGGATCAACAACAAAGAATAGCTCTGAATAAATATGAAGATGCCCAATAACAACTTGGTTGTGTGAACATGTATTGTAGCAACTCATAGTATTGACACGGAAGCTTCAACATGTACCTAGATAAGAAAAGAAAAGAATAATATATTTCATTTATTTTTTAAATTATATCGTATAAAATTTTAATAGAGTATATAAAATGGTGTTGGCACGGTTTAGGTCATTTTTTAACATAGTTTTGTTGGTCAGTTCGATTTTCAGTTAATTAAAATTCATGTCGGTTTAATTTCGATTTGCTCATTACATTTGGTTCATTGGTTGGGATTTCTTTCAGTCTGACTGATTTTGTTTGGTTTGGGACTTCAGCTTGGAACGGAGTCAAACTAATCTATGAACAACCCTAGCAAAGAATAAAGAAATGCATAAATTAGTAAAGATGATATTATATTAATTATAATTAAAAGAAATGATATATTTTTTATCATGCAAGTTGAGAAATTCTCGGATTCGTTTTTATACTATTTCACTATGATCCAACACTCGTTTTGCAAAAAAATCTACTAATCCCCAAAATGGATGTGGCCCTCTGTAAAATAACATATCAATAGGTGGAGAAAAACTCATCAAACGTTTGTTGTCGATGAAATTGGGTGTATCATCAACCTCCTTTATTTCTTCATATTTTTTCCTCATCTTCGCTCTCATTTTCACCTTTTTATATAGGGTGACTTTGATATTTGCTCCCATTAGTCTATACACATGGGGATAACTTCTTCAACTGGATCATGGCATTCGACCTGAACATGAGCCTGTTTTGGGCTCAAAAGAGTTTTTTCGCATAAAATTTAGTTTGTCTAAGATTGGAAGCCCACCTATAGCCGATGAACATGGTTAGTTACAAGTTTTGACTTAAGATAAGGTAGTCGGAAATTCATGCTAGGGGTGGGCAATGTCGGTTCGGTTTGGTTTTGAGACCCAAACCGATTTCATTCAATTTGTCCAAAACCGAAACCGATTTTTTATTTTATTTTTGTAAATTGATGAAATCGGTTGGACTGAATTTCTAATCGGTTCGATTGGGTCGAAAGATATCGAAGCAACAAATAAAACAAGATATCGAAACAACAAACAAGATATCAAAATAGAGAAATTGAACCACAAACAAGCAGATCGAACCACAACAAGATAGATCCAACAACAAACAAGATAAATGAAATTGAAAATATATAAGAAGAAGAAGAAATCAAACCTGCAAACTGCAATTACCCTTGATGATGATCGCTGAGAGAGCGAGAGATATCGAAAGAGGGTGAAGATCTTTAATGAAAAACGGTGTTGGAGTCTCAGATGATCAGATGGAAATAAGAAGATTTAGGTTTAGGGTTTGGCGGTCGTTTGGGTTATAGAGTGAAAGAGATAAAGGGTTGTGTGCATTTTGGGTTTTTGTATTTTGGCGTGATTCAGTGCAACATGGTGCACAACAGGGCATTTGCTGCACCAATCATGTATTGACACCTACCTGTTTTTGTATTTATTTATATATCTAATTAATCGGTCGGTTCGATTTTTAATCGATCGATTCAAAACCATAGACCGACTCTAAAGCGTTTATAACCGGTTTGATTCGATTGAAATGATTTTCTTTCCACTCATAATTCGGTTCTGTTACCGAATCGAAATTGAAAACCGATTCGATCGGTTCATCAAATTTAATTTGGTTTTTGCCCACCTCTACTTCATGCAACAACTATATGTTTCCCCATTTCCCTTTTCATGTTTTCCCAGCCATAAAACTATATAGCTCTCTAAATCTTACAAAACATACATTTTCATCCTTAAATTTATAGCTCCAAATTGTAGAATACCACCACCATCATCTCGCCAAACACTGGATCCACCACTAGTAACCGTAAAAAATAAAGGATTAACTTGCATTCAAGTCCTATAATATGTACTAATTTTGAGTTTGGGTCTCAAGTTTGTCCAGCTTTAAGTTTGACTCCCAAGACCATGTTTACCCCACTGAATGTCAACTCTTCGTTACAAGTATATGACCTAAATGTAAAACTGGTATAAATTGTGAAACCCGAAGTATAGATTATCTATACCAAAGTCAATATTATTTAAAAAAAAATCATTTAATTACTAGACGGGAAGTTAATGGTCAACGTGGTCACAGGACCAAGATTCAAAGTTGGACAAACTTGGAACCCAAACTCAAAATTGGTATAAATCATGGGACCCAACACAAATTTACCCAAAAATAAAAGTCAATCCCCACACCACACTGCTAATTCTCCAGGTTTGTCTTTTGGGCTTTGTGGCATTTTACATAAAATTAAAATATATTGCATGATAGATTATAATTCAAATAATGTTATGAAATATGCCCCCCTCCCAATATATATTATTTTCTAATTAGGGTGTGTTTGATCTTTTCCATGAAACACATAAAATAGTTGAGGTAATAGAGTTGCGAGATTTTTTTTTTTCTTCTGCTTGTGATATTTCCATAGGGTGTGTTTTATGTATTTATTTATTATTATTTTGTTAATCCTTAAAAAATTTCTTTCCATGATATTGAAAGAAAATATCCACAAATTTTATCCCTATGCCTCCGGTCATCTTTCTCTTTTCACATCCATTATGTTTCACCATTTTTATTTATTTATTATTATTTTTCCTTTTTATAAAAAAAAAAAGCTCACCTATTTGTAATTTCCTTAAACCTAAGACTATAAAACTGCATATTGGCGAAAATAGACATTTAAAAAAAAACTGCAAAATAAAAGAAGTCAAGTATTGAAAACAAAAGAAACTCCTAAGAAATTGAGATCGTTTACAATATAATCTGGAGATCACGACCTACTTTTCAACAATCGTTGTGAGAGATTTAATCAATTTTATATGATAAAAATTAAACATTAGAATTTTCCAACATCAACAGTACATTTGACTTCATAACTTGTTTTATATAATTAGCAATGAAACTAATTACTAACAACCTCTTAACTTCAATCCAAAACTTAAACTTACCAACAACCACTTTACAACTCAACACACAGTTTCCATTGGAATGCAATGCAATGTGCCGGTGCTACTTTCTTTCTGTCTGAGGGCACCCACATGTACTTTGCTTCCAAATCATGCTAGGGCAAGGGATCGAACACAGTTCAAAGGAACAACAAATTAGGGCTTGAGCTCACAAATCTGATGCCAAAATTTGGTGGCCCATGGTAATTTTAACGCATATATTAATGCCTAATCGATCGATCGATCGAGGAACTGTTGCCTTGTGGACTCAATGGACTCAATTCAACTCTTCGTTGAGTTTGGGTAGGCATGCATATATATTTTAGAGAGTAATCCAAACCAACTTGATTGGCAACATTTCCAAAGCTTGGGCTGAGTATGCATGTCAAAGATGTCATTTGATTATATGAACAAAACATGAACACAAGAATTGTTTTACTGATTTCCAATCCAAGTTTTCATACTCTGCATTTGCATCAATTACTTTCTTTCATAATAGGACTTGAAGACCGATTCATGTATGTTTCAAATTGCGAAATAAACAAGCTAACTGGGGGAAGGAAAAAGAACATTAATCAAAAGTTGGAACCCAAACTGCATCTCTTAATCTGTGTGTCAAGAATCCAGCTCCAAGGTCTCCATATCGCTACTGTCCACCATTTGTATGCCTATGAATAAATACACCCCATTCCATTGTCAATTCCAAGCGATCCCCCAATATGAGGGCTACCTGCATGCCACACCATCAAAACAATGTGAACTCAACAACAAAGATAATCTGATTAGGACAACATATATAACTTGAGTGAAAATGTACCGTTCTACTGATTGGTGCGATCGACGTTTTGCCCATTTATGACAGCTCTTAAGAACAAGAGCATTTGTCTTACGAAACTCCTGTAATGTTGGGTGTTGGCTCCCAGCACGGTCTACATCAGAATCATAATCAACCATTGCAATCTACCAAATAATTTATCAAAGTGACCGGACTGGAGCTAATAACAACCTTGACTTGTTGGACAATATCGAGAGACTCTAGGAATATAAGCTTTTGTGGATGATCCAAGAAGTGGCTCGACTCCAAATAAAGATGGCGAGCTTGAGAGTACAATATATAACCTCAACGATTCTGACTCTGCATGTACGCTTTTAGAGTGGTCAGTCATCCTTGAAGAATCCCAGCATCCACACCACATTGTAGAAACGAGAGAGACCATAGAAATCAAAGAGATCACCTGTGTTTCAGGATATTCAACATGAGACTCATGAACGCAGGGTATCTAATTTGATCATTTCCAATTCTCCTTCGTAGTCTCTGCGAGCATACTCCACAAGAGCTGGATTGTGTACATCACTTCATTCACCATTAAACAAGAATTAATAATTAATCTTTAAACAAGAAGAGAAGATGCAATGAAACTGATTGAAAGAGAAGAAGAGAGCATTACTTAGCCATGAAGAGAAAGGTAAGGTTGTTGTTGTGGTCAATCTTCTGTTATTTTGCAAATGATCTCTCAGACCCAAAGATCAAATCGACCAAACAGCTTCATCATCAATACAGAATCAGTAAATTTTCCAAACAATAAAATAAAGAAAATCGATGAACCGCAAAATCGAATTGGACCTCTTCAGTGTTGGACTAATCCAATAAAGTGGGCACACATATGTAATATAACGTGTATTGCTATCTTAGAGTGTAGTCCATGTTAGATGCAACAAGAACTCAATAGAGAGCAAATAACAATACTGGGAATGACTTGTTTATTCCTTGTGAAAGTGCAGCAAATAAATAGAGAACAAAACAGGTGCCGTAACAAACTACAACCCACATTCTAGCTAGAAATAAGGAAACAAATTTGACTAAATCAATTAACAAACAATCCTGCAAACTAGGACTCTTATTTGACTAAGGACTTATCATTCCCTCCCTTGAACTAGACTGCATTTGCAGTTAGTTAACCTGTGGTAGTTCACACACTCCAAGCCTCCTTCTTAGCTCCCGAAATGACTCCAATTTGAGCGGTTTGGTGAGAATGTCTGCTATCTGCTGCCTTGTACCACAAAACTGAAGCTGCACAACTCCATCATTCACTAGCTCTCGTAAGAAATGGTAGCGCACATCAATGTGCTTGCTCCTGCCATGCATTACCGGGTTCCTTGCTAACTTAATTGTTGAGCTATTGTCACAAAAAATGACAGTACTCTCACCGCCCATGTAGCCAATCTTCTTTAGCACCCTTTGCATCCATATTGCTTGACAACTACTTCCTGCAGCAGCAATAAATTCAGCTTCGGTTGTGCTTAGTGTTACGATCGGTTGCTTTCGAGAAGACCAAGTCACTGCTGCTCCACTTAGCATAAAAACATAGCCTGAGGTGCTTCTTCTATCTTCCACCGATCCGGCATAATCACTATCAGTAAAACCAATCAACTCCTGACTTCCTCCCTTTCTGTAAAGAATGCCAAACCTTGCTGTACCTTTCAAGTAACGTAGAATTCTCTTGGCTGCCGAATGATGAAGTTTTGTTGGCCTTGACATATACCTGCTTAATAAGCTTACTGCATACATTATATCCGGCCTCGTAGCGGTCAGGTACATCATGCTCCCAATCAGCTGCTTGAAGAACGAATCATCCATCTCAATACCATTTTCATCTTTGGAGATTTTGAATCCTGGAACCATTGGATTTTCAACAGAATTGCTATGCTCCATTCCAAAACGTCTCAACACTTCCATTACGTACTTCGCCTGACTGATGAATATACCACCATCAAACTGAACTACCTCAATACCAAGAAAATACTTCATCTTACCCAAGTCCGTCATATCAAATTCCTTCATCATGGATTCTTTGAATTCAACCATCATATTCTCATCATCCCCGGTATAAATTAAATCATCAACATACAAGCTAATGATTAAATGTTTACCTTGTTTGTTGACTTTCGTAAACAAAGTTTGCTCGCTGTCCTCCTTCTCAAAACCTTCCTTTCTGAAATATGATTCAATCCGGCTGAACCATGCTCGCGGAGCCTGTTTGAGTCCGTACAAAGCTTTGTTGAGCTTATACACCTTATGTTCCTCATTCTTTATTTCATAACCCCTTGGCTGTTCCACTACACGTTCTCAGCTAACTTCCCGTGAAGGAAAGCTGATTTTACGTCCAGCTGAAACACGCACCATCTTCTTTGTGCTGCAAGTGCTAAAATCATTAGAACCGTGTCCATGCGAGCTACGGGAGCATATACTTCTTCATAATCAATTCCGTATTCCTGAGCATACCCTTTTGCGACCAAGCGAGCCTTGTGTTTATCCACTTCTCCGAGCTCATTCAATTTTGTTTTGTACACCCATTTGACTCCTATTCTTTTAGCTCCTTTAGGCAGCTCAATAAGATCCCACGTTCCATTCTTCTCAATTGATCTCATTTCGGCATCCATGGCTGTCCTCCATTTCTCCTCCTTTACTGCTTCGTCAAACGAAATTGGATCAGAATGAACAGCATTAGCAAACAAGGCTAAGTGAGTTTGTACTTCTTCTTCTTCATCAGAAAGACCATTACCAGAGACAAAGTCATTCAAATATGCGGGTGCTCTTCTAACTCGGGGTGCCACCGGAGGAGCCGTTTCATCTTCTTCATTTTCATTACTGGATTCGTTCCTCACCGGAGAAGCTACTACGTTTTCTTCTTCACTACCATCGTCGGAATCCTCCACCTCTTCACCTTTGTCATCTTCCCATTCCAGATCAAACTTTCTGTCATCTTCAGAGCTCCTCTCCCAGTTCCATTGTTCTTCTTCTTCGAAGATGACATCCCGACTAATTATAATCCTCTTAGAGATAGGATCATATAGCCGATACGCCTTTGATTCTTCGTTTATCCCAAAAAAAACACAACAACGGCTCTTATCCTCAAGCTTTGTTCTTCGAGCATCCGGTACATGAGCATGTGCTATACAACCAAAGACTCTCAAGTGCTTGACTGAAGGTGTCACTCCGCACCAAGCTTCTTCTGGCGTCATTTCTTTCACCGATGACGTCGGGCATCTATTAAGAACATAAAATGCCCAATTCACTGCCTCTGCCCAGAGTTTTCTTGGAACATTCTTCTCAACCAATAAGCTCCTCACCATATTCATCACGGTTCTATTCTTTCGCTCAGCAACTCCATTCTGCTGCGGTGTATATGCAGCAGTTAATTGCCTCTTGATTCCATTCGTTTCACAATATTCTTTGAACTCATCTGATGTGAATTCACCCCCACGATCTGTTCTGAGACATTTAATGTGCAAACCAGTTTCCTTCTCGACAAGAGCTTTAAATAACTTAAAGTAAATGAATGCATCTGACTTAGAAGCAAGAAAATACACCCATGCCTTCCTACTATAGTCATCAATGAAGCAAATGAAATACCTCTTGCTGCCCTCCGAGACAGGAGATATTGGGCTGCAAATATCAGCGTGAACGAGCTCCAACTTTGCTGATGCTCTCCATGTACTTTTCTTTGGGATTACATCTCGATGCTGCTTCCCTTTCAAGCAATCACTGCACGTAATCTCACCCTCGGAGAAACTTGGCAAGCCTCTCACCATGCCCTTTGTTTGCAAAGTCTTCAACCCTTTGTAGCTGAGATGACCGAATCTTCGATGCCATAAATGAGCCACGTCTTGAGTGATTTCTTGGAAACACTCTTCATCTATTTCCCCTTTGACTAATCGAGAGTTTGATAGTAACACAAACATTCGATTGGCTGCCATGGTGGTTTTGAAAATCAGCCCCTTTGTGTGGTGATAAATCCGGCACATATTTGACTGCATCAGAACAGCCAAACCCCTTTCTTGCAGCTGCCCAACACTGAGAAGATTATTCTTCAACCCCGGTACATAATACACATCCCGTACAAGGTGATTCACTCCTTTTACAGTCAATCGAATACTTCCCTTTCCAACAACATTCATGCTTGCATAATTCCCCAATATTACCACCTTGTTGAACCCCTTTTCTAAATCACAGAAGAGTGATGAATCACCACACATGTGATTGCTGCATCCAGAGTCAATAAACCATACGTCGTCTCGATCACCTCCAAGCGTATCGATATACGCCATTAGCACCATCTCTTCCGATTCATCCAAGTCTGCATAATTTGCTTGGCACTCGTACTGAAAGTGGCCAAGCTTATGACACTTATAACACTCAACCGTATCTTTGTTCCAGTTTAGGCGACCCCTGCCTCTACCTTGTCCTCGGCCTCCTCTGAAAGCAGTTCTTCCTCGTCCTCTTCCACCATAGCCCTCTTCATGAGTCACCTTCAAAGCATGTTCTTCTCCTCCATCTCCTTTGAACTTTTGCTCATGAACGAGCAGAGAACTTTGCAAGGCATCCACAGAGAGCTGATCTATGTCCTTGGCTTCCTCAATGGAACAAACAATGTAGTTCCATTTATCAGTAAGAGTTCTCATAATCTTCTCAACGATCTTGACATCACTCACATCTTCCCCATAATTCCTCATGTCATTTGCAACCGTCATTACTCGACCAAAGTAATCATTGATCGATTCACCCTGCTTCATTGCCAGAACTTCAAAGTCCCGGCGTAAACGATTGAGCTGAGCTCTCTTCACTCGAGCATTACCTTGACACTTCATCTTCATGGAATCCCAGAGCTGTTTGGATGTCTCCTTCTGTGTAATCGTCTTCAGAATTGACTTGTCAAGTGACTGAAACAAGTAATTCTTAGCCTTCAAATCCTTCAGCTTCATCTCCTCTAGGTTCTGTTTTTGTGTTAGTGTCATCCCATCCATACTCGTAGGCTGGCTGTAGCCTGATTCGACAACAACCCAATACTCCTTGGATCGAAGAAGATTCTCCATGACCATGCTCCAATGATCGTAGTCACCGTCGAACTTCGGAATGGACGCTGCTGCAAAGTTTGCTTCTGAACCCATCTCTCTTTTCAAATCTCTCAAGTCAAGCTCTGATACCAGATTGTTAGATGCAACAAGAACTCAATAGAGAGCAAATAACAATACTGGGAATGACTTGTTTATTCCTTGTGAAAGTGCAGCAAATAAATAGAGAACAAAGCAGGTGCCGTAACAAACTACAGCCCACATTCTAGCTAGAAATAAGGAAACAAATTTGACTAAATCAATTAACAAACAATCCTGCAAACTAGGACTCTTATTTGACTAAGGACTTATCAGTCCATTTAAATATGTGATCTAATAGGGGTATTGAACTATAAGGTATTAATAAATAACATGGTGTAAATAAGGATGTAATTTCTAATTCAATGAGGGGCAAAATTGAAAATTCACAGCCTGTAAGTTGAAGGGTTATGACTTATGGGCATTATAAATAGGATGGGTCCCCGATTGAGCGTATGCGTTGAAACAAAAAAAACTTTTGGCATTGTCTTCTGTATCCTCTCAACAGAAAACTAAGGGAAACGCTTGAATCAATCGGAAGATCCAAATAATCCAAACTCATCACAATCAACGGGGAAATCGCTATGGATCGATCGGGTATGTTTCTATTCTTCTTGTTTCCATTGAATCAACTAGAGTCTTAAGGTTTTGGTTTAAATACAACAATTGGTATCAGAGCAACTCCTGTTGATTCCATGTGAAATTATAAAGGAAAACATACAGTGATTATTTGTTTCATACAGTGATATATAGATTCATACAGTGATATATATACATTCATATAATATCAAGGCAATTGAATACTATATGTTATTTATGATTATAGATTCATATAGTTTATGTATCTGGACATGATTATAAAGACATGATTATAGATTCATATGAATAGCATGAATACAGTGATTATGGATTATGTATTAATACAGTGATTATGTATTAATACAGTGACTATGGATTAATAAACGATTATGGATTAATACAGTGATTATTGATTAATACAGCGATTGATATAGCATGATCTGGACCTATAGTGATTATGTATTCATGATTATAGACTTGAATCTATATATATATGTATTCATGGCAATTGTCTTCACTGTTTCATTGTGAGTGTAATTGTATTCAGTGATTATATTGTAATTGTATTTACTATTGAAATAGATTACAATTTGGTGTATTGTACAGTGAAATAGATGTTTAAAAAAAAAAAACGATTTTACTGTTACAATGCACAGTGATATCCGTGAACAGTGAACACCATTTTCACTGTTACAGTGAACAGTGATATGCAATGTCGTGAATAGTAAAAAACGTTTTCACTGGTACAGTGAACAGTGATATGCAATGTCGTGAATAGTGAAAAACGATTTCACTTTTACAGTGAACAGTATCTGCGATTATGCATTTAAAAAAAAATATTGTTCACCATTGACCGCGACTGTTCACTGTTGGGCTTGTATAGTGACTGTTCATGGGCCTGCTGACTGTTCACGGGCCTGGTGACTATTCAGTTGACTGTTCACGGGCTTGGTGATTGTTCACCTATTGGGCCTGTTGCTGTTATTAATAATTGGGCTTGTTAGTACATTTTACTTTGACTATTAGGCCTGTTGCTGTTGGTAATATTGTTTTAAATTATTGGGACCTATTTAATTTTGGCTATATTTTATTTAGACCCATGTTTTAATTGTATTAAGGTGATAATTTAGTTAATACTCCAAATTTATACATAGAATATAATTTTGGTTTCATGTATCATTATTGTGTTCCTTATTTAAAATTTACACCATTTAACTAATAGGTTGCCAAAGCAACCACTGTTAGAAAAATTGGTTGATTTTAAATAAGTGAGCATGCTACATCCATGTGAAACAATCGGCCCAAAGGAAGATTGTTTTGACCGGACAATCCCTAGTCTTAAATATGTGATAAAGTTTATTTTACCATGCTTTTATTATGTCAGTCCAAAGAAAGGCATAATATTAGGTCGGTTTCATTGTGTACGAAGAGTACCACTTACAGATTGATATTTCTGTCCAAAGACTAAATAACAATGTTGTGCTAAGTATCTTAATATGGGTTTTTTATTTACCTATTGTATGAATTTAAAAGTTTATGCAATTGAATAATGATGTGAATATGTTATTTATGTAATTTATTCTCTGTACAACTACTATGTCTGCTACTAGTATATTTGCTGGTGTAAATAATATTCTCATGCTTAATGGGACAAACTTCAAGGACTGGAAAGAGAACGTGTTAATCGTTCTTGGATGTATGGATCTGGACCTTGCATTAAGGATTGAGCAACCCGCTCATCTTACAGATGCAAGTACGCCTGATGCCAAGAAATACTTTGAGAAGTGGGAACGCTCCAATCGCATGAATCTCATGCTCATCAAGTGGGAACTTGAAAAGTGTTTTGCTAAAAACGATAAGGCTGAAACAAGCACGCTTTTAGCTAGCTTGATTTCATTAAAGTATAAAGGCAAAAGGAACATTAGAGAGTACATCATGGAGATGTCTCATCTTGCTTCAAAACTTAAAGCACTGAAGCTTGAGTTGTCTGAGGACTTACTCGTGCATCTAGTTTTGATATCACTTCCTCCACAGTACAGTCAGTTTAAGGTCAGTTACAACTGTCAGAAGGAGAAATGGACTCTTAATGAGCTCATTTCCTACTGTGTGCAAGAGGAAGACAGGTTGAAGCAAGACAGAACGGAAAGTGCTCATTTTGCAAGCACCTCTAAAGATAAGGGCACAAAACGAAAAAAGGATAATGAAGCTGCTAAGGGTCCAACACAAAAGAAACAGAAAGGCAATGAGGGTTGTTTCTTTTGTAAGAAACCTGGACATGTAAAGAAGGAATGTACCAAGTATCACGCTTGGCGTGCTAAAAAGGGTATGTTTCTTGCTTTGGTCTGTTTTGAGGTTAACTTAGCTTCAGTACCTAGAAACACTTGGTGGTTAGATTTCGGTGCTACTACTCACATAAGTGTTTCTATGCAGGGTTGTCTGAGCTACCGAAAGCCAACTGATGCTGAAAGACGCATCTTCATGGGCGATGGAAAATCGGTAGAAGTGGAAGCAATAGGAAACTTTAGGTTACTCTTAGGGACTGGTTGTTATTTGGAACTGAAAGACACTTTTGTAGTACCGTCATTTAGACGAAATTTGGTTTCTATTTCCTTGTTGGACAAATTTGGATATTGTTGTTCATTTGGAAATACTCAATTTAGTCTTTCATTAAATTCCAATATTATTGGTACTGGTTCATTAAGCACATTTGATAACCTATATCTTCTTGATACTATTGCCTCATATAATGTAACCTTGCATGTGGAATCACGTGGTACCAAGCGTAAGCTAAATGAAGGAAATTCATCAAAACTATGGCACAAACGTTTAGGACATATCTCGAAAACGAGAATGGAGATACTTGTGTCAGATGGCATAATAGATTCTCTTGATTTTTCAGACTTTGATGTCTGTATTGAGTGCATCAAGGGAAAACAGACCAAACAAAAGAGATTAGGTGCAAATAGAACTTCAGACGTCTTAGAATTGATCCACACAGATATTTGTGGACCATTCCCTTCGGCTTCTTGGAATGGTCAACAATATTTTATATCATTCATAGACGATTACTCACGCTATGGGTACCTATATCTCATTCATGAGAAATCTGAGTCACTGGACATGTTCAAAGCTTTTAAAGCTGAGGTTGAGACCCAACTCAACAAACGAATTAAAAGTGTCAGGTCTGACCGTGGTGGTGAGTATTACGGCAGATATGACGGTTCCGGTGAACAACGTCCAGGACCATTTGCTAAATTCCTAGAGGAATGTGGAATCGTCCCACAGTACACCATGCCGGGATCACCTAGCATGAATGGTGTAGCTGAAAGACGAAATCGAACTCTTAAGGACATGGTAAGGAGTATGATCAGTCATTCTACCTTACCTGAATCACTCTGGGGAGAAGCACTAAAGACTGCAGCTTACATCCTTAATAGAGTACCAACTAAAGCAGCTGCCAAAACACCTTATGAACTTTGGACAGGCAGAAAACCTAGTCTAAAGCATTTTCACATTTGGGGATGTCCAGCTGAAGCAAGGCCTTATCGGCCGAATGAAAAGAAATTGGACTCCAAAACAATGAGCATCTACTTCATTGGCTACTCTGAGCGATCTAGGGGCTACAAGTTCTATAATCCCACTATTAAGTCCATTTTTGAAACGGGGACAACAACATTTTTTGAGGATGTCGAGTTTGGGGGGAGAAATCAGGTAAGAGACATTGTCTTTGAGGAGGAATCAATTTCGACTCCTACTACTGTTGTTGACAATGTACATGTTCCAATACCTGTCATTGATCAAGAAGCAGATCTGGAACCTCAACAGGACAATGTTGAACTACTCCCTGCTCCAATTGAAGTAAATATTCCAGAAGAACAAACTCAACAACCTCAAGATCAAATGCCATTAAGGAGATCCACGAGAGAAAAGAGAAGAACTATTCCGGATGATTATATGGTATTTCTCGAAGAACATGAGGAAAATGATGGATTGGTGGAAAATGATCCAATCAACTTCCATCAAGCCATGCAGGATTCTAACTCTCAAAAGTGGATAGATGCTATGAATGAGGAGTACAAGTCTAAGCAAGACAATCAAGTTTGGGATCTTGTCCCATTACCTGAAAATACTAAGCTTATTGGTTGTAAATGGATATTCAAAACCAAGAAGGACTCAAAAGGTAATGTGGAAAGGTATAAAGCTCGTCTTGTAGCTAAAGGCTTCACTCAAAATGAAGGCATCGACTATAAAGAGACTTTCTCTCCGGTGTCAAAGAAAGACTCATTTAGGACAATCATGGCTCTTGTTGCACATTTTGACTTTGAGTTGCATCAAATGGATGTTAAAACAACGTTTCTCAATGGCGACATTGATGAAACAATTTATATGGTGCAACCAGAAAACTTTGTGTCTGGAGACCCAAAGAATATGGTTTGCAGACTAAAGAAATCCATCTATGGGCTCAAGCAAGCTTCCCGTCAATGGTACTACAAATTTCATCAAGTAATTGTCTCGTTTGGTTTTGAGACAAATGTTGTTGATAATTGTGTGTATCATAAGTTCAGTGGGAGTAAGCATATCTTATTGGTTTTGTATGTTGATGACATATTGCTTGCCACTAATAATATAAACATGTTGCACGAAACCAAGAGATTTCTATCAAAGAAATTTGAAATGAAAGATCTTGGTGAAGCTTCTTTTGTCTTAGGGATTCAGATATACCGGGATCGTTTTTGGGGTATTCTTGGATTATCACAAAAAGGCTATATAGAAAAAGTCCTTAAAAGGTTTGACATACAAGATTGTAAACCAGGAGATACCCCTATATCTAAAGGAGACAAATTCAATCTTAAACAGTGTCCTAGGACTAAACTTGAAGTTGTAGAGATGCAAAAGATCCCCTATGCATCCGCTGTTGGGAGTCTTATGTATGCTCAGGTATGTACACGTCCAGACATAGCATTCATTGTTGGAATGCTTGGCAGATATTTGGATAACCCTGGGATGAGTTACTGGAAAGCAGCTAAACGGGTTATGAGATATTTACAGAGAATTAAGGATTACATGCTCACATACAAGAGATCAGATCAGTTGGAGATCATAGGGTATGCTGATTCTGATTTTGCTGGATGCCAAGATAGTAGAAAATCTACATCAGGCTACATTTATCTGTTAACTGGAGGAGCTATTTCTTGGAGAAGTGCTAAACAGACACTCATAGCTTCTTCCACCATGGAAGCAGAATATGTGGCGTGTTTTGAGGCCTCCAACCACGGATTATGGCTGCGTTATTTTGTCACTGGGCTGCGCATTTTGAATGACATAGAAAGACCACTAAAGTTATATTGTGACAATAAGTCAACGGTTTTATATGCCAACAACAACAGGAGCTCGTCTAGGTCAAATCATATTGACATAAAGTTCCTGGTTGTGAAGGAGAGGGTAGAGAATAAACAGATTTTCATAGAGCATATTGGGACACACTCCATGATTGCGGATCCGCTTACTAAGGGATTACCACCCAAGGTTTTTCATGAGCACACCGCTCATATGGGTGTTATGTCACATGAGGATATCATGGTTTAGTGGGAGCTTTGTTGTTCTATGATGGATTTTTGGGCACATTGGTGTAATTTAGTATTTTCTGCAGAAATAAAGTCTTCAGTCAATTGTCTGTTTATTATATGTTTTGATCTCATTAAAGATTAAAGTTGGACCGGTTGGAAATAGACATGTTTGGATCACATCACATGTAATTTTCATGCTCTACATCCATGTTTGATCTATGTCATTTGATTATATCGGTATATGTGACTATTGATGGATTTCGTTACGCTACATGTGACGCAAATCGCTTTAATCCTATATCAGTATAGTTAATGGACGAGATTGTTTCAGAATACCTTTACTTGTGATAGCAAGTTTTGAGCTCCTAAGGTTATACACATTAAATGTACATATGTGGCCCAAGTGGGAGATTGTTGGACTAATCCAATAAAGTGGGCACACATATGTAATATAACGTGTATTGCTATCTTAAAGTGTAGTCCATTTAAATATATGATCTAATAGGGGGTATTGGACTATAAGGTATTAATAAATAACATAGTGTAAATAAGGATGTAATTTCTAATTCAATGAGGGGCAGAATTGGAAATTCACAGCCCGTAAGTTGAAGGGTTATGACTTATGGGCATTATAAATAAGATGGGTCTCCAATTGAGCGTATGCGTTGAAACAAAAAAAACTTTTGGCATTGTCTTCTGTATCCTCTCAACAGAAAACTAAGGGAAACGCTTAAATCAATCGGAAGATCCAAACAATCCAAACTCACCACAATCAACGGGGAAATCGCTATGGATCGATCGGGTATGTTTCTATTCTTCTTGTTTCCATTGAATCAAAGGTTTTGGTTTAAATACAACATTCAGTTCTTGGCAACTCCTCAAAACCAAATCGGAAATTGATCAAAAACAACTTCTTCAGTTCGCTGTGATCACTCTATATATAGTGAGAGCTCTGTTTCAGGTTCACCCATCGACCAAGAATCAGAAAATTTCCAAACAAAATGAAAGAAACAGAGGAACCCCAAACCAAAATTGAAGCTTATTTATTAAATGAAATCCCATTAAATAACAGAGAAGAAGAAGAAGACGCAATAGAGGAGAGATTGGTTCTTGGAACTTCGTATTCTACACTTCCGAAACCCAGAGAGAGGGAGATTTTACAATGGCAGAGCAAAGCGGGAAATATTTTAGACCAAAGACATGCTGCTGCTATAGTGCTATGTGATTCTTTCTTTCATTTGTCTTAAAACAGTGCAGTGAGAATGTGGGCTCTTTATTAAGTTGTAAAGCCCCCAAAAGACTTGAGTCCAGTCCAAACAATTGGGGAAGCCCAATTTGGTTTCCCTCTTTGTAGGGTAAAAAAAAAAAACCGACCAAAAATCCAATTCATAAGTTCGGTTTTGGTTCGGTTCGATATTTGAAAACTTGAAATTGATATGGTCAGTTCAATTTTCGGTTCTTTTTAAGTGATTTTAACTAGCAACACAAACACCATTGGGAGTTCATTTCAGCTCCGTGAACAGTAAAAGATAATTCTTCCGTTGATCTGGCAATCGAGCCGAGAAAGCATTAAAGTTCTGTTCTTTCTCATAAGCGCGCGCCCAGCCACAGTCCATGCCTCCCTTACGCTTTTTCATCCACAGGACCACAACACTTCCCAGATCGTATCCAAGCCCTCTTTTTAAACTGGAATCACAGAACAGATAGGAGGTGCCTACAGAAAGCGTTTTAATCACTCCAACCCAACCGGGGTTGGGTGGGGAAAGTTACCTTCGATGCCACTATTACCGCTAACAAGGGAGTAATCATAAATGAAGGGCAATGCATTGATATGGCAGATTCCGATTCAGATGACTCAATAAATACTCCTGGGGGAGGGGCGTGAAGTATATCATGGGATGAAAAATTCTAATTGTCGAGGGAAGCAGCGAGGGACACCACAGGGGGAGGGGGAGGGGGAGCCGTCCATTTCCTCTGAAATGCGTGTTTGAATTTTCAACGCACGCATCCCAGAGGATGGACGGCTCCCCCTTCCCCCTGTGGGGTCTCTCGCTGTTTTCCTCACTGCTTCCCTCGACAATTAGACGGGTTCGAGATGACAAATTCTAATT
Organism: Berberis vulgaris; assembly: GCA_963556465.1. Classification (NCBI taxonomy): domain Eukaryota; kingdom Viridiplantae; phylum Streptophyta; class Magnoliopsida; order Ranunculales; family Berberidaceae; genus Berberis; species Berberis vulgaris. Next base: position 11,054,903 of record OY747132.1, on the reverse strand, counting down.
GTCGAAGGATGAAAAATTCTAATCATGGGATAGAGTTAACGCTAACCAATAGTTTTTGGGTGCCACAAGAAGATTTGGGCGTATATAAAAATGAGGGGTGGGAAGAAGTTGCAATTGAAGCACGAAGTAGTGAGCACTACCTGCCCGTTACATTAATATCAGACGTGAATCAACCCCTGAATTGGTATCTAACAAAAGTAGGTGTGTGTGTGGCATGAATCGCTGGTTGGGTTGGTCCAATCAAGAACGAAATGGGAAAGGAAACAAAGAAGGAACAAACATATATTTACCTTTTTGAAAGACATTTTAAGACAGACACGAATCAATAACGATCGAGTAAAATAAAGATTTTGAGAATTCGACTGATTATGTATAATTTATAATATACATGATATGTAAAAATAATATAATATTTTTAATTTACTCGATCGATTTTAGTAACATTTTAGACGGTCGGTTTGGTTTGCGGTTTATATAAATTAAGATCGGTTCAATTTTCTTTATAGTCGGATCGGTTTCGGCTTGCCATTTTATCAAACTGACTAATTCGATTCGGTTGACGGTTTCCACTCAAAACCGAACCGAACAGAAACGTGAACAATCCTATGTCTTTTATAATCTTAGCATAATGTATCGTGGACTTTAAGGGAATTCTTAAGAAAAGCAAACAAACAAACCTACATTTCACCAAGAAACTTGCAAACAAAAATAATGCTAGTTGCTTTTAAGAAAATGCCCCCAATGACTGATTACAGAGTCCGGTCCAAACAAAAGCGACCCCATTAAAGCCCAATTTGGTGCTTTTATGTATACATATTTAACACATTGCATCTTATCATTCGATTATGACAATCTTTGATCAATTGAATATGAAAAATTAAATAGCAATTTTCGATAATAGTAACCCAGCGACAACTTATTTGCACAAAACTAGTATACAGAAATTCATCACTTTTATAATGTACCATATGTCACATGTAATCATTGATATGATAAAGAATCAAAATTAATTTTACTCTCTCATTCTTGTATGATTTGGTTCAATGAAGAGGGTGGTTGTTTCTTGCTATTACACTTTAGGATCTGTTTGGCTGCAAGTAAGATTGCAAAGACAACCAGGGTAGCTCTAGCTATACCACACAAACAGAGACATATACAGAAAACTGGAAACTTGAGATCTGAGATCTCTTGTTACAGTCCACTATCCGAAAACTTTGATGAAAAACATTCTTTGTGATTCAGAAAACAGCATATCTGAAATTTGAGTTGTTACTTGGAAGCTGCAACTCAATTCACCATCAGTTTAAAAATAGCTTGCAAGCTTTTAGTCATAAATCTCCATCAGTACTAATTTTGCAAATCTAGACTTCCACACTGATAGTTGCATGTATCTGTGTAACATGTATGCACATGAAAAGGTTTAATTTTATGAAAATCTGACTTGCAAAGTGAAAATGGCACAAAGTGAAAATGTTTAAACAAAAGCAGCAAACTAAAGATCGGTTCACACCCGTACACCATCAACATAGTCACTAAAGAAACTCCAGCATGTTCAAATGTAACAGTCCAGATCAGCTTTTTTGTTGAGGAAATTTTGATTGGATCTTTGGAAAAAATTCCCCAAACTCCGTTATCAAATCAGTACTACCCCAGAACATCACATTTACCTGCACACCATTAAATCAAAACTCAATACCAAATTACCAAATATATCAAATAACTTAAGGGTCTGACAATTAAGTTTTACCTCTTTATAGACTTCTTGCCTTGTCATCATGCCAGATTCATATTGTTCCAAGAATCGTAAGAACTTCTCGTAAACATATGGATATTGTTCATACCTGGCCTGCAACACATCAACCAAATCAAACATGACAAAATATTCAGAACTGCACACAATCTTGCAAAGTTTTCAGTGAAGGAGTCCACAACCTTGATTTTCTTGACAAAATCCATGGTCTCCAGCAATGAAAGCTCCAATCCTGTAGGCAAAAACATATTGAAGCCCTCAAGCAGATCACGATGTTCACCGAGCATTTTCTTCACACGCATTAGAACCTCAGGAATAGTGACCCTGCACGAAAATGATCCAAACACCTAGTGTTAATCAATATCAAGTTACCAGAGTAATCAAACTGATATGGATAATTCTTTTAAAAGTGATTAATTTCATGATCGAATTCAGTAACAATCCCAATTCTATGCGAAATTGCAAAATCTTCCAATGGCCAAACTAATAGCAACTATCAGGGGGAAAGGACTTATAAGCTCAAAAGGTGGGAAATTACACTTGGAACGAAGATGAAACTAGTTTTCAACTGGGCAGTCCCATGAAACTTTCTCACTGAGATAACCTTTTTGCTGCGACTGTAAGGAGCTTCCTTTCAACCCAACTTCACACTGAAGAACCATTCGTTACATTGCTTGACAACATTACATACAAGCCTAGCCTGTAAGTGTCGGGGCTAGACTGTTGGACAAATATTGATAAGTTCCATTGACTTTAGTCTGTAACTAAAGTGCTAGAGAGGCAGTCTGCATATATGCTCATTTTTCGAGTTCTATCAGAGACTAAAACCGACTGGTGATGATATCCTGCATATGGTATCACGGAGTTTTAATGGAAATGTACATCAATTACCTGGCACCCAAATGTATGGATTTCGTTTTACTCACCCGAGTAACATGGGTATTTATCCTTCGCGCACTGGAGCAAGTTACAAAAGACACCACCAATCGGTAAGCCCTCAACACCCAACGAACCTTTTTCTCCCACCCTGCACTCTTCTCACTAAATGGTTGCTCTTCTCTCCTCACCTACTCTCCCATTGTCTCCTTTTGGCCTCAGGGTAGTCCCTCTCTCGGTGAACCCTCCTCTTGGTGAAATCTACCTCTTGGTGCAATCACTTTCTAGTGGATTGTCAAGGAATCATTGCAGGACCAAAAAATGGACATACACCAATGCTTTGCCTCTACATAGATTTGTCGATTTTTAGTTAGTAGGGAACCTAAGACACGAAGTCAAAAACAACTAATACTCATCGATAGGGGTGGGCATCCATCCCGCGATCCCGATCCTGACAACAACAACAATGCGTGCTCCTCGTAGTTTTTAAATGACAAACCCATTGATCATTTTCGTTAGCAATGTACAAAAAATGACTATCTTCAATAGTGGTTCTAACAAAACGAAGTAAAAGCTAATGAAATGGGAAAATAATAATCAATGGCTTAAAGATATATAGTTGTTCTTAGAGTTGTGTGTTTAATAAATCCAAGCTTGTTATTGTTTTGATGAATCAAGTAACTCCAATGGAGGTTATTTAGGTCTATTTAGTTTTATTTATCTTTTGTGTAGATTTGTTTAATTCGTCATTTAGATTACATTATTTGGTATCAGAGCTGACGATCTTGGATTGTGAGTTCGTTTTCGAAGAAGATCGAAGAGAAAATAAAAGAAAAAAAGCTTGAGTGGAGATTAATGAAAAAAAATAAATGTCGACATTGTTCATAGGCATTGTTCATTGACACTGATCATCACTAGTCACCAGTCAGCAAGTTATTTACATCCAAAAATCCGTTAAGGCACGCCAACAGTAAAAAACAAATATGTAAAAAAATATGAGTGACTCATATTATTCTCAATATATAGCCCTATTATCCCTACCCATACCCATAGTATACTCCGTCCCCCATTACCAATATTCATATAACCCAAGCCCAAATCCAATCCAATACCCCATAATGTCCAATACTCATAACCAATTTTACCCTCAACAACCACAATACATCTATGTCCCCTCTTACCTCCAACCTGAACCAATTTCCCCTACAACACCACCACCCTCACTACAGATCCCACTATGCTACCAGTTGAGCCAGATAGGGAGGAGTTTTGGAGATTCTTTGATGCCTAGAGAGAGCAAGAAGATGCAAGAGCGGAGGAGAGGTACCCGAGGATGAGAGAATTTTGCCGAAAGAGCATAGAAATGACCAAGATATTTTCACCTTTCTATCTCACTTGTAACTTCATTCAACCATAGAAGAGTCTCTTCTTTTACATATCTCTCCCATTGTGGATGCAGTCTGCATCACATAATCATCCATGGATAATGCGTCACCATCTGAATTGTACTTGGGGGAATTTAGATTGAAGTCAATGCTTAAAAATTCAAAACCACCCCAAATCACAGCATTTGTAATTTATCTGACACACAACTTACTCCATGTGACTTTTAGACTTAAATTGACACAAGGTTTTGATTTTCTTTAAAAATGTCAATCATAATTATCAATATCTTATAATAAAATACAGTATGATACATGATATGTGTTACATCTAATCCTCATGGATATGGTACGTATATATTACAATATTTGGATATAAGATGATGCAAGGATGTATTGTCAGTGACGTGAGTGAATAAATGGATGATAACCAATAACTTGTTAATATGTGTAACACAAGACATATATCAATACGTCCTTGCTTGAATAAGTCTTATTTATGTCTTTTATGTGCTTAAATATATACAATATGTATTTGTATTTATAAATTAATTTTTGTACCTATCTTACGATACACGATACGTTACGATACATGTATCTTAATTTAGGTTCCGATATACGACACGATAGATGTTTTGATAACTATGATATCAATATTTATACTTCAATTTGTTTTTCATTATTGAAATTTGTCTGAAAGAAGATCGATGTTTTTTTTTAAATCAGAATAACAAGTATTGTATTAACAACAAAAGGAGAGCTAATAGTGGAAAAATAACACTCCCCACAAAAGTGTACATCATGTGTTGCAATTACATACTATATCACCCCAGCCATACAAGAGGAAACCAGTATCTCTCTAAACTTATCCCAGTTATGCATCCACATCTCCACATCCATAGTGTAGCTTTAGTCCATGTCCACTAGAAATCAATTGAGTATTCTATCATTTATTTCCCTCCAAACTACCCAAACACTGCATGGATCACTCTTTCTCAAGCCCGTCTTCCAAACACTATCAATCTAGAGAAAACTATGTTTGAGGCTTGTAAACTTTAACCCATGATAGAAAGGAAGTAGCAATAGGAGCTACAAAAACTCAGATAAAGCTTTGGACCATAGCTTTGCCACAAGGGGGCAACCTAGAAGCAAATGGTCTATAGTTTCTCAGCCTGACCAAAACGTACACAATGATGAAAACCGCTCTTGATGATGTTGTCCATTGTAAGCACTCTGTCATGAAGAACAAAGTAGCCCTATGGGGAATCTCCCTTGCCACTTTGATCAAGAAAGGAGCAAATCGAGCGATATTAGGGGTCAGTTCTTGATACCATTCATTTACTAAGAAATTGAAGTCCTTGGCATACCAAAACCATTTGTCTTGATCATCATCCAACAAAACTAAACCAGTGATAGCTAATAAGCTGGTCATTTGATTGATCTCCAATTCATTTAGGTTTCTCCTCAGTTGAAAGTTTCATCCTTGAGCATTACTGTCCCAGCAACTCCCAGTAATATTTGACCTAACCCTTTTTGTTACTTGACACCTCCAATGCACCGACTCTCCGGAAAACCCCTGTATCATGAGTCAAATACGTGTCGGACACGGATTCGCGCCCGATACGCGCTCGACACGTATTTGACATGTGGTCAACAGTCAAAATTCGTTGACCGGTTTGGACACGGTCCAGACACGTGGTAGCATTAAGGGGTGCAAACAACCTCCCTTTTATCTACGATCGATCCTCCATTCCTCCCAATTTGAAACCCTAGAATCAGAGAGAAGATGGGAGAATCAAAGCCCGAGAAGTTCGATCGACCGATCGAGCCACAGGGATCGAACTAGTGAGTGAGAGTGAGAGATCGAGGGTGTTTCGATGTTTGCTGGACGGACCTAGAGAGAGAGGGAGAGATCGATCCAGTGAGTGAGAGATCGAGCCAGAGAGAGAGAGCGAGGCTGCGAGGTGTTTCTCTGAGGCTGCGAGGCTATTATATTTCTCTAGAGAGAAAAAAAGGGTTAGGGAGAGGAAAAGGAAGGTACATAGAATCCATGAGAAGAGATGAGGGTTGGAGTGGTGCTATTGTGCACTTGGTGTGCGCACTGTATAGTCACAAACTCACAACACACCTCCTCTCCTCTTCTTCTTCTTCTTTTTCTCTCTGTTGGAGTCTTGTTTTCAAAAAACACCACAGCAAAAAAGAAGTCGTCTTAATGAACAAGGGAGAGGAAACACACAGCTTTATCTCTTGTTCCACCCTTTACTATTTCAATAAAATAATCTAATTGTTGTTATGTTAGTTTAAGTAGGGGGTTTTAAATAGTTAAAACATTATGTATTTACTGCAACAAGGAAATCTTTTGACTTTTTAATGGAAAAAAAACAATAAAGCAACATTAGAATTGGTTAAGACGCATCCAAAGTCCATTAATTGAAGGTTGATTAACAAAATAGCAACCCATATAAGAGACAAAATTGGATAATCCAACTTTAGGACCTTCTAGGATTTATACCTCTTGCAAAAACATTTGACTTCAAACCCTCTAGACAAATATGCGCTTGCATTTTGAAAATATTCAAAGGGATTATGAAAGAGTTCTATTGGTTTTTTGATTATGTAAGTAACACTTTTGGGCCAACAATATTAAAAAAAAAAAAAAAAAAAAACTAACAAATGTGATGGATGTAAGTTTGATTAAAGTGGGGTCAATATTATAATAATTCATGGATATAAATGAAGAAAAGTTAAGTTTGGATTGTTGAGTTATAAAAAAATATATTAAAAAAATAAGTTTGACCGTGTCGCCGATTCCTATTTTTTTGAAAATTGTCGAGTCGCCGTGTCGTATCCGTGTCCGACACGACACGCGTATCCGAGTCTGTGCATCATTGCTTGACACATTATAGATATCAGGATGAGATCATCTGTGATACCAAAACTAGATCCTTTCAGCATTATGCACTTCAAAAAAGATAATACCAGATATGAACTCCTCGTGCTTCAATATTCCTTCCCGTAAGGATCAACCATAAGTGTTATTATGATCCCTAGTGAACCAGCCATGTGTGCTATCACCATATTTAGTAGCTATAACCTGCCTCCAGAGTGCATTAGTTTCAGTACCAAATCTCCAAATTCACTTACGCAGCAACGCTTTGCTAAACACCCTGATATTTCTAATTCTTAAACCAGCCTTGCTTTTGGGTTGACATACCTTTTTCCAGTTCAACAAATTATACTACTTGAGGGGGAAGTTATCCAAAGAAAACTTAACAGGCATTTTTCAATCCTTGCTGAAATTGAAGTGGGAAGTATACACAAGGACACCATGTACACAAGAATGGTAGCAATGGTACTTTGGAATTGGATTAGGGTGGACTTTAGCTATAAAGTTATTCTTCCAAGTGCCTAGTCTCCCTATATCCTGTCCACCACTTCATCCCGGACCTAGTATTTTTAAACTTAGCTCCTAGGGCGAGCTCAGGCTCACCCAAGCCCAACTGGCAATCTTTGGAACTTCTCCAACAACAAACACGTGAGATTTGGAGAAGTTAGCCCTTAGGCCGGAACAAACTTCAAACTAAATAAGAAGATCTCTATCCAACAACGCTTCTTAATGGAGACATCAATGAATAAGACTATATCATCTGAATTTTGAAGGATTGGAATTGGAGGAGAAGCAGACGAGACTTGGAAACCATGAAACAGGCGTATCTACTGAGCTTTGGAGACCATAGAAGTTAAACCTTCAGCTGCTAGAAAGAAGAGATAATAGGTGAAAGACGGTCACCTTCCTCAGGCCTCCAGAAGATTTAAATGGCTAGTTGGAGTATCAATAGTTCAAAGCAAAGTTTGGACCAATCCCTCCACTTTTGATCAAAGCCAAAAGAACTCATCAAATTCTGTAGTTAACTCCAAAAAACAAAGTCAAACGCTTTGTAAAAGTCCATTTTGATCACAATTTCTGGTTTGCCTTGTCTGATTTCGAAACTCAAAATTTCATCGCAATGAGAACTCCATCAATTAGTTGCCTCTTACCCACTCCAGCTGATTGAAAGGGAGAAATAATTGTGGGGAGGACAGAGTTAAGCCTAGAGGACAATACTTTGGAAATGATTGTGTATATCGAATGAAACAAAATGATAGGCCTGAAGTCTAGAATACATGCGGCTTCTTTTGACTTTAGGAATTAGAGTGATGAGTATATGTTGAGCCTCCATTCAAAGAAATTTCTTTGGTTGAAGTCATTCACTACTCCCATAACACCAAGCTTCATAAAATCCCAACATTTAAGGAATAAATCAACTGGAGACCCATCTAGAGGAGGTACCAGATCAATTCAAGGCTTTGCATTGATCTGAGAATGACATTCTCAGTGAACACTTGGATGCTATTGCTTGTTTCAATATCAAAGTGATGGAAGAGGTCCCTGTCATGGGCAGTTCTCCAAACTGAGGCTTCAGTGCAAGGATGGGTGTAGAACTAGAGAGCTCTGGTGGTGGTTTTCAGTGACATTGCCATGAACTAGAGAATGAATGAAATTGGAGATTTTCCTAAAGTTGGCTAATTTATGGAATGAGCAAAGGTCACCAAACTTGCCCCATTTAGCCCCTACTTCCCTTTTCCAGTATTTGTGATCCCTCTCCATCTTCAATAACTTGTTAAGCTCAATCTTGAGTTCAACTCTCTGTGCCCATTCTAGTTCATCTAAATCCCTTTCCTCTTCTAGCAAATCAAAATCGTGAGGAGAAGCTTGGGTGTTGTCAATGTTTGCCGAACACTTCTTATTCCATGACCTGAGAAAACTCTTAGCAAATCCGACTTTTTCCACATAATGAAACCACATTTACCTTGCAGATCAAAGGATTCCCATTGGATTTTGAGGTCAGGGGTGAGCGAAGGATGGTCAAACCATATCCTCTCAAATCTTAAGGGTTTGGGCCAGAAATGTTATTAGGTTTGATAAATAATGTATTGTGATCTGACCCAAACATTTCAAGAAGTTCACTTATTTCTTTAAAATGACCCCACCAATTTGTACTGCACAGAGATCTATTCAACCTAGATAGAGATAGGTGTCTTTGATTATTACTCCAGGCAAAAGGCATCCCCGCTAAACTCAAAATCACACAACTTGTACTCATTGATAAAGCCCACAAACTTACCTTCTTCTAAAATAATTTTCCCAATTCCAGATTTCTCCAAAATTTTGATTACATTAAATTCCCACCAATCAACTATGGTTCATCTCACAACCCAACAATATTTTGGAAGTTCTTCCAAACTAAGGGAAATAAACATTATCCACGGGACCATAAACATTAGTAAGGACCCAAACCCAATTAGGAACAATATTTCTAAGCTTAATGGATAAAGAGAAAGCACCTCTTAGCGTGTCTATAATTTCCCACCTGTCCTTGTCTGAAACAATAGAATACCACCAGAGACATCTTCAATTTGAACTGCATCCCAAAATCAACAGTGTCTCTACCCCAAATGTTGTTAATTTAAGGTTAATTGCTATTTTCCCTACGATAAATAGTTGATTGATAAGTACACCCATCGTTATTCACTATTGCACTTACCCCCTAGACTAGGGCATTGACTTGAGGGCATGCACGTGATCTAATTTCATGATGAAAATACCCTTCACGTGCATCTCATGCACGATGTGACCAAGAGGATCATCCCTGTCAACTGATTAACTGACGATGACGACTGAGATTTGATCGGTCCCACTGTAACCATTCAGAGAGTGGACGTGATCTCGCTCTCTGTAGTCTTTGCTCCATTGTCCACAAGTTCGAACAAATATGAAGGGGAAAGAGAAGGTGAAGAGGACCTTGTTCGATGTCTTGGCGAGTAGTGGGAGCATTGCTTCGAGCATTCATTGGGAAGATTACACCTCGTTTGTGATTTCAGTCATGAGATCCAGATCTAAGGCGAGATTCCCTCCTTCGGACAGTGAAGAAGACGTCAAGCCAAATCTAAGACCTCCTGTTCATTGGCGTGACATATTGTAAGTGTCATTCTCTATTTCAGGGTTTCGTTTTGGTGTTTCAATCTGTGTTGTATGTGTTCATGGATTGTGTAAATGATGTTGTTGTTAGGGTTCTGTTCATTTTCACAAATGATGGATCATCCACTGGTTATTTACTTAGGGTTTCATTTAGTGCAATGGTTAGGGATTTTGTTAGGATACTCATTCAGTGCAATGGCTATGAATCATTCACTGAATGATGATGTTGTTGTTAGGATACTCATTCAGTGTAATGGCTATGAATCATTTTGTGTACTTGTCTTGTATTTTCACTTTACTTATGATACATTTTACTTTGCATGTTTTGTATTCATTGATGAATGTGTGTTATTTCAGTAATGAAAAATGGGGACAAGAGTTGGAGGTGTAGAACTTAATGGTCCATTATGATGAGGATTGGAGTATGAGGGTTGAGATCCTAGGTAGGTGGAAGGTGATTGACTATAAGAATGAGAAATGTATTGATTTTGTAGGAGTTCATGGGGATTATTGGAATTGGGACAAGCTAAACAATAGTATCCTTGAAGGTATACTCAACCAAAATAAGCATGCGTTGACACTTGGGGATACACATACCTTTATGGAGAATGGAGTAAGGATGGACATTAACAATGATGCAGGTATAATGTATTTTTGGAAGCATGCAGACATTGATGCTTTGCATATTTTTGTTGATGTTAAAGTGGCAGTACAGGTTCATGAGAGCAACATACTTGGATCATATTTAATGATCCTGAACCCGTTTCAACCCCACCTGTAGCTGAAGTTGACCTTGCCCCTGTCACACAACCCATCCCTCCTAGTAAGATTCATTTGAGGCCTAAGGTGTGGGCCAAAAAGAGTTGAAACATAAAAAAGAACCCTACCCTAGGGAAGAGTGCACTAAATGATTGGTACTCCTCTAGGAAGTCTTCAAGAAGACTGAATGTACAAGATGGCGTGTATGATGTTGGTGAATGTGAAAGTACTTGTGGGAAAAGAACAAGGGTGGGCCAGGCACAGGCCCAAGATGAGAAAGTCAGGGAAGTCCAAAGTTGAAAAAGAGAAGAAGCTTGATGAGTTGTCTGAAGAAGAGCTTGATGATGCCTACCTGATGTTGAAGCTAAGTCCACAGTGCATAGGCCCAAACTCAAATAACATGTCCATCTGAAGCCCATACAACACGTCTATCTCAAGCCCAACCACATGACCAAACACAGTCAGTTGGTCCATCTCAAGCCCAACCAAAGGAAGCCCAAGACAATGAGTTTGCACATTTGGATGACTTCCCTGTAGAAAAGGTGTACCATTCAAGTCATACAACTGAAAAAATGAGCATGATGCACAATCACCTCCAACCGAGTAAGCTGCATTTGTTTTTTTTTTTTTTTTTTTATTTTATGGTGATGAGAGGCAAGAAAATGATTGGGTGTTGGAAGTTGAGAAAGAATGGGACACAGTTGATGCAGCTAGGTTCTGGTTAAAAAAGTATGCAGTGAGGAACAAGTTTGTAATGCATTTCAAGAAGAATGATCCTAACAGACTTTTGGTCTTGTGTAAGGGTGAAAACTGCAAATGGCATTGTTATGCAACATTGGACAAGGATGGGCACACTATTAGGACCATGGGGAAGATCACACATGTATAGGGATTGATAATGGGAAGAACCCAATGGCGAATGTCAAGTTTGTTGCCAAGGAGTGTGAATCAATAATAAGTACACACTTCACAGCTGACAACCTCATCAAACAGACATGAAAGAATCACATTGTTGAAGCAAGTTACCATGTAGGTTGGAGGGCAAAGCAGAAAATTATGGCCAAATTGATTGACAATTACGAGGATAGTTATAAGCACGACCCTTCTTGTTGCATGTAGTTGTTGACATCAGATCAAGGTAGCATTGCTACATGTTCAAGAAATGATGATGACAATAGATTCACAGGGTTTTGCTTGGCATTCTCTGTTAGTATCCTTGGTTGGTAGCATGGTTGTAGACCTTTGATGGGTGTTTTATGAAGAGCAAATATGAGGATTGTTGTTTGTCTGTGACAACCTTAGATGGCAGCAATGGTCAGCTTCCATTAGCTATCTACATTTGCCAGTTTGAATGCTACCAAACTTGGTTCAACTTCTTGAGCATCATTCAGATGCACTTGAAGATGTATGTGGGAAAGTTGACTTTCATTTTTAACCAACAAAAACGGTTGATTGAGGTAGTGAAATAGTTTTTTCCAGAATCAAACCATAGATTTTGCTTCAGGCACATGTACAAGAACTTCAAGAAGGTTGAATTTAGAGAGAAGTCCTTGATGAAGCATAGTTGGAAAGCTGTTATACAAAGAGGTTATTTGAAAGAGCTGAAAGATATTGTGATGAAGCCATCAATAGGCCCAAATTGGCTGAATCGTTTCCTCATCTCCTTATACTTGTCAAGCTTCTGAGCTCTAGGTACTAGTCCATTGATGTCTCAAGTTCTGCTTTTTGCCTTCTATCATACATAAGCCTCATGAGAAGCATTTGATACCCATCAATGAACTTGCAAATTGGCCTTTTCCTTAACTTGATAATCCAGTTAACGAAGCTTTCACTAAAATTGTGTGATGTGCTCTGAGCATGCTCTACTATCAAAATATGTCCTGCACCAAGTCTTCATATCCCTTTCAACTAGCCACTCATGAGCTATTGGATTAGTATCTTTCAGTTCTTTCAAATCGGAGACACAGCCAACCTCTTTGTATGCCCTAGAAGCTTTCCAACTAAGCTTCATCAAGAACTTCCCTCCAAATTCAACATTCTTGAAGTTTTTGTACATGTGCCTAAAGCAAAATTTATGGTATGATTCTGGAAAAGTTGCTTCACTACCTCAATCAACCATTTCTGCTAGTCAGAAATGAAAGTCAGTTTCCCCACATGCATCTTCAAGTGCATCTGAATGATGCTCAAGAAGTTAAACCAAGTTTGGTAGCATTCAGACTGACAAATGTAGATAGCCAATGGAAACAAACCATTGTTGCCATCCAAGGCTGTCATAGACAAACAACCCCTATATTTACTCTTCATAAAACACTCATCCAACTCCACCAAAGGTCTACAACCATGCTGCCAACCAAGGATACTAGCAGAGAATGCCAAGCAAAACCTATGAACCTATTGTCATCATCATTTCTTGAACATGTTGCAATGCTATCTGAATTTGCAGTCAACAACACCATGCAACAAGACGGGGCCTGCTTATAACTGTTCTCATAATTGCCAATCAATTTGGCCATCATTTTCTGCTTTGCCCTCCAGCCTACATGGTAACTCACTTCAACAATGTGATCCTTCCATGAGTTTGATGAGGTTGTCAGCTGCGAAATTTGTGAAGTGTGTACTCATTATTGATTTACACTCCTTAGCAACAAACCTAACATTCACCATTGGGTTATTTCCATTATCAATCCCTACACATGTGTGATCTTCCCCCATGTCCCTAACACTAACAGTGTGCCCATCCTTGTCCAATGCTGCATAGCAATGCCATTTGCAGTTTTCACCCTTACACAAGACCAAAAGTCTAGGATCATTCTTCTTGTTGAAATGCATCACAAACTTGTTCCTCACTGCATACTTTCTTAACCAGAACCTAGGTGCATCAACCATGTCCCATTCTCTCCCAACCTCCAACACCCAATCATCTTCCTGCTACCACTCTCATCACCATACACATCATCAATTTTAGCAATAAATGCAGCATATTCAGTTGAAGGTGATTGTGCATCATGCTCATTTTCAACTGTATGACCTGAATGGTACTCATCTTCTACAAGGAGGTCATCCAAATGTGCAAACTCATTGTCTTGAGCTTCCTCTGTTTGGGCTTGAGATGGACCAACTGACTATGTTTGGTCTTGTGGTTGGGCTTGAGATGGACCTGTTGTATGGGCATCTTCCTGTGGTTGGGCTTCACATGGACCTGTTGTCTGAGCTTGGGCCTGTGCATCAGTGGACTTAGCTTCAACATCAGGTAGGTCATCATCAAGCTATTTTTCAGACAACTCATCAAACTTCTTTTTTCAACTTTGGGCTTCACTGACTTTCTCATATTCTCATCTTGGGCATGTGCCTGGCCCACCCTGGTTATTTTTCCACAGTACTTTCACGTTCACCAACATCAGACCTGTCATCTTGTACATTCAGTCTTCTTGAAGACTTCTTAGGAGAGTACTAATAATTTGGTGTACTCTTCCTTGGGGTAGGTATTTTTTTTGTTCCAACTCCTTTTGGTCCACACCTTAGGCCTCAAATGAATCTTACTAGAAGGGGTGGGTTGTGTGACAGCCGACAGGGGCAGGGTCAACTTCAGCAACAGGTGGGGTTCAAACAAGTTTAGGATTTCATTAAACTAGATCCAGGTATGTTGCTTTCATGAACCTGTACTGTCACTTTAACATCAAGAAAAATATGCAAAGCATCACTATCATCAATGTTTCCAAAAATACATTATGTCTGCATCATTGCTTATGTCCATCCACACCCCATTTTTCCAGAAAGGTATGTGCATCCCCAAGTGTCAAGGCATGCTTATTTTGGTTTGGTATACCTTCAAGGATACTCTTGTTTAGTTTGTCCCAATTCAAATAATTCCCATGAACTCCTACAAAATCAATACATTTCTCATTCTTATAATTAGTCACCTTCCACCTACCAGGGATCTCAACCATCCTACTCCACTTCCTATCATAATGGACCATTAAGTTCCACACCTCCAACTCTTGTCCCCATTTTCCATTACTGAAATAACACATCCATCAATGAATACCCAAAAAAAAATGCAAACCCATGCAAAGTAACATGTATCATAAGTAAAGTGAAAATACAAGACAAATACACAAAATGATTCACATCCATTGCACTGAGTGAGTACCCTAACAACATCATTCAGTGAATGATTCATAGCCATTGTACTGAATGAGTACCCTAACAAAATCCCTAACCAACAACTAATGAACACCCAAACAACAACAATGATTCATGGCCATTGCACTAAATGAGTACCTTAACAACAACAACAACAACAACATCAACATCATTCAGTGAATGATTCATAGCCATTGCACTTAATGAGTATCCTAACAAATAACCATTGCACTGAATGAGAACAACAACAACATCATTCCTAACAAATAACCATTGCACTGAATGAGAACAACAACATCATTTAGTGAATGATGAATGTTCATAGTCACTGCACTGAATGAGTACCCTAACAATAACGACGTCATTCATTGAATGAATGCCTTAACCATTGCACTGAATGAAAACCCTAAGCAAATAAGCAGTGGATAACTCATCATTTGTGCAAATGAACAAAACCCTAACAACAACATCATTCACACAATCCATGAACACATGCAACACAGATTGAAACATAAAAAAGAAACCCTGAAATAGAGAATAACACTTACAATATCTCACGCCAATGAACAGGAGGAGGTTTTAGATTTGGCTTGATGTCCTCGTCACTGTCTAAAGGAGTGAAATTTCGCCTCAGATCTGGTTCCTCGTGACTGAAATAACTAAACGAGGTGTAATCTTGCCAATGAATGCTCGAAGCATTGCTCCCATCGTCATTGTTACTACTACTCACCAAGACATCGAACATGGTCCTCTTCACCTTCCTCTCCCCCTTCCCTTTCCCCTTCTTCATATTCGTTCGAACTTACGGACAAAAGAGCAAAGACTGTAGAACGAGATCACAAAAGGACTAAAAATGGAGGGAGTTTCCCTCCACTCTCCAACTCTCTGAATGGTTACAGACAGATCAAATCTCAGCCGTCAACGTCAGTTCATCAGTTGACAGACGGTTGGGATGATCCTCTTGGTCACATCCTTCACATCGTGCATGAGATGCACGTGAAGGGTATTTTCGTCATGAACTTATATCACGTGTGTGCCCTCACAGTCAATGGACGTTGACTGCTAGTCTAAGGGGGTAAGTGCAATAGTAAAAAATGATAAATGTACTTATCAATTAGCTATTTATTGTAGGGGAAATAACAATTAACCCTTAATTTAACAAGTAAAGGATCCATGTCTCATTTTCTTAGTTTCTTGTATGATGGTGATGAGTGGTCTGTATTTGGAGATGAGGCAATGGAACACCTTCATCCCCGACCCTAGCTACATCGGCTATCAATTGAGATCTCTTTTTTTGCAAAGCCCAGCCCTTTGCAGTTCCAGGTGATGACTTGGATTATCATTCATAAGTAAGTGAATTTTCCAGCTTGAGCTTGAGCCACTCGAGCTGCCTCATTTTTCTAATCTATTTCATCACCATCTCACATGCTCACTGCCTGTTGTTTTCACCAAGATTCATCAACTGAAGACTATGATTAGATCCATGAGTTAGTGAAGGTTTCGTATTTGGTGTAAATTGATTCCCAACCACTGCTTTTGGGATTCTAATAGAATTAGGATATTTACTTATATTAAGAATAGTAGTATTTTAGGGATAATGAGAGATTCTATTATCTTGTAATAAGGATTCCAATTAGGGTCCTCATTTTGTTTTCTATTAGGTTTAGGGTTTGTTTTAAAAATTAGATTAGTTATAAATAAGGCATAGGCTGCCCATTGCTAGTGGGTTGATTGAATAAAAGTTATTTCGTTATCAGTTTATTTGGTTTACCGTTTATTTCGTTATTTCCGTTTATTGCACTTCATTTATTTTCATTGCAATTTCGTTTATTTTCGGTCCGAATCTATCAACTGGTATCATAGCCGAACAATTCTAATTCGTTTGATGTGAAACAAAAAGTTCGAATAAAAGAGAAGTTTGAAGATTAAATCATGATTATGAAAAGTTTGTGAAGGAGATGCACCTGTTCTTCGCAAAATTAAAGGCAGGACTGAGGGAAGTCTTCGAGAATTTAGGCCAGCTCCAGCAACAACACCTGCAACGGCGACTCCAAAGATCAACAGCCCCTCCCCGCTGTCGAGATTGCCTCCTAGCTGCCGCCCAATCACAAGTTCAAGCATCGTGTCACAGTCAGCGCCAGCCTTCGCTATCGCCCTATCGCGACTAGTCGCAAGCCACGCAGCAAGCATCACCGCCTCTTCTCCACTAGGTCGATGGACAACCTCCTTCTTTAATCGACCTCCTGCCCATCCTCGGCTGGCGTCGATTGCCACCCTTCCTATTCGATCCCTCCTCCCTCCTCATTCGACCCAGACTCGCATAACCCACAACTGTACAAATCGCCAAAACTGTTTGCGTCAATCAACGACCACCCCAACCTGTTCGACAACAGCAACTTTCTCGACAACCTCCAGTCAATCATCATCCCCTAGTTGATCGACAGGCCAAGCCTCTGCTCCACATCAAAAGCTTGATCGAGTCAAACCCTCACTTCTCCCCTGTTTGATAGACCTCCACAACCATTTTTTTGGTCGATTGCACCATCCCAACCCCAATGTCCTCCGTCGAAACCCCCATCCCATACACGCCTCCGTCCGTCGCAACAACATTTGAAAACCCCTACCCTACCCTCTCCTCCCTGTTTCGTTTTTTTCGAACTGGGGACAGTCCCTCAATTTAACACCTCTTCAAAATATTTTACCAAGTCCTACAGTTAATTACAACCCAACAACCATTCAATACCACCACATGCTACAGACCAAGCTATTTGCAACCGAATAAATGAATTTGTATTACCACGAAATAATATTGATGATCCAATTTGGGTCAATCCGGGGAGTTTGATAGAATTAGAATATTTATTAATATTAGGAATAGTAGTATTTTAATGATTATTAGACATTCTATTATTCTTGTGATAGAGATTTCAATTAATGTTTTCATATTTGTTTTCTATTAGGTTTAGGGTTTGTTTTAGAAGTTAGGTTAGTTATAAATAAGGCATAGACTGCCCATTGTTGGTGGGTTGATTGAATAAATTTCTTTCGTTATTAGTTTATCGTTTATTTCATTATTTCCGTTTATTGCATTTTGTTTATTTTCATTACAATTTCGTTTATTTTTAGTTCGAATCTATCTGATCCCATCAAGGGGCAATCAATGTCTGCTAGATTCACTTATCTAACATGACATAGAGGTCATTGTTGTTGCGCCTCGCGAAAGCGTAACAGATTGCGGAACATAATCGATAGTTGCAATAGAAAGTAATAAATCAAAATTATAAACAAGGCAATGTAAAGTAAATGGAAATAAATAAAACACGTACCGCAAAGAGAATAGCTTTACTAATGAGATCGATGAGTACAAATGGAGGGAGCTACACAACGTCAGGGACGTTACAAATACACACGTGTCTAAGTGACACCACGGAGAAACGCAGGGTGCGTTTATCCTTCACAAACAAAAGAAAAAGAAACTCTCTTTTGTTTTCTCTCTCTCCTCACTTTCTCCTCTCCTTTCCTAAACACATACAGAGAATGGGTTAAACCCAAATCCCTCTCAAATCTCTCAATCTCTCAAAATGGAAGAAGATGTTATCCTAAAGAGGAGGGGAGTTCCTCTATTTGTAGGTTGCTCTTGGCGGTGGAGGGAGGCGGTGATGGAGGGTTCCATCACCTTCCACCATCTTCTTCTTTTTTCCTCCAGCTGTCTTCTTGAAGGTTCAACTCAGATCCAGCAAATCCACAGCTCAAATCCAGTTGTCTTCCATGCCGACATGCCGCAATCCATTGCCGACAAGCCGAAAATCCAGGTTCTTCTTCATCTCATTTTTGTTCTTTTGTGCTGCTTGTCCAGCCGTCATTTTCCCCCTGTTTTAACAATTCTCCACCTCGGTGAAGATTTCACAAATTGATACCAATTCTCCCCCTATTTTTAACAATTCTCCCCCTGTTTTTAACATCTTTCCTCCTGTTTTTAACATCTTTCCTCCTGTTTTTAACAATTCTCCCCCTGCTTGCTCTGATACCAATTTGTTGCGCCTCGCGAATTCATTCTCCACTGTGCGATATGCTCTCTATCATTATGGCTTTCCCTTTTTTGGAATAAAATAGTCCATCCAAAACATGTTTTTTACCCAAAACTTTTGCTAGAAGAGGTAAAGTCCTCTCTTTCACAGTCATCTGAGCATCAGAGTGAACAACTGCCAGCCTGAAAGCAACAACCCCTTTACCACCGTCAGTGAGGTAGATCGTTGACCAACAAGCAGCGTGTAAGAAAAAACACTAACAACAACTCATTCTCTTCAACTTGGAATTGGAATTCCATCTTCAATGGCATCTGACAAAGGTACGAAAGGAATTGTGGAAGAGTACCAATAGAAACAGAAAGAGAGGGACTGTCACCTTGACAATGGAGATGTTAAAAGAGATGAAACAGATTATGAAGCTTAGTGGTAGCCAGGTAGGTGGATGATGACGAAAAAGAGGAAATTGGTTGGTGGTGTGGTAAAGAGTTTCGACCATGATGTGGATGTTGTTGGAATGAAGGTGTGCAGAAAGAAAAGTGCAATCGAAGAGGGCAGTGGTCGTTGATGAGGTGAAGGATGACAACAATTCATTGCTTGATGGAAAAGCTGCATACTCGAATCATTTTTCTTGTTCAAGTTGTGTTGCAGAAGTGTAATCAACTCCAGCAACCCCTCATTACATGTTCTGGCTGAGAAAGCTAAAGTTTTGTGAAACTTTCCCTACCGAATAAAGGCATCAAATCTATTAGATGTCTCCAGAAGTGACTAGGAGTGATTGTGCCATTTTGGTAAATGAACCATGTTCATACTTAAGTCTTTGTGAACTTGTTGTTTGCGATCAACGGTGCTCGGTCCCTATACTAGAAAACTGGACTTCAGTCACTTGTCCCTTCCTCTCCTTTCATTCCTTTTGTTTCCAAGTGGTGTGTGTAACCATTGAACAAACTAATGGTATCATCGAAAGATGCATAAAAACTTGTTTAACTGCCAAGGACCACAAAACAAAATTTTGGATATGCGCTCAATTGAACCTTAGTTGAACCCCACACCGTTTTTACTAGTTTTATCTACTGTTGTCAATAATAATTTTATATAAAAATTGCACGCAAGAGACTGCTATTTTCACACAAAATTGGAGTATTCTTTTATTTGAGATACTCCTACCCACTCATCAACTCAAAGGAGGTTGTTATGATCACAAACATCATGGCTTCATTCACCTAACACACCATTTTCTTTTCTTTCATAAAATTTTTCTAATTCCTTGAGTCCTTGTGCAGAATATAATGCTTATCTTAGAAGGGAAATCTCTAGATTTCTATTGGTTTATTGTATTACTATCTTCATGTTATCAACTTTATATTATTATTTTGAACATTTTTAACCTAAAGAGCCAATGCGGAGGACTTACAAGAAACTGCTACTTATGGATCACAACAATAACTACTTATTAACCATCCATCCATTTTCTTCATCTAATTTCCATTAACAAAGTTTCTATGAACTTATATTGCAGATTTCTTTTCAGCAAAATAAATCAGCCATGTTGTATTCTTAGGTTGGCTAGAGGATGGAACATGAAGCAAAGGATAAATCAAGAAGCTCCTTGTAGACAAAACAAGACAAATCAAAGATTTGTGACGATCAAACCTCTGCTCTCTGCAGTCTATTAGCAGATGGAGAAATTCCAAGAAGACCTCTTTGTTATTGTGCAATTTGGCTTCCACTGAATTCACATATTTCAAGGCATCTTCCTTTGTTGCTCTTGGCTTATCATTAGCCTGATTGTGCAAAGCTCTTTGTTCCGAAGCTCCACATCTTCATCACAAAACAACATGAATCAATAAATTATGATCCATCAATTCAAAGGAACAACCTTTTTTTCAAAGAAGAAAGACACGTCAGAGCAAATTGAAACCTATGAATTCCATTTACATATAAAACATAGGGTAAGAGACTCACATTTGCTTATCTGACGAAGAAAACTCCATGATGTGTACTTCCTACTTCTCTAAACCCAGAGAGAAATAGCAATTGGAAAACTAAAGGGAGAGAGAAATAGCAATTGGGAGAATGAAGGGCGAAAAAACCGAGGTGTGTTTAATTTTAACCAGAGGATGATGGCATACGTGTCATTCTTTCTTTGGAAACCGATATTTCTTAATTTGTATTTGTTCTTTATGCGCAAACCTTGTAATTCGACCCATTCTATATCTATAATAATAATAAAGCCTCAACCTTGCAATAACAATTAGACATGTTAGCCGATCATTGAATGAGTTATCTTTCTCTTGCTTCTTTCCTCAAGTGTAACTAGAATAGAATATCTACCAAATAAAATCATTATTATGAAATCTAGTACAAGGGAAATCTAAAACTATCATTTTTAAGTAAAAACAAGAATTCCAAAAAATTAATGGGAGAAAGGACTCTAAAGAGTGAGAAACTATTGAAGCCAGAGAAAATACAAAAAAACACTAATTCAAGATAGAGCCTCAATTCAAAGAACGCCAACAAAGAATAGCTTTATTGGTGTTCAAAATGCTTCCTACATCCATGTGTTTCTTCCGAAAATCTCTTTGACATATATGTGTGTGTGTGTGTTTTCCCCTCCAAGAAATCTAATTGCTTTATTTTAAATCATCAACAGGAACCAACCAAGAAAAGAATACTGAAAATCTTAATTAAGGGCTCTTAAGATAAGAGATTGGTTTATGTTTGAGAATAGAAAAAAAAATGCAATTTTTTGAAAAGAGAGAGAGAGAAGCCCTAAAAATCACAAAAGACAGGAAAGTCGAGAAATTATCAGGGTTTGAAAAAATTTAGCCTTGTATATGCAGCTTTATGGTCCCTTTCCTCGGGGTTTCGAAAAAACTTCAATTGTCAACCATAAAAAAGTAAACAAACATCCCTAAAAATCAAATAAATCAATATACTAGGGAAGGATTCAAAAGGGTATTTGGCCATAGTTTGTATAAGTGCAACATAGGGCAATTGTAAGTTTCAATTATGTTTCTACAAGCTAGGCAGCTGGAGGTGCGTGGCAATGCGAGACACTCTATCCTAGTATATCATCTCATGACCGCCTGGGCTAGCCTCAAGGTTAACCCTCCCCCACACACACAAAAAAAAAAAAAAAAAAAATATATATATATATATATATATATATATATATATATATATATATATAATAATAATAATAATAATAAAATTGAAAATGAAAAACTAAAAGAATATATATATGTAGAGTGCTAGACCCTACAAATGACTTATATTTATTTCATTATCCTCAAACCCCATATCCCGAATCTCAACATCTTCATCACCTCCAAACAAGTCTCACCCTCATCCATCTTCATCGCCCTTACCCATATCCTCGGGTGCGTGTTTGAAATGAAGGGAAAACTTATAATGAAAACATAAATCTCAAAATAAGAAGGAAAACATAAAATGAGAGAAGGGAAGAAAAAAAGAATAAGATAATTGACGAGTGAGACAAAGAGCATAACAACACAACCATTGGAAGAGGTGAGGCGGTTGAGACATTAAGGGTTTGTGGCAATAGACACTTGATTCGCAAAAGAAAGATCAACAAGTACAACATTTCAATACCTATTACAACATAATTGAACATCACCATTGTCAAAATGTTTGATAGTTAAAACGTATTACATACATCTCAAATTGTCAAAATGTAATTAGTTAAGTACATAAACGTGATCACTATGTTAGACATATTTAATTGATTGTAATAGAAAATTACTTTGGTACTTTGATATATAATATAAGAGGAGGGAAGCAGAAGAGGGAAAATTACTTGTTTTTGGTAAAAAAAAAAAAGGAGCAATAGCCAACAAACGAAGGCGACTTGGCAATGACCAGGTGCGACCAACTTTCTCTCTTGCAATCTCCCGTTCTCTTTGGCTCTTTCACGATTCCTTCACTTCTTTCTCTAGGGTTCGGGTAGGTAAGGGGTGAAAACATGAAGAAAAAAAAAGAATAAAAAATTGGACCAGCCAAGTTTAAGCTAGTTTCTTGCTGAAACCGAGTTTTCATTACTCGACCGAGTTTTTGAGTACTATTCAGTTTTAAAATTGTGCTCTCATGGTTTGTACCGAGTAATAGTGAGTAAACTACCCTGCTAGGCGCATGATTGCATCACTTTTTCTTCATTATTTATGCAAGGCGGTCAAGTTGTGCATCATGCCTAGACGAGTGCGTAAGTGTAGCCTAGGCTAGCCTTGGAAGTCACAGTTTACAAGTACAATTGGTTTAGGGAGAAAATGAAGAATATTTGAGAGTTTTTAGCCAATTTATATTAACATAATAACTAAGAAAAACAAAGGTTCGGAGTCTAGTTGCCCGAGGAGACTAACTTCCCCACCCACCCTTGAAAAATTAAGGTTTAAAAAACAAAAAACAAAAAACAAAAAACAAAAAACAAAAAACAAAAAACAAAAAACAAAAAACAAAAAACAAAAAACAAAAAACAAAACAGGTAATGATTTGTACACCCGCCCTCTACATATTCCATATACCATGATTGCATTTTCGCTAACGCTATTAAAAAAAAAACTCTTGTAATGTTGTAAACAAGGAATCCTTCTAACTATGCAATATTCAGATTGGAATTATCCAGCCTTCTTAGGAATATTTCTTAGTTCAAAATTTATTATTATTATTATTATTATTATTTTTATCTAAGTAGCTTTTCCCCAAAATTCAATTAATAATCAAACATTCAATAGATTGTGTGCTAAAGCAAAATAATACACACCTAGCTTTCTTAGCTTTATATCTAGAGATGTTATGCCTAGAGTTGACACATGGCGTATTGTATAGGACTAGTATATGCTTGTGCCGCTGGCACTACCACAAAGTGTCGAATATTTTCATTGAGGATTGTGATTTGCATTGCCTCTTAATGTATTTATGTGTTAAAAATCATCACATCTTGCCTCCAATTCCTTGCGAACACATGCTTAGTTTTCTTCATGGCATTGCTTTGAGTTTTTTAATAAATAATTTTTATTTTGTTGCAAAGTATGTGATTTTACAACTCAAATAAAGATAAGCCTCCCAAAATATGAAATCTTCATTAGATAGACCCCCAAGAGTTTCATCAGGCCCAAGTTCTAATTACCATGGCCTCCTTAACATGGCTCTTTTAACCCAAAAACAATTGGGGACGGGTTTCCCAAGTTCAGTTGATTGGATTTGAGTTCTTTCCATGGTAACTAAAAGCAAATCCAGAAATCAATCAATTGAATCTTTCCTTATTAACTTCAAGCAAATCAATCTATTGAATTTTTCCTTCCGCCATCCAGGATTCTTCTTCGATTAATCCGGTAATCAAACTTAAAGGTAATGAATCAAAAGGGTGCCATCCAAGATCCTTCTTAAATTAATTTGGTAATCAAATACTTCTTCAATTAATCAAGATCTATTCTATCATGGCTCGAAGCAATATGGGTGCCATTGAGGGCAATTGCAGTGTAATGAACAACAAATCAAATCACCAACAACCCAAATCCCATCATGTAAACAATCAAATTGACTAAACGCATACCTTCAACTTCATCGTCAACCACCAACCTTTTTGAAAGCTCCCCTGTAACCAAACTTCATCATCAATTCAAACAAATATTGAAGAACCCCAGATGAAAAAAAAGAATTGAAGGTTGGGATTTGTTTGAGAAAGAGGAGAGGGTATGAGATTCAACCAATTTCACTCCCCTGTAACAAAAAAAGGGAAATATTATAAACCTCCATGAACTAAAGAGTGTGCAAATTGGTTTCTCTCTTTCTTAACTCCAAGGTCCCAGCCAACCCAGTAAACCCTCTCTCTTTTAATTCCCAACCCAGCCAACCACCCCTCTCTCTCTCTCTCTCTCTCTCTGTCTCTCTGTCTCTCTCTCTCTCTAGTCCACCAAGTTGCATCAGGCGATGGTGGTTGGATCTTGATTGGGTGGTAGAGGCATCAACGTAATTAAAGGGGGTTGCCGGCGGTTGGTGTTGGTATGCAAAGTGGCAACCGGTGGTAGTTCAAATCACAGAGCGGGAGTTAGGAATTTTTGTGTATAAATATAATATGAACAAATCTGTTTTATGAAACCATATTTTACAGAGAAACTCAAAAAAGAAGAAGAGAAAAAAAAAATGAAAGAGGAGGTCCGAATCAATCAATCTTGAGAGTGTTTCTTCTTAATTATTGAATGAATAATGCATCAGTGAGATAGGGTTTGAGAGAAGAAAGAAGGGGAATAGGAGAATAGATTACAAAGAGTGAAAAAAAGAGGTTTGTGATAATAGAGTTGAAGAAGTGTGGAGTTTCAGTGGAAGCGTCGGAAGCGTGAACATTAAACTTAAGTTCTGCCATAAACATAACTTTGCCACATAGGACATACACACTATCTACAGTGTTTGTGAACAGTAAAATCCCTCTTTGAATTGTAACATAGATTATATCTCCAAAATATGTGCCAAAAAACAATTCTCTTATCCTATTGGTTGACTTATGAGTAGGGCACCAGCCTCATCTTGTGTAACCTAACATAGCAATATCTACTTTTGAAAACTTGGGGTAGGGCACCCCAAGACTATGTAGCTCCATCACTGCGTACCTCTTTACGCCTATCATATCATATAGTTCATCGCCTACGTGAGCAACTTTGTTTGTTGTGCTATTTTTTTAATCAATAAAATAGAGGTATTTTTAAATAAAAACATAAGGAAGGAAAAAACGTACACCAACTAAAGTTTGTTGTGCTAGAGTTTGAAATTCATTTTTGTTTTTTATCCTAAACTCATAATCAATTGTGTGGACCAAGTTACATACCATATAAGTTTTTCGAGAAATACTTTATGCCTTATTTATGAAATTTTACAAAATATACACAAATGCAAAACACAATCACGAGTATTCAATATTTCATTCTTTTATATGTTGTCAATCATTTTGTTTTGTATGTAATATTTATAAATGTTGCTTGATAATTGTTTTCTCAAGATAACGCCTAACTCACTTCAAAAGGCTTACGTCTCACACGTTCAGCCTCATGCCTCAAGCATTAGTTCGCTGAAACGCCTTAACTCATGCCTCCACATTTTGAAACGTTGGTCTTGACTATGTGGGTAAAAGTTTTAATGTCTCGGATTTCATTCTTTAATTAAAAAAAAAAAAAAAATTAAACAAAACAAAACGCATTAGTCTATCCCATAATGAGTGAAGTATCCATGACTCTTGCTTGTTTTTCTTTGAGTTACAAATTTTATATGTCACTGTCCAATGACATTGATTAACGTGGGTACAACCAAGCGTAAAATTTTTAAACGCATATCACTCGACAGACTCATTAAAGTAAAATATTTCTGGAACTCGTAATATATCGAATTCCAAATAATAGATAAAAATATCATTTACAGGCCACACGTGATGTTAACCAAAGCTAAAAGCTAAATTTACAGCCCCTCCCTAAAACTTGGAAAAAACGGATCCCAATGGAAAACTAAAGTTATAGATGCCTTATTTGTAGATATTCAAAAAACATACTGCTTATAGTATTGGAAATCAAATATTACCAATGCATCACTGAATTTACATCCAAACAATTTGGGAATTAACACTTAAAATAAATGCTTTAATGAAATTTAATTGTAGACATGGGCTCTATAGATAGAGGAAATTTTTGAAGGGATGCTTCTATCCACTGATGAGTGCATTGAAGGAGGACATTTGGCATTGGGGATCAGCTCGCAATATTATCTAGAATATATGGTCTCTGACCTTTTCATTTTAGCTGGGATAATTTTCTCTTCTTGTAATTGTCTTTTTGCTCTTGTGCTTGTTGTACTTTGAGCTTCTCACTCGTTTCTCTTAATCATAGTGTGTTTTACTCAATATATAAATAAATATACTAGCTACGTATGAGCGTGCATCATCCAATTTCCTTTTTTTTTTTTTTTTTTGTTAAATGTAAACAAAAAAAAAACTTGCATATACATATTACATATGAAACTAGGAAATATTAAACCTTGGGTGTCGCAACACGTTCTAGGAATAATCATCTCGTCCACTACTTCACAAACTGAACCATCAAACTTTTGTAAAATATAAACACTCATAGAAATAGGGGTGCAAACTGGATGGGCAAGCTGACATTTTTGGTCCATGAGTTGATAAAAATTTGAAATCGGGTTGAGATTTTGCAACCTGAAAGACAATTTATTAGTAAATGTTCATAAAATATGATGAAAGCTCCTTTTTTTAGCACCTTTGGCGAGCCAATCCGTGTTCAACCCACCTCACCCAAAAATGTTGGCCCATGATTTCAGGTGATCGGACCCAACACAGGGGGTTGGGCGGGGGTTGTGTGTTGATCACTCAACAATTTGGGTTGGGCAAGCACTGCAAAACATGTCAACAAATGTAGGAAGCAAAACGATGAACTTTTGTCATTGGTTATTATTTGTAATCTTCTAGAACAACATATCAACTGGGTCCTGTGTGATAAAGAAGTTGGGTGAAGATCAGTTCCTACTTAACCGGAGAGTTCTTGAAGAATGTATAGAAGAAGAATTTTCACAGAATTAGTATGTAATAAGATAATTTCTAGGTGGATTAGGTAAATAGTCGAAAAGTTGATGGTCTTACTTTTTGGGGTGATTGGATTTGGTAAAGAGGGATCTGCATGTATTTATGAAGGTTTTTCAGATGGAAAAAAATAGCTAGGATTTTTTGTTGGAAATCTAAATTAGAGCACCAACTGTTTATTGCACTACAAAAAAAAGTTTATTCAGCAACGGCTTTTCTAATTGTCACAAAATCGTAGCTAAAATGAATCAGCAACGACTCAACAACCGTCGCAATACCGTAGTTATTTCAATCGTCGCTATTTGAATCCGCAACGAGAAACTATCTCGTAGCTAATTCGCAACGACTAAAAACCGTCGTTAATTCGAAAAGTGTTGTCGCTAAAGTTGTTTCAAATTTTGGCCAAAGCTGTCGCAAAATGAAAACTAGCGACGGCAATCCTGCCGTTGCTAAATTGCAAATCCAAATGAACATTAGCAACGATATTTACTGTGGCTATTATCTAAGTTACAAATCTAATTGACAAAATAGCCACGGTATTTGCCATGGCTAGTTAGGACGGCTTCGAAGCCGTCCCTAATATGCAAATCAAATTACAAAACTGTGACGGTTTTTGCCGTGGCTAAAAAAATTACAAATGAAAATTCATTTTTTATAATAAAATTATATTAATTTTCAGATTTGTCATATCTTTTTTTTTGTCATTCAGAAGAAACATCTCAAACCTGAACACAATTATATTAATTTTCGTATAATCAATAACTTGTCCATCACAAAAAAATACAATCCCAAATACTCTGTCAACCTCAAATTGAAATTGTTATATATAACAATTTCAATTTGAGATATAACTCACTTAAACTTAAATAACTACATAAATCATAATGATCGTCTATGGGACATACAACAAAAATGATACATACAACAATTCAGGTGATCTTGCACACCATATCGACCATCCCACAAAATGTCTTCTACTTCAAAATTTCATATCTTCTACTTCAAAACCAATATCAATTTAGCAACACCTAAACCTGTAAAATTTGAAGGAGCAGTGCCTGAGAAACGTATTGAATGCTTAAGCTCTGTAATACAAATCTCATAAAGTTTCACATTCAAATGCAGACTCTAAGTTACAATTAAGATGCTTTTTTACATTACTAATCAACATCTTATTAGATATAATCAAATATTCTTTTCTATTTTGAGTTGGTGCATTTGTAGGATCGACAAAGGTAAGCGGAGCATACTAACAAGGTGAAATAAAGAAATTTAAACGCTACAA
Organism: Berberis vulgaris; assembly: GCA_963556465.1. NCBI lineage: Eukaryota > Viridiplantae > Streptophyta > Magnoliopsida > Ranunculales > Berberidaceae > Berberis > Berberis vulgaris. The sequence goes on along the minus strand of OY747132.1, from coordinate 11,026,068 downwards.
TGCTGAAATAAATGTTGAAACGCTGAAATGCTGAAATAAATGTTGAAACGCTGAAATAAACACTGAAATAAATGCTGAAACGCTGAAATAAATTCAAACAACATACTGGCATTTCAGCATTCAAATTAGCAGCATTTCAGCGTTTAAATTAGCATTTCAGCATTCAGCATTCAGCATTTAAGCATACATTTCAGCATTCAAGCATACAAATTAGCATTCAGCATACATTTCAGGCATTCAAGCATACATTTCAGCATACATTTCAGCATTCAAGCAAGCAGCATTCAACATTCAAATTAGCATTCGAGCAGCATTCAGCATTGAAGCATTCATTCAGATTAGCATTCAGCATACATTCAAGCATTCATTCAGAATAGCACACATTCATAGGAGCATTCATTCATATTAGCATAAAACTAGCATAAACCAGACCAAGACACCATAGAACTAGCATAAACCTGAAGCAACCTTTCATCAAGACATCGGCGACTGAAACATTTAATCAAATTGCAAAACAACTTGCCCAAAGCCATATGCAACAAGTCCTATTTCATGTTTAAGCATACACCATAGAAATATGATTCATAGATTCATTTGAAATCACTTGTCACATGTTAGACTATAAGGTCTTACCAGGTATTATTTACAGAAACAACCAGTTCTAACCAATTCAGACAAAAACAATGTTCATATATTATGAAGATGCTTAATCCCTGAATGCAAAATTAAAATCTGACAAATCTTATGTATGCATAACTAATCCAGGTTTACAAGACTAAACCATCTGTTCATCTTGTATATCATATGTAGACACAAATTCAAGACCTACCTCTCCAGAAAATAAGCGAACGGCAGCATCACAATTCCAGATAGAATGTTTCGATAAGTAATCAAGAAGGGACCTACTCGTTCATTTGTAAATCAGCTGGGATGGATCTAATCAGCATTTTGATTTGCAGAAAATAAGCTACAATGGCGGGTTCTATGTAACTGGAAACATCTCCCAGCCCCAAATGTACGCAGGGCAAGGGATGGTGCCAATGTATCAGCTTTATCATCTAAATCAACAGCAGATGATGGGTGTCCCTGCTCACGTCTACCCTTCATCGGCTTACAACCCAATGTCCACAATTCTAGCTATCATCTCCAAACCCCCAACAATGGCCCCTAACACTGGTATGTACATCAACAGAACTTGATCATTTCAAACCATAACCCTATGTTGAATCAATATAAACGTAAAATCTATCTTATAACTGATACATGTGGACAGTTTTGTCTGGATGTTGAATAGGTACATGGGTGCAGGTGAAGGTTTTCCAGCCAAAGGCCAAGAATTCTTACTTGTAATAACAACAGACTGATGGGATGATGAAGACAATCTATTCTTTTCTCTCACTGCAATTTGTTCTTTTCATTTCTTCTTCTCTCATCACTGTTAACAGAAGTCATGTCTGCTTACCACTTCTATCTATGGTAATTTTTCGTTTGGCTTCAATCAAATACTAGGATCTAATTGAAGTCTACTCCACACCCCATGTCTGATCCCAAATGTTAGTGCACAAACTGATCACCCAGGTGATGAGGAAAAGAAAGGTGAAATTTTTTTCTACTATAAGGTTCATAATAAATATTAATTCTGCTCTTACTTACGATGATCTGATACAAAAGCTAAGATTTTTTATTTGTAAGGATTAGTATTCTAATAACTATTCAATGTGATTGTTCTCATGATAATCCAAAAGGCTAGGACTCAATGCATGTTTAAATGAAGAGGATGAAAACAACTCATATGGTGCATGCATTTAAGATTTCCCATATATATACCAATAGACCATTAATCTGTAACAGGGCCATGAAAGTAACAGCAGAATGGTGATGCATGCAGAAGCAGAAACTCTACTAACCGAGAACCCTGAAACATATCACAGAGGTCGAGCTAACAACCTGCAAAAGCCAGACCTCTGATGTAACCTATCGCCTTCTTAGCATGTAGAAGCATATGTGAACAAAGTCATGGGTCATTTACGCCATGAAACTTAAAGACCAAAAGGGAGTCCATAAAGAATGCAGGAATATCAAGGGTTTAGTTTTAGCTGCTATAATCGAAAGGGGTGCTTATTTGACAAAATGTTATTCTCTAAAATAGATTACTAGGTAACTGAGTTCCACTTAGCGGTACTAATATTACCTCATGTTCCACTAATGACCAGGGGCGGACCCAGGATTTTAGTCGAGGGGGGGCGAAATGAAAAATACTTATTAGTTGATAATAGAAGTTATCAATGGTAAAGCCAAATTTTTTTTCTACCTAAGCTAGTAACTAATAAAAAAAATACAACTATAAAAAATACATTGCATATACCAAATTGGATTCAATGTAGTCCAATTTTAAGCCAAAATAAGGTCACTATCGATAACCTTAGCAAGGAGTAAACGAGCATAATAACTAGAATATATAACTAATATCGCAAAATAATTGTATCCGTATCTAGGTGAAGCTAATTTTTTTTTGAAATTTGCGAACCTAATATGATCATAATACAATTTCATAGAAAAAATAGTTTAAATGAGGCTCAAATTTTGTACGAATTAGATAATGGTATATATTTTCATTGAATTCTATAGTTATTATTTTATATCATCATCATCATCATCAAAGCCCATTCCCGAGATTTTCGGGGTCGGCTACATGAATTTTGGTTCTCCAAGCAATGCGATCTTCCCACATTTCCTCACCTAATCCAAGCTCAATGATATCTTCATTCACCGTCTTCATCCAAGTTTTCAACGGTCGTCCCCTCCGTCTATACCCTCCATTAACTTGCCAATCTAAACATTTTCTAATTGGCGCCGTGCTTGGTCTCCTCCGCACATGACCAAACCAAGTTAAACGTCTTTCTCTAATTTTTTCCTCTATGGGTACTACACTTAAGTATCTCCTAATTCTTTCATTTCTAATTTTATCCTTACGAGTTTTACCACACATCCACCTTAACATACGCATTTCTGCTACTGGCATCTTATGCGTATGTTGTCCCGTAGTAGCCCAACATTTTGAACCGTATAGCATGGCTGGTCGAACAATTGTCTTATAGCATTTCCCTTTTAGCCTTGCAGGCATCCTTCTATCGCACAATACTCCTGACGCCATTCGCTATTTCAACCAACCAGTTTTAATCCTGTGGTCTACATCTGCTCCAATAGCCCCATTCTTTTGAATTATAGACCCTAGATATCGAAAAGCCTCACACTCCGGGACCTCGACACCTTCGATCTCAATTGCATTACTTCTCCCTCTTGGTTCACACCCAAAGTTGCACACTAGATACTCCGTCTTCGAACGACTAATTCTAAAACCTTTACTCTCTAAAGCCTCCTGCCACTTAACTAATTTCTGACCTAAACCTGCACTAGTCTCATCCATCAAGACAATATCATCTGCAAATAACATGCACCAAGGTACATCTTCTTGCAGATGTCTCGTCAACTCATCCATGACCAAAGCAAAGAGATATGGACTTAACGCCGACCCTTGATGTAGTCCTACTGTCACTGGAAATTCACTAGACATCCCACCTACTGAGCGAACACTTGTTACAACCCCTTTATACATATCCTTAATGATATCGACATAACATTGAGACATTTTCTTCCTTTCAAGCACCCACCAAATTAACTCCCTGGGGACCCTATCATATGCTTTCTCCAGATCAATAAAAACCATATGCAACTCTTACGTGCCTCTCGATATTTTTCTACAGTTTGCCTAAGCAGGAAGATGGCCTCCGTAGTAGACCTACCTGGCATAAATCCAAATTGATTCTCCGAAATCGTGGTTAAACTCCTAAGTCTGTGTTCTATAACCCTTTCCCAAAGTTTCATCGTATGACTCATAAGCTTTATCCCTCTATAGTTCGAGCAATTCTGGATATCCCCTTTGTTCTTATAAATTGGTACCACAATGCTATGCCGCCATGAATCTGGCATTTTTCTAGTTTCCAAAATCCTATTAAAGAGCTTAGTTAGCCATTGAATTCCAACTTCTCCCAGACATTTCCATGCTTCAATTGGTATATCATCCGGTCCAACGGCCTTCCCTGTCTTCATTCTTTTTAAAGCTTCTCTCACTTCTGTGGCACTAACTCTGCGATGGAACACGCGATCGCTCCCTTCCTACATGCGATCGCTCCCTTCCATTGTATTATTTTATATATTAATTTTAAATATTTTTTTGTTGGAGGTTTTATACAATTATACCACTTGTGAAAAACAATTCATTTCTTTAATGTTAATAAGTTTTTATTTAACTGAACATTTTTTAATGTTTGTAATTACTAATAAAATTGCATTGAAAATAAAATAAAAATGCACTTGAAGAGTATCGAACTCAGGTCTTTTACCAAAAATAACAAACCTACAACCACTACACCAGCAAAGAGATATTGAAAAATTTGTATAACAAATCTGATATTGTATTCTACATTATATAATCGATTTTTTAAGACTAAAATATATATACTAAAAATATTTTAAACAAATATTTTAAACAAATACTAAAATATTTTAAACAAATATTAGTACTAAAATATACTAAAATATATATATTTTAAACAAATACTAAAATATATATACTAAAATATATATACTAAAAATATTTTAAACAAATATGTATTCTACCCCTCGCCCCTTAGTAGGTCCGCCCATGCTAATGACACTGATTTAAGCTTAAAAACACAATACTGTCAATAAAAGCAAAGACATGAGCACCCAATTCTTAACAAAAGGTTTTTTAACATCCTAATCCAAGAAAAACTCATAAACTCCCTACTCAGCTTATTTCCTGAAACAAGCATTAAAAGACCAAGCACTGCACTTGATCAATAAATCCAATTCCCTCAAAATGCAATTCCAACACACCATCCACCAAATCAGTGACGGAGCCAGGATTTTTGTTGAGGGGGGGCGGAGTGATGTCATAATTAAATATAATAAATTGACACTCATATTTTAGCAAACAATTGTGGATGCTAAAACACTCCCAAGAAGTGAGCATAAAGTTTCCTCGGATTTAAAAGTAGTAAGCTAAAAGAAGAAAATTCCTAAAATGGACACACAACACAAACTTTTTTATGCAGAAGGTATAACATAACTATATTTGGTTTGTCATAGTTCACTTCAAAAGGTATAACATAACTACTACACTTTAGATACATGTCTTACTAGTTGTCACAATTGGACCTGAAACAGAACTCTTCTTAGATACCAGAAAATCCCCACTTCCAGTGGTTTTCAAGAGAACCAAAAATGGTTGTGCAGATAATCTTGGATTTCTCTGTATTCTATGCTGTACCTTGCTTACATCACCTAAAAAATGTGATTGGGGGTTCAGAGTTTGGAAAGACATTGCTATAATTTCATCAAACATCCCCAACGCGAAACACCCCTCCCTAAAGTCTCTAAATTTATAATTTTAGAACTCAAAACCCATAAAATCTCCCCCTCAGAGTCTCAGTTTTCATGACAACACAGACTGCAATTAACTAGAAATAAACCTAAGATTCATCTATAAAAGCAGGAAACTTTACAACCAAAAACACATTGAAAATCACTAAACCTCAATGGGATTTCTGAATTTCACTTCTAAAACCTCCCACCCATCTAAAATCAGTAAATCTTGAATCTTTTCTTCAATATACCCCTAAATATCAAAACCCATTTCTAAAAAATCCCCAAAATCTTAAATGGGTCCTCTAAATTTTCAATCCCCAAACCTTCAATCTACTCCAAAAACACTAACTTTTCATTTCATTTCTTTTCTTTTATACATTCATCCCAAAGACGGAAACCCCAAATTTTTTTTTTATGGTTTTCAACTACATCCACAAATAAAAAAACACAACCCAAGAACAAAATCATTTCTTTATGACACCAATGGTTGAAAAAAAACAGGGTATGGTCCATGAATGAACAGCCTGAAAGAGGTTTTTATATTTCATTTTACCAGTGGGAGATCATTCAATCATAGAGGAGGAATCTACATTCTTGTCTTTCTATCACAAGTTTGTTTCTTATGCATCTAGCCATCTACTATGTACTAAACTTTTATCCTCTGTAATTTTATCCTCTGTAAGTCATTGGCTCATTGCATTGAAGACCTCAAAGTACACACTACTAAATCAAATCAAAATAACAAAAATAGTAAATCATGAAGACTTCAATTCCACCAAAACCATTCACCAAAAAACCTTCTTTTCACAACGTTCTCTCATAAATCAAATCAATGAAACCACACATAGCATTTGTCCACAATTAAAGTAAATTCAACAAACACCCTGTAACTGCAAGCATCATCACAAAAAAAACCCATTTTTCATACAAAACATGATCCAAGCACATCCAAACTCCATTAAAAACAAAAATCAAGCAAGACCCATTCACCCTAACCTTGAAGAAACTCCAAAAACGCAAATGGGGTGAGAAATTATTCAAAATTAAGAGAAAGAGGTGGTTCACCTTTCTCACCAGCATCACTGTCCTAGTGTCCTTGCGCTTGACTGCTTGAGAATCTTCCTCACATCCTTCTTTACGAAAAAATTTATCATTTCTCTGGTACACAACATTTCCCTCAATTCTTCCACAAATCTTCAAAACACATAAACTGATCAACAGTGAGTGTAACACTGTAACAGGTGCTCTGAATCTCTGATAGTCTGATGGATTGATTGATGAAAGTTGAAACCCTCAATCTGAAATCGTGGTTTTGAAGCAAATGTTAAAGACTTTTCAGCATAAAAAGGTGGAGTGAAAAAAATGTTAAAGACTTTTCAGCATAAAAACAGGAGGAAAACCTGCAACATATGTATAAAAAAAAAATTTTGTCTCAAAAGTCAGTGGGGGCAGGTGCCCCCACTCGCCCCTACGTGGCTCCGTCCCTGCACCAAATGGTATCAAGCTGCAAGGCTCTTCGGTGGCGTATGATAGGTCCAAAGATTTGGATCATCGAAATCGCCATCGATCATTCAAGATAAGTCCGATTAATAAGATGATCCATGTCACTACATGACGACCTGTTTTAATAGAAAGCCAAATCGAATCCAACTGAAGTAAAATTTGCACAACAATATAAACCTAAGTGAGAGATTTGATTTTTACTCACCTTGAACCCTGAATAGAGCACAAAAACCCCAAATTTCTCCCACTTGAAGTTGAAGAAGATGAAGAAGGAGACGCTCTTCCTAATTCGCGCCCAAAGCTTGGATGAAGAAGGAGATTAGGCCCCTCAGCAGGTGACGCGGGTTCTTCGAATGCGCGGGTTCTTCCTCTAAGCGGGGTTCTTCCTCTTCCTCTCAGCGTGGTTCTTATTCTCAGCGGGGTGACGCGGATTCTTCTTCTCAGCTGACGCGGGTTCTTCCTCTCAGCGGGGTGAGGCGGGTTCTTCTTCCTGTCAGCTGACGCGGGGTTCTTCCTCTCAGTGGGATGTCAAAGCTTCTTCCTCTCAATCTCAAATACGCTCTGCCAAAATCTTCCTCTCAAATACGCGGGATTCCCAGGTTTATTCGCGCCCAAGGGTTTTTATTTATTTATTTTGTGTATATATATATATATTTAAAATCGATTAGAAACCACAAAAACCGTAGCAAAGAGTTGTAAATCTTAGCTACGGCTAATATACCATGGCTACAATTTTTTTTTAAATTTATATTTTTTGTTTAAAAAACTTAGCAAAGTGTTTTTTTATTTGTAAATCTTAGCTACGTCTAATATACCGTGGCTAAATGTTTTGTATATATTTTTTTTTTCAAAAAATCGATTACGAACGTTAAAAATTATGAACTGACGTCGACTATAACCCCTAGCCTTCCAAGCTAACGATGCGGGTTCGATTCCCGCTACCCGCTCCATATTAATTAATTTGTTGTACGATTTATTTGTACCGAGGGTTCGATTCCCTCACTTTCCGTTTCTTCTGATGACTTGATATTTTATTTCGAATTCAAAAAAAAAATATATATATATATATATAGTTCCTTATTTTTTTTTTTATCATAGTTGAAAATTTAGAATAAATAAAATCTTAAGAAAATGAAAAAAATTTGGAATATGGTAAAGTAGCGCTCGGATGAGGAACTACCCCGTTGATGGGTGTCGCAATGGCTCTCTTCGCGGTATTCCTATCTAGTATCAAACTAATCGAGGATACCAATAAAAAAGCAATGTTGATAAAATAAAAAGAAAATGGGAAAAAAGAAATAAGAAAAAACGAAATGTTACTAGGTGGGGGTATTGATAAATTCATTGCACGACATCAAAGGTTTTTTAGGAATAAATACAATTATAAAAAACTGTTCATACTATGAGCATAGTATGGTGGTGATCGGGCAGGTATGCCCCCATCGTCTAGTGGTCAGGACATCTCTCTTTCAAGGAGATTGTGGGGATTAAAATTCCTCGAGGGGTAGGGTACTACAAAAGGGAGTTGCTCATGGATTATCAATTAGTCTAGATTTTATTCTTCCTGGGTCGATGCCCGAGTGGTTAATGGGGACGGACTGTACTTTTGGGCATGGTTCGTTTGCTTTGCTATTCTTTTTCGAACACATTTGGCATGGTGCTAGAACCTTGTTAAGAGATGTTTTTGTGGGGATTGATCCAGATTTGGATGCTCAAGTAGAATTTGGACCATTCAAAAAACTTGGGGATCCAACTACAAGGAGACGGGTAATCTGATAAACATTGATCTAATATGCTATCTTTCGCTTCTATTGGATTTTTTTATTTCACTTTCTACATAGATTACAAGATAAATTTTGCTGGATTTAAATGCCGTAGCTAATAGAATTTTTTTTTTTAAAACTTAGCGACGGCTCATTTGCCGTGGCTAAATGTTTTTTATATATGTATTTTTTCTTTTAAAAATCCATTAGGGACAACAAATGCCGTAGATAATAGATTTTTTGTAAAGCTTAGCGACGGCTCATTTGCCGTGGCTAAATGTTTTTTATACAATTTTTTTTAAAAAAATCCATTAGGGATGGCAAATGCCGTAGCTAATAGATTTTTTTTGTAAGGCTTAGCGATGGCTCATCTGCCTTGGCTAAATGGTTTTTATAGGTAATTTTGTTTTAATTCATTAGGGACGGCAAATGCCGTAGCTAATAGATTTTTTTGTAAAGCTTAGCGACGGCTACTCTGCTGTGGCTAAATGTTTTTTATATGTATTTTTTTCTTTTAAAAATCCATTAGGGACGGCAAATGTTGTAGCTAATAGATTTTTATTTGTAAAGCTTAGCGACGGCTAATTTGCCGTGGCTAATTCTTTAAGTAGCGACGGCGTTTCTGCATTTAGCGATGGTTGTCCCGTCACAATCACAGTTTTTAAAATTTTATGGGTTTATAGCTACGAAATTATTTAGTGACGGTTTTGCGCACAAACCTTTTAATTAGCGACGGTTTATTGATTCCGTTGCTAGTTCTTGTAGCTATTCAGGCTTTTTTTTTTTGTAGTGTTGGGATCAAAGAATCTTTTACCATTTTTATGTTTGACTAGGCTTTGCTTGTTCTAACATAGGTTTTATCTTGTGTTTAGTTGTTGTGAATTGTGATTATCTGATTCACATGCTTTTGTTTTGACTTTCTATTCAATAACATGTTTTTAGTCCTTTTTTTTTTGTATAACTGACAACAGCTACGCAAAGATCCCCAGAGATCGTCCAACATACTGGCCAGTCAACCACCACTAATCCTAGAGTTATATATCAGTACCAAACCCACCCTCATAGCCTTCATTCAACCCAAAATGCTATCAGAAGTGATCCCATTTCCACATGAAGTTGTTTCACGTGTAAACCATAGTTACCGTATGGTATATGGTATGTATCTCGGTAGTTAAATTGCTTCGCGGTTCAGGACCGAATTACGATTAATCGAAAATAATTGGATTTAATCGGTATTTTTTTAAATCGTATATTTTTAAAATTTAATCATAGTCATATACAAAAATAAATAATTAATCAAAATACTATAATTTTGTAATTATATTACTTTACTAATTCATCAAATGAACTTAATTTTGCAAGTTGGAATAATTACCTGAAGATGTTTAGGAACAACTCAGCATTAGTAAGTGATAGCAGTAACAACAACAAAAGCATACCTTCAACGCCCTCACTCCAAGAAGGATAAAAACCATGTTCCCCAGAAGAAGAGTTAAAAATTATAGGACCCAAGTGATGTAATACATTTCTCTTCCTACAATACAAGATAAAATTAGAGTCAAATCACTTAGTAGTTATTTATTAGTGTTCAAAATTCTACTGTATAAATTATAAAAGAAGAAGATGGATGACTTTATAAGAAAAGCATAGAAATGTACATCATGACACGCAGATCTGTTGTATAAGCACATAAATTAATAATATTACTCAGCAAAAACAAAGCCAATCAAGTCTCTGTATCTTATGAACCTCTGAGCATTGATGAAGTGAAATTGTGCTAATAACCAGTTGGCATTAGAGGTGGGCACGGTACGGATCGGTTCCAAATTTTGAGGAACCTAACTCGAACCATTTTAATTTTAACGGTTCCGGTCCGGATCGGTTCCATCATTTTGATCATTAGAACCGAACCTAACTCGAACCGTTTAGAACGGTTCCTGAGTTATTCACTATTTAATAATTTGTGCTTAAAATTAAAAATAATGTTGCGAATTTTGTTCAAGTTATCAGGTTGAGTTTGCTGAACATGCTGCCCATCTTTACATGCATATTTTTAATTTTAAAATTTTAATTGATTTTGACTTAATAAAACATGTGAATCTATGAATTTAGATTATGATAGAAAATACAATATAGTGTGGAGCAAAGTGGGTGCATATGATATGTTCAAGTGGGTAGTCGATCATAATATCACTTGCAAATGACTTTGCAATCAACTGACATGCAACAAGTAACAAGTTGTTCCATGTTCCAACTAGTCTTTTGACTTGTACAAAAAAATAAAAAATAAACAATTCTTGATTGATTGAAACTTCACATGCATGTTTAGATCAAGCTTTATGCGAGGCCATCCCAACTTCACATGTTCTGTCCATCCCCATGAACTGCACACAAATACAAAACACACCAATCTCCAGGGCCTTGACGCTCCACCAACTACAAATATCTCCATTCTATTTGGCAGCAAAGTTTATGAAATCCACCATCAAGGTTTATATGACAAGAATATTGTCTATTGTTTCTGTCAAAAATTACAACCAAACAAATGCAAACAATCAAAGTTGACATAAATTAAGAACTAGAGTGTCCAATTCTTGATTGACAAGAATATATGATTGAGCCATATTTATTAACATCTACATGAAGAGTTTCACTAGCATACATTACCCCATAAGGCCATAACAAACAAACAATTTTGTAGAAAAATCTTATAATTCAAAAGGAGATACTTTCAGATAAAATAAAGAGAAAACATTCTAAGCTACTTTTTTCATGAAAATTTGGAGATAACATGAACTGCAAATATGATTTGAACACAGAGGAACAAGAACCCAAACTATCAGCAATAACTCAATCAAAATTTCAACTAGCACTAAAATAACAAAAAACAAAAAATCCAACCTTTTGTCGGTCGATTTTCAACGAAATTAAACAGGGCAAAAAAACTATGAAATGGAGATTAAAAAAAAGATCAATAGAAGACCAATAAGATGAAAGAAGAAGAACAAAACTCTGGGTTTTGAAGATTACCTCTAGAATCACAAAGGGTATGTTTTGTACGGTGAGTCTCTCTGTGAGGAATAAAAAATAGGGGATCGAAGAGAGAGTAGCAAACAATTTGTGAAGGTGTTGTTTGAGAGAGGGAGATGGGAGTGGTGAGGTGATTCAAGGAGAAAAGAAGGAACCCAACCAATGAAGAAGAAACAGAGAAGAAGAAGAAGAAGAACCGTGGGGTGAGACAGAGAAGAAGGGATTTAGCTGAGTGTTGAAGAAGAAAAGAAATGGAAATGCAGGCTTTAGCTGAGTGTTGAAGGAGAAGGGCGTTGCGCCGTTGCTGCTGCTGGTAAGAATGAGAATGAGAGATTGAGAGGAGCTGAGGAGATAGGGTTGGAAATAACTTTTTGCTCCACCCATTCATATGAAGACACGTGTAAGGGGTTATAGAAACGGTTCGAAACCGAACCATTTGAAATTAAAGTTTTGGAACCAGACTCGAATTGTTGTATAACAGTTTGGAACCGATCCGAACCGTTTTCTAATTTACAAAATAAAAAACCGAACTGTTTGAAGCAAAACGCTCCTGTTCGGTTTGAATCTGTGGTTACTCGACTTGTTTGCCCGCCCCTAGTTGACATAGGCAGTGAAGAAACCAACTCAAAGGCACCATCATTAGGTTTGTGAAGAAAGTAACCCAAAACCAACCCAAAGGCACCATCATCAGGTTTGTGAAGAGACCAACCCATCATCAGGTTTGTGAAGAAACCAACCCAACCCAACCCATCATCATGTTTGTGAAGAAACCAACCCAAAGGCACCATCTTCAGGTTTGTGAAGAAACCAACCCAAAGGCACCATTATCAGCATTGAGAATCATCAGGTTTGAGAATGTCAAGAAGAGATCAACCAAAAAAAAAAAAATCAAACTTTTGCTTTGTCGAAAGAAGAAAAAAAAACAAAAGAAGATATCTGAAAGAGGAGGAAGAACAAATCCGAATGAAGAAGAAGAAGAAATTTTACCTGGAAGGAGGGCGGAAAACAAAATCGAAGTCTCAGCTTCAATTCGTGTTCTTTAGCTCATTCAGTTCGTGTTCTCCAGTTCTTCTTATTCTTCCAAGGTATGTTATTCTCAATCTTCAGTTCTTCTTCCTCCTTTCCTTTGCTTATCTCGTTCTTCTTCTTCTTTCAGTCTTTGTAAAATGTAAATCGAAGATTAGGTTTTTTTTTATTTTATTTTTTACAGATGATAAATCGGCGAGTCAACTCGACAGATTATGTTGTGACTCGCCGATTTTTAGCCGATTTAACTGAGTCCGCGAAACCTAGCGATTTTTACTCAATCCGGAATGGTCTAGTAAATTAAAAAAATCAATCATATATGAATAAACCCTTCAAACAAGGATTACATAAAAATCCAATTAAACAAACATGTATCATCTAACATATCCATCAAAAAATCAAATTTACATACAGTTTAGCTATCTACGCAAGCTAATCCTTAGTGTCTCTATTATGGTAACAGAGAGCACGATTGTAGTTGACCATTCACTGCCTTTAACAGTAAAGTCTAGTACTTACACTGAATTCCCACAAAACTTTTAAGTTCCGAGCCTATCTCATTTCCAATCATAATATTGTAACTCATGTTCAACAAATTCCATTTCAAACTTTGTATTCAATTGATAACAATTATTTAAATTTGACTTGCTTTGCTTGTGCATTTGTTTTCAAGTTACTCATCCGCCTTTATTTATTTAATATAAATGCTTCTGTTTTATCAACTAGAAAAATTTCCATTTCGAACACAAACAATCAAAACCATTCATAAAATCTCCAAAACGTATCTACTAAAAGCCAGTCTTACTCAACAATATCACACTGAGACCCCAAAAAAATGTACCTATTTATGGAGGGCGAACTTCATTGAATTTCATAAGAGGCTCAGTAGGTTTTGCATTGGGGTTGCTGCATCTTTGAACCAAATCACTATAATATAGATACTGCAATTAAACATTGAATCTTTAGACATCAAAAGTCAAAACCCTAACAACTGAAGCCTACAACACTAAAAGAAAGCCCTACTACAACTTCACTGTGTCATGTTATGAAACCCTAGACCAAAAAAATGAACCTAAAAGAAGAAATCAAAAGTTACAGACGAAGAGATACAAGTTTCGTACTGTCCAGAAGCTTATTGACGAGACATCTGAGTGCATATTTTCTTCCTCTTAGAGAGATATTGTCCTGCTCTTCAGGAGGCCAATGAGAGCCGTTGGTCAACACAGACCAAATCCTTTTATGTCACCCACATTTTACACACCCATACCAAATTTTGAGAACCCCTACAACACTTTTTTTTTTGTCTTGCATTCCCATACAAATCGGACTCCCACTCGAACTCTTAAGGTTTCTTGCCATTATATCCATTCCCCTTCTCTTTATATTGTTGTTGGAGGTTTCAATGACGATATTTACCATGTAGGGCTGTTGTAAACATTTGAAAATTTGATTTCACGAAGTTAGAGAAGCTTGGCCACTCTGAGAAGAGTTTTCTACTCTAAGCAAATAGTTAGGCAAACAAGTATCTCTTCATTTTTCGAGCTTCCTCAACCTTTTTCTTTTCCACACTTAAAATTTTGTTGGAACACCCATGGAGTTTTTAGAATAAAATGTTGAGAAAAGGTCACCAAGAGACTTTTTATGGCTTATGAAACATAGTTGTTTAGTTATCCACATCAACATTGTAGCGATCTTTTTATCTTTTTCAATTGCTAGGACCTTTACGTAGTAGAAGGGGAAGAGGTTTGAGGGTGTTGACAAAGCAAGGTGATGATGTCGTCAATGAGAATGATGGGTGTGACTTCTTGCAATATTATATTTGACTACTAGTGATAATTAGCGTGTTAGTATTGATTTAGTATTTAGCATTTAGCCATTTTTTGTATATGGTGGGCACTGAAGATGTTTTGGGTGCCTAGGGGTCATACATTGTAGTTTCATTTTTGTGGATACAAAGTAACATAGGCTTTCTTTTTCAGATACACTAGAAAGATGGATGATATTGATATTACTTGTATATAATAAACAAGTACTATATAAATGAAAGTGTTTTTTTTTTTTACCTACTTGCATATGTTACACAAGTACTATATTTAAGCATATAAAGGACAAATTTTTAGACGATTATGTTGGTCCAGATGGAACGATACTAGTAATGTCATCATAATCGTTTTCTCTAGATCCCATCACCTTTTTCCCAGTTTAAAAGTGAAAACTCTCACACCATCAAAACTTCGATTTCTTTCAGTCAAACACAATCTCAAAAAAAAAAAAGATTCAAGCAATTGAGAAACCATAATTCTAAGTAAGTTGAAGGGAAAAACATTCAACTTCATAGAGAAAATAGTAAATGTTATTCTGCTAAGCAATATATAATTTATATTTCTAGATACCACATCTAAAAGAATGTACATATTGTGAAATTCCAACTTCAAATACCATACTTAGTCAAACAAGAAAAATAAAACAACAAACCTCATATTTAATAATGTAATCGACAAACTTCTCCATAATATTTAAAGACCCAAAACATTAAAAAAAAATCAATCATATATGAATAAACCCTTCAAACAAGGATTACACAAAAATCCAATTAAACAAACACGTATCATCTAACATATCCATCAAAAAACCAAATTTACATACAGTTTAGCTATCTACGCAGACTAATCCTCAGTGTCGCTATTATGGTAACAAATAGCACGATTGTAGTTGACCATTCACTGCCTTTAACAGTAAAGTCTAGTACTTACACCGAATTCCCACACAACTTTTAACTTTCGAGCCTATCTCATTTCCAATCGTAATTGTAACTCATGTTCAACAAATTCCATTTCAAACTTTGTATTCAATTGATAACAATTATTTACATTTGACTTGCTTTGCTTGTGCATTTGTTTTCAAGTTACTCATTCGCCTTTCTTTATTTAATATAAATGCTTCTATTTTATCAACTAGAAAAATTTTCATTTCGAACACAAACAATCAAAACCATTCATAAAATCTCCAAAACGTATCTACTAAAAGCCAGTCTTACTCAACAATATCACACTGAGACCCCAAAAAAATGTACCAATTTATGGAGGGTGAACGTCATTGAATTCCATAAGAGGCTCAGCCGGTTTTGCATTGGGGTTGCTACATCTTTGATCCAAATCACTATAATATAGATACTGCAATTAAAGATTGAATCTTTAGACATCAAAAGGCAAAACCTTAACAATTGAAGCCTACACTAAAAGAAAGCCCTACTATAACTTCACCGTGTCATGTTATGAAACCCTAGACCAAAAAAATGACCCTAAAAGAAAAAATCAAAAAGTTACAGATGAAGAGATACAAGTTTCGTACTGTCTAGAAGCTCATTGAAGAGACATCTGAGTGCATATTTTCTTCTTCTTAGAGAGATATTGCCCTGCTCTTCAGGAGGTCAATGAGAGTTGTTGGTCAACACTGACCAAATCCTTTTATGGCACCCACATTTTACACACCCATACGAAATTTTGAGAACCCCTACAACACTTTTTTTTTTGTCTTGTACTCCCATACAAATCGGAACGACGCATTATGGAGGAAAATTATGAACTCCCACTCTAATTCTTAAGGTTTCTTGCCAATATCTCCATTCCCCTTCTCTTTATATTGTTGTTGGAGGTTTCAATGACGATATTTTTATTTTTTTGGAAATTGAGCAGGGGTTATTAAAGGATCCCCGAACCTAAAGAAAAGAGATTGTTACATGCATAGATACTGTTTTCCTACACTGTCCTCATACACAATTTTTTTTAAGTCCTCTGCAAAGGAACTGGGAGTAAATTCAACAAAGCTATGATTTGGATATAACTTGGCTAGGAAATCAGCTGCCTTGTTTCTCTCTGTATAGTGGTGTCGTATCCTGTATCGTTCCAACTAATCTAGGTCCCTTTTGATTCTGGCATGGATGTGTCGAAGGTCCCAAGGTAACTTGTTTTGGTTTGTGAGTTGAAAATACATACAGTGTGAATCTGTGCTAATCTCTAGTTTAGTCACTCTGTGTTTTTTCGCCAGTTTAAGCCCAGCTTCAAGCCCCTGCAGTTCATGCTTTACTACTGACTGGGCTAGATCATCTCCTGCGCATGCGGAAATAGGCTCGCCTATCTCATTGCGAATAATAGCTCCAAAGCCTCCTCTCAACCCTTTTTGAGAACCATCAGAGTTTAGTTTAAGCCACCCTGCCTCAGGCCTCTCCCAAGCACATGTAATAGGGCTTGGTAACCAAAAATGTACATCGATTCCCCATCGCTCCAAGAGCTGTCGGTTGGCCTGGTTGTCATCTGCTGAAAGATCAGTAGTGTTGAATCGCATTCTTACATCTTCACATGTGCGCCTAACTATCTCAATACCATCTACATTGGACTGCTGATATACCCTTCTGTTGCGTTCAGCCAAAATATGGTATATTGTGGCATTAAGGGTTACTTTTTTCACAAGCGAGCTCGTGCCATGTCCCCTGAAATTTAGTATGCACCATCGAAGCTCATCTTCCCATCCATGGACTGACCTAGTGTAGCAAAGAGAGTGGAGCATATGTTTCCAAACGAACTGAGTGTATGTACATTTGAAGAACAAGTGATCCTCCATCTCTGTTTCACATGAACACAGTGGGCATAAGTAAAATTGAACTTTCCCCCACCGCTTCAATTTGACAAGAGTTTTCAATGCACCATGAGCAAGGGTCCATGTAATAAAGCTGTGCCTTGGGATATTTCCCTTGAACCATATGATTGCAGCCCAGTCTACTGTCCTATTCTTGCTCCGCAACGCATCATATGTCACCTTCATTTGGAAGTCTCCATTAGTACCCGCGCACCACACCATTTCATCCTCCTTGCTGCTATCAGTATCAACCTTAGGCAAGTGGCTAGTAATCTCCGCAATTGAATGGACCAATACCTTGCAGAATGTGCCAAGTACCATTTCGTATAAGTGCACTTACCTTGGCATTCTCATTTAGAGTAGATTCATACAACAACTCTTGAGGAAACCTATCCATGAGCAGTCCAAGAGGATGCCAGGGCTTCTTCCAAAAAAGTGTTTGGTTCCCGTTACCTATTAGGTGTAGGGTAAGCTTGGATGCTTGCTCCCTGCATTCTAGTATACTTCTCCAGCACCAAGAGGCCTCCTGTGGCACACTCATCAACCAGAAATCCTTATGCTTAATCAGATTTTTCCTGATCCATTGAACCCATACCGTGTTCCTGTTTGATACTATGTTCCAAATGTGTTTCATATTTGCTGCTACATTGCCCGTCCTTATGTCTCAAATGCCTAGGCCCTTTTCTTGATACGGGTGACAAACTTTGCTCCAACTCACCATAGCCTTCTTAGATTCACAATCCCCACCTGATCATAGGAAGTTTCGAAGCACTGCATTGATGGCCATGATGGTTTTCTTAGGGAGACCATAACAAGATGTCCAATATACATGCATACTTGATAACACAGCCTTAATGAGGACAACTCTTCCCGCATATGAAAGAAACCTATTCTTCCAAGAGCTTACCCTTTTATTTATGTGATAAACTATAGGGGTACATTGATGGTGAGACAAATAGGATGAGACCATAGGGAGACCCAGATATGTAACTGGTAGACTCCCCACTGGGAACAATAATTTCTCTTGAATAGCTAATGTTTCCTGCTCATTGACTCCTGCAACAAACAAGGCACTCTTTTAGCAGTTCACTTCTAGCCCCGTACAGACTTTGAAAACTTGAAGAGAATCAGCAAGTGCTGCTGCTGGTTGTCTGTCCCCATAGAAGAATGCAACTAAGTCATTTGCAAAGCTGAGATGAGTTATTTGAGGGTCTTTGCATCTGAAGTGAAGCCTATATGTCCCTTGTTGCATCTTTTCCTTGATTAGAAGATGAAGGATTTCCATGACCAGCACGAATAGGTACGGCGACAGAGGACAACCCTGACGTATCCCTCTCCATGCTTTGATGTATCCTTTCAGTGAGCCATTGATGCTTATTGAGAATTCAGGCGTGGTAATACATTCGTGGGCCCAACTGATAAAGATTCCAGGGAACTGTAACTTTGCTAGTAAGTGTAAAATAGCTTCCCACCTCACCATGTCGTACGCCTTGCGGAGATCAATCTTGGCAGCACATCTCGGGGGCCCTCGGTCTCTATGATAGTTGCGGACCAACTCATGAGCTAGCATAATGTTATCTTGAATGTGCCTTCCTTGAATAAAAACAGACTGAGACTTGCTCACTAGTTCATGTACAACTTGTTTCATGCGATTAGTAAGGATCTTGGTAATGCACTTGTATACAACATTGCAGCAAGCAATTGGCCTGTAATCACTAAACATGGAAGCATTAATAATTTTGGGCACTAAAGCAACGGAAGTAGCGTTTACCTCTCCTAGGAGCTTTGATTTCCTGAAGAAGTTAAGGACTGCATTAGTGAAGTCATCTCCAATGATTCTCCAAGTAGCCTTGAAGAAGAAGAAGGAAGAGAACCCATCGGACCCCAGAGCTTTATTTGAGTTTATAGCTGCAAGGGTTTCAATGATTTCTGCTCTAGTAATCTCCTTAATAAGCTCTGCACCCATGCTGTTTGTAATAACACTTTCCAGTTCTAGCCCTTCAATGATGTCCCTGTTGTACTCTTGTTCATGCATGCCCGCAAATATATTGCCAAAACAATCAATGCATTCGGTTTCAATCCCTGCAGGGTCTTCCAACTTGGTGCCTAGGCTATCATATACACTCAGAATTCTGTTATGAGCTCTACGTTCTTTGACAAAGTTGTGGAAGTATCTTGTATTCTGGTCCCCTTGAGTAAATAGTTGTGACCTAGATCTCTGGTGAATTTCAGACTCTTCGTTCCTTACTGCTCTAGCATAGTCCCTGACTGAGCTGCGCTCCTGTTGCAACATTGCGGGTGGGACACTCTGCGCTTGGGTAACTCTGATGTGAATGTTTTGTTGGTTGCGATGCATATTTTGTCTAGCAATCTCAACCTGAGTGCTGGCCTTATTAAAACATGCTTTCCTCCATGCTGTGAGACGTAGTTTAACTCTTTTAAGCTTCTGAACTAGTCTGTACATTGGACTCCCTCTTACTTGCAAATGCCATGCTTCTTCCATTGTTTTATAGAAATCCTTCTCATGGATCCAGTAATTAAAGAACTTAAAAGGGATTGGTCCTCTATTAACATTGTCATAAAGTGATAAACCCATTGGGGAGTGATTCGAGATACCTGAATTTAGGAATTCTGCTTCTGCAACAGGAGCATGCTGAAGCCAGTTCCCATCAATAAGGACTCTATCGATCTTAGATGTAACTTGGGCAGCTCTAGCTTGGTTGTTGCTCCAGGTCAGGGAGTTACCATGATACTTGCAATCATAAAGTCCCGCATTCATCACACAGTTTAGGAAGTCGCCTACACCTGTGTGTGCTGTGTCAGCTTTCCCAATGCGTTCTTGTGGATGTAAAATAGCGTTGAAGTCGCCCAACAGTGTCCAAGGTTTAGTATTGTTATTTGAGAACATTACTAGCTCCCCCCACAGGTGTTGTTGAGATAGATAGTAGTTGCTACCATAGATGATAGTAACAACACATTCAAATCCATTGCTCCATTTTGTTGTAATAATGATAGCTTGCGCTGACTTTGACAGAATACTAGCACTAACAGCGAGAGGATCCCATCCAATCCATATTCGTCCTCCTATTGCAATATCACTATTATCAAGCCAATTCCAATTTTGCATTAATTTCTTTTGAACATCTGACTTCTTTTCATTAGTAACTTTGGTCTCTACTAATCCCATTAATCCTACTTTATATTTCCTGGCAAGATCCTTTACTTCCTGTTGCTTGAGAGGGTCGTTAAGGCCCCGAATATTCCAGCATCCCATTTTAATCATTTATTACCTTTGTGATGAGGTTCTGCTTGACTCCTGTGTTTGCTTTATTGTTATGCACTATCGGACTGGACCTTGATACGAGCTCACTCCTAGGCTTGCTAGTCCCCATTGCGTCCTCCCTAGCTAGCCCCCATTGCATCATCTCCATTGCATACTCCCTGGCTGTTGTTTTCATCTTCACTGTAGTGTCCCTAGAGGCCTCCTTGATCTCATTTTTATAAGGGATAGACATCCCTGTTTCAGCACCTAAATCCTGTGTCCCTGAATGCAAAATGGCCCGTGTTGCCTTGGCTGAAACAGATAGGGAGTTGGCTTCGTTGGGAGAAGCAACCCTTACCTTCACCTGCTCTGTTTCGGGTGAATCAGAGTGCGTACGCACTGATTCACTGTCATGACACCCTTCATCAGGTTGATGTCGCTCTGATTGATCACAATTCTCAATGTTCAACACCTTGTCAGCTTCACTAATGGTATAACCGGCCCCCAATAGAATGTCTTGGGTATTTTCAACTTTTAGGGAATCTTCCTCCGTTTCCTGATTTTTAATTGTTTCCTTGTCGTCTCCTCCAACATCCTCTTCCGAGTTTTCATCAACTAAAACTCCAAACTTGTTAGCCAAGCTAATTGTATCGATATCCCCGCCCTGTGATTTCACGTTATCACCTACTTCTTGCTCACTAATGATTTCCGCTCCTTGATAATCTTTCGCCCCACTAGTCCCTACGTTCTCCTTGGTATCCATTAATTTTTTAGTAACCGGGACATACATTTGCTTCTTCACATTTTGTCCACGAGTCTCCTTATATTGCTTTGTTTTTTCATCATTTTTGGCTTCCTTAAGATCTTCTCCATCATCATTAGATTGTTCCTTCTTGTCGTGAGACTTATTTTCCTTATGATTTACGCCAACATCATTAAGACGATCATTCTTCTTACCAACCAGTTTTCTACAATAGTCCTTCTCATGCCCAATAAGCGAACAATGGTCGCAATATTTGAATCCAGGATATTCAAAATTCTGCCAGTATCCTCCATATTTTGGACTTTCAAGCCAAATCCTATGTGGAAGAGGTTTGGTGACATCCATCTCTACGCACAATACGTGCAACCTTTGGGCAGGCAAAGAATCTAGTTCCATCATCTATCCGCAAGAAGCTACCAAAGGAATCCCCAATCGCCTTCATGATGGCGGGAAGAAAGAAAACGAAAGGAAGATTAGGAAGTTCAATCCATAAAGGTGCCAACTCCGGATCCGCCCGTAGGCTAAAACCAGGATGCCAACGAAAGATTTTATATCTAACTCCCCGAATCGTATATGAATCCTTTGATAACACTTTCTTCACTTCATCGTTCGATTGTAAATAAACCACTACATGTCTTGGATCAATAAGACCCATAATAAATTCCCCGTATATACCCCAAAATCTATGAATGGATTCCCGTATCGAATCTAGAGACGGCCTAAAGCTTGAAAACTTTAAAACCACAACATGATTAGAGACACGAGACTCACCTCTTGACACATCCGAATCGGATAACCTCAAGGCTGGACTTCCTTCTTTTCGAAATGTCGTTGAATCCGTTGGCTTATTCTCAAGATCGTCCTTCATTGTCTTCCCTAGAACCTGCGCAAAAGAACGCTTGGTGTAGCCGTCTTCTTCCTTGCCAGCCGCAGGGGATTCCCCTTGTGCCAGTTGTGTTGCAGCTATGAATCCTAGCCGCCCCTAAAGTTGAACGGATGAGACGGAGCCCCACAATCTTGGAATGGCTGAGATTAAAAGATCCAGGCCAAAATTAATAAATGCCAGTACTGCCCCTGGATTCGCCTCAGAGCTCTCTCTCCTCTGTTAGTTTGGATTTAGATGATGCCTTTTTCAATGACGATATTTACCTTGTAGGGCTGTTGTAAACATTTGAAAATTTGATTGTTGCTCCCCTTAAAAGTAGCATGTAAAAGCTTTTATTGAGGATCAAAGGCATTAATGAGAACCATTTCCTCAAGATAAATCATAACTAATTCATATATCTTATAACTTCAAACATAAAATTTTCTCCCATTTTTGCCATAGAGAACAAAGGTATGATATAAAATAACTCGTGAAACCCATAAGAAACTGATTAGGGTTTTATGGATCACAAAACTCTTCGCATCAAATGAAGCTATCTTTTTCTAACAAGTTTTGACATTAATGAAACTAGTGTGTGCATCACAAAACATTCACATTCTCAAAATAGGTATCATTATGTCAACTTAATTTCATTTCTATTTGCATTTTACTTGAATAATTTTGAGAACAATGTGTTTTTCGATTGCAAAATATAGTTCCACGCCCATTCATTATAACAGTAGATTTATGACGATGTTGTAAGCATCCACTCAATCAAGTAATTCCAGTTTTGCATTAAACATAAAACAAATTGAGATAATTTGAAATGTTTACTCATGATAAATAACTCCAAAGTTGAACAACCATGTATGGAAATAACGCTTGAATTCAAATTACTAAGTTAGAAACTACATAATCAACTTCACTATTCCTGTTGGTAGAATGTTCTAAATTCTGATATTAAATCCTCATGACCATCAAACAAAGAGGATACCTGCATCACCAAACGACAACTTAGTAGCAATTTATGGTTTCATGTGTTTATGAATAAGTTTTGAGAACGGTACCTCTTCTAATATAGTATTAATGGTCTTTTGACCATTTTTGTACTCTCTCATCAGTACAATAAACCCTCTATAGTGTTCTGGGTTTAGATTTTCCTGTGATAAAGCAAAAATAAAAAGAAAATTTAATTGTTAGTATATATGCTATTAGTCATTATATATATATATTTTGAGTTGGTCTCGGAGATCACAACCTTTACTTTTGCAAGAAAATCATAGGCCTTAATTTCACTTTCTTCGGATTGTGTAGGCAAGAAAACATTAAATCTAGCAAGTAAAGAAGGATGTCCACTCAAAATTTCCTTTCCACGCGAGATAGCATCTGTAACATGAATTCTGCAGAAAATAACAAAAAAAAAAAATATCATTGTTGCATCGTAACTACCTGACATATTAAAGTAAATGAAAGCCTTGGCACAACGGTCTTCTTGAACGCATGATCCAACAAGATGAATATCTTGTGTAAAAATGATATTAACACACTACACCAAATTGGCACTTTTGTAACAACTCTCAAAACAGTATCACTTTTGAGATGTTGCAATTCACCAAACAATTTCAAGTCAAAACTAAATTTAGCCAAAAAAAATGAAAAACAGTAACACAAAAAAAATGATACAATAAGTTGGATCACCATGAATAGTATCAC
Source organism: Berberis vulgaris (assembly GCA_963556465.1). Classification (NCBI taxonomy): domain Eukaryota; kingdom Viridiplantae; phylum Streptophyta; class Magnoliopsida; order Ranunculales; family Berberidaceae; genus Berberis; species Berberis vulgaris. Next base: position 11,002,057 of record OY747132.1, on the reverse strand, counting down.
TTTTATAACCATACTCTTCATGGTGATACAATTATTGTATCATTTTATTTGTGAAAATGTGTAAAATTGTTAGGTGAATTGTTACACTTCAAAAGTGATACTGTTTTGGGGGTTGTTACAAAAATGTCAATTTGATGTAGTGACACATCTTCAATGGACTCAAATATTTGATGAAATAATATTATTTTCACATAAGTTAAGATCAAATTAAAATGTTTTCCAAATCAAATTAGCAATATCTTCTAATCCTATTTGATAGGGCTTTTCATCAATCGGTCGACTCGGCTTTTAGCTTCAATCGCTAGGTGAATTGACTTTATTTGTTTAAAAAATATTTAAATCGAAATAGAACTGAGATATAGAGAAGCCAAATAGTCTAATTGGTTCTTTCGATTGTTACATAAATTTCAAACTCTTTTCATGCTTAAAATCCTAAAACAATCATGAAATCATGAGAGAAATAAGAAGAAGAAGGGAGGTTGAGTTTTCAGAAAATCATATGAGATTGCTTCCATAAATAAAGTTTATTGAAGATGTAAATATTAAAGTTTATTTGTTGATAGCTTAATAGTCTAATTAGTGGGACACTAGAAGAACCTCGTTCAACTAATTGGAAGATATGTTCTTTGAAATTAAAACCAACGCTCAAACTAATTCTCAAGCTCACAAGCTAATTTTAGAATTTCTAGTTTCAAATGCTCTACAACTATCAAAATGTGTCATATATATATGTCTCAATAGGTAAGGTCGAAAACAATTACTTGAAGTGGAAACATAGATTATTCCTTGGAGTGAAAGCAATAACTAACTAAACTCTTTCCAATTTAGAAACTTGTTTTTATATTTACCACTAGTATTTCTCAGGACCAAAGGCACTCAGTCAAGAAGATCAAGCAAGAAATGGAACATAGGAGATATACAAATAAATAGCATCCACATAATAGAACACCACATGCATAAAACAACAATAAAAAGAGACATAGATTTGAAGATCTATACTTTGTATTGTCCAAGAGAACGCCTTACCCACGTCTTACGGTGGTTTTAGTGGTTCAACCAAGTTCAATACGATATTTTAAGTATAGAGTTTTAAGAAGAGAAGAAAACAGAGACATATATAAGAAAAGATGCTTATATTAAAATCTGAAAATAACATACAATAGAGGAGACTTACTAGGATAGAGAAGCTTTACAAGAATGTACAAAAGCTCGAGAGGATAAAGACGAACGATTACAAATACTACTAAGGGATACAATATCGATATTGTATCCCTTAGTAGAATTCCAAGCTTTACAAGAATGTATTGAGTAGAATTCCAAATACATCGATATTGTATCCCTTAGTAGTATTTGTAATCGTTCGTCTTTATCCTCTCGAGCTTTTGTACATTCTTGTAAAGCTTCTCTATCCTAGTAAGTCTCCTCTATTGTATGTTATTTTCAGATTTTAATATAAGCATCTTTTCTTATATATGTCTCTGTTTTCTTCTCTTCTTAAAACTCTATACTTAAAATATCGTATTGAACTTGGTTGAACCACTAAAACCACCGTAAGACGTGGGTAAGGCGTTCTCTTGGACAATACAGAGTATAGATCTTCAAATCTATGTCTCTTTTTATTGTTGTTTTATGCATGTGGTGTTCTATTATGTGGATGCTATTTATCTGTATATCTCCTATGTTCCATTTCTTGCTTGATCTTCTTGACTGAGTGCCTTTGGTCCTGAGAAATACTAGTGGTATCAGACCATTCACAAACACCTCTTCCTAGTTCATTAATTTTGGTTTCTTTCCAAGTGACAACCACTATGTAATTCAACAACTCTCCACCTATTCTAGAAAACTCATCTTTCGATTTTCCACACTCGTGCTTCTATGATTAATTATTATTTTATTTTTTTAAAAAAAATGGGGAGTAGTTATAGCTTGAAAATGGGTAAAACATGAGATATATGTTGCGAACTAATTTTTTTTTTCTAAGAGGTCAAATATGACCTTATTTAAAACATGCCTACACCTTTGAAAATAATTGGAGTTTTCATCGAGAAATTTGAAAAAGAAAATTAAATTATAATAATAGATAATTGTTTTTATTTATATCAAACAAAATGATTGATTGTACCTTGTAAAAGCAAAAAAAATTTAAATGAAAAATCTTTAAAAGAGCAAATGTTTATGCTAGCTAAGATTGCAAAATTTAGCCTTGGTTAATAAAATATGACATTGAATTTGTAAAAGTGTGCACTAAAATCTACTAGAACAACTACATAATTTAAATGGTCTATATTAGGGGTGGGCATTCCATCCCGCGATTCCGATCCCGATCCTGTCCCGATTTTTCCGGGTCTTAATGGGATTGAATAATTTCATCTCGATCCCGTCCCGATCTAGAATGGGATGGGATGGGATAAAGATTTTCAATCCCGTCCCGTCCCGAACTAATTTTTCAATATTTATTATTAATATTTTTATGTATTAGTTGGAGTGAGTCAATTTCCGTTATTCTCGAGTTTTATCCTATCACTATTGCATTTCGTTCTCTTTACTTTTGAAAACGGCCGCTACCTGTTATTGCATATTTTCTTAACCTTATATAGACAAAGTGATTGCCTTCTGACTTTTCCATGGGTTTATAAGCTTGATACAAGCAAAACGCAGTCTCGAGTCCTGATTCAAAATGGTGTAGAGATTTGGTCATTGAAAAAGAAAGAGCCGCCTCAGTTTTTTTTTATGCTGAAATGACATGGATGGGTTGAAGTTCCTTTTGAAACAGGGAGCTTATGTTATGTGCTGTGGTGTAAACAATCTCAGTACTTAATCAATTTGGACTTTAGGGTAGAATTGTTGTTGCATTGCCTCAGTCATCTTATTTATATAGCCAACTTCCTAAGTAAATGGTTGGATTGCCGGATCCTTGTCGATGATAATCTTCGCAGCAGTCACAAGCAGCACGTTGATCCCGTCCCGTCCCTAACCCGTTTGGGATGGGACGAGGTCGGGATGAGGTTTTTCCCATCCCGTATGAACGGGATGGGATAGGGATGAGTCTATCTCGTCCCATCCCGTCCCGTACCCACCCCTAGTCTATATGGTCACAAAGTGAGACCTAAAACTTATTTTATGATATAAAATTTTAATAAATGAGTGAATGAGGCTAATGGCACGTGAACATGACATTTAGATGAAAAAGGATTTAGAATCCTTCAATTAGAGAAGAGTAGAAGAATTAAGAAAAAGAGAATTTGATATTGAAATAAGAAATTGTTTTTTTTTTTTGAAAGGCAAGCGTGGGGTGTAAATGGGCTCCCCAGACCACAGAAAAAATAGAACCGTTACAAGTTACATTCGATAGTACGTTCACTCGTTACAGCATCCATAGGACAATAAACTTGCTTCAAATCTTCAACAAAGAACCTAAGTAGTACTAGGGTCACCGTCTCCAAGTTTGGGAGTAACCCTGCAAAATGTGCTGCTACTAAAGTAGTTGCATGATAGACCAGCCATAACTTTTCTTCCTCATAAGTACCAATCAATCCTTTAATCACTCTCATGACGTAAGGTACACCTAACGTAGGCCCTAGGATGTATGAGAAGTTGGTGTAAGGGTACGATCCACATTGAATCATGATATAAAAACCATTGAATGCTAGCACTAATCTAGCATCCATACAAGGTGCTAATAGGCAGTTGCATTCTACTTGTAGTATCATCATCAGTTAGCTGAATTTAGGATTTGTCTTCTTGCTTCGAGAGGACCTTCAAGGAACATATGCCGTGGGAGACTGGGTTGTGGTAACCTCACGTTCTTCTTCACTAGTGTTTTGCCCCACCTTTGTTGCTGCCTCTTCAAGTGAAGTTTGAATTTCAACGACCAATGCATCCTTGCATATTTTTGCAATTGCTGAATGCAGACCCTTAACGGCTTGGGGTGTTAGGCAATCCATGAGCGTTGTGGGATCTGCCCCCAGGCCTCTGATACCAGCGATTGCGCGAAGCACCTCCACTACTTGCATTGGGTTTTCCTCTGAGGTAGATATGGGGGTGGACAGGCCTGGCTCGGCTTCTACTTCAGCGTATGAATCCGCAGCCTGAATCGCCGTTTCAATCCCACTGGGTGAGTAACCTGCATCCCTACAATCATCCCTGAATTCGTTTAAGTGTTGCTCCTTAACAACAGCAACCAAACTCTGCTGCTCTTTGAGCTGCTGCTCCGTAGTCGTATCAACAACACTTTGTTGATTCCAACTCTGCAGTTCATGAACCTGTTGTCCCGCAGTATCAAGTTGCTCAGTCCTAGATGGACCTTGCATGACACTAGTCACTATAGGACTTCCTGCAGCAATCTGCGTAATAGCTTGAACTTGCTGCCCCTTACCATCTTCAGCAATGTCTCTGTTAGTTCCATTTGTCTTGTTGTTACTCTCTGTTAGATTCCCATTATTGCGTGGCTTAAAGGAATGTTTTTTTTGCACTATTTTCCAACCATCATTAGTCTTTTCGTTGTCATCTTTCATTCTATCAATTGGCCTCCAAAGCTTGTTTACTGGTTTGTTGGTAGCCTTGTAGAGTGGCCGAAGACAGCACAAGAATGACATTTAACTGGCAGCCAGGCATACTCCACTTCAATAGTGCGCATTTTGTCATCATTTACTAGCACTGAAACTGTTTTAGGGAAGGAACTTTTAACATCAATCTCAACACATACTCTAGCAAAGGAAAGCCTTGATTTTTCTTCCGTAGCTCTATCAAGCATGATAGGAACTCCGATCGCACTCGCAATCTGTTGTATACCTGCTGGGTTCCATAGAAACAGTGGAATCTTCTTCAATGTAATCCATATAGGGACTGAATTGAGCTCTGCAGCTTCCTCATCCATGTTAGAAGACCATTTGCGCAAAATAAAGAGCCGACTTGCAATATGCAGTGGTCACTGTTCCAGCACTTTGTTACTATCAGCCTCTTCTTTGAATCTGAATACAAAGTTCTTATCACCATGGATATGCATCTCAAAATTTCTAGTACCCTAAGTACGTATCAGATATTGCTTAACATACTCGTATGCAAGTCTTTTGCCCACAAACCTTCCTATAAGCATCTTCTCGCACTCCTCAATACTCTGTGCAAAGTCAGATGTATTAACACGTACAACTGTCTTTCCATTCATTGTATCAGGCTGAACGTATTGAAGTTTTGTAGTTCCTGTGTGCTTGCTGTGTTTGAGCGTTTCAGCCCAGTTCCTAGGTGCTCTTCCATTGTTATCTTGTGTGCCAGTGTTAATAGTTTCAGCAGTAACTATGTGATTTAGAACAGGATTAGCATTACCTTGGATTGCATCGACCATGTGCTCGACAGTGAGTTGTTGCTGGTTTGTGTTAACAGGTTGCATAGTGGCTGCAGCTGTATTGGTAGCGCTCATCGCTGTCTTGTTATTGTTAAGTTGCGGCACATCATCTTCTTCGATTTCCTTGCTGCTCTACGGCTGCTTAAACCCATCTCCTGCATCATTTTCGTGTGACTGCTGCTCGCCATGCAACTTGAGATCTTTAAGAAGATGCAAAAACGCATCTTTATTAGTCTTCCTTAAAGATTCCAGCCCCTTCTTTAGATCATCAGGAAAAGACCCCAAAGAGAGATCGATCCCTGTTAGCCTTGAGATCGATTCAGTTCCCAACTTGTTCCCTGGAAGTTCCTCGTTCAGCACTATTGCAGTCGATCTAGAGTTTACATCATGTCCCCTCTTGTTTTCTAAGGTCTCTCCGCGAGGGATGGAGAGACCAGCACCCTGTGTTATTTGTATACTCATCTGTAGTCGAACAGAATATCAATGTCCATGGAGAACATGCAAAAAAGATGAAGACCACAGTAGATCGAAGTAGATCGAAGCCAGCTTCTCCTCCAAACCCTAGAATCGCCTCCCTTTCTCGAGGTCCTCCAAACCCTTCCTTTTTTCTTCTATTGTTCTAAACCCATAGTTCGAAACACTTGAAACGATTGATCAAGTTGGAAGAAGAGAGGAGATATGATCCTTCCCGCTGTAAAGCTCGGGACTCTCCTTTTGAAGTCTAAGAAATTGTTTTTCATAATAATAACTTGGTTGATTCCTCCTAAACGTTTAAGCCATCTCATTTATATAGGATATGGAGGACGGTTTTATAAAAAAAAATAATTAACAATTTCTAATATACTAACAATTAACTAATTACCTAAAGAAATATTTTTTAACTATAGAAAATATGAGTCATCTTTAAAATAGAACTCATCACAAAAAAATAGAGAAAAAAATTCCATCAAGAACGAAAATTCCAGTGTCTTTGCTTTTGGTGAAAAGCTTCTAAGAATTAAATAGCTTGAAGTCCTTCATTAAATAAATCACCATCGAGTTATAGATTGGAATAACAAGAGTATCATTGCGGCGAGATGTGAGCGACAATGCACTTCAATCTTACCAACAACGTTTGCCGCTTCCTTTTTTTTTTTTGTTTTTTCATGGCCTTTAAAAAATCTCAAGAACTAGTGAGAAATTTTCTTCAAAAGTGGCAATAAGAATTTTCAATCAACAACTTGAGGAAAAATTTTGGAAACCATAGACTTTTCACAATATCTTGCAAAGGGATCTTCAAAGCCATTTTTTTGTGTATATTCTTTGAGCAAACTCAGTTTTTTGTTCAACACGAGTGTGGGGACTATTCTCCTCTTCTTTGAAAAGTTAAAGGCAAAAATAATAAACTGAGAACAAATTTTGGGGGGGTCAATAATTGCACAAAAAATAGTTGGGGTTTTAAGGATTGTTCTCAAAAGGTTGAGTTTTGTGTTATGTTGGGAAAAAATTTATTGGGTTTGGATTTAATTGGGTCGATTTGGGGAGGTGTCTTTTTTGTTGGAGCCGGTTGTGGTGAGTTTGTAATAATTTTGGGTGTAGTAGATGTAGGTGTTGGAAGTGGTCTATTGGAAAGTGGAATGACAGGTATAAGGAAACTACTTAACGTTTAGGGATAATGTCTTTGGTAATGAGAGTAAATAGCAAAGAAGGGGGGTGAATATTTGGTTGGTATGAGCTTTAGTTTAGGCAAAAGTCGACGAAGTGAAGTAATTGGGGTTAGTAGATAGTGTTGGTGAAGGTTTTTGCAGTGGTGATTCAATATTGAAAAACTTGGTGAGTCTTTGAATTGAAGAGAATCCTAAGTCTTTTCTATATCCTCTTGATTTCCCTTGAGCTGCAATCTGACATTTTGATTCTGCAATCTGACTTCTCCCATTATTTAATCAATCTCAGCTTTGAAAATATCAAAATTTGATTTCTTCACAAACACATTGTTGTTGTTGGTTGAGGGAGTCATAGGATATTTGCTTTGATACTACTTAATGACACGTGAACATGACAATTTAGACGAAAATGATTTAGAATCCTTCAATTGGAGAAGAATAGAAGAATTAAGAGGAAGAAGAATGGAACTTGAGATTGGAAGAAGAAATCATTTTCAACAATAATAACTTGGTTGATTCATCCTAAACAAATAAGTGGTCTCCTTTGTATAGGATATGGAGGACATTCTTACAAGAAACTAAAATATCAATTTATAATATTATATAACTATAGAAAATATTAGTTCTATTCAAAACACAATTCATCATAAAAAATAGAGAGAAAAAAATTCCATCAAGAATAGAAACTTTTGATCAAAAGCTTTCAAGAATTGGGATAGTTTGATGTCCGATATCAGCGGTCACCAAAAATTGAAAAGCAAGACAGTACGACTCAATTATCATTAGTTCATCATAATTGAGTTTGGTAGAATGTTTTTCGTTGTATAAAGTTATTATAACTAATTTGTCGTTGAGATTTTACGAGCTTCTTCATAGGGTTTTTGGAGATATTTATATAGAAGAGTTGAACATTGACGTTTATGAAGCCATACTAATTATTATTAATAACGATTTCTCAAGCTCAATTAATATAACCAACATATGATACATTGTCAACAAATCCATCTTCAAACTTATTTTATATGCTAAAAAAAAATCAAGAAAACTTAGTTTGGACAATATGATTGAACCTGCGTCCTTTTAGAGCTTTCATGAGTTGACAAAACTCTGAGAATGTCTCTTTGTCTTGATTTAGATTGACTTCTACTTCATCCATGAAGTCCAAAGCATCTTCCTTTGAGGCTTTTGGCTTTGGACGTCGGCGATAAGAACGGGGCCTTCATCCAACAAATAACAAAACAACAAGAACCAATTCATATCAATTGACTTAGATCTAGTATAAAGCAATTGAATGAATCTCATGAAAGAAAAGAAAAAAAATGATATAAACTCACCTTCGAAAGTTGTTCATAGTGAAAAAGGTTGCTTGTTTGTAGTTCTAGAGAGATAGCGAAGAACAATTATTCAATTGAAGAATGGGAAGACAAAGCACTTAAAATTTAAGCATTTTCGGCTCCAATTGAGATAGTATGGACTTTGTTGCAGAAAAATGTCCTAGAACAATTTATTGAATTCACCACATGACAACCTATCTTCATCTTATCTAACATCATTTTAGTGATTTTCCATTTTAGGAAACATTACTTTTCTAATTCTCTCTCTCTCTTTTTTTTTTCTCATTTCTTCCCATTTTAGCTAGTTTTTTTCAACTCATAGATTTTAAAATACAAAAAGTAAATTTTATTTTCAACATTCCTTTATCAAGCACAAATTTAATTTGGTCATATATTAAATGTATTAAATTCGCCTCTTTTTAAGTATAGAAATAATTTTCATATCTTGAAAAAGAAGAACTTCCTTTACTTTTAAAGTTGTCATGATCTATTTGCCAGTGATTTCTTTAGAGAATCATCAAACTACTATGTTTTTATCAAAATACTATATATTTTTACTCCTTGTTCAATCATCAAATTATATCGTACTAGATAACAATTAATTTGTGATTTGTAATCTTCACTGTTACCTATTTAATACTTTTATTAAGTATCGAATGTTGATATTTGATATTACTATTTTACAGACATTTATTGCATTATTATTTGCAAAAATTGATAGTTATAGACAAATTCGTGTTTCACTTGATAATGTTGCATAATTCAGTTTTTAAAGATTAAAATATGATTTTGCATATTTTTTCATATAAAATCATAATATAGAATGCAACGAGTTGGAAAAACAATTTTGCGAATTATGAAAATTTCAAGTTTGTAGTTATGGTATCTAGATCATTTGCACCAAATAGACTAATTGGTTTTATTTTCAAAACAAATGTGCATATGCCCATTATTACAAGGTGTAAAAGATTAAGACTGGAATTTTGAACAAGATAAATTGGTGTGTTTTACAAAGTATTTTATAGAAGTGGTTGCTACAAATGTGTGAACCCATATGGGCATTCCTCTCTACCCATCCATTTGACCCACAACCCAAATCTCATATAAAATCAAATATATTTTACCCTGATAATCCATTTGATTCTAAAATCCAAATAATGCCTTCTCAATATGCTTATACCCAATATTTAGCTTTCCATCTACTATCATATCTCCAGACTTTTCAGTGATAGAGAAACAATGAAAAATATTACAAGCCAAGCGCTTTAACAAAGACAACAAATCAAGATACTTGACTTAAAAACAAAAAAAAAAAAAAAATCTAGACAAAGGGAACGAATAATGAATTTTTGTTAAAGATTTTTCCAGTGATTTTGGTTGAATTTATATTTTTTTTCCCTTGTATCACTTTTGTAAAATAATATAAATAGTGATTGGAGTGGGGTTCTTCCATATTGCCTCGATATGTGACAAACATAATCAATGCTAAATAAGAATTTGAATGAGGTAAAAGATTTACCAAGTTCCCTCCAATCAAGGTGTTCTTCGAATCCATCGTTGAGATCTTATTCATAGTGATCATTTTGTTGACAAAGCTCTTTTCTCACTTATTACAATCATTTCATAATGATACATTCATCTTCTACATTTCTTTGCCTTATCTTTTTATAGACCGTTATAGCTTGAATTCAGGCATGATATCGCCTAATTTTCAAATATGTTTGAATATTCAGCCTAAGTTTAATGAACCTTGTCACTCTTTGTCCAGCCCATCAACCAGCGCGTGCCTCCTGCATTTCTATGTGTGCTAACCACGTGATAGGTGATGCACTATTTTACAAGCACATAACTTAAAACCTTGTTTTATAGTCGTAGTAAAGAATAAGTAGGGATCGTTATAAACCGAGGATTAGAAGAAATGCTAACTAACACTAAGGGTAAATAAAAGACAAATAACAAACTATAAGGAAATGTTGGGAGGGAAGATTTTTCTTATTTTAAAATAAGAAAATTTCTAAGAAGATTACTGTAAGAATAATACAAACTTATGAGAAGCCAATGATGAGAAATTAGCTAAGGATTCTATCTCCACACACCAAACATATGCTCATGAACTAAACTCTAATAATTTATTTACTAACTCGTGAATGACAATGTACAAGATTAACCATGACCGCATCGCATTTAATCTTATTATTTTCCCAAATTCATTGAATTAAACTCAGCGTTGCGTTCAAACTATTAATTTCATGCTATCTAATCGGTAATTACAAATTAAATAAATAATACAAGATCATTAAATTTTATGAAAAATGTGAACACTGACTAAGCAATTACAAGTATGATCATCATCTTGTTCTTAACTTAGGTTTTACTTAACATTACCAACGTTCATTGGTATTTACTGCTTATGAATATATGATTATAACTATTAGGCAAAACTCCTATACTCTATCATCAAATCCTAGCATACTTACTAAATTAGCTATCTTAACAAACATACATAGATAATTTCTATATAAAATAGTTAAGCAAAACACATTCACTAATTAACAAGAAAAGATTGAATCTAATTAATCCATAAACACATGTTTGAGGGGCTTCCAATTCGCCCCTAGCTAAAAAAAGGTTTAGCTAGACATATTAATCATGATCAAATAATTGTTCATAATTAAATATTGAATTAAAATAAGAAAAGACAAGAAACGACACATTGTCGCTTGATTACTCCGTGGTGGTGGTGGAGAGAAACTGCTTGGATGCAGATAGCATGAAGGTAGAATGCCTTTCTTCTTTTCTTTCCAATCTATGGATGGCAACGGGGTGGATTGGGGCGGATTTGAACAAATCCATTCTCGCCCCGTCAGGAATAACGGATCCCCAAATCAGCCTCGCCAATCCGTTTATAGATTTATTTAAAAACCACCTCCGCCCCGCACGAATTGGCATAGATATCTGTCCCACACAAATCTCCGTAAAAAAATTCTCTAAATCAGTTGAGATATCTCAGTTCAATCCTAAAAGCAGGTTATCCATGTAAAATATACTTCATTCATTAACACCAGTAGAATCAATACAAAAATTATAACAAAAAATTACAAAAAACCATACAAAAAGTTACAAAAAAAATCGATCAATGATCTGATAAGAGATCTACAAAAAATTACAAAAAAATAAAAATTCTATCAAAGATCTTTGATTGCAGAGCCAAGGCGGGGAAGGTAGGGGAAAGGGAGGTGGCCGGAATGGAGACGATCCTTCGCTGGCTTCGCTAATGGAGGGGAGAGGGAGGCGGTCGGGATGGAGACGAACCTTCGACGTTCTTTCGAAGTAGAGGAGATGGAGAGGAGACATAGAAGGAGATGACCCTTCACTGTGAGTTGAGCCCTTCGAGTGTCGGAGTGTCCGTGAGAAGGAGACGCTTCGCTGTGAGAAGGAGATTGTGAAAGTGACGAGAGTAGAATAGGAGAATAAGTGGAGAATGTGATATGAGAGTGAAGGGTTTAATCCCTTTATATAGTTGAAGGGTATTTTTGTAATTTTATCGATTAAACGAATATCCGTGGGGCGGATATGGTCAAATTCGTATCCGCCCCGATTAATAAACGGATACAGATTAGAAATCCATATCCGCCCCAAGATCCAGGGACCCTTTACCAAATCCGCCCCAAACGGGGCGAGTGGGGCGGATATCCGTGAAAATTCGCCCCACTGCCACCCCTATTCTAATCTACTGTGCGTGTGAGTTTGGAACCACTGTGAGAAGAAACTGTAAAATAGAGAGAGATGGTCGACTGTGTGCTATCGTGCGGTGTTGGTGACTCTGCGATAGGGAGGTGTGATTGATTGTGTGTGATGGAGGCTGACGACTAACAAGAAGGTTGAAAAGGGAAGACGGTGATGGATCTATGGTTGAGAGAAGAGATTGAGGGACTATGAGAGATATGTCAGACATGAAGAGAGGAAGATGTTGGTGGAAGGTCTGTGGTGACGATGGTTTTGTGTTGCTATATGAAGATGAAGACTGAGAAAGGTTCGTGCATGCGTTCAATGGAATTATGTGTGTGGTTATGGCAACAAGGGAAGAGGCGATGCTGGTGGTGATTGTGAATGGGTATTGCAAAAGGGATGAAGGCGATAGAGAGAGTGGCACTGGTGACTATGATTGGGACGACAATTTTGTAGGCAATGAAGGCTGAGAATGGGTTGTGCTTGACTATGGCTAGCGGCGATTGGTGGCTGTGAGATTGCAAACCCCACCTCTTGTGAACGAGGTATTTTTCTTTTATATACATTTTCTAGTTCTCTTAATTTGTGCAAATTTCCTTTTGCCACAAGTCTTTCTAAATTCATTCAACTTGCATCTATTTCACTTCTTATTGGAATACTACTATTAGCAACCAATAAAACCACAAAAACATAAATTACTACAAAAACAACGCAAACTAGCTAAGAAAGTACAGAAAAACACGACAATAAAATCATATAAATATACTCTTATCAATAGTTCTTATCCAAAATACATGTTTCCTCCCTTAGACAAATAACTTTTTAGTAGAAAATTGTAGCTTTGAGAACAAAGGTGCTTGAAAGCTTTCCTCACCTGTAAGTTATTATTGTTTTTGTATGTGATGCATCAAGTGCTTTAATTTTATGAACTTATTTTTGACATACACTACTTGGTGAAAATCCTCGATAATATATACTTAGATTTGTCATGAAATATTTAGATTTGATTAATTTAGGTGAAGCAGAATAAATCATTTATTAATTTTGTTCTTTCAAAGTGATATTTTTCGAAACAATACGGACTTACTTTTATTAATTAAGGTGAAGCAGAATACAATCATTTATTAATTTTATTCTTTCAAAGTGATATTTTCCGAAACAATATGAACTTATTTTTATTGTTTTGAGATAAAAAAAAAGGAATGATTAGGTAATGGTATGAACTAGATATGTATAGTTATGGTGTATCCTAAATCTCTAGTATTTTCATTGATTGTTAAGTTCAATGGTAATTTTTTTTAGTATTATTTTGAGATTCAAATTTTGTTCATCTCGATTTTATAATTTTAGTTTAATATTTCTTCAATTCACAATCAATCGAGTCTACGAGGGATTGACCCCTCATTGCACATATTTCTGCACTTTCGACCTTATGCACTTGCAAGAGGGTTTTTAAAATGAAACAAATTGATTGTTGAGCAGTCTATCGAATGATTAGACAACAACAATAAACTTGTAAATTATATATATATTTTTATAGATTTAACTTTTTTCTCAAGCATTGTGACCAGTTTATTGTGTAGATCCCAATTTTGTTCAGATTTGTTTTTGGATCTAAATTTCAATTGTGGATTGAAAAATAGCTTTTATCAACATGCTAAAAAGACCATACTACCCTTATCTCCATTGCAAAATCTCACAGCGCCCCTCAAATTTATACAAATTAGACTGAAAGTGCAAGGTACACTAGTCTAAAACAACTAGAGGGGGTGAATAGTATATTCGAACATCAAATTTTTTTTAAACAAGTGGAAATATCAGATTTCGTAGTTCTTCGCCTAAACTTGTCAAAGGCTGTGTAATTACTCTAGGAGAATCAACACCACAAGGTTCACAAGTTAATTGATTCACTTGAAAGTGAACACTCAACTGAAAAACCTTTTGTTTGCAAAACCCCGAAAGAAAATCCTAAGCATGCCGGTTGATCGACAAATAATATTGACATGGGAAAGTAAAGACAACTTATTTAACCATGCAAGGTAAAGTAAATAGAGTCAAGGGAAAAATCATACAATGACACCGATATAACAAGGTTCACCTAAGTCAGAGTTTGATATCCTCAACCAATTACTTCCACCGTGAAAAGGACTTACAAGCTACAAGTTGTTAGTACTTGCTCAAAACAATACTCAACTCTCAATTAATGTTTCAATATCTAGCAAGGTCTAACGCCACACTCCACTGAGACTTACTGATGTGAACCAAGTGTTCTGCTCACTAGCCTTAAGAACAACCTTGGTGATCATCAGTGGTCTGCAACACAACCAAGCAGTGGCGTATCCAAGATTTTTGTAGGTGGTGAAATGACAAATAATTATTAGTGTTGGAAAAATCCAACATGTGTGAGCACACATGTGTTTAATGTGTATTGCTATCTTAAAGTATAGCCTAAATAAATTATGATCGGCCAATGGTAGCCTGATTGGATGGTTAAGGCTGTGGTGGTTTAAACCCCACGTCTTGGGTTCTATACCCACCGGCGGCACGCTTACCTTTCAAAAAAAATTAAAATAAATAAATAAATAAATAAATAATGATCTAATATGGTTAATTGGGCTAAGGTATTAAAATGTCATGAGCTTAATGTGTAGATACACTTAAGCAATTTCTAATTTGATGAGGGACCAAATTAGAAATTGGTAAGTTGGAATAACTAATAACCCATCAGTTAAACTTCTAGGTTATGGTCCCTAGTTGAGCGGGTGTTTTGTTTCTTCTGAAATTCCCTTCTACAGATAGATATACAGAAAACAAACGTTATCAACTGGAAGATCAAGACTCATCCCTTCCTTGAAGTGCTATCATGGATCAAGGTACGCTTCCGTTTTGTTCTTGTTGTTCTCTTCTCATTGATTCAATATGGAGCATACAACTGTATCTGTAGAAAATTAATATTATAGGTGGTACAAAGCCTACTCCATGATTAATTCTTTGAGAGATTATGAAATTTGGGATGAACTTTTGGCATAAAATCAAGTTTTTTACAAGGTTTTTTCTCACATAAAATGATTAAAAACGAAATATCAAAGATCAGAAACAACCATATATTTTCGACTAACCCAACCATGATTGGGTGAGGAATCCGTGATTCATCCTTTCCTATTCCCTGTTTTTCTTTCTGTTTGCAGAAATTGGGTAAGAAAGATGGGTTAGAAAGAAGGGTCATTGGGCCGGGTCTTGGGCTTCCAGATTGGTTAATTATTTATAACTACAATGGACTCATTCTTAATGGCCACAACGTAATTGAAAGGTTTTTGGGCTGTTGGGTTTGGGTCTGATGGGTTGTTGGGACAAGTTCAGATCATGATGGGTCACCCTGGTCCAGTTCAGAGAACTGGTCCATCCTGTTTTGGCTAATTGCACTCAACAGAATCTGTATGAGCCACCCTGATAATAAAAAAATCAAAAAATTAAATAATGGACCTTAAATCAAGTACATTACTTAGGTCCGTTATTTATTTATTATTTTTCTCAAGGCAATTTATTTGAAAATTTTAAATTTAAATGTTTTGTTGAGATGCATCTAATGACTTATTTAGTTTATCTAACATTTGATTGAACTAATTGAAACAAGATGTCACCAAAGTGACCTCTCTTACGTAGATTAGTTTATTGAGAATGTTAAGATGTTTGTGTTTGTGAGTTCATGCAGATATTAGCCGCCCCAAAGGAAGAATAATATTTGACCGAATTGCATACACACCTGTAGTGATAAATATGTGACAATTATAAGGTTTCCATGTGAATAATAAGCCGATTCAAAGATAGACTTATTGTTTGACATGAGTTATTGTCAATATTTGATCACCACACCAAGAGTATCACTTACAAGTTAATATTATTGTCCAACTTGATATTAATGTTGTGCTAGGTATCTTGAGATTTATTCCATAAATGTTTGAATTTAAAGATTTTTTATTTAGATTATGATGTGCACATGCATGCTCATTAGGTTAATTCTCTATACAGCTATTATGTCTGCCACTTCAACATCTACTCATGCAAACAATATTCCCATGCTTAATGGGTCAAACTTCAAGGCTTGGAAAGAGAACGTCTTAATCGTTCTTGGCTGCATGGATCTAGACCTTGCACTAAGGATAGAGCAACCCATTACTCTTACGGCTGAAAGTTCTTCTAAAGAAAGGAGGAACTTTGAGAAGTGGGAACGCTCTAATCGCATGAGTTTAATGATCATTAAGCGCGACATTCCGAAAGCCTTTAGAGGCGCAATATCTAAAGGGGTAACTAAGGTCAGTGATTTCCTTGCTGAAATTGAAAAACATTTTGCAAAAAACGATAAGGCTAAAACAAGCACGCTTTTAGCTAGCTTGATCTCAGTGAAGTACAAAGGAAAGTGAAGCATAAGGGAGTACATCATGGAGCTGTTTAACATTGCTTCCAAACTTAAGGCACTGAAGTTCGAGTTGTCTGACGACTTACACGTGCATTTAGCATTGATATCTCTTCTTGCACATTTCAGTCAGTTTAAGGTCAGTTATAACTGTCAAAAGAAGAAATGGACTCTTAACGAGCTCATTTCATATTGTGTGCAAGAAGAGGAAATGTTGAAGCAAGAGAGATTTGAAAGTACTCATTTGGCAAGTACATTTAAGGATAAGGGCAAGAAAAGAAAGAAAAATGAAGTTGCTAAAATTCCAGAGCAAAAGAAACCTAAGGAAAATCAAGGATGTTTCTTTTGTGGAAAGCTAGGACATGTAAAGAAAGAATGTAGACAGTATCATGCTTGGCGTGCCAAGAAAGGTACATTATTTACTTTGGTATGTTTTGAGGTAAATTTAGCTTCAGTATCTAGACGCACTTGGTGGTTAGATTCTGGTGCTACCACTCACATAAGCGTTTCTATGCAGGGTTGCATGAGCTACCGAAAGCCAAATGATGTTGAAAAATACATCTTTGTGGGCGATGGAAAATTGGTGGATGCTGAGGCAATAGGGCATTTTAGGTTATTGTTGGGAACTGATTTTTATTTGGATTTGGAAGACACTTTTGTTGTACCGTCCTTTAGACGAAATTTGGTTTCTGTTTTTTTATTGGACAAATCTGGTTATAATTGTTCATTTGGAAACAATCAGTTTAGTCTTTCATTGAATTCAAATATTGTTGGTATTGATTCATTAAGTATGTTTGATAACCTATACTTGTTTGATACTATTGCATCATATAATGAAACCTTGCAGGTGGATTCACGGGGTACTAAACGCAAGCTAAACAAAGAAAATTCAGCAAAATTATGACACAAGCGTTTAGGTCATATATCCAAAATTATGACACAGCAAAATCCTGTCAGAAGGCATTTTGGATTCACTTGACTTTTCAGACTTAGATATCTGTGTTGAGTGCATCAAGGGAAAACAGACAAAACAAAAGAGATTAGGTGCTAATAGATCTTAGAACATCTTAGAATTTATACATACGGATATCTGTGGACCATTTCCTACAGCTTTTTGGAATGGTCAACGATACTTGATATCATTCATAGACGACTACTCACGTTATGAGTACATTTATCTCATTCATGAGAAATCAGAGTCACTGAATATATTCAAGTCTTTCAAAACTGAAGTTGAAAACCAACTCAGTAAGAAAATTAAGTACGTTAAATCTGATCGTGGTGGAGAGTACTACGGCAGATATGACGGTTTAGGAGAACAATGTCCATGGCCATTTGCTAAATTCCTAGAGTAATGTGGAATCGTCTCCCAGTACACCATGTCAGGTTCACCTAGCATGAATGGTGACGCTAAAAGACAAAACAGAACTCTTAAGAATATGGTAAGGAGTATGATTAGTCATTCTACCTTACCAGAATCACTCTGGGGAGAAGCAATAAAGACAACAGCTTATATCCTAAATAGAGTACCAACTAAAGCAGTTGTCAAGACTCCTTATGAACTTTGGACAAGACAAAAGCTTAGTTTAAAGCACTTTCACATTTGGGGATGTCCATCTGAGGCTATGCCTTATAGGCCAAATGAAAACAAATTGGCTCCAAGACAGTCAACAACTACTTTATTGGTTATTCAGAGTGATCTAAGGGCTGCAAATTTTATGATCCCACAATTAGGTCTATTTTTGAAATGGGTACTGCGACATTTTTTGAGGATGTTGAGTTTGGGGGGGGGGGGGGGGGAGAAATAAGGTAAAAGACATTGTCTTTGAGAAGGATTCGGTTTCGACTCCTACTACTGTTTTTGACAATGTACATGTTTATGTACCTGTCATTGATCAAAAAGCGGATCTGGAACCTCAACAAGACAATGTTGAACAACTCCCTGTTCAAATTGAAGTAAATGTTCCAGAGGAACAACTCAACAACCTCAAGGACAAATGCCATTAAGGAGATCCACGAGAGAAAAGAGAAATGCTATTCCGGATGATTACATAGTTTTTCTCCAAGAACATGAGGAAAATGATCCAATCAACTTCCATCAAGCCATGCAGGATTCTAACTCTCAAAAGTGGATAGATGCTATGAATGAGGAGTACAAGTTTATGCAAGACAATCAAGTTTGGGATCTTGTCCCATTACCTAAAAATACAAAGCCCATTGATTGTAAATGGATATTCAAAACTAAGAAGGATTCAAAAGGTAATGTGGAGAGACATAAGGCTCGTATTATAGCTAAAGACTTCACTCAAAAGGAAGACATCGACTATAAAGAGACTTTCTCTCCGATTTCAAAGAAAGACTCATTTAGGACAATCATGACACTTGTTGCGCACTTTGACTTTGAGCTACATCAGATGGATGTTAAGATAGCATTTCTCAATGGCGACATTGTTGAAACAATTTATATGGTGCAACAAAAACACTTTGTGTCTGGAAACTCGAAGAATATGGTTTGTAAACTAAAGAAATCCATCTATGGGCTCAAGCAAGCTTCCTGTCAATGGTACCACAAATTTCATCAAGTAATTATCTCATTTGGTTTCGAGACAGATTCAGTTGATAATTGTGTGTATCATAAGTTCAGTGGGAGTAAGCATATCTTATTGGTTTTGTATGTTGATGACATACTGCTTGCTACTAATAACAAATACATGTTGCATGAAACTAAGAGATTTCTATCAAAGAAATTTGAAATGAAAGATCTTGGTAAAGCTTATTTTGTTTTAGGGATTCAGATACACCGAGATCGCTCTCGGGGTGTTCCTGAATTATCACAAAAGAGCTATATAGAAAACGTGTTTAAAAGATTTGGCATGCAAATTGAAAACCAAGAGACTCCCCTGTAGCTAAAGGAGACAAATTCAGTCTTAAACAATGCCCTAGGAATAAACTTGAAGTTAAATAAATGAAAGAGATTCCCTATGCATCAACTGTTGGGAGTCTAATGTATGCTCTGGTTTGTACACGTCCAGATATAGCATTCATTGTTGGAATGCTAGGCAAATATTTAGACAACCCTAGGATGGATCACTGGAAAGCAGCCAATCTGATTATGAAATATTTACAGAGAACTAGGATTACATGCTCACATACAAGAAATCAGATCAGTTGGAGATCATAGGGTATTTTGATTCTAATTTTGCTGGATGCCAAGATAGTAAGAAATTCACATCAGGCTACATTTATCTGTTAGTTGGAGGAGCTATTTCCTGGAGGAGTGCCAAGCAGACACTCATAACTTCTTCCACTATGGAAGCAGAATATGTAGCATGTTTTGAGGCATCCAAACATGGATTATGGCTGCGAAATTTTGTCACCGAGCAGCGTATTCTGAGTGGTATTGAAAGACAACTAAAGTTATATTATGACAATAACTCAACAGTTCTATATGCCAACAACAACATGAGTTCATCTAGATCAGATCATATTGACATAAAGTTCCTAATTGTGAAATAGAGAATACAAAATAAACATATTTTCGTAGAGCACATTGTGACAAACTCCATGATTGCGGATCCGCTTACTAATGGATTACTACCCAAGGTCTTTCATGAGTACACTGCTCATATAGGTGTTATATCATTTGAGGATATTTTGGTTTAGTGGGAGTTTGTATATTTGATTGATTTATATTGGATTTTGGACACATTTTGTGTATTTGAGTATTTTCTGCAGAAATAAAAGTATTCAGTTTATTCACACTTTGATTTATTGTGTTAAAGTTCGATCTCAATAAAGTTTAAAGTATGACCAGTTGAAAAATAGGCATGTTTAGATCACGTTACATGTAATTTCCATACTATGCATCCATGATTGATCTATCTCATTTGATTGTATGGGTATACGTGACTATTGATGGATTTAGTTACACTAATTGTGACGAAAGTTCCTTTAATCCTATACCTGTATAGTCAATGGACGAGGTTGTTTGGAAATACCTTCATATGTGATAGAAAATTTTGAGCTCATTAGGTTATACATTTTTTTTAAGGTAACATATGTGGCCCAAGTGGGAGATTGTTGGAAAAATCCAACATGTGTGGGCACACATATGTGTTTAATGTGTATTGCTATCTTAAAGTATAGCCCAAATAAATTATGATCTAATATGGTTAATTGGGCTAGTGTATTAAAATGTCATGGGCTTAATGTGTAGATACACTTAAGCAATTTCTAATTTGATGAGGGACCAAATTAGAAATTGATAAGTTGGAATAACTGATAATCCATCAGTTATAACTTCTGGGTTATGGTCCCCAGTTGAGCGAGTGTTTTGTTTCTTCTGAAATTCCCTTCTACAGAGAGATATACAGAAAACATACGTTATCAACTGAAAGATCAATATTCATCCCTTCCTTGAAGTGCTATCATAGATCAAGGTACGCTTCCGTTTGGTTCTTGTTGTTCTCTTCTCATTGATTCAATATGGAGCATACAACTGTATCTGTAGAAAATTAATATTATAATTAGTTGATAATAGTAGTTATCAAGGGTTGAGCCAAAACATTTTTTCTACCCGAGCTAGTAACTAATAAAGAAAATACAACTGTCAAAAGTAAATTGCATATACCAAATTGAATATATATATATATATATATATATATATATATATATATATATATATATATATATATATATATATATTTTTTTTTTTTTTTTTAAAATTATGGGGGAGTCTGTCAGACAACCGTGCGACCACCCCAGCTGCTGAAATCAATGGCTGAGAACGGTCATCTACAACGAGTGGACCCAACTCCATCAGAGTGGACCCCATCCGTTAATCACGCTCTGATCGTACGAACATCATTCATCAGCCAGACGTTGGTTCTTGTCTCCTTAGCGGGTAAAGATACAGAGGTACGAGCCTATAGAACAGATCATGTTCAATTTGCATATACCAAATTAAATTCATTTTAAGCCAAAATAATGTCACAATATCAATAACCTTAGTAAAGGCAAATGAGCATAATAATTAGAATATATATCTAAAATCACAAAATAATTAGGATAAGTATATAGTTGAGGCTTAAAAAATCTGAAATTTGCAAACATAATGAGATCATAATACAATTTCATAAAAAAAATTGTTTATAGGAGCCTCAAATTTTATATGAGTTGGCTAATGGTATATATTTTCATAGAATTATATAGTTATTATTTTGGATATTAATTTCATATATTTTTTAGTTGGAGGTTTAATACCACTTATGAACAAATAATTCATTTTTTAAATATTTGCAATTACATATAAAATTGCATTGAAAACAAAAAAAGTAAGGGGCATGTCACAATGACAAATAATAATTGTCAATCGCCATAAAGAAATTATACGCTCCAAGATGACCGAAAATATTTTTTTATTAAACTAAACAATTTTTTAATATTTTGAATTATTAATAAAAATTGCAATGAAAAAAAATTAGGAGAGTTTGAAGAGTATCGAACTTAGGTCGTTTACAAAACATGTTAAATTTTCAACCACTAGACTAATAAATACATGTAAAAATAGTAGAATGAACGATTATCATATTATATTATACATTATACAATTAATGTTTTTAAGGCAAAGTATTTATTTAAAACATTTTGAAAGTTGAGGGGGGCAACTGCCCTTCTGGCCCCATAGTAGATCCGCCCTTGCAACCAAACCTTATGGATGTGCAGTTGGGATCCCAAGAATACAACAATCTGGACCTTATGATCATTCTTTGCGAGTCTTACTAATTGACCTATGAATGCATTGATATTTGTTGGATCAGTGTAGTGAAGTTGCTGAATTTGGTCTACTTGACAACTTGTCAAATTGGATTAGTGTAATAAAGTTGTTGAATTCTTCAATCACTTCCATTTTCTTGATCTACTTCACTTGTAACTTGCAATTTATCAACACCCGATGTCCTAATTTTGCAGTGTTTGAAATAATTTTTGTAACTACAACCCCATTAAGTTATAACTTCTTTATAGTAATACAATTGGACGAGTCTCAAAATTAATATTATCATAAAGAGGTTTTACTATACCTAATTGAACTTAGCCCCATTTTAAATTTTGATTGAGTCTAACCCACATTTTCTATTTGTTAGATCAACAACATTAACTGGTCAAATGTAATCAATGGACTAAAATACCTCCTTAAAAAACTAACTAAATACATCGGCTTGGAGTTTTTATATGGACTGTTGACTATGGAGGTGGATACAGAAAGTTCCTTTACACTTACACAATAGACGACAAGTAGCAACTGTTGTATTTAAACCAAAAACTTAAGACTCTAGTTGATTCAATGGAATGTACCAAGTATCACGCTTGGCGTGCTAAAAAGGGTATGTTTCTTGCTTTGGTCTGTTCTGAGGTTAACTTAGCTTCAGTACCTAGAAACACTTGGTGGTTAGATTCCGGTGCTACTACTCACATAAGTGTTTCTATGCAGGGTTGTCTGAGCTACCGAAAGCCAAATGATGCTGAAAGACGCATCTTCGTGGGCGATAGAAAATCGGTAGAAGTGGAAGCAATAGGAAACTTTAGGTTACTCTTAGGAACTGGTTGTTATTTGGAACTGAAAAATACTTTTGTAGTACCGTCATTTAGACGGAATTTGGTTTCTATTTCCTTGTTGGACAAATTTGGATATTGTTGTTCATTTAGAAATAATCAATTTAGTCTTTCATTAAATTCCAATATTATTGGTACTGGTTCATTAAGCACATTTGATAACCTATATCTTCTTGACACTATTGCCTCATATAATGAAACATTGCATGTGGAATCACGTGGTACTAAGCGTAAGCTAAATGAAGGAAATTCATCAAAACTGTGGCACAAACATTTAGGACATATCTCGAAAACGAGAATGGAGAGACTTGTGTCAGATGGCATAATAGATTCTCTTGATTTTTCAGACTTTGATGTCTGTATTGAGTGCATCAAGGGAAAACAGACCAAACAAAAGAGATTGGGTGCAAACAGAACTTTAGACGTCTTAGAATTGATCCACACAGATATTTGTGGACCATTCCCTTCTGCTTCTTGGAATGGTCAACAATATTTTATATCATTCATAGGCGATTACTCACGCTATGGGTACCTATATCTCATTCATGAGAAATTTGAATCTCTGGACATGTTCAAAGCTTTCAAAGCTGAGGTTGAGAACCAACTCAACAAACGAATTAAAAGTGTCAGGTCTGACCGTGGTGGTGAGTATTACGGCAGATATGACGGTTCCGGTGAACAACGTCCAGGACCATTTGCTAAATTCCTAGAGGAATGTGGAATTGTCCCACAGTACACCATGTCGGGATCACCTAACATGAATGGTGTAGCTGAAAGACGAAACCGAACTCTTAAGGACATGGTAAGGAGTATGATCAGTCATTCTACCTTACCTGAATCACTCTGGGGAGAAGCACTAAAGACTGCAGCTTACATCCTTAATAGAGTACCAACTAAAGCAGCTGCCAAAACACCTTATGAACTTTGGACAGACATAAGACCTAGTCTAAAGCATTTTCACATTTGGGGATGTCCAGCTGAAGCAAGGCCTTATCAGCCGAATGAAAAGAAATTGGACTCCAAAACAGTGAGCAACTACTTCATTGGCTACTCTGAGCGATCAAGGGGCTATAAGTTCTATAATCCCACTATTAAGTCCATTTTTGAAACGGGGACAACAACGTTTTTTGAGGATGTCGAGTTTGGGGGGAGAAATAAGGTAAGAGACATTGCCTTTGAGGAGGAACCGATTTTGACTCCTACTAGTGTTGTTGACAATGTACATGTTTCAATACCTGTCATTGATCAAGAAGCAGATCTGGAACCTCAACAGGACAATGTTGAACTACTCCCTGCTCAAATTGTCATTGATCAACAAACTCAACAACCTCAAGATCAAATGCCATTAAGGAGATCCACGAGAGAAAAGAGAAGAGATATTCCAGATGATTATATGGTCTTTCTCCAAGAACATGAGGAAAATGATGGATTGGTGGAAAATGATCCAATCAACTTCAATCAAGCCATGCAGGATTCTAACTCTCAAAAGTGGATAGATGCTATGAATGAGGAGTACAAGTCTATGCAAGACAATCAAGTTTGGGATATTGTCCCATTACCTGAAAATACAAAGCCTATTGGTTGTAAATGGATATTCAAAACCAAGAAGGACTCAAAAGGTAATGTGGAAAGATATAAAGCTCATCTTGTAGCTAAAGGCTTCACTCAAAAGGAAGGCATCGACTATAAAGATACTTTTTCTCCGGTGTCAAAGAAAGACTCATTTAGGACAATCATGGCTCTTGTTGCACATTTTGACTTTGAGTTGCATCAGATGGATGTTAAAACATCGTTTCTCAATGGCGACATTGATGAAACAATTTATATGGTATAACCAGAAAACTTTGTGTCTGGAGACCCAAAGAATATGGTTTGCAAACTAAGGAAATCCATCTATGGGCTCAAGCAAGCTTCCCGTCAATGGTACTACAAATTTCATCAAGTAATTCTCTCGTTTGGTTTTGAGACAAATGTTGTTGATAACTGTGTGTATCATAAGTTCAGTGGGAGTAAGCATATCTTCTTGGTTTTGTATGTTGATGACATATTGCTTGCCACTAATAATATAGACATGTTGCACGAAACCAAGAGATTTCTATCAAAGAAATTTGAAATGAAAGATCTTGGTGAAGCTTCGTTTGTCTTAGGAATTCAGATATACCGGGATCGTTTTCGGGGTATTCTTGGATTATCACAAAAGGGCTATATAGAAAAAGTGCTTAAAAGGTTTGGCATGCAAGATTGTAGACCAGGAGATACCCCTATATCTAAAGGAGACAAATTCAGTCTTAAACAGTGTCCTAGGAATAAACTTGAAGTTGTAGAGATGCAAAAGATCCCCTATGCATCCACTGTTGGGAGTCTTATGTATGCTCAGGTATGTACACGTCCAGACATAGCATTCTATGTTGGAGTGCTTGGCAGATATTTAGATAACCCTGGGATGAGTCACTTGAAAGCATCTAAACGGGTTATGAGATATTCACAGAGAACTAAGGATTACATGCTCACATACAAGAGATCAGATCAATTGGAGATCATAGGGTATGTTGACTCTGATTTTGCTGGATGCCAAGATAGTAGAAAATCTACATCAGGCTACATTTATCTGTTAGCTGGAGGAGCTATTTCTTGGAGAAGTGCTAAGCAGACACTCATAGCTTCTTCCACCATGGAAGCAGAATATGTGGCGTGTTTTGAGGCCTCCAACCATGAATTATGGCTGCGTTATTTTGTCACTGGGCTGCGCATTTTGAATGACATAGAAAGACTACTAAAGTTATATTGTGACAATAAGTCAGCAGTTTTATATGCCAACAACAACAGGAGCTCGTCTAGGTCAAATCATATTGACATAAAGTTCCTGGTTTTGAAGGAGAAAGTAGAGAATAAACAAATTTTCATAGAGCATATTGGGACAAACTCCATGATTGCGGATCCGCTTACTAAGGGATTACCACCCAAGGTCTTTCATGAGCACACCGCTCATATGGGTGTTATGTCACATGAGGATATCATGGTTTAGTTGGAGTTTTTTTTTTTTTTTGTTCTATGATGGATTTTTGGGCACATTGGTGTAATTTAGTATTTTCTGCAGAAATAAAGTCTTCAGTCAATTGTCTGTTTATTATATGTTTGATCTCATTAAAGATTAAAGTTGGACCGATTGGAAATAGACATGTTTGGATCACATCACATGTAATTTTCATGCACTACATCCATGTTTGATCTATGTCATTTGATTATATTGGTATATGTGACTATTGATGGATTTCGTTACGCTACTTGTGATGCAAATCGCTTTAATCCTATATCAGTATAGTCAATGGACGAGATTTTTCAGAATACCTTTACTTGTGATAGCAAGTTTTGAGCTCATAAGGTGTTGTAACTGCTGTAAAAGATTCAAATAAAAATTAGGAACGAAGGTACCAATTTGTTATTGGGTTGAGTCACGGACTAGGTCGCTCTCTTTCAGATGTTTTGCGGCTCTGCCCAAGATTGTGCAAGCAGTGTACTAGCCCCGCCGTCCCCAGGATAAAATAGTCCAAAATCTTCTCTGTCTCATTCAATCAATTGCACATTTGATGAACGGAATACTATCACCCTTAAACACTTGTTTTTGTTCGGAATCATCAATACATTGTAAATAATTTAACAAAGCTAAAAACACTTCTTTGATTGGAATACAAAATGAATTAACTAATTACAAAAGGGAAAATATTTTTTCTCTCTAATTGCAAAACGAAATGCTCTTGTTGCAAAAATCTTTTTCTTTGTTTTTCTACACCTTATCTTTTAGAGCTCTAAATCTATATGGTATTTATAGTGAGAATATAGATTCGTTCAAATACGAAATCACAACTAAATACATTGCTTAGAGAATGCAATTAAAACATGTGGAAAATGTGGGTTTTAAGAAAGCTAAAAATCATGTCTAGATTCATTGACATTAAGGACGCAATTAAAAACATGGAGCAATAAATCCGGCGCAACTCATGGCAAAACGTGTGAAAAGGAAGACGTCTAGATACATGGACATATCCCGTCTAGATTCATTCCTTCTTCATAAATTCAAAATTTATTTTCATTTAAATAAATTTGTAGCAAAAAGAATGGGTTGCTCTCTTAATGACCCGACCCGACCCGACCCGACGGACGGCGGCGGGCGCGAGAGCCTATCTCTCCCCTCCTGATAAAAGAGTGGTACCCCCAAGGGGTCCAAGCCCAAGTCCTCACTATCTCCTTATAAACTCTACCACAAAGAGTTGTATAATAGATATGGGACTAAATTTTAGAGAGTGATCCATAGATCAAAATAGGAGAGAGGTCCAAGGTTCAAAACCTGTTAAACACCCATTTTCTTTTATTTTAAAAAGCCATATTTCCAACAATCCCCCACTTGGATTTTTAAAACAATTTTCAACAATCCCCCACTTGGATTTAAAAAACAATTTTCATCGAGCAATCTAAAAATATAAGATTGTGCATAAACAAAAGTGTCTTTCGACTTGAACTCTTGCGTAGTGTTCATGCTTTAGATTATAGTAGAGTAACTCGTAGTTTTGAACTCTATCTCTAACAGACATTACACGCACAACCTTACCAGGGTGAAGTCTAAAAAACCCGTGCGTTACGGCCATGCACGTATATCCCAGTATAGTGAAGGCTCTAGGAATTTTGCCCACAAATTCCATAGGAAGCGGCCAAACTTCCACAATCACTTAGGTGAGTCTATCAAGAGTACTCCTGTAGCTAGGTACTCCACTCCACATAGAGTATAGATCTCATTAAGAGTGTTTAACTCATCCTACTATCGCTTCAGGAATTCATGCTTTAATCTAGGAATGAGATTGCTATTATGTCAGCATGATTCACATCATATCATTCATGACTTGTTATTACCCATTGAACCTATTTCTTGGGATCTCCAATCTATAGGTTGGGTTACCGTCATGAATAACTCATCAATCTAAGGGCTTTAGTCCCATTCCTTTCGAGGTTTTGAAAACCTTCTCTCTAGCTAATCCTTTCGTCAAAGGATTAGCCAAGTTCGCATCAGTTCGTACATAATCCAATCTCACAGCACCAGTAGATAGAATTCTCTAACCGTACTGTGCTTACGACGTATTTGTCGTTTCTTGCCGTTATAATAACGGTTCTGTATTTTTCGCAATAGCCGCGGTACTATCGCAATGGATCAAGACAGCTGGAATCGGTCTTTCCCATAAAGGGATCTCTGCTAGCAGGTTTCTTAGCCAACCTGCTTCTTCACTAGCCGTGGCTAGTGCTATCATTTCTGACTCCATCGTGGACTGTGCCAGAATGGTTTGTTTCTTCGATTTCCAATATAGCCACTGGTGGCTTTGGAGTCATCTGAAAGGGTGTTCCAATCAGCATCGCTATATCCTTCAAGGACAGCGGAAAACTTCTGTAATCCGAGGTTCTTAGTCCTCTTCAGGTACTTCATGACCCTTTCAATTGCATCTATAGAGGATAAGGCTTCTTAAAAGCTAAGGGAATCCTCCTCGACTGAAACGACATAGTAATCGAGGCCAAGGTGTTTAGAAGTTCGTTTCCGATTACTTCTCCTAGGCTCAAATTATGTGGCTTTATCAGTTTCATTATCATAGGCTCGTTATTTGAGGATGTACCCCCAATATTCCTCAAAATAACCCCCACTATACCTCGAAAATAAATGAAATTTATTTTTTTTTCATGAATAATTCTTTGAGAAACACAAAAAATCTTCTTACAAACCTCAAGATCCACAAACTATTTTTAGCATGTATAATGTTAAAAATATGCGTGTGCTTTCCATTAAGGAACTTTTGAACTTTGGTCCCTCTAACTATTATCATAAATGAGTTTAACCACTTTTTGAATGCATATTAAGTGACAGTCTTTTTACTATCTGAAACAGACCGTGCATTCAACTATTAAGGACTCACAAAATGAGAATATCGAATAAAATACCCATTCTATTCACCTCGCTATTCTCATTTTCTTTTAAGTTCAAGGATCAACTAAGAATATCATTAGAAAACATACCTTAAATTCAGCTTCTGAATTTTTTCAAACTTTGATGTAATCACCAAGCTAGATTTGTGCATCCTCTGGGAATTTAGTTGCAGACTTAGATAATAAAGTTCTGCAACAAAATCAAGTAATAGCTTGAATTGTTCTAGATTGCCATCAACATCATCATTATGAGAACATATCCTTTCCATAAGAATTCATGTCCTCATGTGGAAGTCCGACCAACTTATGGTCTGAGCAAAATCATTTATGCATTGACATCAAGAACAAAATTCACAGGTCAATCTGTATACAAATGATTCCTTATATCCTCCTTATATCAGCTTAACATCAAACATCAACTGTAATATTAATCACAAAGTTTTCTTTCCATCAATAGTATTGAGAAATGGAAGCATTCTAATTTGCATAATAGATCAATTATTGTTCTCACCAAAATAGACTGAATCATTCAAAATGCATAACATAATTATCATAGAACTGCATACTCATTATCTAAAGAGTAACATGCATAGATGATATTGTTCACTTCTCACGAAATGTTCAAATGGAATTTATTGATTCAGATTTCATGATATTCCAACTCAGAAAGCCTAAAAGAGCAGCACCTTTAATTAAATTTCTATAAAATTTAATTTTAAAGCATGGTGTTCTATTCATACACAATCTCCTCTAGTTAGTCCTCCATGGTTTTAGAGTTTAGACCACATTTTACATTGTCAACATGTGTATATGTATGTCAATCTCTAACTACGTTAATCATAATGTAAACTAATATGATTTCACAATATGGTTGTAAAGTCACCATAAAAATATCTTTAAAAATACACAACATGGAAAACCACCATTATAGATAAAGATATCTGAAATTATAAACGTAGTTGTAAAACTCTAAATCATGTGGATCTTTAAATATAACCATCTTTCCAAACTTTTCAAATGTTGCCATGGGGTTGATCCTTGCATAGAAAACTACTCCCAACCCAATTTGACAACAAGAACTACCACCCAAGGTAACAAAGGTACATAATGCAAACAAAACAAAACTCCAATCCTTGGAACAAAGTTTGTTTAGGCTAATGGGTTCCAAAACAATTAATTTGACACACACATAAAAACTGTGTTTGTGTTTGAAACGGAAGGACTTTACCCCTCCATATTTTGCAGATTTTTTTATATGAACAGGTGTTCCCAGATTGCCAAATTGTCAATCTAAATAAACTCCAAAACGACTCATAGCTCACCATTGCCATCAATCAACTTTGGCCCATTGAACTCACAATATGATTTCAGTTTATTTAAAGGACAATTTCGTACAAATAAACTAAGAGATTGAAGAAGTCTGACAAAGCAAAAGGGACTAACATTCAACATTATTTATAATTATAAGTCAATTTCATGTAAACAGATGGCATTGATGTGTAATCAAACAATGCCTCCACAATAGTTTTTCAATCAAGATCACTCGGACTTTTATCATTTAATATCTATTTTCAATTGATAGAAGCTTGTTCAAAACCCAATTTTTGAGCCAAGCAATCACAGATGCTTATAGTTTCATGAATCAACATATATATGTATTCAATCTATGTCAGATTGATCTAGCATGTTCAACCCAATTTGAGACAAGAAACAAAGCAATCAATCTAATCTGCGTTTATTTTTGGAGGACAAAATATCATTTTTGAATATATAAGAAAAACACTCTTGGTTAGAATATCTCATGCAATTTATATATATATATATATAAAATCAGGACTAATTTGCATACATACAAACAACAACCTAGCTAAAAAGGTTATCCTTACAAACCCAACATGATTGAATAATCACATACTTACAAGTAATGAAACCAAAATCTCCGTAGAAACACAGGGTATTATTTCAACCTAATCAATTTCATTACTTGTTCCATCTTCTTTATATATTTCCGTAATTTATATTATGGAAAATAAAGGGATCATTCTTTTAATCTTAGTCATAGCAGAAATAAATAGGAACGAAGGTACCAATTTGTTCTTGGGTTGAGTCGCGAACTAGGTCGCTCTCTTTAAGACGTTTCGCGGCTCTGCCCAAGATTGTGCAAGCAGTGTACTAGCCCCGCCGTCCCCAGGATAAAACAGCCCAGAATCTTCTCTGTCTCGTTCAATCAATTGCACATTTGATGAACGGAATACTATCACCCTTAAACACTTGTTTTTGCTCAGAATCATCAATACATTGTAAATAATTTAACAAAGCTAAAAACACTTCTTTGATTGGAATACAAAATGAATTAACTATAATTACAAAAGGGAAAATATTTTTTCTCTCTAATTGCAAAACGAAATGCTCTTGTTGCAAAAATATTTTTCTTTGTTTTTCTACACCTTATCTTTTAGAGCTCTAAATCTATATGGTATTTATAGTGAGAATATAGATTCGTTCAAATACGAAATCACAACTAAATACATTGCTTAGAGAATGCAATTAAAACATGTGGAAAATGTGGGTTTTAAGAAAGCTAAAAATCATGTCTAGATTCATTGACATTAAGGACGCAATTAAAAACATGGAGCAATAAATCCGACGCAACTCATGGCAAAACGTGTGAAAAGGAAGACGTCTAGATACATGGACATATCCCGTCTAGATTCATTCCTTCTTCATAAATTCAAAATTTATTTTCATTTAAATAAATTTGTAGCAAAAAGAATGGGTTGCTCTCTTAATGACCCGACCCGACGGACGGCGGCGGGCGCGAGAGCCTATCTCTCCCCTCCTCGTAAAAGAGTGGTACCCCCAAGGGGTCCAAGCCCAAGTCCTAACTATCTCCTTATAAACTCTACCACAAAGAGTTGTATAATAGATATGAGACTAAATTTTAGAGAGTGATCCATAGATCAAAATAGGAGAGAGGTCCAGGGTTCAAAACCTGTTAAACACCCATTTTCTTTTATTTTAAAAAGCCATATTTCTAACATAAGGTTATACACATTAAAGATAACATATATGGCCCAAGTGGAAGATTGTTGGACAAATCCAATAATGTGGGCATACATATGTATTATAATGTGTATTGCTATCTTAAAGTGTAGTCCATCTAATATGTGATCTAATAGGGGTGTTGGACTATAAGGTATTAATAAATAACATGGTGTAAATAAGGATGTAACTTTTAATTAAATGAGGGCAGAATTGGAAATTCACAGCCCATAAGTTGAAGGGTTATGACTTACGAGCATTATAAATATGGGTTGGTCCCCGATTGAGCGTTATTTGTGAAAAGAGATAACCTTTGGCATTGTCTTCTGTATCCTCTCAACAGAGAATCTAAGGAAACACTTGAATCAATCGGAAGATCCAAACTCATCACAATCAAAGGAAAAATCGCTATGGATCAAGGTATGCTTATATTCTTCTTATTTCCATTGAATCAACTAGAGTCTTAAGTTTTTGGTTTAAATACAACAATTGGTATCAGAGCATCTCCTGTTGATTCAATGTGAAATTATAAAGAACACATTTTCCTTCTTTGAACAGTGACATGCGATTCGTTATGGCTATAGATGATTACAGTAATTATGAATATCGATGTGCCAGTGGTTATGATCATGCGATTCATTATGGGTATGCACTGTTATAGTGATATGAACTGTTTGGCACAGTGGTTATGCACTGTTCTGAATAGTGATATGGATGTTACGATCATGCGATTCATCATGGGTATGCACTGTTCTGCACAGTGGTTATGCACTGTTCTGAATAGTGATATGGATGTTCTGATCATGCGATTCATTATGGTTATGCACTGTTACAGTGATTATGAATATAGATGTTACAATGATTATAATCAACTATGCCTATGTTTTCATTATTTCCTTATTTACCGACAATGGACTGAAATAATGATGTTTGTATAATTGTTTAGTGTAAACAATTGTTTGTTTACAATTGACTGAAATAATGATAACCTTATTTACAGACCCATTATTTACAGTGATATCATTATTTCAGTGATTATGCTGAAATTATATTCATATTCACTATTGAATCTATATAGATATGTTTCATTGCAATTGCATCTACTGTTTCATTGTGTAATTGTAATTGTATTCACTGTTTCATTGTAATTGTATTCAGTGATTATATTGTAATTGTATTTACTATTGAAATAAGTTACAATTTATTACAATTTGGTGTACAGTGAAATAGATGTTTAAAAAAAAAAAAAATTCACTGTTCACCGTTGTTGTTCTCTGTTGACTGCGACTGTTCACTGTTGGGCCTGGGGAATGTTCACTGTTGGGCCTGTATGGTGCTTGTTCACTATTGGGCCTGTATGATGACTGTTCACTGTTGACCGAGGTGACTGTTAACTGTTGGGCCTGTTGACTGTTGGTTGGGCTTGTTGCTGTTGGGTCTGTTATAAAATTTTGCTTTATCCTGTTTTATTGTGACCTATTTAATTTTTTGCTACATTTTATTTAGATCCATGTTTTAATTATATTAAGGTGGTAATTTAGTTAATACTCCAAATTTATACATAGATTATAATTTTGGTTTCATGTATCACTATTGTGTTCCTTATTTAAAATTTACACAATTTACCTAATAGGTTGCCAAAGCAACCGTTGTTAGGAAAATTGGTTGATTTTAAATAAGTGAGCATGCTACATCCATGTGAAACAATCGGCCCAAAGGAAGATTGTTTTGACCGGATAATCCCTAGTCTTAAATATGTGATAAAGTTTACTTTACCATGCTTTTATTATGTCAGCCCAAAGAAAGACATAATATTAGGCCGGTTTCGTTGTGTACGAAGAGTACCACTTACAGATTGATATTTCTATCCAAAGACTAAATAACAATGTTGTGCTAGGTATCTTGATATGGTTTTTTTTTTTATTTACCTATTGTATGAATTTAAAAGTTTATGCAATTGAATAATGATGTGAGAGATTGTTGGACAAATCCAATAATGTGGGCACACATATGTAATATAATGTGTATTGCTATCTTAAAGTGTAGTCCATCTAATATGTGATCTAATAGGGGTGTTGAACTATAAGGTATTAATAAATAACATGGTGTAAATAAGGATGTAATTTCTAATTCAATGAGGGGCAGAATTGGAAATTCACAGCCTGTAAGTTGAAGGGTTATGACTTACAAGCATTATAAATATGGCTTGGTCCCCGATCGAGCGTTGTGCGTGAAAAGAGATAACCTTTGACATTGTCTTCTATATCCTTTCAACAGAGAATCTAAGGAAACGCTTGAATCAATTGGAAGATCCAAACTCATCACAATCAAAGGGAAAATCGCTATGGATCAAGGTATGTTTATATTCTTCTTATTTCCATTGAATCAACTAGAGTCTCAAGTTTTTGGTTTAAATACAACAACAACTCTTCATGTGCAATCTAATTTCCATTTTCACCTAAATTAGTTCTGAAAAAATCATGTATTGTAAATGGTCATGGACAGAGAATGAATGATACATATCTGTTTTGTGTGACTTGGATAAAGAAAATAAAAAAAAAAAAAAAGGAAAAAAAACAATTGGGGAAAAGCGACTTTCAACCTCACTTTTTAATTTTTAATTTTAATTAAAAAATGCTAGGAAATCAGGTTTTTGCAACTATGTTTTGCAGCCAGGGTGACGTGTCGTGATATCGAAATAATGATGAAATTTTCAAAGATTTTATGTCTATCTCGAGGTTGTAAAAAACTCCTCTAATGATGCCACATCATTCTGGTTGTAAAACATGATTACAAAACCTGATTTCCTAGCCTCACTCATTTTAATTAATCGAAATCATGGATATAAGCTTTTTAAGGGAGCCAAATAACAAAAAATGACAATGTTTTATCATCATCTAAATATTCATATAAGAGATCCCCTTCCACAGATTATAAATAAAACTACTTTCCACTTACAAGAGGCAACAAGTAAGCACAGTTTGTCCAATTCATTTGCAGAATCCTTGACAAATTTCAGTGTGGTTCAACTCTATTTCAACAACACCACTAGCAATTCTACTCATTTGGTTATCTACATAGAAAAAGTTGTCATCAAGGGCCGGGCCCATTGGACACCTCATTATTGTTCCTTATATGATCTGTTTAAAGGGTACATGACTACATGTTCCTATTTCGCCGCAAAACATCTTCAATCATGTTTTACAATGATAATACCTTAGTTGACGTTTTGGTTGGTGGTTGTATTGGCCTTTCTTTGGAGGCTGACGAGCTTATAGTAAGCTCCATTGGGCCCCTTACCCAAAAGTGATGCATGGGCCCCTTTTTCCACTACTACTCCCTTGTCCAAAACTGCGATGGTATCGCAGTTCTGTATGGTACTCAATCTGTGTGCCACCACCACACTCGTTCGACCCACCATTACCCGGTCCAATGCCTCTTGCACCACCTTCTCTGACTGGCTATCCAACGCACTGGTTGCTTCGTCTAATAACAATATTGCTGGGTTCTTTAGTAGAGCCCGGGCTATTGCTATACGTTGCTTTTGCCCTCCGGATAATTGAACACCTCTATCACCACACCATGTGTTGTATCCGTCCTTCTGCGCTGTGACGAAATCATGCGCATTGGCTGCTCTTGCTGCCATTATGATCTCCGCTTCGGTCACCTTATCTGATGATGATCCATATGCAATGTTTTCTTTTATGGTACCAGCAAATAGTGTTGGTTCTTGACTCACTAATGCAATGTGTTTTCTTAGTGCCCTTAGATGGTAATTTCTTATATCTTTTCCATCAATCCTGACCGCTCCCTGCAATGGATCGTAAAATCTCTCTATCAAGCCAATGATCGTGGACTTGCCCGATCCACTTTGCCCCACTAATGCTGTTGATTTTCCAGCTTCTATGCTAAGTGAGAACCCCCTGAAGATCATTACATCGGGCCTTGCTGGGTAAGAGAAATGTACATTACGGAGCTCAATCTGACCTGTTATTTTTTCAGGTGACTGACCCTCTGGATCATCAGGTTCTATTCTAGTGACCCGATCCAACACTTGGAAAACTGCACCAACTGAATTCGAACCCTTGGCAAGATCAGTAGTCATGCTACCAGCATCAGCAATAACACGACCGGTGCTTACCAAGATCATGAAGGTTGCGAAGAGCTCTTTCGGTGTAATGTACCCTTGTGAGATCAAGTTGCCACCATACCAAAAGTCTAGGGCCCAAGTACAAGACATCAAGCTTTGGGCCAAACCCAAACCTATCCCAGCAAACCATGATTGGCGCAGGCTCTCTCGCCGGGGGCCTACTTGGGTTCTGGCCAACATTTGGAGAATTCGGGCTTGAGACGAGAAGGCTGTAACGGTTCGGAGGTTCGAGACCGCTTCGGCTGCTAGCTTGCTGGATTCATCTTGGGCCTTGATGGACTTTATGGACATCTTTTTCAGCAAAACCAAACGAAGATAAAAACACATTATGATCATAGGTTGCACTGCTATCATCACAACAGCTAATCTCCAAGCAATCACCAAACCAATGGTACATGCAATCGTGACTGCGGAGAATGTTTGTACAAGCAGCGCCATCCGGTCTCCAACCAATGATCGAACCACATTTGCATCTTTTGCAAGCCTAGAACAAACTGCACCACTAGAGTTCTCGTCCTGGTCGAACCATCCCACTTCAAAGGTCAAAATCTTTGACAACATTCGCTCTCTAATCCTCTTGGTCAAGCACTCTCCCATTGCAGCAAAGTTATAGTGTTGGCTGATGTTAACAAGTAAAGAGAACACAGACAAAGCAGCGAAGCATAATGAGAAAAACCGGGTCTTTGATCTCATCTCGTCATGATCAGTCAAAAAATATACTGACACCATGTTCCCCATTGCGAACGAATGAACTGGTTGCACACCACCAAATAACAATGCACTTATCACCCCCAAAGTCCCTTGTTTCCATTCCGGAAGGTTGAGAAGCAATAGTCTCCGGAACGAAGGGACCGAATGGACTTTCACTTCCCCTTCCACTTCAACGCCTGACATGGAATTAGCTGAGCTGGATCGGCTAAATATAGATAGTCTACGACTGCTGCCACGGCCACTATTATTAATGGCATCCCTGTTAGTAATGTGGGAGGCTGAGTCTTGTTCTTCTTTCGTTTTCTGTATTTCCTGGAATCGGACTAGTGCTGAGTACAAGCCGGACTCATCACCAATCAATTCATCGTGTGAACCGGTCTCCACGACTTGTCCATTTTGCACAACAGCAATAACATCTGCATTTCGTATTGTGGATAATCTGTGAGCAATGACAATAGTGGTTCGGCCTAGTGAGGCATTGTCAAGCGCTTCCTGAACGATTCGCTCTGATTCTGAGTCCAACGCACTGGTTGCCTCATCTAGAAGCAAAATTCGAGGTGCTTTTATTATTGCTCTTGCAATTGCTATCCTCTGCTTCTGTCCTCCTGACATCTGAATACCATGCTCACCAACCTACAATATATTTAAAAAACAAACACAATTGATAAGATTAATAAAAAAAATAAAAAAAAGGGGTAGTTTGGTGGAATTAATTCTTTAATTTTTCAAACTACGTGACAAAGATAGAATCAACAAAAGTGCGAACTAACCTGAGTTTCGTATCCTTGTGGAAGTTGAGATATGAAAGAGTGAGCATTTGAAGCTTTGGCTGCATCCATGACCTCTTCCAAGGTGGCATTCTCCTTACCAAACAATATATTTTCTTTAATAGAAGTTGCAAACAGAGCTGGTTCTTGGCTTACTAAGCCCATCTGTGACCGAAGCCATTTGAGCTGAAGCTTATCGATTGAGATCCCATCGAAAAGGATTTCTCCATTAAGTGGTGCATAAAATCTTTCCAGTAAAGTGATTACTGTAGATTTTCCAGAACCACTTCCACCAACTAGTGCCACAGTTTGTCCTGCTGGGACTGTTAAGTTGAAGTCATGAAATATTTTCGATTCAGGTCTTGACGGGTAGGCAAACTCTACGTTTTTGAATTCCACCTTCCCTGAAACTTTTTCTAGAATCTGGCCTTCCATGTTATCTGAGTCAATTTCCGGAACTCTGTTAATTACTTCAATAATTCTTTCTCCAGCTGAACAAGCTTCAGAAAAATATTTCACGTTTGAAAGACTAGCTCCCAGTGCCCTAATAACAAGGAAAACACATCCTTTACAAAAACAGGGTAATAATCAAGAAACCAAAACACTCATTCCATGACTTTAAAGAAAAAAAAAAAAAAACTTACAGGCCGCCAACAGCAATAGAAGCTCCAACAGCGAAAACAGTTCCACCTTGATAACCATGGTACATAACCATGCGACTGCCATACCAACACATGAAAGCCCAAACTGCAAAAGTAATCCCATTGCTTCCAATAGCTAAACCTTTCGCTAAACCCATCTTCAACCCCACCTCTACAGAATCTTGAAGCGCCTCAGAGAAATCCTTCATAGTTTTACGTTCTCCGACAAAAGAATAAACAGTCCTAATCGAAGAAATAGCCTGCTCGACAATTATACCAGCTTTGTTGTACTCTTCTCTGATCTTTCTAGCATACCCAATTAAAATCCTACCATACATCAAACCTGGAATGACCAAAAGAAGTACAAATGGAAAGGCCACCAAAGCCAGTCTCCATAACAGTATAAATGCACCGATGTAGCTTCCAATGAACATCGTCATGTTCATCAAGAAATTTGGCACCTGAGACAAGTTTTTAGTAGGAATGGGCAACCAAGTTAATGATTCTTTAAGTTATTATTTATCAGCAGGGGAAAGTAAAATTCATGGCTCCATTCCTGAACAGAAAATCATTTACCTTTTCACTTAAGACATCTTGTATAACAAGAGTATCACTACAAACGCTGGTAACAACTTCAGACGTGTTTGCAACTTTGAGATCAAAGTAGCCAACATCTTGCCTCAACACCGCTTTCAGATACCTCCTTCTCATCCTCGATGCTTGTCTCTCTCCCGTTCGCGTCCAACAATACCCCTCTACAAGTCATTTCCAAAAAAAGAAAAAAGTTAACATTCTTGAAATGATACTTCTACTGTATGTATTTTGTAACAGGTTCCACAGTTGAGTGACAGATTGACTCTGAAAATCAAAGATTCCTATAAACTCACCTAGAAAACAAGCGAAAAAACTTCCACATGCCATGTACAACAAAATCAGTGAATTCTGCACAATAACAAAAATATATTTCCATCGAGGTGATTTAACCTTTCAAAATCAAATAAACATGAAAATCTTTTGTAATTTGCATTTTAGGATACCTACTTTATTGATGTTGTGATGGAAGAGATCTGGATCTGCATGAGGTCCGATACCAAGATTGTTCATGATCTTGCTCATTATCACCAACATGACCGGTGTACCAAAACCATCACCTAGTGAACCAAGAAAACCAAGACTCATCAAGAACATGTCCGTTGAGTCTGCATGTTTGAAGATCGAACTTATTGAAGATGACGCAGACTTCCCTTTCTTCTCACCACTACCATGGTCACCCATTTCTTCTTCTCCACTGATAGAGGAAGAGAAATAAAAGTGATGAAATAATAATTTGTTTTGAGTTCTTTTTTTTTCCTGTCTATAGAGACGTAACTAGAGTTGTGTTAAATGAGAGAACATGTGTCATATATATAGGTGGTATTGGTATGCAAACCTCCTCTGCTAGATACCATAACACATAAACTAATGATCCTATGTAGCTAGTGTTAATTCAATTTTTAAGCGGTAGGTTTTTAATCTGTGATGAACATGGGAAGTGGGATCCTGGTTGACTTTAATGCAAATTCGTCATTAGTGACGCACAAGAGCCATTGGACCAACCGACTACTACTCTTGCTTTTTAACAAATTTAGAATGACTTCTTTTTAAATTGATGAAGGAGATTTTAATTTCCAAAACCAACCCCCACAATTTATTTAGCTCAAAAAAAAAAAAACATAAATTTCTTTCTTATCATGCCACGTCTCCCTGATTGTAAAATTTGATTTTCTAGTATTTTCAATTTTTAAAACCAAAGCGCGTGACCCCTAAATCTTGCATTTTCTTCGTCATTCTCACTTTTCTTTCCTTTCACATTGAGTTTAAGAGCCACTAATCTCCATCAAATCCATCATCGATTGCTGCCACACAACCCTTGATTGATCAACCATCAATACTCCACAAACCCGAAACCCTAAACTCTCTTGAGTTTAGGTTGACACGTGTCTTTCACATATCATACCGCACATAATCATAGAGACTAAATAAATCTTAAAAGGAATTAAGTAGACTTTTTTCCCATTTAAATTTCTTGAAGGGTCACTTACAAAATTGCTTATTTTTAATAATAATAAAAAAAAAAAATTTGCAACCATGGTAACATGATCAGAAGATGATGAACTAGTATTTAGTGCCAAATTAAACGTTCAAATAAAATAAGATTTTCCTACTTATAAACACTGGAAATTGCAAGTGTCCTAAACCTTGAATATAACAAAAAAAAAGTATGCAAAATATATTCCTTTTGAAAGCCCTATATCCTACCGGTATATCTCATATTATTAATTACATCATATCACCTCTTAAACGGAAAGATATATATGCTTGGTATTTCGATTTAGGCTTGTTCACTCTCTACTCAATTAGTCGAAGCCAACTCAAGTTAGCATGGGAAACCCAAACCCCATTGGACACGTTCTTGTTGTTTGTGATATTTATGTAATCCGTGTTTATTTAAGCACAATATTAAATTAAACCTCTTAGTTACTATTTATTTATAATTTATATAATTAAACTAAATATATAATGATTATATATAGATGTCTGGGAAACTTGCTCTCTCAAATGTTCGACCTTTTCACTCTCTAAAATGTGTTTGCTGACATTAGCAATCACCATTATCTCTAGCTTGCAACTTAAACAAATGCTCTTTCGAGGTTTGAGGTCATCCTTCAAAGATGCTCTTAGGGAATAAAAGTTGAATGGCATAACAGTGCGTATATGAGTGTTATTGATCACATTGATATGCATGTGAACATGGAATAGTAACATGTTGGTGCCAAAAGCGTCTGGATCGAGTATTTGTAAGATCCATACTATTCCTGACTTAAACAGCCGAGTGGACTTTTGAGAATATATTCACCAATATGTACAATTATGTTTTGCAAGTGGCCTTTTGGTTTTGGTGTAAATTTCATTATTTTCTTTTTATTGTAACTCGTTATTCTTTTTATTGTTAAACGCTTTTTGGCGGAGTTTAAGACCCTGGACTTGTGATTCTATCTATTACAAGTCTTTCAGTTAGGCTAGCTAGTTTTATCAACAGAAAATCTTGTAATTTAACTTCACATGTTAAGATTTCTATGTCTTGCACCGGAAATCCTTCCCTAACTCTTATTTACATATAAACAATATGGAAGTGAAGATATGTCACTGAAATAATACCTCCTAGTTGAATATTAGTTCCTTGTCGTCCGAATGCGAATTCAGATAACATAAATTACCTAATTGATGAATAATTAAACTGAAAAGGGAATATGCCTTAGGTTCCTTCCTTATTACAAGTCTTGAACACAGAGCCATGATATCAGAGGTTCCACAGACCACAATGCATGCAGACTCTGCTACAAAGCAAAGTGAATGAGCCCTTCTAGGGGCCCGCCCACCACCATCCATCATTCTCAAGATGCGCTCATGGACAACATTTTGAGGATGATGATGGTGTTGGGCGGGCCTTACGCCCACCTCGCCCCTTAGACCTCGCCCCCTAGAATCAGGGAAAGCGAATACATCCCCTGCATCTGATCCCGTCCTTTATATTCAACACCCCCTTTTGTAAATTTTTGTGCCTTTAATAATCATCACAAGATCATAATTCAACTCTTTTCACTAAGTAATCATTAAGCAAGCTTGCATTTTGGAGGAACCACCATTTCCAATCCTTGATACGCTTTCAAATTGATCTTTGACTTCCATGGTACCAGATTCTATTTCTGTATTTTTTTTTATAGTTATTTAATTATCTATTATTAAAACTTTTTTTCTTCTATTTTTAGTAAGATTGAATGATTGATCTCTTGAAAAGGAAAAATAATGATACATGTTTGGTGGTTACCGGTTTATTCACTGGAAAAATAAAAATAATGGAAAATAAGGTGTGAATTACTGTCCAACATCTAGGAAATTGGTGTGAAAAAAATAATATGATTTTTTCATATTTTTGACTAAATCTAGTTTTGACTTGAAATTATTTGGTGGATTGTTATAGCTAAAAAATGTTACTATTTTGCGAGTTATTACAAATATGCCAATTTGATGCAGTGAACCCTTGATATAAATCACTTAATCTGTTAATCATTTGTAATACACTATTTTTGAGTCCTGAAAAATTGGTTAAAAATATGGAAAAATCATTAAATTTTTTTTTTTTTAATATAGTGTGTGAACATAGAAAAGGAGGATAACATGGTTGAGCATTTAATACGTGGGTAAAAAAGGGACTGACTGACTATCTCACTTAAATTATAGAGCGCTTGGGAAAGTGTAACCACCCATTCTTCTCGAGATGTGCGTCTTCCCCACGCGTGTTTCCTCGCCTTCAAGAAGGGCTCAATATAGAGAGTCAGTTGTACTAAATAGAGACTGATTTAAATCAGTGAACAATAAAGATTGTGTTGAACAGGTG
Organism: Berberis vulgaris; assembly: GCA_963556465.1. NCBI lineage: Eukaryota > Viridiplantae > Streptophyta > Magnoliopsida > Ranunculales > Berberidaceae > Berberis > Berberis vulgaris. The sequence continues at coordinate 10,959,274 of OY747132.1, read as the reverse complement.
ATGGTCCTGAGATCAGAATAATTTAAAGCATATATTTTCTCATTCACTATTTGTAAGGGCATCCTGCAAATCCTTGGTATCTTTTTTTTTTTTTTATCATTTGAAACAATTTTGTCACTTAAAGAGGTCTGAGATTGTTGAGTGCTAATAAGGTATTTTGTTAAGAGGGGATCTCTTTAGTTATCTACAATGTGTTAAAAGGCATTTTCCTAGTTGCAACCCTTTTTTCTGTGGCTGTGAGCATCAAAATGGTATCACTATTTCCAGTCATTGCTCGCAATTCCAGGGGCAATCCATAGAGCTAGAACAAGGCAACAACCTTTAAGACTAACTATCATTTAAAATTCCAATGAAAAATGTACACAGTAATAGTGAACATGAAAAATTAACTAGCTGAATCATGATTGAAAATGTTTTTACAAGTACGTACTTGTCAAGATTAAAGGTAGAAAAATAAATGAGATTCAAAATAAGAAAGAAAGAAAGAAAAAAAACCCTCCATATCCCTAGTAACTTTCTTGATTAATACGTCAAAAAAACCTCTAAATGGAAGATTGAAATTTGAGAATAAAGATTGAGGTCGTGAGAAATACTTAAACCAAAATATGTTTTATTTTTGTAATTCCTAGAAAATCCAGGAATTGAATTTATTTTATTTATTTTTATATATGGTTGTGGTAGGTGACATGTATTTGAGGTATAATATTAACATGTATTTGATAATCACGTGGGCAGGGATAGTGGTTAGCGTTTAAACTACATGCTAAAATCCTGATTAATTATCCCATATGATATGGGTGGTGATGATCAGTGAAATATCAGATTAAAATCAGCTTTTCCAATTCCCACTGTATGATGCTCACTCAGTCTGTTAAAAAATGTGAGATTTTGTGCAAACTTTATGTTTATGTAAAAAAGAAAAATCATGAAAATATATAACAGACCATTAAAGCCTAAATTTTATTCTTTACTTAAAGTTATTGTCATGCATTTCCAACCATAATAACTTTTATATCCTTTCGATACACCTGGTAGGATAAGTGAGTGATGTTGGAAGTTGAATAGGACATTTATATATATCTTTTCGATACAAACAGACCCTACAAGCAATAGTGAACTGTATATAATATATATGGAGAAACATTTATATATATCTTCTTTGTTTTAGGTGTAATTATCATAGAATATTAAACAAAAGTTGTAAACGTCTGTGTTTCTTTGGATGATCAACCATTAAGATATGTGAAGAACACCACAGTTCAAGGGAAAGTGATGTAAGAGATTACGAATTATGTCTCTGCAATTTGTTGTTAATTATGTATGTAAAATATGAGCTTCAAGGAACTAAAACTGGCTTGAAACTCAAAAAAATATAAAACATGTCATAATTGGTAATGTCAGCTAGGTTAGCTAGGTATACTAGCTTAAGTATGAAGTCGTAAGTAATGATGCCATAATGAGAAAATGATTGCTTCGAAGCAAATAACCGATAGATCCATCGATGATCAGTTTGCATATATTAATAAGGAGTGACTATGATGCATCATCTATATATTAGTAAACTGTCTTATGCAGACGAGAATCTGTGAATACCATAAAAGAATGTCAACTACCATATTCCTTTTTTATTAGAACTATTTTAATCCTAGTAGCGGCACGTTGTACATGTACAGTTTGTACTTCATATATACGCGAAGACCTTGGTAATAATATTGTTTGTAACCTAAACAGATGCAAATTTTCAGTGAAACCTTTTCATTTGGCCCAAACTTAATTTCGACAATCTTAGTCATGAAGCCATATCAATCCATGTTGCCTAAAAGTGTTATGCTGATTATGTTCTTTACATTATTGACATTACTAAACAATTAAAGTACAAAGATACTGATGAAAAACAGGTTCCAAATGCTGTAATTTGAGCCATTCAATCTTAGTTTATGAATTTATACTTGGCCAGAGAAGATGAATATTATCTTTTGTAAAAAATAATAATACAAAAGATAATAATACGTACAAGTAGCCTTATCTTTGCAAAAGAAAGAATAGTACTTGACCATATTCTTCTAATGGAGGATAAATTATGCATTACTTATTCCAGTTAATAATTTGAATTGATTAAAATGAGTGACAACCCAACTTATTCTGATTTATTCTATTGCCACAAGGTTAGAATGCTTTCATTTATCTTATATGATTGTGGATCTATATTTTTTAGTTTCTTTTCCCCTTATATTTTACAGTTTCTTTTCCCCTTATAATTGTAGCTCAATTGGTCGGACATCTATTCTTCTTTGTGGGTTTTGAGACTCATCAGTTAAGATTTTGTGAGTTTTTTCTTTATAGCTATTCACATTACTACTTTAAAATTGAGCTAAACCATTTTTTCTATGAAATTGTATTATGATCATTTTTTATTAGAATCATATTATGTTCGCAAATTTCAGATTTTTTTAGCTTTTAATTGGACTACATTAGATTCAATTTGGTATATGTAATGTATTTTTTATAGTTGTATTTTTATTAGTTACTAGCTCAGGTGAAAAAAAAATTTTGGCACTACCCTTGATAACTACTATTATCAACTAATAATTTTTTGCCATTTTGCCCCCTACAACTAAATTCCTAGGCCCGCCACTAATGCGAGATGAAAGCGATGAGAATATCAAGTAATTACGATCAATCATGTAACCTTCGAACATAAATTAATAAATTAATTAATTAATTAAAAAGAAGTTACAGGTTTATCACCCAAATGTATTGAGTTCTATGCTCATCTGTTGCTTATTTTGTTGACCGTCACTAGCCTAATTATGTGCATAGATTTAATAATGGTATTTAAACTTCAAATAAAATTTTACTTTATTCTATCATTTTTTCCAGATATCTTTGACAAATTTATACTTAATCACACAAAATGTTATTATTTTATAAATTTTATTTAAATAATGTAAAAGGGTACCTAAAGTTTTTCCAACTTTTTTTGTTTTTGTTGTTTTCAACTATTTTTATTATATTGGACGTTTTATTGTAAACTCACTAAAAAGTATATATATATATATACACACATATTTGCATTAAAAGATTTTAGATAAAAGGTATTACCTATAACTCTAACTTTAATTAATTATCATCAAATGAACTAAGGATTCCGTTTTTGGTTTTTTAGCTAATGTTCGTCAACTTAAGTTTTTAGTAGATAACACAACAAATGTTGACAGTTTGTTTGTTTTATTAAGATTGGCCTTATACATACACTATGCCAAATGGGCAGTTTTGTAACAACCCCAAACAGATCATTTTTGTGATGTAATAATCCACCAAACAATTTCAAATCAAAACTAATAATTAAGTTCAGGCAAAATTTTGAAAATCAGTTTCATAAATAAAGTGATACAATAAATTTGATCATTATGAATAATATCATTTGCAACACCATGGTGATCCAATTATTGTATCACTTTATTTGTGAAACTATGTGAAACTGTTACAACACAACAATGATGTATTTTTTTTGGATTGTTACAAATATGTCAATTTAGTGTAGTGATATATATAAGTAGTTTAGTTCTAAATTTTACATTCTCCTTGTAATACAGACTTTCGTTAGTTGTAGTCTAGTGAGCTTTAATATTTCCTCATAAGAGCACTTGCAACCTAGGGTTGTGATTTTGTTTTCCTAGGTAATTTCAGTATGTTGATTTTAAGAAATATTTCGTTGTGTATACAAAAAACGTAAAAAATTTGGTTGTAATGTTGAAATTATCAATATAATGTAAACATTTTAAACGCTTACATACTACATAAGAAGTAGTTTTGCAGGACTCATAATGTCGTACAAACTACACATTTCATACAAATCATTATATAACATAATTTTAATATTCAAATAAGGTTATAACGGGTAAAATATATAGAAATTGAGATTGGGCTAATGAAAGAAATAAATATTTCAATATTTTTTGAGAAATCGCATTCCTTGCTTGCAACAACTCTCATATACACACAGTTTTGGCTTGTGAAAAGCATCCAACAATCAAGACAGTAATAAGCCAAAAACTATAAGCAAGAAAAGAAATAAAAGGAAAGCTAGAAAAACAGTGTGTGTTTGGTTGCATGGAATCCTATGTTATGAAAATTCATGAGGGGATTCCTACATTTTAGGCTAAATTGATATATCACCATTTAACCACTATTTGATTTTGTGATCAATGGTGAGAATAGAAGTCATATGAATATGAGAATCTCACTCCTTGGTTCCCCAAGGCACGTGAGTCTCATGTTCATGAGACTTTCATTATCACCATTGATAACAAAATCAAATAATGCATGTAGAGTTATACCTCAAATTAGCCTAAAATATATGAACCCCTTCATGGATTCTCATGACATATGATTTTATGCGAGGAAACACACCCTAAATATTCAAACTCAGGAAATAAAAGGAAACCTAGAAAACTCAAAATATTCAAGTTCTCAAAAAGCTTATTAGGTCATTTTTGTTATGGACTCACATTATCACAAACTTGCAATTCGACTAAGTTGCGAGCTGTTTAGTTGCATTGATTAGGCCGGCTTTGCTGACCATCCTACATGTATCCCTCCATTTCCTTATTTCATTGTTCTAAGAACTGTCCTTAACCATGCATTACGACAGGACATCTACGCCTACGACTACTAATTAACCATTATTGGTCTTGGCTAATTTATTACCTTCTTTTCATGTCATGAAGTAATTGTCTATACCTAATTTGCTGTCACATGTCCAACGCGTGACAATATCAGCACACAAAAAGCGCGTGGGGAACGGTCTCATGAATAACAGTAGGGAAAAGTCACGTGTGCTCGACACATGCTAAAGATCTTCACCTAGTGGACTTAAGTTTTGGAGGAAAAACGGCATCATGCGCTGGCTACGTGATGCCACATTCCTTCTTCAAGAGGCAAATACAAATTGAATGGAAGTTAACAAAGAGAGATAACGAGTCTAACACCTCTGGCAGATGGAAAAATAACCACCAACAGAGAAGGATAACCAATAGAAAGCGAAAAAAGTGGATAACTCACTAGGAGAGCCGGTCAACCAGAAGCAGACACGAAGACACCTCCGACCATGGGGCGAATCTACTAAGAGGCGCCTCAACTTTAAAAATATATTTAATAAATATTTAGCATTACCAAAAAATCAATTATATAATGTTTAGTGTAATATGATTATTGTTCATTCAATTATTTTCATATATTTCTATTGGTGCAGTGGTTGGAAATTTACGATTTTTTAGCAAAAGACCCGAGTTCGATACTCTTTACTCACCTAATTTTATTTTTATTTTCAATGCAATTTTATTAATAATTGCAAACATAAATAAGTCGTTTAGTTTAATAAAACTTATTTTCGGTCCTCTTGGAGCGTATGATTTTTTTTATTATTTTCAATGCAATTTTATTAATAATTGCAAACATAAAAATTGTTTGGTTTAATAAAAATTTATTTTCGATTCTCTTGGAGCGTATGGTTTTTTATTACTATTGACAATTACTATTTCTGTCATTGTGACCTACCCCTACGTATTTGTTTTTAATGCAAATTTGTATGTAATTAAACACACATTAAAAAATGAAATGTTTGCTCACAAGTGGTATAAAACCTCAAAAAAATTTGAAATTAATATCTAAAATATTAATTATATAAAAAATATATACCATTAGCTAACTCATACAAAATTTGAGGCTCCATTTTTTTTTTCTATGAAATTATATTAAGATCTTATTATTTTCGCAAATTTCATTTTTTTAAAGCTTCAACTAGATACTTATCCTAAATATTTTGTGATTTTATTTATATACTCTAGTTATTAGGCTCATTTTCCTTTATTAAGATTATCGATATTGTGATCTTATTTTGGCTTTAAATTGGACTACACTAGATTCAATTTGGTATATGCAATGCATTTTTTTATAGTTGTATTTTTTATTAGTTACTTAGTTCGGGTTGAAATTTTTTTTGGTTTCGCACTTGATAACTACTATTATGAAAAATTCTAGAGAGCCAGGCCCCTAGCGTCAGGGGAGGCTCTCCATTAATGGAGGATTCTCCAAATCAAACTCCATGGAATAGTGTTCTTCAAGGCCTGTTAATGGTGTTCTTCAAGGCTTGTTAATGGAGGATTCTCCTCAAGAACTCAAGATCTAGATCTCCTCAAGATCTCCTAGATTCTCTTTCTCTTTCCTAAAAACGTGCCAGAGAGCCTCCTCTGACGCGCCTGACTCTCTAGATGCGCCTTAACTAAAATCATGAGTCCGCCACTGCTCCGACCAAAGGAATCCGGTCAACTATGTCGGATAGCGACTGAAATGTCTACAAATGGATCCAGTGAGGATTACCCAATGCGGCTATGACACATAAGATCAGTACAAACAAAGCGACTCCGTTAACCAAACAAGAGTGTTGCCAAGATGTACAACACTAGAGGAAACATACTGAAGCTGAAATATACTAGTCGGCAATTGCAGTACTCGACAGAATATCATACTTTACATGAAAGTTGTCAAGTCATTAAATGTAAGATATGGACAGGTAGGTAAGAAGGACGAGTATGAATAGAGCCCTTAGACCAACTAGGGAGGGAGAACTCTAAGAGAGCTCTAGGAAAATCCTCAATCCTAGAAACTCATTTGGTTTTCGAGATTTCTTATGTATTCTTTAATTTCTACTCGGTTGTCGTTTGACTTGAGCGTCGAAGGCTCATAATACGGGGTTTACCCGTGTTTGTGAGCGTGTTGCAGGTGAGTAGATCTAGAGAAAGTAGAGAAAACCATTATTAATCAGAAGATCTTAAGGACAAAGTGTGCATCTCGAGGAGCTTTAGAAAGTACCTACCAAATAGTAATCTTCTCTACCTGGTGAGTCACGCGCTCAAACCTCTTATAACTCACGCGATAACCATGTGCTATTCCTAAGCTGATTGTCACGTGCGGATCACGAGAGCGTGATTTTACGGTAGAACCCAAATAACATATATAAAAGTATTGCTTAAGGCTTTACCAAACATAGTAAATAAGGTTTTTTTTTTTTTTTTTTGGTTCATGTAGTGCCTTGGAGAATATGTGACTTTATTCTGGTTCCGTTTTGCATTGTATGCTAAAACATTGTAGTTTGTTTTTCATGGAAGTCAATGACAAGCACATGTAACTATAGCTAGGGGTCAATATTATTCAAAGAGTAGTCTTCATCATGTCGTAAAGAGATTTCAGGGCAGAAAATTAGCACATTTCAATATTCTAACTCCACTAGATTCATTTTGAAAAATAGTGGCGCACATCAATCAAAACCACAGATTGATAATTGGATTATAAATCACATTGCCAGTAGAATAGGCTAATTATACTTAAAAAGAGGGGAAATTCTTAAGTGCACTGGTGGTGTGCCTGGTAGCTACCAGACACCGTTCATTTGCCTCGAGATATGCATTATTTCATATTTTGAGACAAATGAACGGTGCCTGATAGCCACCAGGCACTGTAGTAGTGCTCCAAAAAGAGTTGCATCTACAATTATATTTTATTAACTCATCAGATATTGCACCAAACCTCAAGTCGTGATCGAAGTTATCACTAAATCGCAACCCTATAAATACATGGTTAAAGTTCAACCTGAAACGGGTTTCTTGAGAAACCGGAGAATGTGTACTTTAATGACAGTCATTAATTATTTAGCTATCCACTTGCCAGACACTAAGATGTAGAGCACTACTACAGTGCCTGGTGGCCACCAGGCACCGTCCATTTGCATCGAGATATAAAATAATTCATATCTAGATGCAAATGGACGGTGCCTGGTGGCCACCAGGCACACCACCAGTGCATTTAGAATTTTCCCTAAGATATATAGTGACCGGATGTTAGCTAAGCTAGCTGAATTAAATGATTGATTCCTCAAGGGACGTGATAATAAGGTTTGATTTAATTCCGACAAACAAAATGGATTAATGGAAGATAAGTTGTGATAATTGTCCCCCATTTTCATTACCACTCATAAACATTAAGGGACCTTGTTTATTAGTGTTCATGAATGCAAGTCTCACTAAATAATTTAGGTCTAATCCATGATTATGTTCATCTAATGTTTTGTCACCTTCCCAGGTTATTGCATTTCCACTGCTTTCTGATGACTAGACACCACGACAAAACTTGATGAAAGATGATAAATAAGCCACTTAAGCAATTCTTTCACCTAATCAATTGTAATTATTGAAATTTAGGGAAGATGACATTATATGATTAATTCTTTGACTAAAATGAGTTTGATAGATCAATTCTACATACGTCATGTGTTGCAACTTACATGATGATTGGAACACTAACATTTGATCTATACAACGACTCGTGCACTTTAAATCAAATGTGTCCTAAGTTTTGAATAGACTAGACCATAAGACATCTTATGAAAGGTAAACTAAATCCGTAACCCAATATTACCGAAAGCACTGGGAAGAGTGGAGATTTGAGTCACCAAAGGGCCATAGGCAATTGTCAGATCAATTTGACTTATGTACTGAAGTGAACATTAATTTATGGTGGTTAAACTAAAAGATTGTAAGCCCAGTTCATGGTATTGTTGTTAGTGTTTCCTTTGCCAAATTAAGAAGAACAACTGGAAAAGAATGTTTGGGAAGAAGTTTTTCTTTTAAGTGTGTCTGAGAGGGATGGCATGCAACTTTCACGAACCATATTACACCTCAAAAGAATTGTATGCCACTTTCTCCCACCCCCACTAATTAAAGCCATGGAATGATGTATTTGAAATGTTCACTACATGTATTGATTGATAGGGAAGAATCAGATAACTTTAGTGTAAGTGTGCGATATTCTGAATATGTATCTTGATTAGCATGATGTCAACAATTTTGTCGCTTTCCATTGTAATTTTGATTGAATAAAGTAAAAAAGAAGTTGGTCGAAACTATAGCTAGCACAATAGCAATTGTCAGAAACTGCTCTTAAAAACTAATGGCATGTTAATGCACTTCACGGTGTTTATCTAACTTAATTATGCCATAGAAGAAAGTTGCATAGGTGCATGTTTGTGATTCCAATGAGATATACTAGTAACTCTATTGACTGTTGAGTAGTTTTACATTAGGTGTTGGTTGAGCTAGCGCCATGACATTGCTTTCGTTCTTTTAAAAACAAGAATGGAATACCTAGCTTGCCTAGTGAAAAATACGCGTATAAAGTCTAAAACTTTGTGGACTATCATATTTCCATCCGCCTTGATAGAGAGCCAGGCCGGCCCATCACCATCTATCATCCTAGAGATGCTGAAAATGGGTCCATCTCTAGGATGATGGATGGTGATGGACCGGCCTGACTCTCTAGAATCAGGGTTCCATCAATGTTTGGAGAAGTGGCATTTGGTACTGACAACAAGAAACCTTCATTTCAGGCATGCCAAACCCCAAAGGCCCCCCATTCACTTCAAAGAAAAAAAAGCAAACAAAATGATAAAGTTGCAGAGCTTCCCACCAAGAGGACATCAAGATAAAAGGGTTGGTTGGGATGACTCGAAAACCCCAACCTCTCAACAAATGGGTGGTCTTCATGTGCATAGTTCATGTTCATGTTCATGAATTAATAGTCCTTTCGATCTTTTGTTGGAAAATCCAAAATGCAAGTGATGTACTGAATAGGAAAACTGCGAGCAGCAACTGACAACTCGTATCGATCCATTATCTCTCATGTCCCTGTCTAAAGTGCATTGTTGTGGAGTTTGCTTCAATCGTATTCATGGCCACTTCGATGTTACAACAGAGCTGGCCACCATATATATTCATCGCTTTGTCATAGTTTCCTCTTGGAAAAGATTTCAAAGGAAAGCCAAAGTTTTCGGTCATCTTTAGAGTGGATTTTTCATGATAGGATGGGACAGAGCTCCAAGAATCTCAAACGGGACCTATGTACAACCCACTCTGCCAGTGCCCCCTCTGTGGCTCCACAATTGATCCATAGCCAGCAACACTAACCCAGATTGTTTGCTCCATTGTCATATCCCACGTTTTTGCAAAATCATATCAACAGTGCAAAAACTTCTCACAAAATATGTTCAGATCTGTTTGAGTGCACACAGTGTTTGGATTTTTGGTTTATTGCTGTGTGCATGGTTAATACTTATTTGGAAGAGTTTGCGACCAACTGGGGTCACACGTAAAAATTCATTGAAACGTAGAATGTACCAAACTATTTAGGTATTTTTTTTAGCAGTTAACATGTAAAAATATTGTTTTCAATGTGTTCCCAACCTGCTGGTTACAAGTAAAAAAGATTGGTTTTTTATGTGTCCCTAGACACAGGCGGCACATATCTGTACCATTATAACCCTCAAGCCTTGAATGAATAGTGAAATATCTCCAGCTTTAATTTTTGGATTTTTCATTTTGTCTCCAAATTTCTTAATATTTACAAGCAAAATTAGCTCTTCTCAAACATTGATCAATCGCACTCTCTCAAAACATTGATTAATTTACCCAAGTCTCTAAAATATTTTTTTTGAAACCCCTAATTATCTATAAACTATAAATATGCACCTACAATAGTGAGAGTATAAATTTTGGTTATTATATTTTACTCTATAATATCCTTTAAAAATTTTAATTAATTAATTATATGTATAAATAGTTTTTATATTATTTAGCTTTAGAAATCTTTAGTCATCTTCTAAAATTTTAAAGTTGACATTTTATTGAATTTTTAGAATAAATAAAAAACACTGAACACATAGAGTGCATCCACATCCTAGTCACTTTTTAATTTCTTTATCATGATTATCAGCCCTTCTAGCCGGTCTGGCCTGGTTTCCCGCCTGAGGGGCAAAATTACACAAATCCAAAACACTTTTTGGAGGGGCAGGAATGTAATTTTGCCCGCAGGTGGGAAACCGCCCAGGCTGGCTAGAATTTTTGCATGATTATTGTTTAGATCGAGTAAACAATTATTTATTTTTATTTTTATTTTTTATTTGTAATTATACAGTGTCAAATTTTGGAAGCTGAGCTGAGAACATTTTGGATTCAGCCCAACAGGATTGAGAATACTCACCAGATAACTCACGCTCATTTTAAACATTTGGTTAAGCACAAGCTAGCCCAGATTAAGATCTTGTGCCTCACTCTGGGCAGCCCAATAATTAGCCCATTTGGATAAAATTGTTGGCTGAGAAATTTGCCTTACTCTTGTGTGATATTGTCCAATAGAAAGTAGAAACAATGCTTTTGTGGTTAACAAATTATGGTGTTTGAGGTTGGAGATAAAAGACAGCTGAGATTTACTATCTAACGGATCACATAGAACTTGAAACACCAAGAGTGCATGGGTTTGATTCTCATACCCAACATTTTGATATTTATTTATCTTGATATTTAAACTTTATCATGTTATTTTGATATTAAAATTTTAAATCTTGATATTTTGATATTTATTTATCTTGATAAACTTTATTTATCATATTAAACTTTTATCGTGCCAACGGCACGGCGTATACCCTAGTCTATATTACAAATCAGGATAGTGTTTAGGATGGAAGATAAAAGACGGTTGAGATTTACCCAAATATGAGAATCTATCGGATTGTATAGAATTTAAAGCACCAAAAGTGCATGGGTTCGATTCTCGTATCCAACATTTTGATATTTATTTATTTTTCTTTAATTATTGATGGAGGTGATTGGGCATGTAAGTATGAAGGATGAAAATTTAAGGGTGACCATGTTTTGATAAGTTTAAAATTTTTATTGTGCCAACAGCTCGGAGAATACCCTAGTTATTATATATTTATCTTACAAATAAGACGGTGTTTGGGGCGGGAGATAAAAGACGACTCGGATAAAACCAAATATATGAATCTGGCGGATCTTATAGAACTTAAAGCACCAATAGTGCATGGGTTCGATTCCCATGCCAAACATTTGATATTTATTTATTTATTTTTGGGAGATAAAAGACGACTGAGATTTATCCAAACATGAAAATCTAATGGCTGGGACTTAAAGTTAGCCTTTATGAAGATTTATCCCCAATAAGAATGCAAGTGATTGATTCGCATACCCAATATTATTTTTATTTATTTATTTATTTATTTTCTTCAAAAGTTGATTGTGGTTATTAGACATGTAAGTATATTTATTTATCATACTCGAACATTTAGCATGTGGAGTAATACTATAGTAAGGTAGATTAGTGCTGCAACCTTGGGGTATGATTATTGACACATGTTTTGAATGACAATATATATTTATTAAAGCACCAAGTCCACTTTAAAATCATTTTTTTCCATAAGTCCAGTCCGTTGACAATCCTAATTATCATGGTGATTGAAATTAAAAAAAAAATACTTTTGCTGTTAGAGAATATGTTAAGTTATTTCAACAACCACTTAATTTATTCTATTGAGATGTCCATGTTTTGCATTAACACTGAAATCAAGATAGAGAATATGTTAAGTTATTTCAGGTTTTGCATTAGTTTATTCTATTCATTGAAATTCTATTGAGATGTCCACTTAGTAATTAATTAATAGACCCCAATTTGTAAATGCCACAATTAGACCCTAATTGAAAATTTCATTTTTTTTTAAATAATTTCATTTAATATAGGTGTTTGTTTTAATCTTTTGAATTACTTTTCAGAAATTATATGAATAAAAGAAAATTTTGGCCCTTAAAAGGATAATATTCTTGTGCATTGGATAGTCTGATAAATTAGAATGGAATCAACAATGTTTTATTGAAATATCATAGAACTCTTATTCTAATTTTTTTTATTGACATTTGTATACTCATGCTATGATTCATTTTTTTTTTTTAATTAACATGTACAATGGGATTTATTGACAAGAATAATGTGATTTATTGACATGTATAGTGTGATTTTAATGTTAGAATATTCCTAGCATATATTAGAATACAATGTTGAATATCCTAGCATACATTTGTATACAGTTTGATTTACATATACATACAGTGGGACTTTAATGTTAAGCATGTACACAATGTGATTTACATTTGCATACAGTGGGACTTCAACGGTTATAGCTTGGCGGATGGTACCACTAGGTCATGGGTTCAAACCCAGCTTGCGGCATCTTTATGGATTCTGGGATCCTATAAAAACCCTGTTTGCCTTTCAAAAAAAAATGTACACAATGTGATTTACATTTGCATACAAAATGTGCTAGTTTAGAGGTACTGTATTTCTTGCTCATTAGTAGACTTTGTCAAAATTTTGTTGTCTACTCAAACATTTAGCATGTGGAACAATGTTGTAGTGGTTCATTTTATATATCTGCATTTTGAAGAATTATAAATGCAATATTATTGTGTATGACAGGGTTTAATATTGGTAAAAAAAATTAAGAAAACAAAGTAAACTTTGTCGAAATTCTGAAAAAAAATTATGTTTTGTTGTCTACTCAAACATTTAACATGTGGAGTAATGTTATAGTGGTTTATTGTGTTTTTTGCCATTTTGATGAATTACAAATGCAAATTTATGAGGTATGACAAATTTTAGTATTGGAAATTTTTTAAAAACCAGATAAACTGTTAAAATTCAACAAAAATATTGTAATTAATTTAGTTTAAGCTACCATTATAGAAATACCAAATATTTGTGATTGAGATAATACCGCAATGAATATTAAAAAGATGAATGACAAGACATATATTAAATAAATATGTTTAGTGGTAATGGTACATGTGTCGCAACCTTGGGGTAGAATTAGTGACACATGTCTTGAATGACAATATATATTTATTAGGCGACTTTTTTTTAATGACAGACTTTTTATTCTTTTTTGTATTATTATTATGGTTTAGTTTATCTGGGAAGTCCTCTTGAATGGGCAAGATACTAGTAGATGACTGTGATGTTAGCCTAGACAAGTGGTCAGCGACCGCATTTTTTGTACCTGACTTTTCTCGTATTTCAAGATCAAATTCTTGAAGCAAAAGAACCCATCGAATCAGTCGAGGTTTGGTGTCTTTCTTATTGAGAAGGTATCTAAGGGTTGCATGGTTAGTGTACACAATGACTTTAGCTCCAATGAGATAGGAACAAAATTTATCAAGTGCATAAACAATGGCTAACATCTCTTTATCTGGGGTTGAGTAATTGAGTTGAGCCTCATTCAGAGTTTTGCCAGCATAGTAGATAACATGAGGAAGTTTGTTAATTTTCTGACCCAAAACTGCACCTACAGCATAGTCAGAGGCATCACACATAATCTCAAAGGGTAGCACCCAATCAGGAGCTCGGATGATAGGGGCTGAGACTAGTTCATGTTTAAGATGCAGAAACGCAGATATGCACTTTTCGTAAAAAAGAAAGGGAACATCCTTATCTAAGAGACTGGTCATAGGGCGTGCAATCTTCGAAAAATCTTTAATGAAGCGGTGATAAAATCCAGCATGCCCTAAGAAAGATCGCACATCTTTAACAAATTTTGGAATCGGAAGAGATGAAATGACATCAATCTTAGCTTTGTCCACCTCAATGCCTTTTGGAGAGACAACGTTCCCAAGAACAATGCCCTGCTTCACCATGAAGTGACATTTTTCCCAATTTAAAACAAGACATTTTTCTTCGCAGCACTCTAAGACAAGTGAGAGGTGATGTAGGCATTGATCAAAAGATGAGCCAAATACTGAAAAAATCATCCATAAATATCTCAAGAAAGTTGTTCACCATATCACTGAATATGCTAGACATGCATCTTTGAAATGTTGAGGGTGCGTTGCATAGCCCAAAAGGCATGCGACGATAAGAGTAAGTACCAAAAAGACAAGTGAATGTGGTTTTCTCTTAATCCTCTTGTGCAATAGGGATTTGATTGTATCCAGAATATCCATCTAAGAAACAATAGTAAGGATGACCTGCTAACCTCTCAAGCATCTGATCAATAAAGGGAAGGGAAAGTGATCCTTTCGAGTATTAGAGTTTAACTTACGATAATCAATGCATATTCTCCACCCCTTTTTCATTCTTTGCGGCACAAGTTCCTTGTTCTCATTTTCAACGACTATAATTCCCGACTTCTTAGGAACCACATGGACTGGGCTAACCCATTGGCTATCAGAGATAGCATAGATGATGTTTGCATGCAGGAGTTTCAACACTTCTTCTTTTACGACATTTTTCAAAATGGGATTTAGACGTCGCTGGGGTTCTCTGGATGTTTTAGTTTCATCTTCCAAATAAATATGATGCTCACAGACACTAGGGTCAACACCCTTGATGTCATGAATATTCCAAGCAATGGCTGACTTGTGAGCTTTAAGGACCTCCAACAACTTGTCATTGTGTTCCTCAGTAAGATCTGAGGCAATAATCACTGGATAACTCTCCGTAGGACCGAGAAATGCATATCTCAATTCATTTGGTAAAGGCTTAAGTTCTAGTAATTTTTTAGTGTTTGTGGATGAGTCACTATCTTGTGACTGTTCTCTAAAGGAAGAAGATGAATACAACTCTTCCTCATATTGATAACGTGATAATGGCTCGGATTCAAGTATATGCATTATGGGCACATTATCCAACATATTGTTGACCTCTTCAATAGCCTCGTCCATATCTAGGTTCATACCAAAGTGTAAGAGACAATGAAGCAATGCGTCATCTGGTGACGATTGAGCCATAGACTCAAAAGATCGAATAATACACACTTCTTCTTCTTCTTCTTCCTCAATCATATCGAGATCATCTCTCCTTTGCAAGGCCTAAAAAATATTCAATTCAGCTTTAAGGTTCCCAAAAGAAACAGACATGCTACCGCTTCTACAGTTGATGTTAGCCTCCGCAGTTGCTAAGAAGGGTCGCCCTAAAATGACAGGAATTTGATTATTTGGGCTCGGGCTAGTGTCTAAGATGATGAAATCAACTGGATAATAGAAATCTGCAACTTGAACAATCACATCCAAAACTATTCCTCTGGGGTATCGTTTTGACTCATCTGCTAGCTTAATAACTACCTTTGTTGGTTGCATCTTCTTTAACCCAAGTTCTAAATATATATGATAAGGTAAGAGATTCACGCTCGCTCCTAAGTCGATCAAGGCACGATTTTCAAAGTCTTTTTCGATGAAACATGGTACAGTAGGGGTTCCTGGATCCTTGTACTTAATTACTCCAGTTTGTTGAATAAGCAATGTGGCATCGCTTGCAAGGCATGCAGTTTCAGGTACTTTTGTTTTTCTCTTTTTAGTACACATGTCCTTGAAAATTTTTGCATAGACTGGTACTTGTTGGATAGCAGACAAAAGAGGGATGTTGATGTGTACTCCTTTAAAAATCTCTAGTATTTCTTGAAATTGCTTATCTTTTTTGTTACCTAAAAGGGCTTTGGGAAAAGGTGTCTTAGGTATATACTTTCTTGGTTCCACGGGAAGCTGAGAGGGTAAGTTTAAACTAGTTTGAGAAGAATCTTTAGCGTTCTCAATTGGTTTAGGAACGTTCTCTTTGGAAATCACATCAGTTCTCTTGGGTTGTTTTATGTCATTATCAATTGCTCGGCCAGAACGAAGGGTGGTGACAACTTTAACTTCTCCCTGTGAATCAACATTACTACCAATTTCATTGACATGGACTTGGGGAGCACCTTTTGGATTAGGGATGGGTTGACTGGGGAATCTTCCTTTTTCCCTTCCCACGCTCAACTGTTGCAACTATTGTTGAAGCTGGTGGATGGCTTGGGAATTAGCAGCATTAGTTGTCAGTAATTGGTGCATCATATCCTCCAATGATGGTTTTGAAGGTGGTAAAGGAGCAACATATTGATTTTGAGGTACAAAGTCTTGAAAGTTGCTAAGTTGAGGTTGACCATAAGAATTATGAGGGACAAGTACCATAGGAAGGTTCACAGGATGATTTTGCCGGAATGAAAGAGGTCTTCCATGTGGTGGATATTGACTCTGTTGCAACTGGTTAGATTGAGGTCCATATTGAACCTGTCTGGGATAAGTGCGTGAGTTGTGGGCTTGTCCACTAGGCTGCCTAGGGTGTTGAAACCCAGGAGGATTCCCTGAACTTCTCGGTGGTTGTTCATAAAAGTCACCACCATAGGAAAGGTTAGGGTTATGTCGATTTGCAGATGTGTATGTTTGACTGAATGTGTTTGATTTACGTTCACTATTAAATACACACACCTCCTCTGGAGGTTCATTGCCACCTGAAGTTAAAGGGCAATCATAATCTATATGATCTCTTTTGAGGCAAAAGGTACAAGGCTTATAAGTCTGTTCTCTAGCTTTGGAGGTAGACTTTGTCACAATAGATTTCATTTCCTTAGCAAAGTCCTTTAGGAATATTTTGATGTCTGGTTCGGAATCTTCCTTTGGTACAAATAGACTTGATTTTCTAGAAGAACTAGGTTTCAACTATCTATGGGAAGTCCATTGTCGAGAATCATCAGCAAGTTCACTTAGAAAGGTATAAGCATCAGTACCAGTTTTACGCATGAATTTCCCTTGATGCATGGATTCAATCATATTTCTAGATTCGACAATCAATCCATTATAGAAACTCTGCACTCGTTTTTCAAGGCCATGATGGGGGCACTTGATGAGTAAATCTTGAAAGCGGTCCCATGCTTCATAAAAAAGTTCATCATGTGTTTGAGTAAACTCCTCAATTTCTCTTCTAATTTCTAGGGTCTTTCTCATAGGGAAGTATTTCGCTAGAAACTTTCTAACTAAATCCTCCCATGATTTAATGGAACTAGCAGGGAGGGAATTTAGCCATGAGGTGGCCCAATCATCAAGAGATAAAGGAAACAAGCGAAGTCTGACATTTTCTTCATCTTTGTTTTGGTTCTTAAAAGTACTACAAACTTCAGGAAACTTTCCAAGATGGACATATGGGATTTCTCGATCATGCCCATGAAACTTCGACAACATATTAATAATAGCCAGTCTAATCTCAAATTGAGTTGTAGTGATAGGGGGCAGCTCAATGCATCCGTGCACATTAGCAGCAAAGGGAACATTGTATTCCTAAATTGGATGTTCTTCCATTTCAGTGTTGATTAGAGAGTGAGGGGAGGTAGGTGGAGATGAGTGTGGTGAAGAAGCAAAAAGTGGATTAGGGTGGCTAGAAAACTTTTGGGTACGAACCAAGCGCTTGTTGGGTCGTTCCCAAACTTTCATAAAAGGGAAAAAAATGGATTAGAAAGATGATAGTGACAAAGCACAAGATCATGTATCCCTAGACGATTGCTAAGAGGACATACACAAGCAACGGTCATTTCTGAACCACACAAATGCCAAATCTAAGCAAACAACGTTTTAATGGGATTTTATGTTGTTAATCTGTGAGGGACAAGATTGATTGAAACCAGCGGGCGTTACATTGTTATCTATTATTGCCTGATTAGATAGGGTGCTAACAGATGATCCTAAAAGCTTGTATCCAACAATACAAAGTTCAAAATCAGTAGGTTAGAGTTACGCTTGCAAGAAGCCGGATTATTGCACAAGTACAGGAGATCACGTGGTCTAATTAAGAACTGTACCTGTGTTGCCGCTCTGTAGACCGATTGATATGAGAACGATGTGTGTCAAATACGTACTTAGAGTGTGTGTTCCTAGCCAAAACTTTTAGTTACACCACATCCGTCTGTGATCTACAGCTTACTAATGACTTGGCGTACCGGGTAAGTTACCCATGTGGCAGTGGCCTCTCAGAGTTCATTGAATGATTAAATCCAACGTCATGTTTTGCTTTAGTCAACACAAAATTTAGTAGAATAACCTAGGTTTTAGTTGTCCTATGAACACCGTCCTAGTTGGCTCTAATCTTAATTGATTTTATTATGTGCCTTGGTTTCACATAGTTGGAGTGACGAGGTGGGTGATGAAATTCCACCAGTTTCAAAAACAGGGCTAGGTCTGCCCTCTCTGTTTATGGTAGTTTATTAACGTAAGCAACCACGCAGTTCGTTAAGATGCAGAAACATAAACAAACACCAAGCAATGTCTAATCGATTTTCACTCAGCACCCAAGCCACTAAAACAATGTGTCTGAAAGAGATACTTACTAACTTATGAGCTCAGACACAAGGTCTCCACCGTGGGAGTAGAGATAAGTGTTATTTGAGAGTTACTCCTCCTAGATTCAAGCAATTGCTCTCTCCCCCACAACACCACTGGTTGTCCACTACAAAAAAAATTAGCCATTTTCAAAGATTTTTTTTTTTTATATTTTATTTCTGACTTCGATTGTTATCTAAATAAATAAACACACAATCAAACAATTACACATGCAAAGATGTTTAATGGTCTTGGTCAAAAAGTCAGAATTTTTTTTTTTGTTTAGTTTTTAGTTTTTAGTTTTTTTTTTTAATTTTATGAAAGTGAATTAAATCTAACCTAAAACTAACAATCAACCTAATGCTAAAATAATGTCTAACTATTACAAGTTGCACTTGACCATTCGAGGCATATTAAAAAGAAGTTAAAAAAGAATAAACTCTCTTCCTCACTAAAAACTACAGACAAAAAATTAAAAAAAAAAGGTCTTCAAGCAAGTCTTAGGCAATTTCGCAGCTTTATCACCAACTTTTCCAAACGAATTTGTTCAACAGGCAACTGATATCAAAAAAATCTGAAAGTATTATGGAAATTCAGAGGAGTATCACGATATTTTCTGTAAAAATTGCACGTTAAATGGACAATGTTTGAGCCGTCTGCTGCTGTGTTGTTTCCGTTATATGCTGAAAATTACCCAAAAAAAAGAGCATAAAGATGACAAAAAAAATAAAAAAAAAGGAAAAAAAATTAAAGAAATTAAAAATTTTCTCTATTGTCTCCAAAGTTGTATCTTCAATAATGTTTTCCTTCACCAAGTTGTATCTTCAATAATGTCTTCCCCGGCAACGACGCCATTTGATTGATGCCAAAAACCGACATTAATGTCGTTGCATGATTTTTGACATCAATCAAAGAAATATAAGTTGTTTCTTATTTATTTATTTTCTTCTTCCTTCAACCTGCAATACAATTCAACAATATATAGTGGAAGTAGGGGTTATCGTCTACTTCACGTGGATTAAAAGACAATATTTGATTTTCAACTTAAAAAATAAAGAGCATAGCAAAATAATGGATGGTGAAAATAAGTATTAAACTAAAAGTTAAAGAACAAAGATAAAACTTACTTCTTCAATGAAATTTAAACTGTAGTATATGCACTTTTCTCCCAAGTAAAAATATAAAGCCAAGAGCTACAACTAAAAAACTCTGTAAAGAAAAACTATCCCTTATGAACTCCATGTATGGGGTTTTTATAGGTAGAAAGGGTTTGAGTGAAACAAGGAAACATGGTTTGAGTGAAACAAGGAATGATGTCGGAGTTCAATAAGGAAACATGTCTTGTAGAGATATTTTTATGATAAAGTTGGCCATGTGGACGTCCAAATCTTCATATTGATTTTCTCGAGATTCGTAGTTGTTGTTGCTTTGTGGGCTTGTCTTCATGGGTCTTGAGATTAAAATTCTTTAATCCCGATGAATGCATTCGAATTCCCATTGGGCCTTCTAGTTGATGAATTTAGCCTTATTGTGCCAATTTATGCATAATTTGATAACTGTACTTGAATTCCTACAAAATGCACAAAATACACGTAATGAGATATTTTTATTTGATAATTGGACTTAACAATTGTATATTTAGGAGTGTAAAATCGATGTTTTGGGTGCTTATCAGGTATTTATATTTGCTATGGACTTATTCAACTTATCATTTGTCAAGCAATTCATTGAGTATGATCTTATATATTTTAAGCATCATTATGTATGAACTTTTTGTGCTTCCATCACTGGGTATGATCTTATATATTTTAAGCATGGTTTTTTAATGGTATTTGCACTAATCTATCAATAAGTCAATTGAGATTGAAAGGAAAATACAATGTGGCTTTGTTCACCGACGTGAATAAATATGAATAAGATCAAACACCAAGTGTTTTTGCACTAATGTTTTGATGCTTAAAACAATGTCACTTTTTATTCTCCTTTACTTTAATTCTGTAAAAAAAATAAAATAAAAAATGAGTTGTTTTGTTAGTCGAGCTACTTACATTCTGGATTGATCTATGGATTTGAAGTATGTTTTACACAGTCCCTTGAGTTGGCAAGTGGTCAAAGAAGATTTTAAGTATGTTTTACACAACCCTTGAGTTGCTGCAAATAAATGTTTTAGTTTATAAAAAATGTTTTTGGGAGAATACATAGCATAAATAAATGAGTTCATACATAGCATAAACAAAAAAGTTGATCCCTAAGCTGCAATCTAAGGCATAAATTATATATGTCTATGAAGTGGGAGTGTAGATAATTCAAATTACTTTAGTTTTGGGTTTCTTAATATAGGGTATATGTTATGGAAAGCCAGAAACCATTGAAAGTGCTTACCTCAAAACAGTGTATCTCATTAATTTGGAAAGTTTTATAACAGAGGTTCAAAGGATCCCTTCCTGATTATTATTTATTCACTCAGTTCTTCGAAATACAGAGCAATCTTCATTTGAGCTTTTCTTCAGCCTACTTTTCAGTCTTATTCTTCATTAGGGTTCTCTACTACTATAGATGCTATACGATTGATGTTTTTGAATGTTTAGTGAGATTAATAATGGTAAGTTCAATACTTGGATTACTGTTCTTGAATTCTCCAAATTATATTGTATAACTATTGCAAAAATCATATAAAAAAATTATCCTCTCAATTGAACTGAACCTAAAAAAAAGAGGTAGTGTCTCAATTGAATTGAAACTAAAAAAAACAAAGGTAGTGCAAAAATCAATTAAGTAAACTTATGTTTGCTTCTCATATATTCCCCACCTCAGCAGTTGTTTAGTTTTCACTGTAGATGGATTTTGACGTCTTGATATTATTTATTTCAATGATCACTTCTTCAACAGAATAGGGACTCCCAGTCTCATCACTGAAACTGGAGATTCCTGCATTCTAGTTTGTTGATTACTCAGATTGGTGTTTGTTGATAGCTTCATATGCCTTTCAGTAGCTTCATTATGTACCTTCTACTTTGCTATCATTATGCCTTTCAGTAGCTTCATTATGTAGCTTTTGTTTTTCTCTTTCTTCTAATTAATCCAATGTGTTAAAAGTCTAGAAGTTCACAAATGGGGAAGAGGTACAAACTTATTAAATTTCATGAAATTTTATTTGAGTCAACATTTTTTTTCCCTTAACTCTACAGGTTTAATTAATGAAAAAAAAATTTCATGGTAAGGTGTTCATAGTATGGTGTTCATACTTGAAATCAGTATGATGTTCATAGTAAGGTGTTCATTATGATGTTCATAGTAAGGTGTTCACAGTATGAAATTAGTTGCTATGATTCAATTGTTTTCTTCTTTTGTTTCGTTTGCATACTCATGCTATGATTCAATTTTTTTTTCTTTACATGTATAATGTGATTTATTGACATGAACAATATGATTTATTGACAGTGATCTTGCAGAAGCAAAAAACGGCACTAAGGTATTTCTCTTTTTTTAATTTTAAAATTTTTTAGTGATTATATAATGGTTCATGTTTTGCAACTTTCTATAATGATTTAGTGTAAATTTTGCACTTAATTTGACGCTAAAAAAACAAATGAATTGATATTTTTTACTCTTAATTTTATGCTATGAGAAAGAATTCAAACTTCTCTTTCTTCCTTGATTGTAGGCTCCGTCCATGAAAAATAAAAAATAAATAAATAAAGGAGAAAGGTATTTGGGTCAAACTCTATAGAAAGGTATTTGGGTCAAACTCTATCACGTATAGAGTTCTACTTAGAATCAAACTTTATAGAGTTCTGTATGTTATCATTACTGATACAACAAATACAATTATTGATCATTAGTGATCAAACTCTATCACATATAGAGTTCTTCCTAGAGTCAAACTCTATAAACACTGATAAAACAGGACATAAATCCGTTAGCTCAAATCCTACAATGACCAAGAAGTATCTTACAATTACTAATCATATCTGTTAGCTCAATTCCTACAATTACTAATCAAAAACTGATAAAAAAAAAAAGCAGAATCTTGAAAAGGCCAATGTGTCTTCTAAATAGATATAATTCATAAAAGGAGAGAAACATAAACAATCTGGTCCCCATTTCCATATCTGATCTTTGATGTCCAGAAAAATATCTGATCCTTGTATCTTCTAAATGGATATAATTATTCTATTGTGTTTTTGTGGACTTGTCCCCATTGAGGAAGGATCTCCAAACGTGTTGGACAAAGGGAGAGTTGAGTAGGATGTAGTCATTGGTTTTTCTTTTTTTTTTTTGTATACAATGTGATTTACATATGCATATGGTGAGACTTCAAACATTTGTATTTTTGTTGCATACTCAAACATTTAGCATGTAGAGTAATGCTATAATGGTTTATTGTGTATTTTTGTCATCTTGATGAATTTTGTACATCATGCACTTAGAATTGTGATAAGTGTAGTTTTGTATAGAAACAAATAGGGAGTGGTTCAATTTTTTTGGGCACCGTTCACTTTCGATGATCTATAGGATAGTGTTATATATAACTTAAGACGTATATAGAATCAACCCTTTTATATTATATTGACTGGGTTTTTATGTTATCTTTTTACTTATCTAATGTTAAACTTATAACGAGATATTATGTGAAGTAGGATTCAGAAAGCTCATGTGGTCGATATGACATGTGTGTAAATTTGAAGTGGGGACTTTGATGCATAGTTTCAATGTTTTTTTAATAGTTTTTATTATGTTTTGATACTTTAATTCAAGTGTTGTAACCAATCTCATATGCGCTTAGTTTGCAAGTCATAAAAATGTGATGAAAAATATATAGTACTTAGCGGCATCAAAGATGTGCTATTATGAAGGTACTGTATTTTAAGCTCATTATTAGAATCTGTCAAAATTTTGCAATTTTTTTTTGTTTACTATAACATTTAGCATGTGGAACAATGTTATAGTGGTTCATTTTATATATTTGAATTTCTTGCTCATTAGTAGACTCTGTCAAATTTTTGCAAAAAAAAATTTATATTTTGTTGTTCACTAAAACATTTAGCATGTGGAATAATGTTATAGTGGTTCATTTTATATATTTGAATTTTGAAGAATTACAAATGCAATATTACTGTGTATGTCAAAATTTGGCAAAAATATTTATGTTTTGTTGCGACTCAAACATTTAGCATGTGAAGTAATACTATAGTGGTTTGTTGTGTATTTTTGCCATTTTGATGAATTACAAATGCAAATTTATAAGGTATGAAAATTTTTAGTTTAATTTTGAAAAACAAGGTAGACTGTTAAATTAATATTGTAATTAATTTAGTTTAAGCTACCATTACAGAAACACCAAATATTTTTTGTTGAGATAATAATGGATATTATAAAGATAAATGACAGGACAAATATTAAAATAATATGTTTAGTGGCAATGGTACATGTACGACAACTTTGGGGTGTGATTAGTGACACATGTCTTGAATATTATTGAGCTAAAATTCCCATAGCAATGCTGAGTGATTTTTCAACAAAGTTAAAGTCATGAGAAACATGATAGAAAGATAAGCCGCGATGAAAATATTTAAGACTGTACGGTAGTGCCAACGACACGGGGAATACCCTAGTCTATTATACAAAACATGACGGTGTTTTGGGTTGGAGATAAAAGACGGTTGAGATTTACTCAATTATAAAAATTTTACCGATCACATTGGACTCAAAGCACCAAGAGTGCATCGGTTCGATTCCCATACCCAACATTTCGATTTTTTTTTCAATTGTTGATAGTGGTGAGATAAAAGATGGTGTTTGGGTGGGAGATAAAAGATGGCTCAGATTTAACCAATATATGAATCTGTCGAATCTTATAGAACTTAAAGCACCAAGAGTGCATGAGTACCAAGAGTGCATGAGTTCGATTTTCATTGCCTAACATTTGATATTTATTTATTTATTTATTTTTGGGAGATAAAATACAGCTGAGATTTATCCAAACATGAAAATCTAATGGCTGGGACTTAAAGTTAGTTTTTATGAAGACTTATCCTCAATAAGAGTGCAAGGGATCGATTCTTGTACCCAACATTTTTTATATTTATTTATTTATTTTCTTTAAAAGTTGATTGTGGTTGACACATGTTTTGAATGACAATATATATTTATTAAAACACCAAATTCGATTTAAAATCGGTTTTTTTTTTTTTTTTGCATAAGTCCAGTCCGGTGACAATCCTAATTA
The DNA here is from genome assembly GCA_963556465.1 of Berberis vulgaris. Classification (NCBI taxonomy): domain Eukaryota; kingdom Viridiplantae; phylum Streptophyta; class Magnoliopsida; order Ranunculales; family Berberidaceae; genus Berberis; species Berberis vulgaris. The sequence continues at coordinate 10,933,975 of OY747132.1, read as the reverse complement.
TCATGGTGATTAAAATTAAAAAAATATTTTTTCTATGAGAGAATAAGTTAAGTTTATTCAACAACCACTTAGTTTATTTAGTATAGGTGTTTGTTGTAATCTTTTGAATTACTTTTCAGGAATTATATAAATAAAAGAAAAATCTGGCCCTTAAAATGATAATATTCTTATGCATTGGATGGTTAGATCAATTGGAATGAAATCAACAGTGTTTTATTGAAATATTATAGAGCTCTTATTATAATTTTTTATTGACATTTGCATACTCATGCTATGATTCAGTTTTGTTCTTTTATTAACATGTACAATGAGATTTATTGACAAGAATAATGTGATTTATTGAAATGTACAGTGGGATTTTAATGTTAGAATATTTCTAGCGTACATTAGAATACAATGTTGAATATCCTAGCATACATTTGTATACATTTGCATGCATTTGTATACAGTGTGATTTACATATGCATACAGTGAGACTTCAATGTTAAGCATATACATAATGTGTTTGCATACAAAATGTGCTACTCTGGAGGTACTGTATTTCTTGCCCATTAGTAGACTTTGTCAAAATTTTGTTGTCTACTCAATCATTTAGTATGTGGAACAATGTAGTGGTTCATTTTATATATTTGCATTTTGAAGAATTACAAATTCAATACTATTGTGTATGACAGGTTTTAGTAGGGGTGGGCATTTAGGACCGAAAACCCGGACCAAACCGACAACCGGACCGATCGGGTCGGTTCGGATCGGTTATAATTAATTAAAAAAATTTCGGTTGTAAAAGCCCGGCCCGGCCCGAAGTTTCTGGTCCGGGCCTCGGTTTCCATTTTTGAAGCCCGTCGGGTAACCGGCCCGGCCCAGTTTAAATAGCTAACTTAAAATTAAAATAGTTTAAATAGGATAGGAAACCCATCGACCGCCTCCTCCCTCTCCTTCTCACAGCGAAGTCCCTCCCTCCCTCTCCTCTCCCTCTCACAACAAAGTCCCTCCGCGAAGCATCGACCATCGACCACCGCCTCCCTCTCCTCTCCCTCTCACAGCGAAGCATCGACCGCCGCCTCCCTCTCCTCTCCCTCTCACAGCGAAGCATCGACTCGACCGCCTCCCTCTCCTCTCCCTCTCACAGCGAAGCATCGACCGCTCCTCTCCCTCTCACAGCGAAGCATCCCTCTCACAACGAAGATCGACTGCTCCTCTCCCTCTCACAACGAAGCATCGACCGCCTCTAATCTCAAATCTTGATCAGATCTGATCTACGATGAATGAATGGTTTTTTTTTTGTAATTTGTTCTATTGTTTTTTTTTGTAATTTTTGTACTATATTTTTTTTTATTGTACGATGATCAATAATTGTTTTGTAATTTATTGTATGATGATCAATATTTTTTTTTTACTGTAGATATTTTTTTGCTCTCAGGACCGAGATCGGCCCGTAATTCGGTTAACCGGGACCTCGGTTATCCGGTCAACTCGATCCGGTTTCGGTTCTCATAAATACGGGCCCGAATTTTTCAGGGCGATTTTTGGTTTTTAGCTTTTGGGCCGGTTACCCGTACTTGCCCAGCCCTAGGTTTTAGTGTTGGAAACAAAATTGAGAAAACAAAGTAAACTCTGTCGAAATTCTGAATTTTTTTTAAAAAAATATTTTGTTGCATACTCAAACATTTAGCATATGGAGTAATGTTATAGTAGTTTATTGTGTTTTTTTTGCCATTTTGATGAATTACAAATGCAAATTTATGAGGTATGACAAATTTTAGTATTGGAATATTTTTTAAAAACAAGATAAACTGTTAAAATTCAACAAAATTATTGTAATAAATTTAGTTTAAGCTACCATTACAGAAACACCAAATATTTGTGATTGAGATAATACCGCAATGAATATTAAAAAGTTGAATGAAATGACATATATTAAATAAATATATTTAATGGTAATGGTACATGTGCCGCAACGTTGAGGTATGATTAATGACATGTGTCTTGAACGACAATATATATTTATAAGACAACTTTTTTTTATCGCAAACTTTTTATTTTTTTTAGTTGTTATTATTATGGTTTAGTTTAAGCCCATGTACCAGTAGTTAATAACATATTGATCTAAAATTTTCAAAGTCATGCTGAGTGATTTTTCAACACAGTTAAAGCTATGAAAAACACAATAGAAAGATAAGACGTAATGAAAATAGTTAATACCGTACGGTAGTGCCAACGACATAGGGAATACCCTAGTTATATATATAACAGAATGGTGTTTGGGGTGGGAGATAAAAGACGGTTAAGATTTTACCAAATATATGAATCTAACAGATCACATAGAACTCAAAGCACCAAGAGTGAATGGGTTCGATTCCCATACTCAACATTTTTTTTATATTTATCTATTTTTCTTCAATTGTTGATGATGGTGGTGTTGAAAACTCAAGGGTGATCATATTTTGACAAGTTTTAAATTTTTATCGTGCCAACGACACGGGGAATACCCTAGTTATTACTTATTATTATATATACAAAACATGATGGTGTTTGGAGTAGGAGATAAAAGACGGCTGAGATTTAGGCAAATATTAGAATCTGACAGACCACATAGAACTCAAAGAACTAAGAATGCATGGGTTCGAGTCTCATACCCAACATTTTTTATATTTATTTATTTTTTCTTCAATTGTTGATGATGGCGGTGTTGAAAATTCAAGGTTGATCGTATTTTTACAAGTTTTAAACTTTTATTGTGCCAACGGCACGGAGAATACCCTAGTTATATACAAGGATTGTGATTTCATTTTTTGAGTTAATTTCGGTTTCCTAATTTAAAAAAAAATTTCGTTGTGTAAAAAAAAAACGTAGAAATTTCAAAAATACATATAACATTTATATAAATTTGGAGAGTATAGAAAATATGTGAAAGAAATAAGATGCATCAACTAAATTTAATCACAAACCCACACCTGACCCATTATCATCCCTAATTATACCTATTTTTTGCAATTAAATTATACCCACTAGAAAGTCTTAATCTACATAGTATGACTCATAGAAAAAAAAAAACAAGATAAAATGCTTCAAAAGAAAGTTGTCCCCACTCAATACATATAATCAACCAAACCATAATCAATTGTAGTTACTCACTTTTTTTTGAGTAATTCTACACAGCCCGCGACTATAGCTCGCGAATGGTCCGAACCCTCCCAGGCACGTGTCATAGGGAGAGTGTTTGACACGTGAGGAACCATTCAACATGGTCTGCTTCTCTGCGAATTGCAAGGGCTAACCCTCTCTCTCCTCCTCTTCGCGCCTGCTCCTCCTCCTCGACTGCTCCTCCTCCTCCTCGCGCCTGCTCCTCCTCCTCGACTGCGAACTGCTCCTCTCCTGCGCCGCTCCTCCTCGACTCTGCTCCGCTCCTCTCCTGCGCCGCTCCTCCTCCTCCTCAACGAAGGCCACTCTGCTTCGCTCCTGTACTGCGCCGCTCTTGCTCCTGCTCCTCCTCCTCTGCGCCGCTCGCACTGCTCCTGCTCCTCCTTCTTCTGGTATGTAATTTCATAATTTTTGTTAATTTATCTTCTGAAATTATACTGAAATTAAAACTTAAATTTATCTTCAAAAATTGATAGTGATGTCTGTTTTGTGATGTATTTGGTTTGGTATTTAATTGAATTGAAAGTGTTGTCTGTTCCAACTAGGAGTGATTTGGACTTTTGATTGTGAAGTTGATGACTCATGTTAAATTTTGATACTTTTCTTACACATTGTTGAAATAGAGTTTGATATGTGAAGCTTTTAAGCATGTATATGCATACCCATGCTTTGAATTAGGAATTAGTTTGTTGAAATAGAGTTTGATATGTTAAGCTTTTAAGCATGTATATGCATACCCATTCTTTGAATTAGGAATTAGTTTGTCCACTTTTAAACCATGAAAGTTCGTCAAATTTGATTTGCAATGCATTTGGTTCTAGACGAGTGCCATATTTTCTTATGGCATCTGTATGAATAAAGCTAGAACTGAAGACACTTCAATCTTCAAGTGAAATCTTGATATTCTTTATCTGAACTTTTTAGTAGCCATGTATTTGTTAAACTTTTAAGCCTTAGAATCTCATCCTCAAATGATGCTACAAAACTTCTACTTGATATATGCAGTTGTGTTAATAAGGAATTCTCATGTTTGAAATCTATAAATGTAATGGCTGATCCATATATTGCTGAATAATGTTACAGGAACCTGGAGCAGCAGAGTCTGAGTTTGCTCGCCTTACTACTGCAGCATTGATCAAGAAGTTTCTGACAGTGCGCATTGCTGGTCCACTTTGCATACCAAAGACGGTAGGATTCGGGGGTTCATCTATGTTTTCACTTGTCTCGGGAGTTAAGAGTCTCACGAAAATTATAATTTGTTTTTATTGAGGATCTTGTTGTTAGTTGTACATCTCTTAGCCATTTTTTTCATTTTACCTTCTATTGCTTTCTTTCTTCCACTGAGAGTTTGTTCAATTATGCCTATTTGATTGAGTTTGTGCCTACTTGATTGGGACAGACTCAAAAACTGCATTGGTAAATATGTCAGTGCTGCATAAATATGTATGTTGTTTGATTTCTATAGTAAATCATGCACTGAATTTGAATTGTGTGAGAATCAAAGTCAGAGAATTGTTATTTGTGGTTCAGGTTAATCAAACTTAATGAAACAGTTTATAGTTTCAGTGATTTGTTATTTGGCACTTGAATCAGAGATTTGCTTTCAATGTGCTGTTAGCAATATTTTCATTGCTTTCATTGTGCTATATGCATGATATGAACTGACCTGTTTCTGTTCTTTCTTGCAGGTTATAGCACTTGCTGCAGATTCAATCAAGCAATCTTCAATTCTAACAGTGAATTGATAAAGAAATCAACAATGATCTGCTATAGAAGATAAGCTGAAGTAAAGATGAAGAAAGAGTGATTGTATTGTATATATCAAATGAAATTGTAGATACAGAGAATGTAATAGCAAATTTGAGATTGCTAGTCTCCCTTTTGAGCTATTCGAGAGGCTCTAACTCGCCTTGAGCAATGGCTCAATGTACAATTTCACTCTAGTCAATGAATGCCCCTTTTCTCCTAATGTTCTCTTATTTATAGCACTTCTCCTATTGACAGCTACTCTCACATATATTGACAGTTATTCTTAACAGACATACAGACATCTTGACAACTATTCTTAACAGACATATAGACATCTAACTGTCACCCTTCCTAACAGAGCACTCACAGTAATAACAGAGCACTAACAGTTGCACTCTCAGCAATACAAAGCACTAACAGTATCCTTCATTCCACTTCAGCACTAGTGTTCTTATGACATGTCTTTCTCCGAGAATACGTATACTTAATAGGAGGTAGAATCCTATCAATGCATCACAGCAGTGTGAACTGATATTGGATAAGTTTTTTGTAAAACTTGGCAGGTGGAAGCTTGATTACAAAGGCTCATACAGAATCCTGGTGAGCTACAAGAATACAACACCAAGCAACAAGAAGTAAACTAGAACTTTCGGATAAGGTCATAGATGTGAGCGTTGACTTCATCAGGTCTTTCCTGGTTGAGGAAGTGTGCAACTCCTTTCATTACAACTAGTTCCTGCAGGAACGGAACATCTTTTTTGAAGCCACTTCCATGTATATATTCCTTCGCACCAGGGGTTCTATAGGTCATATCCTCATCACCGACTATAAATTTCACAGGTACTTTCAACTGCACACCAGTCCATGCAGCTGTGAGTTCCCAGTTCCTGTCCAAGAAAAAGCGATGAAAAAACAAACATATCATCACTGCATCAAGCACAAGGATAACCCAGAAGCAAAAAGTGCTTACTAGAAAAAACATTAATTTTAAATATCAGTTAGGTAAAAAGGAGTTCATGGCGAGGAGTGAGTTCGTAATCAGTCGATAATTATGCTTCAAGTCAAAACAATGTTTGTAGGATACGTACAGGTCTAGAGCTCTATAATAGTTCAATCCGCCCGTAAAGCCTTTCTGCTCAAATTTGCTGGCATAATAATTTATATCTTCTTCTGACAGCCAAGGTGGTAAGGTAACTGAAGTATTGGGTGGACCCCCGAATCCTACCGTCTTTGGTATGCAAAGTGGACCAGCAATGCGCACTGTCAGAAACTTCTTGATCAATGCTGCAGTAGTAAGGCGAGCAAACTCAGACTCTGCTGCTCCAGGTTCCTGTAACATTATTCAGCAATATATGGATCAGCCATTACATTTATAGATTTCAAACATGAGAATTCCTTATTAACACAACTGCATATATCAAGTAGAAGTTTTGTAGCATTATTTGCAAAATTGCCTCGAGTCAATCAGGACACAAAAACGAACAAGCTTTTCAATGTAGTTAGAACAACCCCATGGTTGATTTTGTGCCAAATTATTGTTGAGTATGATACATGAAGTCACTAAAATACTAAAGACAAACGATGCTTCTTCTTCCCATAGTAATTTTCAAATTCTTTTATTTGAGTAAAGACATAAGGCATGTCAATCAATTGCTATAATATGGATGTTACGGATGGTTCCTTAAAGGTGTATCAACATAACTATCTCAAAGAAACCCTAGTAAATCTAGTTGATTTTCATTTGAGGATGAGATTCTAAGGCTTAAAAGTTTAACAAAAACATGGCTGCTAAAAAGTTCAGATAAAGAATATCAAGATTTCACTTGAAGATTGAAGTGTCTTCAGTTCTAGCTTTATTCATACACATGCCATAAGAAAATATGGCACTCGTCTAGAACCAAATGCATTGCAAATCAAATTTGACGAACTTTCATGGTTTAAAAGTGGACAAACTAATTCCTAATTCAAAGAATGGGTATGCATATATGTCATGATCAGAGAGAAAATAAGGAGGGAACTTTTGGGTAGAAAATGTGGCGGGAAGATCTGGCGCCAACAGTATTCAAATTGAAAATTGGAGGGCAAGTTGTAATTAGATGTTGCTGTTTTAGTGGAACCAAATCAACCACGTGTCTTACGGTGATTGGTTCCTTTGAAATTCTGTTAGAAAACTCAACTATAAATTGAGATGCAGAGTAGAGGAAGGTATGTAGAATGTGAATTGTGAAGTGGGGATCTGAGATCCAATAGCTCTAATTGTAATCCTTCTCTGGAGTAGTAATACAATCCCTCTTCTATTCTTCTTTTCTCTACTGTTTTTCTCTCTTAGTCACCAACTGTGACATTTGGTATCAGAGCTTCGTTCAGGATCCCTGAGTGAACTCGAAATGGAAACAAGAGCAAAGGAGTTGGGATCAAGAGCAAAAGAGTTAGAGACCTTGGTAAAGGAGACGAAGAAGACTCAACTAGAAACCACCGGACAGATGGAGCTCATGAAGGCGGAGTTGAAGCGCTTGACTATGACGAATGAAACACAGAGTCAGCGATTGGAAGCTCGATTGGAACAGTTGATCCAGATGATGAATGTTCGATCCGAACCAACTGATGCTGAAAGGAGTGCTATGCCTGGTTCACAGATCAGTGAAACCAGGGAGTTCCAACCAGGAACTACTCTCCATACTCCAATGGAGAGCAGCGGTATGTTTTCTAGATTCCCTAAATTAGAATTTCCTCACTTCGATGGGTCGAATCCTCGTGCTTGGGTGAAGAAATGTGAAAGGTATTTTGATTTTTATCAAGTTGGGAATGAAAACAAAGTGGCAATGGCTTCATTACACCTCAATGGAAGGGCTGAAATTTGGTTCCTAGACTACCAGGTATGTAACGAAAGTCTCCAATGGGCCTCCTTCATACAGGACATTTGTGAACGTTTTGAGGAATCAATCTCGGACAATTTTGTTGGATCATTCAATAAACTCAAACAGGAGACATCAGTAGAGAATTATTTCAATCAATTTGAAGAGTTGAAATCACTCATGATCAACCACAATAAGCACCTGGACACTGATTACTTCATAATGAGTTTCCTAAGTGGACTCAAGCCAGACATAAAAGCAGTAGTGCAATTGTTTAAGCCAAATACATTGATTCAGGCATTCAATTTGGCTAGGATGCACGAGTCATCAGCAGACCATCACCCATACTGGAGAAGGAATTCAGGATACTCCTCTATATATCCTAAGTCAGGAACACAGCCTAGTAGTCAGACCATTCCCACTCAATTGTCCAACAGACCTAACACTACTAGTCTGATGCCTTCCAATATCAATTCCAGCAGCCAACCCAAACCAATTAACACAGCTTCACAGCAAGGTACAACTAAGACTCCATACTCTCCTTACATACCTCCAATTAAGAGGATGACCCAGGCTCACATGAGAATGAGGAGGGAAAAGGGCCTATGTTATCACTGTGATGAGCAGTATAGGCAGGGTCATGTCTGCAGACAACAGCACTTATATCTCATTGTATCAGATGATGAATACCTTGAAGAGTCCACTGGAATTAATCCTCCTACAGAAGACTTGGTTCAGGAAATCCAATCAGAAATGGAAGTTTCATTACACGCCATCCATGGCAGTGTTGCAGCCAATACCCTGTTACTCAAAGGCAAATTAAAGAAGCGAATGATCTCCATCTTAATTGATACTGGCAGTACGCACTCGTTTATCGACCCAAGGGTAATTAAAGAGACCAATTGGCCCACTCAATTGACACCCCAAATGGTCGTTAGAGTCGCCAATGGCCAACAACTTATAAGCACTGCTATTTGCAACAGGCTTCAGTGGACAATGCAGGGAATGGGTTTTGAAGGAACAGTGAGAGTACTTCCTCTAGGAGGCTACGATATGGTACTAGGCGGTGATTGGCTTAGCCCATTCGGAGACATAGTGATCAACCTACAGAAGTTGCAGCTCACACTAATGGTGGAAGGCAAACCAGTTATCTTACAGGGAGTTATCAATGAAGGAACTCTCCAGCTTATGGAGGCCAAAGGCATCAACAGGTTTATCAAGAAGCACACACCCTGTTTTTTTGGCCAGCTCTTTGCACTCACTGAAGAACACACTAAGGTATCAACATATTCTCCTGAATTAGCTAAATTACTAGCTGAATATACTGATGTATTTCAAGTGCCCACAGAACTTCCACCTGCTAGAACACTGGATCACAAAATACCCCTTAAACACAATATTATTCCTCCATCTCAAAACCCATACAAGGTTCCGTATATGCAAAAAGCTGTGGTTGAACAACTTACCCAAGAAATGCTCCAAGCCAACCTTATACAACCTTCACACAGTCCATTTGCGGCCCCAATATTACTAGTCAAAAAGAAAGATGGTACATGGCGTTTTTGTGTCGACTATAGGAGGTTGAATGACATAACCATCAAAGATAGATTCCCTATGCCCTTGATAGATGAACTTCTAGATGAACTACATGGCGCTACGGTGTTCTCCAAATTAGACCTTAGATCCGGGTACCACCAAATATTAGTCCACCCCCCGGATAGACATAAAACCGCTTTCAAAACACACCATGGTCACTTCGAATTCAAGGTCATGCCCTTTGGGTTGACCAATGCCCCAGCCACATTCCAAGCCTTGATGAATAACATCTTTCAACCTTACCTACGTAAGTTCATTCTTGTTTTCTTCGATGACATATTAGTTTATAGTCCTTCTGTGTCATCACATTTAGATCATCTACAAATCACATTGGCTACCCTTAGGAAACACACACTCTACGCCAAGCTATCTAAATGCTCATTCATACAACCAAGGTTAGAATATCTGGGACATATCATTAGCCAACAGGGTGTAGAAGCAGATCCTCAAAAGGTGGAGGCAATGGTGAGTTGGCCAATTCCACAAACTCTCAAACAACTACGGGGATTCCTTGGACTAACCGGATATTACAGGAAATTCATTCAGCACTATGGTGTCATTGCCCAGCCACTCACAGATTTGTTGAAAAAGAATAACTTCCACTGGACAACCACTGCCCAAGAGGCTTTTCAGTTCCTGAAAACTGCTATGTGTAGTGCTCCTGTATTAGCTCTGCCGGACTTCTCCAAACCATTTACAGTGGAAACGGATGCCTGCTCCCATGGTGTTGGAGCTGTTTTATCACAGTTGAGCAGACCCATTGCCTTCTTCAGTCGAGCCTTGGGACAAAAGAATCAGTCCTTATCCACTTATGAAAAGGAGCTATTAGCAATTGTACTGGCAGTCAACAAATGGAGGTCTTATTTACTGGGTTCGAAGTTTTTTATACTCACAGATCATCAGAGTATCAGGTACCTTCTATCACAAAAGGTTACGACAATTCTGCAACAAAGGTGGCTGTCAAAACTCTTGGGATACGATTATGAAATACAATACAAAAAAGGGGCAGACAATAAAGCTGCTGATGCCCTCTCACGCTTCACCGAAGCCACTGGCGATTGCCACGCCATTACAACTGTGTCCCCTAAGTGGCTGCAAGATGTACTGGCCAGTTATGCCACTGATGAGTTCGCTCAGAAAATCATCCAGCAATTGATGCTCAATGCTGATGCTGTTCCAAACTTCTCCCTGGTACATGGATTACTGAAGTTCAAGGGCAAATTATACATAGGCTGCCATGGAAATCTCAGAACACAGGTCCTTCAGACCATACACAACTCTGCCATAGGCGGGCACTCTGGTATCCAAGCTTCTTGCAAGAGACTAGCCCTGTACTTCTACTGGAAGGGAATGAAAGCTGACCTCGTCTCCTTGATCACCAACTGTGACGTGTGCCAACGCAACAAGGCAGACCAATCAGCCTATGGAGGCCTCTTACAGCCACTACCTGTGCCTTCACAAGCTTGGCAACATATCTCAATGGACTTCATAGAAGGACTTCCAAAATCAGATCACAAATCAGTAATTTTAGTAGTGGTGGACATGCTCACCAAATATAGCCACTTCATCGCCCTGAGTCATCCCTTCACTGCCTCCACTGTGACAAACGCATTCTTGCATCAAGTGTATAAATTACATGGATTACCAGAGTCTATTGTATCTGACAGAGACAAGATCTTCATGAGCGCATTTTGGCAAGATTTATTTGGAGCCTTGGGTACCACATTGGCATTGAGTACGGCGTATCATCCACAAACGGACGGTCAAACCGAGCGCACAAACTCATGCCTTGAGACCTTCCTGCGTTGTATGACTGGAGAAGCACCGTCACAATGGGCTAAGTGGCTGTACTTGGCAGAATATTGGTTCAATACGTCCTTCCACACAAGTCTGCAAACAACACCATTCCAAGCCTTATATGGGTATACCCCCCCCCCCCCCCTCTTGGCTCTACCTCCTGATTTTTCCCTTACTATTCCAGATGTCAAGCAATATTTGGAAGACAGAGCCCAGATGTTGCAACTGATTAAAAACAAACTTCAGCTGGCACAAGAAAGGATGAAAATATTTGCTGACAAGCATCGCAATGACAAGAACTTTTCCATTGGCGATTGGGTATACCTTAGGCTCCAACCCTATCGCCAGACAACTGTCAATGCACGCCGTAATCTGAAGCTTTCTGCAAGGTTTTACGGCCCTTTCCAAGTTCTAGAGAAAATAGGACCTGTGGCTTACAGATTACAGCTTCCAGCCAACTCAAGGGTACACCCTGTTTTCCATGTATCTCAATTAAAACAGAAACTAGGCTCCTCCACTATGGTTTCTCCTCACTTGCCACTGGTCGATGCTCAAGGAAAACTCAAGCTGGAACCTAGTGCTATACTAGCTAGGCGTTTGATTCCTCGGAACAACAAGGCTGTTACCCAGGTCCTAATCCAGTGGAGTCAGTCACCCAAAGAGGATGCCACTTGGGAAGATTGGTCCTATATTGCTTCCTCATTTCCACACTTCCGTCCTTGAGGACAAGGACGTTGCGAAGCAGAGGGTATTGTCATGATCAGAGAGAAAATAAGGAGGGAACTTTTGGGTAGAAAATGTGGCGGGAAGATCTGGCGCCAACAGTATTCAAATTGAAAATTGGAGGGCAAGTTGTAATTAGATGTTGCTGTTTTAGTGGAACCAAATCAACCACGTGTCTTACGGTGATTGGTTCCTTTGAAATTCTGTTAGAAAACTCAACTATAAATTGAGATGCAGAGTAGAGGAAGGTATGTAGAATGTGAATTGTGAAGTGGGGATCTGAGATCCAATAGCTCTAATTGTAATCCTTCTCTGGAGTAGTAATACAATCCCTCTTCTATTCTTCTTTTCTCTACTGTTTTTCTCTCTTAGTCACCAACTGTGACAATATACATGCTTAAAAGCTTAACATATCAAACACTATTTCAACAATGTGTAAGAAAAGTATCAAAATTTAACATGAGTCATCAACTTCACAATCAAAAGTCCAAATCACTCCCAGTTAAAACAGACAGCACTTTCAATTCAATTAAATACCAAACCAAATACATCACAAAACAGACAGCACTATCAATTTTTGAAGATAAATTTAAGTTTTAATTTCAGTATAATTTCAGAAGATAAATTAACAAAAATTATGAAATTACATACCAGAAGAAGGAGGGGCAGGAGCAGTGCGAGCGGCGCAGAGGAGGAGGAGCAGGAGCAGGAGCGGCGCAGTACAGGAGCGGAGCAGAGTGGCCTTCGTCGAGGAGGAGGAGCGGCGCAGGAGAGGAGCGGAGCAGAGTCGAGGAGGAGTGGCGCAGGAGAAGAGCAGTTCGCAGTCGAGGAGGAGGAGGAGGAGCAGTCGAGGAGGAGAGGATGCAAGGGTTTCGGGTTAGCCCTTGCAATTCGTAGAGAAGCAGACCATGTTGAATGGTTCCTCACGTGTCAAACACCCTCCCTATGGCACGTGCCTGGGAGGGTCCGGACCATTCGCGGGCTATAGTCGCGGGTTGTGTAGACTCAAAACAAAATGTACTCACTGACTCTATTTTATTTTGCGTCACACAACACCACGTTCTATCACTTGGGTTGAAGAAACTGGTGGAACAGATCATCTCTCCACTACTGCCCTCCCCCTTCATTAGGGCTGGGCACTTTAGACCGAAAAATTGGATTGGACCAGAAATCGAACCAACCAGTCCTGATCAGGTCGTTTTTAAATTTTATTTTTAATATTTGGTCCAAAAATCGGACCAGACCAAAATTCTCTGATTTGGCCTCGGTTACAGTTTTTCAAAACACTCGATTAACCGACCTAGCCCGACCAATTCTCTGCTTCACACGTGATACCCATTATGTTGCTCCTGAAATGCGCCATCAGGAGATACATGCTAACTGTTATCTGCAAAACATTACTATTGGCGTTTGATGGTCTTCTCATTAAGTTCACAGGATAGAGCATGCACATCCATTCTTCGAGGAGTCAGCTAGCAGTTTCTCTGTTGCAAACACAATGCAAGTATTGAAGATACTACGATAATTGCTGAAACGAGAAGACAGAAGACACCCCGAACTCAATACTGTATTAAACTTGTCAAAATTCACCATAAGTTCCTTAGAAAATTTTCACTGACTTGTTTGAAATATTGAATAAACAAATAAACACACTGATTAAAAGTTTTCTCACAATCGCTTTTGTTCGAATCACATACTCAGTATCCTCAAAAAGTCTTGACTGAAGGAAGCCAAATAGAAGCATTTTGATTCAAGTGCGCCTTAAACATCACTAGCTTTACGAAGAAATGAAGGAAAAACGCAAATTTCGTAGAACCAGTTAAAGTTAAAACAGACCAAGCTAACTTTAAAAGTCAGTTTCTTCATTCTAAAGTAAAACAGAACATTCCAATCTAGCTCAACAACTAGGCAAGATACATCTGAAGTTCACAATAAGCAAAATACACTAAGCATTTCCTAAGCTAACACATACTTACCATAATGCAACAAATGCCCATGGCCTAATCTAAGCAGATCGAACCTCAGTAGCTCGTACTATTGTCAAACAAAGTACACCGGTTGATATATTCCAAGGATAAAGCCGCAAAGTATCAAAACGACACCATATTAAACATGATCAAACTTCACTTAAAGAATTGGGCAGCACTTAAACTACCTCAAATTTTAACCACAGGTTCCCGAATCCCATTAGTTGAGTGTGTAAAAATTGAGCAATATAACTTGGGCATCATACATCCGAATGCCGATTTATACATCTTACCATTGAATATGCCTGCATTTCTAGCAGATTTTAACTTGAAAATTGCAACAAACTCCTAATTTCGACAAATCCAAACTTGTCAACTAAGAATTTAACTACAAATTGAAACAATAACAACTGAAGAACCTAAAAAAAAAATACAGGGTACACATATTTGATGATAAAGATGAGAAACTCACATTGGAGTCATCACCAAAACCATACATCATATGCTGCACTAAACCATCAAAACAACAACCACTTAGTAAAATCATAAACAAGAAAACCCACCACTCAAAATCTTACCAAAAAATCACTTGAAATCACTTACAGTCCTTCTGAAAAACCCCTCATTTTCGCTTCTGCTACACATCGGACGCCTGTGACGATCCACCACCACCACACCACCTTTGGACTTGGAAGCAGATGAACTTTGAACCTTCGTCATAAACTATTTAATAAAACAATGATTAGTTACAAATTAGCACAAATTGAGACTCAATTATAGCAAATTGTGAAGTATTTTACACTCTTGGCTAAGTAATTCGAGTAAATTGGGTATAAAGAGATGGGGATTTGAAGAGATTTTGTTTTGGAAACCATAACCCTAGAATTTACCTTGTTATGGGTCGATTGATCTTCTGCTGTTGCTGCTGAACCAGGTTGTGAATGTCTCCAAGAGCTCGACGATTGTTCCCACCCGCTCTTACAATCTTCTGCTTCCCCTTTTCCCCACCAACTACAGCCTCACCTGCAAATTCATTGAAAAAGATATTAAAGAGAGAATCTAAAACTCTGTATCAAAGAGAAATAGATTCGATGGGGTTTTGAGAGATGGGGTTTTGAGAGAAATAGATTTGATGGGGTTTTGAGAGAAATAGATTCGATGGGGTTTCTTCTCTTTCTCTGTCTCTGTGGAGATGGAGATGGAAATGGGGAGAGGGAGAGGTTCCCTCCTTTTCTCCCCAAAAATTTCGATTCCCTTTTTTTTTTTTTTCATTTTTGTTTTTTTTTTTTTTGAATCCACGCAGGACCACGTGCGAGGGACGACGCAGGACCACGTGCGAGGGAGCATCCTCGCTCCCTACCTCGTTCCCTCCCTCGATACGTAGAAGGATTACGTTCTATCACTTGGGTTGAAGAAACTGGTGGAACAGATCATCTCTCCACTACTGCCCTCCCCCTTCATTAGGGCTGGGCACTTTAGACCGAAAAATTGGATTGGACCAGAAATCGAACCAACCAGTCCTGATCAGGTCGTTTTTAAATTTTATTTTTAATATTTGGTCCAAAAATCGGACCAGACCAAAATTCTCTGATTTGGCCTCGGTTACAGTTTTTCAAAACACTCGATTAACCGACCTAGCCCGACCAATTTAAATGACATTTTAATAGCAAGGCTAGCCCAATTTCAATAGCATGTTAATAGCCCAAGATCAAGTTTGGCCCAATTTCAACAACATTTTGATAGTCTCTCCTTCCCATTCCAGATACCAGTGTTCTAAAAAGCGTTAGGCGGTGGGCGGGCAGTGAGCAGGTGCCTAGCGCCCAAGAGTCTAGACGGTCTTAGGTTTTGTATTATAACTTTAATAATTTACAAAAATTAAGTATAATTCTTTATCAATTTCATCCAATTTAATGCCAAGATACATATGCAAAATTTAAAAACATGAAAAATTAACAATCATGAACAAAATTTATTAAAACTCAAATGACCGAAGTTGGTCATGATGGGTACTTTATACAAAGTTGAATTTGTGGACAAATATCCAAACCTACGCTTTTATTTTTCTTCAAATTGCACGAATAACCTCAGTCATGTTTGATAAAATCTACACTGGCGGATCATTTGAGAATTCCATTAAGTAATCATCCTTTGCTACATTTAGACATATACTGAATAAAAAATAATTAAATTGTTTATTTCTAAAAAAGATGAAAGAAAAATAAAATAAAAACATAACCAGCCTTATTAAAAATAAAAATAAAATAAAATAAAAAAACTCGCCCAGGCCGCCTAGACCCCGCTCAGACTGCCTAGAACCCGCCCAATCATTAATCTGAGCGTTTTTCTATCTTCTAGCGCCTAGGTGGCCGCCTAGGCCGATTTTTAGAACACTGACAGATACTTCTATTCCCTTATGCTTCCAGCCACTTCCATTCTCTCCATTCCCTTATGCTTCCAGCCACTTCCACTACATGAGCTATTCTGATGAGTGTCAATTTTGCAAGCACAAAAATACAGATTAAGGGTTTGCTTGTACACTAATTAATTACTGATTTACATCAAATGCAGAATTTCATATATATTTATTTTTATTATCTAAATGAATGGGAACATCTATGCAATGTCAATTCTTGCAAGTAGGTCTCACGATTATGTTTTTTAAGTCTGTTGACTTGATAACTCATATGTCAGACAAATATGGTGCCAAATTACAGTTGGTGATGAAATACATATGCTAGGTATTGTAAATAATTCTTGGTGAAGGAGATCCAAAATATGGGTATGTCTGAAATTTATCGAAGTGGAGTTCAAACTCTTCAGACAAAATATTTTGTTATACTCCTTCACAGGCTGCAAGTAGCAGACCAGTAAGTTCTCGATTTCCATGACAATTTCTTCACCAAAAATCAATTTCCTGTTAACAAAGTCTTTGTCTATAGCAGCTCTGGCAAATCCTTACTTCTCGGTTGATCTGAATCCTCGAATAAATCCCTTGAGATGGCATCAATCTCACTTCCTTTTCTAATCCATCATGTGATGCCATCTTATAATTATAAAGAGTGAACACATGGTGATTTAGATGGGCGGAGGATTAGGATTTAGACGGGTTGATTGGGGAGTAAGAAATGAGAGGGAAATGAGAATTGGACAGAGATCGACCCGGCCTGGCCCGAAAAGTCGGTTAATCGGGACCCCGGTTGACCGGCCTGACCCGGTCCGATTTTGGTTCCTGAAATTGAAGTTTTTTTTTACCCGGTCTAGTTCTCGGTTTTGGCATTTCAGGCCGGTTAACCGGACCCGCCCAGCCCTACCCTTCACCCCTCACCCTGTTTATACTCAAATCGATCTGTTAGATCCAACATTCCCGTCTTTCCAATAATCTCTTCTCCTCTTATCTTTTACACTCTTCACGGTCTAATTGCTTTCTCTGCAACATCCGATAGAGTTTCAACCACAACAACAGATCTCCTCCTCCACCTCCTCGCAAAGGTACTCATAGTCTTTGTCTATCTCTCGATCGATCGATCGATTTCCCTATATTTGAATTCACCCATCACAACCCCTTCCCCTTTCTCAATTTCTTCCAGATTTCAGGTCCATCATATCCGACCCCTCTACTTCTCTCATCTGATCCACCAAATTTTTTTTTTGAATTTTGACTGAATTTTTTGATCGAAATTTTGTAAATTTGGTCTGAGGTTTTTGGGTTTGACCAAAAAATTAACTTCTCGAAAAAAACCCCGAAAAAGTAAAAAAAAAATGTAAATTCCTTTTTCGCCCTTTTTCGTTTCGTATTTAAAAAAAAAAAGAATTTATCACCGAAATCTCATTCCTTGGTTATATATACAAAACAGGATGGTGTTTGGGGTGGGAGATAAAAGATGGCTGAGATTTAACCAAATATATGAATCTAACGGACCACATAAAACTCAAAACACCAAGAGTGCATGGGTTTGATTCCCATACCCAACATTTTTTTATATTTTTTTTCAATTGTTGATGATGGTGGTGTTAAAAACTCAAGGGTGATCATATTTTGACAAGTTTTACACTTTTATCGTGCCAACGGAACGAAGAATACCCTAGTCTATCTTACAAATTAGAATGGTGTTTGGGGTCAGAGATAAAAGATCGTGAAGATTGAAAGGTGGGGAAGATGTTGATAGTAGAGATTCATTATCAACAATGACATGTTTGTAAGTAAGTTGCAAGTAGAAGGGCAATGGAAATGAATAAAAATGCGAAAAAGTTTGTGGAATGTATATATGGCAGGGGGATATTTTTTTATTATTATTATTATTATTATTATTATTATTATTATTATTATTATTATTATTATTATTATTATTATTATTATTATTATATAATTCATTAATCCCTCCCACCTCAGATGCCGCCGGCTGAGATTGACCCCGTGACCTAGTGATACCATTCGCCACTGCTCAACCACTGATTTTAGAAATTGCAAATCGTCATAACTATCTACTTATTTTTTGAATTTTTGAAAACTCGCTATGGTTGAAATGTATTATTGAAAATCTTTCTAATGAAACCAATCATTAATACAAACGCTTAAAGTCTTAAATATGCATTTTATGCCTTATGCATTTTTTCAAAAAATATAACTGCAATATAATGCACTTCACGTCGTAAGTATTTTCAATATTAAGACACATTCAAACAAAGACCATGAACTCTGTATTTTGGAAAATCAAAGTTTTGGGAGAATTACTTGTGGCAGTTTTAAAATGTGTTTTTATTTTACTTGAAATTTTGTACAGCTAATACATGTATATTTTATGTGCATGTTTTCATATAGATGTCAAACCTTACAAAACTTGAGTTTCAAGTCCTTGTCATTAATGGAGAAAATTATATGTCATAACAACCTGATGCTAAACTTCATTTTTTGGCTAAGAAATTAGGTGATGCAATTAAATAATAAAATCTATATTACAAATCTGATAGATGTTTTATTATTCATAACGATCTAGAAATAAAAGAGGGTTAGGATTGAGAGTTGGGAAGATCTTGAGGGTTGATATTCATTCTCTATAATATCATGTGTTGTCATCATAAAACATGTAGAAGACAAATAATATAAAAAAAAAGGTGAAAATGATTGGTGGAATGTACATGTGGCAGAAAGAGAAAATTTTGTATTTTTTCAAAATTAAAATTGTCATAACTATCTATTTAATTTTTCGATTTGAATAAACTTGATATTGTTAGAATGCATTTTTGAAGATATTTCTAATGAAACCAATAATCAATACAACAACTTAAGTTTTCAAAATATGCATTTAATGTCATATGCATTTGAAAAAATGTCTAATTCATTTTTAATTTTCATATTAATCAAAGTATGAGACAAACATCTAAAGACACACTCAAACAAAGACCTTGTACTCCATATTTTCGAAAATCAAAATTTATGGAGAATTCACTTCAACGGTTTTTAAATATATATATATATTTTCTACAAACCAAATTTTACCTAATCCCACTACCTACTTTCTAACATGCCAACGACACGGGTAATACACTAGGTTCTCTATATTACAAATCAGGATGGTGTTTGAGGTTGGAGATAAAAGATGTCTGAGATTTACCTAATTATAAGAATCTAACGGATCACAAAACACCAAGAGTGCATGGGTTCGATTCTCATACCCAACATTTTGATATTATTTACCTTGATATTTAAAGTAGAATAAATTCTATTTATCATGTTAAACTTTTATGGTGTTTTAAGTCGGAGATAAAAGACGATTGAAATTTACCCAAACATAAAGATCTAACGACCCTGTACAATTTCTCATATTTCAATATATCTTACACTCTTTCATCTATCCCGTATTCAATTTCTCATCTTTCAAGTATAAATTTATTCTTTCTATTTTTTTTACTAAATCTATTTTGATTTATACACGTAAATTTACAGTTGGGTTTTTTTAGTATTTGTCATTGTGTGCAATTTCAAATTTGTTGGGCAACTATGAAATACATTTTATATTGTGAAATGAGTGGCTTTGTATTGTATCTTCTATGTTTTCGAATTAATTTCTTAGGCAAAGTGAGTGTGCTCATGGTGACATAGGCACGGACGGGTCGGCATGTTATGAGGTTTACCAAATAAAATCATATCGTACCAATGACACAGGGGACACACTAGTATATATACATAATATGATGGTGTTTGGGGTGGGAGATAAAAGACGGTTGAGATTTAACCAAATATATGAATCTAACAGATCACATAGAACTTAAAACACCAAGAGTGTCTGAGTTCGATTCTCATACCCAACATTTTGATATTTTTTATCTTGATATTTAAAGTAGACTAAACTCTATTTATCATGTTAAATTTGTATTGTGTCAACGACAAGGGGAATACCGTAGTTTTATATACCAAACAGGATGGTGTTTGGGATGAAAGAAGACAGTTGAGATTTAACCAAATATATGAATCTAACGGATCACGTAGAACTCAAAGCACCAAGAGTGCATGGGTTTGATTCCCATACCCAACATTTTTATATTTATTTAATTTTCTTTAATTGTTGATGGCGGTGATTAAGCATGTAAGTATGAGGGATGAAAACTTAAGGGTGATCATGTTTTGACAAGTTTTAAACTTTTATCGTGCCAACGGCACAGGGAATATCCTAGTCTTTACAAATCAGAATAGTGTTTGAGGTTGGAGATAAAAGACGGCTGAGATTTAATCAAATATATGAATTTAACGAATCACATAAAACTTAAGGCACCAAGAATGCATGAGTTCGATTCTCATACAGAATGACACTGAAGGGCCTTCTGCACGTGTTGGCATAAACATTCACAAATTGCTTGATGAAATACTCCATTTAGCAAAAAAAAAAAAAAAAAACATTGTGAAAACCATGAAGTCTTTGAAAAAGGACAATTTCTAATTTTTTATTTTAAAAGATACCTTGACTGAGTAGGATGGATGCACATACAAATACCATCATACATGTGGTTGAAAGAGACACCATACCATCACATATGGTTGAACAGAAATTCTAATTGTCGAGGAAGTGGGCGAGGAAACCAGCGAGGAAAGGGAGGTGGCAGGGGGTGAACCGTTCACCCCCCTCGGGATGCGTGTCCATTTTTTTGGCGCGCGCATCCCGAGGGGGTGAACGGTTCACCCCCCTCCACCTCTTTTTCCTCGCTGGTTTCCTCGTCACGTAGAATCACTCATGGTTGAATGAGACAACAACTTGTGTATATGCTTTTGAGTTTCTAGACCATAAAACATAATTGTCCTTTTTTTCTCCTCAGACACTCAGTTTATCATTCAAGAACTTTTGGGCAATTCTCTGCAATCAGAATGAGTATCAAGGTAATCTTTGTCACTTCCCCTATAATTCGATTATAATATCTTTTGTGTGTGTGCTCTTTCAGTTTTAATAATCTATTATGTCTTACAAAATTTCACATCGATTAAGAACATTGGACCAGGAAACGAAGCGACTCAAACCATGAAAATTGACATATGGACTAATACAACCTGCAAATGTAAGAAATGTCACTAAATCAAATTGACATATTTGTGACAACTCAAAAAAAAATATCACTCTTTTGCTGTAAGTGATACTATTCATGGTGATCCAATTTATTGTATCACTTTATTTGTGAAACTGTTTTTTAAAATTGTGCCTGAATTTAGTTTAACTTGAAATTGTTTGGTGGACTATTACATCACAAAATTGATATTGGACTCAAAATTATTTAGTGCAAGACACATATCATGCAAGTGCTAACCATATTTTGTTGTGTTGCGATACCATATATTGAAATTTGAGAATCTAGTCTTGTTGTTGTAAGTTTGTAACACTTTTTTTTTAACCCTTAACCCTCCCCACCTTATGTCGCTGACCGGGTTTGAACCTGTGACGTGTGATTTCATCCGCCACACCTCTACCAACTCAGTAATCGATCTCAAATCTTACCACAAGTGCACAGTTATCTTTTGAGTTAGATAACGACAAATACAGATTGAATCCCACAATGAGAGCTATAAAATTCAAAAAAATAATCTTTAAATCTCTTTTGAATCTTAACCTAGTTAGAAAAGAAGTGATTGACGAAGTTTTTGAAATAAAAATGCAAAGTAAACCTAAATGTGGGAGTTAGGGATTTGAGTTTACCATAATGAGTAGATGGCACCATTAGGCCATTCTTAGATTAATCTTTTCCAAATTCATTAACACATACTAAGGTAGATTCTCATCTTACCTTAGGATGGAAAATATGACATTATGAGCAAACTGATTTCAAGCTTAAGTTATATTAGAAACCCAAGAATTAAATGTGGATTTAAAAACATACAAGGAATCCATACTTAAAAGAAACACTAAATATCTAGCAAATCACAATAAAACTTAGACTAATAATATGTAAACATTGTAAGGAGCTTGTTAGAGAAATTGCAAGTATAGAAACTTATCTAATCTTGAGCTTAAGAAATAGAAGAAAAAAACATGAATTAAATTCATATGATGAAACACAAAACATCTAACTTACCTCATAGATTCATGATACAACCAAGCTACAAGATCAATCTAACTATACATGCTTCTCTAATACACGAAAATGAAAATAACTAATCTAAAAGAGAGTCATCTTGGAGCTATCCTCCCATGGGTTCACCCACACCCAAATGTGGGATGTTAGGCAAACATGGTAAGCTCTAGGCCTTTCATTAACTTATTTATCTAAACTCTACACTACAACTACTTCAACTATTTCTCTCTTCAAAGTGTTTCCAAAGTCTCACAAGTGTGTTCATCTGTGGATAGATGAAGAAGGGTGAAACTTATGTATAAAGATAATGGGATGGAAGGTGGAGTGTTGGAGTGAAATAAGGAAGAGTGTTGGAGTGTAAAAGTGATGAAGTAAAGATATGGAATAGTGTAAAAGTGAAATAGGTGGAGTGTAAAAGTGATGGAGTACAAATGTGAGAATGAACAGTGGAGTTCGTAGAGATTCTTTGGCTATGATGATGTTTCCATGTAGATGTCTAAATCTTCCAGTTGATTTCCTCGATATCCGTAGATGATGATACTTTATGGGTCTTTGGAATTGAAAATCTTTGATATTTGACAATGCATATGAGAACTTTCAATGAGCTTTTCTACTTGTTGATCTTAGCCTTATTGTGCCACTTTGTGTATAATTTGAAATTAGTGTTTGAATTTCTACAAAATACACAAAACATACGTAATGAGATATTTTTATTAGATAACTGGACTTAGGAATTGTATATTTAGGGGCAATAAATGTCTCATTTATATGCTTATCAAATCCCCCAAACCTACATTTTGCTAGTCCTCGAGTAAAAGAAAGTAAAAAGTAAAACCTAACTCACTTTCATAGGAATTACGATTACATTTAGCATATGCAACAAGCCTTTAAACCTCTAAGGTTCCCCTAGTGGACGAGTTATAGTCTCGTGGGAGTTTCTAGAAATGATATCCACAAACATTAGTGATACTCGAGACTCGGACTAAATTTTTTTAGTAAAAAGAATATCTATTTTTTTATTTAACATGAGAGAGTTCCTAGTTGAATGCGTAAGCCTTAAGAGATGTATTCATATAACTTATCGATCAATATTAAGTCAATAAGTGACTTTAATGAGAACTATTAAAAAGAAATATAAATTATTCATTCAAGTTTATATTAAGAGTTTGATCATCTTCTTTGTTGCAAATTTCAGTTTAAAAAGTGGACCTACTTCTGGACCAGATTATAGAAAATTCGCTTCAACTTCAAATCTCACAAGGTATATAATCACTTAGAATGAAATCACATAAAAGACAAAAGATCGAAATTCGAGAATACAATAATTATGATCTCAAGAAGGGATATCATCCACTAAGAATGTTGATTTCATTCACCACAGTATTTCTTAATTCACGTTCCACACTTTGACCATATTTTTCTAAGGATTAGCTAAGATTTTGACTAGGTTGTAATGAGACTTAGGACAAGGGTAAACAAGAAATGATAAGGATAAACAAAACTTTTGAGAAAGTTAGATGTCTTCTAAGATAAGTGTAAGATGACTTCAAAGCTTGACTCAACTTCTTCGTTTGTGAGCATCCAATTTTCTTATTGATTGTAAGAAGTACTACTTTTTTTTGCACTATATAAAATGGCCTTGGATCTTGAGACTCTTTGTAAATTCTTTTGATAGTATGGAGTATAATATTCCATGATGAAACCTTTTTTTCTTTATAACTCATCTTTAACATTTCTAAAAAACAAAGGACACGATAGACATAATTGGGTGATTAGTGGGTTGAATTGGTGGTTAGTGCGTTAAACAATAAAAGGTGGACATAATAGGCTTCAAACCGATTTCAAAGGGGAACAACAAAAGGGTAGGCTACAAGGCTTAAGCTAGACAAGAAAACTTATCTTCATTTTCCTAAATTAATATAGTTTCTATGACTTGGGTGAATTTCAGAATGTACTGTAGTGGTATGATTCAACTTTGATGTTTTATTCTCAATTTTTGACAGAAACAAAGAATTATAAAGATCTTGCAACAAGATAATGTAGATTCAAGAAATTCAGAATTAGCTTATAGCCCTCAGAAAAGAGAAATGCTAGAAATCTCACAGGGTTCAAGTCGCCACTATTATTCTCATGTTCACCAGATAACTAATCCACTTTTTCAACTTTAAATAAGAACATCGAAGCTAAAACACAACTCTCAATGCAAACTCTAAAAAAATGTCTTGCTTATGAGTAGTACAAACTATTGTCTAATATTGATAAACTACTAACTTTCAAATTTTCAAATCCTACACTCTTAAGCATTTGCAACTAAATTTATAGGAACTAATCTCATCATGGATAAGTACTTGGTTTATAAAGACCGAAAAATAAATTTTTTATTGACTCAATAAATTGGACAACCCATTTTCAAATGAGACAAATTTTGAAACTTCTCCCCCCAAATCTAAATCATACACTGTCCTCAATATTCTAAAGTAAGACACTGTGGGTCGAACATGAACAAAAGAGAGACAATAATAAGTAGAAATAGAAATGGTTTAGCATTAAATGACATGAGTGCTCAAATGACTTTTGTTAAGATAAAAAATTGGCTCCAATCAAAACATAGTCAAGTGATTTTTTTAAGACTCAAAGTATTTAAAAAAAAAATTATTCAGTTGACTTAATATGTATATTAAAATCTTAGTCTAACAATAAATCATACAGTAACAAACTAAAAATTTATGGTTCACACCAAACATGTGTATATGGGACAATAAAATGCAATTGATTTGACATGCCCCACGAGTGAATCCAAGGAAACCTTTCTAGATGAAATTCTATTTTAGCTCAGAAAATGTTTCTTCAAAAGAATGACACAAGTTCAATTTGTCAAAAGAAGCAAAATCAATTTGGTGTTCTAGGAGAGGCTATGGGTTAGGCATGGATAGGTCATCAACCTCTTTAAGTTCATCACAATTTGTTTTACATTTCTCAAAATAATCCCCCAAGATTTTTGAAACATGCAATACAAGTCTAAACTCGAGGAGCTTTCTAAAAGTGGGGAAAATGTTAACAAATTTCTCAGGTTTTTCCTTTGTATCGGACATGGATGTTCCAACAATGGTTAAAAGAAGAATATCACCACATGGTGGCGTAATTGGATCTTCTTTTGTTTCAACCTCTACAGTGTATGTATGATCAATAATGGGTGACGCAATGACATCCGTAAACATGGAGTCAGCTAATGAGTGACTAGACAATTCTACAAGCTCACCTTGCTTATCAATGTTATCCTTTTGAACACAAAATTCATGATTCATCCATAATCCTTCTCCATCACATTGTCTCACATGTTACATCTACTCATCTAGGTCTACTTAGGGAACTTGAGGGGTTGATATAGGTAAATCAATATGGCACAATTCATCATATCTCTCATTCTCCTCTAATAGATTTTTTTCACATTCATCCATAACATTCATCAATGCATCATTTTGAAGCCTTAAATCCCAAATCTCAGCCAAAAGTTTGTCAGTGGCCTACTGACGTTGTTTTGTCTCTCATATGGACTGACTTACAGATTCTATATATTGATCTAGGCTATCTTGGAATGAAAGGAGAAATGTTAGTTCTCTCCCATGAGCTAATTGGATATGAAGATAATGACGATTGCATATTTTGCATGACGTGGTATGAAATGGTTTCTACCAAAGGCATTGTATGACAACTAAGGTAATACTCATTATTATGCACATATTGGGGATCAAATGATGGTGTGGGCCTAAAATGTTCATAACCCCAATTGGGTCGGTGTTGTTTCCAAGGTGGTTGGTTTTCATATAAATTTTGTGAAAAATAATTGGTATATTCAAAACTTGATTCTAAAGGTTGCCCTTGGTTTACTAAGGCAAAGTAATTTACCTCGGCATTGACGTGATCTTCCCAATGAAAATTCATAACTGTAACACAAGAGAAACTCCTTGACACTGATATTGAATCAATTTGGATTTGATTTTTTTTTTTTTTGCATGTTTTTCAAAATAACTAAAATCTTATGCAACCTAAGATGATATGACTTAAACTAAATGCAATATGCAAATGTACCTAAAGGGTGACAATAATCATGACACGCAAACAAGGCTCAATCAATTCCTATTCATCTATCTAGCAAGCAATAAATTGATTATCTTCAATTAAGTGTAAGGGACGATTGACTTTTAAAACCCAATCTAATTGAAGTGGAGAATGATTTAGAGCATCTCAAAATCAATTCTCACCCTAGTTAGATTTTCCCATGCCTTTTGTAAGTAAGAAAGTAAGTAAGGGGCAGCTTATAACGTAAAAGCTCCTTAGACCACCACACTAGGCATACATGCATTATAGCCAGATTTTACACTGTTTGGTGTACTAGAACTGGCTAAGCCTTTGAAGGGGGTCTTTAAGATCTAAGAATTTCTTATGATTTTTAGCTACAACTTAAATACTTTCAAGAACCTATGTGTTCTTAATCAAAATGAGATTAGATTTGTAAGAAACTCCGTCGAAGCACCACTCTCTATGCGAAAAGGTCAGAAATGGTAGTGCAGTCACGATGGTCTTTACCGGCGTAGACCAACTGGCAATAGAGCAACTTTACTTTGAAAGAGTTCAATCACAGTCTAACATTTTTCTGAGGTCCTATGAACATCATTCTAATTAGCTCTAGTTATCTGAGTTCATTTTATTAAATTTGGCTAAGTTTGAACGTGAATTGGAGTAATGAGGTGGGTGATCAAGTCCTACTCAGTTGAAAATAGCCAGGTCCACTCTTACATAGTTTAGCACAATTCGATATCTTGCAAAAAATTAAACATTAAAAAACATTCCAGAAACATTTTTTGCAGGAGATTCGAAGTGGGTTGAGAGAGGCACCGCACTTTGCTTACGGTTGTATCATGGTTTATCTATTACAACTCAATAGTACAAATTTAAGTCCTCCGAATCACTCAAAGAAAACAAAAAAAAAATCCTAATTATGATCAAAGTGTCCTCCATTGCTCATTAAGTTCCAAAAGTTCTTTGTTCAATGTTCCTTTATGTATAACCTGAAAATTATACCATAGGATAATGATTAATTGCTTAAAAAACAGAGTATACAACCAAAGATTTGAAAATAATTCAAGTTTTGCAAAAGAGTGCACTGCTAGGAATTTCAAGATCTGATAGATCGACTTTGAAAAATCATGCAGAGTTCAATATCTGATGAAATTAAAATCCACAAATTTTCCTAGATTGTTAAAACCAAAGTTTTCTTAGAAAAATTCTAAAAATTCATTTGGATGAGAGAAAGTAGTGAAAAGTTGAAGTGAACAACAAAAAACAATACACTGTCCAGATTGTGTATCTACTACGAGAATTCAAATTCTGTTTCGACCAGTTATCTAAATTTAAATTAAAAAGATGATATAGAAACTAGACAAGATTTAGAATAATTTAGAATTTGGAAGCACACAAAAAAGAACTCTTAATAAATACAAACATGTGTCCAAAACGTAGTCATCTGCAACAATCAAATTTCAACACAGGCAGTCCAACTTCAAAAATTCATTTCTCACTAACCTTTGATCCAATGAACAAATGAAAAAATATCCGTGAAATTTAAGATCATGAATATTTAACAAAAAATTGAAAAAAATAAAACAACAAAAGTTAGATACTCAGAAAAATGCAAACATGAAGATGTTCAGAATTGTCAGACTACACGATGTTATCAAAACAATGCAAATGCAACCAAATTGTGAAAATGAGCTTAAACTAAACTAGTGATAAGCATTTAAAATTGATTTTAAAACTCATTTTACATTGCTCTCCGAGGAAATGACGCCAAAAACTTGATCGATCTCAAATCTTACCGCAAGTGCACGGTTATCTATTGAGTTAGATAACGGCAAGTAAGTGTCGAATCCCATAGGGAGAGCTATAAAATTCGAAAAACTAATACTCAAATCTCTTTTGAAACTTAACCTAACTAGAAAGGAAGTAATTGGTGAAGTGTTTGAAATAAAATGCAAGGTAAAACCTAAATGTGAGAATTAGGTCTTTGAGTTTACCACCATGAGTACGTAGATGACACCATTAGGCCACTCTTAGATTAATCTTTTCCAAATTTATTAACACATCCTAAGGTAGATTCTCATCTCGCCTTAGGATGGAAAATAGGGCATTATGAGAAATTGATTTCAAGCTTAAGTAATTTTAGTAACCCAAAAATCAAATGTGGATCTAAAAGCATACAAGAAATCCATACTTAAATGAAACACCAAATATCCAGCAAATCACAATGAAACTTGTTAGAGAAATTGAATTCATATGATGAAACACAAACATATAATTTATCTCATAGATTCATGATACAACCAAGCTACAAGATCAATCTAACTACACATGTTTCTCTAATACATGAAAATGAAAATAACTAATCTAAAAGAGAGCCATCTTGGAGCTATGGTAAGTTCTAGGCCTTTCCTCCACTTATTTCTCTAAATTCTACACTACATCTACTTCAACTATTTCTCTCTCCAAAGTGTTTCCAAAATCTCACAAATGTGTTCATGTGTGGGGGTATTTATAGATGAATAAGGGCGAGACTTATGTATAGAGATAATGGGGTGAAAGGTGGAGTGTTTGAGTGAAATAAGGAAGAGTGTTGGAGTGAAATAAGGTGGAGTGTAAAATGATGAAGTAAATATATGAAAGAGTGTAAAAATGAAATAAGGTGGAGTGTAAAAGTGATGGAGTACAAATGTGAGAATGGATAATGGAGTTTGTAGAGATTCTTTGGCTATGATGAAATTTCCATGTAGATGTCCAAATCTTCAAATTGGTTTCCTCGAGATCCATAGCTGATGATACTTTATGGGTCTTTGGACTTGAAAATCTTTGATCTTTCACAATGCATATGTGAACTTTCAATGGGCTTTTCTACTTATTGATCTTAGTCTTATTGTACCACTTTTGTTTGTATAATTTGAGATTAGTGCTTGAATTTCTACAAAATACACAAAACACACGTAATGAAATAATTTTATTAGATAATTGGACCTAAAAATTGTATATTTAGGAGCATAAAATGTCTCATTTATATGCTTATCACTCAGCTGGTATACCTTTGGCGTAAGTTTGTAACACATGAATTGAATTATGGATAAGCTTTTTCCCTCAAGATGTTTTGAAATATTTAAGGAAGCAAACTGTTACTAGAAGGGATTTTGGTGAGAAAACAATAGTTTAGTTCGAGGAAAATCGACTTCTTCAATTGGCTCTTTGAGGAAACCAAACCTCCGCATAATCAAAATTGTTTAGTCTATTTTCAGTCTGCTATCTTTTATTCCAAGAAAAAACAATTATATAGAGTTTAAAAGAGGCTCTTAACAGACTCCCTATTTATAACTAAAACATAGGTAGACTCCTACTGACTCCTTATTGACTCTAACAATAAGCAGAAATTCTAAATGGCGAGGAAACCAGCGAAGGGGAGAGTGTGACCGCTCATCCCCCTCGAGATGTGTGCCTACACCCTCGAGATGCGCATCAGTGTGAATCTCGAGGGGGATGAGTGGTAAAACCCATCCCCCTCATTGGTTTCCTCGCCCCTTTCCTCGATAATAAAAAAGGTTCAACAATAAGTGAAGACCAGTTCAAATTAACCAAACAAAACTACTATTATGAAGTATTGACTGATTCAATTACTGCAGTTACTACTCCTGACTATACTAGTTTGTCACTCTAATTGTACAACTGTAATAATTCTTCCCCCTTAAATTTCACCCTTGTCCTCAAAGGTGATATCCTAAAATCGCTGCCTTATAAACTCTCGATCTTCCCAAGTAGCATTTGCAGGGGAGAACCCTTGCCAATGGATCAAAACCTCTTGTTTTTTATTCCTTATCCAACTCGTGCAAAACCTTCTCACCTTTACTACCTGCACACAAATGCCAAACCATCGAGGTATATAAACTTCCTTGGAGCCATTAGTAACTCCATCAGAAGCAACATCCATAGGACCATCAACAATACATGTTACTCCACCAAATTCAAATTTTCGATTACCTGTAATCCTACTCCCCTGCAAGAAGTACAAGTTACCCTTTCGAACAACCTTGATCAACAAAAGTGCACTATAAACAATCATTAGAGCTCTACCATTTACCATAACCTTGTAATCTTTGGACTCTAAAACACCAATGGAGATGGGATTTTTCTTCAAATCGGGTACATACCGAACATCATTCAAAAGCTGAACAAGTCCATATTGTAGCTTTATTTTGCCTATCCCTATTGATGATACACCAAAATGGTCATGAGCCATACATGTGTCATGATGAACTTGAGGAATTACGAGCCCTAGCGTCATCCCAACGCTGATTCGGCCCAAGCAGTTCTAAGCCCGCTTAATGCAGTCCGCTAAATGGACCCAAATTCTCACAGCTTGCTTAGCCCATATGTCACGCCCTGACCCGCCACGGGAACCGCAACATGCTGATACGTGAACTAAACCCGTGATATAGGCGGCTCGTAACCGGACACAAAATCATAATATAACATATTCTTGAAACGAGAATCAAACAGAAATAACAACTACGATAAAATTTGAACAAAATAAAAAGTATTCAATTCACCCCGCCAGAGTCATAGCGACAAAACCAATATATACAAACATCTAGTATTTAACAATGTAATACAAATGAAGCAAAACATACCCATATAGGGTGGACATGACTAAACAACTCAAACCAATCTACAGCTGGAAACTGGGCCTAAACGCCACGATCAGCAGGAACGCCAACACTGCATGCACTCCAAGAAAAGCACACCCCTTGCGGGGTCAGCAAAACAGAAAACTAGCTGGTGCGAGTGAACAAAATACAAATAACAAAACAATATACAGGAGAAATCCATGCCACACAGTAATGAATAAGTGAGTAATCCTAGATACATGAACATAACATGGAAGAGGTGCCCCTATACAAGTTCTAAAGTCTGAATCACACTGTTGTACTGCACTCTCTAGTGGCAAGTGCGTGCGGGAGCTCACCGC
Source organism: Berberis vulgaris (assembly GCA_963556465.1). Classification (NCBI taxonomy): domain Eukaryota; kingdom Viridiplantae; phylum Streptophyta; class Magnoliopsida; order Ranunculales; family Berberidaceae; genus Berberis; species Berberis vulgaris. The sequence continues at coordinate 10,902,533 of OY747132.1, read as the reverse complement.
ATCTCAGCAAACTTGCCACATGTAATAGCGTCCTCAATGTCTGTAAGTGCGAGTCATCTCAAGCACCACCAAACTCACGATGTGAGCAAGCTCCTAAGCATCGACACAACAAGCATTACAACGAGGTAAATACACTTACAATAATATTAGCATGCACGTACTACGAGTCCATGCAAAATCTAATGGAACTTATGTGTAACAATAATCAGCTAGGCAATTCTCATAAATCCACGACTACACTAGAGTCTCAACATGACCCAATTCACAACAATAAAATCCCTCGAGTCAAACACGCATACAAGTTCAAGACTTGGCAATTTACGATAAAACGCACGAACTGTTGACATAGGTCATCATATTAACTAATTCTTTTATGAGTCAATACAATTTTGCAATTAAAAATCAAGTATTAAACTAGGACAATAATTCAACCGTGTCATACCAAGCAAACTCGAAAACACAACATATAAGCCCAATGCCATTATACCAAAGCCTAACCACAACCAAATTCAACCACTATTTCATTTCATTCTTGTATATCATGTTTTCAGAAAACTCAATACATAAATTCATTCACAAAGGAACCAACACAACAATCGAAACCTCCAAAACTCATGAGTGTCAAATCCCGAACTTGCATTCAATCATACACAATCACCGACATAATGTAAAAATTAAATTCAAGATTTTAAAATAAATATTTCTCAAGGTAAATATTATAGTTACACTCACCTGAGCGGAATAGATTTTTCGGAACCCAATTCCTACCGACTGAAGCTCCCAACTCGCGAAACTGCGAATGCTAGACTAAGGAAACTTTTTAAAAGAACAAAGGCGAACTCAAAAGTGAGCAAACTAGCAGAAAAATGGAAAAAAAAAGTAACAACCGACGCGTGACTGAAAAATTACTTACCAGCAAACTAAATTCGGCGATCAGTTCGACGAAGCCCAAAATCCGGCGAAAACTCACCGAAAACCACCTACTTCGATTTGATCGCCTTCGAACAACACAACATGCCAGAAATATGTCCAAGAACAACTAGAATCACGAATCACAGCTCACCCATGCAATCAAAGCTAGTATTTACCCCAGAGAACCTTCCTAATGGACATGCGCACTGATTTTTCTTCGAAATTTCAGCCAACCCTGAAACCACCCTTGCATGTGGGGTTTATAGGTTCCAAACGATGCCCCAGCCACCACCTGAGAGGCTGATTAGAACAACATTGCTTGCATCGGAAACGACAGCTCCGATCAAGCCCACAACCTAATTTTTTTGTTTTAAAGTGGAAAAACTCGAGCAAGAAGGAGAGGGGAGAAAGAGGAAGAAAATGAAAAAAAGATTATGAGATTTGGGGGAAAAAATTGGCGAATCACGCGATTGCACACCGGAGAAGAACGATCATCGCAAGGGAAGAACACAAACTGTAAGAAAAAAGAAACGGAAGAAGAAGAAGATAAAGGGGAAGTTTTCTTTTAATGTGTGGGTGGCTATGTGCCGTCACCAAAAAAACCTGAGTACACCCCACCCTCCAAAATCCTTTTTTTAATTAACTAAATTCATACCATTGAAACAAATTTCAAAAATTTGAAGTTAGGCAAATCAAATATCTGAAAAGCAAATCGAATAATCAAAAGAAAAAAAAACTACGGATATTACATCATACACACCTTAAAAGAGATCTCGTCCTCGAGATCAGACCAAGCAACGACAAGACATACTAGGTGAAAAGCTCATGGTGTTTCTGTTTCATCTGATCCTCCAGCTCCCAAGTCATGTCACCTTTTCAGTGGCTCCACTGGACCTTCACTAACTTCACCGTCCTCCGTCGAAGTTGTTTCACGTCATCATCAACAATGGCTACTAGCCTCACTGGATAAGTCAACTCGTAAGAAATCTCCAACTCAGCGGGCTTCATCACAATCTGTGACGGGTCTGCCAAACACTTCCTCAACATGGATACGTGAAACATGTTGTGGAGACCTGACATACTCCGCGGCAAAGCCAATCTGTAGGCCACGGATCAAATCCTCTTAGTAATCTCATAGGGTCCTACATATCTCGGTGCAAGCTTCCCTCGACTTCTGAACCTAACAACTCCGCATATCGAGGAAACTTTCATAAAGACTCTGTCGCCAACGACAAACTCTAACTCCTTACACCTCCTATCAGTGTAACTCTTTTGTCTACTCTGGGCTGTCAACAAACACGCTCTAATTAGCTCAATCTTCTCAGTGGTTTCTCTGATCACATCCGGCCCCATCACAGCTGACTCTCCAATCTCTGCCCAACAAATAGGGGACCTACACGGTCGTTAGTAGAGTGCCTCAAACGGTGCCATGCCAATACTGGCCATCTGTCAGACATGCCATCTGTTTGTGGATGATATGCTATACTCATGTCCAATCTAGTACCCATAGCTAGTTGAAAGCTCTGCCAGAAGTGGGCTGTGAAAATTGGATCTCGGTCGGATACAATTGATATTCACATAATTATTACATAATATATCCCTTAATTTATATATGTTAGTGTTTCGATTATTATATTTTATAGTAATTATTTCGTTTTCATGTCTTTGTAGGAATTTGAGCGTGAACGATGAAATCGTATTAAGGCGACAATTTAAGGAATGACAATTGGTCGATTCTAGCGGTGGTACAAAGTAGAGAGTCACATATCTAAACCCAAAACCAAGCCCATAACTTAAACTCAAAACCAAGCTTATAACTTAAACCCATAAACCCAAACCCAATGCCAAGCCCAATCAAACCCAAAGAATATTCTCCTAATTATCCCATATTTAGTTTTGATTTTTTTCCTTAATCACTCATTGAATCCTCCCCTTAACTTGTCCATATTTATTTTTTGCTAATTCTCTATAAATAAAAAATTTTAATGGACGAGAAAGGGGAGGAAGAGAATGGAAAAGAAAAATTACAGAAAATCAAAACCTCTTCCTCACAGAGTGATTCTCATCACCATCACCACCTGCCACCGCCACTACCCACCACGAAACAGGGGCGTGACAACCCTGTCTCGCTTCACCTCGCCACCACCATCATCCGAACACCGCCACCGCCACGAAACAGGGGCGTGACAACCCTGTTTCGCGTCAAACCTTCACCTCGCCACCGAGCACCACACAAACTGTCCCTCCGCCACCGTCCCTGTCCAAAAACCAAGCACCGAGCATCGTGAGCCACCATCATCGCAGCGAAACAGAGCCACCATCATCACCGCGACTCTGTTCCGCCTCGCGACAGAGCCAGACAGACCGTCCGAGCCGCCACCACCGCCCTCTCTTTGTCTCGGCCCTCCTCCATGTCTCCCTCTCTCACGGTCACCACAGAGCGGCGCGTCAGCAGCGCACAACCACTGCGACAGGAGCAGAATCAGGGAAGTCATCGCTCGCTGCTCTCGCTGTTTTTTTTTGTTCTCATCGCATCCCTCTCTCTGTTCTTCCATCATTCTTTCTCTTTTACAGGTTCCGAAGCAGGTTGGAGGACGAGGACGCTCGCGAGGAGCAGGAAACGAGCCTGCGCAAGCAGCGCTGCTCGCTGGAGACGAAGGTGCACAGTGCAGAGGCGTTGCAGATTTTCTGGCTGGAAATAACTGAATTTCAAACAATTTGGTTATTGGCACCCCCAGTTTCTCTTTGAGTAGCAACAGAGCATTTTGGAACATTTTCTCGGGATTTGTGTTCGGACCACCTGCTGATCTGCTGAGTACCACCACATCGAGTTTGCGACAAACCAAAAGGGTTGCATAATTCATTTTAATTTATTTTACTGACTTAAATGCTTAATTGATAAACAATTTATTTCTGAAAATTGATAAATTGCTTTCACCTTTCATGTTCAATTAAAAATTGATATGTTGGGTAGTTAGATTCACATTTTATCAATATTCAAAGCATGTGCTAAAAATTATTAAGTTTGAACTTTGATTAAGTGTGCCTTAAAAAGACACTTAATGTTTGGTAAAAGTATATTTGCTTGAGATAAATTGTTAATTTTTGACAGAAACTGATATGGTTGGAATTGAATTTTAATGATCACATCTTCGGTGTAAGAAAGGGATCCTCATCCCTAAAGCTTCTCGTTTATAATTTCAGTAATTTAGATTTAAATATTTTTGCTAACTCATCGGTGAGTCCAAACCCCACAACATCCATCTTTTCTTTTTATTTTATTTTCTTATTTTTAATTTATTTTTAGTTTAGTTTTAAAAATATTGTAACCTCCCATTTTCTTCAAATTAGTTTAATTAAATTATTAAAATCAATTTAATCCACCTTCCTCGTGGGATCGACCCGTACTTGCCGTTGTCTACCAGTTAGACACCGTGCACTTGCGATTATTACAAGTGAGATTTTTTGCTTATTAATTTAGGTTAATAAAACATGCAACAAGTTTTTGGCGTTGTTGCCGGGGAAGGTACCGATGTAATTGAAATTAAGATTTATTTTCACTAATTTAAAAAAAAACAAAAATTTTATTTTTATTTTGCTAAATTCTTTTTACACTCATTTCGTTTTATTTGTTTGATTTTGCAGAATACACGCTTCTCGAGGAAATTGGACGATCCTGCAAACATCAAGCAAAATTTTTTTTATTTTGTGAGGAGAGTTTTAATTTTATTTTCACCTCGTTTTACGAGTGTGTGGTGTAATAATTTTGAGATACTCTATTATTTTTCATTTTCTTTAATCACCAAAAAAAAACATAAATTCTCTAAGTCAAAAGAAAATATAGGGAAACAATTTTAATTGTTACCCAATAATTTCTTGTGATTTAGAAATCCGACTTCTAAGACCAAGACTAGTGATTTGATTGCATATGCTTGTGTGCTGATTGAAACGGATAAAAAGAAGTCGGACATTTTTTTTGAATTGTGCTAACTTTTTGTGCAGAACGGAATGCGCAGACTATAAGTACTTTTAACTCACGCAACGTATTAGCGACCGGGTGCTTTGTGTAATTGTTTGAAATTGTGTGATTGGTTGTTTAATTACTGTAATTGTGGATGCTAAACTTTAGTAATTCATAATAAGCAGACCCAGCTTCTAAATAGAAACTGGTGGGACTTGATATCCCCACCTCATCACTCCAGCTGTGTGCAACCAATAACCAAACATAATTAAAATCAGTTAGCAAGTTAGGTAGAGCCATCTTTTAGGTACTTTGTTCATAGGACAACTAAGACCAAGGTGAATCCAATAATTTTTGTGTTGACCGCTGCTAAAAGTGACGATGGGTTTAATCATTCAATGAACTCCGATAGGCCACTGCCACAAGGGTAATTTACCTGGTACGCCGAGTCATAAGTAAGCTACGATCCACAAGAAGGATTGGTGTAACTAACAGTTTTGGGTTAGGAACACAAGCCTCAAGTGTACATTTAACATCAAATCGTTCTCACATCTATTGGCTTACAGAGCGGTAGCACAAGGAAGTACTTAATTGGACCATTGTGACCTCCTTCTCTTGTGCGATAATCCGGTTTCTTTGAAACAAAACTCTAGCCTACTGATTTTGAACTTTTCGGTGTAAAGTGTACACTCTTAGGATCAACTTGTAGCACCCATTGCTTTGTCATAAAGATTACATAAGAAATAATTGTCCCCCAAAGATAAAAGATAATTGATCTAAAAAACGTTGATTGCTTAGGGATGCATGTTTCTTGTGCATTTATTGGTTGTTGATTGCGTGTAAGTCTGTGTATATTTTTAGAGTTAGTGATTTAAAAAAAAATGAACACAAGGGATTATTCATCTTGGTTTCCTGAGCAAGTCAATGCATTTAATGCCATGCGACGACCTGATTATGATCCATATTTAGATTATTACAACCCAGGTTTAGCCTATCATCCTGACTTCTCATGGGCTCATGGTCAGTACCATGAAGGCCCTCTAGACACTCCTCAGACTCCTCAAGCTTTCATTCTTGATAATGAGTCTCAATTTCATCAAGTTGTTCCTCCATCCAACACATCAAGGTTAGAGGATATCTTGAACCTTTTTATAGAGCGAACATGAGAAATGTTTGAGCAAAATTCTCAGGATATCACAGAATTGACAGTTTTTTATCAACAAAACTCTCAAGCTATCAAGAAACTTGAGATGACTTTGAGTCAAATAGCTGAGTCACGTCTTGAGATAGAGTCAGAAGAAGTCCCTAGCCTACCTATTTCCAACCCAAATGGTCAATTTGAAATTAGTGGCACATCTGAGCCGGACAGTGAAGATGTTCAATCCATTACTACCCTTAGGAGTGGAAAATTGGTTGACAATCAGGTAGGAATGCCTAACATAAGTGTTACTATATCCTCACCCAATTTTATACAGGTTGCATCCTCCTCTCATAAGAAGGCTAATAAAGCCTCATTTATTGATGAACCTGTAGATTCTGAGACACTACAGACATCTCCTTCCCATGTTGACTCATTAGACATATGCCTTCCTAGTGACTCATGCATATAATCAAACTGTGAACATTCTTTAGAGTCTCCCCTTGATTGTTTTCATGATACACATGACCATTTAGAGGCTCGTTTGACTCATTTTCGTTTAGACTTTGATGTTGATGATTCCATTAGGGAAGTCAATGATTTGCTTGACTCAGTCCCCTTTGTGGATCCTAGTTATAAATGGAAGTCTAAAGTGGAGCCTCTTCCACTCAGTGAGTCAAAACTAGTCTCATCAGTTGAGCCACCTGAGCTTGACCTTAAACAATTACCTGACACCATCAGGTATGCATTTTCAGGTACTGATGATACTTTGTCTGTTATTATTTCATCTATATTGAATTCAAAACAGGTTGTCCCAAAGAAGTCGGGAGAGATATCTAGTAAGAGAATGCAATACATAAGTAGTGTCAACTCTAGGGTTGGGGGTGTTGTTGAGCTATCCAGCCCAAAATTTTTGTGTGAATCATGTGATGAGCCTGTACCACCTGATATATCTATAGTTACATCTACTTGCATCATATTTCCATTGACCAGGGCTAATTATGTGGATCCCATGTTCCTGAGTGAGGATTTCAATTTTCACCATCCTGATGTGAAAATTATCCAATCTTCTGATTTGGAACCAGACCTAGGATGTTCACTTTTTGGAGCACGCAAGAATCCTCTTTTGTGTATGATGACTAGTCACTTTTGGGATGTCCTAGTGTATTTGGTGCCCCATGTGATTGCTATATTTGGGTGGACTGATCGTCAACTGTTTTCAGGTTGTTGATATACGACCATGGACTAAGTGTTGTCATGTTCTTCCTCTCCACTTTTCGATACACCATTTTTTAGGAAGAATATTTGTCGGGCTGATGACGTTAAACCAAGCGCTACTGGGAGGCAGCCCAACTTTTGTTGTAAAGAATGCATGTTGAGTGTGTATTTTATCTATTTTTATTAACTAATCCACAATTCTTTTGTCTCTGAGCTCTCATCGGTGGATTACTTGTGGAAATTAGTAAAATCTTCACCGCGGTAATACCGTTCTAACATCCTCTCGTGTACTTATTTCATTCATTTGTAAGAATTATTTAGTTAAGCATTGAGGGCAATGTTTGGATTAGGTTTGGGGGTAGGGTTCATGAGTCGGTGAATTTTTCGTAGTGTTTCTTTTCTTAAAAAAATAAAAATAAAATAAAATTGCTTTTCTGTCAAGAAAACTTGGTCTTTTGCGATTATGAAAATGGATTTTAAATGTTTTATGCTCAAGAAAATGCAAGTCAACTTGACATATTGGTATATTGATAAAGACTGAAAGTTTAGTATGATCCTTAAGTTAGATCTAGTTCATAAGATTTTTCAACTCAATTATCTTTGCACCATGAGCCATGTTAGCATAACTTGAAGTTGATGAGTGAAATATATACTAGAAAACCTTAGAATAATAGTGGAGACTTAACTCTGAAAATTTTGAACCGTTCTATTTTTCCGAGGGTTATACATAAACTCTGATTTTTCTTGAGTTCGTATTATCTCGTTGATGATCTCATTATTCTCATTTTTCTGATCAATTGCTTTGGGAATGACATCAAAATTGAATTATTACACTAGAACTTCTTGGCTTATTCAATTGAGATGTCATAATATTGACCCGAACTTAGGAAATGATCTAGGCATTTTTTTCATTTTTTAGACCATTAACTAGCCTGTTAACTTACCCATAACATTAACCTTTTTGTAGCCTCTTGAGCTTGAGAATAACTTTTATTTGTTAACCCATTAACCTTTACCCAACTTACGTGGTAGTTGTTGTTGTACGCAAACTTGCACAACGGTAGGTGATCTTCCCAACTACCTCCAAAGTCTAAAATGCACGCTCTAAGCATGTCTTCCACTATCTGATTCACTCTCTCAGACTGGCCATCTGTCTGTGGATGATATGCTATACTCATGTCCAATCTAGTACCCATAGCTTGTTGAAAGCTCTGCCAGAAGTGGGCTGTGAAAATTGGATCTCGGTCGGATACAATCGAAACAGGCGACCCATGAAGGCGAACTATCTCCCGAATGAACAACACCGCTAGACTATCTGTCGTCCGATTCATACTAACAAGAATGAATTGTGCACACTTCGTCAACCGATCAACAATGACCTATATCGAATCGTGACCTTTCCTCGACCGTGGAAGTCCATTGACAAAATCCATAGTGATATACTCCCACTTCCATGTCGGGATCTCCAATGGCTGCAATAACCCAGACGATCTCTGAAGCTCGGCTTTCACCTGCTGACAAGTCGCACACGAGCCACAAACTCTCCAATGTCTTTCTTCATGCCACGCCACTAGAAAGAACGTCTCAAATCTCGATACATCTTCATTCCACCGGGGTGAATGGTGAAACGAGATCTATGAGCTTCATGTAAGATATCTTTCCGCAGGTCCTTATCAGACGAAATACAAAGTCACCCATGGAACCTCCACCCTCCATATGAACCAACTGATCAATTGGTAGGGCACTCATCCAGTGTGTCTACTACCAAATCTGCTATTTGCTCGAAATCACTGGATCAGAAGTCTGTCTCGCCACCACTCTACTGATCAACGGCGGATAAACTGCTAAACCCGCTATCATGTTGCCTTCTGTACTGAAAGTAGGTTGAACTGAAAATGAAACTAATGTCTCAAATGTTCGGTACTCCTGAATTATCATGGTTGTCATCACTGCATGTCGTCTACTCAAGGCATCAGCAACCACATTAGCCCTACCATGCTGATATTGTATCTCAAAGTCATAGCTGCTAAAAAAATCAAGCCATTGTTGTTGCCTCATATTCAACTCCCTCTGGGTGAATAGGTACTTCAAACTCTTGTGATCTGTGAACAACTCGAACTTCTCACCATACAGATAATGTCTCCAGATCTTCAAAGCAAAGACTACGGCTGCCAACTCTAAATCATGTGTCCTATATATCCTCTCATGAGGTTTCAATAGTCAAGATGCATAGGCTACGACCCTCTTGTCCTGCATCAACATTCCACCCAATCCTGTACCGCAAGCATCAGTAAATACCACCAGTCGACTACCAGGTGTCGAAATATTCAACACTGGTGCTGAAGTAAATTGAAGCTTCAAAGTTTCAAAAGATTCTTCACACTTTTTTTACCATACAAAAGGAACATTCTTCCTTGTTAACTGAGTGAGTGGTGCCGAAATCAGTGAAAATTTCTAGATAAACCGTCGGTAATAACCGGCCAAACCCATAAAACTACGAATCTCCGTCACACTACTCGGTCATCTCCAAGACCTCACTGCTTCGACTTTCTCGAGATCCACTGCAATACCTCCACTAGAAATGACATGTCCAAGAAATCGAACTTCAGGCTCCCAGAAATGACACTTACTGAACTTCACATACAACTGATTTTCTCTGAGTGACTGCAAAATAATGCGAAGGTGCTTTCTGTGCTCCTCTAAACTCCTCAAGTACACCAAGATATCGTCAATGAAGACTACCACAAACTTGTCCAAGTACGGACTGAACAATGTATTCATTAAATCCATTAAGAAAGTCAGTGCATTCGTCAATCAAAATGGCATAACTGGAAACTCATACAAGCGATAACGAGTCTGAAAAGCCGTAATTGGAACGAAGTGTTCCTCAACTCTCATCTGGTGATACCCAGACTGCAAATCCAACTGTGAAAACACTACAACTCCCCTCAACTGATCCAATAGATCATCAATTCGAGGCAACATATACTTATTCTTGACGGTCACTTTATTCAGATCTCGTTAATCTATGCACATCCTCAATGATCCATCCTTCTTGGACACAAATATTACTGGAGCCCCCTAAGGTGAATTGCTCGGTCGAATAAACCCCTTGCGAAGCAAATCATCAAGCTATACTTTCATTTCTTCCAATTGCTTAAGGTGCAAGCTTGTATGCTGATTTTGATATATGTGTAGTACTAGGACCTAGGTCAATCGGAAACTCTACCTCACGTCGAAGAGGGATACTAGGAATCTCTCGAAAGACATCAGTGTACTCACACACAACCTCGACAGAACTGGTGTCGGGACAGAAATCTCAAGAGAGCCAAGAAAACTCGACATCACAGAAACATAATCGGGCTCACAAGCCAATACATGAGGCGAAGGATCAGGTGGTGCTAACGTCACCGACCTTTGCAAGCAATCAATGATCACCGAATGACTGGACAACCAATCCATCCCTAGAATAAAATGATAGCCTTCAAAACCCAAGACAATAGTCAAACGCGAAATTGTACCCCAACAAGGAAAACTCGAAACTGGGACAATACTCCCACAACCAAACCGAACTGCCTAAAGAGGACACAACACACAAGGGTTCCTGTAAAGGCACTATCTCTAGGCGGTCTCTAACAACTAACTGTCTAGAAATAAAAGACCTAGATGCTCTTGTATAAAAAAGAGCCCTCAACTGGGAACACGACGAATGCACAAAACCTGACACACAACACATATATCCTGAGTCACATAACAACACACTAACATACAATTTATCCTACGCAAAATGCATGTAACACATATCCTACTATATCTAGCACACACAGCTAAAACAAAAAATTCTAATAACATACCCTCAACATTTCCCTGACCGAGAATAGCTGCGAGGTGAACTGGCGATGCTGAGATAGGGACTCTCTGGCCAACTCCAGGCGCGGGTGCTAACTGTCTCTGAGGCGCCCTCTGCTATGCTGGTACATCCCTACTCTAAGGACATGTTCTGGCAAAGTGCCCTGGTTGCCCACAAGTATAACAAATTGCCTACTCCTGTCGATTTGTCTGACTTCTGGGACAATCATGGGCTAAGTGTCCATCCTGACCACAAGTGAAACAACCGCTTTTGGTTCCTGTCTCAAAACCCCTCATAGGTTGTTTCTGCAACTGCTGCTATCGATGATTTCCTTGGGAACTTTGTCACCTCTGCGGTCTCTGCCAGTCCTAACTGGTCCCCCTCTACTAGGGTCGCTTTGTTGAACAGTGACACACTCTAGCTGTTGTGTCTGATCAACTATCTGGCTTCCTCGGCCAAACCTCCGATTGTGCTCTGAACCTCTAGCTCGTCGAACCAAAGTCTCTTGCCTATACTCAGCGTCAACTCGCTCCTGACTCAAAGTGACGACCACTAATCTCTCAAAAGGATGATCGATCATCACCATCAACTGTTTATTTAGGAACTGGTTCAGACCACTAAAAAATTTCATGTTCTTCTTCTCTATAGTATCTATGAAACAAGTGGCATAACGACTCAACTGTGTAAACTCGGCTAAGTATTTTGAAGCAGTTCTAGATCCCTGTTGTAAGTGTAGAAACATGTCCACTATCTCAGCTCTGGCAGAATCAGGAATAAAATGCTACTCAAACACCTCGCAAAATGTATCCCACTTCATCTCTGACACATCTTGACTCTGCCTCCTTGAATCCCACCAATACATAGCATTTCCATCAAACTGGTGTGCTGCTAAGCCGGTACATTGTATAGGTGTCAGCACCATCCTCTCAAATATGAACTCTACCTTACGGATCCACCGATACGCAGCTAGAGAATCTTCAGTACCATCAAATCTTTCACCACCCAAGCTGACAAAATTCTTGTTGCGACGAGTAAATGGATCCTCTGACTGATTTCCTTGTCTCATATTTTGTGCCCATTGTGTCATCATTTCCATGAAAGCTTGAGAGACATCCCCTCCAGCAGTGTCTGATCCCTCATCTTGGGTTCTCTTACCACGCGCCATCACTACACTCCCTCTACGCAAAAGAAAACACACATACAATACATAAACAACACAACAAAACTCCTAACTCCTCTACCCAATTCACTCAAGAAAGTGTCATACGATGATGTTCTATGTGAACCGGTAAACAATGGATCTGATACCAAGCTCTGTCACGCCTCGATCAGCCACGGGAACCGCAACATGTCGGTATGTGAACTAAACGCGTAATACATGTGGATCGTAACCGGACACAACATCATGATATAACATATTCTTGAAACAAGAATCAAACGGAAGTAACAACTACGATAAAAAATTTGAACAAAATAAAAAGTATTCAATTCACCTGCTAGAGTCATAGCGACAAAACCAATATATACAAACATCTAGTATTTAACAAGGTAATACAAAGGAAGCAAAACATGCCCGTACAGAATGGACACGACTAAACAACACAAAACAAGTCTATAGCTGGAAACTGGGCCTAAGCGCCACGATCAGCAGGAACGCCAACACTGCCTGCACTCCAATAGAAGCACACCCCTTGCGGGGTCAGCAAAGCACAAAGCTAGCTAGTACGAGTGAACTAAATACAAATAACAAAACAATATACAGGAGAAATTCATGCCACACAGTAATGAATAATTCATGAAAAGTGAGAAGTCGTGCCGTGGGGGACTAACCAATTATGAATAGGTCTTACGAGTAACAATTGGAACATCTATTAGTCTGTGTTGTGGGTCTACTTGTTACAAAAGGCGCCCCATTACAAACATTCACATAGGTCCTCAGGTGGGCATCGAAAAGGGGACGAAGTGAGTAATCCTAGATATAGGATCCATAACATGGAAGAGGTGTCCCTATTCAAGTTCTAAAATCTGAATCACACCGTGTTTCTAAGGATAATATTTCTAAGTTCAAGCATCAACACATGCATTTCATATTCAATAATAACTACAAGTTTACGAGATATGTCGGTCACTACAGGTGATTCAAATATGGTAAAAATCAAGTGATGAAGGCAAAGACACTATCGTAATCCTACATAGCCTCCTAAGTATGGCCATCAAATCAAAACCTTAAAAAAATATGTGTCTTATATCGTAGGTATTTGCATACCCTACGAATGTGTCTCACCCAGACACATCCCACAATGTGCACTAGTACCACTTCGGGCTTGTTTGTATCCTAATGGGGTGCCATATGCCCGGATACAAACTCAAACGTCCCGAAGGACTGGCCTAACACAGCCAACCTAACACAAATCAAACTCAAGCACGCTAGGAGGGAAAACAAGTAATCTCTGAAACACGTCCTACGAGACCCCTCCTATTGAACACTCTAGTGGCAAGTGCGCGCGGGAGCTCACCGCACCTCAACAAACTTGCCACATGTAATAGCGTCCTCAATGTATGTAGGTGCGAGTCATCTCAAGCACCACCAAACTCACGATGCAAGCAAGCTCCTAAGCATCGACATAACAGGCATTACAGCGGGGTAAAGACACAATAATATCAGCATGCACGTATTACGAGTCTATGCAAAATCTAATGTAACTAACAGGTAACAATAATCAGCTAGGCAATTCTCATAAATCCACGACTACACTAGAGTCTCAACATGACCCAATTCACAACAATAAAGTCCCTCAAGTCGAACACGCATACAAGTTCAAGACTTGGCAATTTACGGTAAAACACACAAACTGTTGACATAGGCCATATTAACTAATTCTTTTATGAGTCAATACAATTTTGCAATTAAAAATCAGGTTATTAAACCAGGACAATAAGCCAAACGTGTCATACCAAACAAACTCGAAAACACAACATATAAGCCCAATGCCATTATACCAAAGCCTAACAACAAGCAAATTCAGCCACTATTCCGATTCATTCTTGTATATCATGTTTTCAGAAAACTTAATACATAAATTCATTTACAAAGGAACCAACACAACAATCGAAACCTCCAAAACTTATGAGTGTCAAATCCTGAACTTTCATTCAATCATACACAATCACTGGCATAATGTAAAGATTAAATTCAAGATTTTAAAATAAATATTTCTCAAGGTAAATATATAGTTACACTCACCTGAGCGGAATGGATTTTTTTAAACCCAATTCTTACCAACTGAAGCTCCCAACTAACGAAACAACGAATGCTAGACTAAGAAAACTTTTTAAAACTGCAAAGACGGACTCAAAAGCGAGCAAACTAGCCAAAAACTGGAAAAATGAAGAAGTAACAACCGACACGTGACTAAAAAATTACTTACCGGCAAACTAAATCCGGCGACCACTCCGATAAAGCCCAAAATCTAGCGAAAACTCACCAAAAACAACCCTACTCCGGTATGATCGCCTTCGAACAACACCACAGACCTAAAATTGGTCCAAGAACAACTGGAATGACGAAACGCAGCTCACCCACGCGATCAAAGCTAGTATTTACGCCCGAGAACCTTTCTAACGAACATGCACACTGAATTTTCTTAGAAATTTCAGCCAACCCTGAAATCACCCTTGCATGTGGGGTTTACAGGTTTCAAATGTTGCCCTAGCCACCACCCGAGAAGCTGATTAGAACAACATTGCTTGCATCGGTAAGGACAGCTCCGATCAAGCCCACAACCTAATTTTTCCATTTTTAAAGCGAAAAAACTCGAGCAAGAAGGAGAGGGGATAAAGAGAAATAAAATGAGAAAGAGATGATGAGATTTAGGGGGAATCGGCGAATCACGCAATTGCACACGGGAGAAGAACGATTATCGCAGAGGAAGAACACACTGTAAGAAGAAAAAAAAAAAAAAAAAAAAAAAAAGAGAAAGGAGGAAGTTTTCTTTTAATGTGTGGGTGGCTATGTGCCCCACCTAAAACCTGAGTACCCCCATCCTCCAAAATCCTTTTTTTAAACGAAAATTAAATTTAACTAAATTCATACCATTGAAACAAATTTCAAAAATACGAAGTTAAGAAAATCAAATAACCAAAAAACAAATCGAATAATAAAAAATAAATACTGATACCACATCATACACACCTTAAAAGAGATCTCGTCCTTGAGATCGGACCAAGCAACAAGACATACTAGGTGAAAAGCTCACGGTATTTCTGTCTCATCTGATCTTCCAGCTCCCAAGTCATGTCAGCCTCTCGGTGGCTCCACTGGACCTTCACTAACTTCATCGTCCTCCGTCGAAGTTGTTTCACGTTATCATCAACAATGGCTACTGGCCTCACTGGATAAGTCAACTCATCAGAAATCTCCAACTCAGCGGGCTCCACAATCTGTGACGGGTCTGTCAAACACTTTCACAACATAGATACGTGAAACACATCGTGGATCGGGTCTGTCACGACTCGATCCAAAGAGTACTATATTGTCCATTTTGGGCCAAGGTTCGCACGGCTTTAAAACGTGTAGTACTTTGTAGTTCCAACCTCGTACATTTATGGTACATCACCCTCCCTCACCCAGGCGATGTGGGACTATGATTTTCCCTTTGTAGCTTGCTTACCCTCTTGGGATCCATGGGATCTTGGGCTTTTACATCACCCTCTCCCTCAAGTCCGCCCACACAAGGGTATCGCGTTCCACCCCCTTAGGAGCCCAATGTCCTCGTTGGCACACTTTCAGCTGGGTCAGGCTCTGATACCATTCTGTCACGACCCGATCCACAAAATACTATATTGTTCGCTTTGGTCCCAAGGCTTGCACGGCTTTAAAATGCGTAGTATTTTGTAGATCCAATCTCGTACATATATAGTACATCGCCCTCTCGCACCCAGGCAATGTGGGACTATGATCTCCCTTTTATAGCTTGCCAACCTTCTTGGGATCCATGGGCTCTTAGGCTTCTCCCTCACCCTCCCCATCATATCCACCCACACAACGATATCACACCATATTTCTCACAACTATCCTCAATACCCGTAAGCCCTGTTAAGGCAAGTATCTCGAGGATCAGCTTCGGACATGCAACTACAGCAGCTCTCCGCTTCCAACTAGGAAGTAAATACCAGAGTACAAATCACACAGGGAAACATCCTCTTACGAATTACCCTGAGATTGAGAAATATCTGCTGCGAATCTATGAGCACACGGCTAACAGGGAAATTTCCTTCTACAACACGACTCCTAATTAGAGAAGAATCTCTACGAAGATCTCCTTCCTAAACTACACCATTTGTAGGTCAGTAGGACTAGGTCAAAGCAGGGAGCGGAAAATGACTGCATTACCTACAATTTTACATGTCATTGTTGCCAATACTCCACCAACAGTTTCTCTAAAGCTAAAGAACCAGTCCTCACAAGGACACATGATAGGTAGAACCGGAATCAAGAAGCCATTCATCAGGATGACTCACAAATGTTGAACTTACAAAACCAAAGAACACTCATCATCCTCATCCAAATTGTGCACAACATTCACATCTAACATTTTCTTTTCCTTTTCTACTACAACTTTCAATTTCTCACAATCAACCTTCCAGTGGCCCTTCTCATGACAATAAACATATTCATCTTTTGGTAAAAACCTTTTGTCCACAGATTTTCTTCTTGACTATGGTCTTCCTCAATTACTAACATTCTTATTTTCAGATATTTCCCTCACTACTAATAATTCATACATTACATCCCTATGGACCTTGAGATTCATCTCCCTATAGCAACTATAGGAAGGGAATTAAAAAGGCACAAAGCCTTGTAATTTTTTTAAACATCTTTTTCCAATTTCAATAGGTAGGGGCAATAAGCCTACTGAACTTGTCCAAATGCCCAAATATAGTAATTTTGAATCTCATATTTTTCTGAAAAAGTTGTTTCGTGAGGAAGAACTTATTTTATATGCTCTTTTCTTATACTTATCTTCCAACATTTTCCATAATACTTCAGCGGAGGTCTCCGGCATAACAAAGTATTTATGTTCATTCGCCACAAATAATCTAATAAACCCGCATGCTTGCTGATTTAGTTTGTTCCATTCTTTTTCTTTCACGGTCTGCGGCTTATTTCCTATGGCATCCTCCAAATTGTCTTTGCCAGCACATACAAAACTTCACATTGTCACATGTAGAAATTGTTCTTCCCATTGAAACTTCCAACATCAAATGTACCTTCGGTTCTGATACCAATTTGTTGTGCACGAAAGCGTACAAATACCGAAATTGAAGTTACAAAACAAATGACTAATACCAAAGACAACAAATTTACGTGGTTCGGTAAACTTGCTTATGTCAATGGGGCAAACAAAATATATTTGCTATCGAGATCGAAGAATACAAATGGATAGAGAGTGGTGATAAACATACACGTGTCTATATGACACCACACATACGCAGGGTGCGTATATCACACACACACACACACACTTTTCTCACTTCTCTCTCACTCACAAAAGGGCCAAAACCCAACACAGGTGCAAAATACGAAAAACTCAAACACCCAGAGGATGGATTGTTTCAAATGGAGATACCCCTTTTTATTTTATAGCAATTGGTGGAAGTGGAAGAGTTTCTACCACCTTATTCTCCATCCTTCCATCATCTTCTTATTTGACCACCACCTTCAATAATATTAGTTGGAGATTCACTGCCACGATTTGCCGACAACCCATCAATTCCAGCAGCTTCCATCATCATTTTCATGTTGCTTCCACCGGATCCAAGCTGCTGCCAGCTTCTTGCAGTTTCCAATAGATTGTTGCCAACATGAGTATCCGTACTTTTAAGTTTTCAATAAAACAAGTCGGTGAGACCAATATTAACAAAATAAAAAGTAAGCCGATCTCAACCCATTAGATCAATGTCTATATCAGGATTCTAAATTTCTAATATACTAACATTTGGTGGAGATCAAACTGTAGTGAACTTCACCACACCATTCTCACCTTAAGACCAACATAACTTCAACTCTCGATTTGATGATTTTATTTGTGAAGGATGTCAAGTTCACTGAAAGTCAGATATATTTCTGTTATGGAGCTTCTTGATCTTTGTCATCTACCCAATAATGCATATGTATTTCTCCCAACTTATTTTTCTACAGAAAGATAAGTTGCAGAATAGAGTTTTCGCAAATGTCCGTTGTACGTTGTACTCACAACTGCTTTTTGTCATCAATGATAGTATTGTCCTTTGGTGATTTATATGCTTCAATACGTACGTTTCTACTGCATACAAGAGCATTGTCATCACTGATCTTATCAACAAATACTTTTACTTCATATACTTTGTTCAGATTCATGTCAATATGAAACAAACTAGAAATGACAGAGCATGTGTATTAGCTACAAATGCTTGACTAGTACGTATATCCGACTTACCATGAAATGAGGGAAAATATGAAGAGAAATACGAATCAAATCATTAATTTGCTGATCATAGAAAATGAAATGTAGAAATATGAATTCATCACAGGAGTCTCAAAGAAATGTCAACTAGAATACTTACAAGCCTATATTGGAAGTAGAATTGCAAAGTTATGGCCAAAAAGTCAGCAAAGATTTCAGTCAAGGAGAACTGACACATGCTGCTAGGCAATATTCTACAATGCAGTCAAGTTTCATATCTCTGCTACAAGGATCCCTCAAGTTCTACCTTGATTTGTTCCTTACCATCGCGCAAGAATTCTAAATCCTTTTTTATAGGCCAATCCATATTTATATACTTGTTTGTCATTTAACATTTGTTTTAATAGAGAATCTCTGAATTTCTGATAAAAATAGTTTTTTCAAGAAACTTTTATAATGTTTGGTTTGTGAACAAAAGGAAGCTAGGAGTAAACCACACATGGTATCTGAAGTTAAGTGGGCGCATTGGATTTTATGGATGATTTGGAGAGTTATAATTTTTTTAATCTTGATCCTGAGCCGATAGAACAAATCCTCTCTTCCATCTTTTAAAGATTGCCCAAAATTCTCAAAATGTGTAATCAAAAGAATTCAATTGTATGTTTATTGTTCTCGTTTTTGGGTATTAATACATTGTATACAACCATAATTGCGTCGAATTAGAAAAGCAATCAGATCCCTCCTAACTAGGAAATAAGAATATCCTTGGTGCATATATATTGCACATGCCTAACTTGTCCAAAAAACTCAAGAACACATTTATTGACACAACCTTAATGAGAATGTTAGTTAACTTATCCTTCGGCCTGATAGTGGGCAACTCAATGATTTTCCTTCCAATTTTTCTTTGATAAAAAGATCTGTCAATCTCAACATGTTTCGTCCTATCATGCTGCACGGGATTGTGGGCAATAGCTCGTGCAACTTGATTATCACAAAAAATGATGTAGCGTCATCAATCGAGTCTGCCCAATCTGCATCAGTGTATCCTTCAATTTTGAGGTGGTTGTTTTTCTTAGATAATATGCCTTTGATTGGGCTTCCCTTCAAATATCTCAAAATCCTCATAATCGTGTTCATATATGATTCTCTAGGATCATGCATGTATTGACTGATCACACTCAATGCATAAACAAGATCAGACCTTGTATGTGCTAAATACATTAATCGTCCAACTCATTTATGATATCTTCCTTTGTCAACTGGTATTTAATCATGATTGATTCCAAGCTTTTATCCTTCTTCTGAAGGTGTTGTTGCTGGTTGGCAAGCCGACATTCCAGTTTCATGTAATAAATCAACTATATATTTTCTTTGTGACAAAAAAATTCGTGCCTTGGACCTAGAAACTTCAATGCCGAGAAAATATTTTAGAGGACCCAGATATTTTATTTCAAACTTTTTAGACAAATACTTCTGCAATGCAGTGTTATACGTTCTTCTGAATAATTTCTTGTCACCACATATCGTCCACATATACAATAAGAGTAGTAATATTACCCTTATATTACTTCAGGAACAATATGTGATTTGAATTACTCTGCTTGTACCCAAACTGTCTCATAGATTTTGTGAATCTGCCAAATCAAGCTCGATGTTTCAACCCATATAAGGGCTTTATTAGTTTGCATACTTTCTGATCACATCCATCTAGAAAGCTATACCCTGGAGGTGGAACCATATAGACTTCTTCAGTCAAATCGCCATGCAGAAAATCATTCTTCACATCAAACTGATGTAACGACTAATTAAGGTTGACTGCCAAAGATAACAGAACCCGGACTATGTTAATCTTCACTACAGGTGCAAACGTGTCTGTATAGTCAATTCGATACTTCTAACTATACCCTTTTGGTACCAGTCTTGCTTAGAAGCAATCAATTGTTCCATCTGCTTTATATTTGATGGTATACACCCATCTGCATCCTACAGGTTTCTTACCAACTGGTAAGTTCACAATATCCCAGGTAGCATTCTTCTTTAGTCACTGCAACTCTTCGTTCGTCGCTGCTTGCTAATGAGGGTCAATTAAAGCTTCTTGCAAACTATAAGGAATAAATACAATAGATAATTGAAGTGCAAATGACTTATTTGATTATGACAAGTGATTGGTGGACAAATAATTACTCGAAGGATATCGTACATTAGTGTCATGAACATGTTTATTCAAAACACATTTGCCCTTACATTTTGGGTCTGCATCATAGTTGGGTTTAGGTATACCTCGGTTGACGCGATTTGGAAGACGGTTGGGTAGAGGTACATCCGAGACTAGAGACGATTGATTATGTTTTTCATAATCGGATTGTAGTACATCTGGGACCGAAATAGACGACGAGGAAAATTGTTCAAGTGATAGAAATGGTACCTTGTGTTCCGAATGCATTATCATCATGGAAGCTGATGGTATAGACTCTGGGATTATAGAGATCGGTGGCGTTGCAGTGTTTGGTGTTTCACCTTCGTCCAATGGTAGCAAAATCTTTATTTCAGGTGGCAACAATGGAGGTTCAAATTCAACAATATATTTTGCAATATCAGCACTTGGTTCATCTGCAATATCACCGCCTGTTCACCTGTACCATTTCCATATCTAATTGTTCAAAATTTAATCAAGCTCGCATTTCGAGGAAAATCCAACTATCTAAATTTAATCAGTTCAAATTTATTCATGAATGCATCTCGAGGTAAATCTAACATTTCAGATTAATTGTACACGCATCTTGAGGTAAATCTAAAAGTTCAAATTAATTGTACAACATCTCGAGGTAAACTATCTGTTCAAATTTAATCAAGCACGCATCTTGAGAAAAATCTAACGGTTCAAAATTTTATCATGCCTACATCTGGAGAAAATTTCAACGGTCTAAATTTAATCGTGAACACGTCTCAAGGTAAATCTAACAGTTCAAATAATTACATCTCGAGGTAAATCTAACATTTCAAATATAATCATGCATGCATATCGAGAAAAATCTAATGGTCCAAAATTTATTTAGTGTCCGCATCTCAAGGTACGATTATGATTTCATTTGGTCCTTAGGATTTTCTTCGAGGTGAGATGTTCAAGATACGAAACATTAAATTCAAGCCTTTGATTTTTGAGGGGCATTTTGGTAATGGTAGCAACTACACCGCACCACCATATCCTCTTTCTCACACCACCAATAAATATGCATAACAAATAAACCCAAACTCAAAATAAAAAAAATACAAAACGTAACTTTCAATCAATTTAAACCCTCAAATGAGACCGATTCTCAACCTCATCAAAAAATGAAAGTTGCAGTACTATGAGTTTTCTAATAAACACAACTTGAATAACTTGAAAATATTTTGAAATGACTAAGTTATGGTCATTTTAATAAATTCGCGCAAATCTGTCTCGCGATGAAAATGGGATAACATTCTTGACTTTCGGTCAACTTACCTGCTCTATTAAGACCGATTTTCAATTTGATCAAATCACAAAAGTTGTAGTACTCTAAGTTATATAATAAACACAACTTGAATCACTTGAAAATATTTTGAAATGAGCAAGTTATGGTCATTTTACTAAAGTCGCGCAAATATGTCCGAAAAATAAAAAACGGGATAGTGTTCCTGACTTTCGGCCAACTTATGTGCTCTATCGAGACCGATTCTAAAGTTGATTTGCAAACAGAATATTTTTCGGGACAGATTTTCGCGACTTTAGTAAAATGACCATAACTTTCTCATTTCAAAACATTTTCAAGTGATTAAAGTTGTGTTTATTAGATAACTTATAGTAATACAACTTTTGTGTTTTGATCAACTTTAGAATCGGTCTCAATCGAGCACATAAGTTGGTCAAAACTCAGGAACACTATCTCGTTTTCATTGCAAGATAGATTTGCGCGACTTTAGTAAAATAACCATAACTTTCTCATTTCAAAACATTTTCAAGTGATTCAAGTTGTGTTTATTAGATAATTCATAGTACTACAACTTTTGTTTTTTTGATGAGGTTGAGAATCAGTCTCAATTGATGATTTAAATTGGTCGGAAGTTATCCTGTTTTGCATTTTTTT
Organism: Berberis vulgaris; assembly: GCA_963556465.1. NCBI lineage: Eukaryota > Viridiplantae > Streptophyta > Magnoliopsida > Ranunculales > Berberidaceae > Berberis > Berberis vulgaris. Next base: position 10,879,897 of record OY747132.1, on the reverse strand, counting down.
CGCTTTGAGTTTGGGTTTCTCTGTTGTGTTAAGTTATGCATATTTATTGAGTTTGGGTTTAAGGGTTTCGACTTTGAGGAGATTTGCAAGAGATTTCGAATGAGAGAGGGAGAAATCGTTGTCGGTTTTAATGGTGAGGGGAAAAAATTGATGATTTTTGTTTATATAGGTGGTGTGAGAAAAAAAGTATGTGGTGTAAGATAGTAAAATAGTGTGAGATAAGGGAAATGGTGGTGTGGAGTAGTCGCTGCTTTGGTAATTTGCTTTGAAAACTGACGGTCAATGAACGTTGACTGCTAGTCAAAGGGATAATTGTAATAGTGATTAATGATATGTCTACATATTAATTAGCTATATATAATAGGGGGCAAGTTGCAAAGTACCATATTTTCATCACAAATTAGAAGCCTGAGAAGCTATTGATCATTGTTTAATAAATTGTTTGACAGTTAGAGAATTTTGAAAATTTTACCATTGCAAATTTGTTTCTTCGAAATTGATATCTTGATATGATCGCATGGCCATCACTCATCATTCCTGTCTCCTTAGACAGTAGACGATCCTATAGAACAGATCCTGTTCAAATAAGGTGGTAGGGATGGCAACGGGGCGGATTTGAGCAAATCCATCCCCGCCCTGTCAGAAAGAACGGATCCCCAAATCCGCCCCGCCAATCCGTTTATAAATTTATTTAAAACCCACCTCCGCCCCGCATGGATTGGCGGATATCTGCCCCGCCCACATACCCGTTAAAAAAAATTCTTCTAAAGGATACATCTACAATAAAAGATACTTCATTCAAAAAATTACATACAAAAAATACAATCGAAAGATACATACAAAAAATTACAAAAAACCATACAATAAATTGCAAAAAAAAAAAAAAAATCGATCTACAGAATCTGAGATCTGATATCAGATCTCTGATGGGGAGAGGAAGGCGGATGAGGTGGGAGCTTCGACTTCGATTTCGACTTTGACTGTGAGAATCTGATCTCAGATCAGATCTCAATCTCTGATGGGGAGAGGAAGGCGGAGGAGGCTTCGACTTTGACCCTTCGAAACCCTTGGCCATGAAAGGCGAAACCCTGGCTTCGACCCTTCATCTTCGAGTGAGGATCTGTGTGTGAGAGGGAGAGGCGAAGATCGGAAGACGAATGAGAATCTGTGTGTGACTGTGTGAGAGGGAGAGGCTAAGGTGCGTGTGAGAGGGAGAGGGAGAGGGCTCTGCTGTGTGTGAGGGGCGAAAGTGTGTGTGAGAGTGAGAGTAAGAGGGAGAGGCTCTGGCTCTGGTGTGAGTGAGAGTGAAGGTGTGTGTGAGGGAGGGCGAGGATTTGTGAGAGATACATTTAATCCTTTATATAGCCGAAGGGCATTTTTGTAAATTTACCGATTAAACGAATATCCGTGGGGCAGATATGGCCAAATTCGTATCCGCCCCAACATCCACGAACCCTTAACCAAATCCGCCCCAAACGGGGCGAGTGGGGCAGATATCCATGAAAATCCGCCCCACTGCCATCCCTATAAGGTGGTGCCATTAAATCCCCTTTTCTTTAAGAATTTTTCTAGTTACGTTATCTAGTTGATGTGGACTAACCTCTAACGTTTCTAGTTGAGTCTACTTCAGCTTAATAAAGAATTTTCGGCCATCAGAATTAGGGGTGGGCACGGGACGGGATGGACCCATCCCAATCCCATCTCATTCATTCGGGATCAGGACGGGATGAGCACGTACTAAATAGTCCTCCAATAAAAAATCGCAAAAAATTTTTTATCTTACATTACACACACACCAATAATTTCAAATTTTTATACATATAACTTACATCATAAATAATAATAGATATTAAATAAATAAATATTAAACTTATTTTTGGAAGGCAAATAAATATTAAATTTCATTTAGAATTAATGATTCAATTCATTTAAATTTCATATTGAATTTCATCTTACATTGATTTAATTAAAACACATCCTAAACTTTAATTTATAAGAGTATTTTGATTAAAATTAATAATAATAATAAATATTAAATCAATATATTCGGGACGGGACGGGATAGGCGGGATTGAAAATCTCCATCCCGATCCCATCCCACTATAGATCAGGACACGGGACGGGACAGGATCGGGATGAGTTTGACCAATTCCAAAAGAACCCAAAAAATCAAAACTGGACGAAATTAGGACAAGTTCAGGATCGCGGGATGGAATGCCCACCCCTGATCAGGATTCAACAACCTGCCCTCCTTTAGAAGCCTTTCAACCGAGTTGTGGGGTTTTGATCATGGGCAGCCCAAGATGCTAAACAAGCCTCAACCTAATTGATAATCTAATGTTTTTGGGCTATAGATTTCAATTTCTGAAACCCACTACCCAAATCCTTCAATCAGATCAAATATGCTAAAGAAGCCTTAACTAATGAATATAGCATGAACTTGTTTTCTATTTTTCTCAAAATGTTTTTATTAGATCCACATTAAATTTTCAGAAAAAAAAATGTTTAATTACTAATGGTTTCGTTCCCATATGATCATGCCCACAATAAAAGGTTTCTGAGTTGAGCAATTTCATCACAAAATGCAGTTCTTCCTGTTATTATCGCTAGCACTTGAATTAAAAGTAACTATAAATATTGATTTCAATATTTTATATGAAAAATCTCATCAAGTGCATTTCTAAGTTATGTCAATTTTTTTTTTAAATAGTTTTGTAAATTTGAATTATGTTGGCTTTCTAGTACTGTCTGAACTAAGAAGCTAAAACTTCAACAGGCCTACAAGGCAATATCTATATAGGAAGGCTCCTTTCTTAAGGTTATCAATTTCTATCGAAAACTATCCCTCAGTCCCGAGTCTTATTCACCTTTTTAGCAAGTTAGCAAGGTGGGGGTTTGATTTTGATATATAAGCAACTAGTTGTACAAGTTACAAATCAAAATGACTTGGTTCTTTATGTTGCAGAGGGCCCAAAACTAGATTACCTAACCAAATAAAGACGACAAGATGATGAACATATTGTACATTCTTTAGATGGGGTAGAATGTTGGATAAAGTATTGTTGTACTACTACTAATCATTCTTTTGTAGGTATTAAGCAATATTATGATCAAGGTTTCCTCTTTGGCTGACTGATTATTCTCTTACTCGTGCCTCAACGCCTTATACCGATTAATGATTTGCCATTCTTTGTTTGCCATGTCTGTGTCATTTTTATGTATTTTAGTTTGTCGTGGTTGAGTAATTATCAGCTTGATATTATCGCTGAAGGGTCTCTTTTTTAGATCAGCGACAAAATTAAGCAAAAACACATAGTCCTAATTAAGCTGGATAGTTCACATCTCATTGTCGAAACAAACTGCAGGTCTCATTCCTAACCTGTAATATTGGTCCCTTTACAGTGTTTCTAAAGTGTGTACGAGAGGCATTCTTGTTTCATAACTTTCAACAAATCTCTCAGTGTAGTAGAAGTGCCTCAACAAATATATATACCAAGTACCATTTCAGTCCTAAAGCTTGTATGATCAGACGACTATATTATCCTTTTAACTACAATTTCCATAGAGGAATTGATAATATACTCGATCTACTTCATCTTCTTTAGCGTTGGGCACTGCATCATAATGGTTTTGTTGGACAAAAGATTGTAGACGGGAGTTCTCAATCACTGAATGGCCTAACATATTAAAAATTCCATTACAAGAGTCGAACACAATTATATCAGTCATGATCATCATCTTTTGACATTTGCTATGGCAAAATTCTTCATGCAAGATTAGTTTGTTTATGTCATTAGTTTACATCAAGTAACTTACATTGTGCTAGTTGGTTTGGTAGTCTATTGAAAACTCTCGACATCCTAAATTTTCATGAAAACTTACTCCAATAAACACCCCCTTTGCAGTTGAAACATACTCAAGTCCATGAACCATATATATATTCAGAGAAAAACCTCCCAATATTTGAAGGGCCAATTTGTGGAATGTTAGAATTGTAGGTGCATTTGGTATTGAAGATTGATACATTGCCTAAAAAAATAGACAAGTATCTAAATATTCTTCCAATTCTGATCCAACTGAGCGTTTTGGCTTATCGGAATAGAGTAACATGTACATAAGCTTCACTATATTAATATTAACAGAGAAACAAAGCTGTGTAGGGACTACAATTATACAACTTATTTCATCATTCATAAGTTTGATTCTCCAAACCCACCCACTCTAATCTGTTCAAATATTCATTAGTATGGTTAGCACGCTCACCTAATTACCTACTTTCTTTAGAAAACGAATCAGTCCCTCCAACTCCATTGATCGCTCTTTTAATTAACATCCCACCTTAATTATATTAATGTTGATGCAAATGGTTGAGTTCATACAAGACAGAAGCCCCTCATTGGCTTCACTGTCACCAATGCCAAATGGTTGCCCTTGCTAGCTTATAAGCTTCATGAGATCTCATGGTTTTTGGTTCAATTAGGGTTTTAAAAATGGACCTTTATAATTAGTTTGTCATAGAAATAGATAAGAAGACAATACCTAGTCCATTATTGACCTTCTTGTGCAGTCTTTGATGTGGAAATATAAGAGGAAGGGATGTTGATATACATTGAAACCTCACACATTATAACATGTTACGTAACAGAGTGATGACAAAGGAGAAGAGATTGGTCCACCACTGATTGCAGTGAGGCAGTCTTCAATGACAGGTAACCACATGGCCCCCCAATCATCCCAAACACTCACAGTGCTCTCCTTTACTTTTATTTTAAGTCATCTTATCTCATCCAACATGAATGGAAGTGATGATCTAATGTATACACCTTATAATGGACGATATTCTTTTCACTACCTATTCATGTTCTTGTACAATAAATGCTTGTTGAGGGTAGACAATGTTGGAATGTCTCCTTTTTGTCAATTGAGTATCCCTAATAAGGTTATTTGTTTGGTTGGAAAAAATTATTTTGCTAGAAAAGACTGAATTGTAGGTTTAAATTTGCACATGCAAATTCTAGGGAAAATTATAAAGAAACTAATTAAACTTTGGATTCGAAATGGAATTTATAGACTTAGGAAGACGCAAAATTATAATTTCACAGGGAATCCATAAAAATAAAAAAAGGATAAAGGATCCAATGATGTTTTTGTGTTGTTAAATTTGTGTGGATTTTGGAAACTAATTTGTAGAAATTTGATTGTTGTGAAGATTTTTATCAATGAATTATTAAACCAAGGTTCGAACTTTGAACATGTGATACCATCTGCCATAAACCTACTAGATAAGCTAGTACCCTATTGACAAATTATTTTGGAGATATAATTTTTGGCTTGATGATGTTGTGCGAATTGAGTTTTCTAGTTAAAGATTTTCTTAAAATTTCACTTTAGTTATTTTCTAAGTAATTCAATTTTTTTTAATCAATGCAAATGTGAACAGTGCAATAACATCTTTAATATCATGATATTCATTTACTTTGTTTAGGTAACATATATGAAAAATTATTATTTGGTAATAACATTGGGAACGAATTTTTAATTTCAAATTTCTTATGGTGTGTTTTATTATACACGAATGTGTGCCATATCGAATATTTCACCGAGTAATTACGACAAAACCTTTGCCCGTAATTCACTCCGAATTACGACAAAACCTCTTTCCAAGTTTCACCGAATCTAACTTTTGCCCGTACTCCGAATTGATAACTATGATTGGGAGTATGGTTCATTTCTAAGGAGATAAAGAAAATCCCAATTAAGAAGACTCAAAATGGAGATAATACAAAAAATTGGACCAAAGAGAGAGGTTTACAGAGATTTGTAGAGATATAAAATGCAAGCAAGTGGTCACATTGTGTACATATATATTCATGAGAGGCCTCTATCACTGTTGCATGTATTATCTTTCATTTACCAAGAAATACACATACACGTACATCAACCTCGTAGCCTTACTTGATATACACATAGACCCAATCAGAGGAGGATGTCTTTGAATTCCACAAGTTAGTTTTTTGACTCCCAATATAAATAAATGTAGTGATCAAGTCCATATTGATATCATTCATCAGTGACATTTCTCTATCCCTTCACTCTCTCTCTCTGTATAATGTACATCACACCATGTGATCTCTGTCTTCATGAATGGAAACCTCACATGGAAGATAAGAAGAAGAAGAAGAAGAAAAACAAATGAAATCTATGGATATGAAAGGATTAAGGATCCATCCAATATGTTGTAGGGGCCGGCCGGGGCCACAGATCTTATGCATGTGATGTTGTATTATTCTTAGTATAGATAAATTGGACCTTATCATACAAAATTTAAGTGTTGAATGGTTTGGTTTCCTCACCATGCATTGTTTGCACACAATTTAAGTTTAGTCCTGAAAACAAGATTCATGGTTCATGCATCTATGTTTTGCACAGGTGATACTTGAGGAGTATATGAATCTGAAGTTGTGAAGTATACTTAAAGAGAGCCCCATTTCATGTTCTCAAAGCAAGTATATCTATGTGCAATGAACTGATCGACAAATCTCCCCACCCAATTTAATTATGCATTTTTATCTTCCCATAACCTTTTTGTCATCATTCTCACGTGCTTATGTGTCTTTTACCCTAATGTATCTCACGTGCTCCTCCCCTCGCCATATAACAATGCATCAAAAAATAAAAAGGAAGAACATGAAATATATTGAAGATAGGCGCTATTCATTCTTATACCAGCATATGGAATCCAAGCTTAATCGTAATCCCTTTCATCAGTAGTTAGTAAGAAAAAAAAATGAAAGATAAAAAAAAATCTCAAATTCATTAGGAATTATTAATGTAGAGTCAACGACAGGTTAACAAACTTCAGTTGATCAGTGCGAGTATCAAATATTATAGTCTTTTAACAAAGACTAATTAGAATATGAACAGAGAAATTGATATGTGAGGCAACAACAGGTAAGGTATCCAATCTACTTGTGGCACCCACACAAAATAAGGAAACATAGCATTACGCAATCTGCACCTTCATATATCACTACTATCTATAATCCCTTAGAGTAATTACCTAAATATTTGAACAATTTAGAACCCGATTTATTTTAAAAATAATTAATTTTATTTCAACTCTTAAGGGTAGTAAAGACATTTTTAATTATTCAACTTTTTAAATAATTCAATTTTTAACATTTTATATGTTGAATATTTTGAATTCAATAATTACCCACTATTAATTTTTTTTAATAATTAGCAAAACAAGAATTATAACATTTTAATTAAATTTAAATTTATTTATTCTCTCAAAACTCCATCTTTGATTTGCAAAACTAAAAAAATTCTCCAACTATGATTTATAAACTATTGAACATTTGTGGGGCTGTAAATTTCATGTTGTAAAAATAATCATCAAACATTATTTAAACAAATTTAAAATAAAATAAATATAAAAATATATATATCAAAGGTATAAAATAATTTTTTTCTATTATTCATGCGCAACGCGCTTATGGGTCGGCTAGTGTTTATAAGGGTATACCTTTTGTTTATTGTGCCATGAATATTGCAAGGTCTTCCAAGTGTTAACTTCAACTAAAGGCTCTGGCTGACTGCCAACATTTCGAGCTAGAAAGCCAAGGAAGTTAAGTAATCTCTCTTTCAAATATCTTGGATCTCTGGAGCCCCACAGCAAACCAAGGTATTCTTTGGAGTTCAAATCTCATTTTCTCCTTTTTTCCTTGGCCGTTTGCAAAGGATATCCTGGACATCATTATCAGACCCTCAGACGAGCCAGATAACCTTGTGTGGAAATTTGACAAAAGATGTTTTTTTTTTTTTTCAGTTAAGAGTGCCATAAAAGCATTTTTAGATGACACCTTCCAAACTTCAACATCTTCCTTCATTGTCCCTCGCTTGCCGCCTAAGCTTTATCGGGAGCTGTGGCATTTCAAAGCACCTTCCTATGCCATCCTCTTGCTTTGGAAAGTTGCTCAGGACCTGATTCCTACAATGACAAACTTGCAAAGGATTTATATGTTGATCGACAACTGTTGTGTCTTCTGCCACACCAACCAAGAAGATGTTTTACATATTTTCTTATCCAGATTATGGCAGCTCTCTCTCATCTCTATCATTTGGTCAAACGCCATCCTTCCCACTGACAATATCACTACTGCAATTCTCTTTATGACGAAAACGACCAAAGCTCGCCAAATTGCCATTGAGGAAATGTTATCCCAATTTACTGCGATCATCAAAACTATTTGCCAGCTTCGTAACAATTATACTTTTAAAAAACTAGGGCCACAACTTCACAATTTCTAGCATCTTTCAACAACACCCGATCCTCCTAGTTTAAAACTTCGTTTGATGTGCCTCATCGAAATCAGAATCCGATTGACCCAGTCTCACTTCACCACATCATTGAAACAACGGTAACGGAAAAACCACAATGGCTTAGCCACGGATAGTAATGGCCAGGCCACCTCCCTAAGATCTCATGCGGATCAACTTGGACCTGATTCCCTTAACCAATCCTCCAGATTCATTCAGATTCATTTGCAACTCCAAGCATCCAAAAACCATAGACTGAACTCTCATTCTCGTCCTAATGTGCTTAACCAAGGTATGATTTTGGTCACTTATGATGTTTTTTTGCATCTTCTCAGCAATGAGCAATAGGTATTTTAGATGTGGACGACTATGACAGAGTTCTGGCTAAAGTTGCTTCAACAATCTCAGGAAAAGTTTTTTACAACACCACGACGGAGTACTTAGCAGCGGAGGGGGCTCTTTTGCTAGTTCAATCTTGATAGTGGCGAACAAGTTTTTTGTTGGGGGACTCAAGCTCACTTGTCACAATCCTAAACACACGGCACCAAGAAGACCAGACCAATGTGTGTTGGATGTGGAGCCTGCTTATTAATAGTATTAAGAATTTACTTGTTGTTAATAGGAACTAGTACTGTAACTTTATTCCTCGCGAGCTCAATTCTGAAGCTCACGAGTTGCTACCTTCGTTGGACGCTTGTTTTGCTCTCACTATTAATATAATATACTATATGCTTCCCAAAAAAAAACTTCAACTAAAGGCGTATCATTGGAATAAGCCCCCATGCATTGCAATACCCCACTATTGTTAGAGGCAAGGAATGTGATTTCTTGAAAAATGTCGAAATTTTACCGAATATTTCTCTTTTTCGAGTTACTGAAATTTCTTTCGAAATCTGAAATATTAATTTCTTTCGTTAGACCAATCTCAATTTTTCAACATTTTAACCCGTTTTAACTTTAATTTAGTATTAACATTTTGTTGTATAAGTGATTTTTATGCAATATATTGTTTGTATAACATTATGAGTCTCGTAGTACTTTTTTTATCTAGTATTTAAGAGTTTAAAATGCTTAAATTATATTGATAAATTCAAAATTACAATCGAAATTTTTACGTTTTTTCTATACACAACGAAATATTTCTTAAAATCAACTTATCGAAATTACTTCAAACAATGAACACAATCCTTTGTTAGAGGAGGTTGGATCCTCAATAAAAACTTAGATTCGCACCCACCGGGACACACCTTAATCTTTTAAGACAAAATCATCCATAATAACACTATACCAAATTGACATATTTGTAAAAAAAAAAAAGTATATTTATTGTGTTGTAACAATTCACCAAACAGTTTCACAAACGAACTAGTGATCCGATAATTGGATCACCATGAATTGTATGGTGCAGCAAGTGATACTATTCATGGTGATCCAATTTATTGTATCACTTTATTTGTGAGACAATTTTTCAAATTTTGGCCTGAATTTAGTTTTGACTTAAAATTATTTGGTGGATTGTTACATCACGAAAGTGATACTATTTGGAATTGTGACAAAACTGCTCATTTGGCGAGTGTAAGTTTTGAGATTTTAGTAAATAAAATGGGAAAGTCAACAACATTGTTGAATGAGGTGACGTCGTTTGCGGATAATGCTGAAATAGCCAATGAAAATTACCATACGAACAATGGAAGAGTCTGAGCACAATATCAAATGTCTCGCTCCATCTCAAATAGAGCTCAGACCTTTACATCACCCAATTAACGGTTTGTTAAATTACAAGCTTACTAACACAATTATTCAAATTTAACACATTTTCAGCGCTACTATGGGTGCTATGATTTTGTTTTTAAGTGGGATGCGACATTTTAGTTATATAAATACCATATACAACTTTTCTAATAAGAAGAAGAAGAATAAATAAAATCAATTTTTATAAGTAAGTTTTTAGATTCTTGGATAGTTATCAAAGTACAGCCTTGATTAAATAAAATACCCATAGTTTAAAAAGAATATTGATCATAATCCACAGGAACAGCAAAAACCAAAACAGCAGAACTGCGAAAGTGATCTTTTTGAAGTGAGTCACATGATAATAGAGACACCATCTTCTTCACTTTCTGCCTTTTTATTACAAACCCTAAAAATCAGGGAGTATGCCATCATGGTAACTTTGTACACTTGATAGGTTTCTTTGGCTCATGTTTGAGTGACTCACGGGATTCTCACACCAGCAAGGCAAATCCCTTTCTTCCATCTGGCGGTTAAAGTCATAAAAGCTCTTAAAAAACTCTCCTATTACAATCCCATTTAAAGCAATAACATGGTGAGCAATAATGATCTTCCATCCTAGGTGCTGCAATTGAATTCTCAGGAAGGTTAAGGTCCTACCTATTAAGGATCAAAGGCAAAAAATAAAAAAAGTTACAGTAATAATAGAATATAAGTTTACAAAGAAAAAAAAAAAAAAGAGGCAAATTTGGTCACACATTTGATCAGGATTCAAACCCTGCCATGGCATACTATGCTTTTAAATATGTTGTATGTCAACACGCGCAACATTTATGCGACCGCTATAATATCACAGCAAAGCCGCGACAATGGACAATGGACCATGACTCAATAGAATAGAGGGAGCTTTCCTTACCCAAAATGTAAAAAACCAATTGATGAAATGAACTATTTCTACCTTACAAAAATAGATAAAAATTAAAGAAATAATATTATATAAATAAATAGGTATGCTTGGTTGTGTTGTTTATTGTTGATGGTGTTTATTTTCTCCTCGCATACGGAATATCACCCATTCTATAGCTATCAAAAGATTTGTCCAAAATCTTAGACCATTACCATCAACGGACCCTATTTTTTTTTTACCCCACCACAGACAATTACATGTGACCTAAAATTGCGCATTCTATGTTTCTACCAACAGTCATTCTTTACTCAGACTTAATAATTTCACCATAACTATTGATTATCAGTAAAAATCAAAGGGGTCGTCACCTACTACCTTTTGTTCCAACAATCTCGAATTAGTCAAATTAAACTTTCTTGAAATTATTATTTTAGCTTTATTAATTGCGGAAAACACTACTAATTCTGATATATATTGTGTCCATCCAGTACAATGGTCCTCCACCCCTGAGCTAGTTACCACCAACCATAATCCGTGTTGCCACCTCCCTTTTGCTTTCGCTTTCCCACCCTCTGTTAAGAATTGTTTTGAAATGTTATTGTATTGTTGTTATATCATTGTATAGAATACAAGCTTATGAAGCTAACTCTGACATAACCTTGTGGAGATAAGAAATCTAAGACTTCTATTCTATTCTATTCTAATTTTTCTAACATATCTTATTCTGTAACATAGGTAGACTTCTATTCTTTAACACTCCCCCGCAAGCTGGACATGTAGACGCAAACGAAATGTGCAACTTGGAGGAAACTTTGAAGTCCTATTTGGTGATGAAATCATTACTGTCGAGTGATTGTTAAATTCTGAAAAATTCTAAATGATTCTATGTGTCTATATCTACCCAACTTGCGTTAATCTGTGGCGAGGAGGAAGAAGTTTTGTTGAGATAAGAGAAAGGAGAATTGGCTGTGAATTCTCTCCTTCATTGGTTGCGATTCTTCTGTTGTTGTTTGCGTTTGATTCGTGACCGTGAAGACAGAGAAGAGAACTCCTTCCCTTGCTGGTCTTGGCTGATGGAGATGTGGTGGAGGCGGCATGTAGTGTGGAGCGAAGTGTTGCAACATCATCTAGTGTTGCATCATCATCGCCGCTGGTGGGTACTGCATTGGCATCCACTGTGGACGCTGGTGTACTTGCGGCGATGATGTTTCCAAATGAACATGTTTTTCGGTCTTTTGAAAGGAATTTGAAGACGTTTCCTTTACTGAAAATGGTTCAGATGGAGCAATGCGCTCTGCCGTTGACTTTGGCTGCACAGGTGAAAGCAGATTTCGAATAAGGCTGCTCGGAGAGGATGATGCTTCAACTATTATCTTCTGCTTTGAGGATTTTTTTAGCATTGGCCTGGTCATTGACAATCAGCTTCTTCTGTGGCATAGGAACTTCCTCCTTCTGAAATC